>CM028131.1:288055000-289552500 GCA_016271365.2 Neoceratodus forsteri
TGAAATACCTCACTGGCCTACCTGAGGGAGGCAAAAATCTCTTTAGTCCTTTAAATGCTTGTACAAACAATACATTTTTGACCTTTGTAAATGTAACTGCTTTACCTGATCAGAAATTTAATTGTTCTCACACATCACATCTGTACCCGTTTTGTTCATGAAATGTTCTTGGTTCTCGCCTCTGTAAACAGGCTTACTCCCAGTGGATTCTGCCCCGTTACAAAAGTCTAAATAAATACACACATAAACAGATTTTACAGTTTATCTTGCAGGGATAGCCCAACTGGGATGCAGCTTGTTTACGGTAAGGCCCTCCTTCTACCCAGTTTTACATTGGAGGGTTCTGGTATTCTCTAAGCGACAGTGTAAAATAATCATCTTACTTTGAGTGGGAGCTCTTGTAGCAGACTATTACCATTAGGACTATGCCGCAGGCATTAGGACCCACCGGAAAACTCTTAGCAGTACCCAGCAGGGGCTGCCCCCTGACGCCTGCTCTGCCCCGACGTCGGCCATGGTACAAAATGTGGAGGTCCCCAGCTCTACCTCATTTCCTTTCCCGCTGCAGATCTGCTCTTAATGACTGCTCTTGGCTCGTTGTATAGCAGTTCAGCGAAGTTTTTCAGTATTTTTCTCCAGTTTTTCTTATCGGCCGAGTGTTCATTGTATGTCTTCATTACTGTCGTCGGTGTCCTCGTCGGGACCGAAGACGATGAAGTGCTCCTGTGGCCGCCAGATCCCTGCCAAGGACGCCCACGAGGCCTGTGTGTTCTGCCTTGAGCCGGACCACGACACCCAGGCCTGCAGGGTCTGCAAAGGCTTTACCAGCAGGATGAGGATTAGATGCCTGAAGGCACTAAAAGTCCACCCTTTAGAGAAGCAGGTCACTGTGATGTAGAGCTCTCCAGGGAAGAAATCTAAGCACAAGGACAAGTCCCACCATAAGTCCCGCGACAAGGACCATGGCTGGTCCCATCCTTGCTCCCACTCGCCCCATAAGAAGGCTTCTTCTTCAGACTTGGCGGTCCCGACTTCTCCCATCACTCCAGACACTCCCAGGACCAGGGTAGGCCTTCTGGCCACGCTAAAACCCCGGCACCAGTAGAAGGTAAGCAAGGCACAGTGGCCCAGCCGATGCCGCCTGCTACGGTAAATGTCACACCTCTGCGCCCCCTTCTACCTCGGGCACTACTGCTGAGGCCTCCTCTTCGGTGTACGCCTTGGCCCCACCAAAGAAAGCCTCAGCATTGGCCCTACACGAGGTTCTGGGTAGGGCCTGTTCGAAGGAGCGGGACCCTTCCACAAAGTCTCCATCAGTTTCCTGCCCTTCTAAGGCTCCGGTCAAACATGACCCAGCGCCGGCCAAACCCAGGGGCCAGAAACCGGCCTCTGGTACCTGTATTGGTTGGTTTTTTTTTTTTTTGTTTGTTTTTTTTTTTTTAGACCAGGCAATACTGGACATGGCACACTCACCAGTGCGGAGAGTCTGTACACCGGAGGACATCTCTACGGGCACGTCACCTCAAGAACTCCCAGATTTACCGGCATAATCAATTCAGGACCAGCCTGTGATGCCCGATTCCCTGGCTGAGGGAGCAACATCCCAGTTCAGCAAAGAAGAGCTCACCAAACTGTTTCAGTTCTGGTGGAGCCAGGTCAAACAGGATGTTGTCCTGCCTAAACCTGATCCAACCCCGGTCCCCGATGACTGGGAGGATAAGGCCGTTAAGGGCAGTCCTTTGGCACCACCCGACAAACCTGTTCCCGATGAGTGGCCTAAGCCTTCTAAGTCCTGCTCCCCAGTGGTCCATGCCCATTCCAAGTCTAAGGACTGTCGACGGCGCCGATGTTCCCGGTTGGAGAGCCGGCATCGGTGACCTCGCAGGAGCAGGTCTCACAGCTGCCGTAGGTCTGCGATCTGCCAGCCATTGTCAGTCGCCCTACTGTCTGTCCCTGAGCCGACGTCTGTTCCATAGCCGATGTTAGTCAGTTACTAGCTGACATTCAAGGGACAGAAGCCACTCCAGGTCGGTGTCATCTGTGTTCCGTTCTGATAGGTGTAGGTCTTCCTCCTTTTCCAGCTCAGACTGGTCCCTTTCAGGGGAGAGGATCTCCCCGGACAATGAGACCCCCAGCTTGCCTCCCGATGATCCTATTTTTATGGACGTCATGAGGCATATCCAGACCTCCAGTGGATGGGAGACAGAGGACCTGGATCTGGAATGCCGGAGGTTGGCCAAATACCTGAGGCAAAAGGAGCCCAAGCCTCTACTGGTCCCCTCCTTGGTGGATACTTTCCAGAACCTGACCTGACTTACCTGGAAGCATCCAGCCACTACTCCGGCTGTTCCCAAAAAGTTGGATAGGCTATATAGAGCACTGAGAGAGGAGCCCTTCCTGGCAGAACACCCTAAGGTGGACTCGATGGTCATCACGGCTGCTCATGATAAATCTAAGCAGCCGAGGCACCTTAGCTCACAGCCTTCCGACGCAGAGTCCAGATACTTGGATCAGGTGGGCAAGAAGATCTACTCTGCCTCCACCTGCACCATAAGATTGCTCAGTTTCCTCAAGCATATGGTCCAGTACCAAAACGAGTTGTGGGAGAAGGGCCAGGAAGTAGCCATGGCCTTGCCAGATTTGGCCCAAAAGACCGAACTGCTGGAAATCCTAAAATGGGGTTCGGACATAGGCACGCATGTATTACGGGTCTCGTACGACACTGCGCCTAGGGCTGCAGCTTCCGGCGTTTGCCTTAGGCACCATGCCTGGTTAAGGGTCTCCTGATTCCCCTAGGATCTGTAATCCGGAATCAAGGATCTTCCCTTCCAAGGTTCCGTTCTGTACTGGGAGGAGACTGAGAAATTGATTTCTCACCTCCAGGAGTCTGGGAAGTCAATTTGGTCCATCCGGAAACTTTACAAGGGGGACCAAAAGCCATTTTGCAAGTGTTCTTTTGTAAGTACTTCGGCAGAACACCTGTGGTCAGTTTGCGCAGCGAGGCGGTTTCAAGAGAAAAGCCACAACCCAGCAAACTGGAGGTGCCCCCTCTAAAGGCCCAAAGTCCTCCCAAACTTCTCTGCCCACTCCCGGATCCTCCCAGTGACTCCCTGCTGACCCCCCCCCCCCCAGAGCCGCTTCTCCCTCCACTTGGAGGGGTGACGCAAGATCACATCAGACCTTTTGGTTCTTGGACATCATAAGGAGAGGACATATATCGAAGTTCATGCAAATCCTCTGGAGAGTCCATCAAGGTCGTCCCATAATCCTTCCTCCCACATCCAGTTAACAGAAGGAGAGATTCAGGCCCTCTTGCAGAAAAGGGCGATAGAGACGGTTCCACAGGGGCAACGAGGAAGGGGGGGGGGGGTTTACTCCCACTTCTTCCTGGTTCCAAGGAAAACACAAGACCTTCGGCCCATCCTGGACCTCGGCTCTTTAAATCACTTTATAGAATACAGAAGGTTCAAGATGGTGACTCTACCAGGTCTCATTCCTTTGTTGCACCAAGGGGCTTGTGTCTGCTCCCTAGACATGCAAGATGCTTACATGAACATAGGAGTCTTCCCTCCCCACCATGAATTTCTGAGGTTCCACTTCCAGGGGAGGCATTATCAATTTCGGGCCCTACCATTCGGCCTCTCCTCGAGTCTTTACCAAGTGCTTAGTGCTGGTAGCTGCAGCTCTCGGACTCAAAGGCCATTATGTCTTCCCTTACCTGTACGACTGGCTTTTAGCAGCTCCTTCAAGGGTGCTTCTTCAACGCATTCTCGGAGACACCTATACACTATTCTGAGAGTTGGGGATCACCCTAAATCTGCTGAAATAATCCCCAGAGCCCAGCCAATGGCTCTCCTTTATGGGGGCGGTTCTGGACGTGGTCCAAGGCATGCCCTTCTTCCCACAGGACGGGGGGGATTGTCTGTGAGAAGTGGCCCGAACAGTTTCCATGACCCCTCAAGTCCAGGCCAGGACTTTCCTCAGGCTTCTGGGGGCGGCCATCCTGGTAGTTCCCTTGGCTCAAATTCACATGAGGGCCCCTCAGTGGATGCTCAGGGTGCAGTGGGACTAAAGATCTGACGGTCTAGACCAATTGGTCCACATCTCGGACCCAGTCAGGAGGACTCTTACTTGGTGGCTGAGCCCCTTCAATCTAGAAAAAGGGGTTCTTTTCCGGCAGGAGCCACCGAGCTGGAGCCTGACGACAGACACCTCCGAGATTGGTTGGGGAGTGCATCTAGGAGACAGCCAGACCTAGGGCTTCTGGTTTCCGGATGAGCGCAGATTTCACATCAATGTCCTAGAGATGCGAGTGGTCCTCAGTATCCTTCGGGCCTTTCAGGAGGACCTAGCAGCAGGCTCTCTTCTTATCCAGACAGACAACGCGGCCGTTGTGTTCTATATGAACAAGCAAGGGGGCACGCATTTGTACCCCCTGTGCAGTGAGGCGATGAGAGTCTGGTATTGGGCTCTGGAACATCAGATCAGTCTAGTCGTGGTGCATATTCCAGGCATCCAAAACGTCTTGACTGACAGCCTAAGCCATCATGGTCGAGGGCACACGTGTGGGAGCTACTCCAGTCAGTAGCGGACCAGCTCTTCGACATGTGGTGTCTTCCAGAGCTGGAACTCTTTGCGTCTCCACACAATGCCAAACTGCCAAATTTCTGCTCTCAAGAGCACGCATCTGGTGTTTTCTGGCCAGGCGCATTGTCCGTCTGTTGGACAGGGAGGTTCCTGTACACCTTCCCGCTAATACAGAGGGTTCTCTTGAAGCTTCCGGCCGAAGGGGTGCACATGATTCTCATCACTCCACTGTGGCCTTGGCAGATTTGGTTCCCACTACTTCAGCAGCTAGTAATGGAACCTCCGATTCTGCTGCCTCCCCGGGGCTTGCACTTGTCACAAGATCAGGGTTCGTTTGTCCAACCGGATAACAAGTCCCTGCACCTTCATGCATGGCTCTTGCAGACATAGTCAAAGCAAGGTATGGGGTCCCTCAAGAGGTGGCGGATGTTCTCGTCTCTGTGAGAAGCCCTCTACTAGGTCCACTTACGCTATGAAGTGGAAGTGTTTTTGTCTTTGGGCTTCTTCCCATCACTTAGACCCATTTACCTGTCTAGTGAATTCAGTTTTGCAGTATCTCCTCTCCTTATTGAGTCAAGACTTGAGCTACTTCTCCATCAAAGTGCATATGTTAGCAGTTTCAGCCTATCATATGTTGGTGGAGGGAAGAACTTTGGCCCAGCTGGACGTGTCCCAAACCTTTTTGAGGGGCATTCTGCACATAAAACCTCTCATCAGAGATCCAATACCCCCTTGAGATTTCCTTTTGTGCTGTGAAGCTTGCTCCCCTCTCCCCACCCGAACCTGCTGCAGAGTGCGAAGTTACATTTCCTTTCCTGAAGGTATCTTTTTAGTTGCTGTCACTTCCGCTCGGAGAATTTCCAAGCTTCAGGCCCTGATGTGAGAGGAGCCTTATTTGGTTTTCCATAGGGATAGGGTTTCCCTAAGAACAAATCCAAAGTTTCTTCCAAAAGTGGCTTCAGAATTGACCCTGAATCAAGATGTCAACCTTCCAGTTTATTATCCTGACCATTCTAATAGAGGGGAAATGCTCCTGCACACTTTGGACGTCTACAGGATGCATGAGTATTATCTCGAGCGCACTGCTCCCCACTGCAGGTTGGATTAGCTTTTCGTCGCCTTTGCTCCTCAACACCTAGGTAAACCGGTGTCGAAGCAGATCATTTCTAGGTGATTGGTCTATTGTATAGTTTATTGTTACAACAAGTACAACAAACCCCGCTCAGGGACTTTCAGAGGTCATTCTACCAGAGGAGTGTCTACCTCGTTTGCATCTTTGAGGAATGTCTCCATTGGAGACATTTGCGCAGCGACTACTTGGAGCTTGATGCACACTTTCATTAGGCACTACAGTCTGGATATTGCTTCCAGGCGCAGGGCCGGGTTCGGCCTAGCTGTCCTTCAGGGACTTCTTTCCTAGCGTGCCGACCCATATTACAGCACTGGTGCCTTTCAGCCACCTCCCAGGGTTGCTTGTTTTTCCTTCTCGCGGGACTGATTGGGACTCGGTCCCAATGGTAATAACCTGCTGCAAGAGCTCCCACTCGAAGAACTTACTGTAACAGTAAATCTTCGAGAGGAGCTCTTGCAGCAGGCGTTGCTTTCCCACCCTCCTTTCCCCTGGTGAGATTCAGCATCTTTTTTTGGCGTGCTTCCGCCTGGCCCGCCTGGCCTGCCTGTTGGAGCCTGTTCATGGATCTTCAGCGGGTGAACTGGGGTAGAGCTCAGGACCGCCCCCTTTTGTACCATGGCTGACGTCAGGGCAGAGCCAACGTCAGTGGGTGGCCCTTGCTGCGTACTGCTAGGTAAGAGTTTTCCAGTGGGTCCTAGTGCCTGCGGCATAGTCTCAATGGTAATAGCCTGCTGCAAGAGCTCCTCTCGAAGATCCACTGTTACGGTAAGTTCTTACGTAACTGTACTTTTTAGGTGCAAGTTTCGAATTTGAACCTGGTGAAAATGCATTAATGCAAGTTTAAGCAGGAAGACCCAACCTCTGATTATGATTTTTAAGAGCCTTGCACTGTGTGGTATTGAAAATCGGATGGTCCACTTTGTTTTGATGTGTAAATCTAAACTAAATGAAATAAATTGGTCCTTTCATATATAGCTGAATGCAGTTTGTACCAAAGATGCTTACGTATATGTGTGTCTGTAAGGAATAATCACCACTATCAGGTGTGCAGCAGTATTTTAATAACTGAACAATCTGGGTGGGATGTGAGGGCCGAGGCATAGCCGATGGCCTTCAGCCACCCAGGAAATGAGGTTATTACAGCAGCGGCACATACCTGGAGTGGATTACTACACTTTTTATAACATTCATAAAATGGCCAGTAGTGTCATATAGTGATACAGGAGGTGTCAGTGGGTGTATGACAGAATAATGGCACTAGGCACAATAAAGGCCAAGGCGAGGTCACTAGTGCGCCCAGTGTCGTCATTCCCGAGGACTGATTCTGGTGCCTCTTCACCACTGTTATAACAAGCTAGGGAAAGAGGGGGAAAAGTGCAAACATTTAAAAAAAAAAAAAAAAAGTTTATTATGCATTTTTTAACAGCACCGCACAGCTGAAGGCATTTTTTTTTTTTTTTTTTTTTTTTTTTTTTTTTCACAGTTTGATTTTTGACTGAATGTTCACAAGGTGAATGTTTAGTCAGAAACTCATTTGCATGTTATGTGTGCCTTTCTGCAGTCATTTGCATAGTCCAGGTGCCAAGAGAGCCTAATAGCTACAGGGGTTTCACCTCAATAAAACATTTTAATAGTATTGAAGAAATTTGGCCACTTTTAGGAAAACTTTGGAAATGCAACAAGCTGGTCTGGTTAGACTCCTGACATCTCAGATTCGTAGCAAAATTCCAGGTGCTATACTTGGGGAGTAAAAGCCAAGGTAGGACCTACACACTGTGTGGAGCTCCTTGCCGCAGTGGAGGAAGAGGAGGAAATTGGACATGAGGTGTCATAAGAGACAAGGGGCAAGCGCATGACAGTGTATGGTCATTGTAAAGAATGTTGGAAGAATGCCTGGATGCATCAAAACAAGTCTTAACTCAAGCATTGCAACAAAATGATCTGCACTGCACGAAAAAACCAAAAATACAGCTTTTATAGCACTGTTTTGTGCACCGAGGAAGGAGTTCCAGTGTTCCACATTGTGTGAAAATTTAGAGCAGTGGTAAGAGGAGGAGCCACAGGGGCCGGGGTCACCAGGGGTGGAGCTACCGGTGGTCGGAGTCAGTCAGGATGCAATAAAATGCATAAGAAACAAGAAATAAGAGTAGTATGATGATCTGGAGGCCTCTGTAGTATGCAGTAGCAAAAAAAAAAGTGTGATTAAAACATACTGGTGAACCTCTGCATTCTAGTTGCAGGCCAGGCAACAGTTTGTGAGAGTCTTGACATTTTGGTGAGGCCATACTACAACTCTTTACTAGTGCCTGCAAGGCCAAGATCTAATCTTCGGTTTTGCAGTCCTGCCCAATGAGCTGCAGCTTCCAAATAAGGGAAACTGTCAACATCAGGGCCCTCAATTGAGATAAGCAGAAGTGCATTTAGCACACTGGCACTTAATCTATTTCGTTCCTGCGTTTTTATTTGGTTCAGTGCAGAAAAACCCTCTCACAATCTGCAGTTGACATGGGTATTATCATTGCCAGTTCTGCCAAAGTAGATATGTTTGGATACAGGTCTACATACTTAGTAGTTAGAGCGTGCAGCACATCAGAAATAGTCTTAAAGGCCATCTTTTCTGAACATGAGACTACGCAGAGAAGCCCATTCCAGTGCAGAAGCATCTACATCCACAATAGTAGCATACTGACCAAGAATAATCTCAAGGCTATCACTACCATACCCTTCCAACTCTTCAATATCAACTTTCTGTATCATGCTGGGGTCAAAGATACTGAACGCATCCAAAAGTTCTGTGCTTGGAAACCTTTGCTCAATTTGAGCAATTAGGGCCCTAATAAACTTGTCATGCACAGAGGTTCTGAAATGATTTAACTGTGGTTCGCTAAATGGCAAGTTCAGGCCATTATCATTCAGGAGTACTAGTTCAGGCGAAACGGAGGAGAAGTACTGACCAGGTACCAGTAGGCGTGTCTCTAAGAATCTCTAAAGTGGAATGTAAATGTTTCTTATATCAGTAAAATTCAGAGCTGATGTTTGAAAGCATTTAGATAAGATGCTAAGGTGTGGAAGTATGTCACACATTATGCATAAAATAGAGAAAACTCCAGTTTTCCACCATTTTACTAGGCCCACAGCTTGGGGATAATGCCATTCAGAGGCCTCTCTATGCAAGGACGTAACAACGGATGGGAAAATCTTCCTTAGTGTGTCACATGCTGCATCATGGGACAACCATCTAACTGCTTTTGCCTGTTTAGGCTTTAAAACAGGGTTTTCCATTGCCTGCTGAATTTCTTTCAGGGCAGCCATGCAACAGCAGAGTTTTCATAATATCTGTATAAGTGATCTAGTGTTTGATTAAACTTTTAATGGCATTCACTTCATTTGCTGCTGCCTTTACAGCCAAGGCCTCCCGTGAGCCATACAGTGATTTTCAGCAAGAATTGGGCTGACTTCTTCAGCTTTTTAGCCACCCCGCTTTGCCTGCCCAGCATAACGGCTGCTCCATCACTGCCTAACCTGCAAGGTGATCAACTGAGATTTGATTGTTATCTGTTATCAGAGAACTCCAGCATTTTTTTAACAGTTGTGTCTGCCTTTCCATCAATTAGTTCCTCAAGTCCCAGGAAAGAAACTCTGGGTTTCCCTTCTTTGCAGTACATACCATACAAAATGAGCTGCTTCATAACAGCAATATCAGTTGTTTCGTCCACCAAATATGAAAAAAATTGTCAGCCTTCAAATCTGTAAGAACTGATCTCCTGACCACCTCACCCAGACAGAGAATCATTTCTCTGACAGTTCGATCAGAACGATATTTAACAGCATCAGCAATATGTATATTGTCTAGATATTTGCATCCCAATGATTTGGCGAGATCCAGCAGTGAGCTATATTTCGTTGTGTGAGGCAGCTCATTTTTTATTAGCCAGTACATGCAACGAAGGGATGCCACAAAAGCTTCGTGTTCCAGGGTCAGGGCCTGCTGCATTGCCTGCTCTATTCCACCTTTTGAAGCTGAAATTCTGTAGTTTGCTTCCAGTTCAGAAGCAACAACGTGAACTGAACTGTTCTGATGCCTTTTTATAGCATCTTCTCTGAATGTCTTACACCCACTGAGTACCCAAACTGTTCCTGATTTGGGCATCTGTTTATGTTTTATGCAAAATGCACAAAACATGCCATCATTTTCTTTGTACTCTAACCAACAGTATTTGTTAAGCCAGCCAGTACAAAAGCCTGTTGCTCTATGCTTAGAGGTTTTTTTTTCTGTATAGGAGTAGGTGCAGGGAGTCTCTTGGACATCCTGATCAACTGGCATTGTCCCAGTCATCGACTCACGGCTGTCATGATCTTGATCAGGATGTTTCCGTTTTTGAGTTAATTTGAAACCAAAGTTAGTTAGTTTCTGCATTGTGTACAATAAAGCTTTTCTTTTTTTCCCCCTACTTGTCGTGTGTTTATTTGTCAAATACAGAACGAGAGTTTGGTAATGGTAGTGGAGCCTCACACAAATATTTTTCTGCTCCCTGAATCAGGGTTTATTAGAACAAGTGACCACTGACGAAGCAAGACTGCACAACTTGACTGGGACAGAGACACAGTTAAGGAGCCCCCAATTTTTTTTTTCTCTTACACAAATATTTTTCTGCTCCCTGAATCAGGGTTTGGGACAGAGACTAGACCCCTGGTGGCACAGTTAAGGCAGGAGCACTGAATTTTTTTTCTCACAAATAGAAACAAGTGACCACACACACTGACAAAGCAACTGACTGCACAAGGACAGGACTGGCAGACCCCCTTGGAGGGGGAGTGTCAAGTCAGGGCGTCTGTCCCCAGTGTCTCCTCACAAACACAACTGGCTGTGGTGCTGTACGCCAGGTAGTAATAATCTGACTGCTGTGCAGAGCACAAATTATTTTATTTCTTTACTGCCAGTATATTTTTATTTTTTATGCACTGCAGCTCATCAAACACCCACTGTGGGAGACCACACAATGAGCTCTCTCTCCCCTTCTCTCAATGACCCACTTCAATTTTTTCAGGACAGATTATTCTACCCCCTTGCACTGCTTACAGGTCTAATGTTGTAGTTTACAATCCAGAACCACCTACAAGCAGTTACCTAAAAATGCAGGTCTGACCATTAATCCTAATCAAGTGTGCTGCATCAGGCATGCAAGAAACCAGCAGCTAAATTCAGTTCAGTGAATTGGACGAGTTCTGACTCTCCATAGAAAATAAATCTTCCAGTGCAGACTGGTGTTTTTTTCTTTTACTGCCAGTATTTTTTTTTTTTTTTTTTTTTTGCTGCAGTTGCCCTTTCAGTGAAAGACAGAAGAATTTGTAGGTCTGAAATGCTGGAGACCACGCAATTAATGATCCCCACTCAGTAACACTTCATATACCTAGTTAGGTCTGATACTTCATGAGACTAAAGTTTTAAAAACAAAATAAAAAGGTGTTTTTTTTTTTTTTTTTTGTTTGTTTTGTTTTATCAATATTAGGCAGAGGAAGCTGCACTCAATTACAACTAGCACTTCTGGAGCCGACTGAACAATTGAAATCCCTAAAGTGGCAGCAGACTAATGGGTGTTACCCAGCAGTTCGTAGCAGCTCCATTATAGTCTGCTGGACTGTCACTCCCAGAGGCTTCCTCTCTATTGGCTCCACGGTTTGACGCCTTAGCCTGGTCTGCTTACCCTGTGATCCCCAAACCTGCAGAGGTTTACTGCAGCTGTGCCAGTCTTGCCTGATCGCGCGAGTGCATGCATTTAAAGGCAAAGAGTGGCGGCTGCACAATATGAGAGGCGGGTGCCTAGGATTGCGTGTCGGCCCGCCTCTCAATAGTAATGAATGGGGATCCCTGAGTTCTGAGGCATTGTCATCCTGCTCAAGCTCCACGATGTCCTCTGGTAACGCCATTCTTCATCATGTGTAAGCTACATCACGATTGGGCTGGTGACAACAGCTAAAAGTAAAAGTTTGCTGGCAGGTGTGTCTGCAGGGTTGGGTGGACAGAGGACAGTAGTACCAGATGGGATAGCAAGCCTATGAAGAAATTTAAGAATTCCTCTGGCAGAAGATTTAGAGGTTAATCGCCATGGTGGCTGACTTCAGTACTAAGCTGAATAAAATGAACAGAAGGCTTGTGACTGGAGCGGACAAAACATGTAGTACAAACGTAGTTGGAGGATATCCATAAATGGTAGACATAGCAGTAGGGGCATCAGCCATGATGGAGTCCCGACACTTAAAATCTGACTACAAACCCTTGAGTGGGTCAGATCAGTCAATGGAGAGCCCTTGAGTGGGTTAGATCAGTCAGTGAAGAGCCTTGAGCTTATCTGACATAACAGAGGGAGATCTCCTCCCCATGTTTATATGGTTGATTGATAGTCAGAGTATTAAGGGGCACTGCAGTCTTACTATTCAGAAGGCATACAGAATTGTGGTACTAACATACTAAAAGCCAGCAGAATAGGCCAAATGGTCTGTCTTGTCTGCTCAAAAGCCAGCAACCTAGTGGCTGCTCGCCTCACCACCCCCCCAAGCCCCCAAGAGGGTCTTCTCTGGGTTCAGTTTCCCCTTGTACCTATCCCACCCCTTCCTGAAGCCTTCCACTGTGCCCTCCTCCACCAGCCTCCCAGACAGCGCATTCCACGGTTCCACCACCCTCTCAGTGAAAAAATGCCTCCTATGCTGTCCCCTGTAATTACCCCCCTCCAGCTTCCACTTATGGACCCTGGTTTTCCCCCCCTTCTTTAGTCTAAACAGTTCCTTGGTTCCACTCCTGGTTATTCCCTTTACATACCTGAAAACCTCTATCATGTCTCCCCTATCCCTCCTCTCCTCCAGTGAGTAAAGTCCAAGCTCTTCCAGTCTCTCCTCATAAGGCCTTCCCTCCATGCCCTGAATCATCGTGGTCACTCTCCTCTGAACCCTAGTCCAGCAGTGCTATGTCCTTCTTCAGACGAGGTCTCCAGAACTGTACAAAGTACTCGAGCTGTGGCCTGACCAAAGCATTATATAGAGGGAGGAACACCTCCCGCCTTCTGGATGTAATTCCCCTGGCTATGCAACCCAATATCCTGTTTGCTTTGGCTGCTGTTCTTCTACAGTTTTCAGAGTTATTCATTTTGATGTCTACCACCACCACCCCTAAATCCCTTTTTCCCAATGTGGCATGCAGTGTGATCCCCCCCAGGGTGTATACATGGCCCGGGTTATTGACCCCCAAATGAAGTACCTTACATTTCCTGGCATTATATTTCAGTCCCCACCTCTTTCACCACCCCTCCAGTGTATCCAGATCTCCCTGGACTGTCTCCCTCGCTTCTTCATAATCCACCAGTGCTCCCAGTTTAAAATCTTCCGCAAAGAGACTCGACCTATTTCTAACCCCCCTGCCTATATCTGAGGCGTAGGCATTAAACAAGAGTGGCCCCAATACTGAACCTTGAGGAACCCCACTGATTACCTTCCTGTGGGAGGATAGTATCCTACCCACCATTACCCGCTGTAAACGCCCAGAAAGCCAATTTTCAACCCAATTTAGCTCCAGTCTTCTCACCCCATCTCCCCCATTTTTGCTATCAGTCCATTATGGGGCACTGAATCAAACACCGTGCTGAAATCGAAGTATAGGACATCCACCGGCCTATGTCTAGCCAAGGCCCCCGTCACCCAGTCATAAAACTCTGCGAGGTTGGTCTGACACGATCTCCCCGGGACGAAGCCATACTGTTTATCATCCTGGTGCCCTAACCTTTCCAGTTGCCTCCCAAGCCTCTCCTTAATAAAGCTCTCCATTACCTTGCCTACCACAGACGTTAGACTGACAGGCCTATAGTTCCCCATCTCCTCCCTAGACCCCCCCCTTTATATATAGTCACTACATGAGCCACCCTCCAGTCCTGTGGCACCCATCCCGTCTGCAGAGAGGTATTAAAGAGTGCAGCCTGTGGAGCTGCCAGCACCTCCGCCAGTTCCTTTATAACCCTCAGATGTAGTCCATCCGGCCCCGGCACCTTATCAGGTTTTGGTTTCCGAAGGACATCCCTCACCCTATCCACAATGATTTCCTCCCCCCAATCTCCTCCCTCATGCCACCTTCCTACTCCTTCTTGGTCCTTCTTCATACGTGGCAAGGTGCCAGAAAACAACATACTGAGAACTGTGCTGGTAGTAATGGGTATGCTTAACTTATCCAGGCCATGGTCCTTTGTTGCATGATGGACAGCAAATACAGTTATTGCCAAATATAAGCTATGCTACCAGGTAGTGTACAAAGGGATTTGAAGACATACAGAGTAAGATGAGGAAAGTGTTGGGCAGCCATCTGGCATGATTTTCCTATTAAAATTGGTGTGGTCAGTTAAGGTGAAATCTCGTATTTTTAGATCTGGTCGATGTGGGTAAGTGGCTGCTCGATGTCATAAGAGGACACCTTTGATTCTGACTAGTAGGGAACATGAAAGATGGTTGGGATGGTGTGGTTTCTGATCTGCTGAGCAGTATTTCTGATAATTGGAGTAATGTTTTATTCCCTTCCATGACCCTGACGTTCACAAGAAAGTTTTTTTCTTGTTGCTATGATTAAAAGAGGATGGCTCATTTGTGAGGACAGTAGTTCTGGGATTTGGCCAATTTGGCACTGAGACTGTTCGTTACTGATGCACTGGGTTTAAATACACTAGAACTTAAAATGCTACTGATTATCTTTTGTTTGAAATCCAGTTTGTTGTACTTCACAAGTACAGTAGCGTCCCATTTATCTGAATCCCTTTTATCCGGAACTCCCTATCTAATGGACTCTACTCATATCCCCCAGCAATCACAGAACACCTGAACAGGGTAATGCTCCTGCCATTAACTACTGTAATTGACGGCCAGTTACTGTCATTTACAGTTAGTTGTTAATTGAATAGCATCTGTTCCGGGCTGATTGCTACCTTTCACGGGTGATCAAATGTAATTTGTATGGTTTGAATAGTTCGATGGCAGATCTTACAGCACAGTACAGTAATGGCCAAATGAAAACGTAACATGCTTACCATGGCTCAGATGCTCCAAATAATGGAGCACTTGGAGAATGGGGAGAAAGCAGTCTCCTTTTGCAGCGGACTATGGGGTTGGCAAGTTCACCATATTTGACATTCACGAGGCAAAGGAAAATTAAGGGACTTTGCCTGCACAATGAAGTCAGCATCTGGCAGCAAGGTTCGTAAGAATATTGAGGGCATGTGCTGACGATGAGCGAGATTCAGCTATTTATGTTTGGTTCAGACAGTAGAGAGAGAAGGCAGGGTATTAAATAAGCTGAAAACATTAGCAGTTTTATTCATAACCATGCTAATCAGCTGTGAAAATGCGTAGCACTTGACAGAGATTGATAAACACAATCCGAAATAAAATTGATTTGTATTCATGTGGTCCCCTGTGCTGTAGAGTCACTTGGATAAAATGCTTAGCAATCTAGTGCTATGCATATCTGAAAATGGTTAGCATTACTCCGTTTTGAGTTGTGTTTTGATACGCTATACCAGCTATTTAATGCCCTACAGGGGTGTACCAGTATTGGGTCCTTTGTTGAAAGAGAAAGCCCTGCAGTTTCATGACAAGCTGGGGCATACAGCTCCCTTTACTGCAAGTGCTAGATGGCTTGACCAATTCAAGAAATGTTATGGCATCCATCAGCTAAAACTTTGTGGTGAGAGACTAAGTTTAGCAGACGAGGAATTGTACTTCTTTTTTTTTTTTTTTTTAACTTTCTGGTTTTCCCTCCTACCTCCCTCCATCTCTGACCCTTCGGGAGCCCCTGGGAGTCATCCATCTGCCAGCCTCCCTACCTAAGACTGACCTTATGCCCCATGGAGCCGCGGCTGTACCCCCCAGGCGGGGAACGCGGTGGGGCCCGTACACCCCGTACACATCTGGTCTCGTCAGGCAAGGCGGCCTAGGTGGATGACGGCACATCGAGGGCACACTCCTGGTGCCCCGTCTTCCCAGAGATGGAAGGATTTTTCCTCTGCTTTTGTGTCCTTCGCGTGGTGTGTGCCCTGAACATCAAGGTGCTATTTACTGATGTCCACCACATGTCTCGGCCAGCCCCTCCTGCAAGCAGGACTTGCTGTACACTGAGTCTTTGCTTGGGGTCAGGCAAGGTGCAGGCCTTGGCCCCCTCCCTCCCCTCCCTGGAGAAGGAGAGCAGTGATGGGACGCTCAAGCCTTCTCCATGGCCAGCGTTGCGAGCAGAAATCCAACCGCTGCGCCGTCAGGCCGGCGGGAACTGTACCTTTTTATAAAGAAAATCAATGACATTATTGTGGCACAGGATCTCACAACAGATCAGATTTATAATGCTGATGAGACTGGACTGTTTTTGAAGATGCTTGCCTAACAAAACACTCACCCACAGTGAGGAGTGTGATGCCCCGGGTTTGGAAAAAAGAAAGAACAGGTCATGATTCTGGGGAGTACAAATGCAAGTGGCACATATAAACTTCAGCCTGTCATCATGATAGAAAAATCCCTTGAACCACATTGCTTTAACATCCCAGTACATTATGCTCAACAGTTGGAAGGACTCCCCCCTTTTTTTTAAAGGGTGGTTTACTAACATACTAAAAGCCGGCAGAAGCCCCACCACCCTCTCAGTGAAGTAATGTCTTCTTCGTTCTCCCCTGTAATTTCCCCCCTCCAGCTTCCATTCATGCCCCTTGGTGGTGCCCCCTTTCTTTAGTCTGAACATTTCTTTGGCTCCGCCCCTGTTTATCCCTTTCATATATTTGAAGACCCCTGTCATGTTCCCCCGTCTCTCGTCTCCTCCAGCGAGTACAGCCCAAGTTCTTCCAGCCTTTCCTCATAGGTCTCCTCTCTCATTCCCTGCATCATCCTGGTTGCCCTCCTCTGGACCCTCTCCAGCAGTGCTATGTCCTTCTTGAGGTGAGGTCTCCAGAACTGCATGCAATACTTGAGATGCGGCCTGACCAAGGCATTATACGGAGGGAGGATCACCTCCCTTCTCCTGGATATAATTGCCCTGGCTATGCAGCCCAGAATCCTGTTTGCTTTTGCTGCAGATCTTCTGCAGTTTTCAGTGGCGTCCTCCCCCAGGGTGTATACATAACCCGGGTTTCTGACCCCCCAGATGCAGCACCCTACACTACCCTGGATTAAACCTCAGTCCCCACCTCCTTGACCACCCCTCCAGGGTATCCAGGTCCCTCTGGACTTGTCTTTCTCGCTTTGTCCCTGTCTGCCAGTGCTCTCAGTTTTGAGTCATCCGTAAAGAGGCACATCCTACTCCTAACCCCCCTCCCATATCAGAGACATAGGCATTGAACAGGAGTGGCCCCAGTACCGAGACCTTAGGGAATCCCACTGAAGACCTTCCTAGGGAGGGAGACTGTCCCTCCAACCACTACCCTCTGTGTTTCCCAGCCAATTTTCTACCCATCTAAGCAACTGTCCCCCCATCCCCCAGCTTTAACAACCCGATGATGTAGGGTACCAAATCGAACGCCTTACTGAAATCCACGTATAGGACGTCCACCGGTCTTTCAGTCCAGGGTCCCCGTCACCCAGTCATAAAAATCTATGATGAGGTTGGTCTGACACGATCTCCCCGGGACAAAACCATACTGTTTGTCATCCAGGTGCGCCAACCTTTCCAGTTGCCTCCCGAGCTTCTCCTTGATGATGCCCTCCATTAGTTTGCCTACCACAGATGTTAGGCTGACAGGCCTGTAATTTCCCATCTCCTCCCTAGACCCCCCCTTTGTGGATAGGCACCACATGAGCCACCCTCCAGTCTTGAGGCACCCATCCTGTCTGCAGAGAGGCGTTGAAGAGTGCAGCTAGTGGAGGTGCTAGTTCGTCCGCCAGTTCATTCATAACCCTCGGATGCAGCCCATCCAGTCCCGGTGCATCATCAGTTTTTAGCGTCCCTCACCCTGTCCTCTGTGATTTCTCCCTCCCAATCCAGCCCATCATTTAAGCACCCATCCCCTTCTAGGCTTGACCCGCCCCGTACCCCAGCCTCTTCTAGTCCTCTAGACTCTGTCTGAACTCTCCGCTCAGCTGTCTCCCCTACACTCCCATCAGGCTGAATGGATACCCCTGTCTCCCTCCATAAATATCGAGGCAAAGTACTCATTTAGCACCTCTGCCTGATCCCCTGCCTCCTGAACCCATCACTCTCCAGTCTTAATCCTGGAGATCTGTGCTCTCCATCTTCTCCCCTGTGTATCTATAGAATCCCTTTCCCCCCCACTCCAGAGATCCCTAGCCAGGTTTTGCTTCATCCTCTCCTTGGCTCCCCTCACCACTCTGGTGACCCTGCTAGCTGTCAACTCGTAGTCACCTCTCTCCCTGTCTCCCCCCACCCCGGATTGCTTAAACGTGCATAGACAGCCTTCTTTTCCCTCACCTCCCTGATTCACCAGCACGGCTTGTTGGCTCTACTGTTCTTACGCCTTACCCTTGTACATGAGCTAGTAGCCTCCTGCACCCCTTTCTTAATGGTCTCCCACAAGTTACCAGCATCCATGTCTGGCCTAATCTTGTCCAAATTCCCCCATAGAATCCTGCCCATGCCCACAAAGTCCACCCCTGAAGTTGACTACTGCTATATTAGAGTGGTTATCGTCTCTTCCCCTAGAGACACAGCAGAAACCAGACTGTGGCATGGTCACCACCTGCCAGCGGCTACACACCTCCAGACCCCTTATCTGGTCACTGTCTGCTAGGACGTCATCTAGTATCTTCCCCTCCCTAGTAGGTTCCCCCACCTGCTGGACCAGGAAGGCATCCTGAAACACATCCATCAGTCTCTGCTCCCTGGCCACTGCGGATGTCATAGTGTCCCAGTCTGCCCCCGGTTTTGTTCCTGCCACCAAACAGCATGAGGCTGCCACTGAAAGCCATCCTGCTGCTGGATAATTCCCCTGCTCACACTGATATCCCAACTGTTTTTTTGTTTGTTTTGCTCCTCCCATGACTCCAGCCCCACCACTCCTTCTGGTTAGCTAATGTCCCCTTTGTACCTGCCAGTCTCGCTCCCTCTGCCTACCAACTGCCGGTCACGGCCCACAATCTGCTCCCGGGGTGGTCTGGCACTAATCCTACTGGAAAGGCGGGGAGAGGAGATTACTGGTGTGCTGCCCCACGGCAGATGCAGGAGGTGCTCTCTGGGGGCTACGGCGTGGAGGGGACGAGCAGCAGTTATCTGGTGGGGCTAGTCAGACCATTTCCCGTTTCTCTGGCCTGCCACCCTTTAGCCATGAGTAATGCGTCCTGGGTATGTCTCCCAGACCACCACCAGGAGCCGCTAGACAAGCGGCACAGCACTGTAACATCCTCCACTGGCGACCACCACTCGACGCCCCAGGCTCGGTGAACCTGCGTTAGCGTGTGCGGCGATCATCACCCATTGCTCAATGCCACGGCACTGGCATAATTCCATTTGTTAAAACAAGAAACTGCTCTATATGATGCATCTTTTTGCCTCAGACAAAACATCTAAACTGTAGCCATGCAACCGTGGGTACTGGACATTTTTTTAAAAGAAATTACCATAAGAAGCTGCTGCAGACCATTCTGCCCAATGAGCATTGGAGCATCTCTGTGAATGACAGCATAACGCCTATCACACTGAAATATATGTGTGCTACATGTTAACAGAAGCTTGGCAATCTGCATGCCCAGAGACTATACAGAACACATGGCAAAAGTCTGGGATTACGTTTCCAAAAGATGATGTTGCCAAGGATGACATGACTGATGAAGAAGGGAGGGACAGCTGATGAAAACACACTTACTTACGCAAGCTGAACAAGAGAAGCTGAGTGTAATTGCAGCCGCTCTATCTGGAACCCTGATTTATACTTTGGAATTGGCTGAGTGGATGACGTGCGAGTCGAGTAAGGAGGGGCATGAAATTCTTGATGAGGACACCATAGTAACTCTTGTCAGAAGCAGTCCACCAGATGTCGACTCTGAAGAAGAAGAAGAAGAAGAAGAAGAAGAAGAAGAAGAAGAAGAAGAAGAAGAGGAGGAGGAGGAGGAGGAGCAGGAGGAGCAGGAAGATGCAGTGATGCAGCCGGTGCCCATAACACACTCTGAAGCTGTGACCTGCTTTGAAAAATGTTTGCAGTACCTGGAGAGGCAGCCCGACACCAGTGCAGTCGACCTGATGCTGATCAGAAACTTGTACCAAGGGCAAGTAAAGAAGATTTGCTGGACTGAAGCAGAAAACTGTGACTTTTTTTTTTTCAGTAAAATGTAAAAGCCAGTACAGTATGTGATTGAACAGTACTTCATTTTAAAAGTGTTTTTTTTTTTTTTCTTGTTTTGCACCGGGATGAAATAAAGTGCAGCATTTACTGTAACTGTGGTGTCACCCTTGCCATGTTTACAAATGGAAATATCGTTTATCTGGACTCCTGAATATTTGAACATTTCGTTTGTCCCCCAGGCAGTTCAGATAAATTGTACTCTACATCAGTGTTTACTTGCACTCTGCACTTAAGGGTAGAGGTAAAGTTGTCTAGTTTTTAAAATCCTAACATTTCAGATTATCAGTTCAGCCATATTCATATATGATACGTAAGGCTGTTACATGATGCTCTTATTTACCCAGTAGGAGGACGTAAACTTCTGGACTCTTTAAATCGGATACCGTCATGCAGCTCGTGGGCTCAGATTAATAGTATTACACTTCTGGGAACAGTTCTTTTGTTGTAAATTAATATGAGATTCTTTACTGCAGTTTTGTCAAAATGTGGAAGATACTTAACTGGATGTGTTGTTAAGCATTGCTCCACTGATTGGATGCTCTGTCATAATGCTGTTTTCAACAAGAATTGTATTGTAAGGTTTCCATCAGAAACTACAGTAATAAACATAAAAAAAAAAAAAAAAAATTGGGTTGGCCAACAGAGCTTGGGAATAGAGAATAAAACCTATGAGGAGAGACTGGTGGCCCTGAACTGGTTCGTCTTGGAGAGAAAAAAGATGGAGGAACATTTACAGATAATGTTAGGTGCCTCGTGAGCTTCTGGAAGTGCCCCCTTGTCCTGCTTGAGTATAGCTGGTCAGTGTCTGTCTGCTCAGCCTTGTCAGTACTCTTCAGTGTATGAAAGACTGAGCTAATACCCCCGCCCCCAGCCTTCTGTTCTCCAGGGTTACCATGTTAAGGGCCTCCATATCCCTGATCATTTTGGTGTCCTGCATTGCACCCTTTCTACTACCTTAATATTCTTTTTGTCTTGGAAGGGCAGAACTGCACACGGTACCCCGGTTGGGGGCTAAACAGTGCCCTATAAAGTGTTTTTAAGACTGCTTCCAGTGCTCTGCTGCTTACTGTCCTGTTGATGCACCCCACCCCATTCCAGCCTTTTGTCAACAGTCACCCACTGCATGTCTTGCTCTACTCCATATCTTTTTATTATGATCCTCAAATCCTTTTCCTCCACAATAGCAAGAGATTACCCTCCAGAGTGTGTAGATCCAACCTCCTGGTTCTCCTCTTCAAGTGTAGCACCTTGTGTGTGTCTGCATTGAGTCTAAAGCTTCAGGAGCCCGACTAGTTTTCTAGCTTGTTCAGGTCCTCCTAAAATTTGTTCACATCCTCGAGGGACATTGCCACCCAGGCCAGCTTAGTGTAATTAACAAACTTAAGAAGCCTGCTAAAGACTTGGGCTTCCAGATATTGGAGAAAATGTTGAAAAGCAAGGCATGAGTTACATAGATATATAGATACATAGACAGTATCGGCAGATAAGGGCCTATGGCCCACCCAGTCTGCCCATTTGAGCTTGTAAGTTCAGTTTGTGTTTTCCTAGAAGTCTGTTGCCCCTTGCCCCTGACCTCCAGAATTCCTTTATGTCTATCCCATGCATTCTTAAATCCCGTGATTGTTTCAGCCCCCACCACTTCCTCTGGCAGGGTGTTCCACTTGTCCACCACTCGCTTCTGTGAAGAAATTCTTCCTCATGTTTCCTCTGAATCGCCCCTCCCTCCAACTTCATCCCATACCCTCTAGTCCTGGAACATCTTTTTCGCTTAATAATAGTGTATTCCTGCACCCTGTTCCTCCCTGTGATATACTTGTATGTCTCTCATCATATCCCCTCTCCTCCTCCCTCCAGGGAGTACATGTTCAGTTCCTTCAACCTGTCTTCATAGGACTTGTGATGCAATCCATGCACCATCTTTGTTGCCCTCCTCTGAACCTTCTCTACCCTGTCTATGTCCCACGAGGTATGGTCTCCAGAACTGTACACTGTACTCCAGGTGGGGCCTCACTAGTGTCTTGTATAGCGGAATTATGACCTCCCTTTTCCTGCTGGTGATGCCCTGCCTATACATCCCAGCATCCTATTTGCTTACCTGCTGCCTTGTCACACTGTTTCCCTACCTTGAGGTCATCAGAGATGATAACCCCAAGATCCCTTTCCTACTTGGTGCATGCTATATCCTCACCCCCAACTGATATATTGTGCCAGGGTTTTGTGCCCCATATGCATTATCTTGCACTTCTTGCATTGAATTTCAACTGCCAAACCCCTGACCATTCTTCAAGTTTCTGCAGGTCCCTTCTCATTCTGTCTACACCTCTGGTGTGTCTACTTTGTTGCAGAGCTTTGTGTCATCCAGCGAACAGTGAAATTCTGCTCTAGGTCCCGAGAATGTCACTGATGAAGATGTTGAATAGGACCGGTCCCAGCACTGATCCCTGTGGTACCCCACTTGTCACTCTTCCCTCTGTGGAGCGACAGCCATTTACCACCACCCTCTATGTCCTGCCACCCAGCCAGTTACCTACCCACCACACTACTGTCCTGCCCACACCCATATTCCCCAGTTTGTATAATAGTCTTCTATGTGGCACAGTGTCAAAGGCCTTGCTGAAGTCCAGATAGGCCATGTCCATTGCCCTCCCCTGATCCACCTCTCTAGTCACCCAGTCAAAGAATTCAACGAGGTTGGTCTGACATGACCTCCCCTGGTGAAACCATGCTGCCTTGAACTCTGTAGTCCTTTGACAACCAGATGTTCCACCAGTCTCTCCTTCAGTAGTGCTTCCATGATCTTCCCACTACCGAGGTGAGGCTGACTGGTCTGTAGTTCCCTCTCCTCTTTGTTCCCGCTTTGTATAAGGGACTACATCTGCTGTCCTCAGTCTTTGGGTACCTCCCTGTTTCCAGGATCGGCTAAACAGGATAACCAGAGGTTCAGCCACCACCTCTCTTAGTTCTTTAAGGACCCTGGGTACACCCCATCTGGCCCCATTGCTTTATCAACTCTTATTACTTCCAGTTCTTCAGGACTCTTTCTCGTAAAGGGACTTGTGTCCATTTCTGCACCATTCTCACCCCTTGTACTCCCTTCAGACCCATTACCCTCCTCTTCCTCAGTAAAGACTGAGCAGAAATACCTGTTCAATATGTCAGCTTTACTGTTGTCATCCTCCACGCAGCCCCCATCCTCCCCCTTCAGTCTCACTATCCCTCCCTTTGTCTTTCTTTTTTCACTTATGTACCTGTAAAAGGTTTTGTCTCCTCTACCCACTGATTTTGCAATGTGTTCTTCTGTCTGAGCTTTGGCTTCCCTTGCTGACCTCCCTGCCTCCCATTGCTTCTCCTGGTACTTCTCCCTATCCCCTTCTGCCTGTGTCTTTTTGTATTGCCTGAATGCAGTCTTTTTGGCTTTCACTTTCTTTGCTACCTCTTTGGAAAACCATAATGGTCTCCTCTTCTTTTCCTTTGCTAAGCTGCTTAATGCATAATTCTGTTGTTCTTGTAATCCCCATTTAAATACTGCCCACTGTTCCTCAACCCCTGATTCCTGTCCCTTCCCTTAATGCATCTTTCAAGCATCTCCCCATTTTCCCAAAGTCTGCCCCTAAAATCCAGGATAATGTGTTTTTGTGTGGTTTGGTTCTGCTTTTCTGTGATTTCAAACCACAGTGACTGGTGGTCACTGTTCCCAGGTGCTCCCCACTGTTACCCCCATCACCTGTCCCTGTTTGTGAGCACAAGGTCCAGTATTGCCTCCTGCCGAGTTGGTTCCATGACCAGGTGCTTGAGGAAGGCACCCTGAAAGGAGTCCAGGATAAATCTGTCCTAGTTGATGCTGCTGCTGGGATGCTCCAGTCCACGCCTGGAATATTGAAGTCTCCAACCAGTACTACTCACTTTGTCTGCCATCCTTTGGATGGCTAGCATCAGCTCCTATCTGTTTCTTCCTCCTGGGCTGGTGGTCTATAGACCACACCTCAGCGGATGGCTGTTTCATTTTCCTTTCCAGCTTAACCCACAGTATCTCTCCCCCATTTTTGTTCCTCCTGGATCTCTGTGGCCCTTATGTCATTTTTCACATACAGTGCCACTCCTCCTCCTTCCTGCCTGCTCTGTCTCTTCTGAATATGTTGTAGCCAGGTATGGCCATCTCCCAGTCGTGGTTATCATTACACCAGGTTTCAGTGATGGCCACAATGTCCCGGTCTGACTGCACCATGACAGCCTCCAGATCTTCCATCTTGTTGCTAAGGCTCCTGGCATTTGCACACATGGCTTTCCATGATTTGACCTCCCTAGACTGTTTCACTGTTCTACTCCAGCCCCTTCCTTGGTTGTCCTTTATCCCTGGTTCTCCTTGCTGTCTGCCCTTCTGCTGAATTTTGCCCCTTTTCTGCCTATCCACCTCTTGGGCACTAATCTCCATCTTTTGCACACTGCTTTGCAGAGATAGCCCTCCTCTGGTTGCTGGTTCCACTGCTGGCTGTGAGGGGTGAGCAAGTAGGTACCCTCCTTGCTGGTCTGCCACCCCCTTTGCTAGTTTAAATGCTTGTCAATGTAGCATTTAAACTTATCATTGAGTGCTTGATTCCCCTCCAGGATGGATGCAGGCCATCAGGCTTGAACAAACCTCCATCCTCCAGGTTGGTCCCCAGTCACCAATGAATCCAAACCCTTCTCACAGCACCAGTTCTTCAACCATGAGTTAAAGTTCCTGGTGCATGCACTCCTATGCTCTCCTTGCCTCTCGAGGTAGTACTTCTGAGAAAGTGACAGAAGTAGCTACTTGCTTGAGACCCTCCCAATTTCCTAAACTCTTCCTGAACTTCCTTTGGCTCCCATTTGCCAGGTCATTAGTACCTAGGTGGATAATGACATCCAGCTCACCCTCCTGCCTTGCCTTCCCAGTGATCCCCAGGATCTTCCTTCCATCCCTCCATGCTGTAGCACCTGGTAGGCACCTCACCTCCTGTTCTCCCCTCCTGTGTTCCTAGCTGGATCCCTGTTATGATGGAGTCCCCTACCAGGATTCCTTCCTCCTCCTCTGGGGTCCACTGCTTTCCCCGCTGAGGTCACCTCCTTGGCTAACCTCCACATCCTTCCCTTCCACTTCTCTGGGTACCTCTATTTGGTTGTCCTCATTTGCCAGTGTGGCATATGAGTTCTTGAGTGGAATAGAATCTGGGATGTGCCTCTGCCTGACCGCTCTAACCCTCCCTGAGCCCACTGTCATCCAAGTGCTCCTCGCTTTCGCATCCTTTGAGGCAGTTGGATTGGACTGGGTGGTCTCTGGATAGAGGGTGATGGTACTCCTGACCCAGTTTACTTCGGCTCTGAGTCTGGCTACCTCATCCCGCAGTCCAGAGAGATGATGCAGATAGGGCAGCACCCCTCGCTGCCCAGGAAGGTCTGCCTGAATATGGCTGCCCCACAGCCACTGCATTGCACCACTCCCCACATTATACTGCAATTTCACTACTTGTCTGCTACTGAAGCTCTCCTAGTTCCCTTTTAATAATTTACTGTCCTAAAAATCCTGCCACTGATCCTCAGATAATTTTCTAAAAAATAAATAAATAAATGAGTCAAAACACTTGTCATGCTGAGGGTGGGCTTCTTCCCCTTATGCCCCTCCTACTTCACACCTTTACTATACCATGTGTTTAGCTCCTGTCAATCAGATTTAACAGGGTGATAATTAAGAGTTGGGGAAGGGCAGTCAGACAAGCCAAGATAAAATTTGCAGCAATTAAAGACAGCACAGAATTACACCCCACTATGTTTCAAATTTTCAACAGCCCAAAAACAATTATAAGTAAAGACAACAAAGAAAGTACAGTGTCACTAAAAGCCCACAATCTAAGTTTAAAGAAAATAGCAATTACTAGTTATCTAAAGCACTGAATTGAATATGTTTCCTTCTTCCCTTCTGGCTTCTTCTGAGAAAATAAACTCTACTTGCTACTTCAACTCTGACTAAGCACCACCTCCAGTTATCATGTAGCTGAGGTCAGAGGCCAGACAATTAACACCCTTCACCCAACTACAGGGCAGTCAGACAAGCCAAGATAAAATTTGCAGCAATTAGACAGCACAGAATTACACCACCACTATGTTTTAAATTTTCAACAGCCCAAAAACAATTATAAGTAAAGACAACAAAGAAAGTACAGTGTCACTAAAAGTCCACAATCTAAGTTTAAAAGAAAAATAGCAATTACCAGTTACTCTAAAGCACTGAATTGAATATGTTTCCTTCCTTCCCCTTCTGGCTTCTTCTGAGAAAATAGTTAGTTTTGAAAATCTGATTAGCATGGTTTTCTAATTATTTTGATTAGCAACTAGCCAGGTCTTGGGAGCAGTGTCGCTAAAATTGTAATTTTTTATCTATAAACATATCTAGCAATAACAGCCTCCCAGTCCCGAGCACTGCTGCTGAGTACCTCTCTCTCTCCACTCTAGTAGTGTCCCCAGCCACAACTCTCTGCTTTCTGCCCACAAACTGTCGGCAGTCTACCTGGTGTATGTCTCGTATATGCAGCCCTGCTGTACTGTGACCAGAAGCTTATGATGCACCACAGTTGCAGATGCCTTGCTGAACTCCAAGTAGACTGTCTACGGCCATCTCCCTGTCCAACTCTCTGGTCACACCTTTCGAAGAATGTGATCAGAGTGGTTTGGTACGATCTGCCCATCATAGGCGTGAGAACTTTGGCCTCAGTCAAGTGGCCCATTGATACTGGATTCCAGGACTGACTGGCATGTTGTTGCCTGGGTCCAACTTTACCCCTTTCTTACAAATAGAGGCCTGCTTGGCCTCTTTCAAGTTATCTGGTACCTGCACACCTTCATAGACTGAGTCATGAAAGATTATTGTAAGAGGCCCTGGAAATTGTTCCTTTAGCGTCACTATGATCCCAAAGTATATCCCATGCGCTGCTTTGGATTTGCTTGGCTTAATGTTTTCTAGGTAGTCTGCTACCAGGGTGGGCTAGATATCCGCAGGTTGCTTCATGGTTACCCTTGATACCACGGGTTCTTGGGGGAAAAAAAATTGTTAATTCAGTACCTCTATCATTGTTCCTGGTTCATGCACAGGTTTCTCCCCTTCCCTTGTTTTTAGGAATTTATTCCTCTCCTTCACTTTTTCCCCCCATTTATGTACTAGAAGAAAGTTTTGGTAGTGTCTGCAGCTTCTACTCTTATGCTAGTCTCTATTCAGCACCTTAATTTAATTGCAGCAGTCCCTCCATGCTGTCCTGTATTCCTCTTTTTCCTGGAGGCGACCTGTCTTTTTCTAGCAGTTATAGACCCCCTTTTTTTGATAGAAATCAGTTTCCTTGGGTCCCTTTAGTAGAGACGATGATTTTCTGTCTTTCAGAAATGGCCAGATCTGTTTGGCAAAATCTTAAAATCCGTTTTTTCCATTTTTCCCCAAAGTGAGGGAAAATTGGCATGATTTGTACAAAAATTTGGTTCAGAAGGTAGGGTTTTGTCCAAGAAGCTGGTGGAAAGTGAGGTTTTCAGTGAAAGATTAAGTGCTGGTTTAAAAAATGATACATTCTGTTTCTGTAGTGCTCCACATCATTAATGGGTACTCATTACAGATGGGTAAATGTGCACCCCTACTAGTGGAAATGGCACAGCCCAAAGCTGTAATTGGCATAGAATCCTGGGCACATGAACATTTTGGACAGCAGCAACTCTCCAGTCTTTGCTGTGCCATTGAAGGGGAAGCAGCACGGGAGTTTCTCTGAAGAACAAAATATTTTCTTCCGGTGTTTTCACTTTGGGGCTGTGATTCTGCATAGTAGGTTGGGGTTACCTGGTGACAGGGAGCCCCCCCAAAATTTAAAATCGTGCCTGTTAAGCTGTGGCTTTCAAATTGGCTAACCTGCTCCCACCCCCATTTCAACTGCCTGCTTGTGCTTGGATTGGGGGCCACATCTTCCACACTAACCTAAGAGTGTTTATTTTAGCTGGTCTCCAGTTTTCCTTCAGTCATGGTGCCAAGTTGGATATTCACCTTGGCTGTGGGTTACTATCTTTAAATACATGGTAGATTCTTGAGACAAGTTTCCCCCTTTCCCCTCTGCCCCTGCACAGAGCGCTAGTAGCGGGTGCTCTGTGACAGTGCTTTTTGGGGGGGGTTAAAACATGGGTCAAATTGGACCCACTGGTGTAAAAAAAAATGTGAATCTAAAGAGGAACCTACTGGGTCAGAACATAATCAGTGGCAGATTCTGAGCAGTTCATGTTTCCTTCCTTTAGATATTGTTGTAGAGTAGGTGAATCAATTTGGATCCGCTGGCAAAGGAAAGAGGGCTTTTGCCCAATTTTAATATTAAACCCTTTAGGTAAGGTGTTAGAAAAATTGATGGTTAACTAGTTTAACGATTTTTTGGGTGAGGTCCTCTGTGCCGAACAACATGGTTTTCGGCAGGGTCGGGGGACAGACATGGCCCTGGTCAGGTTCACGAACTCTGTCCTCCAAGGCTGTAATGATGGCATGTTAATGGGGGTGGTGTTTGTTGACCTGTCCATGGTTTTTGATCTGATTAATCATTCCCTGCTTTGTCAGAAACTTGCTGTCCTTGGGTTGACTGACTCTGCAGTTGCTTTCATTTATGATTTTCTGCAGGGGCGTTCTCAGTTTGTATCCATTGGTTCTACTTCATCAACAGTATGCTCCATCACATGTGATGTACCTCAGGGGTCCATTTTTGGTCCCCTGTTATTTTCTTTGTTTATTAATCAAGTTCCCTCAATTTTTGATAGGTGTAAATGTTTATTATATACACTAATGATTTCATTTTGTATTACCAGGGAAATTCTGTTGATTATATCAATTCGATTGTGGAAGTGGAATTTCAGAAATTATGTGACTAGATTACCTCTAATTTGATGGTCTTGAATGCTCGAAAGACCAAAGTTATGTTGTGTGGTAGCTCTGCTAGACTTTGGGCCTGTCTACACTACATAAGTAAAATTCTGTAATGTCATCAGTGGTAGGGTGGATGTACTGTAACGTTTTAGTGATCAGCCTCCTCTGGTCATTCATGATATATAAGGGAATTTACTTCAGCAGGTGTTGGAGTTTAAGTACTTGGGAGTCTTATTATATCCCTTGTTGACTTATTTCCCCAGGTAAAATTGGTAAAAAGGAAAATACATTGTAAATTAAGGTAACTTTATAGATTTAAATCATCTGTCATATGACTCTCATTTGAAATTGGCTGTTGGGGTTTTAATGCCACATTTTGAGTGTCTCCACATTGTATTATAAGTTGGGAGTAAGAGAGAAACACATTCTGAATGTTGTGTATAACAATATCTGCAGGTTTGTTTTGGATGTTTCTACCATGACCCATCATTGTTCTTTGTATTTCTCATCGGGATGGTTGTTACCACAGCTCAAATATGAGTTTGCTTTAGGTAATCTGGTTCATCATGCCATTTACTCAGGTCTGTCACCATTGTCTGATTTGGTTTTGGTTCGAGAAGTTCAGGCCAACATCAGATCATTACAGGGGGTTTGTTGGTAGCCCATAATGCTAAAAATAATTATGCTCTTCGATCATTTGAACATCAGGCTCCGTCTCTGTGGAATAGGTTACCAGTTTCTTTAACATACTAACATACTAAAATGACAGCAGAATAGGCCTAACGGTCTTTCGCGTCTGCTCATTTGTTCAGCCCCCACCCCTGGGAGCTGACTCTGCTGCCCCCCTCGCCCTCTCCGGCTTCTCCCTTCCCAGTCCCAGATATTCTCACTGCACTGGACTTTGCTGCCAGAACCCTTCCCCTGTACCTGTCCCATCACCTCTTGAACCCCTCCACCAGCCCCCGAGCAGCGCATTCCATGGCTTCACCACCCTCTCCGTGAAGTAGCACCTTCTTCTTTCCCTTAATCTCCCCTCCAGCTTCCACCTGTGCCTCTAGTTGCCCCCTCCTTCGGAGCACCCTGACTGCTCCTCCCTTATTAACCCCTTCATGTACCTGAAGGCCTCTATCATGTTCCCCCGTCTCTTCTCTCTTCCAATGTGTACATGTTTAGCTCTTCGAGCCTCTCCCATAGGTCCTGCTCCCAAGCCCCAGATCATTTTGTTGCTCCTCCTCTGACCCTCTCCAGGAGTTCAATATCCCTCTTTAAGTGTGGCCTCCAAAACTGCACGGAGTACTCGAGGTGCGGCCTCGCCAAGCAGCTATACAGAGGGAGTATCACTTCCCTCCTTCTGGAGGTGATCCCCCTTGCGATGCATGCCAGCATCCTGTTGGCCTTGGCCGCTGCCCTCCTACAAGTCTCAAGAGTTGTTCATCTTGACATCCACCACCACCCCCAGGTCCCTCTCAGACATCGAGACTTTAAGATCAGTTAAGTTTTATTCATGTTTTAAGATCAGATTTAAACCGTATTTATTAGCATTGTCTGTTTGCACATGTTCTGCTTAAAGTTTGATACATGTTGATTGTATTGTATTTAATTTTGTACTTTGTGATGTTGTTTATATGTCCGGGTTGGTCCTGAAAAAGGGCTTCGGCCCAGTGTCCTAACCCGGTTAACAAATGAAATGAAAGGAAAGAGGGGTCAATTTTGGAAAAGATGCAACTTTTGCCCTTTTGATGCATGTTAGCGCTGTCGCTGCTCTGTGACATCTTGTAATAATGTTTTCCTTGGTTTAGTAGTCAGATAATGTCTCACTTGGAGGTAACAGTAAAAGTCTCTCTCTGGGATAAGCTATATTCTCCCTGTAATTGCTGGTCACTCTTTACCGTGTCTCCTACCAAGAATTATCCTAACTTTACCAGCCCATATTGTTCCCACCCATAAAGTACCTGCAGGCCCTTATGTTGGTTAATCTGTTAAATTCATTTCAAATCCCCAATTTCTAAATATTTCCTTCCAGGTAAGGGAGGAGGGTTTTAACCCAGGGGTTCGGCAAAGAATTTATTACCCTTGTTTCTGATTTTATTAAATAAATAGTCATTAAGCCGTTTTCGCCCAAGACCAGTCTGTTCCTTGCCACCCAAGCAAGTTCCTGCCAGTGTCACAAGTGAGATACCATATGCTGGAGTTGAACTGCCTGATAGTAAGCTTTTAGGTCTGGTACCTTGAGTCCACCCTTCTCGAGTGTCAGTATGCTCTATTTCAGTCGGGGACTCTTTCTGCCCATACAGGTTTAGAAAGCAGGTTTTGTAAGGATTTCAGAAAGATTTAGGCAGGCATATAGGCAAGGCTGCAGACAAGAAGAGCAGGTGTGAGAGAATGTTCCCTCTGATCGTTTGTCTCCTTGATGGTAATACATCTATGTACGTGTATTCCTGCCTGTTACTCAACTGTTATGTAGTTTACTGTTATTGAGCTCACCCGTGATTTATTTACCTGTTATAAAATGGGATCTGACTGGTTTTGGCTCCTCATTGTTCAGGGTCTCGTCACATAATACTGTATTAAAATGGTACATACCCATACCCCTACTGGGGAACACCACAGGGGTGCATTAACTGTAAACACAGTCTTTCGGGGACAAAAAGATCACTATTGAAACGCGTAATAGAATTCCCACGCCAAGCCTTCCGCCAGTGTTTACAGTACTTGCAACCACACATGACTATTTTAGGGAGTGTAGTTAACCTGGCCCTCTATGATTTCTAACTCCCTATGTATGTCTGCCCCTCTGGGCAGTCTGATGGATTGGGCTGCCCACCCTACCAGCTGGAACACGTTTTGAATAGTTTAAGAGAAGTTTTAGGACACACCCCTTCTCAGACTCTCTCTGTCTTTTTGCAGTGTGTCCTAGCTGGTAGACAGCTCCCTGCTCTGCAGGTATTTCTTTTTGTCTTTCACGGCAAGTGCTTTTACTCTGCAATTTAGCTTGTCTGTTTCTTTGACTGCCTTCATTACAAACTGGAGCAGTTTCAACAAGGATCCACTTTTCCCAAGATTGGAACTTTGTTTTGGGCTGCAGACTGCAGGACTGGAGCCCCAGGGCTGCAAAACCAAAGGCACTAAACAGCAGGAACGGACTCTTAATTGGATTATATTTAATGCACAATGGCACATATTTAATGCACAATGGCATAATGGTCCACAGTGGTTTGCTGCTACTGATCATCCTGCGATGAAGCATCCTCTTCTAAGGGGAAGGACACACATACTTATCCTGTTTCAGTTCATGGTTGACTGAGCACAGAAACATCTCCGAGCTGAGCGCCAAGTCCTGATTGTCCACAGAACTTCCTCACCTTTCCCTGGCACGACCTAGAAGAGCCTTGAGATCCTGATTTCTGCAAGGGAATTCACAGGAGTTGAAACTCATGATTGCATACCATATTAAGGCTGTGGATGTTCTTACAGAGGTGGGGTGGAAAGGATGAAAAGGGGCTTGGCAAGGTTGGAGGAATGGTCAGATGTATGGCAGCTTAGATTCAACACAAAAGTGCAGAGTAATACGCCGGGGAAACAAAAACCCAGGGGGAGAGTACACAATGGGGGGTGAGATACCGACAACAACAAAAATGGAAAGGGACTTGGGGTAGTCATATCAGACGACCTAAAGGTGGACCAGTAATGTGAGAAGGCAGTAAGGAGGGCTGGGGGGATACTGGGATGCATAGGGAGAGGCGTCACCAGTAGAAAACAGGAAGTTGTTTGCCCTCTGTACAGACAGTTGGTAAGACCACATCTGGAGTACAGTGTACAGTTCTGGAGACCTCATCTCCGCAAAGACATAGAGTGGAGGCTGTCCAGAGGAGGGTAACCAAAATGGTGCAGGGTCTGCACCAGAAGACACATGAAGAAAGGCTAAAGGAGCTTAATATGTATAGCCTCGAGGAAAGGGCGGGGGAGAACATGATAGAAGCTTTCAAATACTTCAAGGGAATCAAAGTCCAAGAGGGTAGCATCTTTTAGAGAAAGAGATGGGCAAGAACAAGGGGGCACAATTTGAAGATGGAGGGGGATGGCTCAGAGGTAGTGTGAGGAAGTATTTCTTAACAGAGAGGGTTGTAGATACATGGAACAGCCTTCCTGAGGAGGTCGTAGAGCCAAAAACAGGATGAATTCAAGAATGCATGGGACAGACAGAAGGCAATTCTGGTGGGGGGGTAGGAGGAAGTAGGCTGTTGGTTAACTAGGATCTGCAGCTTATCCATTAGGTAGGGAAATGGGCAGACTAGGTGGACTAGGTGTTCCTTATCTGCCATCAGATTCTATGATCTTACTTCGAGAGGGCTCTTGCAGTAGGTAATTACATATAGGACTGACGCTGGCCAGCGGCAGGACCCCACGGAAAAATTTCTAGCTAGCAGTCCCTGGCAAGGGACCGCCCCCACGTCAGGTGACCGGCGTCATACGACGGTATAAAGGGGCGGTCCCGGATGCCCGCCTTTCAGTTCTTCCCGCGTTAGCTCGTGCAGTGATCCTGCTGTAAAGTTCATGCTCTCAGCCTTGCTCTTCGCCGTTTTACTGAAAATTAAAAGTATTTTTCCCTTCTATCGTCAGGTCATCTGCCTGTGTATGATCGTGCCCTACACCCTCCGAGCACAAAAACAAGTGCAACCTTGTGGCGCCCAACTGCCACACAAGGACGGCCATTCCCTCTGCCTCTTCTGCCTAGGCCCCGACCACCCGGTCGACCAGTGCCCGCATTGCCTTCACTTCAACGCGGCTACCCGCAGATGACGCCAACAGTCCCTGGAAGCCCATCTTCTAAAGAAAAAGATGTCTTCGATGGAGAAAGAACTGAAGAAGCTCAGGCAGGTGTCTGCTTCTCTGGAAGGACATCGCAAAAGCGGACAAGGAAAGGCACCGGAGAAGGCCTCCTTGTCTCAACTCCGCCGGAGTCGCGCCCAGGTAACATCCTCCGGGGACCGCCCAACGGCAGCCTCAAGAGTTTGGAGGAGGCGCTGGCCCGCCTGGCTTAGCCTCGCTGGGCCAGGCCTGCGGGCGCCCCTCCTCGGCAAAAAAAGGAGGCCTCCGCCCCGGTTCGGCTGCAGGCTTGCGGGCCTACTGGTGCGGGCGACTCTCATAAGCCGGACGCCGGCTCCTCCAACGTCCGCCGGGAGAAGGTCGATAAGGCGCCTGACCCTTCAGGCGGCGCACGACCTCGTCCCCCTCGGACCGGGCCGCTCCTCCTCCTCAGCCCGCCTCCGTTGAGGGACCCCGTAAGACGGACGCCGGCTCCTCCGGCACCTGCCGGGAACTTGCCCTCAGCCACACGCTGGCTCTCGACGCAGCGCCGGGCGATGGAACCTCCAACACCCGCTCGTATTCTGGTTCCCTGCAGCCTCGCTGCGCCCAGGGAGCCCGAGTCACCCCAGCCTGACCCCGGGGATTTTCCCCCCATCCCCGGGCGATGCAGGGGATGTTCCATCGCCGTTGGACCCTCCTCTTAAGGAGCCGGATCTGACGCCGGCACCGCCAACGCCGGCCCCCTGGATGCCGGCACCGCCAACGCCGGTACCACCGGCGCCGGCCCCGATGCCGGTACCGCCGACGCCAGCCCCGCCGGCGCCGGCAGGGGATAGTCCCCTTCCGTCGGGCCCTGCACCCTCTGGGCCTCTCACTATTGATCCACCCGTAGGGCCACCATCCGGGCCGTCTGCTCCGGCAGCTCCTCCGACGCCCGGGTACCCGCCGTCTTATCCGACGCTGTCGTACCCGGGACCGCAGTATCCAGCGCCGCAGTACCCGATGCTGGTACCTCCGATGCCACAATACCCGGCACCGGTTTTCCCACAGCCGGGTTTCGGATACTCGCATTACGGGTACAACCCGTACCCTTTTCCCCCTCCTCCTCCACCGCCCCCACGGCGGCCGGTGGATCTGCAGGAAACTCTGGCTTCCTGGTGGGCTGAGGCCAAGGCTCAGCTCACCAAGGAGGTAGAGAGCCGCCTTACTGGTGACTCAACTGCCCGCCCCACGTCCGAGGCGGCAAACTCCCTCACCGCCTCCAGACTCCAGGGCTCTTCCCTCTGGAAAGATCCAGGAAGTTCATCAGTGGCGCTCCTTGGATTCAGATCCTCAGCGACTTAAACTCGCCGAACATCTGGACCTGCCCCATACGGCCCCAACCTTAGTGCCACCCTGGATTAAGCCTCACGCCCACCTTGTTTCCACAATTTGGAAACAACTGTCGGCATTAGCCCCACTTCCTAGGAAGTCCAACAGGCTATACCAGGCTCCAGAGGGTGTGAACTATCTGGACTCCCACCCTCGTGCTGATTCAGTCGTGATTAGCGCCGCTCACGGCCGGTCAGCACATCCCAAACATTTAAACTCGTCTCCTCTGGATAAGGAATCTCGCCTCCTGGACCAGTATGGAAGAAAGATCTACGCCTCTTCCACACTGGGAATTCGGGCCCTGAACTACGTCGCCCATATGGGGGATTACCAGAAGGACGTCCTTACCCAGGCGGAATCTAAACTAGACTCCTTACCTGACTCTCAAGTCAAACAGGAGTTAGCCAATCTAGTCCGCTCTGCTCGTTCGGCCAGTCTCCATATTCTGCGGACGACATACGATGCAGTGGACACTGCCGGGCGGAGCTCCGCTTTCGCCGTGAGTCTACGGCGTCATGCCTGGCTCCGCGTGTCAGGTTTGGTCCCGGAGGTGCAATCAGCGATCCAGGAAGCACCTTTCAGGGGGTCGGTGCTTTTCGGAGGTGATGTCAAGGACATCATCACCGACTTGCAGGAGAAGGGGACGGCTCTGAAATCCGTGGATTCCATGTACCGTCCCCATCACCCGCAGCGCCATCCTTTTCGCAGACGCAGCCGGCCACAAGCGAAACCACAAGGAAGGCGGGCTACTAAACGTCGGGCCCCCGCGGCTGCCAGGCTCCCCCCACCCAAAAAAGCAACAGGTGCCCCAGCTGCAGCGCTGCCCCACACCACCTGACTCCTCCCCTCTCCCACCGCCTCCGGACACACCGGAGGAACCGGTAGGAGGGAGGTTTTCCCTCCACCTTCTGGGTTGGGAGAGGATAACAATGGATTCTTGGGTGCTCCAGCTGATAGTGGAAGGGCACGCAATAGAGTTTCTACAGAAACCACCCCGCCACCCACCGCTGAAGGCGTCCTACGCAAGGGATCATCTTCCTTTGGTCCGGGAAGAAATATCCACCCTTCTCGCGAAGAGTGCTATAGAAGCCGTTCCCCTTCATCTTCAAGGGACGGGTTACTATTCACATTTCTTCCTGGTCCTGAAGAAGACAGGAGATCTCAGACCCATTCTCGATCTCAGCTCCTTGAACCTTTATGTGGCATACAAAAAGTTTAGGATGCTCTCTCTGCAGACCCTTCTGCCCCTCCTTCGGCCGGGTCAATGGCTTTGTGCGCTGGATATGCAGGTTGCTTATCTGCACATCCCCATTCGCCCTTCTCACTGCAAGTATCTTCGGTTTGCGTTTCAGGGGGACCATTACCAATTCCGAGCGCTCCCTTTTGGTCTTTCCTCGGCTCCCTGAGTATTTACCAAATGCCTGGCTGTGGTAGCAGCAAACCTATGTACTATGGGAGTACAGGTGTTCCCTTACCTGGACGACTGGCTCCTGGCGGCCTCGTCCAGGGAGCAGCTCCTGCATTTTCTCTCCCTCACCCAGCAGGTTTTTACTTGCCTGGGTATTACCATCAACCATTCCAAGTCTCATCTGGATCCCTCCCAGAGACTACAGTTCATCGGGGCTACCCTCGATACGACGGCGAGCAAGGTCTTCCTGCCTCCGGACAGGGCGGCCTCTCTTTAGTCCCAGATCTCCCTGCTATCAGAACGCAGGAAGGTTCCGGCGAGTTTGGTCCTCCGTCTCCTGGGACTCATGGCGGACGCTATTCCGACGGTCCCCCGAGCTCGATTCCACATGAGAATCTCTCAGTGGACTCTTCGCTTCCAGTGGGATCAACTTGTAGACTACCTAGATCATCTAGTTCTGATCTCCTCGCCGATGGCACGAGACTTACAATGGTGGATGGTTCGAGAGAACCTGTTTCAGGGGTTCCCTTTCTGTCATCCTCCCCAGACTCTGACCACAGACGCATCAGGCGTAGGTTGGGGAGCCCATCTGGGTCCTCACCGGACCCAGAGCTTATGGTCCAGATTGGAACTAGCTCTCCACATCAGTGTGCTCGAGCTTCGAGCAGTACTATACGCTCTCCAAGCCCTTCACCAATACATTCTTCCCGGTCACCTTGCCGTCCAGATGGACAACATGTGCGTGGTGTGGTACATCAACAAGCAGGGAGGGACTCGATCCTACTCTCTGTGCAGGGAAGCAATGAGGGTTTGGGACTGGGCAACTCAACACAACCTTCACCTCATGGCGATTCATGTTCCAGGAGTCGACATTACCCTGGCAGACAAGCTTAGCCGCTCCTCTGCCCTGCCACATGAGTGGGAATTGGACCAAAAAGTGCTAGACGATATCTTTCAGCTTTGGGGGACTCCGCAGGTAGACCTGTTCGCCTCTTCCCAAAACGCAAAACTTCCCACCTTTTGCTCACTTGTTCCAGAGCGAGGCGCTTTCTGGAGCGACGCTCTGTCTCTAGACTGGAAGGGCAGATTCGTCTATGCTTTTCCCCCAATTCCTCTGGTCCCTCATGTATTGCAGAAACTAACCACAGAAGGAGTGAGAATGATTCTGATCGCTCCTTTCTGGCCCAGGCAGATCTGGTTCTGTCTTCTACAACAATACTCAGAGGTTCCTCCTCTTCTTCTTCCTCTATCTCGAGGTTTGTTGACCCAGGATCAGGGGACCCTGGTCCATCCAGGCCTCAAATCCCTTTAACTTCATGCATGGCTCCTGCAGACTTAGCCCAATCCCGTTTTGGCGTCTCTCCTAAAGTGGCAGAGATTTTGGTGGAGGCTAGAAAATGCTCCACCAGGTCCACCTATGCCATGAAGTGGAAGAGATTCTCTATTTGGGCGGCCTCCAAGAACATGGAGCCTTTCTCCTGTTCACTGGCTTTTCTGCTGGATTACTTACGTCATCTCTTCGACCTGGGTCTCAGCCATTCCTCTCTGAAGGTTCACATGGCGGCTATTTCAGCTTACCATGTTCCCTTCACAGACACAACTTTCGCTCAACTGGAGGTCTCTAAGACCTTTCTCAGAGGAGTCCTTCATTTAAGGCCCCCTATCCGTACTCCTGCTCCCCCTTGGGACTTAAATTTTGTTCTCTAGAAACTTATTCTTCCTCCATTTGAACCTGCAGCTTCTGCAGATCTGAAGTTTCTTTTGTGGAAGGCGCTCTTCTTGGTGGCCATTACTTCAGCTCGACGAATTTCCGAGCTCCAGGCCCTTATGTGTAAAATTCCATATTTGATTTTTCACAAAGAATGAGTTGCTCTTCGCACGAATCCTAAGTTTCTCCCTCAAGTGGTAGCTGAGTCTACCTTGAATCAGTCCATAGAGCTACCTGCCTTTTTTACACAGTACTCTAATCAAGGGAAATACTTACTCCATACCATGGATGTTCACCGGATTCTGAGATACTACACCGACAGGATGAAGGATCTCAGAAAGACTGACCAGTTGTTTGTCTCTTTTGCTCACAGAAAGTAAGGCAATGCTGTTTCCAAGCAATGCCTGTTGAAGTGGTTGGCTCATTGCATCACTTTCTGTTATGACAAGTACAACAAGACCCTTCCGGGTCAGGTTAGAGGTCACTCCACATGAGGAGTAGCGGCCTCTGTGGCTTGTTTCAAGAATGTGTCTGCGGCAGATATCTGCGCTGCCTCCACCTGGACTTCTGTCCATACCTTTACGAAACACTACAGTTTGGACATTGCCTCTCGCCGTAGAGCAGGCTTCGGGCTAGCTGTTTTGCAAGGCCTCCTGTCTTGAGGCTTGCAAGACTAGGCTACGTTTTAGAGTAGTTCCTCCTCCGGTGCCTTTTCCTTTGTTCCAGACTGCTTGGGATTCAGTCCTATATGTAATTACCTACTGCAGAGCCCTCTCGGTAAGATAGTACAGTTGTGTAGGACTTACCATAACGGTGAGTCTTCAAGAGAGGCTCTTGCAGTAGGTAATATCTTCCCGCCCTCCATCCCCCTAGGCTTTTTCTGCTCCTTTTCCAGGAATGGAAACATCTGCTTCTCTCTCGTCCGGGCCTTCCGGGCCTGTGGCGGGAAAGAACTGGAAGGCGGGCGTCCGGGACCGCCCCTTTATACCGACGTCGGATGACGCCGGTCACCTGACGTGGGGGCGGTTCCTCGCCAGGGACTGCTAGCTAGAAATTTTTCCTTGGGGTCCTGCCGCCGGTCGGCATCAGTCCTATATGTAATTACCTACTGCAAGAGCCTCTCTCGAAGATCTACTGTTATGGTAAGTTCTTGCGTAACTGTACTTTTCTATGTTACAGGGCTATGTATGTATCCTGCTCACAAAAAAGGGGAAAGGATGCCTCAGATTCTTTGGAATTTTCCAGGTCTTCCTTTGACTTTGCAGGACCTTGACCTAGAGAGAGAATCCATTATCCCTTGGAAGGTTCTCAACTCTATCACATGACAAAGACTGGTTCGGAGAAACATAGAAATTGCCGACAGAAAAAGACCCCAAGGCCCATTCAGTCTGCCCAGTTATCCTACCATGCCCCCCCCTTGACCTATTGTTGTTGAGGGTTATTTTAACCCTGACGGCTACCCCTTGCTTCCTCCAACCACCCCTTCCCCCCAGTAGAAGATGGAGAATACTGCTCCAGCAAAGACCAAGAAGAAGACTGAACAGGGTCCTTAATTGGGAACACTTTACTGCACTGACAAACTAAACCTCTATCTATTTGGATATGGAAGACAAACAGTCCCAGGAAGCCAAAAGGAATGCTAACCATTTTGAAAAGTGCAGCTGAAAAGGAGTCTGTATTGCAGGTATGTTGACATGGCCAAGGATATTGTTGCAGCAGGATGGCCCTACATGGAGAAGAAAACATTGTTCAGCAAAGACCTACAAGATTAATAGCAAGGACACCAAGTTGTGGTAATCAGTCAAAAGGTGAATGCGTCCGTTTCTGTAGCTATAAAGAAAACTACTCTTTTGCTTCAGGTGGCTTCGACAATTAAAGACCCTTTCAAAAAGAAAGTGAAGGCAGTAATGAAAAAGGAGTATGAGGTGGCAGGACCCTCCATGAATGCAGCACTGGCTTCTGCTTTGGTCGCAAGAGTCATGGCTTATTGGCTAACAAACGTGGCCTTTGGCCTGCCATATGATTCCAAAGCCAATGGCATAATGTATTATTTTTACTCTGTGGGTACAGCTTTCCTGGCAGATGCGTCTTACGATTTGCTGCAGTTGTAGTCCAAAGTCTACTCTGAATTCAGTTACGCAGAGCCCACTGATGGCTGACGTGATTACTCTGGGAGAAACATATTGGGCCCAGGTGGTATATAACTATTACCCCATACATGTATAAAAGGAAGAAAAGAAACTTGTCAGCATGTTTAATTTTTTTTTTTTTTTTTAGTCTTTTGGTAACCGGGTAAAGCCCACTAGGCACAAGTGCCTGTTTTCAGGGGCGACCTGGGAGAGCCCCCCTCCCCAGTTTTATTATTCTGTATGTAGTGCATCTGCAGCCTCATTCCTTACTTCATGCCATCAAACTACGGTTTTTAAGGGTGGGGCTGAAGTGCTTCGCGGCTGCTCGGCTCGTAGTGAGAAACTACAAGTTGGGCATAGTAATGTAACTACTTGATTACTGAATAAAAGAATTCGATTTTGTGCTAAATTACCTCCTCTGGCAGGCAACTCCTTAGTATTTTGCTTTGACCCCAGTGCCCTCTTAAATATACAAAAAATTAATTTTAAACTTTGCTCCGACTATAATCAATGTGCGTCCCTGCACTATACAGACAACATTACAAAACATGTGTTTTGGGGGTGGGTGCAGGTGGATCTCGCTATTAGTGGTACCAGGAGAGGAAAGGATCGGGTGGCGAGCAGAATTTACTATCCCTTTTCCTGAATAAACCATCCTTTAGGAAATTATTCAAAGTGGAATATTTCAGTACAACTTTGGTAAGGTAGCGTGTGGGGACTCGGAGGGACTGTCGCACAATAAATGCAGTTATACAATGGCAAGCAAAGAATCCTGGACTGTGATTGGTCAGTCTGGGACTGAACCCCGTGATGTTATCCTAGTATAACATCATGGGTCTAGTACCAGCACACAGATAACTGCATCATTCATTAGCGAAATCACTTCACACAGCCTGTTTCAGTGATTCCCGCTCGTAAGCTGCTTTTAGTTTACCTAGCTCATTTACTATTAAAGGGAAACACTGGAAAAGGCGCAGCTTTACCCAGGCGCAACAAAATGCCTGATTAGTGCTTTCAGACAGTAAAATCTTTTTTTTTTTTTTAATTGCCTTTAATTGTTTTTTAGTGATTTAAACAGTGGTCTTCAACTTACACTTTCTATTGCTGGCCGACACCATCTCATGAGTAGCAGAGAGCTTTCTGAGCTCACATTATGCTAATATGTCCTGCCAACCAATAGCAGAGGTCAAACTGACATATTAACATAAAGTGAGCTCAGGAAGCTCACTGCTGCTCATGAGACGGTTGCTGCCAGCAACAGAAAATGGAAGTTGTGGGTAGTTGTTTTGAGTCATTAAAAAAAGTTGTTACTATATGACAGCACTAATTGAGAGTTTCTATAGTGTCTGAGGAAAGCTGTGTCTTTTCCAGTGTTTTCCTTTAAAACTAAAAACCTTCCTCCCACCAAGTCACACTCTGTACTCCCTCAGCACACAAAGCTCACACAATAAATGTAATTATCGTAGGTATTTCTTCACTGAACCCAGCGACTTTAATGAACCACGGAGACCGTAACTGCCGGTCGCGTGGTTCACTGACGCCGCTCAGTCATGGCATGAATTTAAAACAACCACTCCCACCTTGTCACTGTGGCAGAAATCATTACATCTCCCAGAAATGTATTTTAACTTCATTTTGACTGGCTTCATCGTGGTCTACATTGTGCAGCACAACTGAAATGGTGCATGCAGTTTCCAATAATAAAAAAAAAAATCCAGTTTAATTCATCAGGGCGATAACCTTCACTGCCGCAGAACTTGTGTCTTTCCCTTTTTCTCTGGTTGTGAAGCCGATTGCTCCGATGACTTTCAGTAACGTGTTGGTATTTCTTCATATTACACTCCACTGCTCACTCGCAGTGCACGTGGCTTTACAGTGTACCCGCTCTGCTTCTGATGACCGTGACTGCAGCTCTACCCGCTTGCGAACAGAACTACAGCTCCTCATAAGGAACTGTAAAACAACAACAAAAAAAAAAACACAAAGAAAAAACTGAAAGAAATCACATTCCCCAGCTTCCTTGTGTGTGTGTGTGTGTGTGTGTGTGTGTGTGTGTGTGTGTGTGTGTGTGTGTGTGTGTGTGTGTCTCTACACAACAGTCCAGCACAATTCGGCAGCACTACCTGCTGGCTGGAACAGTGAAACTGAACCTTTTTTTAATATGTTTACCTACTCCTCTAAAATTAACATACTAACATACTAAAATGCCAGCAGAATAGGCCTAACGGTCTTTCGAGTCTGCTAGATTTTCAGCACCCTCACTGAGGCCGATTTTGTGTCCCCCCCTTGAGTTATACTGTCCCGATTCCCAGATGTTCCACCTGTATTATGCCTGGTCAGATTTACCCTCCCCCTGTACCATCCCCTCTTAAACCCGTCCACAGTCTCCATCTCTACCAGCTCCCTGGGCAGTGCATTCCATGGCTCTACCACCCTTTCAGTGAAATAACTTCTCCTATTCCCTCTGAGCCTGCCCCCTTCCAGCTTACACCTGTGACCTCTTGTTGCCCCACCCTCCTTCCTTTGGCACACCCTGACTGGGCCGCCTCTATTGATCCCTTTCATGTACTCAAAGACCTCTATCATGTCCCCTCTGTCCCTTCTCTCCTCCAGGGTGTACATGTCGAGCTCCTTGAGCCTCTCCACATAGGTTCTCTCCCCCAGGCCCCAGATCATTTTGGTTGCCCTCCTTTGGATCCTCTCTAGGAGTGTAATGTCCCTCTTTTTAAATGTGGTCTCCAAAATCGTACACAATACTCAAGGTGTGGCCTAACCAAGCAGTTGTACAGTGGAAGGATCATTTCCGCCTTTCTGGAGGTAATCCCCCTGGCGATGCATCCCAGCATCCTATTTGCCCTTGCCCTCCTACAGGTCTCCGAGTTGTTCATTTTGACATCTACTACTTCCCCCAGGTCCCTCTCACCCTCTGTGACTTGAATCATGTCTCCTCCCAGGGTATGTCCCTGGCCTTGGTTTCTGATTCCCAGATGCAGAACCTTGCACTTACCCGCATTTAATTTTAGTTTCCATTTTCCCGACCACCTTTCCAGAGCCTCCAGATCCTCCTGCAAGGACACCCTCCTCTCCTCCCCATCCACCACTACACCTAGCTTTGAGTCGTCTGCAAAGAGACTCATCTCACTCCTGATCCCCCTCCTGATGTCTGAGATATAGGCGTTGAACAGGAGTGGCCCCAACACTGACCCCTGGGGAACCCCACTAATAACCCACCTTGGGGATGAGGCTAACCCTGCAACCACCACCTTCTGAGTACGCTCAGAGAGCCAATTTCTTGTCCATCTTAGCAACTGTCTCCCTACCCCCCATTTCCTTCAGCTTAGCCAGCAGGCCACTGTGGGGTACCGAATCAAACGCCTTGCTAAAATCCAGAAAGAGGACGTCCACTGGCCTACCCTGGTCCAGGGCCCTCGCCACCCAGTCATAGAAATCAACAAGATTGTCTGCACGATCTTCCCATGACAGCCATGCTGCCTATTGTCCAAGCCCCCAGTTTGCTCCAGTAACCCCCCCTAGCCTTTCCTTGACAATACCCTCCATCACCTTGCCAACCACCGATGTCAGGCTAATGGGCCTGTAATTTCCCGCCTCCTCTCTTGATCCCCTCTTGTGGATCAGCACGACATGGGCCACCCTCCAGTCTTGGGGCACCCACCCAGTCCTCAGAAAGATGTTGAAAAGCTCCACTAGGGGGACTGCCAGGACATCTGCCAGTTCCCTCAGCACCCTGGGATGTATGTCATCTGGCCCAGGTGCTTTCTCTGTCTGAAGGGACCTGAAGGCTTCCCTTACTTTCTCTACTGGGATTTCAGCCTTGTTCTCCCCCTTTTCACCATGCACTGCTGGGCCCACACCTGTCTGTGGTGGCCACTCCCTTTTCCCAGACTCATCAGGGCCCTTGGTCTCTACCGGTCTCACCCCTTGCTCTGGTTTGCCCCCGCTCCCCTCACAAGACCTAGCCCCTCCATCCCCCCTGGTATAAACTGAGGCAAAGTACTCATTTAGGACTTCTGCCTGTTCCCCCGCCTCCTGTGCCCAACCATCCCCATCCCTTATCTTGCGGATCTGCCCCTTTACTTTCCTCCCCCCTCCCCAATGTAGCTAAAGAACCCCTTGTCCTCCCTCCGGATCCCACTGGCCAAGGACTACTCCTTTTTTTTGCCTTAGCTGCTCTCACCACCCTGGTGACTCTTGGCTGTCAGCTCATATTCCTCCTGATCCCTTTCACTCCTTGACCACTTGAAGCGCCTAGTTCTTTTCCCGCATCACTTCCTGTACCTCCCGGGTCCACCAGCACGATTTTCTGGCCTTACCGAACTTACGCCTTTCCCTTGCACAGGATGTGGCAACCTTCTGTATTCCCCTCCTAATGATCCCCCACCTGCTGTCAGCATCCATATCCAGCCTTATCCTGTCTAGATGATCTTTAAGGATCCTTCCCATATCCCTGAAGTCTGCATCCCTAAAGTCTGTTACGACCGTCCTTGTTGGCCCCAGTCCAGGAAGAACCAGACTGTGGCGTGATCACTCCCAGCCAGCGGGTCCTTCACCTCTAGGCCACTAATTTGGTCATTGTCTGCCAGGACCATGTCCAGTGTCTGGGCCTCCCTAATTGGCTCACCTACCTGTTGTCAGAAATGCATCCTGGAGGACAGCAAGCAACGTCTGCCCTCTGGCCACTGGTGATATCATAGTCCCCCAGTCTGTTCCTGGCATGTTGAGGTCCCCCATTACTATTACCCTTCCCTTTCCTAATCTAGAGTGTCCCTCAAGATTTGCCACCAAACTTTCTTCCAGGACCTCTGCCAGTGCTGGTGGTCTGTATACCACTCCGACCTTTACTCTCTTACCCCCCTGCATCAGCAAGGTGACCCAAATAGCCTCCACATTCCCCTCTGCCTCCTCTACTCCTCCAATACCCACGCCATTTCTGATTAACAGTGCTACACCACCACCCCTTCTTCCCCCCTATCTTTTCTGAACATAGTGTAGCCCTCTAGATTTAGGTCCCACTCGTGCCCTTGAGTGGCCCAGGTCTCAGTGACTGCTGCCACATCTACCTCCCCCTCAACTAGCATCACCTGGAGTTCAGGCATTTTCCTAAACTCCTGGCATTTATCAGGACCACTCTCCACCCTTTTTCCCTCCTCTCTCCCCCTTGAGCTCCCATTTCTCAGCTCCTGCACCCTACCTAGTGACCCAGTTCCATATCTCCCTAGCCCCCTAGAGGAGTGGAGACCATGTCCCTCATTTATTGTATCTGCTGGCACTGCTCCTTTTTTGATCCCTCCCCCTTCACAAGTTTAAACTCCACCTTTCACTGATGAACCTAGCTAGTTTGAGCTTTAGGATTTCCTTCCCCTCCAAATTAAGGTGGAGCCTGTCCCTAGCATACAGCCCCTTATCCTCCCAGGTCTCCCCCAGTCCCCCACCAGGCCATACCCAAATTCCCCACACCACTCCTTAAGCCACTGATTTATCTCTCTAATCTTCATCTTGTTTTTCCCAAGTAGCCCTTGGCACCGTCAGGATTTCTGAAAAGGAGATCTTACAGCTATGGAAAGGCATACCCTGGCCAACTCCTGGAATCTTGCCTGACTTTCTAGTTCGCTATTACCACTTATGTCGTTTGTCCCTAAGTGCACTAGAATGTCTGGGGTTCCCCCACATTCCCTTGCCAGTGAATACAGCTCATGCTTGGCCTTGTGTACTGTCAGGCCTGGGTGGCATTAACTGAAAATATATTTAAAAATGTATCTTTTAATGTTTTTTATGTATATAATTGAGCCATTGTATAATAGCAGTAATGCACTCCAGGGCATGTGTCGTGCTGCGGTAATGTCACATCTTGTGTGTTGGGCACTCTCGGCCTGCGGCCTCGTGCCCAAACACTGAAGGCATGACATTATCCCAGCACAAAACACACCCCATCGTGTATTATTGCTTAATTGTTGCAGTTTAAGTCTCAATTTTCCTTATTTTTTTTCCTTTTTTTAAATTGTTGCCTGCTTTATGAAAGCAATGAGAAAATAGGGGGAAAGTGAAATGCCTTAAGTTTAGCTGGTATAGAGCAAGTAATGAGCTAGGATCCCTGATGAAGTGAACAGTAAAATGCCATAGCAGTATTGGATTTCTGTGATACGGTATATGCTCTGAAATAAATATGTAACAATGAGTGGGTCCGTACTCCATTTTTTGAGTGACATTCATTTGAGGCATAGAGCAGATCCCTTCTGGTCTTTGTGCGTCTCTTTTAGGGCCCATGGACCACACTGGCCTCTAGACTGATTGTCTTATCCCCCCCCCCCCTTTTTTTTTTTAAGTGGTGGTGTTTTAGTTTGGGTACCTGTTTCTTGCAGTAATGAGATGCAGCAGGGTGTGGGTTAAGCAGTGTGGTAATTAGCCTAATCCGCACACTCTGGTGTCTCATTAGTCCTATAAAATGAGGGGCAGAACTCAAGAAAATAATCTGGTGTGAGAGGTGGAATACGAAAACCCATAATTTGGTATTCTGTCTCTGTATCTGGCATGCTGCCTAGCCACAAGAGCAGTGCTGTAGATTAAACTGCAGAGTTGAGTCATGGAGAAGTGGTTTTCCATTTTGAAAACTAACATACTAAAATGCCAGCAGAATAGGCCTAACGGTCTTTCGTGTCTGCTCGTTTGGTCAGTCCCCAACCTGGGTGCTGACCTTGCTGTCCCCCTTGCCTTCTCTGGCTTCTCCCTTCCCAGTTCCGGATATTCTTGCTGCATTGGATTTTGCTTCCAGAACCCTTCCCCTGTACCTGTCCCACCCCCTCCTGAACCCCTCCACTGTCTCTGCCTCCACCAGCCCCCTAGGCAGTGCATTCCATGGCTCCACCACCCTCTCAGTGAAGTAGCACCTCCTCCTTTCTCCCCTGAATCTTCCCCCCTCCAGCTTCCAGCCATGCCCTCTAGTGGCCCCTTCCTCCTTCCTTTGAAGCACCCAACTGTTCCTCCCTATTTACCCTCTTCATGTACCTAAAGACCTCTATCATGTCCCCGGTCCCTTCTGTCTTCCAATGTGTACATATTTAGCTCTTGAGCCTCTCCTCCATAGGTCCTGTCCCCCAAGCCCCAAATCATTTTGGTTGCCCTCCTCTGGACCCTCTCCAGGAGGTTAATGTCCCACTTTAAGTGTGGCCTCCAAACTGCACGCAGTACTCAAGGTGCGGCCCTCACCAAGCAGTTATACAGAGGGAGTATCACTTCCTCCTTCTGGAGGTGATCCCTAGCGATGCATCCCAGCATCCTGTTGGCCTTGCTGCTGCCCTCCTACAAGTCTCAGAGTTGTTCATCTTGACATCCACCACCACCCCAGGTCCCTCTCAGCCATCGAGACTTGTAGCATTCCCCCCAGGGTGTACACTTGACCTGGGTTTCCTGCTCAGGTGGAGTACCTTGCATTCCCTGCATTGAACCTCAGCTTCCACTTTCTAGGCCATCTTTCCAGAGCCTCCAGGTCCCCTGTGGGCACCTCCCTCCTTCCCATCCACCACGCCCCCAGTTTGAGTCATCTGCAAAGAGATTCATCTCACTCCTGATTCCTGTCCTTATGTCAGATACGTAGGCGTTGAACAGAAGGGGCCCAAGGACTGATCCCTGTGGGACCCTACTAATGACCCTCCTTGGGGATGAGACTATCCCACCAACTACGACTCTCTGGGTCCGGTCCTGGAGCCAATTGCCTATCCATCTGATCATCTGGTTCCCCACCCCCATTTCTCCCAGCTTATCCAACAGGCCCACGTGAGGAACAGAGTCAAATGCCTTGCTAAAGTCCAGAAAGAGGACATCTACTGGTCTACCCAGGTCCAAGGCACTTGTCACCCAGTCATAGAACTCCACCAGGTTTGTCTGACACGATTTCCCCGGGATGAATCCATACTGTCTATCGTCTAGGCACCCTGACTTATCCAGGTCCCCCAGCCTCTCCTTGACAATGCCCTCCATCACCTTGCCCACCACCGAGGTCAGGCTGACAGGCCTGAGTTCCTACACCTCCTTGACCCCCCTTGTGGATAGGCACTATATCGCCCACCTTCCAGTCTTGGGGCACCCACCCTGTCCTCAGAGATGGTGAAAAGCTCTGCCAGGGTTTTGCCAGGACATCTGCAAGTTCCTTCAGCACTCTGGGATGTAATTTATCCGCCCGGTGCTTTCTCCGTCTTAAGGGAGCTGAGGGCTTCCTCACTCCTCAGCTGTGATTTCCACTCCGTACCCCTTCTCCTGCTTAGCCCTCCCCCACCTGCCAGTGATGCCTCCCCCTCTCCCCAGACCTGCCGATCGGTAAGGGTCCCCCCCTCCTCAGTATCTCTGTCTCCTCCCATGTATGATGCAGCACCCCCATTTTCCCTGGTGAAAACTGAGGTGAAGTACTCATTTAGTACCTCAGCCTGCTCCCCCGGGTCTTGTGCCCATCTCTCCCCTGATTTAATCCTGCTAATCTGCCCCTTCACCCTTCGTTTTTCCCCAATGTATCTAAAGAACCCCTTGTTCCATCTCCTAATTTCCCTGGCCAGGTTCTGCTCCTTCCTTGCCTTAGCCACCCTCACCACTCTAGTGGCCCTTCTAGCCATCAGCTCATACTCCCTTGATCCCTTTCACCTTGAGCACTTGAATTGCTTATAGGCTGCTTTCTTTCCCGCACCACCTCCTGGACCTCCTGGTCCCACCAACAGGATTTTTGGGCCCTACCGCATTTCGTCTTACTCTTGCACAGGTGTGGTAGCATCCTGCACCCCTCTCTGATGATTTCCCACCTACTATCAGCGTCCATGTCTGACCCAATCCCATCAAATGCTCCTAAGGATCCTTCCATTTCCTTAAAATCCCCCCTGAAGTCGGTTACTTCCGTCTTTGTGCAGCCTCCTACCCTCCTAGGTCCAGGCAGAACCAGACCGTGGCATGGTCACTCCCGCCAATGGGTCCCTTACCTCCAGGCCCCAATCTGGTCACTGTCTGCCAGGACCACATCCAGTACCCGTGCCTCCCTGGTCGGTTCCTCACCTGCTGAGTTAGGAGCAGGCTGCCTTGAAAGACATCCAACAACCTCTGTTCCCTGGTCACAGAGGATGTCATAGTCTCCCAGTCTGTTCCTGGCATGTTTAAGTCCCCCAACACCACCACGTTCCTCTGCCCAGTCTGCAGTGTCTCCTAACATCTGCCACCAGACTGTCCTCCAGCTCCTCCGCCAGGGCAGGGGGTCTATACACCACTCCTATTTTTACTCTCTTGCCCCCCCTTGTTATCAAGGTGACCCAAATCGCCTCCACGGTTCCCTCCGCCTCCTCTACTCCCCCTATGCCAATGCAGTTTTTGACTATCATTGCTACCCCTCCTCCCCTTCCCTCCCCCCTGTCCTTCCTGAACATAGTGTATTCCTCCAGGTTCAGGTCCCAGTCATGTCTTGCAGTGGCCCAAGTCTCAGTGACCGCTGCCATATCCACTGCTCCCTCAGTTAGCATTGCCTGGAGCTCAGGCATTTTATTGCCCAAGCTCCTGGCATTTAGCAGGACTACCTTGTGACAATGGAGAATGGATCCCACATTACTGTTAGATCCCCAATATGTGCAACAAATGTCCAAGAAGCTAAAGGAGTTCCTTGAAAATAATAAGGTGGAAGACACCTCAGCTAGAACTACTTGGGAGGCCCTGAAAGCTTTTGTAAGGGGGGAGACTATCTCATATGCAGCCTTTAAAGGCAAAAAAGAAAAGCGAAGGGAGAATGAACTAGAAGCTAATATACTGAGGTTAGAAAAGCAGATTATGGATAGCCAGTCACCTGAGGATCTGGTGAAATTGAAGAGTATGAAGGGGGAATACAACCAACTGTGTTGTAAGCGTATAGAAAGGGATATCTTAATGTCAAAAGCGGAACAGTATTTCGAGGGGGTCAAGTCGGGGAGATGGATGGCCTGGCTAATTAAAAAACAAAGAGCAGAAAGAACAATCTTAACAATAGAAAATGAGATTGGGGAAGGTACCTCTTCTGCTCAAGAGATAAATACAATTTTCAAATCCTTCTATGAAAAGTTGTATACGTCCAAATTCCCACAAGGGACAAATTTAGATAGTTTCCTAGAAAATATACCCCTTCCTGAGATACCCGTTCAGATAAATGAGATGCTGGGACAAGAACTTAAAGTGCAGGAGATTAAGGAGGCAGTCTGGACGTCTAGGTCGGGGAGAGCTCGGGGGCCTGATGGTCTGCCCATGGAATTCTACAGGAAATTTTGGAATGATTTGGGGCAGCTTTTCCAGTATATGGTGAGGGAAGTATTGGGGGAAGGGGGGCTGACGCCATCTCAGCAGTTAGCTATTATAACAATTTTACCCAAACCAGACAAGGACCCCAAAAAATGTGGCCCATATCGCCCAGTCTCTCTACCAAACGCTGACTGTAAGATCATAGCGAAAATATTGGCAAGGAGGTTGGAGGGGGTCTTACCACAGATCATCCATCATGATCAGGGGGGCTTTGTTAAGGGGAGGCAAGCAAGGCATAATTTAAGACGGGTAATGAATATTATTTGGCAAGGGTCCAGAGGAAAGAAAACGTGTGGAGGCCTCCTCGCATTAGATGCAGAAAAGGCCTTTGACAGGGTCGAATGGCCGTTTATGTTTGCAGTACTAAGAAAGTTTGGTCTGCACCCTGTCTTTAGACAGTGGGTGGAGTGGTTGTATCAATCCCCGTGGGCTCAAATTCTTACAAATAATACTTTATCACCCCCCTTTCGACTCCATAGAGGGACGAGACAGGGGTGCCCCCTTTCGCCACTGATTTATGTGTTGACCATTGAGGTCTTGGCATCAGCCATTAGACATCATCAGGAAATAGAAGGTTATAGGGTGAATGGAGAGGAGCATGTTATCTCTCTCTTTGCGGATGATGTGCTTTTATTCTTAGCTGATCCAGTGAGAGCAATGCCTGCCTTGACTTCCCTTTTCAGGGAATATGGTCCCATTTCAGGTCATAAGATCAACTGGAACAAGAGCGAATGGCTCCCTCTGGCGGACGGTGGAGAGTCCATACAGATAAGTGGCATAGACATTACTCCTAGAAAAGTAATTAAATATCTGGGAATACTGCTACCGTGTAGAATAGCGGATGTGGGGTACATAAATTACAATCCATTAGCAACAAAAATTAAGGAACGATGTAGTAGATGGAAGTCGCTCCCCTTGTCTTTGTTGGGAAGAATAAACCTAGTAAAAATGCAAATTCTACCTCAGTGCCTTTCCCTTTTTCAGACCCTTCCTATTATGCCTCCACCGGGCTGCCTCAAGTCCCTTGAGGGATCTATTACTTCCTTAATTTGGGCAAATCGGAGACCTAGGATCAGGAAGGAGGTGTTGTGGCAGCCAATGCACAGAGGGGGCCTGACACTCCCCAATTTGAAGCTATATGCTTTAGCGGCCCAACTAACATTTATCATGGATTGCCAGGAAATAGGAGGAAGAGCAAGAGCTTGGGTCACTATGGAGTCACAATCTAGGGTGTGCTCCCCCTATGCCTTATGTCTCCTCCCATCAGGATTGAAGGAAGGAGATGGAGAGAAGCCTAAGAATCCATTCACCAAATGTATGCTTAAAGCCTGAGGGAGAGCTTCACTGCTGATGGGGGACAAGGGAGGTATGTCACCAAAGGGGTCCATCTTGTTTAGCTTGTGGAGGGATGGAGGGGCTCCCCCCTCGATCAAACAGGCTCTGAGGCAGTGGGAGGGGAAGGGTCTCTTTCTCCTGTCCCACTTATTCAGTGGTGGGACCTTTTCTAGCTTCTCTGAGTTGAGACAAACTTTTGACATTCATCCATCACACACTACCTTACTTATGTGGTAATAAGATCCAGGATGTTTAAGTTAACTGGGATGGGGGGGGGAGAGAACCTTCCTTGAGTAGAATATCTTTGGAGGAAATTTTTCAACACTGTAAAAAAACATGGGGGTGTGAAATCACTGTCTGTGTTGTACAAAGCTTTGTTGGGAGCACAGCCAGATAAGCTGCATAAGTTAAAAGACAGTTGGGAAAGGGACTTGGGTGTGGACAAATTAACAGGAGGGGACTGGAATTTGGTCCTGCGGAGTAGCAAGGCTGTTTCTGTAAACAGATTGCGAATAATTAATTATAACATTGTGCATAGAATCTATCATACCCCTGCTTTGGCACACAAGATTAATCCCCAAATTTCAGACCAATGCCCTAAATGCTGTGCTCAGAGATGTACCTTTTACCGCATGATTTGGGCGTGCCCAAAAGTGGGAATGTACTGGAATGAGATAAATCATATCTTAAATAAGGTTTTGGAGAGTAAGATTGAATTAGACCCTGTGGATATTTTACTCGGAGTACCAAGAAATGGAGGGGGTCAGTCAGTAGCCTCACATCCTTTGAGAAGACTGGCAATAGTAGTGGGCAAGCAGGTTTTAGCACAAAATTGGATGGCTCAGGCCATGCCTACTATTGCTCAGTGGGCAAATACCCTCCTAAGCAACATGAAGCTAGAACATATCCAATATAAAGTTCTGGGGCGATTGGACAAATATGATAAGATCTGGTCCCCCTTGGAAAGGGCCTTGGGGAAAGAATGGTTTCCGCTCTTTTAGGTAACCACATGTACTGAGGGGACTGTTTATAGAAGGTGGAAGGGAGTTCCTCTGGCGCTGGACTGAGCAGGGGTCTAAAATAAAAGGAGGGGTTGCATTAGCATTCTCATATAAAAATGGGGGAATTCCAGGAATAGAAGTTAATGGTAAGAACACAATGACTACAGTTGGCTAGTTTCACTGTATAAAATGGTGTTTTCATTAATTGGATCATGGATTGTACCCAAGCTATGTGTACATGTATTATTTGTAATTGAACGAGATGTCATTGATTATCTGACTATATAGAGCACTCCTCGCTCCGATGGCTCTTCTATAAATAAAGTTTAAAAAAAAAAAAGATATCTGAATGGTTGAAAGTATGTAAAGGCGAGAAACTAGAAAACCTAGGGCTAATAACACTGGAAACAAGGAGAAGAGGGCACCTACTACTACTGTATGATAGCCTCAAAAATGGCACACTGATGGAATTAGTAGGACTTGAAGTAGGAAAACTTGAAAGCAATTAGAAGTTATTGTAAATGACTTGTCCAAGAGAAAACTACTACTACTAGAAAGTCAAAATTCTGTACACAGAGAGTGGTAAATCTCTGTAATAAACTACCACCTTCAGTAGTAGACTCTCTGAATAAGGAAATCTTTAAGAAAAGATTAGACAAAATACTCTTAAATGGGTATTTCACAACATTAAACCACTGAGTAGGGGGCAAGCAGCATCGGACTGTGTTGTCTGGTTCTGCCTGTAAAAACCATAGTCAGATATTGTTCAGCAATACTCTGCCCAAGGCTGTAAAGGAATCCACTGAGTTGCAGAAGATCGGGGACACAAGAATGGCTAGGGATAATTTCATTTTGAGGCTCTAATTGGTAGCAGAACAAAAAATCGTCATAGTGCCCTAGATCCTTATGGCACCAGGCCCTACTTAATGTCAAGGCAGCGTGAGGGCAGCATCTGGGCTAGAGGAGGTAGTCAAGGTTCCAGCCAACGATAGTCCTCCTCCTGAAGGTGCTTGGCTCTTCTTTCGTGACTGATGGGAGGATGACTATTGCACTTCACGAAAGAGTGGGCCCATATTCACCCCAGCAAGGAGTCCCCAAGAAGTCAGGAGGACACAAACCATCCTGGTCCTCAAGTTTGTGAACCAGTTCACATTTTATAAGCATTTCAAGATGGAGTCTCTGGTGTATATCATTAGTGGGATATACTCAGGAGATTATTTACTTATTTAGTTTCTGTTAACCAACTATGTACACCAGACAGTTGCATGCCTGTTTACAGGTACAACCTGGGAAAGTACAAATGAAGACATAGGACAAGGAACAATACCAAATACAATGAGGGTAAAACGTGAGAGCAGAATCACAGCATGAGCAACAAATAACATTTGGGCATGAAGGTTAAGCAATTCAAATGGTGGGTGCCAAATCAAAATTATGCTAATTATGGTATAGTATGATATACAAAAGTAAACTTAGTGAAAAAGAGAACTGGAGGATGATGCCAGCAAGGTGCAGTGTTGGACCAGTGACTCAGGTCAAAGATCAAAAATAGTCCACCTCAGTGGGGTAGAAGTGTTATCCCACGGGGGAAGTAGAAATAGTTAGGTGCAATTACAGGCTGAGAAGATGTTTTCTCAGAGCACCTTTGAAGGATAACTGAGTGGGTGAGTTGCATACTGAGGGTGGGAGGGAGTTCCATAATGTTGGAGCAAACAAGGAGAAGGCCTGACTAATTCTGGTAGCACATTTGGAGACGGTGAAGGAGGAACCCATTCTGGTGGCAGTTTGGGGACGGCCAGGGAGGAAGTGTTGGCAGATCCAAGCGAATACGATGAGTGAGCACATTGTATCTTATATCTGAGAGATGGGGTTGACAGGGGAGTCATACCTGAGTAATTTGAAGAGAAAGCATCCCAAAGTGTAGGAGCTTGAGGCAAAGGGGAAAAGCCATGCCAGGAAGGAGTAGAGTCAACAGTGGCGAGTTATGCAGGGGAAAGGACACAGCAAATCAGCAGTCATTATTGCAGGCCACATCCCATTTGTGGAGGATTGTATTTGGGGCATTTGACTAAATAAGTGAACTGTACTGAAGGTAGGGTAGACCATCACCTTTGGATATGTCTTTGTGGTGAGGAAGTGGCAGTCAGGGACAGAGTCTAGGGTGATGCCTAGATATTTAAACTCCCTTGATAAGGGAGAGACCAGCCATCAGTGCACCAAATGGATAGGGGATTAAGGCATGTAGGTCTTCATGCCTTGGACTTGAAGGAGAATGGCTTCACTGAATTTAACAAACTGCTGCCTGTCTAGCAGGTAGCTGGAGAGCCAGGCCAAGGCATATGAGGGGAGGCCGATGTGGGGTAATTAATGGTGAAGGAGGGTGTGGGCTGCTAGATCAAAGGCTTCAGACAGATCGATAAAACTGCTTTAGTGAGTGAGCTTTTGTCCATGGCAGTCTTGATGTCATTAGTCAGCTGGACTAGGGTGGTGGTGGTGATGCTGTGCTGTATACAGAAACCAAGTGTACAACAGCTAGAAAGGTTGTACTTCTGTAGGTATTAGGTAAGTTGGGTGGCTACCACCTTTTCTGAGTAGCTTGCTCAGGCTGGGTAAAAGTGCAGTGTGGTGGTATTGAGAGATGAGCTTGAGTCTCCCCTTTTTTGGAACTTGGACCCTTTTGGCAATTTCCCAGGAGGAAGGAACAGTGCCAGAGATGAGGGAAAGGTTAATATATGAGCTGTGGGGAGAGCAAGAATTGAGGTGCCAGACAGAAGGATTCTAGGTTTTATTCCATTTAGTCTGGGACTGGCACAGAGTGGGGGAGAGTGATGGTCGTTGTTTTGTGCTCCTTTGACCTCAGGGGCGTGTACTTGTACATTCATATCTAACCTGTACATGTCTGTTTTCACATGTTTACAATAAATAGAGTGCATTTCCAACATGTGGTGTTACTGTTTGTCCTCTCTTTGACTCCAGGGGTGTTTTTGAAGGACCTGATTATGATAGTGGCTCACCTGAGATAAAAAGATGTCTACCTGTATCTGGATAACGTCTTACTAACATACTAAAAGCCAGCAGAATAGGCCTCACTGTCTTGATCAGAGCCCTGTCATTCCAGGATGCAGGGTTGGCAGTCAAGACCTCAGTCACGACTCTGCAATCAGTGAGGTGGGTGATAAGTTTACAAAAGAGCTCCATCCATCCTTCATAATGTCTGGACCATCTGGGAGCCCACTTTGACACTAGCCAAGGGGCCACGTATGTTTTTCATAGAGTGGAAACAGACTGGCAAGAGTGTGCTACTTTCCTCAAGAAACACCATGCATCTGAACACAGCATAATGCAGATTCTGGAGCATGACTAGCCTGCACAGAAGTTGTGCCCTGGGTCACATTACATTTACAGTCTCTTCGGTCCTTCCTGCTAGAAGATTGGTCTCAGGTAACAGGGGGCACTCTTCAGAGCTGGATTCTTCGAAGGGTGATCACTGATCAGGGCAGCTCTGCTGTGGTAGGTCATAGGCAAGAACCTCAGCAGAGCTCGTCTGCTAAAGCCACCAGAGCCCATGAGGATTTATATGGATGCCAGCTGTTTTGGCTGGGGAGCACATTTGAGGGGCAACTCATTCTGGGGCTGTTTGTTCCCCATATAACAAATGATCACACATCGGTGTATTGGAGATGTGGGCAGTGACCCTAGCTATATTTCTCAGAGTCGTACAGTAATACAAGTAGGGACTGTGGGATTTAAACCAGGTCTCCTACGTTTGCAGCTCAGAGACCTGGGTTTCCACTGTGCTATATTGCCTCTTTCAAGATGAGAGGAAAAGAAGAGTTAGGCCTCTTGATGAGCTGTCACAACCAGCCACTTAATAGTTTAGTGATTGCACCTGGGAGCATCAGGGAAGTGAAAAGGTTTTATTTCAAAAAGAAGGGGCTACTGGAGATTTCCTGCTGGAAAGACAGTGTGAAACAGTTGGAATCATGAAATGGAACAAAAATCTGCTGTGTTTTTTTTCTTTTACTTTGTTGAAAGGAAACATTTCTGGATAGTGTTCAAATAAAGATTTTTTTCTTATGTTGCAATCTTCAGGAGTAGTGCTGGAACATGGGGAAAAGTGTGTGTGTGTGTGTGTGTGTGTGTGTGTGTGTCTCAGTAGTAATAAGAGACCATGATTGCTTCCCTTCTGACATTGCTTGCATGTAGGGGCACTTTGAATGCTCATGGGCAAAAGTGTGTGTGTGTGTGTGTGGGGGGGTCCACCCCCCACCTGCACCTGTAGGTTCTGGCACCTATGTTCAGAAGGGTTCTGTACTGACAGCCATCTATCATATCACATACCAACACAAAACAATTATTTTGTTATAACTTATTTACCCAGGGTAGTCCAGCTGAGATGTACCTCCTCATTTCCAGTGGGGTCCTGCTGCTATTCATTTCTGCTGCTAGGTGGACTGGAGCATGTTGGGGGGGGGGGGGTGTTATGTGTCTTACTCAGTCACACAGCATTTGACTTTACTGAGGTTTGAAACTCTCATCTCCTGGGCCCTAAGCTTGTGCCCTAGCCACTAGATCACACTCCTATAAATGATGGAACATGATGCCAACAAAATAAATAAATAAACACAACTACTTCAGTGCTAACAAATACTGTAACTAAATAGGTACAAGAATAAAATTATCTGCAGTGTTACCACAGTAGCAGAATATTCTGCAAATCACACTGGCAGTAAACATTTTACTAAAATGACGTGTCATAAAATGTTGTACAAAGCAATATAAACCTCAAAGGAGCTCAGAAACTGTTGGCATTGGCAGTACACAACTTTTGTTTATAGCAACCCCTTAAAGGTTACAGACAAGTTCACATCCCCATGGACTCGGTAAAAGCATTTTTTGTTTAATTTCCTGTGCTGTTTAAGGAGGCAGTATAGCGCAGTGGTTTAAGGCCCTAAGCTGAAAACCTGAGTACCTGGGTTTGAATTCCACAGTCCCACTTGCATTACTGTATTACCCTGAGCAAGTCACTTAACTTACTTGTGCTCTCAGGTTGCACCTGGACTCAGGCTTCAGCTTAGTGTGCCTTTCCTGGTTAAAATATTTATTGACTATATGTTTTTCCCCTGATGTGATGTCATTTCCTGTGATTTAGAAAATGGATGCCTGTAGCTATAAAAGAAGGGGGAAACTGGGTATAATTCTGTCCCTAAAAGTGTTACAGGTTTGGTCAATAGCATATGTAAAGCAGATTTCCATTGGTAACAATATTGATTAATTTAATCTTAGATGGACATTTCCCTTTAAGTGCGGGCTACTTGGATCAACTAAAGACTGTTAAGTCAAAATTAATAATCTGCCTGAAATATTGGTCTTAATGAGCTGTTAAGAATGCATAACAATTGGCAAGGAATGGCAGTTAACATTTACAGAGTTAAACAGACCTACATGCATACATACCTACATACATGCATTTGTGTGGTATTATTGACATAGTCTACCATGCATTGTGCACCACTTAAAAAATGATTATCAGTCACAGTTTACTGCTCTTCAGGTAGAAGAATTGTAAGCCTTACCCTCGGCCTGTGTGGCATTCTTTTTTTTTTTTTTTCATCATGTGTGGGCGGAGAAAAGAGGTAGTAACTGTATGGCTTGATATGTGGGCGAATCAAAGACTCGCACTGTAAGCAATTTGCTAGCAGTGTAACGAGATTGAGTCCTGCCTCCCATTTATGTGATTCTGCTGAGATGGCTGTCGTTCGTTTTTTACACTGACTTGCTTGATTCGAATAGACAGGTGGAATTGAGGCTTCCTTTGGGACCAAAATTCTAAATGAGGGAATTGTTTTTTATTTTGTTTTTCCCCACCCTAAAAGTAGAGGTCCCCAGGGCTCCCCCTTCCTCTGCCTAGTGGTTAGAGCACAGAGTAGTGAACCTGGGGACACTGGGTTACTGTGTGACTCTGCAAGTCATTTAACACTCATGGTGCTTAACCTTTCTGTAATCTCAATCCAGTCCATCAGTGTTTTCCCTGACTTTCCTTGTGTGCTGAAAACGACTGCAAAAATCTCTCCCCTCTGTCTTCTGGATTGCACAGTGCGTTGGGGTACAGTTTGTGTGAAAGGTTCTGTATAAAACCAAATTCCTTCCTTCCTCTAAGAGACAGGCAAGCAATCAACTTCACTGCCGACTCTAGCGCCCCTCCAGTTGGTGAATAAATGCTGGGCGTCCTATGCCCTTCCTTCCCAGGAGTCTAGTGCATTGCCTGGGCAGTGTGCTCGGCCTCCAGCCAGCACCAGTATGGGATTCTAGGACGTGGATGCAGAGCCTGGTTACATCCACTGGGCTGATCACAAATGATGCCCTACATTAGAGAAACCCTGCATTCCCATATAAAGCACTTGTATATACTGAAAGACAAAGAACCTCACTGACAACTTTATAAATAATTGTATTTGTCAATGGGATGGGTGAGGTCCACAGGACTCTGGGAGATGCAGAGTGCTTTATGCATTGGAAGGGGGCTTGGAGCATATAATTTGTCATACTTTGTGTCCCACAGATGCACTGCTTTAGCTTTCAGATGCGCTCTAATGCTCTTCTTACCACTGCCTCCTTTGATTTTCATGGCTCAACATAGCAGAAAACTGTGGCCCTTTTCGGGTCGGAACAGCGGCCTGTTGATTATGGTGGGGTAGGGGGTGGTTCTACACTCCAAAATGATGATAAACTCTGGGAGCCTTGGTCTTGCATGCATTACTGTAGACAGTTTTCTTTCTGATCTTAAATATTATTCTAAATCTGGCTTTCCCCCAATTTATTACAGTGTCTTTTCAACAAGTACCCCCTGGAGTCGAGTGTGTTTGGTAAGGAGATAATTCCTATACTACAGGGGTCTTATCTGGATCCTGCGTCCAAGAACTGTTTTCGGTACAGCCAAGCTATTGTGGTAAAAAACGAAGCATTGCGAAACAAGGTAATTTCGAAACTGAAACCATTTTATTGTGTAGCACATACACTTGTGCTTGCTTTTTGCAGCTGCCTGCAGAGTTGACTTTAATGTGCTTTATTATTTTGATGCAGTACAATTGTTATCTAGCTGAGAAGACGAAATCTGGGTACAGCCAAGAGGAACTTGAAGAGTCGTATGGGTTTCTGCTGTGTGAAAATGAAAGTGAGGTAAATGATCATAGAGCAAAGTGTGTTTCAGGCTTGCTTGGGTAAACTGTCACTGTAGAGAGCGACGTGACCACTAACATTGAGGCCGTGCTTGAGTGGAATTTGTGTTTCCACCTGAAATGTCAGTGAGTGAACCATGAGGCAGTCTAAAACAAACTACTCCCCGTAAAATATTATGTCTATATTTGTTAATTTTATTTTTGACCAGCTGCAGTTCCACCCTTCCATGACTGGGAGAGCAGCCATTTGGTTGCCTTCATAGCTGGTTGGTTGACTGGCAGGCAGTGCATAAATGCTGGGCAGTTCCTAGCTGGCCTCACAGGTGGTGGAATCCTGACTTTCATGTGGCACCACAGGGCCAACCTAATGCATACAGTTATTAAAGTGTTTTGCTATTCCTTTTTTTTTTTAAACGTCTCTGTGTATCCACCTTTCAAAAGCTATCAGGGTCTCCTGCTATCCCCAATTCTGACCTCCTACATGTAGAGTGACAGCCAGCGTCCATCCCCAGACTCTGCTTACACCTTTTAAAAGGGTAGTATCAACCCCATTAGACCTCAGATTATCCCTAGTTTAAAAAGCCCATTTTGTGATTGCTTACATTCTGTAAAGACTGCTGATGTAGCTGATTGTTTGATTCTGATTTTTTTCTTCTTTCCTAAATTGAAAAACAGTCTGGCCACCATTCTGGTGTTACCACACAGAAATGTGTTTGTTTACATTTACTAGACTTGGGAACACCTTTTGCACAGTCTAGCCACTCATAAAGCAGATGGAGTAGAGGAGAGTGAATACATTGTTTGAGGGGTGTTCGTAAAGTTCAGGAAGGATACAATATGAGACGATCAAGGATTAGAAATGAAACAATATTAGGTATAATTACACCGTTACCATGCATTTCAGTTCTACTAAGAATGGAAGCAGATAAAACAGCCAGCAATATCAATGAATTTTAGAGAAGGTAAACAATCAAAAATGTGAGTTTTGAACTAGAAATAATACGATGCAAAAAGAGTTGATTTTGTTCCTTTAAATTCATGGAGAGTTGTCAACCATGCCCCTGGAGCTGAATAGGTGGCGTTGTGGGCAGCAGCAAGGCTAAAGATACTTGGCATCCCAGGTGGGTATGGTGGATGCGACAGCATGATCTACCATTAGCCCATCCGTTTCACATATTTGTCTCCCTGTCTGTGGAAGACAGGCATCAGGCTTTGCACATGGCACAGGATAATGGGAAGAAAGCAGAGTCTTCACCCTCCCACATCAGTCTTTCCTCCTGCACTGCTCCATGAGGCCAATAGGAAGTGGCTGCACAATGAAAAACCTCTGCCCTTACTCCCTGGAAGAGGAGAGCAACTTCTGGGGAAGGCCAGTCCACCTTGTGCTGACCTACATTCGTGACTTCGAGCGTAGTATGCAAGCAGGGTCATCAGAGTACCCAGTGGCACCCACGGCCATCATGAAATCAGGCCAGCAGCGCCCCCACCCCCGCGCATTTACGTTTTTGTTCACTATTTGAAAACGCCCTCAAAGCAGCAGTACATGATGATAATGTGGTTGATGATAAAGAACAAAAACACCAGTGCATGTAGTTTTCTTTATGTTGCATTCCACATTGTCAGTTGGAAAATGATCAATGAATGTGTAATTATGCCTAACAACCAGCAACACAGGCATGCTGTTGCTTCTAAGAACTTTTACGTAATTATCTTTGCAGAACCCCAGTGCATTAAGATTTCTACTTGGAGAGATAGAAAACCGGTCTATTCTAAGTGCCAGTGTGATGGGGACTGACAGTAGTCCTTGAGACTGTTTTCAAAAACTCAGAACTGCATTTTTTGTTATTTTCTTTCCTTTTTAGTAACTGCTCAGAAACTGCTGTTTGTTTTCTACAGACAGCAGCTAAATTATCGAATAGTACCTGTTTAAAAAAAAAAAAATTGGCATTCCTGTCATCAGCAGACCTCGTAGGTGAGTCTGTTTTGGTGAGCTGCCGGATTTCAGAACTGTCTATATGGTGAGGAATATTTTTCCTGCTATTTAGTCTGTTTTAGCCTGGTGTCTTAGGCAAGTGAGACTTGACTGTTTGTCAGCCATTTCCCTGCCTAAGTGTCTTTTTTTGTACACTTTTTTTAATTGTTTCCTTGTGAGATGAGATTTTTTTTTTTTTTAATTTAATTTTTTTTTGGGGGGGAGGGTGGTGCTCCTGTTTTTAACCATGTGAATCTGTAGCAGTTAATCACATGATTGAAAGCACCGTTTTTTGCATCGTTTCCCTTTTCAGTATGCATATGTTTTTTCGTGCATGCACTGTTTTTCTCCCACGGCTGCATCATTTTAAGTGCACTAATAGGAGTTTGCATCAAGGCACAGCTACAGTAACCTTTCTCTGTGATTCTTTGGTTGTTAGTTTGTGCATTGTTGCCCATTTGTGAGACACAAAGTTTGCATCAATTTTTTTTTTGCTGTTTGGCGACAAAAAGTGTTGTGCGGTTGCCTTGTTTCTTGAACAGGTGTGTTTTTTTTTTGTTTTTTTTCCCTTTAAACTCTTGTTGCTCCAGAGGATCTAGGGCATCTCTTTAAAGTACCCACACAACCTCTGCTTCTACTCCCAGCCTGAAACCACCCCCTCACTGGTCTCCTACCCGGTCCCACAGATTCGTCCAGCCCCCCAGATCACCCCTGGGGGAGGGCCTGCCTCTCCTACTTGGTGGCCTTTCTGAGATTAGAGGGACTTGTCTTGAGGCTGGGATGAGGGATGGGAGATCCGGTGAGGGGTCAGTCTGGCAGCGGGATGTGGGCATTGGTCCCCAGGGTCTCCTTCGCCTCCTCTGGTCCACTGGGGTTTTTTCTTGTTACTTCCCTCGGAGCATGGATGTGCAGTCACATCCGCTGCCACTCCACCTGCTAATGTTGGCAACACTCATGCAGGGCCCCAGATCTCCATCGGTGGCCATTGGGGAGCGATGTGAGCCCTGGTACCCACCCAGGGAGGGCAGAGCAGTCCTCTGGACATTCGGTCCCCTGCCAACCCCCGACGATCCGAGTCCATTCCTGAACCAGGGTCACCAGCGTAACACGAGATGTGGTGTCCAGTGCCTCAACCTTCAGCGCCACTGGGCCAGCTTTCTTAAACAGGTTGACGGGTTCTTTTTTTTTTTTTTTTTTATTCTCTTTTTCACTCCGATTATTGGCGCCAGGGACTCTCTCAGGTGAGACCCACTTGACTGGCCTTGTACTGTCTGCCTGAATCCCTTCCCGACCGAGGAAGCGGATGCTGGATCCCTTCCCAACAGCGGTCCCAGACAGGAAAGGGGATCACAGAGAGTCAAGCTAGGTTGGGACCGGCATTGGATGTATGGGCCGGCCACTCTGGTCTGTCGTTGCCCTCCCTGGCTGCTGGGTTTTCATTTGTCAGTTTCCCCCTGAGGCAAGGATGTGCAGTGACATCAGCATGTGGAGGGCACACTCCAGCCCCCTCCTCCCTCCTGCAGACGTCTGCTGCTGCCTCACCCAATTCATGTCCCTGCTCGGGTGCAATGCCCCCGGCTCCACTGGGAGCTGCTGCCAAGCAGGGAATCCCCTGCTACCCACTCCAGGATAGGAGAGCAGTCCTCTGGACCCTCAAGCCTCTCCTCCCCCTGCCAACCCCTGATGCCCGACTCTGTTCCCAAACCCAGGTTGCCAGTGTGGCGCAAGATGTGGCATCAAGGGCCTCAACCCTCAGCGCCACCTAGTCAGCAGGTTGACTGGTTCTTATGAGAATCCGTTTTAACACATGTATTTTGTTTCCTGACACTGTTCCTCTTGTTTTTTTCGGTCCTATGCATTATTTCATGAATAGCGGCTGGGCTTTATGTTTGCGTCTCATTTTGTTCCCACACAGATATTTTCTGCCGTTGTCAGAACATTTTTTTATAGCAGTCCTTAAATTGTGAGATAAACACAGACATTTGATAAGATGCTGCTTTGTTTATTGTATTATAACTTAAAATGTTTTTGGCATCATGGCTTAAACAGACCTTTTTTTTTTTTTTAAAGCCTGTAGTAAGAAAAGTTGTCCACAAGGCATGATATTGGTGAATACCACACCCCTCCTGAAAGTCACTTTTCTTATATATTGTTGCTACAGTTCCTGGCCACACACCAGTAGCACTCCTACAAAATTTAAGAAAAATACGTAAGAAAACGGATTCAATCTCTCTGAATTAGCCTTGAGCTTGCTATGCTCTTAATGAGCAGGACATTCCCTGGTGTTTCAGCAACCCTATGCCAGTCATCATTTTTGCTCAGTACATGGTGGTCATCTAAACATTGAAAATCCACAACAAAAAATTTGGGTTGCCATGCTTTGTTTTTAAATTACAAGGTAAGACTTAATCCCTCTTTATGGAAACAAATCTGTAAGGAGTCCGATTGTTTTATGCAGTTATAACATCCATGTTTTAGGTGTGAACATGACTACAAAAGAAAAGGTGAAACGAAGACACAGCATTTGTCATGGCGTTTGTTTAATTTTTTTTTCTACAAATACAAAAATAAACAGCAAATTACCAACGTTTGACACCCTCTTGAACTTACAGATATTTTCCTTATTTTTGAGAATGTATGTTTTTTATGCATAAAACCATTTTAATCCCATGTCATTTGCATAAACCTGTTTTGATAGATGTAGAATGTGATAATTTTATTTAGTTTTTGTTTACCGGGTAAGTGCACTAGCCATAGCAATGACTATTTTCAGGCACGACCCAAGAGGGTACAGTACAAACAAAGCAGGCACACATTGCAATACAAATTTTGACATAATTGACAATAGAATACAGAGCAAGTATAGACATAGTAAACCAAAGAATACAGAGCAAGTAGACAGTAGATAGCTATAGACAAGGTAGATGAGGGAATAGTGTAAAAAGTATACTAGAACAGAGTATACAAGACATTTTGATAAATAAGGCTAATAACACATTGTACGGTTTGTGAAAAACAATGTAATATATTATTCATATAGGATTTATATAGGGTAGTAAGGGAGGGAAAGGGAGCTAGAAATACGAGGCCAGAATAGAGGTTTAGGAAGAGGCAGGCGAGAGGGGAGAAAAAGGGGGAAAGTGCTGTACATTTGAAGGGCACAGCAGAAGTGGCAGGAGAGAAAAGACTAGGAAGGAGGTATGGGCTAGGAGGGTTTAAAGCAGGCGCATTTATAGGAAGTGGCAAGATGGTTACGTAAGCCTTTCTTAAAAGAGGCATGGGATGGTGATTGGCGTAAGGCTAGTGGGAGGGAGTTCCAGTATTAGGGGAGCATGGCAGGCAAAAGCCGTGGTGCCTTTGGAGGAATTATGTCTAGGGATGAAGACAGGTGCTTGGTCAGCAGACCGTAAACCATAGCAGGGTGTCAGATTAAGGAAGAGACTTGCCAGGGGTTTGGGTATTTGTAATCGGTCAATATTGTCAATGACGGAGCCATAAGCAAAAAGCCTTGGTTCCGAAGGAGGAAGCCATCCCAGATCTGAATAAAGGAGACAGTGGGGTTTTAGTCGATGCGAGGAGGATGCCTAGTGACAGATATTGTTGAATGTGACATCCCATTTTTGAAGACTGGATTTGGACACAGAGGTATAGGTGGCAACACCATAAGTTAGCGAGGGTAGGAGTATGCCACGGGCAATGGCAAGCCTTGCTGAAGGGGTGAGCATATAGCTGGTCCGGTAAGCTATCCCAAGTTTAGCATTGACCAGCTTGCAGGTCTGTTGGATGTGTACATTGAAGTTTAGTGATGGGTGTAGTGTTACGCCCAGATATTTAAATGAGTTCACCACCCTTAGAGTTAAACCATTGGAGGAGGAGACTTTAAATTTAGGTTGGGAGTGTTTAAGCTTGACATTAGATCCGAATAGCATAGCTTGGATCTTGGACTCATTAAAGATAAGTTTGTGACTAGATAGCTATTGATGGATTAGCTGAAAGTCAGGAGAGAGTTTTTGATTGATGACATCAATGCTATTACCACTAGTGTAAAGAACAATGTCATCAGCATATAGTAGGGAAACAGTCCTATAGAGGTTTGTGGTGATGTTATTGATGAAGATAGAGAAAAGCAGAGGCCCAAGGATGGATCCTTGCGGTACCCCAATGTTAATGGTGGCCTTGTCCGAGAGGGTGGAGTTATGTTTCACAGTTTGAGTCCTGTCAGAAAGGTAGCAGCCAAACTACCTTACAATGTTATGAGAGAAACCTAGTGATCTAAGAGAGACTAAGAGGATGGAGTGGTCAACAGGGTCAAATGTCTTGGTCATATCAATGGAAATGGCCCCAGTGAGAAGGCCAGAGTCCATAGCCACTAGGGTATCTTGACGTAAATTTGAGAAAAGCGGTAGTGGTGCTGTGGCCCTTGCGAAAGCCATGTGGGTCCGAGGTAAGATGGTCATATTTCTGGGGAAAATCAGTTGTTTGAGCAGACACAAGTTTCTCCAGAATTTTATTGCGAACTGATAGGATGGCTTTGGGTCTGTAATTTGAGGGATCTCTTGAGCTCTCCTTTTTGAATATGAATATAGCAAAAAAAAAGAAATCTAGAGGTTGCCACATTTCTTTTGCTTATAACTGTGTTCAACGTGACAATTCAGGAGGGATATAAGAAAATTTTTCACAGAAAGAGTGGTGCATCCCTGGGACAGGCCAGCCAAGCTAGTTGGGGTGAAAACAGTGGAAGGATTCAAGAAAGCTTAGGGTAGGCATAAGAGAATCTGGAAAAGAAACAAGGGGTGGGTGGAAGAACTAGAGATCATGTAGGGTCTGCGGGGATATTGTAGATAGGGTTAAATGGGCACATTAGGTGGACCAAGTGGTCCTTATCTGCCAGCAAATTCTGTGTTTCAGTTTGAGGTGGTTGGCTCAGGACAACAATATTAGAAAATCCCAGTAAAAAAATAAAACTTGCTATAAAGCTATTCAGACAACTCAAAAGTACATACAGAATGACAAGGATTGTAATATAAAAGAAACGGAGTAAGCACAGACAGATGTGAACACAAAGCACCTTGAATGATGCCATCGGCTACAATTATGGGAGCTAATTTCCTCCTTGCCATCCTGTGTATATTCTTAGTTGCCAAGGATACTTTTTCTCTACTATATTCTTAGTTGGACATGTCATAACAAGACAAATCATTCTAGTGATGTTTCCGTATAGTTAAGAATGTACTTGTGCCACTAACAGCCTTAAAAACTTTTTTGGACACATCACAAAAATGGGAATTTGAAACACCAGGGAACGTCTTAAGTTGCCAGATGAATTTGAAGTACCCCACTGAAGAATTTAAGAATTTTAGGAATACATTATTGCTTAAAGGGAACTACCACCACAGATAAAGCAGTGACCACTGCACAGATCAGTGCTTCAGTACTCTGATTCACCCCCTGCAGGCACAGTCTTCATTGGAATGAATTTATACCTGAATACTCGTAAAAATCTAAGGTGACTCTGGTAGCAGCTGGCATTTTCTAACACCCCGGTACTAACCCCCACCCCCCGATTGCACTGCTAGTAACGCAATACGATGATATGCCACTGGCCCTTCCTGTATTCTGCCCTTATGTACAGAGATTTAATAATCTCTCTATCTCTCGTGCCCCACTCTGTTTTCGCAGACTTTGCCTAAGTGCTATGTGTGTGCCTTATGAGTACCGGGATGTTGGAAAATGCTGCTTGCTACCTTAGCCACCTTAGATTTCAGGAGTATTCAGGTATGAATTAATTCCAGTGAAGATTGTGACAACAGGAGGGATCAGGGCACTGAAGCCCCGATTTGTGTAGTGGTGGCTGCTTTATCTGTGGCGGTAGATTTCCTTTAAAAAGGTAGTGTGCGATATGATTCTTGCTGCCTTGCTAGTATCTGTGTTGAAATAGAGCACTGTGTAGTTGTCTTTTTTTTTTTTTTTGATCTTCTGCCCAAAAGCAGTTTGTTACATTTTCCTGCAGTAGATGTATAGTAACCAGTAACATTGTTTCTCAAGGCTAAACGGGTGTGTCAAAAAGGACTACAAGTTGGAAACAGCAAGATTACTACTTTAGGAAATCCTGCAAGTGGTGAGTTTTAGAATTTAATGTTTCATTTAGAATGTTCTGATTTGTTTGTTGTCCTTTAGAATATATTGTTGCCAGTAAATTAGAAAGGCAAAGTTGGGTAGGTGAGCTGTTCTAAAAATGAGGGTTGTTTTCAGCATTCCTTCATATCTAGTTTACTCCCCCCACCCAAAAAAAAAAAATAAATGTATTTCTTTTAATGGGGTACACTCAGAATTTGCTAAAACATACATTATGTAGTGTTTTGATTTGTTTGTGTGGTCCTAGTGTGTCTTCCCTTTGTCCGCTATTAGGAGCTTTTTCTAAATTAGCCTGCTACTTTTACGGTAGGTTTATGGCCCCTGGAGATGCCCATCTTGGCATGATTTATTACTGTTCTTGTTCCTATGTGTCCCATGTGACAGTGATGTAGCCAGGACAGTGGATTCAGCAAGCCCTGGTTTACAGTCAGTTTGTAACAGCAGAGTTGTGATATTAAGTAACTTTCTTTATCCAGTGGCTACATTTACAGTTAAGCAAAGACATTAGGGCTGATTGAGTGGGTTACTCTGTAAAAAAACAGAGAGTGTATTTTCTAATTAAAACATTGATGTTCTGGGGTGATTTGTATGCTTTTTGTGGCTGTGTGTAGTTTAATGAAAAGTTTTAAAAGCAAAACATTTACTCCTGCTGGCTAGACCTGACACAAACACAGAAAACAAAAATATTGAATAAGAGCTGTTTAGTGAAGGTTGGAACATCAGACTCTTTACTACTTGCTGAATCAGTGGTCTTGGACTCACTGTTAAGTAGGACAGAAGGTACTGTAAGAAAAAGAAGAGCAATAAATCTTGCTAAGATGGCGATCCCCAGAGGCCATAAAATGACCATATAACTAGCAGACTGATAAACTCTTAATCGCAAACATAGGGAAGCACACACCAGGACCACACGCACACACGCACAACACTCTGCAAAGCATATGTTTTTGCAAACACCCCTTCTACTCCTTATAATACTCCTTTAACTTGTTATTTTAGATTTGTTTGACCCACCCACAAAAAAGATCAATATATTTCTGTTGAATTATTCTGTTATTTTAGTATCTGTGTCATGATGTTTATTTTTTTTATTTAGTTAAAGGTTTAACCTGGAAGTACATACTGAGCTGAAAAGTGCTCATTTCCAGATGTGTCCTAGGGGAGAGGGAGTAGGACATGGCTAACAATAATAATAATAATAAAAAAAAAGGTAAAATGCAATAAGATAGTTTTACAAGCAACATCATAAATATTATTATAGGCAATATAGTAAATGAATGCATGTAGAAAATAACACACTACAGAAGGGGAAACTAGCAGAACGGTAAGAAGAAGGCAAGACTAGAAAATGGAGAAGAGGAGGAAGGGTCACAAGCAGTTGCAGGTAGGATGACAAAAGTCAGAAAGAAGAGGCTTTAGGGAGGAAGGAGGAGAGGCAGAATGAATAGGAAGGGGAAGGGAGGACTAAAGTTTTGGAAAGCGAGGACCAAAGTTTTGGAAAGCAGTAAGAAATAGCAGATTGGCCAACAGTAGATTTTCTAGAAGGAAAAGAGAGGGAATGGAAAGTATTGTTGCGGAGAGAGTTGGAGGAGGAAGGAGGAGGAGGGGAAAGAAGAGATTTGAGATAAGAGGAAAGAGTGCCAAACCATAATTTGGGTAAAAAAGAGACACAATGGGAAAGGCGCCTAGCATCAAGAGAAGGGAGGAAAAAAGCTGAGTAAGGAGAGCAGTGGTAGGCATGAGAGGGGCAATCTAAAGTAAAGCAGCAGTAGGAATGAAAAAGGGGGTCCAGTCTGGCAAGGGAGGATTTAGGGGCACTACTGTAGACTAAATCACTGTAGTCAAAAATGGGCAGGATCAGTTTTAGGACAATTTCTTGGCGGGCAGGGGCAGTATACTCACTTTGTTCCTGTACAAAGCACCAAGCTTCAGGTGAAGTTTTTGGTGAATTGCATCAGTGTGCACAGAGAAATCGAGGTGCCAATCAAGGCAAACCGTGAGGTACCAATGCCCGTAGTCTGTGTAACAAGCTCCCTGAACTAGTGGCCTTGATGGAAGAGGGTTGCCTGGATATTGTGGCAGTCACAGAAACATGGTACACAGAGAACCATGAATGGGATGTCAACATACCAGGATACGCAATCTACAGAAGGGACAGGGAGGGTAAAAGAGGAGGAGGAGTAGCTCTCTATGTAAAGGAAGGGATCAAAGCAACAGAACTAAAGAGTAAACAGGGAGCAGATGAGGCACTTTGGGTCACCCTGGAGACAGGAAATGGCACCACAATCCGCATGGGGTTGTATACAGACCCCATCTCAGGGGAGGGAATGGACAAGGAAATGATAGAAGGCTTTCTTAGAATGGCAGAAAAGGGAGATATTGTTGATGGGGACCTGAATATGCCAGATGTTAACTGGAGCACCTTTGCTGCAGGCACATCCAAAACAGGGTCATTCTTGATGCCCTACAGGGGCATGTCTCAGACAGCTCAGATTGGAACCGACTGGAGGGAGCAATCTTAGACCTGGTACTTTCAAATGGGGATGGAGAAAAGAATCTCAGATTTAGAAGTGGGTAGCCATCTGGGAACAAGTGACCACCAAACAGTGTGGTTCACGATAAACACAGCCATACAATCAAGCCATATGAAAGCAAGAGTACTAGACTTTAGGAGGGCTGACTTTGGGAATGAGAGGTGCCTCAGAAAACACTAGCAAACAGGCAGAAGGGTGGTGGAGGAACAATGGGAAGTGATCAAAACAGCCATCACAGAGGCAACAAGCGCTAAAAAAATAAAACACAACGAAGAAAAAACCGCTATGGTTCACAAAAGAGGTGGCAGGGAAAGTTAAGGAGAAAAGGGCAGCATTCAGGAAATATAAGGAAACACAGAAGGAGCAGGACAGAGAACTTTATCAGTTAAAGCAGAAAGAGGCTGGGAAGGTAGTCAGAATAGCAAAGGCCCAAACCAAGAAAGGATAGCCAATTCTGTTAAGAAGGGGATAAGACCTTTATAGGTACATTAGGGAGCGAAGAAAGACCAAAGGAGGATACTGAAGCTTAATAAAGGAGAGGGAATGTGGGTAGAGGGTGACAGTGAAAAAGCAGGGTTACTGAATGAATATTTCTGCTCAGTATTCACAAAGGAAGAGGAGGGGGAGTTAACCTAAACCAAACAAGAGAAACACTCTGGAGACAGGGGTCGATACCAGTCCATTTACAGAAGAAAGGGTTCTGAATGAACTAATAAAATTGAAGGTGGACAAAGCAATGGGGCCTGATGGGATTCACCCAAGAATTCTAAAAGAACTAAGGGTAGAACTAGTGACATCGCTGACTACTCTCTTTAACAAATCATGGGAGGATGGGGTGGTACCCAAGGACTGGAGGAGGGCAGATGTAATTCCTCTTCACAAAGTGGGAGCAGGACAGAGGCAGGAAACTACAGACCAATTAGTTTGACCTCAGTGGTAGGGAAAATGATGGAATCACTTCTGAAGGAAAGAATTGTTGAGTACCTTGAGGCCAGTGGGGCACAGGACCTAGGCAGCATGGATTCACGATGGGAAGGTCGTGTCAGGCAGAATCTAATAGATTTCTTTGACTGGGTGACCAAAGTAGTAGATCAGGGAGGGCTGTGGACATGGCCTACCTAGATTTTACAAGGCATTTGATACAGTCCCCACAAAGATTAATACACAAGATAGACAGCCTTGGAATGGGTCCCAAGGTGGTAGCCTGGATAAAAATTGGCTAGACAACAGGGCAAAGGGTAGTAGTAAATGGAGTACACAGTGAAGAAAGGAGGGTTACTAGTGGGGTACCACAGGGTTGATACTGGGACCAGTCCTTTTAATGTCTTTATAAGTGACATTGCAGAGGAACTGGAAGGAAAAGTATGTCTCTTTGCAGATGACACAAAGATCTGCAACAGGGTTGATACACAGGATGGAGTGGAAAGGATGAGAAGGGACTTGGCAAGGTTGGAGGAATGGTCAAATGTATGGCAGCTCAGATTCAATGCAAAGAAGTGCAAGATAATGCACCTGGGAAACAAAAACCCAGGGGAAGCGTACACAATGGGGGGTGAGATACTGACAACAGTAAAAATGGAAAGGGACCTGGGGTAATTTATATCAGATGACCTAAAGGTGGGCAAGCAATGTGAGAAGGCAGTAAGGAAGGCTGGAGGGATACTGGGATGCATAGGAAGAGGCATCAATAGTAGAACAGGAAGTTGTTATCCCTCTGTACAGACAGTTGGTGAGACCCCATCTGGAGTACTGTGTGCAGTTCTGAGACCCCATCTCCGCAAAGACATAGACAGAGTGGAGGTTGTCCAGAGGAGGGCAACAAAATGGTGCAGGGTCTGCACCAGAAGACATCTGAAGAAAGACTAAAGGAGCTTAATATGTATACTCTTGAGGAAAGAAGGAGAGAGGGACATGATAGAAACTTTCAAGTACCTCAAGGGAATTAACAAAGTCCAAGAGGGTAGCATCTTCCAGAAAAAGAGATGTGCAAGAACAAAGGGCACAATTTGAAGATAGAGAGGGACGGCTCAGGGTAATGAGGAAGTATTTTTTCACTGAGAGGGTTGTGGATGATGGAACAGCCTCCCTGAGGAGGTCGTGGAGTCAAGAACAGTGGTGGACTTCAAGAATGCATGGGACAGGCATAAGGCAGTCCAAGGGGCGGGTAAGAGGAAGTAAGCTGTTGGTTAACTAGGATCTGCAGCTTATCTGTTAGGTAGGAAAATGGGCAGACTAGGTGGGCCAAGCGGTCCTTATCTGCCGTCAAATTCTATGTTTCTATGTTTCTTACTTAAAGGAGGAGACATCTTCAGTATTAGCACCATCAAGGGTATTAAACAGTAGGGGAGAAGTAAGTTTGGCAAGCCTCTGACGGGTACCAAACGTCATTGAGACTGTTCTTTTGGCATTAAGAGACAGTTGGTTATCCTCGAACCAGTGCTGAATGTTGTCAAAATCCAACTGAAGTCCAGAGGTAAGGTCACCGGGAGTGGTGCCAGATGCAAAAAGGAACTGTGTCATCAGCATACATATGAACAGACAGAGGGCTCCCTGAATGCAGAATCACCAACAGGTTCAATATCTGGAGGATTGTTGTTTTGCCTTTTTCCTTTTAAAATGTACTGTTTAATCCATAGTGCCTGGCACTCTTCCACTGATGCTTGGTACTGATGTTGCATTTGGATTTAAGAGTCAAAAGTAGATATCTTGACTGTCGGTAATTACTGCTTGAAGAGCAGGTCTGCCCTTCGGTGTGAACTTTTATTTAAAAAAGTTTCAACTTTTACAGATTACTAAGGAATGCATCTTTTTTAACTGTTTCCTTTTCAAGGTCTAAAACACCTTGAAAGACTGTCCAAACAATCTGTAGAAAAAGCATTTACAGTCCCTTACTGATGTTATAATGTGTCTTGTTTATGACCTCATAGTGCTTACCATGACAGAAAACTGTTGTCACAAACAGCAACTATAAGGTCAGTTGAGCACAGTCGGATGCTTTGTAAGAGACACAGTGAAATAAGTACTGCATGAAATTTTTAGTAGGCAGAATAACAGCAGCAAGCAAAAAGTAGAAAACACTAAAAGTTCAACATAACTGTTGTATGTGTACGCGTGTGTGTAGAGAATAATTTACGGGAAGAGGTGTATTGTGCAGTTTTTTTCACACCAGAAGAGTATAATGTTCATAAACTTTGAGAGCAGTGCTCTAGAGGTTTGTGAAGGCATCACTTACCAAGGGTGTGTATAAACGAAAAAAAAAAAAGGGGAGGTAAGGGGGGGAAAAAAAGATTTATTTATCAAAACTGTTTTACCAACTAAACATACAGAAATTATGCAGAAAACAAACTTGCTTACTAATACTCACTGAGGGGAAGATGGGAACAGTCAGTAAATAGGATAGACTAGAAAGAAATGTGTTCATTCTTAGACTGAACAACCACTAGTCTTTTCTGACCATTCCCAAAACTTATATATAATCTTACATTTTTTTAATGCTTGAAACTACATTTTGAAAGCTGTAACATCTGAACAGTTAACATAGTTCTTTTGTGATGCCACACGTATATACTTGTCGATTATAATATGGTAAAATGACAGGAGAAGATGCAAGGAGATATGCCCGGGCCCAAGTGGTGAAGGACTATCTTTAGCTACCGATCCTGCTTGGCTGATGAACGTGGTGCTTTTAAAAGCCATCCGGGCTCTGGATAAAAAAGTGGAGCACTATGTGGCGGCGATGCAGGTGCTAGACACCAAGGTGTGCACAGTGGAAGAGGAAGCAAAAGGAGTAGTCAAGTCCTCAGATAAGGCCTTGACAGTAACAGGCATTACCAAAGAGAATGTAGTACTGAGAAGGCGGCTGGAGAACTTGGAAAACGGCATGAGGGCAGCTCATATTAGAATATTGGGAATTCCGGAGGCTGCAGAAGGTGAAGATATGGAGACTTTCGTAGCCTGGTGGCTGAAAGACACTTTACAACTTATGCAGTCTGTTGCTATACAGAGAGTGTACCAGATAACACCACGAGGTGGGTGACCTCAAATGGCAGCAAATGAAACCCAAGCCCATATGATCCTGGTGCTTCTGGGATCCGAAAGAGAGACAGTATTCTTAAAATGGCAAAACAAAAAGCCCCACTAATTTAACAAGAGACTCTGTTGCATATCTTCCCTGACCTCAGCTTTTCTACTCATTAGAGGCGGAAAGGCTTTGATGGGGTACTATCCCATTTGTCAGCTTGGAATACGCCATTCAAACAACATGAAGTCTTGCTGTATTCTGACAATATGCAGTTAGCCCCAGCTGTTGAACTGCTCTGGAGATTAAAGAGTTAACTCTATGCTGAGAGCATAGAACGTTGAGCTCATGCTCGGTTCAAACCTCTGTCTGCTGCACTTTCAAGTGTAACCGTCAGATTCTTTACTCTGCCTAACTGAACAGTCGCTCCGGAGTTTCTCCTGTCGCATTTGGTTCGCTTTGTAAAAATCGTCTGTTTTAACCGCAAGTTTTTCTTATTTTCATCAGTTCAGATCCCTGTCTGTAGTACAGTAAGTGGTAGTGGACTGTATTGAATTTTTTATTAAATACTGTGGAAATTGTAAAACTTAGAATTGTTTTGGTTGGTTGGGCTGAACCAATCGTTTCTTTAGTCTGTGGTGATTCCGGTGCTTATCGGTTCTTAAAAAAAAAAAAAAAGCCATCTCTTACGTTTTTTTTTCCAGTACCCGTAACAAGGTTAGGAACCGATAAGGTTGTCTTACCTGGCCTGAAGCCGTGTAAAGGGTACGTTTTCTCTGATTTTACTGTGGCCATGTCTGAGAAACCCAAAAGAAAAACCGGGCCCACTGGGTTTCAGCACTGTAGTGTGTGTGTGAGGAGGCCTTTGCTAAGGCTGATCTCCACACCACCTTTGTTTATTGTCTGGGGTTTGACCACCTCGATTCAGACTGCCAAATTTGCAAAAATTTTCCTAAGTCCACCCTAGAGAAAAGGTTGGGCAAGCTTAAGGAGAAAGAGAACGAGAAGTCTGCTGACCCGGATGGCCAGCCCGGTTCGGTTCCGACCAAACCTGAGGAAGTGCCCTCTGACCAGAGCCAGACTTCCTCGGGCAAGAGGAGAGCCAATCCTGAAGGGTCGGTCCCTGCAAAAAAGAAGAAGGAAAAGTCAGCCGGTTAGATTCAAATCCCCACCTCCCAACTGCCGAGGAAATTGCCAGGGCGATTAGTATTGTGGAATTGCTCCATTCAGTTCCGACCGATCCGGCACCTCTCGGTAGGCGCTCGGTTCGGTCGGTTCCCCCGGTTTCCGATTATTCTTTCGAAGAATATTAAGAGCCGGAATGGGAAGGGGAAGAAGAGTTTGATGAGGAAGAAGATGGCAGGGAAGCTCTGGATGAGCCCATTGAACCGGACATCTCCCCAGACAGACCTTCAGGAGTCCCCCCCCCCCCCAGGCTTTCTGAGTCCCTCCCACTTTATGTTTTACAGGAAAGTGTCTGACACCCTTCAGCTTCCTGTGGATGAAGCTGTTGAGGAGTAGGAGGAGCCTGACTTTGTAGAGATGGTGAACATCCCAGAGTCCAAGAGACTGTCTATTCCTTTACACAAATGTTTTGGGAAATGGGCTCACAAACTTTTTAAAGACTCCAAATTCATTGCCTCCAGTGGACAAACAAATGGACAGGAGGTATATGCTGTCAGGTTCAGCATCGGAGTTCCTATACTAGCATTGCAGCCATGTTGGGGTACTACGGGCTGCAGCCTGTGACGAGGCTAGCATTCCCTTGGCTTCTCACCCCCCTCCCCCCAGATAAGGACTCCAGGAAGATAGATACTATGGCTAAGAAGTAGTATCTGACATCTTCTCTGGGACTCAGGCAGGCTAACTATATGGCCTATGCAGCTAGATACCAAAAATCTAGGTGGAGTCTGTTTTGGATCTGGCTACAGACTCCCCAAGCTGGCCAAGGAGTAGGAGGAGGTGGCTGCTGATGGGATAGAGGCATCTAAGATTCAATTTCGTGCTGCTGTGGACTCCAATGATGTTTCATCACGAGTCATGGCTATATCTGTGGCTCTTGGGAGGATGGCTTGGCTCAGATGTACTAGCCTCTTGCAGGATACCCAGGCTAAGTCCATGGATTTTCCTGTTGAAGGTAATTCTCTGTTTGGGGAGCAGACAGAGAACAACATGAAAAAGATGGATGAGTACAGGACCAGCTATAGGAGTGCTCAAGCCAAGGAAAGGCAGTCAGCTCCTCAGAAGCAGCAGGCTAGGGGCAGGGACAGGCCTTTTCACAGGTCTTTCTACCAGGCATAGGCCTCCTCTCCTTTTTCCCCAGAGGGGGTTCTTTAGAGGGAGAGGTAGAAGGGGGATGAGCAAGGCTGCATCCACCTCTCAGCCTAAGGCTCCTGCCAAGCAGACACCCTGAGGTGTCAGCCCGGGTTGACTCCCCAATCCCTGTAGGAGGCAGGCTGGCTTACTGCTTCCAGGCCTGGAAGTCTGTAACCTCAGACAAGTGGGTCCTGGAGGTAGTAATCCAGGGACTGACCCTCTGCTTCAGAAAATTTCCAAAGCTGAGGGTCAGGTGTTTTCCACCTGCAAACATCCCCGAAACCATTGCTCTAGAGGCAGAGGTTTCCTCTCTGTTAGCTCTCAGAGCTATAGAGAGAGTTCCTACATTCCTCAGGGGCAAAGGCCTGTACTCCAGGTACTTCCTTACCCCAAAAAAGACAGGGGAGTGGCTTCCCATCCTAGACCTAAGATACTTAAACAAGCATTTACAGAAGCTAAAGTTCAAAATGGTGACTCTGGGAATAATTCTTCCCTCTCTAAGGCCAGGGGATTGGTTAGCTTCCCTAGACCTCAAGGATGCCTACTTTCACATTCCCGTCAGGTGTTCCCACAGAAAGTATCTCAGATTCGAACTGCCCTCAGGCCATTACCAACTCAAGGCAATGCCTTTTGGGCTAACATCAGCACCAAGGGTCTTTACAAAGTGCCTAGCAGTAGTAGTAGCCTTTTTAAGGAGACAGAACATCTCTATTTTCACACATCTCGATGACTGGCTCATCGTGGGGCAGTCTCCAGACCAAGTCAAGTCAAATCTTCAAGTTATCCAGGAAGTACTCACTTCCTTGGGATCCCTCCTCAATCTTCCGAAGTCAGTTCTTGAACCAGCGCAGCTCCTCACCTTCATAGGGGTAGAGTTGGACACTGTCCTGGCAAAGGCCTTTCTTCCCTTGTCAAGGGTAAAGGCCCTTGCAGACCTAGCTTTCTCATTTCGTCTCCTGGTCTCTCATCCAGCAAGACATTTCCTTCAACTACTGGGCCACATGGCAGCTGCCACCGCAATGGTTCCAGGGGCCAGGTTCCAGATGAGGGATATCCAGTTTCACCTGAGGGCTTTTTGGTCCCAGAAAAAAGACCCTCTCACCAAATTGATTCCAGTGACTCAGACCTTGATCCATGCTTTCCAGTGGTGGTTGGATCAGGACAACCTCAGACAAGGAGTCCCATTCATCTCTCAGACTCATTCTGTGGTTCTGACTACAGATGCTTCTCTCCTGTGGAGGGGGGCTCATTTGGGAGCCCTCACAGCACAAGGAGTGTGGTCCCCTCAGGAGTCTGTCCTTCATATCAACCTTCTGGAACTCAGGGCAGTATACTTGGCCTTACAAGCTTTCACGAAGGCAGTACAAAACAAGTTGGTTCAGGTGAGAACAGACAACACCACCACCATGTGGTACATCAACAAGCAGGGAGGCACTCGGTTGACAGCCTTGTGCACAGAAGCCATGAAAGTCTGGTCTGTGGCCTATTCTCTACAGACATCCCTGGTAGCAGTCCACCTTCCAGGGAAGGACAATGTGTTAGCAGATGCTTTGAGCAGGATTTCTCAGGGCCATCATGAATGGTTCATGGATCCTCTAGTGCTAAAAGTGATATTTCTAAGATGGGGCACTCCTCAGATAGACCTCTTTGCAGCCCCAGGCAATCACCAACTTCCTCTCTTTTGTTGCAGACCCCCAGTATTGGGCTCAATCCCCCTGGATGCTGTACTGTTGGATTGGACGGGGAAATTTCTGTCTGCCTTTTCCCCCCTTTCCTCTGTTGTTCAGAGTTCTGGTCAAGATACAGTCACAATCTTGCAAGGTGATCCTGATTGCGCCAGACTGGGCCAGGCAGCCTTGGTACCCTCTCTTGCTGTCTCTTTCGGTCCATCTTCCATTGGCTCTCCCAAAAAAATACAATCCGTAAACCTCCTCTCTGGGGAGAATTTGGTATCCCAATCTTCAGTCTCTCAATCTCAAAGCTTGGCTCTTGAAGAGCTAGAATATGCAAGTATGAATCTGTCTCAGGGGGTTCTGGACATTCTCAAGGCTTCTCGTAAACCTGCCACTAGAAAAACCTATAACTCCAAATGGAAAAGGTTTGGTATTTGGTGTTCTAGTAAACAGATATCACCAGACTCTGCTGACTTGTCTGCAGTTCTGGACTATATGGTTCATTTCAATAGTTTAGGCCTCAGACCAGCTACCCTCAAGGTGCATCTATCGTCTGTTTCTGCATTTTTATCAGTGGGGCAGCCTTCTGCTCTAGCTTCCCACCCCGTGTTCTGTAAATTTTTTAAGGGACTACTTCATACGAATCCCCCTTTTAGGGATCCTACCCCTGTTTGGGATCTTAATGTGTGCATTGCTCAGCTCATGCAACCACCCTTTGAGCCTTTGGCCTCAGCAGAACTTAAGTACTTGACTTGGAAAACTGTGTTCCTGGTAGCTATTACCTCTGGAAGGCGTATCAGTGAATTGCAAGCTCTGTCAGTGGAGCCTGATTTTATTTCTTTTCATAGAGATAAGGTTGTCCTCGGAACCAACAGGAGGTTCTTGCCCAAATTGGTGTCAGATTTTCATCTGAACCAATCCATGTCCCTTCCTGTGTTTTTCACTGATCATTTTTCTTCAGGAGAGAGAAGATTACACAGTTTGGATGTTAAAAGGTCTCATCTATTACATGGAGTGCACCAAGGCACTTAGGTTTGGCTGTTCTCAGTTGTTTCTCACTTATTTTATTTAGATTTTGATGACCGGGTAAACCCACTGAGACCACTGGTCCCTTTTTCAGGGGCGACCCGTGGTTAAATTACATACACCAATATCACATATATCAGACAGTAGTACAAGGATTAGAAGTGAGACAGCATCAACTGGAGAGACAGTAATTACAGGTAGACAAATCCGGTGAAACAATTGTAACAATACAGAGTTAGTAGGGGTCTTAGTTCAGCCATTTAACAGAGCATGAGAGAAACATTTAGGTCTGGTAGGAGAAAGGAGGACTAGCGAGTGCAGCCACATAGGCTAACTTCCAGCAGGTAGACGTTAAGGCCGGTCTTGAATCCTTGAAGAGAGGGCCTCTCGACCAGATTAGCTGGGAGCGTGTTCCACAGGTATGGGGCAGCGTACGAGAAAGAGCGCTTACCCGAGTTGGTGCATATTTGGGGGATGGTTAGGGGCCGGCTGGACAAAGACCTCATTTTTCTGCTTTGTACTTTGGGGTTTAGCAGACCGCGGAGGTGAGGAGGAGGGTTGGTGGTGGTGAGTTTGTCAGGCAGAAGGTGGAGTAGGCCAGTTTATGGCGTAAGGTCGGCCAGTAGAGGTCTGCAAGGACCTCACAGTGATGTCTCCTAGGAGGAGAGTTTGTGGCAAAGCATGTAACTCTGTGGTAAAGTACTGTTAGTTTTTTGAGTTCCCCTTCTCGTAGGAACTGCAGTAGGGGGGCCCCGTAGAAGAGGTAGGGGAGGAGTGTGCAGTTTGAGATGCATGCCGAGCCCTGTCAGTGAGAGAGTTTCCCAGTCCGTAGAGAAGTTAGAGTCTCTGGTGGATGGACTTGGTTACTGAGTCGATGTGGGGGTTGTAGGACAGTTCAAGGTCAAGAAGTATCCCCAGGTATTTGATCCTGTCGAGGACCTCGACGCGCTTCCACTGGTTCAGTTTAAGCTGGAGAAGGTCACTCCTATCTGGGCCGAGGCGCCTGGGCCCAAACAGGACAGCCTTCATTTTCTCCTCATTCAGTAGAAAAGAGTTGGCAGAGAACCAGGCTTCAAGTATAGTGAGACTAGATTGGAGTTTAGCAGTGATGACACTGGGTACTGGGTCACTGTAGTAGACAACAGTGTCATCAGCATAAAGGATTAGATTGCTCGGCCCACGAGCCAACTCTATGTCATTGACAAAGAGAGTAAAGAGCAAGGGGCTCAGGATTGAGCCCTGGGGTACCCCTGAGACCACTGGATGGACACTGGACTGCATTCCCCTCCAGGTGACTTTTTGACTTCTGTTTAGTAGGTAGCTCTCAAACCAGGAGTGGGAGAGGCCATCTAGACCGAGAAGGCGAAGTTTGGCGAGCAGCAGGCTGTGTTTGAGTAAGTCAAAAGCCTTTGATAGGTCGATAAATAGGGCTCCAGTGCGGGAGCCTTGGTTCATGGTGTCAACAGCATCAGATGTGAGCCGGATGAGGGCCGTGTCAGTGCTGTGGTCTTTCCTGAAGCCGTGTTGAATATTGTCTAGGAGGGAGTGATGCTCTAGGTAGTCATGTAGCTGGTTGTGGACCAGTCTCTCCTGAACTTTCGCGAGAGGGCAGAGGATGGAAATGGGACTAAAGTCCCCCACTCTGTCCTTAGGTCCTTTTTTGTGAATCGGGACTATGGTACCTACTTTCCATTTTACTGTGGACTGTGCCCTCAGGGAAGGATCTGTTGATGAGCTAAGTGACAGGGAGGGCAGTGGCAGGGGCAGCAGCCCTCAGCAGTCTAGGTTCAAGCTGATCATGTCCTGGTGAGGAATCAGGGTTAATCCTGACCAGGAGGGGCAGTACTTCAGGAGGTTTGGCGGGTTTGAAGTGAAAACTGGGGTTGTGCATTTTTCCAGGTGGTGTCACTGGAGAGGGTATCGCCAGGTGGGATATGGGGAGAGGGTCTGCCTGGGTTGGAGAAGGAGACATTGAAGGCCTCCGCTACTATGGAGGGGTCATTAGTCAAAAGGTGTCTCCAATGGCAGGGGAGGCACTCTTAAGTAACAGGTTAATTTGGCTCCAGAGTTTCTTGGGGTCATGGAGGTGACTAGTCTGGAGATCACGTAGGTACTTAGTTTTGGCATATTTAGAGGCTTTCTTGCAGCAATCCCTTAATTCTCTATATTTCTCCCAGTCTGTGCTACTGTCGGTGGATTTGAACAATCCCCAGGCCTTGTCACGGAGCAACATGCTGCGTATAAAGCCTGGACTTGGCCATTTTTTACACGTTCCCTGTACCCTGAGCTTCTTGCGTGGCGCATGAACATTAGCCAGAGACAGAAACGAGGAGGTGAAGTATTCTAGGGCCTCGTCCAGGATGGGGAGGGTGAGAATGGGGTGCCAATTGATGGCACGAAGGTCAGAGCAGAAATTGTTGGTGACAAGTCTGGTGTAATTCCTAGCCTCTATAAACCTGGCATCCGGTTTAGGGGGCTTGTTGGACCACGTACAAAAGATTGGGGAGTGGTCACTCAGGGAGTCAGACATGATCCCGGCAGCAAGAATATGGTCAGGCAGGAGACAAGGGCCCAGTCAAGTAGGGAGTGGTTGTCAGACTTGGTATTGAGCCTGGCGGGCAGGTTTATAATTTGGGTCAGGTTGGAGTCAAGGACCGGGTTTCTATTAGTCGAGGTCCCAAGGGCAAGCCAATTTTGGTTAAAGTCTCCGAGGAGGATGAGTTCCCCAAGGGGATGCTTGGCCGTGGCATGTATTAGGGATTCGAGGGAAGTGGCAGCAGTCTGGGGTGGGGGGGTAAACACACCCGATGTACAGTGGTTTGGTGTCTCCAAGTAGTAACTTAACGAGGGTGATCTAATTTACAGATTCACAAGGGGGGGGTCCATCTGTGAGGCGTTGAGACTCATCTTGCTGTAGATAAGGACCCCACCACCCCTCTTGTCTATGCGATCCCTTCTATAGGTATTGTAGCCAGGTAGGTCTACCTCATGTGGGAGTATATGAAGTTTAAGCCAGGTCTCCATTACTGCTAGTACATCAGGTTTGTACAATGCTGACCACGCTTCAAGGTTGTGGATTCTGTGCCTTAGGCTGCCTATGTTCATGTGGACCAGCCGGAGGCCCCTGGCCACAGCCCAGAGTGGTTTGGCAGGGTCACTGAGAGCAAGGTTAGGGGAGTAGGGTTCAGGGTTGGGCTCAACATCTCCCCCTAGTGCAGGCTTGAGCCTGGCAAGGTACTAAATGATTTAGGAGGGAGAGAAAGGGTATCTCCGCCTGTCTCCCAGGAGGGTACCGTAGAAGAGGTTGTAACAGTTTCCGTTACAGGTTATCCCATATAAAGAGAGGAGCTGTGGGTTGGCCTCCTCCACCAGGGGCTTTGGGGGACAATAGGGCTGACCCGAGGGTGCATCCTGGTCAGGGGGGTTGGGGGCCCATGAGGAGAGCGGGCCGGCTCCCAGGATAAAGGCTATGTTGGGAAGGGCTACCATAGGTCCAGCACCCCGCATGGTAGCTTAGGTTATGACCGGGAGTGAGTCTGCGTCTTCTAAGGTAGGAAGCAGAAGCAAAAACCTTAGGGGAGGGTTCACCAGCAAGACAGCCTATGGACCAGATTCCTTCCCTTTGGCAGGAGAAGAAAGGGGGGGTCAGGGTAGAGTATAAGGCAGTTAGACTAGTAGAATAAACCTCTAGTGGCAGGTTAACTTATGGTAGACTGGCAGCAAGCTCAGAGATTTACAGTAGAGTTCAGCTTACCCCAGGTATAGCAGAGATAATTTTAGGCAGTGTAGGAAACAGTTTGTGGAACAGTAACCTCAGTGGGGAGAAAGATAATGTTATTCAACAGGCAGCAAGTCAATATTCAAATTAACATGTACACATCTAAGAAAGGCAGAGGTAGAACAGCAAAATTAGCTTATGACAGGCAGGCAGCAAGCTCAGAGATATTCTGTTTAGATCAACTTTTCCTGAGTTTGGCAATAACAAGTTTAAACAGTGTAGGATAGCTTGTAGAACTGAGAGAGGCAGTAGATCAAATAAACAAGTTAACATGTACACAGATTATAAGGCAGAGGTAGTCTTAGGGTGTCCAAGGAGCAAATTGTCTGGTGGGCGGTATCCTTGCATGGGGGGGGTAGGTAAGGAGGATAGGTTCTCCCTGGGAAGGGGCAGGCAAAGGTCCATTTAAGGGGAGGAGGGAATGGGGTGGGGGGGTGGAAAAGTCGTTCGGTGATCCTCAGGAGGTCGTGGCAGGGGAAGGGGACCCACGGCAAAGGGCCACCCTCTCAAACCCCAGGGCGTCCGGCAAGCGAGTATGGCCAGTGGGGGTCGGGAGCCGACTTTAAAATCTGCCACCTGAAACGTCACTGAGGGTCAGGACCAATGGGCGCTCAGTCACTGTATTCAAAATCAGGTTTGCGCTCTTTTGGCAGTCTGCGTCCTGGAAAGGTCGTAGCCAGGTAAGGCTGTGCAGGATTTTTGTTTGTGTAAGTTCTGTCCCCCCACGTCCAAGTAGGCAAGTGCAAAGTCCAGGGTTTAGGCAGGGAGTGCAGTCGAAGGGATCTGGTCGCTGGCTTGGTGGTGTTCGGGGGAGGTCCGCTTGGAAAAGCACCTCACCCCGAGGAGTAGAAGAAAAAGTCATGTGGTGATCCTCAGGAGGTCATGGCAAGGGGAGGGGACCCACGCCAAAGGGCAACCCTCTCAAACTCCTGGGCGTCCGGCAAGCGAGTGTGGCTAGCAGGGCTTGGGAGCTGACTTTAAAATCCGCCATCTGAAACGTCACTGAGGGTCAGGACCAGTGGGTGCTCAGTCACTGTATTCAAAATCAGGTTTGAAGTAGGGAAGGGCAAACCTGCTACTAAGAGGGCTGTTGCCAGGTGGATTGTCTCTTGTATTCAATTTTGCTATGAAAAGCTGGGTAAGGTACCCCCCTCAGGCCTGAGGGTTCATTAAACTAGAGGTACAGCTGCTTCTCTGGTTGCCGCCAGAGATATTCCACTCTTAGAGATCTGTAAAGCAGCCACCTGGAAAACAGTTCATACTTTTACCAAGCATTACTCTCTGGCCATCCAGGCTAGGAGTGATGCTAGGTTTGGTGCAGCAGTGCTGCAGAGTCTATTTCCTAAGTAGGTTCTGTACCCTCCTCCTGGGAGTTACTGCTTGGTAGTCTGCATATTGTCAGAATACAGCAAGACTTCATGTTGTTTTGAAGAAAAAAATTACTCACCTTAGTAATTATGTTTCTTCTAATGGCATCTTGCTGTATTCTGTCCCCTGCCTCCCCTCTCAGAACTTGTTTTTTGGGAAGTGGGCTGGCAGGTACAGTGCTGCACCCCAGAGGTGTATTGGCTCCCTCTCCTTTTGGAGGAGCTGGGCATAGTGGTCTTCATTTGTTGTTATTTAAGGTTATGTTAAGTTCGCTACCTGAGTTTTTTGTTTAGGGATTCTTGACTTGAGTCTTTTGGGGTTCCAAAATTTTGGGTTGCCCTTTGGGCTAGTGTTTTTTTTTTTTTTACAATTTCAACACTGTAGGTGTAATTAGTTAGTTTTGGCTCGTAAGAATCTGACGGTTACACTTGAAAGTGCAGCAGACAGGTTTTAACCAAGTACGAGCTCAACGTTCTGTGCTGTCAGCATAGAGTTAACTCTTTCATCTCCGGAGCAGTTCAAGAGCTATGGCTAACTGCATATTGTCAGAATGCAGCAAGACTCCATTGGAAGAAACATAATTACTAAGGTGAGTAATTTTTTATTTCCTTCTAATGCTGGCCAGCCTAAAGATCATTTATGAAGTGAAAATTCACCGGTTTTCAGACCCCACTGCAGCAACAAAATTGGTGGAGAAGATAGGGATTTACTCCGTCTGGGATGGAGGATCAGAATCTGAGGAGGAGGAGACTTCGTGAGGTATGACCAACTAAAAGACATTTGGCGACGACAGGGAGAAAGCCAGGGATTTAAGTTGGTTTCTGTTTGGATATGATTATCCCCACACTGTTGGTGACTTTAACATATGTAATGTTTATATTTTAAAAACATCTTTTTTCCCTTAGGTACGTGCAGAGTGGGGGATCTTCAAATTGGCATTGTTAATGACACAGTACATTTTCAAGTTTTTTTCCCTTGGCTCTTTCTCGTAACGTTTCCAGTTTCTGTAGTATTCAGAAGGTTGGGGTCTGACTTTGCAGTTCGTTAAGAGTGACGGTTGATGACATCAAATGACCAAATTAAAACTCTTGTGTGTCTTAACAGAATGGCAGGTTTTGGTGGAACATGCTCTTAAAACATGGGATACACGAGTTTCTTATTAGGCTTTCATCTACAGTAGTCTTGAATTAGTCAAGTCCGGATCGTAGTGTGGAACTGATTGAACACTCAGCCAAGTTTGAATATAAATAGAAATGGCCCACAGCCGTTTATAAAGTGGGTAATTAAAGTTACTAAGTTCTGTAATGAATCTGAATTTACATGACACCTCAGTTAAAAGGATTTGCAGAAGTCTGCTCAAGTTTAAAAGTAATCTATTATTGCAGTTTATTAGGGGATTTAAACCTATTCAAAGGGTACACTGTCTTAAAGCAGCAGTACAACAAAAAGTTTTTCTAAAAGCTAATTTTCTGCTATGATTATGAAAAATATGGGCAGAACGGTTGATTTTGGTTTTCTGGATGCTTCCTACGCTGTATACTGCACATGTGAATTTTTGTCTGGATTGTTAACTCTCCTTGGGCCTTCAGTATCATTTCTATGCAAAAATGAGGTGGGCATCTTTTTTCTTGAAGTAATTACTTTAAAACTTTCATAAAATACTTAAAAATGAAAACTGAAAATTTTAGCACCAGAATAAATTGGAAGACATCCAACATCGATTAGGAAGAAAAAAGGTGGGGTCAAATTTTAGCCTATTTTTGTTGCACCGCTGCTTTAAGTTTGATGTTGGCTCTCCCCTGCTCTTGGCAGTAATAGCCTATCTTAGTATATATCTTAGCTAAAATACCAGTTGTTGATAACCCCGCCATGCTGTAACATGATCAGGAGTATGATCACCACTGACTGTAATAATGATGTGTACAGTATGCCTGTGTACTTGTCTGCTGAAATGACTTGCATCCATTTAAGTTGTAATCAGTAAATATACGTTGAAAAAAATGACAGAACTTTGAAAATGCTGTGAAACTTCATTTTTTTTTTTTTTTTTTAAATATCGAAACTTTTTTTTTTTTTATATCAGGATATTGTCAGTATGGTGATATAGTAGTGATATAACTGTTTGGCTGACTCTGGGCTTTTATTTTAAAAAATTAAGTCTTTATCCCTAAAGGTTCCAAAGTTATCACATATTAAAGAAAATATCTTTTGAAAGGTCTAAGTCTGGAACCCTTTGGGTCTGGAAACAATTTTATTTTTAAGTGAAAGTTTTGGAGTCCAGTCGTTAAGAAATGGTGTCAGTATTGTTATCACGTAGCAGTAGTAATAACGTTGTATTATAAACGGGTAGTTTTCTCTAGTTACATTGATGTACGTATTTACATTACAACAGAACATTTTTTGTAAAATAAATGTTGTCTATGTACTGTCAAGTATATCAATATACTTTTTTAAATATTGACATGGAAAACTTAATGACGATTTAAAAAAATAAAATTTAAAAAACATTTTGCCTTTTTTCTGAATTCTGGTACTAGCCCTCATAATTTAACTTGTATCGGTGTATGTGTAATACCTATAAACGTTCATCTTATACCCTATGTCGCGTGGCTAACATTTCATTCTCCTCACCAGCAATACCAGTTCTTCCTCTCTTTCACAGCCTTCAACTGCAAAAGCATCTATTCATCATAGGTGACATAAGTGCAAGAGTAGGTATTTTTGATGGGCTTTGTGGTAATTCAGTACTTAATTGGATGTTCCCCACCTCATCTTCTCGCTCTAGATCCTCAGTTGCTAAAAAGCTGAAATTTAATGGGCATCCACTAATAAAAAATAGCTGCTCACTCATTTATTCCCACTAAATGGTAGAATGAAGAGGGACTCTCTTGGCATTACAACTTTTTTCCAAATTGGGAGTCTCAGTCTTAGACCTTTGAAGAGGTCTACCTTATTTTTGGAGTGATTTAAATGTATGTACCAGAACAGAAAACAATCATTTTCCTGTTAGCCTGCAAAGTAATTATTTGAGTGAGCTATGTAGTTACTAATGCAATCACCTCAAATGTATGAGCCTTTTTAGAAGTTAGACACACAAAAAGATTAAGATGGTCTATTAATTTAGAAAATGAAGTCAGACCTTAGCTTATGCAGGTCTTGGACAAGCATATAGCAGTTATCCATATGAGTGAGTCATTACACAGTTTGGATAAGAAATTACGTGAGGAATTGTATATAATATTATAGATGCTCTATTAAACAGAAGATATAAATGTGAAAGCTCTTCAAGTGGAAGGGCTGGTTTGACAGAGTGTGCAAAATCAAAAGGAAAAAACTGATTGCCACATTAAAAGCCATCAGGAAAGACCCGGGTCCAGAAAAGTGTGCTATGCTTAAAAATGGAACGAAAGAATTACAGGACTCTATTTCAAAAGAAAAAGCAGGATTACTATGAGACCAAGTGGGACCATATGATGATAGCTATTGATGATAAAAATAAAAAGACTTTTTGGGCCTTAGTTGTGAAGGGATATAATGATTACTGTCAAGAAGTTAAAATCAGCATGAACTGTGATACATGGTTGAAGTACTTTACAAATATTATGTATGATCCCCTTAAGGATGTTTCTTGGACATCTCCTTCTATGGGTGCTGTCACCTCGAGTCGGTCTGTGATTACCGAACAAGATGTCCTGATGGGCATTAGTAGATTGAAACCCAGTAAAGCGCCAGGCCCGGATAAGTTGCCAGCTGAAATTTACTGCTGCCTGATGGATCACTGGGGCAGATTTCTGTCTGTCTCTTTCACTAAATGCTTGTCCACATCTCATGGAAAGGCTCGATAATAATACCAGTATTCAAAAAGGGTGACAGGCAGGACCCAGATATATATATATAGGTCTATAAGTCTTAAATGATGTAATGGCTAAGATGTTTTCTTCAATTATATTAGATTAAAACAGGAAATAAAAAGGTTGGATGGCATTTCACATTATCAAACAGAATTCAAAGAAGGATTTTCTACTACTGATAATTGTTATATATTACATACAAACATATGAAGAAGCCAGCAGAAGAAGGCCATTTGGTCCGTTAAGTCTGCTTGTGTTGCAGGGTCCACAGCTTGATCTAATGTCCCTGCCCCCTCTCCCCACTCCTCCCATCCTCCCTACCCATGACACTTACCCTCTCCCTATACCTGTCCCAGCCTCTCTCAAAGCTGCCCACTGTCTTCAATGAGATTACCTCTTCTGGTAACGCATATCAAGCGTCCACCACCCTCTCTGTGAAGAAGTGCTTCCTGACCTTCTTAAACTTCCCACCCTCCAGCTTAAGACTGCCCCCTCGTGTTATGGTTGCCACTCAGCTTAAAGAGACTCTCCTTATCAACCTTATTTATCCCTTTCAGTTACTTGAAGGCCCCAATCATGTCTCCCCCCCCCTTTCTTCCAGGGAGTACATGTTCAGTGCCTTCAACCTCTCCTCGTATGCCTTACCCTGCTGACCAGCTATCATCTTTGTAGCCCTCCTCTGGACCTTCTCCAGCAGGTTAATGTCCTTTTTGAGGTGTGGGTACCAGTACTGCACTCCATACTCTAGATGGGCCTTACCAGTAACTTGTACAAGAGCAGTATAACTTCCTGTCTCCTATTACTGATCCCCCTAGATATGCATCCCAGCATCTTGTTTGCCTTTGCTGCTGCTGCTTTCTTGCACTGTGTGGAGTGCTTCACGTAATAGAAAAATATTATAAAGTAAAAGGGCATAAAATGTATGCCACTTTCATTGATTACAGTGCAGCATTTGATTCTCTTGATAGGTAAACACTATGGAATATCGTGCTGAGATGGGGCATAATCCCACTATTAATAAGTATAATACAAAATATGTATTTGGATACATGGGCCGTGGTCAGAGTGGATGTGAGGGGACAATTTGACAGCTCTCTTTCCCACCAGTAAGGGTGTGTGCCAAGGATGTATATTAGCCCCAAACCTATTTTCAGTTTACCTTAATGAGCTAATAAAGGTAATGGGCAAGTCCCAAACTGACTCACCCAAAATTGAAACTGTCCTGTGCCCTCCCTTGGCCTACACGGGTGAGCTTGTCGTCCTTTTCCTTAACCCCTTCAGGCCTTCAAAAAAACACTCGACATACTGGCTGATCAGTCTGAGAAGCTTGACTTAAAAATAAAGTATCCCAAATCCACAATACTGGTATTTGGAGCCAGAAGTACTAAACATAAGTGGACTGTTAACGCAGTACAGTTGGAGGTGGTGAAAAGCTTTAACTATTTAGGTCTTATTTATACTTGGAATCTTTCCTGGAAACCACATTTGGAAAGTGGATTAACTAAGGCCGGGGCTGTGGCATTAGGCCTGTAATTACATGTATGGCGGCAATACCATCAACCTCTAGTAAAAGCCCTACTGGCTAAATATAACTCAGTAATACTGTAGGGAGTAGAAATCTGGTCAACAGTATTAATAGATAAACTGGAAAACCCCACTTCAGGTGCTACGGTCCGCTTTGGGACTTAATAAAACACCAGCCTTCTATATACGAGCAGAATTAGGATTGCCAAACCTACAGGCTCTAGCAGATACCAGGTGTATCAATTATTCATCAGAATTTTCCCGTCTAGACACTGATAGATTATCATCTTTGTGCCTTAAAGAGAAGTTGAGGTGGAAACAAATGAATTGTAGGGGCTCTACTTGGTTAACGCATGTTACAAAACTTCTCTCTAGACATGATTTAAATAATCTATGGGAATTATACTAGGCAAAACATCTGAATACATTTTAAATACAATAGTTATGTTTTGACTAGAATCACTACTTTATTTGCCAGGATTTAATCGCAATTAGTGTGGCCAGATACTCGAAGTGGTATAGTAATAATGACTGTGTGTTTTATATGAGATATTATCTGGATGTTCTTAAAGATTCAGTTAGAAGGAAGATATATGCAAGGTTCAGGTTTAAGCTGTTTGATTCAAATGTCCTAAAAGCACGTTTTGGGAAATTCTGTAATGTTAAGGACACTTGATGCCGCTGTGATGCTGCTGAAAAGGAGGATTTATGCCATGTACTTTTTAAATGTTCATCGTATAATAAAGCTTGTAACATGGCACAAGTCTGAGAATGGTGAGGAGAAACGCCGATAGGACAGAACGGGTCAGGTGGTACAGGAGCAACATGGCATTATGAGACGATAATGCTGTGTTGCTTCTGAAGTACAGAAAGCAGCCACCAGAAGGAAATCAGCAGTCTGTACAGTTGTCAGCGTTAAAAAATAAATAAATAAATAAGACCAACAGAGTTTGTGAAGTGCAAGAGAGTCGGATAGATAGGCAGGGGGAAAAATAGGAGCGAGGGACATAGCAAGGGGTAGAAAGACGGACGTAGTGAGCATTGAGATGGCAGTAGTGTTTAGTGTATGTGGAGCAATGCAAAAAAAGGAATGGATATAGAGCGAGTTTACACACTGAGACCATATGAGACAGACTGAATAACTCTGAGAAGGTAAAGAAACGAGTAGTGGGCAACAGAGAGCGAGTAGCATAGAATTAGAAAATCGATTGAGGAAATGACACTGCCGGTATGCAAATTAGACACGCACACACTGCGCAAACGGCGAAACCAGCAGAATCACAGTCATCCCAGCGAACATATTACTGAAAGAGCTGCACACAAATTGTTGAAATCTAAAGCAATGGTAAGGGAACAAACAATAGTTCAGTGGATCGAAAAACAATAATAACCACATATGTATGTAAGAGAGTACTGTTAAAAAAATGTGAAAGTAACATTAGAAATCACAGCAGACGATATCACTCTCGTAGTCTTTTGTCTTGTACGAGCATCAAGATGTGTAGTGCATACTAAGCATAGTGATGTCCGTGTTACAAGTGCATTAATCCCCTCTGAAGGTGGCATCTAATGGGGAGTTAATGCATGGTTGGACTGTTGTACGCACTCAGCCTCGTGCCACAGTGGTCCCAACCATGCATTAACTCCCCATTAGATGCCACCTTCATCGGTGATTAATGCTTACAAGGAAATGACTTGTCACCATTTTTAATTATATGCCAGATACTAATGACGATATTTTATTGAATATTTTACTTACTGTGGAGCATGATATAATAGAGTGGTAGACATTTTCATTGTTATACAGAAAATTAGACATAAAATGGGGAAAAGATGCAAATGAGTTGTTGGCCTCCCCACCTATGTATAATGTCATGGGACTTATTTAACTCTGGATTATTTATTATGCTGTAAAATATATATTTGTTTTTACTTTCATTGTAATGTAACTATCGTTTTTTAAAAAGATTGAACAATAAAAGTAATACCTACATACCCATAAAATCAGTACTTTGATGACTTACTGTAGAGAATGGGGCTGAAACACTCTATGTGGAAGATAAAGGGCTGGGTGATAGGGAGGGGGGCTGTCTAAATAAATGTGCTTGGATTCTTGGCAGTTATAAATGTTTAGGGCTAGTATATCATTTGTATTCTATCACCATGCTCTTTACAGAGCCTTCATACTGTAGAAAGGTGAAACGTTGACTGGCCATTTTTTTTTTCTTTTTTTTTTTTTATCAGCTTGCCTGCCAGCTCTGGTTGTAACAGCACTGAGCACTTTAAAGGAAGACAGTATGAAGTAACCAGCACTTCATTGTCCTGAGTTATTGCTCGGCTAATGGCTTTTGAGTATCTATCCCTCCAGTGTCCTGTTGCTAGCCCCATACATGTAGAACTGCCAGCAAGGATAACCTAGGTACAGTTAGATAGCTCCCCCCATTGACAGATCCTCTTAATATCTACATAGAGTGCCTATAGCCCTGTTCCCTACTGCATGTCATCAGAGTACGATCTTGGGGACAGGGCTGCAATGCTTAGTGGCTGCTTGGCTCGTACTTGGAAGTTACAAACCAGGCAGATTAAGGTAAAGATTTCCTTAGTCAATTCATAAAAAATTATAAAAGTAGTGAATTTAGCTCCTTGGGCATGCAACTCTTTGGTATGAGTTGCCTACACAAACTGTGAGAGCATGCTAGCAGCTCTAGTTTCTGAGCAGGGGTATGGAGTGTAACTTGAAGTGAAGGCAGACACAGTTTTAAAAGAACGGACATTTTATTTTGGGGGCTAGAACCCCTTCCCCCAAATAAACACAAGCTGTACAGTCAAATACATATACAGTATATGCCAGTAGTAGTAGTTGCAATGGTGGTAGTAATAATTAAGCAGTAATGCACGACAGGGTGTGGGTCATGCTGGGATAACCTCATGCCATGGGTGGTTGAGCACGAGGCTGCAGGCAGAGTGAGTTCAACTCCCGAGATGTGAGGTTATTCCAGCACGACCTACACCCCGGAGTGCATTATTGCTATTATACAATGGCTCATTTGTAAAAAAGTAGGAAAAAATGTAGTGTTTATTTATTTAGTTTTCTTTACATTTTGAATTCATTTTTTTTCCATGTTGAGGTGTATGGAATGAAAAAAAAAAAGTGTACAACTTCTATACTGTCCAGTCCAGAAGGTGGTGCTGTTGCTACATGGCAGTGCTGTTAAGTGACTGTTGTCTGTCTGTGCGTGCTCCGCCATGTGTGTGCAGCGTTCTTTTGTTTAACTGCTGGGTGCAAGTACTTTGACTTTTTTTTTTTTATGGTAGGACTTCCGAGTGAATGGGAGTGGCAGATAAGTGGGATTGTGTGACAGTGATGGTGTCACTCGTTGAGTCCCCTCCTGTTGCACCTGTTGTTTTCCTTTTTTTTTTTTTTTTTGAAGAGGAAAACATTTTATAGAAGAACCCTAACACAGGTGTAGAAAGAATAATTGCCAGGCTGTATGGGCTTGTAAATGTTTACCGTGGGAAGGCAGGGAGCCAGTGAGTAAAGTGGCGCGTGTTGTTGCTATCAGTGGCGGTTTGCTTGTTATAGCTCCACTGCTGAGCTGGGTCAGGCGGACCAGGTCTTTCGTTTCATTTCTCCAGTCAGCTGCTGAATTGGATAAGGGGCTTTATTGTGAGCTTTTTTTTTTTTTTTAAAGTCAGTCGCTGCATGCCGCTTCCTCTGGAAGAAACGGCTGAGCGTGTGCTTCACTACCATACTGAGAGTGAAGTGAGAACGACTGTTTCTACAGGAATTAAGAAAAAGAAAAAAAATGTTCCTGTGCATGGTGCAGAGTTGGTGTGTTAGGACTGTGCCCGCAGTTGCGAGATACAGATTGTGTGTGGGGGAGTGGGGATGGTGCTGTGCGCGGTTCAGTGAAGCCGCTCGGTTGGTGGGGAAAACGGTGAGGATGTGCCGTGCCATGATTTCTGAGTGTGGTATGTGGTCATGTGTGTGCCTGGACTTCATACAGTGAGGTTATACTCGGATAACTTCACTGTCCTAGCCACACACACTGACCAATCAGAGTCCAGGAAATTGTGTTGCCATTGTATAATCTTTATTAAACATGGATGTTGAAACGTTTAACACTGAGATCTCATCTACAGATGTGCCCTTGGTTGGCAGCAGCAAGGTTAGGATAATCAAACTTAGTACATAGTAATAAAGTAATTAAAGCAGCAATACTAGTTAACAAAAGTTCAGTAATTTAGTTGGCAGTTAGGTCAAGCCAGGTCGCACCTGTAAACAAGCTTTCAGCTTAGTGTCTCTCACCTGGTTAAACAATTGGAGAAAAAAAAAAAAAGCCCCTGACTCTGCTCCATACTGCCGCATCTGACTGCTCCCCAGAGCCAGCTGCTCATCTGTTTCCTGACGAAGCCTCCAAGGTGCAGGCTTCAAAGCAGATAAGGACACCTCCGTAAGGAGCCAGTTGCGAGACTGAATTTTGCAACCTTGAATTTCTGGCGCCTTTTTTCCTTTCTGCCGCCCCACAGCCTCTGAACCCCTTGCTGAATCTTTTAATGCCGAAGGCACTTTAACTTTTATTCTGCCCATTTTAGGTACAGCAGATTGCGATGTTAGTTAAAGCTGATTAAAGCAGTCTACAATCTAACTTCTTTGCTGACCAGCTCAAGTTATCATTTTATAGCAGGTTGTTTAGTTATCTTACAGCGGGTTCCCCACTCGCCCTGTCTGGTGCATTTCTTTTATACATGACAGCAGCCCACGTCTTTTTTGTTTTGTCTAATTCCCCATTAACAAGTTATAGTTTTCTGTCCTCCAGAGGCACTGCTGCGTACCAAATTCTCCTTCATTGTCAGACTACTTCACTAATCCGCTTTTGCTACTCTCTTGGGGACTATTTTTTTAAATTTCACTTTTTCTTTTCTTTCTTACCTTTTATTTTTAATTTTCGGACTTAGAGTTCTACTTCTGAGCACAGTTAACCCTGCCAGTGGACAGCTGGGCTTCCCTGTCTTGGCCCACCCTGACCGCTTTGTTTTTTTGTTTTTTTTTCTGTTTCTGCCCCAAATAATCCACCCACCTTTTTTGCCCCTCTCTCCAGCAGCCTTAGTGGTAACTCCTCTACCCACCCCCTCCTCAAATTTGGACTGTCCTTTGTACATGCCTCAACCGCTCTGGGCTTCTCTCTCTCTCTCGCTCTCTGTTACGCTCAGTTGCTGAAAATAATGAGTTCCTATATACAGCCCGTCTCCTTAGTCCTTCTCACAATTATCATAGCCACCCCCAACTATGATAATTACCACTGTGTGAAACAGTCTCCTGGCAACAGATTACAACGCCCCCCCCCCCCAATAACTCTGGACCACTGCTGGTCCAGGGACTATGTACAATAGTACTGACACACTCCCTTGCGCCCTAAACTTGTGAAACAGTGTCGTCCAAAACCTACACACTCCCAGCCTCAATCCTTTATTCCCCACCTTACCCTATCCCAACACAAGCAGAAGACAGCAAGCAAACGTAATCAGAAAACTATATTAACTCTACTAAAACATTCTCTGATCGGGATAACTATACTGCTCCTGTTTCTCTCGGATAACATCCACCCTAACTCCGGCCCAGGGTGTCAATAGAACAAACAAGAAATAAGCCGCAGCACCTTAAAACTAGCTTTATCATCTATAGTTTGGTGGCCAGATTTGATGCGCTCCTGGTCTGGGTCACCCAACACAAACCAGATGTACTCTTGGTGGTACAGACCTGGCTAACATGTAAAGTCCCAGACGCATCAGTTAGCCTGAATGGCTACTGCCTTTTCAGGCAAGATAGAGTTGGCAAACAGGGCAGGGGCTGCACAGTTTACCTCAGGGACACCCTACAGGGCCATGCTCTACCCCAAGTGGAAACTGGGAAAAATGTTTAGTCTATCACTATCAAGATACTACTTGGACCCCATGGCACATCGCTCACTGCAGTCTCAGTTTATATCCCCCCACGGGAACAGGCACTGGGTTTCTATAGGATTATTGAGTACATAACCAGTATGCACCAAAACCATGAAGTGATACTGCTAGGTGACTTCAGTGTCCACTGGTTGGGCTCTTTACTGCATATGTTTTGGTCATGTCCCTGTATACAGCCATTATGGATTGAAGTAGGAAAGCTGTTTCAGAACATCCCCATAATTTTTAATCACATTAAAATGGATACCTGCATCTTGGGTCACTTCAGAACAGGTATACGTTGGACTAGAGAGCAGAAATGTACCCTTCTCCTGATAGGTGTCTCGGTTAGGCATATTATACTGAAGTACTGGCTTGAAGTCAAGTCACCATCCATGCAGGAATGGAGAAATAATGTACTAGAAATCCTTAGAATGGAAAAGTTTGCTCTGTCCTTAAGGGATATCACATCTAAATTCTCTAAGCAGTGGGATACTATTTTTAAATTATTATCCTCATGTGTACCTCCCTGAGCCATTAATTGATGTGACTACATCTTTATCTGAATGCAGACCTACAGTGAACACACATGGTCTTCTAACTTACTGATATTGGTGTGACTACTAGTAATCTTGCAGATTACCCTTCTCTTCTTAATTCTCACCTTTTCTCTCCTTTTCTGTTTACTTCCTGCATGTTAATTAATGTATGGAACACATTTTAGTTATATTAATATTATATGGGTTTACTATTTGAGGTGCTTCATATCTATAAGTATCTTCTTTACGGATATCTTGTTTCCTAGATGAAGTCCAATAGGGGATACGCTCTTAGTTCAGAAATGTTCAGCTTATTTAGAAATGTATTTTGTTTGCAAAAACACTGTTTTGAGGTTACTATGCTTGTCAACTGTATCAATTACTTAGTTGATAATTATTTATTTATTTGCATTCTTAACATTAACACGTTGCTAATAATTTGTAATGTTCGCAAAGTCATTGTTGTTTGAACAAAATAGAAGTATACAAGAATAATTTCTTTAAGATTGTAACATGAAATTTTCGATATGAGTTTGTGTTGGGAAAGCCTATAGTTATTTTAATATTTCCATTTGTCTGCGTATATGTACTGACTTATTTATTCTAAAATAAAAATGTTGACAAAAAAAAACTGATTGGGCTTAGAGGTTGCTCTGTTTAAGGATGCAATCTCTGCCATCAGTATGCCACAACTGGTTGCCTCACCCACTAGGGTCAATTACAGGACTGGCTTAAGCTCCATTCTGGACTTGATTCTAACCAATTGCCCGGAAAGAATCTCCCGACACCTCTGTCCTGCCTGACTTAATGAGCGACCAGTTCTCCATCCTCTGTCTATGATCACATAGGGCTCTGAAGCTACCTGCTAAAACAGTTACCCATAGGGTTCTGAAAAAAGGAAATCTCGAACCCCTAAAGACACAGCTGACAAACTGATTGGTCCCCTATTGACGCAGCCCATGCTGTGGACCAAGCCCTTGAGTACTTCATTTCTCAGTTTAACACAGCTTGCGATATCCTTGCCCCCCTTGGAACATGAAAGATTAAGGGAGCAAACACCACTTGGATATCACCCTTGTCATCGAGGCACAGGTCAGGAAGCATAGGAAAAAACAGGATTAGTTGTGGAATTCACAAAAAGTGTTTAGTACTAGCAGTAACATAAAAAAATCAACTTGTTCAGTAGAACTACAGTATTTACAAAGGCAAAATAAATATAAAAGATCCATCTGATTTTTCTTTCAATCTGTGTGTCTCCCAAAACATTGCAGCTCTGTTTCTTATGTTTTTGCAACCCCCTCCTTAACAAGCATCCTGTTTTTTTCTCTAAAATGTGTTCTTGCTGCACCTGCTTGAAATTTACAAGAACAATGTCCCAAAACTGAGGCTTCCTTCTCCACAGCTTCTGAAAAAGGGCTTAAAAACTGCTCTCCGATTAACCCCGTGAGTTCCCAATAGCTTTTTGCAATCATCGTAAACTATAATTATATACTTTTCAACAGTAACACTATGTAAATTCTAAACAGAGGGATCCCAATATCGGTTACATTTCCACATAATGATTTACATATATTTTTATACCAGCAGATATGCAAGGGGGAAAAGACGGAACAGCAAGGGGCGACTGAGAGACAGTGAGAGGCAAAGAATTGTGAGACTGTCGGGGTGATCAAGTCCTAGGTCTCACAGGAAAATTTGATTGCGAAACCAGACAGATGAGACAGGAAAGGAAAGAACAGAACAGATCCCCGCATTCAAACTCTCCATAACAACTGGGTCAGGGTCCTATTCAACCCTGTCACAACCCTCCCTGCTTAACCTTATGGCCACCAGGGCAACCTTTGGCATCGTGCCCGGGCTACCGGAAAACAGGCAGATTGGCAACGGTACAAAACTTCAAGGAATGCCTGTACCAGGGAGATTCATTCTGCCAAGATCTGCCACTTCCAAGATGAGCTCTCTAACTCCTGGGGGGATTGCAGAAACTTTTTTTGGAAATATGAGACACCTCATGGGCATGACCAACAAGTCAGCCCCATCTGTGCTCTCTGTAAATGGGGAAATCACCCAGGACTCCAAGGTGATAGCTGACACTTTTAATTAACTTGGCCTTCTCCAACCTAAGTGGCATACTAACATCTGATTTCTTTGATGTGCCAGTGCCTCCTACCATGGAACACAAAGAAGACGCCACATCAAGCCCACTCCCTCCCCCCTTCTATTTTAGGACGGTCTCTAAGCAAGAGGCCAGAAAATATTTGCAGTGGATGCTTGGGAAGTCAAGATTTAGCAGCGACTCTCTCGAACTGAAGATTTTAAACCTCACTCTAGAAGAAGTCCTAACTTCTTTAACTGAACTCCTCAATCTCTCCCTCTACCTAGGTGACGAGAAATGGAAGGCAGCTCTAATCACCCACATTTTCAAAAATGGTGACGGTGCCCTCCACACAAACTACCACCCAATCTCAACCCCCCCTCCCCTTTGAAGTCATTGGAAAAGATTGTATCAGACTAGCTTACCGAGTATCTACAGAAATACAAGATCCAGTGCCCACAACAGCACGGTTTCCGTAAAGCACACAGTACCACAACTGCCCTGCTTGAATTCACCAGCTACATTCATTACGCAATTGATCAAGGCCACTTTGTGGGGGTGATTTACATCGACCTCACTAAAGCTTTCAACACAGTAAACCACACCATTCTGCTAAACTCACTCACCACCACTAGACTTTCACCCGAAACCGTAGGCTGGTTCAGTAGCTATAAAGGGCAGATCCCAACAAGTTAAAATAAATGTCATTCTCTCTGACAGTCGCCCAGTTTGCTCTGGTGTTCTTCAAGGCTCAATACTAGGTCTGTTACTCTTTAGCCTGTTCCTTAATAACCTCCCTGAGACAAGCTCCACCAACATCTTACTATATGCGGATGACTCGGTTATTTTCTCCAGCCAACCGGACCCGCGTCTACTGGAAAACCAGCTCCAACTTGATTTTGCATCTGTTGAGGATTGGTTCTCAAAACAAAAACTCTTTACGAACTACAAAAAACAAAAACTATGCTTTTCGGTAACACCCACAACAAACACAAGTTGCTCAGGCTTACCATCCGGAACAGTCGGGATACACTTGAGCCAGTCCTGTATTTTAAATACCTAGGCATAACCCTTGATAGTTCACTGTCCTACGCCGCCCATATAGATAAAGTTGCTAAAGCAGTAAATGCTAGGATTGGTCTGCTATACTGGCACAGGCATTGCCTAACTTCCGATGCCCTCCGACTTGCGGTCAACAGCTCCATAGTCTCCATTATTGACTGTGGACTAGTTATATACAGTGCAGCAATGGGCACTGTGCTCAAAAGGATCAACCTAGCCATTAATAAAGCTTGCAGGTAAATCACGGGTGTACACTGTCTCACCCATACTTGCGACCTATACGAACAAACAAATTGGTTGACCCTCATGGGATGAGCAAAATACCAGACGTGCCTCCTTGCAAAAGCAGCCTGTCTTGGACCAACCCCCCAGTAATACAAGATCTTCTTAAACAAGCGATCAACCCACATACAACCTGAGGTATGTCAGGACAAGCGCTTCTTGTACCTTTCTGCCACACTATGCAGGCACAGCGCTCTTTTGCTCACAGGGTGCCATCCTGGCTAAATGACCTACCAGCCGCTATCCTGTCAGCACCCAAATTGGGCCCTTTCAAATGTAAACTCTGCCTACACCTTACTGCACTTAGCAGATGTGATTGTCCAATCATGGGGAAATCTCACCCTGTTGTCTCTATTGCCCAAGGCCGCCCTCTATTTCTCTGTGCCCCTATCCCTCCCTCTATGCTACTGCAGCCCCACCCCATCTCCCTACTGCTTGTAACATAGACCTTTATCCTGTCCACCCTCCTCCGCTCTCTCTCCTCCCCCCACTGCCCATGCCTCCCTAGACCAGTCCTCTCCCATGGCCCCCCTCCCACCTCCTGTCCTTTTTTCCTGATTTCTGACATTCCCCTTCCCAGTTCCTATGTCTTCCCCTCACTCTCACACAACAAGGCCATTGTTGACTGCATTATGTTCACCTATTTCATACTTAATTCCAAAATGTATTTTTATTTATCCTTTAGTGCCTGTCAGAACATTGTACTGTTGTTATTGTAACACTCTGATGCTAATTGTTGTATTATATTGTATAATGTTATATTTCATTGTATTTTTATTTCGACGTGGAACCTCTGTTAAGGAGCTTCAGGTGCGAAGTATTGTAATACGAAAACAAATAAACATTTTTGGCTATATCATGAATTCTCCTTACCGAATTCCCATAAAATCTGGCATAGACTTTCAGTGCTATGATTTCTGCAAGTTATTAAAATGTATTACCCACATTCACCTAATTATGTTAGAGTTCCACAGTGGCTGTGAGTTCTAGCCCTGCACTAGGAACCTGGGCTAATTCCCAGTACTGACGCTGTAATGCAGCACTAAGGGTTGCTGCACTGTTGAGGTGCCATCCTTCGGATGAGATGGTAAACTGTTGTCCTTTCTGCCAATATCTGGTGGCTGTCCATGTGAAAATTAAAGACCCCACGGTACTTATTTTAATAAGGGATTTTGCCAGTGTCCTGTTCCATGGTAACCCACCCCTAGGATGTACTTGGAAATGACCTGTCACAGCACAGTGTGCCTTTTCTGGTCAAAAATTACAAGTAAATGTGCTATATTCCCTAGAGATCTGTACTAGGACCACTATTATTTAATATATTTATAGATGATCCTGATGAAGGGGGGGAGGGTTACTTTATTTCTTTAAAATATTTGTCTAGGAGCACATAACTGAGCTGATAACATAGAGAGTCAAACATGGAGCATATTGTGGGTGGGGAGTCCAGAGTGGGAAAAGCAATTCTTCAGATGTATAATAAGGAAAAAAGGAAGCAGGGAGGGGGTAATGTTGTTGGGATACAAGAAAGGGGGAGGGTTATAGATGAAGATGAACAAAAAGCAGCCATCCTTAAAGATGACTTTTTCTCTATCTTCACAAGGGATGACAGCGGTTCACTGCCTGAAAGTGGTATCTGAGCAGCTGTTGAGCATTCCTGAAATGAGGCAGCCAGTCTTTACCAGCGTGAGGGTCCAGAAGGGGCTAGAAGCCCTGAAGGTAGATAAGGCCCCAGGGCCAGATGGGATGCACCCAAGAGTGCTCAAGAAATTGGGAGCAGAACAGTCTGACTTAAACCCTATATAGGCTATTCCATAGCTCGGTTCAAACCGGGGTAGTTTGAAAGACTGAATGGTAGCGGACGCAGTCCCAGCGCACAAGTGAGTAAACTGATGAAGTCACTGATTAAAGAGGACCTTATGGACTACCCAGAGAGTAACGGTCTTCAGGATAGTAAACAGCATGGGTTTCTGCCAGGGAGGTCTTGTCAGACCAACCTGATAGTTTTCTTTGATTGGATAACAAAGGTGGTAGATGAGGCCACTGTGTCGGCGCCACATAGACTGCTGAGGAAGCTGGAGGCATTGGTGCAGATAGTCATGGTTAGATGGGTGAGAAACTGGTTGAAGGAGGGGCAACAGAGGATCGTGGTAGATGGGGTCAGATCAGAAGACAGCAGGGTGCTGCAGGGATCTGTAGTGGGTTTGTTCATCAGCAACATTTGAGAGGGCATCTGGTGCAAATTGCGTCTCTTTGCAGGTGACACGAAGCCCTGTTGTAGGGTAGATAGTGAGGGATCTACAAAGGCTGGAGAGATGGTCTGAGATTTGGCAGATGACAAAAACCCCAGGGTAGAGTACTGGATGAGAGTGGTAAAACTGAGCATTATGGCAGAAGAAAGGGACTTGGGAGTCATCATGACTCCCTCAATTAAAGCTGTGTAACAAGGCCTATAGTATGGCTAATAGGATGCTGGGGTGTATTGGAAGGGGTAGTGACAGCAGGAAAAAGGAAGTATTACTACCTCTGACAGGTCACCGGTGAGGTCACGCTTGGAATACTGTGCTCAGTTTTGGAGTCCTCACCTAAGGAAGGACAGGGGTGGCTGGAGATGGTGCAGCACAGGTTGGTCAAGATAATTCAGGACCAACAGAGCAGATCCTATGAGGATCGTCTCAAGGCACTGCACATGTACTTGCTGGAGACCAGGCTAGGTGGGTGCGCGCGCGTGTGTGTGTGTGTGATAGAGACCTTCAAGTTCCTGATGGGAATAAACAAGGTGAACTGCAGTGAACTATTTAGTATGAGTATACAGTCAAGAACCCGAGATTATGAGTGGATACTGGCAAGAGTGGTGGAACCATCTGCCAGTGGATGAGATGGCCTCCAAGATCATGAATTGTTTCAGGCATGGCTGAGACAGAGTGAAAGGTTTGGTGGTTGTTCAGGTTGGTAACAGTAGGGTGGGGAGAAGGGGTATGGACAGGGAGGGATAGAACTCCATATGGACAATAGGTCCTGGTGCAGATAGGGAACTGGGCAGACTAGATGGACCCTTGGTCTTTTTCTGCTGTGATTTCTGTGTTTCATTTATAAGTGCATCCTGGGGGGAGGAAATACTAACATACTAAAATGCCGGCAGAGTAGGCCTTATGGTCTTTCGTGTCTGCTCGATAGCACCCATAATGGGCGCTGATTATGCTGTCCCCCCCAACCCTCTTGGGTTTTCCTACCCTCTGTCCAAGATATTTCCCCCGTGCTGAATGTACTCAGCTTCACCCTCCCTCTATATCTGTTCCAGCCCCTCTTGACCCCCTCCACAGTATCCGCCTCCACCAGAACCTTGGGCAGTGAATTCCGTGGCTCCACCACTCTTTCAGTGAAGTAGCACCTCCTCCTCTCTCCCCTGAGTCCCCCCCCCCCAGCTTCCACCCGTGACCTCTGGTTGCCCTTCCTCCTCCTTTTGGAACACCCCTTCCATGTCTACCTTATTTATTCCCTTTGTGTACTTGAAGACCTCTGTCATGTCCCCCGTCTCCTCCCCTCCAGACAATACATGTTGAGCTCCTCAAGCCTCTCCTCCTAGGCCCTCTCCCCCATGCCCCAAATCATCTTGGTTGCCCTTCTCTGAACCCTCTCCAGGAGTGCAATATTCCTTTTTAAGTACGGCCTCCAGAACTGCACACAGTACTCCAGGTGCGGCCTAACCAGGCAGTTATACAGAGGGAGAATCACTTTCCTCCTTCTGGAGGTTATCCCCCTAGCGATGCATCCTACTAGCCTTGGTCGCTACCCTCCTACAGTTCTTAGAGTTGTTCATTTTGACATCCACCACCACCCCCAGATCCTTCTCCCCCTTTGAGACTTGTAGTCGTCCCCCGGTATACACGTGATCTGGGTTTCTGGCCCTCAGGGAAGAACCCTGCATGTCTCTGCATTGAATTTCAGTTTCCACCTATGCGACCACTTCTCTAGAGCCTCCAGGTCCTCCTGCAGGGCTTACCCTCCCTCCCAACCATCCACCACTGCTCCCAGATTTGAGTCATCCACAAAGAGACTAATTTCACTCCTGATACCTTTCCTTATGTCAGAGACATAGGCGTTAAACAGGAGTGACCCCAGGACCGATCCTTGGGGGACCCCACTGATGACCCTCCTGGGGGATGACACTACCCCCCCAACCACCACCCTCTGAGTATGCTCCGATGGCCAATTTCCTATTCATCTGATCATCTGCTTCCCCACCCCCATTTCCCCCAGCTTAGCTAGCAGGTCACTGTAAGGTACAGAATCAAATGCCTTGCTGAAGTCTAGAAAGAGGACATCCACTGGCCTTCCCTGGTCTGGGGCACTCATCACCCAATTGTAGAACTCCACAAGGCTTGTTTGACGCAACCTTCCCGGGATGAGGCCATGCTGTCTATTGTCCAGGTAACCTGTTTCCTCCAGTACCCGACCTAGCCTTTTCTTGATGATGCCCTCCATCACTTTGCCCACCACTGACGTCAGGCTAACAGGCCTGCAGTTCCCCGCTCCTCTCTTGATCCACCCTTATGGATAAGAACAACATGGGTCACCCTCCAGTCATAGGGCACCCATCCTGTCTGCAGAGAGATGTTGAATAGCTCCGCCAGAGGGGCTGCCAGGACATTAGTCAATTCCCTCAGCACCCTGGGATGTATTTCATCTGGCCCCGGAGCGTTCTCTGTTCTTAGGGACCTGAGGGCTTCCCTCACTCTATCAACGGGGATTTCAGCTTCCCTGGCCCCCTTCCCCTCCTGTTTTGCCTGCCCCCCCGATGGTGCCGACCCCCCCTTACCCCAAACCTGGCAGGGATCCCAGTCTCTAAGGGTCCAACCACTTCCGCAGGTCCAGCGCCTCTTCCCCATGTGGTGCACCCCCCCCAGTAAAAAGTGAGGCAAAGTACTCATTTAGTACCTCAGCCTGCACCCCAGCATCCTCTGCCCATCCCTCCCCTGTCCTAATTCTGCTAATCTGCCCCCTCACTTTCCGTTTTCCCCAAGGGAGGCAGTATAGTGCAGTGGTTTAAGGCTCTGAGCTGCAAATCTGATGACATCCAGCAGACCAGACCTGGATTTGAATCTCACATCTTCCAAGCAAATAAACAAATCAAAATGAAAGAAAAAACACTATGGTTCTCAAAAGAAGTGGCAGGGAAGGGAAGGGAAAAAAGATAGCATTCAGAAAGTATAAGGAAACGCAGAAGGAGCAGGACAGAGAACCGTATCAGTTAAAGCAGAAGGAAGCGGGTAAGGCAGTCAGAATAGCAAAGGCCCAAACCGAGGAAAAGATAGCCAACTCGGTTAAGAAGGGGGATAAAACCTTTTATAGGTACATTAGGGAGCAAAGAAAGACTAAGGCAGGGATACTGAAGCTGAACAAAGAGGGAGGTGGTTGGGCAGAGAGCGACAGTGAAAAAGCAGGGATACTGAACAAATACTTCTGCTCAGTATTCACAATGGAAAAGCAGGGGGAAATGCCTAACCCGGTCAATAGAAGCACTCTGGATGGGGGGGGTTGATATTAGTCCTTTCACAGAAAAAAAGGGTTCTGAAAGAACTCTTAAAACTGAAGGTGGATAAAGCAATGGGGCCTGATGGGATTCACCACAGAATTTTAAAAGAACTAAGGGAAGAAATAGTAACACCACTGACTATCCTTTTTAATAAATCATGGGAGGATGGGGTGGTACCTGAGGACTGGAGGAGGGCTGATGTGATTCCCCTTCACAAAAGTGGGAGCAAGACAGAGGCAGGAAACTACAGACCTGTCAGTTTGACCTCAGTGGTAGGGAAAATGATGGAATCACTTCTGAAGGAAAGAATTGCTGAGTACCTAGAGGCCAGTGGGGTACAGGACCCAAGGCAGCATGGATTCACAGCGGGAAGGTCATGTCAGACAAATCTAATTGATTTCTTTGACTAGGTGACCAAAGTAGTAGACCAGGGAGGGGCTGTGGATATGATCTACCTAAACTTTAGCGAGGCATTTGGCACAGTCCCGCACAAAAGATTAATAAACAAATTAGCCAGCCTGGGAGTGGGTCCTACGGTGGTAGCCTGGGTAAAACACTGGCTGGACAACAGGACACAGTGGGTAATAGTAAATGGAGTCCACAGTGAAGAAAGGAGGGTTACTAGTGGGGTACCGCAGGGTTCAGTACTGGGGCCGGTCATTTTTTAATGTCTTCATAAGTGACATTGCAGAGGGACTGGAAGGGAAAGTATTTCTCTGCAGATGACACAAAGATCTGCAACAGGGTTGATACTCAAGGTGGGGTGGAAAGGATGAAAAGGGACTTGGCAAAGTTGGAGGAATGGTCAAATGTATGGCAGCTTAGATTCAATGCAAAGAAGTGCAAGTAATGCACCTGGGAAACAAAAACCCAGGGGAAGAGTACACAAGGGGGGTGAGATAATGACAACAACAAAAATGGAAAGGGACCTGGGGGTAGTCATATCAGATGACCTAAAGGTGGGCCAGCAATTTGAGAAGGCAGTAAGGAGGGCTAGGAGGATACTGGGATGCAAAGGGAGAGGCATCACCAGTAGAAAACAGGAAGTTGTTGGCCCTCTGTACATACAGGTGGTAAGACCACATCTGGAGTACTGTGTACAGTTCTGGAGACCCCATCTCTGCAAAGACATAGACAGGGTGGAGGCTGTCCAGAGGAGGGCAGCCAAAATGATGCAGGGTCTGCATCAGAAGACATAGGAAGAAAGACTAAAGGAACTAAAGATGTATAGCCTCGAGGAAAGGAGGGAGAGGAGGGACATGATAGAAACTTTCAAATACCTCAAGGGAATCAACAAAGTCCAAGAGGTAGCATCTTTCAGAAAAAGAGATGTGCAAAAACAAGGGGGCACAATTTGAAGATAGAGGGGGGATGGCCGAGAGGTAATGTGAGGAAGTATTTCTTCACAGAGGGTTGTGAATACATGGAACAGCCTTCCTGGGGAGGTCGTAGAGTCAAAAACAGTGGGGGAATTCAAGAATGCATGGGACAGACATAAGGCAATTCTAGTGGGGGGTAGGAGGAAGTAGGCTGTTGGTTAACTAGGATCTGCAGCTTATCCGTTAGGTAGAGAAATGGGCAGATTAGGTGGGCCAGGCGGTCCTTATCTGCTGTCAAATTCTGTGTTTCTATGTTTCCACTTGCAGACTGTGTGACCCTGAGCAAGTCACTTAACTTCCCTGTGCTCCCACATCGCATCTGTAAAAAAAGCTTTCAGCTTAGTGTGCGAGTCCTGGTTAAACAACTAACAAAAAAAAAAAAAAAATTCCACTAGCCAAGTTTAGCTCCGTCCTTGCCTTAGCTGATCTCACTACCCTGGTGACCTTCCTGGTCATCAGTTCATACTCTCCTGGTCCCTCTCACTCCGTGAATGCTTGTAGCACTCATAGACAGCCCTCTTTTCCCTCACCACCTCCTGAACCTCCCGGGTCCACCAACACGGTTTTCTGACCCTACTGAATTTGCGCCTCACCCTTGCGCGGGACTTGGTAGCCTTCTGTACCCCCCTCCTAATGATCTCCCACCTGCTATCAGCATCCATGTCTGGCCTTATCCTGTCCAAATACCCCTTGAGGATCCTCTCCATACCTTTGAAATCCGTACCCCTAAAGTCAGTTACCACCGTCTTTGTGTGATTTTCGTCTCCCCTTAGGTCCAGGAAAAACCAGACCATGGCATGATCACTCCCTGTCAGTGGGTCCCTCACCTCCAGGCCCCTAATCTAGTCGCTGTCTGCCAGGACCACATCCAGTATCCGGACCTCTCTAGTTAGCTCCCCCCATCTGCTGGCTTAGGAACGTGTCCTGGAAGACATCCAGCAATCTCCGCTCCTTGACCATTGGGGACGTCAGTGTCTCCCAGTCAGTCCCAGACATATTTATGTCACCCAACACCGCTACCCTGCCCCTGGCCAATCTATAGTGGCCCATAATATTAGCCACCAGGCTCTCTTCAAGTTCCTCCGCCAGCGTGGGGGGTCTATATACCACCCCAGTTTTTACCCTCTTATAATTAATTAATTCAATAATAATTAGTTATTAGAAAACGGGCAAGTAATTCCTAGCATTCTGATTGGCTAGGGCACCCGTCCAAGTGGGCGGGTATTTTTCAATAGAGCCCGCTTATAAAAAGTGCCAATTCGGGGTGCCCCATCACTAAGAATATTCTTGGGCACCCCAAATTTTCCTTATTGCTGACCATTTTTTCCCCCCACTTGCTTAGTGAGTGGCCAGCTCACCAGCACTCTGTACAGAAATTACAAATACTAATACTGCCACGGGGGTTGCCCGTCTTCCTGGTTGCATAAAACAAAAGCAAAACCTTTTTTATTTGTTTTTCCTAGTCTTACTTTTTTATTTCTCTGCCAGCTCACTTGTCCTCAACTGTACCTGACGACCTTACTCTATGCTGCACCTCAGTAGGAGTCCACCCGCTACCACCACCCCATGCCAATTGCCGATTTCCTTAACTTTTCTATACTGTAGTCCCTCTCAGTACCACACATGGAAACGGAGCACAGAACAGCACGCAGCAACGCGGTTCTTAAAAGAACAGCGTGCACTACCAAACAGTGAAACGCGACCATAACTGCCAGAAAATGACACAAGCAGATAAAAAGTAAGTGAAAAGAAAAGCACACAGCAATCTATCTTTTTTCATTCTTCAAAACTACCAGAGCATGATTGCCAGGTACTTTCTGCTACTCTGGTGCTACTGCCACCTTTGATCTCCCTTGCCGACAAACAACCAGAAATGCTTTCTTAGAAAGAAAAGCAACTTCAACATTAAAAAAAAAAAAAAAGATTCATCTTCTCTGCTGCTGCCCTTCCCCATTCCAATATAATCCTTCTGACATGCCATCCCACACAAACACCCGGGGCGATGTCAAAAGGGGAAGGGCCAGTGTCACAAAAGAAAGGGAACACATGCTGTGTGTGAAATGTACCTTCTCAAGCAAACCAGCTGTGATGGGGGGGTGGGGTAGAATGTCTCGCCACAGAAGCAACTATAAATGACTGCAGTGACCTCTACTGACATACCAGTGGAGGGACCATTTTATGGAAAAAAACAATAATCTTATAATCATTTCTACAATTTAATTTTTATTTCCTTGACACACTTCATTTCTTACATAAAAAAGTCACCTGTTCCCAAATTCTAAGCACAATAACACCCACCAGGGTGGGTGGTATTGGGAAATACTGGACTTTCCAGGGGCTATAAGGCCCTCCGCCTGTGGCGCCGGGCCTCATTACGCCCCTGGACGGTCCGGTATTTCCCAATACCACCCACCCTGTCGGGTATTATTGCTTACACAGGGATTCAGCAATAATACAGAAATAATAGTAACCTTTCTTAGAGTTGTATAGAGCCAGCAGTGGCTGACTGAGGCATTAGCGTAGTTTTTTTTTTTAAATTATTATTTGTATTGTGATATAAGTGTGTAATGTGAAGGGAATTGGAAGGTAGTATGGGTGTTATAACACACAGTCTTAGTACCTCTCAGTTTTCTATGTTACTGCACACTTGCATATCAGTCCCACTGAGAACACACACACGCTGTCTGTCACTCCAGTTTAGTGTAGAAACAAAACAGAGTGCCCCCCCTCAACCTTGGTATGAGAAGGCGACTGAGAAAAAGCAATAGCATTACTAATTTCTAGGGATGCAAGTTTGTCATGGATGAGGTTTTAATGACTCATTGTTCATGAAATCATTAGTAAACAGTAGTAAATGTTGTGGCACCGTCATCATTGCTACATTCTGATGACACTAGTGAAAGACATGGAAGTCCTGAATAAAGATCAAACGTCATGGAATCAATGACGTGTATGACTGCCATGACAAACTAAGGTTACCACCTACTCGGTTTTTGACGGAATGATTTGGTTTTCTAGGTCCAGATTCGGTCCTCCTGTTTTCACCATTGCAAATTCGGTTTTTATGGTGGGTCAAGCAGCACCTGTGAGATTCCCCACTAACTGTTTCATTTTTTTCTCATCTGACTGTAAGCAAGTGTCTGACATTTCAGTGTGTTTGCTTGCTTGCAGTGCATGCTAATCAGGAAGTGCCTTCAAGTGCAGGGAACTTAAAGAGCCAAATGTGTCACTGTCTGCTCAGTTGTCACCTCTAACTTCTCACCAGCAAATTGGAAGATTATTCATGGGAAGGGTAAACAATACCACCTTAATTAACCCCTTCATTTTTCTGAAACCCTTAGACATTCAGACAGGTACCACATTAGGGTAGCTTCCTGTCCCAGTATGGACTGTACAATGTGTTTCAGAAACTTTACCTGCTAATCCAGTTTTATTCAGAGGTAGTACTTTTTCAGTCATTTTGAATGCTCACGTACTTGTAAAACAGATTCTGTTAAATCCTTCACCATTTTACTTGCATGTTCATATTACAAACAAATTCTGATGTCACGTATTATCAAGTTGAAAACCCATCTCCTACAACAGGACTGGACGCCAATCCTTGAATCAACTGATATTAATACCGCACTAGAATACTTCATTAAATCTTTCAACTCTGCATGCGACTTATACGCCCCAGTAAAAAAACGTAAAATCAAAGCGCTATCAAATCCATGGATTACTGCCAAACTACTTGCCGAGCTCAAGGTTGGACCCTCAGGCAGTTGCCAGAGACACAGGCTCACCTCATGATACCCTAAAATACAAGCAGGCACGTAAATAGATGTACCTCACAAATTAGGCAAATGAAGAGCTATTTCAAAATGCTCCTTGAACTACTTTGGGTGATGGAAGAGCTTTTCGACAACATCCAAACATAATGGGTAAACAATCAAAATCTGCCACCTACCATTATGAAAGTTGATGGATCCACCACTCTTGATCCAAAGTCTATTGCAGATGCGCTTAATAAGACATTCACAGACCTTAGTGGGGTCCTCCCCCCAGATTTCTTCTCGGACTTACCTGTGCCTAGCCTAGTATCACAAAACACCCCTCGTGACAAACCACAATTTTACTTCAAGAAAATCAAAGTGCACGAAGCACACAAGTACATAAGAAAGGCCTGCTCCAAATCCAGAACAAGTAGTGACACGCTAGATCTAAAAATCCTGTCTCTCACCCTGGATGAAGTAATTCACCCCCTTGCAAAAATTCTTAATCTGTCACTTTGCCAAAGTCAATTTCCCAACAAATGGAAATCTGCCATAGTTACGCCAGTGCACAAAGGGGGGGACAAAACCTCAACAGGAAACTATCGACCAATATCAATACTCCTCCCTCTCCAAAGCACTTGACGAATAGTGGCAGACCAACTCTCTGATTACCTGGACAAATACAATCTACTCTGTAATCAACAGCATGGCTTTAGGAAAGGACATAGTACAACAACAGCCTTACTTGATTTCTGGAGAAGTCCACTCAGCCCTGGACAAAGGGTGCCAAACAGGTGCAGTCTTTATTGATCTTACAAAGCTTTGACACAGTCCATCATGGCCTACTTCTACCTCCCTACTTTCTAGCCTAGGCCTGGCCGAAGGTCCTTGTGCTTGGGTAAAAAGTTACCTGTCCAATAGGTCACAGGCTGTAAAAATCTCTAATGAACTCTCCGACTTCAAACCAGTTCTCTCGGGTGTACCACAGGGATCAATTCTTGGACCGCTCCTCTTTAGCCTGTTCCTTAACTCCCTCCCAGATATCTGCCAGGAGAAAATAATCTTATACGCTGATGATGCTGTAATTCCCTCTTCCCACAAGGATCCAAACTCCCTAAAAAAGCCTGCAACTTGCTTTCTCTAGTGTTGAAAGGTGGTTCCTGGATAGTAAACTTGTGCTAAACCACAATAAAACAAAAGCTATGCTCTTCTCCAATCACCAAAACAAAATAGGCATACTCCACTCACCATACAAACCTCTGCGGGAATTACACTGGACCAAGTAAATACTTTCAAATACCTTGGCATCACTTTGACCAAGGGCTCACCTTGCAACCACATTGACAACACTGCGAAAACAGTGAACCAACGCCTTTGGAATACTATTCAGTAACCGCAATTTCTAAATCAAGCGGCATTGAGAATAGCTATACAGAGTTCCATAATCTCAATCATTGACTATGGCCTTATTATTTATGGCTCAGCTACCTCCACTGCTCTAAGGCGATCTCAATCACTCTAAATAAGGCCTGCTGGCTTTCACGGGGCTCAAAGACTGACTCACACGTAGATCTGTACTATGAATCAGGCTGGTTGAACCTATCAAATCGTCTTATTTATCTCACCTGCACAATGGCAAAAAAATCTATCTTGGGACTGACTCCATTATGTATTCAAAACCTACTCCGACTGAATCCTGGCTCATGACCCTCCACCAGATCTGAACGCCAACCTTTCCTGGTTCCGAGATGCCGGACTGCACAGGGACAAAGATCTTTCGCATACAGGGCCCCGACATGGTTCAATGCGCTTAGTCCACCTACTCTATCCTCAGCCTCGCTTGAAGCTTTCAAATCCATGCTCTATGCCCACCTCACCACCACTAGCAACTGTGATTGCGCTAGATAAAGACTACTACTACTCATGTCCATCCTCACATCTGAGGCCTCTTCCTCCCTGACTAATGAACCCTCTGGTACCTCTACTACTTCCTGTCTCCCACCCAAACTCACTCCCCCCTTTTTTACTGTCCCCTCTCACTTACTCTCCCACTCACCACCTTTCCCTCCTCTCTAGCCTCCTTTTGGCGCCTAATGATGACCCTCTCCCTGGAAGTTTCCTTAACCTCGAAATTGTCTACTCGCTTGAACCTGTTATAGCTTGTTTTTCTATGAAACTTAAAAACGTTACTGCCTTAAACTGTTAATAGCAAATTTATGATGTAACTTTCCTGTCTGGTTTTACCTGTAATGTGTATCGTGCTTTGTTAAATGTTCTTTGTGACGTGGAACCTTTGTAAAAGAGCCCTGGCTCAAAGGTATTAATTCCTAGACTAATAAACTAAACTAAACGTAAACCTTTGTTTGTATACCAGTAAATCTGAAAGGTGTAAAGTAGGGCTATTAAGACCATTAGCAGCAAATAAACCTAATCCTTTCCAGGCTACGTTGTGAGTATGGTCTTTGACTGCTGTGATAAGGACTACTTTTATACCTTTAAATGCTCACCATTTTTTCTTTTAGGGTCTCTCCTATATTTTAATATTTGTTACCCCATTTGTTGTTAAATTAATAATCTAATATTTTATTTTCATTTCTAGCAGTACTACACCTCTCTCTCCTCAGTAGTTATTGCTGTCAATTTTCATACTACCTGGATATTCTAGGAAGACCATTCCAGGCATCTCAGATGAACAGCACAGAATAGTGTGATGGTACATGGATTGCATCACAAGTCCTATGAGGACAGGTTAAAGGAACTGAACATGTACTCCCTGGAGGAGAGGAGGGAGAGAGGGGATATGATAGAGACATACAAGCATCTTACAGGGAGGAACAGGGTGCAGGAATACACTATTTGTAAGTGGAAAAGATGTTCCAGGACTAGAGGGCATGGGATGAAGTTGGAGGGAGGACGATTCAGAGGAAACGTGAGGAAGAATTTCTTCACAGAACGGGTGGTGAACTAGTGGAACACCCTGCCAGAGGAAGTGGTGGGGGCTGAAACAATCATGGGATTTAAGAATGCATGGGATAGACATAAAGGAATTCTGGAGGTCAGGGGTAAGGGGCAACAGACTTCTAGGAAAACATAAACTGAACTTACAAGCTCAAATGGGCAGAGTGGGTGGGCCATAGGCCCTTATCTGCCGACACTGTCTATGTATCTATGTGTGGCTAATGTCATGCTAAGCCACAGAAATGAGAAAAGGAAGAGAGAGAGAGAGAGCAGTAGCTGGTGAGGAGAAAGGAACACAATCTAGATTTGATGGCACTGCAAATTTAGGTAATTTATCAAACATTATTATTTTTTTTTTTACCAGAAGAGAGACTAAGCTGAAGCTTGTTTACAGGTGCAACCTGAGAGCGCAAGGGGGTGAAATGATTTGTGCAGGGTCACACAGTATTCAAGTCTGGGCTGTGGGATTCAAACCCTGGTCTCCAGAATTGCAGCTCAGAGCCTTAAACCACTGCGCTATACTGCCTCCATGCTACATATCACATGTCATGCTGTCTGGTATGTATGACTGATATGGAAATAAAATAGGGTATTTAACAGCATAGAATAGTTCCTACCACTTTAAAAAATTTCTGTGACATTACAAATAGCTTTAGATTAGGAGCAGTGGGAAGGACAGTAGCACATCTTAAAATGGCAGATGATATTTGTAATTACAGCTCGCCCACCATTACTGGTGTAGTTTATTTATTTATTGAAAGAGTTTTATCAGAAAAGGCCACCTGTTCCAAAATAGCCGGTTGTCAGAGGTGTCCTTGTAGTCACTCAATGTGTCAGCTAAGCTGTGTACACAGGATGGAAAGTCCCCTGAACCCCATCTCTAACCCCACCAAATATTAACACACACTGAAATTTAAAATATTTAAATCTAAATCAAACAAATCAAAAATAATGACCATGATGTACTTTAAAGAAGTTGTACACAATGCAATATCAGCAGCAATTCTGAATAAATCAATCGAATCAGAGTCCAGGCGATGCCCTCGTAAGTCATAAAAGGGGCGGAGTTAGGGGCATGGTTTAGTATTTGGTTTTCATCTCATCCAAAGGTGGCAACCCTATGACAAACTTACATCCCTACTAATTTCTCTACAGGTAAAATACCAGTTTATGCGTCTTAAGGTAGATTGACACAATCCTGTATTTGCTATGTAGTCAGTACTGTCCAGGGTTTTTGACTGAAAATAGTCTAGTGTGCTTATCTTGCTGACAAAAGCTAAATATATGCACAGATCAAACGGCATATGAGGTTACACCTCGAACTGGAACTGTCATTTCACGTTTGTAATCTTGGTCGTCATTTTGAATCTACTTGGTGAGTGGAAAACTGCAGTCATTTATTCTGTGCCTCCTGCTGTTGCAAAAACAAACAAACAAAAAAAAAAAAACAAGAAGAAAAACATAGTTGTGTGGCAGCTCCTGTAGTTGGGTGGTAGATGTGGGCATGTCCTCATCTAAGCTAGTAGATGGGCTGTGACTGAAGAGTGGTTAAGTCTGCCCCTTTTACCCTTACTCTTCAGTCTTAACGGTCTGCCGCCTAATCAAGAGCACACACCCTGCTAGTACATGGATAATTTACTCCTTCACTTTTAGTATTTTCTAGCAGATTCCGTCCTCTTTTGTCAGAGAAAGCCAGCGTAACTCCTGATTGACAGAAGAGAGTAGGATCTGGAAATTTTCTGACATGGGGCCCAGTGTTTGCAGTTAGAGCCTTCGCTCATGCATAGCAAAAACTGATGTGGTTTCTCTGCTCTTGAAGGTGGGAAGAGCAGCAATGATGCGCTCAAAAGTGCCAAAGTGCAATTAATGCATAGGAATACTCATATTTTCATGGGAGGGCTCATATTTGATTAAATACCATCAACTTCATATCTGTCCTTAGCCAGGCAGGACTCTGAGGGTTGGGCAAAAGAGAAAGGCACTCCAGCCAAGAGCTGCATAATGAGCCAACCCCATTAAGGACAAAGTCACAGTCCAGTAGCAGGGACAGATCGCATACCAATTAATTGAGGAATGGGGAAGTTCCAGTAGTTTACTAACTATGACCCTTCCCAGCCTAGCTGCAGCAGGCAGAACTGGGTCAGGAAGCCACAATGTGGATTTGGACCTTGTGTCCTTGTAGCAGCCCATGCTTTCTCAGCTGAATTGGGCAGTCTCCTCCCTAACCCAGGCCATGCTGCAGCAGGGAGCATCTCTGCTGCAAGCAGCCAAATGCAAGTGGCAGTTTCCCCTTCCTTGGGTGATTTTGCTTAGCCTTCTTGGCGTCCTAGAGAATTGGGCATACCTCTCAACCTTTCTTCACCAAAATGTGTGACACGATGTGTGACATATCATCTAACATGGCACTGCAAGCTCAGAACACTATAGTTATCAGACCGGTGCACTAATGTTCATAATGTTTTTTGATAACAGAGCATAATAAATTGTTATGAATTTCTGCTTTAAAGTCTCAGTGGGGAATGGGGAATATCACCTTCCCCATGATGGACAAAGGGTTTCTGAGAGGTAAAATGAGTGATATACCTCATAATGTGTGACAGTTGAGAGGTATGGACATGGGCCATAGACAACCTGAAGAATACCCTCCACCTGCTCAGTGTCTGTCTGAGAGGCAAGGGTTATAGGCATTCAGATGGGCTGTACCTACAACCTCCCAGCATTATGCAGGGCTTTAAATTTCGGGGGGGGGGGGGGATTGCGTGATTCACACTATTTCAGCCCCCACCACACACAAATTCTGGACCCCCCATGTGGTAAAATCCTGCACATACACAGAGCCCTCATAGTGCAGTGGCATAGACATAGAATGCTTTCTATGGCACGTTGCCATTCACCGTCTGCTTTTTTTAATTCTTCTTGCCTCCTGAACCCTGGCAGGTGGCTACGGCCCTCCGATTTGGAGGGACACTCTCTCTCCTGTCCCCTGCTCCTGTGCTAGGTGACCCCCCCCGGTAATTCCCCTGCAGATTGCCCCCGCAGTGGGGCCAGAAGGAGGTTGCCGGCTTCTCCCCTCCCAGAGACCGAATCCAGAATCCGGGACCGCTCTCAGGAGTGGCGGACCATCATCGAGCCTGCTAGGCTCACTTTTCTGTTTTTCGGCTGGCCCCTCCTTCGGCGTGAGGATGTCTGCTTTGAGCCTCCCGACCATTGCTGCCTCAACCACCACCAAAGGGCGGTGGCGGAGTGGGACAGCTAGTGTTCCCCCGCCCGAGAGGCAGTCCTCTGGATGCTCGATCCGCTTCCCCGCCGACTCCCAGCGGCCCAGGCTCGTTCCCGAATCCTGGTCACTGGCGTGGTGCGAGGTGTGGCGTTTGGTGCCTCAACCCTCCGTGCCATTGGGCCGGCTAGACCTTTTTCCTTTTGTGGCTTCATCCAGCTCCTGTAGTCCCTGGTGGTCCAGTGTGCGTGCCTACATTGAACTCCCTGGTGGTCTAGTGTGTGCGCCTCTTATCCCTTGATTGCTTTCACAAGACTGATGTGTGTGGAGGGAATGGAGAGAGACGTCGCAGCATCAGGAGCAGGAGCTGCCATCTCGTGTGAGGAGTGCTGGTCAGGGGAAGAGCTGAGAAGTTGATTGACAAAAAAAGAGCGAAGAGACTGTAATGAGGCCGATTGCTGGCTACAGCGGTGGCAGTGAGAGGGTCAGACCTGTTACTTTCGATCAGTAGCAGTTTAACTGAATCTGAAAAAAAGAATAGAATAAGAAAAAAGCAATGCAGTGTTGCTAGCAGGAATTGAGGGTTAGATATGATGTGGCTGAGGCTTGTGGCAGCCAAGAATAGTCAGTTGGCAGCCATCGGCAAAAACTACAGAAAAACTGGAAAACAAAACCATGTGATGCAGCAGGCACAGGCATAATGTGACATGGCAGTCACTGAAAAGCAGCCAAAGAAATGAAAACACAAAATACTGTGCTAAAAAGTCTGGTGAGTAACAAATAAAAGGGGTATTGTTTCTGGCCTAAACAAAACTACTGTAAAAATTAAGGAAAGGTGCTAAAGCACAACAACGTAAAACCTGGGAGCGAGAAAAATAATTTTATGGGTGGACTTGAAGAAAGGAGGTAACACACAACAGGCTGTAAGGTTAAAAAAAAAAAAAAAAAAAATGGTTGCTCAACTGGCCCTTGTCATTCATAAATTGAGAAAGCTGGTTCCAAAAAAGGTGATGGTGCATGCCCAGGAGAAAAAATCTTGGTACTTGAAGGAGGGAACGGGACCGACTGAAAAGCAGTTTTTGCCAGAAAGTTTTTAAGGGGAAAGTGAGGGGTGGGAAGGTTCGTTACCTGGGTGTAATTGTGCCCCAAGAAAATCTGCATTTATTATTAAAGAATTACCAAAAAAGGGAGAAAAATAAAAATAACTTTCGTGCAAGAAGAGAACTGTGAGAAGCAACTGAATGAAAGGGGTAGAAAGGTCCTGTAACGTGTGTGTCCCAAGAAAAGCTGGATTCATTATAATAGAATAAAAAAAAGGACCCAAAAAAATTTCTTTTGTGCAAGAAGAGAACAATCTATGGGTAGGCAACTGAAAGGGTAGGGGAGGTCTGTAACCTGAGTCTCTGTCCGAAGAACTTAGATAAGAAACAAAATAGTGACATGGTACAAGATTCATCATTAATGACCTGGCTGAAAAGAAAGCAGTCAAATGTGCATGAGGGCCTCTGAGGAAGTACTGTACCAGAAAAAGACCACACGAAGAAGACAGTTAGATGTACAAGACCTACAAGATACTGCATCAGAACTCGAGCCACAAGAATTAATAATTGATGGACCAGACACAACTGGCACTACACTAGTCTGCAGCTCCACTTAGATAATCTTTAGCCACCTCTGTTGGAAATTTAACAGCTGGTTGTTATTTGACAAAGACAGTGACCATGTGAGCTGTACTGTTTGTAAGTCTTATGCATCCATTCCTTTCAAAACATTGACCATAGTAAGACATTCTGGTAGCATTACTCATAGTAAAGCATTATCAAAAAAATAGACACTGAAACAGTCAGGCAATGGCAAAGGCAGAGTGATGAGCAACTTGAAGGGCTTTTGAGAACTACATATTTTGTTGCTAAAAATGAACTACCTAACACAGTGCTTGTTAAATGTGTTCATTTTCTCAAGAAAATGGAGTGTCCATTCATTAAAGACTTCAGAGCAGATGGGGCTTGCGACACTTAAATGAATACAGCTGTGCTGTCTGAAATTCATGAGGCATTTTCCCAGACCGTAGGGCAGAAGCTGGATGTAATAAGCTTGATACTAGATGCGTCCACAGATACTAGCAATGGCAAGAGACTAACCACTTTCGTATACTACTTAGACAACAGTACCCTGTATACTTACTTTTTATTGTAACAAAGTTATTGATGGAAAGGTTGAAACTATTTACCAGGCACGTTGTTGGCTTCTGAAGGACAAAGGCATTACAGGTAAAACAAACTAAAAATGAAAAAAATAAATAAAAATGCTGCTGTCTGTACTAATGGAGCATCAGCTATGACTGGTTGTTGTCAAGGTATAGTACAAAAACTAAGAGCGGATTCTAACCCTGAATTGATTGGAGTACACTGTACATACAGCCCATAGGTTGGCTTTGTGTGCCAGTGGTGCTACGTAGTCAGTGGAACAAGTGAAAAAATATCAATGAAACTTAAGGTCCATTTTTGTTTTCTTCAGTAATTCTGCCGTCAGAAGCAACAAATTTCATGAACTACAGAAATGGAAGAACCAGTTTTGAAATACTGTCAGCCTAGTGCAGTTTTGGTGGCTGTCCATTTGCACTCTTGCCTGTTGTGTGCAGGACTCTTAAACCATTAAGAAATGTGTTGGAACATATGATTTCATCAGATTCTCCAGACTGTGACAAAACAAAAGGACTGTTGTCTGCACGTCAGTTTAATTTTGTAGCTTTTTCTCACATAATGCTGGTTATCTTGTCACATATTGTTTTTCTTTCAAAACATTTCTGAAGGGAAAATCTCGATTTCTCCATTGTGCTACCAGTGGCCACGAATACGAAAGAGGCTGTAAGGTATTTAATTGAAAACCCAGGTCCATCAGAGAAAATGTTTCAATATTAATCTTGAGGGCAGCAAGTACAAAGGTGATGAACTCTTTGTCATTCACACTCAAAAAGACCAGCTTTTGTTAACTTAGAGCAGATACATCAGTGCTTTAATTGATGAACGGGGCAGACATTTCCCCCAAGAAACCTTAGACAGAATAAGTTGCTTCTCCATTTTAGAACCCAAGAAAACTGCACTTGTGAAACAACAGCCAGATGATTTCAATCCCAATGGTGAAGTGTCTACGTAAAATTCTGCAGTACTTAAACTTTTCTGACCTAGTTACAGAATCTTGGAAAAGGGTATTAATTTTACTAAAACAAGTCATGGTCTGAAATGATTACTACCAGTCTCTGTCATTCCAGCAGTTTGATGAAGTTGTACTGAAAGAACATCCAGGTGTGTTTCCGGAGTTTGAAAAGATTTCAGATTGCAGTAGTTATACCAGTGGCTAGCACTGAATGTGAACGTGGCTTCAGTACTCCGAACCAAATAAAATCAAAATTCAGGAACTCTCTGAACAGTAACAACTTGTAAAACTTGATGATAATGTCAGAATAGGGTGGAAATAGAGGGGCTGTAGATTTTGAAAGAACTGCAAACCCATGGAGAAAAATGAAGGACAGGAAAAAAAGAGACTTGGCTTTTTATGGTAGCTTCGGGCCTCAGTCTCACTCGCCAGACCGGTCTTAAGGGGCTGAAGTTTAAGGAAGGGCCAGGTTTATTTTAGCTCAGTATTTTGTGTTTTTATTCATTTGGTCTGCTGCTTTTTCAGTCACCGTCTATGATTGCTGTCTACAGTTTGACCCACTTTATTATTTTTAAACTACGAACATGAACTGAATCAAGTCCCGTCAGTGCCTTTGACATCAGTCAGGTCTGTCAACAATCAAGTAAGTAAGTAAAATTGTATTTATCTAGCGCCTCATCTCAGAGGTTCTAGGTGCTGTACAGGCAGGCAAGCAAGAGTTTGAAATAAAATACATCAAATACAAAACATACATCAATAACGACAACAAACAATACATTAATAAAACCCTTATTTTAAAAAAAGCGATTCAGCAGTCTACTATTTGTAGGATTCATAAGAAGTTTGTAAACGCCTCTCTAAAAAGATGCACCCTCAGACCCCCCCTTAACACTTCCACTGATGGGGCCTGTCTAAGAGATCTTGGAAGTGAGTTCCATGGGGCCGGGCCCATCTCCTCAAATGATCGATCACCAGAGATCTTCTGCTGGGCTGTGTGAACCTCCAGGAGGTCCTCAGTGGAGGAGTGGAGCGAGCGGACAGGAGTCGGGAGATCACCCGGGTAACCAGGGCCTGATCCATATAGGAGCTTCTACTACTTAGCATGGATTGGGTCTTATTAGTATTATACTATTTGGGTCTAGACAGAAGCTCTCCAAAATACCTTCACAATCTGTTAACTCCCTCTCCATCTTAGCCCCTGACAGTTCATCTCTCGAGCACATCAAAGAGTTTTAAATATGTAGAGGTCATACTGGACCCTTCCCTCACATTCAGTGTTCACATAGGTACAGTAATCATGAAAATTCACCAACAGGTCGGGGCTGGCTACTGCCTAAAACATTTTCACACCCCTGAAGCAAGACTGGTGATTAGACGTAGCACGTTGCTTCCTCTCCTGGAGTACTGCTCCCCTGTCATCTCCCAGACCTCCTCTAGGGAACTCGCCCGACTTAATACTGCCTACAACTGCATCTGTCGCTTTATTATCTCTGTCCCGCTAACTACCCATTACTGCTCCCTGTATGCCTCCCTAAGTTGGCTAACACTCCAGGCTCGATGTGATCTCCACCTGGGAGCCTTTGTTCCCAAAACTCTTATGGCAGGTGCTACCTCCCCCCTAGGCAGGTTCCTCAGCCTTAAGCAATGTGCAAGGGAGACAAGGTGCTCGTCCCAACAACTGCTAAGTGTCCCATGCTCAAACACCAACATGGGCCAGTGTGCTTTCTCTGTAGCGGCCCCCAAACTCCGGAATAGTCTTCCCGCCACTGTCCTTAATATTAGCTCTGTGCAGGCCCTCAGATCAAGTTTATCTGCAGCTCTCCTAGCAAAATCTGCTTGTAACTGTACACAGTGACTCTTATCTTGTTGTTTTTAAAATGTCTATTTCTAGTTTATTGTTATCTTTTATGTATGTATCCAAACTGCTACATATATTATTTAACATGTCTAATTTTTATCTGCTCTGATTTTATACGTGTATCTTAACTTCTATATTCTAGATTGCCACACTTGATGTATAAATTTCTTTTGTATCTTTGTACTGTGCCATCTCTGTGGTCCGAGTCGTGCCTGAAAACGGTCTCTGAGATCAATGTACCCACTTGACTAACAAACAAACAAACAAAAATATAGGTGAGCAAGCCCACCTTGAAGGTGATTCTCCATCTCACCAGCAGCCAGTGCAGATCACGCAGGATCGGGGTCATATTACGAGACCTTGGAAGGCCCATCAGCAACCTGGTTGCTGCGTTCTGCACTAGCTGCAGGCGATGGAGAACCCCTCCACTGACTCTGAGGTAAAGAGCATTGCAGTAGTTGAGTCTAGATGTTACAGAAGCGTGCACCAGTGAGAGCAGGTCATAAGGTGGAATTAAGGCTTTGATCTGGGTGACATTCTTAAGGTGGTAAAAGCCATGATGGTCGACACCTTAGCCTCAAGTGTCAATCCATCATTAAGGATAACACCCAGATTTTTCACATTAGTAGATGCAACTAAAGGAGTAGGGCCAAGGAATAACCCTGTAACCATCCTGGCAGCACCCGCATCCCGCCAGTGACCTGGCTTAATCACTAGTACCTCCATCTTGGCGGGATTAAGTCTCAGCCAGCTAGAGGACATCTAGTCCTAGATCCTGGACAAACACTTAAGCATCTCCACGGCAGCACTCATACTGGGTACAATTGACATATACGGCTGGGTGTCATCTGCATAACGGTGAAAATCCAGGCTGTACTGTAATGATATTGCACAGGAGAAGCATGTACACTGCGACTAACGTAGGTGACAGGCTCTAACCTTGGGGAACTCCACATGGCAGGGGTTCATGCAGGAGGAGAAACTCCCCATCACTGCCTTCTGTGTTCTGCCTGTGAGAACTCAAACCAGTTGATGACAGTACCGGTGATTCCACAGAGCTTCCTTAGATGATCCAGCAGTACTATATGGTCCACAGTGTCAAACAGTGAGGAGAGATCAAGGAGAGCGTGTATTAGGCGCGCCACTGTATCCCTCACCCTGAGGAGCTCATTTTGCACCCCAACGCCATTTCGGTGCCATGCCTGGACCTACACCCAGACTGGAAGGGCTCATAGATGTCATAAGCTGCAAGGTGTGCCTTGAGCTACAGAGCCACTACTTTCTGGATAACCTTACTCAAAAATGGGAGGTTAGAGATTGGTCTCTAATTCGCCAAGATGTCAGGGTCTAGAGAAGGTTTCTTTAAGAGGGGCTTCACCAGTGCCTCTTTCAGGGTGCCTCCAGAAGCGAACACCGGACAATCTCAGTGAACACTGGACCAACGGACTCAACACATCCCATTAAGAGACTGGTTGGGCCCAGATCCAGTTTACAGTACATGAGCTGCAGCTTCAAAATCACCTCAGATACATCTATCACCCCCACTGGCCTAAACTCGCTCCAGACAATAGGAGTGCCTCTGAAAATGCACGACTCGCCACTGCAGGGCTGCATCTGTCTCGTTAGAGAAATCCAAGCCCTTATGGAATACACCATGTCAGAGAAGAACAAAGCGAACTCTTCGCACTGAGCGACTGAAGCTGCTCTCTTCTGCTGCAGACAGGCAGGATGGAGTTGCCTGTCTACAGTCCGAAAAAGCAGATCCGGTGTATTCCTCCCTTCAGCAATCTCCCCAGACAGGAACACTGCCTTCTTATGGTTGATTGAAAGCCAGTCTGTCCTCCTCAGATGAGACTTCTGCCAACAGTGCTCCAACCTCTGGCCACTGGTCTTCATATTCTTGAGAGCCCCATCAAACCACAGGGGGGGGTTCTCGAGTGAGCATACCTGGGTCGTATACGGACCGGTGCGACAGAGTCAAAAACCTTGGAAACAGCTTTATTATGAACCGTCACTGCCTCACCCGTACCTGTTGCACAAGCAACACTCACACCAGATAGATCCATCAGTCCCTATAGGGACAACCCTTTCAAAGGGACCATCTCTGCAGGGGAAGTACTAACGGGGGGGGCCCCAAATGAAAACTCTGCCATACAGTGATCCAACCACGTGACCAGATTACTCTTGAGATCAGGGACCTCTCCCTAGTGAGAACACTTAAGTCCAAGGCGTGTCCATGACTGTGGGTTGCAGAAGCAACAGCTTGTGCGAGGCCCAGCAGAGTCATTGTCTGAAGGAAGTCATGACCAAAATGTGAGAGTTTGTCGTCAACCCAGGCATTGAGGTCACCCAGAACCAACTATCTGGGCGACTCCAACACCTTCTTGGTGCTTAAGTCTGCGACTTCCTGCAGAAATTCCCCCTCGCGCCCCGGAAGCTAGTATACGAGAAGGATTCTTTTTCTTTCTTTTTCAACAGGATAGAACTGTTAGGACTTTGTAGCCCTGTTTACAAAGTTGTCCTGCTTGGATACAAAGTTTTTTGTATACAAAGGTGGAATACAAGAGGTTTCAGTGTGTCAGTGTAATATGCATGCTAGATACAAAGTTTCTTACATACACAGGAAGGATCCATTTAGATGCAGCCTGCACCTGGACCCTCGCACACAGCCACGAATTCAAATGACAACGTGGAACCCACTAGCTGTACAGAGAAGTTCAAGTCAGATCTAAAGCAGATGGCCATACCCCAACCCCTGTGTTTCCTCCTTGGGCAGTGCACTACAGAGAACCCGGCCAGAACAGATGCCTCTAGAACTGAACCCGCATCACCCCCAGTCAGGTCTCCGTAATGTAAGCTAGATTGACTGAGGAAATCAAGTCTGCTGTGATTGCGGTCTTGTTCCTAATCGATCTGGCAGGAAAAAAAAAAAAATTGTTTAGCCATGCCTCCAAAGAAGGAGGGGGAGAATAAACATAACTAATGTAAAGAAACCTCTGAAGTAACACAGACTGCTTTCAACTTTTCCATGGTTAGACCTATGTAGTGGCTGCTTATAGGCGACTGTCTCACTTTGACCCAAAAACCGCATCTAGCAACTGAGCAAGTATTCGACATGGGGGATTTGGGCTATTATCCCAGAGGTATTCTCGGTGGAAGTCTTTGAAAGAGAGATGAAAATGCTGCTCTTTGAGCAAGTGTTCAGATTGGTTTGATAACCTCCTTGCTGATTTATTAATTGAGTGAACCACTGACTGTTGGCTGTGTTTTTACAATTATGATGTATGACTGTGTTTGTAATATTAATATATTGTATACTGTTGATTGGATGGGGTGCAATTTGTATAATCTCTGCTTCATGAGTTTTACGTGCTAGTTTGTAATATGTATGTTTTAATATTGTTAAGCGATCTGAGCCTACGGGAAGGAGTGCTATGAAGATCTTACCTTGAGAGGACTCTTGCAATAGGTAATCACCTTGGGGACTGTGCCTCCTGCCATCAGGACCACACGGAAAACTTTAGCCAGCAGTATCTGATGGGGGACCGCCTACCCGACGTCACGTGACCCTATAGAGGGAGCGGTCCCCACACCCGCCTTCCAGTTCTTTCCCGCCGTCTACCTTTTCACATCAGACCTTGTGGAGATTGTACGCTGGATTTCAACTGCTGTTCAGATGACTGTTAATTTTTTTATTTTTTCAGTAGAAATTTGTATTTTGTGCATGTCGTCGTCCAGTGTCGAGCACAAGAACAAGTGTGCTTCATGCGGTGTGCAACTACCGCACAAAGATTCGCATTCTCTTTGCCTCTTCTGCCTATGCTCACCTGTGCAACTTTCAACCCAGCCACATGGAAGCACTGCCAGCAGGCCCTCGAAGCTCACCTCCTGAAGCAACGAATGGCCACCATGGAGAAAGAGCTCCAAAAACTGCAGCGCTTCATCCTCGCCCATTGAATCCAGGCACAAAAAGGAGAAACATCGAGACCAGGACAGGTCCCTCTCCTGCCCGAGGCCGCCTGCTGGCCCCTCAGGCGAGCAGCAGTCCTCTTCCTCTGGGAAGTCTGCCATCGTGGCCCAGCCTACCCTGCCTAAGGAGCAGTCCTCTGGCCTCCAGCTGCCACTGGTTATGGTGACCGTGAGCACCTTGGGCTTGGCTGAGGCCTTGGCTGCTTTTAGACCCATCTGTTCTGCCAGGTCTGTCGCCGAGTGGGGCTGATAAGTCGCTGATCGGGCCCTCCGACAAACGTCCAGGCTGTTCTGTTGGACTCTGGAGATCCCGGCGCATGCCCGTCTACGACTGATAAGTAGGGCGTAGGCTTGTCCAACGTCTACACAGTTGTTATGGCCGATAAGTCTGGCGTCTGCTCCGTCAACACCTGCTCGGCTGACCTGGCGGGCTCCGACGAATCCCAGTTGCCTGACCTTTCTCTGCCTCCCCTATAGGGTTCTCCCCACCGGGCCTCCCTCTCCCCTCCACTGGAAGTGGTCCCTCTGCCTTCCCCTATTCCAAGGGGGATGGAGGATGAGGGGCCTCTGGTAGGCAGCGTCACACCGAGCTCACCCATACCTCTCAACCCTTTTGTCCCCAAAATGTGGAACATTGCCTGTCAAAATGTGAACAAACAGGCAAAATGTGGAACACTTAATCAAATCTTTACCTGAGAAGCTCAAAACACTGTTGAAATGTTATATTTATGTTTAGAAAGTCAGTTATTCAATAATCTATTTTTTGCATCATTTACTATGGATTTTTGCTTTAAAGTGTTGACTTTGAATGTCAAACAAGTCTTCACAATGTGGAACAGGGAGCTTTTGTGAAGTAAAATGAGGAACGTTCCTCGTAATGTGATACAGTTGAGAGGTATGAGCTCACTTCTGGACCTGGAGTCAGGTGCCTCTGGTAACCCTAATGGAACTCAGCCACCTGCTCCCCCATTAGAGATTCCCCTGCCACGTTGGTCACCTGCCGGCCTGACGTCGGACCCGGTTCTTCTAGGCCTCTTGGGTGCAGGCTTCGGAGCTTGTCAGGGTCCCCCATCTGGGTTCCTGGCGCCACCTGTCGGGCCTTACGCCAGGCTGCCCTCCATTGGGGTTCCCGCCATCGGGTTACCCGATGCCACATTTTCAGGTGTATAAGCCTTCGGGCTATCCCCCGTCAGGGTTTCATATGCCAGGGTATGCAACGTTTCACTACCATACGCCGGGTTTTGCCCCCAGCTATATGCCAGCCTACCAGCCCCTGCCGCCTCTTCAGCCTCCTCCTTGGACTGCATCGGACTTTAAAGCCATTCTCCAGTCCTGGTGGTCTGAAACCAAGGCACAGCTTGTTTTGGAGCTGGACAGCTGTCGGCCTGCCAGAGAGGTCCCCAGGAGCCCAGGCATCTAACCGGTTAGGCTGGCACCTGCACCACAGCATACCCCGATGCCGGCCCCTTCAAAGGAGCTGACATCAGGCTGGTCGTTAGGCTGCCTCTGGATTCTGGTGAACCGGCTCGTCCTTATGTCCAGTCCTCTGATTCGGACCAGGATTCCAGCCCTGACTCCTCCTCATCGGAGGCCTCAGGTTTTCAAACCCCACCCATTGGGAAGCCTCAGCCGAAGGAATTCCCCCAAGCCCCCCCCGAGGACCCTTTATTCGCTGACCTACTCCTCAAAACAGCGGAGGTCTACAATTGGAAGTCGGACGCCCAGGATCTGTAATGCCAAAGACTGGCTGAACACCTGGATATGCAGGAGGCAACTCGTATTCTTACTCCCCCCCCCGGCTGGAACCTCATGAGGACCTGGCATCTACAGTATGGATAATGCCCTCCTCAATCCCAGCAGTGGCCAAAAAGGCAGACCGTACTTACCGAACGCCAGAGGGAAAAGACCACCTGAGTTCCCACCCCAAGGCGGACTCTGATTATCGCAGCAGTCCATGACTGGTCTACCAAGCTGTGGCACATGAGCACCTCCCCTCCTGACAAGGAGTCAAGGCAGCTAGACCAATTTGGAAGAACATTTTACTCTTCTTCCACATTGGCCATGAGGGCACTGAATTATGTGGGCCACATGCTGGCCTATTAAAAATTGCTGTTTGCCCAGCTGGAACCGGCCATAGAGGCTCTACCAGACTTGGAATCAAAATCCATTCTAGTGGACTCCATCCGATCCGCCAGAGTGGCTTGCAGGCACTCCCTCAGGGCCACATGCGACGCAGTGGACTCCTTGGCTAGGGGAGCTGCTGTGGCGGTCAGCCTCCGACGCTTCTCATGGCTGAGGGTGTCTGGTCTAGCTCAAGATGTCCAAACTGCCATCCAGGATGCCCCCTTTAGAGGCTCCATCCTGTTCAGAGGAGATGCACAGGATATCATCCCTGGCCTGCAGGACAAGGGACAGGCTCTCAGGTCCGTGCATACCATTGTATCAACCCAAGTTCCAGGCAAAGAAGCCTTTTCATTGGCAAGGAAAAAGGCAGATGAAACAGCAGCAGATGGCCAGACGTCCGCCCAAGCGTCAGGCTCCGTCAGCCTCAGCCACCCCTTCAGCAAAAGCCCAGAGAGCTTCGGGTGCAGCTGTCCCACACCCCCCCTGCTTGACTTGCGGTCCGCCCTCCCTCCTCAGGGTCCATTGGAGGAGCCAGTGGCGGAAGATTCGCTTGTCACTTACCAGGGTGGAGAGCAGTGACAGCTAACCTATGGGTCCTTCAGCTCATAGAACAAGGCCACACTCTGGAGTTTCTGGGAAAACCCCCAGACAGGCCTATGGTGCAGTCACACTATCCAAAGGCACACATCTCTCTTCTTCGTTACAAAAAGAAGCAATAGAGCCCATTCCATACCACCAGAAAGGAAAGGGGTATTACTCCCACTTCTTGGTCCCCAAGAAGGCGAGAGATCTGTGTCCAATTCTAGACCTCAGTGCTCTAAACCTGTACATAGAGTACAAAAGGTTTTGAATGCTGACCCTCCCAGGTCTGCTGCCCCTCCTGCACAAGGGACAGTGACTCTGCACTCTGGATATGCAGGATGCCTACCTGCATATCCCGATTTTCCAGGCCCATCGTTGCTACCTCCGGTTCTCCTTTCAGAGGGAACATTACCAATTCAAGGCCCTTCTCTTTGGCTTGTCTTTGGCACCTCAGGTTTTCACTAAGTGCCTGGCGGTAGTGGCAGCGGCCTTGAGGTGTCAGGGCCACTGTGTGTTCCCCTGCCTCGATGACTGGCTTCTGTCAGCCCCGTCGAGGGAGCAGCTGGAACTCTCCCTATCTGCTACCCTGGGTCTCGTTACACAAGTTGGGGTCACTGTGAATTTCCCAGAATCCCAACTTGCCCCTTCACAACATCTCCAATTTATTGGACCAGTGATGGCTACTGTACAGGGTATGGTTTTCTTCCCTCTAGACAGGGCGGACATCTTGCAGAGGCAGGTCCATCTGGTGGCCTCCAGCAGGAAGGTCTCGGCCAGGTCGATTCTTCGACTGTTGGGCGTTATGGCAGCAGCCATCCCCACCGTGCCTTTAGCCAGACTCCACATGCAGATTTCTCAATAGACACTCGAGGCACAGTGGGATCAGAAGCTGGACGACCTGGAACCAGATGGTCATGGTCTCTGCTTCAATGCAGAGGGATCTCTTATGGTATCAGGATCTCACCAAGGGGGTCCCCTCCTCCCTCCCAGACTCTGACAACAGATGCATCAGGAATGAGCTAGGGTTTCACCTGGGGAACCACAAAACTCAAGATATGTGGTCCCAAGCAGAGCTTTCTCTTCACATAAACGTGTTGGAGATGAGGGCGGTGCTGTATGCCCTTCAGGCCTTTCAGCACCTGCTTCACCAGGGCACACTGTTAGTCCAGTCAGACGTGTGTGGTCTGGTATATCAACAAGCAAGGAGGCACCTGTTCGGACCCCCTATGCAGGGAGGTGATGTGGGTGTGGATCTGGGCTGTTCTGTAACAAATTTACCTCACAGCTGTTCACGTGCCGGGCATACAAAATGTCCTAGTGGACAGTCTCAGCCGCACCAGAGTAAGAGCCTATGAATGGGAGCCAAGCAAGAGGTGGTCGACCACATTTTTGACCTGTGGGGTCGGCCAGAACGGGATTGGTTTGCCTCCCCATACAATGCACAAAACTACCCAGGTTTTGCTCGCTCGCTCCAGGGAATTGTGTTTTTTGGCGAGACGTGCCATTTCTTTGTCGGACAGGGAGATTTTTGTACGCCTTTCCAGTTCTACAGTGGGTGCTGCTTAAGCCTCAGGCAGAGGGGGTCCACATGGTTCTGATCACCCTGTTTTGGCCCTGCCAAGTTTGGTTTCTACTCCTGCAGCTGCTAGCAGTGGAACCTCTGGTTCCCCTGCCCCTTAACACCGATCTCCTGATTCGGGAGGAGAGCACGCTGGTCCATCTGGGACTGAGATCCCTTCACCTTCACATGTGGCACTTCAGGTCGTAGCAGTTTTGCGCTTTAGAGTTTCCTCCAGGGTGGCACAGGTCTTCGTAGAGGCTAGAAAACCTTCTATGAGAACGACCTATGCTATGAAGTGGAAATGTTTTTCCATTTGGGCCACCTCGAAGGGTTGGGACCCCTTTTCGTGCCCTGTTTCGTCTGTCATGGAGTATCTCTTGCTCCTGTATGATTTGGGCCTGAGTTACTCATCTTTGAAGGTCTAGCTGTTTCTGTTTATCTGTTGGCTGTTTCTGCCTGCCATTCATTGGTAGATGGTAGGACAGTAGCTCAACTGGAAGTTTCTAAAACATTCTTTAAGGGAATTCTGCAACTCAGACCCCCGGTGCGTAGTCCCGCGTAGTGTTACCACCTTTTAAGAAGCCCAAAGTGGGACATTTCATACTGAAACAGGATTTTTCGCAGGACAGTACATAACCTTGGCCAGTGCAACAGACTTGTTTTCTCTATATAATCAGAATTAAGGCTAACTATTGTAGTTTCTTGGCTGAGTCTATGGTTTCATATCATTCTAATGTATTTTAGTTAAGGTACTATAGTTTTTTGCAAGATTTAGTGAAAGTTGAAAAATATTTTTTCTACTGAAAAGTCAGGACATGTAGTGTTTTTCATGCTTTTTTTGCAGGACACAGCTGCCCAAATCAAGACTGTCCTGCAAAACTCAGGACAGGTGGTAACCCTAGTCCCACGCCACCTTGGGATCTTAATTTTGTTTTAGAAAAATTGACCCTGCCTCCTTTTGAACCTGCTGCTTCCTGTGAGATGTGCTACTTGTCCTGGAAAGTACTTTTCTTGGTGGCAGTTACTTCAGCTTGAAGGATTTCCGATCTTCAGGCCCTGATTTGTAAGGAGCCTTATTTGATTTTTCATAGAGACCGGGTGGCTCTTCGTACCAACTCTAAGTTCTTAACCCAAGGTGGTTTCTGAGTTCACGTTAAACCAGTCGATTCAACTTCCAGTGTACTACCCAGAGCATTCTAATCGGGAAGAAGCGATTCTTCATACCTTAGATATACATAGAATTTTACACTGTTACACTAACGGGACAAAGTCTATCCGGAAAACGGATCAGCTTTTCATTTCTTTTGCACCAAAGAGAGACCGTGCCACAGTTTCCAAACAGTGTTTATCCAAGTGGTTGGCAAACTGCTTTGTTTTTTGTTACCAGAAGTATGGTAAAGCCCTTCTGGGGGAGATCAAGGGACATTCCACCAGGAGTATGGCTGCCTCTATGGCTTGTTTCAGGAATGTGTCAGCCGCTTACATTTGTGCCGTGGCTACCTGGAGTTCAGTCCACACTTTCACAAAACATTACAGTCTGGACATTGCTTCTAGGCACAGAGTAGGTTTTGGCCTAGCTGTGCTTCAGGGACTCCTGTCCAGATCTGTATGCCTTTAGCAGTTTTTCCTGCCGCCCGTGTTTCAGCTTCTTCTGATTCACACTGCTTGAGACTCCATCCTCAAGGTGATTACCTACTGCAAAAGCCCTATCCTCAAGGTGATTACCTACTGCAAAAGCCCTCTTGAAGTAAGAGTACAGTTACCTAAGAACTTACCATAACAGTAGATCTTCGAGAGAGGCTCTTGCAGTAGGTAACCTTTTTCCCCTCCATCCATCCACCAATTATGTTTTTTGCTCTTTCTTTGTGAACTCATTCAGGGCTCCAGGAGTCTCTTTTTCCTTTTCTCCTGTTGCTCCTCCTTGGAGGCCTCCAGAGGGAGAACTGGAAGGTGGGCGTGGGGACCTCCCACTATATAGGGTCACACTGATGTCGGTCACATGGCGTCGGGTGGGCGGTCCCCCTTCAGATACTGCTGGCTAAAGTTTTCCGTGAGGTCCTAACACCAGGGGGTGCAGTCCTCAAGGTGATTACCTACTGCAAGATCCTCTCTCGAAGATCTGCTGTTATGGTAAGTTCTTATGTAACTGTACTGTCTTACTTCGAGTTGGAGCTCTTGCAGCAGGCTAAGCTACTAGGCACCAGGACCCCATGGAAACCTTCTAGCTAACAGTCTTCTGTGGGGACCACCCCTGACGTCGGCCAGTGGTATAAAAGGGGCGGTCCCCCCAGCCCTACCTCGATTCTTTTCCCGCCATTGACCCGTTTGCATTGGCTCCTTGGAAGCCTTCTCAAATCAGTTCGACTGCTTTCCACGCTTCAGCGTTTTCTTTACAGTATTTTCCCTTTCTGCATGTTGTCTTCTCCAGCATTGTCCTGTTTCATTCACGGATTGCAGAAACTCTTAAGTGCGCCTGTGGCAAGCAGCTACTGTCGAAGAACGGCCACAAGGCCTGCCTTTTTTGCCTAGGCCCGAACTACGACACCACGGCCTGTGAGCATTGCAGGGCATTCAACTCCTGGATTCTGATCCGCCACCAGAAGGCCCTTAAGGTACACCTCCTAGAAAAGCAGTTTTCCGAAATCCAGACACAGCCATTGGGGAAGAATGCTTCTTCGTCCTCGTCTGTCTCCACCTCCTCCACAAGGAGAAGAGGAAGGATGCAGGGAAGCACAAACACTGGGACAAGGACCAGGAAAAGTCCTGGGGTCACTCTCGTTCCAGGTCTCCGCTGCAGAAAAGTCTTCGTCCGGCTCCTCATCCCACAAGGGCTCGGACCACTCCTCCCGGCCTACCCACGTCTCCTCTGGGCAGCCGGCTTCTAAACCTCCCACCATCATTCTGGCGTCAGGCAGAGGTAAGTCAGGGTCTGGGTCTTCGGGCCCTTCCCTGATGCCCCTTAAGTCGATGGCCACACCAGCAGGGCCACTCTCCACCTTAGGGGTTTGGACCAGCCAGAAGAAGGGCAGTGATGCTCCGTCACCTACCAAAACGGTCCTGACGATGGTCTCATCCAAGGCCTTGGACTAGATGCCACATTGTCAGGGGCAGGCATCCGGCCTGGTGCTGCTACCCCAGCCTCCAGCTAAGGCATTGGCTGCTTCCCTACCGAACACTGCTAAGCAGCCATCTGCTATGCGCATGCCCTCTCGGACGTTGGACTGGGCGTTGCCCTCCTCCTCGCTGGGCCACTCTTCACTGCTTAAAGATCTGGGGCAGGACAAGACGCTTAATTTGCCCATCGGGTCCCTGTCTCTGCTGCCCCTTCTGACGGACACCCTGATGCCGGGTGCTCCGATACCAGGTGAACAGACGCCAGCTCCTCAGTCACCAGCCGGTCCGTTGGTCCCGCAATTCTCCAAAAGACCAGATCTAGGAGCTGTTCTCCTTTTGGTGGAATCCTTTCAAAGGGATCTGCTCTCTCTTCCCCGCCTCAAAAGAACCGGCCGCCGTTGAACCGAGCTGGGTGGGACTTGGCGTGGGTCAGGAGCTTAAGCAACCAACTCCTCCCCCTAAGAGCCGTTCTCTGAGCCCAGAGGATCACCGTGATGGACCCTGGCACAAAGAGCAGCATCACTGCAGAAGCTTCCATTAGTCAAGTCACCATTGCTGGTCCTTTTGCTCTGGGCGCCGGTCCCATAACTGACAACGTTCTAGCAGTTCATCCTCCTCTTTGGTGGACTCCAGCAGCAGTTCTGTCTTCAGGCTTGGACCATTCAGATCCTAGAGGTTGCCATTCGTCCCAGGATAACAAGGACACCCCCATGTCGCCTCCTGATGACCCAACATTCATGGAAGTCATGAGGCACATCCAGGCCTCCAATGGATGGGAGACTGAGGACCTGGACCCGGAGAGGTGGAGGTTGGCTAGATACCTGAGGCAGAAGGAGCCCAAGCCTCTAGTGGTGCCTCCTTTAGTGGACACCTTCCAGGACTTGACAAGGTTATCTTGGAAGCACCCTTCCACTTCCTCCGCTGTATACAGGAAGTCAGATAGGCTGTACAGAGCCCCTAGGGAAGAGCCCTTCCTGGCGGAACACCCTATGGTGGACTCGATGGTGATCACGGCTGCTCATGATAGATCAAAGAAGCCTAAACACCTAAGCACTCAGCCACCCAACCAGGAGTCCAGATGGGCAAAAAGGTCTACTCCTCCCCCACTTGCTCCACCAGGTCCCTTAACTTTCTTACACACGTGGTGCAGTGCCAGAATGCCCTGTGGGAGAAAGGTATCGAAATAGCTCAGGCCCTCCCAGACTGCGCAAAAGACCAAGCTCTGAACCTTCTCAGATCGGGGTCAGATGTAGACACTCATGTTTTGCATGCCTCATATGACACTGCAGATACGGCAGCCAGAGCTGCAGCCTCCGGCATTTGTCTCAGGCGCCATGCCTGGCTTAGGATCTCGAGATTCTACCAGGATCTGCAGTCGGGCAACCTAGACCTCCCCTTTAAGTGCTCTGTCCTTTTTGGAGACGAGACGGAAAAATTGATTAATTGCCTCCAAGAGTCCAGGAAGTCCATTTGATCTATCCGAAAAATATACAAGGGGGACCAAAAACCCTTCAGAAAATTGCCGTTTCGGAAGCCCTCAGGACAACAGCCCCAAAACCAGCCTCTGCAGAGGGGTGGCTTCAAAAGAGAGGCCACCTCCCAGACACCTGGAAGCTCTGCCTCTCAAGCCACAAAATTCTCCCAGGCCCCTCTGCCTACTTTCTTAGCATCCCAATGACTCCTTGACAGACCCCCCTCCTCCAGCGGAATCAGTTGGGGAAGTGGTAGGGGATCGGTTCTCCGCCATCTCAAGGGCTGGAGCAAAATCACATCAGACCTCTGGGTTCTACAGCTCATAGAGGTCATTCAGGCCCTCCTGCAGAAGCAGACTATAGAGCCAGCCCTCCCCGGCTCAACCAGGAAAAGTGCATTATTCACACTTTTTCCTAGTTCCCAGAAAGACGGGGGACCTTCGGCCCATCCTGGCTCTCCACTCCCTGAAAAAGTTAATTGAATACAAGAGGTTCAGGATGGTCATGCTGCCTGGTCTGATTCTGCTCCTGCACCAGGGGGACTAGCTCTGCTCTTTAGATATGCAATATGCATACCTGCACATTCTGATTTTTCCGCTCCACAGGAGGTTCCTCTTCCAGGGCCAACATTACCAGTTTCGAGCATTGCCATTCGGCTTCTCCTCTCAGAGTCTTCACCAAGTGCCTAGCAGTGGTGGCTGCGGCTCTACGTCAACTGGGCCATTACATCTTTCTCTACCTAGACGACTGGCTCCTGGCAGCTCCCACCAGGGAACAGCTGCTTTGCACTCTTGGAAACACCTTTATACTCTTCCGAGAGCTGCAGATCACCCTGAATATCCCAAAGTCATCCCCATGGCCCAGCCAGAGACTCCAGCTCGTAGGGGCAGTCCTGGACACAGTACAGGGCATGGCCTTCCTCCCCCCAGACAGGGCGGATCGCCTTCGGGATCAGGCCCGAATGATATCCTCGGCTCCTCATGTCCCAGCCCGAGTCTATCTGAGACTCCTCGGTCTCATGGTGGCAGCCATCCCTACAGTTCCCATGGCTCTCCTCCATATGAAGGTCCCTCTGTGAATGCTTATGGTGCAATGGGACCAGAGGTCCGACGACCTAGATCAGCCGGTCTTGGTCTCTGACTCAGTCTGTTGGACACTAACCTGATGGTTGGACCCACTCAGTCTATTGACAGGGGTCCTCTTCTGACAGGAGCCCCAGAGATTAGTTCTGACCGCAGACGCCTCGGGTCTTGGTTGGGGCACTCAGCTGGAGACCAGGCGGACCCAGGGGATCTGGTCACCAGACGAGCAATCGCTCCACATTAATGTTATAGAGATCCAAGCAATCCTGAATGTCTCGCAGGCTTTTCAAGCGGACTTATCTCCAGGCCTTCTTCTCATTCAGATGGACAACATGTCTGTCGTCTTTTACATCAACAAGCGGGGAGACTCACTGCTACCCCCTTTGCAGGGAGACATGAGGGTCTGGTATTGGGCACTGGAACACCACCTCAAGCTCACCGCTGTTTATGTTCCAGGTGTTCAAATCTTCTTGGCCGACAGCCTAAGCAGGTCTCGGTCCATGGCTCACGAGTGGGAGCTCATTGAGTCAGTAGCAGACCAGCTATTAGACAGATGGGGACGACCAGAGTTGGGACCTTTTTGCGTCCCCACTCAACGCCAAACTGCCCAGTTTCTGCTTGTCAGATCCAGGGCCTAGAGTTTTCTGGCAAGACGCAGTGTCCCTTTCCTGGACAGGGAGGTTTCTCTACACCTTTCCTCCCTTCCCCATTCTACAGATGGTACTTCTGAAGCTTCAGGCGGAGGAAGCAGAGATGATTCTCATAGCATCCTTTTGGCATCTGCAGATTTGGTTCCCACTACTTCAACAGCTGGCAGTGGAACCTCCAATTCCCCTGCCTCTGAGCTCGCACTTGCTCTCCCAGAACCGGGGCAGTTTGATCCATCCAGATCACAAGTCCCTGCATCTTCATGCGTGGCTCCTGCAGACCTAGCGAGGGCACGATATGGGGTTTCCCATAAGGTAGCGGATGTCCTGGTGGCAGCCAGGAAACCCTCCACTAGATCCACATAAGCCATGAAGTGGAAGAGATTTCACGTGTGGGCTACTGCACTCCAGCCTAATCCTTTTTCTTGTACCCTGAACTCCATCCTTGAGCATCTCTTCTCTCTATTTGAGTAGGGCCTGAGCTACTCCTCCATTAAGGTGCATCTGTCCGCTGTTTCAGCATATCACACACTAGTGGAGGGCAAAACCCTTACTCAGCCGGACGTGTCCTGTACTTTTTTGCTGGGCATCTTGCACTTAAAGTCTCCCATTAGAGATCCTATTCCTCCATGAGATCTCCTTTTTATGTTGGAAAACTCCGCCCCCCCACCCGTCTAGACATCCAGCAGATTGCAAGCTATGCTTTCTGTCATGGAAAGCATTATTTTTAGTTGCAGTTACTTCTGTCCGAAGAATTTTGGAGCGTCTGGCTCTGATGTGTAAAGAGCCCTATTTGTTTTTTTCATAAGGACAGGGTGTCCTTACGTAACAAAACCTAAGTTTTTACCTAAGGTGGTGTCAGAGTTTACCCTAAATCAAGACATCCACCTGCCAGTTTACTATCCCAAGCACTGTAACAGGGGGGAAGCGTTGTTACACCCTCTCAACATCCATAGAATGCTTTGTTACTATCTGAACCATATGGCTTCGTTTTGGAAAACGAATCAGTTTGTTTCGTTTGCTCCCAAAACTCAGGGGGAGCCAGTTTCCAAGCAGACCTTGTCTAAATGGTTGGTTAACTGCTTCACTTTTTGTTACAACAAGTACAACAAGCCCTTACCAGGTACGGTAAAAGGTCATTCTACCGGGGAGGGTGGCTACCTCCTTTGCCTCTCTGTCCGAAACGTCTCCACAGAAGACATCTGTGCAGTGGCTTCCTGGAGTTCTGTTCACACCTTTGTCAAGCATTACAGCTTGGACATGGCTTCCAGACGTAGGACTGGGTTTGGCCTGGTGGTCCTCCAGGGCCTTCTGTCCTAAGTCCTTAGTTGGCAGTTTTTTTTCCAGCCTCCTCCCAGGCTTTCCTAGTTCTTATCGTTGTATTGCTTTGGACTCTGTCCTAATGGTTATTGCCTGCTGCAAGAGCTCCAACTCAAAGTAAGATAGTACAGTTACGTAAGAACTTACCATAATAATAGATCTTCGAGAAGCGCTGTTGCAGCAAGCATTGCTTCCCCCCCCCCCATATCTTTCTCTCTGCTGTTAATTTTTGGCAGAGAACCTGTCTGGTTCTCCTTCCACCCTAGACTCCAGGTCTCTGGCGGGAAAAGAACTGAGGTAGGGCTGGGGACCACCCTTTATACCATTGACTGACGCTGCAAGTGCCGATGGGGGGCGGTCCCGCTGGAAGACTGCTAACTAGAAGGTTTCATGGGGTCCTGGCACCTGGAGGCTTATTCCTAACGGTTATTGCCTGCTGCAAGAGCTCTTCTCGAAGATCTGCTGTTATGGTAAGTTCTTATATAACTGTGCTTTCCTGTCCTAAATGTCCTTATTCCCTTACTTTTGGCCCTATTTATAATGGAGCGTGAGGCATCAGTATAATCACCTAATTATTCCTTCCAAAGGGGGTCCAGCAGAAACATCCTGTAAAAACAAAACAAATAAAAACAAACAAACAAAAAAAAAACACTAATGTTATCTGCATAAGCAAGAACCTTTAATACTACCCATTTTTTCTGAACGCATACATCCTTTTATCGCTTTATAGCCCTGAAGGGTGTGAAGCAGAGGGTCAGTACAGAATATATAGAGGAGGGGACTGAGGGGAAACCCCTGTTACACCCCCCCCGGCATACCCTCTGCTTGATCCCTGACCATCCATTAATTATGGAACACACTGAAGCATCTCGGTACAAACATTGAATCCAGGTATGTCATAGATGTCAAGTGCTTTGAACAGGAAAACATGGGCAGTTCTGTTGAATGCTTTGTCCTGATCTAGGGATAATACATAACCATCCAACAATCCAATGTTTCTCTGTTCAAAGACTTCCCTCAGGATTATAAGGTTGTCATGTATGGAATGACCAGGAATGGAACAGGACTGATATGGTGAGATGACACATGCAACTGCTTGTGCTAGCTGTTTGGCCAAAACCTTGGCTAAGATTTTAAAATCCACATTAAGTAGGCTGGTAGGTCTCCAATTTTGCAACAATGACCAGTCACTCTTTTTATACAAGAAAATATACTAAACTGATGCCAGAGAGGCAGGAACGGAAAACTAAGTCAGTATTTCATTGTAAGCAGAGCCGGCCTCAAGTCCACCATGAAAGATTGATAACATTCAGTTGGGGAGATAATCCTCACCTGGAGCAGTGCTAAGATTCAATGATTTGATCACCTCCTGCACCTAACTCAAGACTGATTGGGGCTGCAAGGGAGTTCAGACCAATTCAGATAAGAGCTAGGACTCACTGGCCCATTAAAATAGGCTCTGGAGACACCTGAGGGTGCTCATTAAATATTTCAGAAAGGTATTGGTCACAAGTGGCTGCCGTTTCGTTTTGTGAATGTACCTATTTTTCCATCTTTGTCTCGGAGTTCTGTAAAACATGTTACCAACCCTGTTCTGACAAGAGTTAAAAACAAAGGCTTATTTTGTCCCTTGCATGCCAAATTGAACTTCCCGCAAGAGGGACTTATCCCTGTCATACTGTAATTCCTGCAAAATTTTTTTTTTTTTTTTTTTTTGTGTGTTCTGAATTTGGTCAGAAAAATTATCTGGAAACCACTGTAGTATCTATTTGCATTTGTAAATGTATCCATAAATTTGAACACTTGTATATAAATATCTTTGCTTTTAACTCTGGCAGTCTTTTGGGGGGAAAAAAAATGTCTCGAATCCAATTTTTGAATCTTCCCACCACTGGAATATGGAGTCATAGGCACAGGTAACGGACAACCTAGCCTTCCACAATTCTCCCCATCTAAATTTTAATTGAGGCGTCACTTAACATAGAGGCAGGTTCCTCTTCCAGGGCCAACATTACCAACAGTACCCTACCTCTAAAAGGAGAAGGACTAGAGGAGATGTACACATAAGTGCCTGGTGGTTTGAAGTTTCTATGCCATTTTCATACACAAGGGTGCTGTTTGCATATATATATATATATATATATATATATATATATATATACACGCACACACATGGAATCCGAACAAACAGAAGAGCCTTAGGTGGGATTTGAAGCCGCTGCTCTTCCGTTGCACTACCAGCTACACCACCATGATAACTGGAAACCTGGGACACCCAGAAGCACCTCACTCTCTAATGCACATGCACAACCTGGTGATGCACAGGTAATCACATTTTCATACACAAGGGTGCGGTGTGCATATATATTGAACCTAAACAAACAGAAGAGAGAAGGAAATAAGTGTCTTTGCTGGGATTTGAACCCAGGCTACTCAGAATACCATTCCTTTGCCCTTCCACCGCACCCTTGTGCATGAAAATGTAATCATCTGTGCAGCAGAATCCATTTTAAGGATGTGGATATGGTTCTTTTATCCACACTCTGGCAGTTCCACTGGAATGATGTTACTGGTAAGTACATTTTTTTTTTTTAAGCTAAGCTCCTTCCATCACGAGGCAGAATAACCCCTGACTGTGCCCCATGACGTCGGAGCTTTCTTTCTGCTGGAAGAAAAGGTCAGTTCCTTCACACTCCCACTTAGGATTTTCATGCCGTAGGCGAACCTCTTCAAAAGTTTTCGAATTCTTGCTTCTAGTTTCATAGTTCTTTCAACTCTGTCTCTGGACCAGCTATGGGACACAAGAAACCAGGATTAAAATTTTGTGTTAGGTGCGGGCAGAAGATGTTGGTCACCAATTTGCACAACACGTGCGTTTACTACCTCGGTTGGCAACACAGTGTGGCTGGGCGCGACCTGTGCTTATCTATGCTCCCTGAGTGCCTTGAGGACAGGAGGCTCTGGATCGGCATTTGAAAGGGATCCAGCAGACTGCCCTGAGGGCCACAAGGCCTTAGCAGCGGCTGGGTCTGTGGAGCAGCTTGTGGCCCTAGAGGCGGAAGCAGCAGCTGCTGTGGTGGGTACCTTTTTGGTCTCTGCAAAGCCAGTGTTGGAAGGTTTTTCTCAGGCCAGTTCCGTGACACTTGCCTGTCAGCCAGATCTTGGGGGAGAACCCTGCCCTCTGTGGTTCAAAATCCAGGTGCTGCTGACACTGGTAGTGGGATGGGGAAAGATCAGGATCCTCCCGGTCCCTCGACTCACTCGACTACTCAGCAACTGTCAAGCACCCCTTGGCTGAGGGACAGGTCAGGCCAGATCGTGGGCTCTTTGGCGCCGCCATCGAGCCAGTTGACCTCGGTTCTGGTCGATCAGCTGTCAAGATTTTTCGTGAACTGGATCCTTCAGTACAACCCGTAATTCACAGAGGATGACAGGTGTTCACTGTCAAGGGCGGCTAGCCCAAAACATGCAGAAGAACAGTCTAGATAGTAACACACAAACAAGAGGGCTGAAGCAATGGTTTGCTGAAGCGTTCGAAATAAACATTGAACAGCAAACCATTGTTTTAGCCCTCTTGTTTGTGTGCCACTATCTGGACTGTTCTGAGATTTTTCATGAGCCTGTCATCTGGTTGTCAGATGAGACCAAGGAGTTGGTTTTGCAGACCTCTGTGCTCCCGGTTATGGGGAGGAGAGGGTGGGGCAGCTGCAAGTTGAGGGGCTAGCTCTACAATCGAGCAGACTCGCTAGACTGTGAAGCCTGTTTCTGTTGGCATTTCATACATTCGGTCCTCACTGAGGAGGACATGGACAGATCGATGATCCTGGTTGATCCTTCCAGGGATCATCCTTCACCCGAGGCCGGGTCTTTGCTTATGTTGCTCACTGTCAGTAGGCATGTCCTGTATGGCCAACAGCAGAAAGACCCTTCTCAGTTGACGGTTGAGGTCACGGTCCAGGCACTTGCACCGTTGATCCTGCTCGACTGGGAGGCGCCGCCATCGGTGTTCCTCATCCTCCTTCTCATCAGGTGAGGAGAGGCAGTGGCGTGAGATGTGCCAGTGCTATGAGGAATTCATCTGCCAGCAGTGGGCCATTGTGGGGCAGGGCAGAGCCCTACCCTAAGGACTTTTAGTCTCCTTGCAGCTGCCAGTGGTTGCCTTGCTGGTCCATGTTCCGCAGGTACTCTCTACACCTGCTTCTCCACCGATCAGGGTGGAGCCACCACCCCAACAGCTGCCACTTGGCGCTCTGACCAAAGAGGCCTGCTGTTCGGCCACTGACTTGCCAGGCTGGCAGTTGGTTAGTATTACCCCGGATGAGGATTCCTGGGAGGTCCGTGGTGAACAGTGGCAGAGGGCAGTCTTCGAGGAGTCCATGGACGATTCGGATCAGGAGTCCATGGCTTCCTTAGGGACTCTGCTGTTTGATTGTAGCTCAGTCGAGGAGCCTTCCACCAAGCATGGCCCAGTTTTCTTTGGTAGACTGCTCTGACTTATCTCGAAGTTCATGTTGAACCCGCTTGATCTAGTCCAGAAGAGGGCTAAGTATCCTCTCATGGACATTTTGGACTAGAATGAATCCTGGGGGTTGCCTTCCTGGTGGCTAAGGCTGTCTTGGGACCTGCCCTTGAGCTTTGGCAGCATCCAGCATCCTGGCCAGCACCCTCTGCCCGCGTGGTCTGCAAGTACGCAGTTCCTATGGGCTCCCTTTTAGGGTTTTAAGACCACTCTTTGGCCGAAGGTCTGGTCACAGATTCGGTGTTCTGTAAAATCTGGACACCAGGGGGATGTGCACAAGCCTCCAGACAAGGAGTCCCTTAAGTTTGACTGTACCGCTAAAAAGGTGTATGCTGCAGCCACTCTGCGTCTCCGAGAGGCTAACTGTGCCATTATGATAGCTAACTGTGTTCATTCCCTGATGGAAATTTTTGATGCAGTCCCCCCCCCCCCCAAAAAAAACAAAAATCCAGAGTAGCGGATGGCAGTGGAGCTCATCAGAAACCAGGGTTAGTCACTGGCTGAACACCAGCTCCAGACAGCCTTGGACATGGGCTATTCATACACCTGTGCTGTGGCAGTGACTGTCTCCATGCATCGCAGGGCTTGTCTGCATTTGTCTACCTTCATAGCAGACACTCATCAGAAGCGGGTCGATGTCCCTTTCCTGGGCATGGACTTCTTTGTCCCTGGAGTGGAAGGGCATCTCACCCTGATTGAGAAGTCCAGTGCCGCCCTTGTCTCTGTGATCTTGTCCCAGAAGGACCAGAAAAAAAAGCCTAAGAAGCAGGCTTTTCAGTACCAGTTCTTTTAGTCGCAGCCTTCCAGGCAGCAGCTCCAGCAGGGGCGGTTTCAGGCCTGGTGCCCCAAGCCAAAGTCCGGGACCCAAGGTCTTTAAAGGGGGTGGGGTGGCAGGGGTAGTGGTGCTCCTCTGGCATCAGCTGCTGGTGCCCCCACAAAAGCTGCCCAGTTACGGGTTGGGGGTGTCATCCCTCCACCTGTCCTGCCTCCAACTGCTCTCCTAGTCAGAGGCAGTCTACATCACTTATTGCCACGTTCGTCCACTATGACAACGGACAAGCGGATGTTGGATGTAGTGGGCTGACGATTGTCTCTAGACTCTCCAGCTCTACCCACCTCCATGTGCCCCAAGAGTCCGGAGTGTCTCGGGACACGCTGTCTGTCCTCAGGGAGGACATTGCTCCGCTCCTTGCAAAAGGGGCAGTAGCCAGTGTCTTGGATGCCGTGACCAGTCAGGGATACATGTCTAGGTTCTTCCTGGTCCTGAAATGGATGGTAGGCTGGTGCACCATACTGGATCTTCACAACCTAATCCAGTTTGTATGGAGCTGCAAGTTCTGGATGGTCACTCTGAGCCAGATTATACCATCCCTGGAGCAAAACATGTGATTTTGCTCCCTGGACCACCAGGATGTGTTCTTCCACATTCCTGTCCATGATTCCCACTGCCAGTACCTAGTTTCTGAGTGGAAGGGATCTGGTACCAGTTCCAGGTCATGCCCTATGGTCGCTCCTCTGTATCCAGGGTCTTCACCAAATTAATGTGAATGGTGCAGCCCACCTGCGTTGCCTGGGGGGCGGAGTGTACCCTTACCTGGACAACTGACTGATAGCTGGTCCATCCGGAGAGCCCTGCGGGTGAAGGCCCGCCTCCCTGCAAACTGGGCGCAGGATCGTACCTTCTTTGCTTGACCATTTCAGGTTGGTCTCTTGCACCCTGCCCAAGATTTCCTGTAGAACATGGCATCCTGCACCAGTGTGGTCTGCTGGGCCTGCTGGCAGATGCGCCACCTTCAATGCGAGCTGGGCTGTCAGTGGTCCCAGCACCTAGGTCACTCGGACCAGCCAGTCACAGTGACCCAACCGATGTGGGATGCCAGCCAGTGGTGGCTTGTCCCAGAACATCTGAAGGAAGGAATCCCACTTGTGTGCCCAGAGCCAACCATCACGCTGACTATGGATGCATCTCTGGTAGGGTTGGGTGCATACCTAAAAGGCCACACGACTCATGGGTTGTGGTTGCCCAGGGAGTCCCATCACCACTTAAACCTGCTGAAGCTCCACCAAGTGTGCACTTGGTACTGACAGAATTTTCTTAGCTAGTAAGGGGTCAGGTTGTTCCGGTCTAGACAGACAACACCACAACCATGTTTTACCTGAACAGACCGCTTGCACACACTCTTCCTTCCCCTGTGTCAGGAGGCAGTCCGCACCTGGACCCTCATGTGCAGCCTGGGCACCGATATCCTGGCAAGTCGTGTTATGGGGGAGAACAGTCAGCTGACAGATGCTCTCAGCCAGGTAGGAGAGACGTTGCATGAGTAGTCTCTGAATCATGAGGTGGTGAACCGCCTGTTCTCCCTATGGGACTCTTTCTCAGTGGACCAGTTTACCTCCCGGGAGAATGACGAAGTGAGGCTGTGTTTGTGCCTACACCCCACAGTCTGAGACACTGATGTGGATGCTTTTCATAGCCCTGTACCCAGGCCTCGTGTATGCTTTTTCTGCCCCCTCTGATCCACAGAATACCGGTCAGGTAGGACAATGCCCTGGCACTCTATCTAGAATCTAATGCACCGGGCTGAAGTTGGAGGGGGGGCCCCTGGAAGGCAAGCCCGACTATGGGAGATGTGGCCAAGACACTGGAGGCGCCCGCCTATCCCCAAGGCGAGGATTTTCTTGTTTTGCAGTTTCCCTAGGGTCTTGGTGTGTGCTATGGCCGCCAGCCTGCCGGAAGCTGTGGTGTCTATGCGCTCCTCCCCTACGCTGCTCTGGGTACTAGTAGTACCTCTGGTCTCTGCTGCACCGGAGAGCCCTGGATCTCTCCCCAGGGAAAGGAGAGCAATCCATCGGACGCTCGGTCCTCACCCTCCCCTGCCGACCCCCGGCACCTGAGCTCATTCCCGAACTCTGGTCGCCGGCATGGCGTCCAGCGCCTCAACCCTCAGCTCCATGGGGCCAGTTGTGTTATGCCTTTTAAATGGAATAGATTTTCCATTTGGTGTCAGGGCAAGGAGTTTGATCCCTTTGCCGGCCCTGTGGCTAGCATTCTGAACTGCCTCTGGTCCCTTTCCTAGCCAGAACTGCGAGTTGTGACTCTCGAGGTGCACCTGGCAGACATCTCTGCTTACTGGGTGTGGACTGGTATGCCAGCGGTGACCCAGGAGAAGGTGACAGGTACTTTTTCAAGGGCCTCAACCCATTGTCCCCTCAAATGCGTGATCCACCTCCCCCATGGGACTTACTACTGGTCCTGGCTATGTTCAAAGGCAAGCCTTTTGAGACGATGCACAGGTGTGAGTTGTCACATCTGTCATGGAAGACAGCCTTCCTGGTGGTAATTGCATCTGCCAGAAGGATTAGGGAGCTTCAGATGCTCTTGGTGGACTCTCCTTATGTGGTCTTCCACAGGGACAAAGTCATCCTTCACCCCAGCCCGAAGTTGGTATTGGAGTTTCAACTTAACCAGGTGATTAACTTACTGGTATATTTTACCAACCCATCTTCGGAGGCTGACTGCAGGCTCCGTATCCTGGACCTGCAGAGAGCGATGTCTTACTATGTGCAGCATATGACGAGTTCGGGGACAGGCTTGCAGCTCTTTGTCACCTGCGCTGAAACTGCGCCTGGCAGACTAGCAGCAAAGTGGATGGTTGCAAGGTGGATCTCATCTTGCATCATCCTCTGCTGTAGGTTGGCTGGTTGGGGACCTTCTGTGGGGATTAGGGCTCATACCACAGCCTCAGTGGCTGCTTCCAGGGATGTCCCCATACAGGAGATCTGTAGGGCTGCTACCTGAAAGTCCTCACACACCTTGATTTCCCATTACTACAACGACCTTGAGTCATGCCGGGATGCGTGTTTTGGGACCTCGGTTCTCAAGTTTCTGTCAACTAGGGATGCGCACCTTGCCCCTCCTCCTGGAGAGCTGCTAGAAGTCTGCCAGAGTGTGGATAAGTAAACCGTATCTATTCCCCTCAAAGAATTAGTCACTCACCTGTAACTGTAATTCTAGGAGTGGTATATGTCTCACATTCACACAACCCACCCTGCCTCCCCCGGAAAATGGCACCTGATCCTACCTGTATTGTTCGAGATCTGACGTCACAATGTGGAGTCGGGGGTTATTCCGCCCCGGTGGTGGGAGGAGCTTAGCTTAAAGACATTTCGGCCAATAACATTGTTCCAGTGGAACTGCCAGAGTGTGTATGTGAATCATAAACCACTCCTTAGAGCTGTGAGGTTACGGGTGAGTAACCTATTCATACGTGATGAGTTGTGCAGAATGGAGTAGTTACAACAGTACAGAGCAACTGTTGCAATACTGTGATACAAGACGAGTCATTAGTTTGTTCATCTAGTTGGATGTACACATATTTGGCAAATAAGTAAATTTACAGAAGTATCATCGTAGGAATAATATCTCATAGTATCAGGATAGAGTACTACCTGGGTGGACTCTGAGTATCTGCATCAGAGGAAGAGAAGGACCTGGGAATGATGATCACTAGTGACCTGAAGCACTTCACGCAGTGCAAGAAAGCAGCAGCAAAGGCAAACAAGATGCTGGGATGCATATCTAGGAGGGGTCGGTCGAAGGCGAGAGGAGGTTATACTACCCTTGTACAGGTCATTGGTAAGGCCACATCTAGAATATGGAGTTCAGTACTGGTGCTGGTACAGCCCTGGCTGATCAGCAAACACTCAGAATTAAACAGTTCTAAAACTAGATGGACTAGGTATACCCTACACCAGTGGCTGTGGCTTAAACAAAAAATTTCAACCTTGATCAGACAGTCAAGCTGGATGCCAATTAGGTGGCACCCAGATACTAACCAACAAAGTTCATACAGGTTTCCCAGCACTGGGGAGAAGCAGCCTTACATTATTTCATTAGCTTTATCGGGGGGGGGGGTGTCTTTTAACTTTCAATCAGCTAAAGGCTAAATTTCATTTGCCAACCACAGACTTCTTTACATATCTGCAACTCAAAGCCTTTTAGGAAACCCAAAACTGAAAATTCCAATTGGCTCCAGGAGAATGCCACAAGCCCTGTGTGCCGTATCATCGGTGCACCAGGGTCTTGTGGCATTTTGGGCCTTTTGAAAATTGAGTCCCTTATGTGTGGAGAGCTCTCACCCACTGTCAAGAGTCACCTTCCCCAGCCAGTCATGTTCACATTATTCTAGAGATGCGAACATACATATGAAGAAGCCAGCAGAAGAAAGCCATTTGGTCTTTTAAGTCTGCTTGTACTGCAGGGTCCACAGCTTGAGCTAATGTCCCTGCTGTCCCTCCCCACTCCTTCCATCCTCCCTACCCATGATCCTTACCTTCCTCCATGCCTATCCTAGCCTCTGTCTTAAAGCTGCCCACTGTCTTCAACAAGATAATCTCTTCCGACAGCACATTCCAAGTGTCCACCACACTCTGTGAAGAAGTGCTTCGTGACCTCCCTCCTAAACCTCCCACCCTCCAGCTTTAGACTGTGTCTCCTCATTTTATGGTTGACACTCAGCTTAAGAGACTCTCCTTATCAACTTTATTTATCCCTTTCAAGTACTTGAAGGTCCCAGTCATGACCCCTCTTTCTGTCCTGTCTTCCAGGGAGTACATGTTCAGTGCCCTCAACCTCTCCTCATATGCCTTACTCTGCTGACTGGCTATCATCTTTGTAGCCCTCCTCTGGACCTTCTCCAGCAGGTTAATGTCCTTTTTGAGGTGTGCGCACCAGTACTGAACTCCAGACTCTAGATGCGGCCTTACCAGTGACCTGTACAAGGGCAGTATAACCTCCTCTCTCGTACTACTGATCCCCCTAGATATGCATCCCTGCATCTAGTTTGCCTTTGCTGCTGCTTTCTTGCACTGCACGATGCGAGGTCTGCAGGCCATACATCATAATAATAATCTTTATTAAGCGCAATTCAGGAATATCAAAGCACTTTACAAAAAATAAATATAAAAACTGTTAAAACCAATAATAATTAGAATTAAGAAATAACCTGCAAACAGATTAATCTCAACTAATGGAAAAAGCAAGATTGAATAAATAGGTTTTCAGTGCTGTTTTAAAGTTTTCTGTGGTCTGGCACTCTCGAACCCAACGAGGTAGAGAATTCCACAGAGTGGGTGCTACGAACACAAATGATCGATCCCCAGATGTCTTCAGCCGAACCCTGTGAACCTCTAGCAGTCCCTTGTCGGTTAAGCGGACGGTTGGGGCAATAGGGATTAAGAAGCTCTTGCAGGTAGCCCGGTCCCTGTTCGTGTAGGGCTTTACAGGTCAGCAAGCTGACCTTAAAGGTGATCCGCCATTGAACTGGCAGCCAGTGCAGCTTGTGCAGCACAGGTGTAATATGGCTAGCTCTAGAGACCCCAGTCAGCAACATGGCTGCCACATTCTGCACCAGCTGCAGATGGCAGATAACCCCTGGTAGCCCTAGGTAAAAGAGGGCGTTACAGTAGTCCAGGCGAGAGGTCACAAAGACATGGACCAGTGTCTGAAGGTCGTCGGGCAGAACCAGATGCCTAATCCAGGAGATATTCCTCAGATGGTAAAATGAGGTCTTGACGACTGATGACACCTGAGATGACACATACTGACTCAACAGACAGAGGGAGTGGCCCTAAAGACATTAAGCTGTCAAAACTTATGGACTGATGACGTCGAGGCATACCGCACGACCTTCAAGAGGATTGCTAGAACGTGTGGGTGGCCCAAAGAACAGTGGGTCGTGAGACTATCCCACAGCTAACTGTCCAAGCCCAGTTGTTGTATAGCTATATGGACACTTGAGGTGCCGAGGAGTATGACAAGGTAAAAAGAAGAGAGATCTTGAGGCGGTACGACACAAATACCAAAATATACCGCCAAAGATTTAGATTCCTGAAAATGCAGTCAGTGCACACACCGAGAGAGACATATGCCAAGTTGAAGGACCTGTGTTATAAATGCTCATAGCCGGACAGTAAAACCATTCCTCAGCTGCTGGAGGCCATCATTATCGAACAATTTATAAAGGTTTTGCCACAGGATGTCCAAATATGGGTACGGGAACATAAACCTGAGGGAGCAGAAAAGACCATCGCCTTGGCAGAGGATTTCTTGGCTGCCTGACCATCGAGACCCCGAGGTTGCCAAGGAAATGCAACCACCACCTCCACTAACCTGGTAAGGAACACTACATCTTACTTTGAGAGGGCTCTTGCAGTAGGTAATTACATATAGGACTGATGCTGGCAGGCGGCAGGACCCCACGGAAAAATTTCTAGCTAGCAGTCCCTGGCGACGGACCGCCCCCACATCAGGTGACTGGCAGCAGGAGACGTCGGTATAAAGGGGCGGTCCCGGATGCCCGCCTTCCAGTTCTTTCCGTACGTTAGCTCATGCCAGGCGCCTCATGGAAAAGTTGCGTTAACCGTCAGCCCTACCTTCGGTCTGTTTTTACTGAAAAATCATTTTGACTAACGTCGGTGTATGTCGTCCCCACCCTCCGAACACAAGAATAAGTGCGATTCATGCGGTGCCCAGCTACAGACAAGGACGACCACTAAGCCAGCGTGTTCTGCCTAGTCCCCGATCACCTGGTCGAGAAGTGCCAGCACTGCCTCAGTTTCAACGTGGCTACCCAGAAAAGGTGGCAGCAATCCCTGGAAGCCCATATTCTCAAGAAGAAAATGAGTTCTATGGAGAAGGAGCTCAAAAAACTGAGGTAGGCGTCCACTTCCGGAAGGCCATCAGAAGAAGAGAAAGGAGGAGAAGAAGGAGAAGAAGGGACAAGGGCTCCTCTACCGCTGCGTCCTCCTGGAGTCGCTGGGACGCAGGTAACATCCTCCGGGGATCGCCTGACAGCCACCGGAGGTTTCCGAGGGGCGCCGCCCGCCCGCCTGGCTCGGGCTCGGGCCTCCTGGCGGGCACCTCCGGCAGTTGGAGGCCTCCGCCCTGGCTCGGCCACAGGCTCGGTGGCCCACCACTGTGGGCTACTGCAAGCCGGGCTGCTCCTCTGACGCCCGCCTGAGAGGGCTGGTAAGGCGTCCGACCCTTCGGGGCGACGCGCGACCTCCACTCCACTGGACCAGGCCGATCACTCTACTCTGCCCGCCTCCGGTGATGGCTCTCTTAAGTCGGACGTTGGCTCCTCCGGCACCCGCCGAGAGCTCGCCTCTAAGCCTCACGTCAGTTTGTCCGACGTCCGGCCGGCTAAGGAACAGACAACGGACCCCCCCCATGTCCGTCATACCCGGTTCCCCACAGCCTTCGCTGCCGTCTGGGGAACCAGTCTCTCCCCAACCCGACCCCAAGGACTTTTCCCCTCCGTCCCCGGGCGAAGCTGGGGATCTTTGCCTCAGTCATTCCTTCCTCCACCTGGTGCGCCGGACCTGACGTCGGCTCCCTGGACGCCGGCCCCTCTGACGTTGGTACTTCCGGCGCCAGGGCCTCCGCCGTCTGCCCTGATGTCGGCCTTACCGACTCCGGGAGACATTTCGCTCCCATCGGGCCCTCCGAGCTCTCCACTATGGACTCGCCTGTGAGGCCTCCGGCCGGGCCGTCTGCTCTGGCAGCCCCCCCCCCCAGCTCCTGGGTATCCTCTGTCCTATTCGATGCCGGTGTACCCGGGACTGCAGTATCCGGCGCCACAATACCAGACGCCGGGCTACCCGCAGCCAGATTTTGGATACGCTCCATAAGGTTACAGCCCGTATCCTTATCCCCCGCCTCCTCCTCCTCCACTGCCCTCGCGGCCGCCGGTGGACCTGCAGGAGACTCTGGCCTCCTGGTGGGCTGAGGCCAAGGCTCAGCTCACCAAAGAGGTCGAGAGCTGCCTTCCGGCAACGGTGCCGTCCCAGGTTCCCGTATGCCCGAGGCGTCACACTCCCTCACCACCTCTGGACTCCAGGGTTCTTCCGTCTGGATCCAGAGAAGGGCAGGATACGCTTCCCCGGGGACTTCCCAAGGGGTCCGTTCCTCCCCTGGGTTGGGAAAGGGAGTCTTTCTCTTCTTCATCCTCCTCTTCACCCTCGGACTCTTCCGACGGTTGCTCCGAGAGAGACGACGAGCCTCGCTGTCTGTTGAAGCCCAGGCCAAGGACTCCTCCGAAGTCTCCTCCGGAGGATCCTTCTTTTACGGAGTTGCTTAGGAAAATCCAGGAGGTTCATCAGTGGCACTCCCTGGAACCAGATCCTCAGCGTCTGAAACTCGCTGAACATCTGGATCTGCCCGTGACAGCTCCTACCTTGGTGCCACCCTGGATAGAGCCTCACGCTGACCTTGTTACCACAATATGGAAGCAGCCGTCGGCCTTAGCCCCACTTCCTAGGAAGTCGAACCGGCTATATCAGGCTCCAGAGGGTGTTGATTTCCTGGATTCTCACCCTCATGCCGACTCAGTTGTGATTAGCACCGCTCACGGCCGGTCGGCGAACCCCAAACATCTTAGCTCGTCAACGCCTGATAAGGAATCACGCCTTCTGGACCAGTATGGGAGAAAGATTTGCGCTTCCTCCACACTGGGGATCAGGGCCCTGAACTATGTCGGCCATATGGGGGACTACCAGAAGGCCATCCTGACTCAGGCAGAAGCCAAACTGGACTCCTTGCCTGACTCCCAAGTCAAGCAGGAGTTGGCTGATCTCGTCCGCTCTGCTCGTTTGGCCAGTCGACACATGCTACGTGCGACATACGATGCAGTGGACACTGCTGGGTGGAGCTCAGCATTCGCTGTAGGCCTCGGGGCCATGCTTGGTCTTGGTGTCAGGTCTGGTCCCGAGGTGCATCTGGTTATCCAGGAAGCACCCTTCCGAGTCGGTCTTTTCAGGGTGATGTCAAGGACATCATCACCAATTTCAAGAGAAGGGACGGCTCTGAATCGGTTGATTCCATGTACCATCCCCATCAGCAGCAGCGCCGCCCCTTTCGAGACGGAATTGGCCAAAGGCGAAACCCCAGGAAGCGCGGCCACAACGCTGGCCTCACAGCTGCAGCGGGTGCTTCCAGCTGCTGTGCTGCCCCACACCACCTGATTCCTTTCCTCTCCCACTGCCTCTGGACTCCCCAGAGGAACCAGTAGGAGGGAGGTTTTCCCTCCACCTTCCAGGATGGGAGAGGATAACCACAGATTCTTGGGTGTTCCAGCTCATAGCACAAGGACACTCCATAGAGTTTCTTCAGAAACCACCCTGCCACCTCCCTCTGAAATTGTCGTATTCACGGGAACATCTTCTCTTGGTCCAGGAGGAAATCTCTGCTCTTCTGCTGAAGCAAATGATAGAGCCTGTCCCCTTCATCTGCAAGGGATGGGTTACTATTCCCATTTCTTCCTGGTCCCAAAGAAGACAGGAGATCTCGGACCAATTTTGGATCTCAGTTCCCTGAATCTTTACATAGAGTACAACAGGTTCAGGATGCTCTCTTTGCAGAGCCTTCTGCCCCTCCTCCGGCCGGGTCAATGACTTTGTGCTCTGGATATGCAGGATGCTTATCTGCACATTCCCATTCACCCATCTCATCGCAAATACCTTTGTTTTGCATTCCAGGGGGACCACTACCAGTTCAAGGCGCTCCCGTTTGGTCTGTCCTCAGCCCCCCGAGTATTTACCAAATGCCTGGCAGTGGTGGTGGCCCACCTGCGTATCAAGGGAGTGCAGGTTTTCCTGTGCCTGGACGACTGGCTCCTGGTGGCCTCATCCAGGAAGGAACTCCTGCGTTTCCTGTCCCTTACCCAGCAGGTTTTTGCCTGACTGGGTATTACCATCAACCATTCCAAGTCTCATCTGGACCCATCCCAGAGGCTACAGTTTATTGGGGCGATTCTCGATACGACCATGGGCAAGGCCTTCCTGCCTCCGGACAGGGCGTCCACCCTTCAGACCCAAATAAGTCTGTTGTCCGACCACTGGATGGTCTCTGCGAGGTCGGTCCTTCGCCTTCTCGGGCTCATGGCGGCTGCTATCCTGATGGTACCTCGCGCTCGACTCCACATGAGGATCTCTCAGTGGACTCTACGCTCTCAATGGGATCAGCTAGTGGACAACCTAGAGCACTCAGTTCTGGTCTCCTCGCCGATGATGCAAGACTTGCAGTGGTGGATGGTTCGAGAGAACCTGTTCCGGGGAGTTCCTTTCTTTCATCCTCCCCCCCTCCCAGACTCTAACCACAGACTTCTCAGGTGAAGGTTGGGGAGCCCATCTAGGCCCTCATCAGACCCAGGGCTCCTGGTCCAAGCTAGAACAAGCTCTCCACATCAATGTGCTCGAGCTTCGGGCAGTGTTGTACGCTCTCCAAGCCCTTCACCAATACATCCTTCCCGGCCACCTAGTCGTCCAGACGGACAACATGTGCGTGGTGTGGTACATCACCAAACAGGGAGGGACTCGGTCCTACCCTCTGTGCAGGGAGGCAATGAGGGTTTGGGATTGGGCAGCACAACACGACCTTCGCCTCACGGCAATTCACGTTCCGGGAGTTGACAACACGCTGGCAGACAAGCTAAGTCACTCTTCTGCTCTGACTCACGAGTGGGAACTGGACCAAGGGGTCCTAGACAGTATCTTCCAACTTTGGGGAACACCACAGGTCGACTTGTTCGCATCCCCCCTAAACGCAAAACTTCCCATCTTCTGCTCGCTCGTTCCAGAGCGAGGCGCTTTTTGGAGCGATGCTCTGTCTCTAGACTGGAAGGACAGATTCGTCTGTGCCTTTCCCCCAATTCCACTGATCCCACGAGTCTTGCAGAAACTAGCTTCAGAAGGAGCATGAATGATTCTGATCGCTCCTTTCTGGCCCAGGCAAGTCTGGTTCTCTCTTCTACAACAATATTCAGAGGATCCTCCTCTTCCTCTTCCTCTATCTCGAGGTTTGTTGACCCAGGATCAGGGGACCCTGGTCCATCCAGGCCTCAAATCCCTTCAACTGCATGCATGGCTCCTGCAGACTTAGCCCAATCCCATTTTGGAGTGTCTCCCAAAGTGGCGGAGATCTTAGTGAAGGCCAGAAAACCCTCCACCAGATCCACTTATGCCATGAAGTGGAAAAGATTCACTATCTGGGCCGCTTCTAAGAACGTGGACCCTTTCTCCTGTTCAGCGGGGCTTCTGCTGGAATATCTGCGTCATCTGTTTGACCTGGGTCTCAGCCGTTCCTCTCTGAAGGTACACATGGCGGCCATTTCGGCCTATCATGTTCCCTTCGCTGACAAGGCTTTTGCTCAACTGGAGGTCTCCAAGACCTTTCTCAGAGGGTCTCATCTGAGGCCCCCATCCATACTCCTGCTCCCCTTGGGACTTGAACTTTGTTCTCGAAACTTACTCCCTCCTTGAACCTGCAGCTTCTGGATTTGAAGTTCCTTTCATGGAAGACTCTCTTCTTGGTGGTCATTACTTGGCTCGGAGAATCTCCAGGCTCCAGGCCCTGATGTGTAAAATCCCATACTTGATTTTCACAAGGAACGAAAGTTGCTCTTCGCATCGAATCCTAAGTTTCTCCCTAAAGTAGTAGCGAGTCTACTCTAAATCAGTCCATAGAGTTACCTGCTTTTTTTACGCAGTACTCTAATCAAGGGGAATATTTACTCCATACTATGGATGTTCACCGGATTCTGAGATACTACACCAACAGGACGAAGGATCTCAGAAAGACTGATCAGTTGTTCGTCTCTTTTGCTCACAAAAGAGAAGGCAGTGCGGTTTCCAAGCAATGCCTGTCTAAGTGGCTGGCTCATTGCATCACTTTCTGTTACGACAAATGCAACAAGACCCTTCCGGGTCAAGTCAGAGGCCACTCCACAAGAGGAGTAGCTGCCTCAGCGGCTTGTTTCAAGAATGTGTCTGCGTCAGACATCTGCGCTGCCGCCACCTGGACTTCCGTCCATACCTTTTCGAAACACTACAGTTTGGATGTTGCCTCTCGCTGTAGAGCAGGCTTTGGGCTGGCTGTTTTGCAAGGCCTCTTACCTTGAGGCTTACACAACCAGAACTATCTTTTGGAGTAGTTTTCCTCCTCCCGGTGCCTCTTTTTGTTCCAGACTGCTTGGGATTCAGTCCTGTATGTAATTACCTACTGCAAGAGCCCTCTCGAAGTAAGATAGTACAGTTACGTAAGAACTTACTGTAACAGTAGATCTTCTAGAGAGGCTCTTGCAGTAGGTACTACCTTCCCGCCCTCCATCCCCCTAAGCTTTTTCAGCTCCTTTTCCATTGAGGAAAATATCCGCTTCTCTTTCGTCCGGCATCTTTTGGCCTGTGGCGGGAAAGAACTGAAAGGCGGGGGTCCGGGACTGCCCCTTTATACCGACGTCTCCTGACGCCGGTCACCTGACGTGGGGGCGGTCCCTCGCCAGGGACTGCTAGCTAGAAATTTTTCCATGGGGTCCTGCCGGCGTCAGTCCTATATGTAATTACCTACTGCAAGAGCCTCTCTCGAAGATCTACTGTTACGGTAAGTTGTTACGTAACTGTACTTTCCTTTACTTCTGCTAAGCAAACTGTTAAGACTGAATGGAGAACTGAAAAAAAAGGGGAGGATCCCGTCATCTGAAATTGTGTGTCATGGCTGCCAAAGAGAGGGATGTTTAATCAGAAATTACCCCAATGTTAAGGAGCCAGGAAACCTTGCCTTAGCAAATTGGGGATCTTTCATGGCTACAGTGAAGGTGGGGTCACAGCAAATGCTGGGATTGATTGACTCAGGTAGTCACCAGACATTGGTTCGTTCTGACTTGGTGAATGTGTCAAGGGAACAGGGAAAAGGAACTGCTGTTGTTTGCATACATGGTGATACCCACTGCTACCCCACAGCCCCACTAGAAATGACTGTCCGAGGACAAACCCATGAGATAGAAGTGGGTCTGGTGCCGCATCTGCCGGTACCCATTATTATTGGACATGACCACCCAGACTTTTCATCCTTTTATAGAGTGCCATACTGGACAGGCACCCGTGGTAGCTGTCACCACCAGGGCCCAGGCTAAGCAACAAACACAATTTCTGAGTATCTTCCCTTTTTGAAGAGGACCTTTTTGACAGTCCTGGGAAAGATCGAAAACCAAAGGTAGAGAAGACTGGAAAAAGCCTAGCGGGACACGCGTATTGGGGTGAAACCAGAACTGGGACATATGTTAAGTAAGGGGGATATGCGAACTAAACATAAAATGCATCCATCCTTAACCATTTTTTCCCCCAACCGGTGGGCAAAAACACAGAAAAAGGTGCCCCTTAATATAATATACAGTCAATAATGTGTTGTTATACAGGGAATACACCTACCCCAGGACGGGGGAAGTAGTTGCCCATTGTATGGTCCCTGAGAATATCAGTTAGAACTCATCCACCTAGCTCATGACATCCCATTAGGACACGCTGGTAGGGACAGTACCTTGAACCGGATCCTGACCCATTTTACTAGCCCACTCTACATGAACAGATAGCAGAGTACATTAAATGTTGTCCAGAATGCCAGGAAGTGGCATAAACAGGCAGGAAAGACAAAGGACCCCTACAGACCATCCCCACAGTGTCCCATCCATTCGATAGGATAGCCATGGACATAGTGGGACCCTTGGAGAAAAGCTCCAAGGGGAAATAGTTTTATCCTAGTAATATGTGACTATGCTATCTGCTATCCAGAGGCTATACCCATGAAGACTGTCACCACCCCCAGAACAGCCAAAGAATTGGCCAGGTAGTTCAGTCGCATGGGTATCCCTCAAGAAATGCTCACAGACCAGGGGAGTAACTTCAGTGCCAGCCTACTGAAGGAGCTCTACCGTCTCCTAGGGATAGTCACAGTGCGCACCACCTCCTCTTACCATCCCCAGACTAACGGTTTGGTTGAAAGGTTTAACCAGACCCTGAAAAGAATGAAGAAGTTGTTCTTCAGTAAGTAATGTAGAGATTGGGATAAGTACCTCCCTTATCTCTTGTTTGCCTATCGGGAGATTCCCCAAGCATCAACTGGTTTCTCTTCCTTCTCTCTGTTATACTGGCGAAATCCGAGGGGCCCATTAGATGTGGTAAAGGAGCACTGGGAGGAAGGGAAAGAGGTGGGACATCGAAATGTGCTAGAGTGTATGATCCAGGAACTCCAGAAAGGTTCATGCACACACCAAACCCCTGTTGGGGGACACCAAACATTTAATTTCAAATCAAAATGTCATTATTTTCTCATTTTCAGAGCATACGTCTAGCCTGACGCTTTTCGGACTCACACTGGTCCTTTATCAAAGGCTAGAGACAAACACCACTGTCCCATTTAAATGCCAGACATACAAACATGTGACCTGGTGACATTACTGATAGTCAAATCCATCGGTTATTTCAAATTTCAATGGAGTAGTTCTTAAATATCACTATCACTAGTCATAATTTAGTATGAACAAATATGTGACGTTATAGAAAACTTATTTATATATAAAACACATAAATATACAAAATGTATTTTATTCTATGTACTATAATACAGACGCTATTGCTAAAATAAAGCAAGACAGAAGAAAAAGGGAGAAACGGGGTGGGGAGGGAAAGAAACCAAAATATGTAAAAGTGTCATAGAGAGAGAAAATAAATATAAATAAATATATAAAGAGAAAGAAAGAAACAAAGAAACAAGGCAAAAAAACGGGGCAGGAAGGGGGAAGTTAACCTTGCTATGTACAAACTATTATACTCCATACAGTTCTACTACTGATAAAACGATACTGGAAATCCTTAGACCTTCTAGAGAGAAACATTGCGTGCATATTTAATAGTTATAAAAATTCAAGTTTATTATTATGGCTTCTCCACATTCTTAGAATCATAATTTTCAAATTTCCTAATTCGTGTATCTTTATTCAGGTACTCACCGTTATAAAGTTTCTAATTCCTCAAACCTAGTCCCCTCAGATGAAGGGGTTAACCTCAAAAGCCATTTTCTTAAACTTTTCTCTCTGAAACTTGTTTTTTTACTTTGTTTCTTTCCCCACTTATATCTCAAAAAATGGAAAGAACATCAAAGACCAATTACATAATTCATCAATATAACTGTTTTTTCAGGTGGGGTCTGACGTCCAAACTCGTATTGAGGCCTGTTTTTTTTATTGGCCTTCAGTGTTAACATCCAAAAGTTTTCTCTTGTAAGCATCAAATTCTTGTAATCTCCTCCCCATGGGTTCTGAAAGACTCTATCAATAGGCATAAACTTAAAAGTATGGACATTTCCTGACGCTTTCATAATGTGTGCTGCTGTAGCATTACTTTCATCTCTGTTCTCAGTAGCCCTTAAATGTTCACCCAGGCATTTTTTGAAATTTTTTGTTGTCTTTCCCACATAAAGTGCTGAACATGAACATTCTGCAAAATAAATGACTCCTTCTGTATTACACGTGATGCACTATTTGATATAATAGTTTTTTTTCAACATTACAGCTACCGAATTCCTTTCCTGTTTTCACATGGCTACAACATACATATTTTTTTGCACTGAAAACAACCTCTTCTCTGGTTCTGCCATGTCGTAGGATTCTTAGTTTGGAAATGACTATGTACTAGCAAATCTTTTAAAATTGGGGCTCTCCTGAAGCACATTCTCGGGGGTTGTTTACTCACATCTTCTAGGCCTATATCTGTTGCTAAAATATGCCAGTTTTTCCTTACTATACTTTCTAGAGCATATGTTTGTGCAGAGTACGTAGTGAATATATTAAATCTGTCGTCTTTTGCCTCATTCCTTTCTCTCTCTCCCTTAGCAAGCTCTCTTTCGATATGTTTCTCATTTCTTCCTTAGTTTCACTAACCTTAGTAGTGCTATATCCTCGTTGTTTAAAGAACCACTGACACCAAAAGTGCTACATTGCAGAATCCAAATAAGCATACTCCCAGTAAATCTCATACCAAAAACTAGATTTTTACGTTATTTCGTTTTAAAGTTATTGGCCATTTTGTAACTTTGATTGCACTACCTGTGCAATTAAAAGCAGGTGTCAGTAAAGAGCTGCTGATGATGTCATGTAGGGACCTCAAAGTCTGGTAATCCCTGTCGGCAAACATATAGGACCCATTTCTCCAAAGTTGTAAAGATCACGTGCAATGGCTTCCATAAGTAAAACAGACTGCACCAGTCAGTAAACATTACTATAAAAGCTATATACGTTTCAGGTTTTGTAACAAAGTTGATAAAATTGTATTATTTAATAAAGAAATAATGCATGACAGCGTGTGTGTCGTGCTGGATAATGCCACACCTGGGGGTTAAGCCGAAAAGGCCCAGTGCCCCAGGCGTATGCTATCCCAGCACGCACACACCCTGGAATGCATTATTCCTATTATACAATGGCTTGTTATATATAAAATAAAAAATAATTTTAAAGAATGTTTTTATTGGTGTGAAAAAATATTTTTGTTTCTTATAAGGAGATGCAAAAAAGAGAGTATCCTAGAGGTCCATAAGCTCATCTACATTGATTCACAGTGCTGAGACTAGACCTGTGGTGTTATGCTGGGATAACGCCATGGGTCCCGCCCCAAACTGACCAATCACAGTCCAAGATTCTTTCTTGCCATTGTATAATGCTGTTTTTGTGTGGTCTATTTCTCCAGGGTTGCTGGATGCTAAGTCAGCATGCCTCCAGGCTGCTGAAGCCATTTGGAGTGCTACTCTAATGTGCCTGTTAGGAAATTGTATTTGCTGCTAGTATTGTAATGTTGATACAGTAATTTCACTGCTGTTTTGTCATTGTCTGTTTTACAAAACATTTTAATAGTGGCCTTATGTATGTTAATTCCTACTATGGGTGGGAGTGTTCGCTCTGGTAAAGTGATCATTGTAATTTAGAGTAGAACATAGATGAGTCTGCCCACCCCATTGACAAGGAGATGGGATAATTGTTTTAAATTGCCATTCTTAGAAGTTGCCTCAGTTGACTGATAGGTATGAATGAGCTCAGCCTTTCACCACTTATTCAGTCTGCAAACCTCTCAACAGTGTGCTATGACCCAGCATTCAACAACCCAGAAAAAAGGACCTCAATAAAAAGGCACCCAGACAAAATATTGTCAGTTTTGTTACAAAGCCTGAAACACAAAGTTTTTAAAGCAATGTTTACTAACTCATACTGCCTGTTTTACTTATGAAAACCATTGCACATGATCTATACAACTTTAGAGAAACAGGTCCTATAAGCTTGCTGACAGGAAATACTGGACTGTAAGGTCCCTAGCTGTTTACTGAAACAGGCTTTTTTTGAACAGGTAGTGAAATCAGGGTACAAAACAGCTAATAACTGGGGTGGATGGCAGCTCGACGCATCAAAAGCGTGTTGCCATCCACTTCTTTGCGATAGATGTCACTTGCTACAGTGCCTTCTTGTGTTCGTATTAACTTAAGATCTAAGTAAGAAATAGATTCTTTATTCATCTGATAACGTGAATTTTAGATGTGGATTAGTACTGTGTAAAAACTCTCAACTCCTGAAATTCATCTTTTTCCCCATTCCACAAAACCAGCGCATCGACTATATATATCTTTTCTATAGACTTATTTTCTGTAAAAACTCATTCCTATTCTCATTAAAAACAAACTCCTCTTCCCATTGTCCCACATACAAATTGGCTGTGGAGGGTGCACATGTCGCCCCATAGCCGAACCTTTCGTCTGAATATATATTTCTTTATTGAACAAGAATGTATTACATTTCAAAACCATCTCTAGTAGTTTTAGCATCAGTTCTGTAGGAGGTCTGTCCATTTCTATGTCTTTGTTTAAATAAAAAGCTGTTGCATCCAGGGCTCCTTCGTGGGGTATATTCGAGTATAATGATTCTATGTCCATAGTAATCAAATACATATTTTCATCCATTGTGACATCCTTAACTAGATTTAGAACTTCTTTTGGTATCTCTTATATACGAAGAGAGTTTCTCAATTAATGGCCTAAAAAAGGCATCACAGAACTGGGAAAGGGGTTCTGTTAGTGAGCCAGTTCCACTCACTATGGGGCATCCGGGGGGATTCTTGAGTGTTTTGTGAACTTTGGGGAGTACATAAAATGTGACTGTTACAGGGTTTTCAGTTGTTAGGAACTCTTTAGTCTTCCCATCTATCTCTCCTTTATCGTATGCTTCAATCAGTAATTTGTCTATGCGAAATTTAAAGTCTTGTGTAGGATCCTCCCTTACTTTTTCATAGAATTCCATATTACTCAGTTGTCGCTGTATTTCATTCACATAATCTTCAGTATTCATTAATACCACTGCCCCTTCCCCCCCTTTGTCTGCTTGTTTTATAATGAGTGTGTTATCTTCTTGGAGGCTTTTTATAGCTGCCCTCTCTTCTTTTGTAACATTCTGAAAGCTCCGGAGTAGTGGTTTTGAAAAAAAAGTGCTCCAATTTTTCCCTACCAATTCCTTGAATTTTGTTACTGTTATGTGACTAGTGATTGTGGTATTTAAGAGCTACTTCATTGAAATTTAAAATAACCAGTGGATTTGATTATCAGCAATGGTGTCACCAGGTCACATGCTTGTATGTCTGGTATTTAAATGGGATAGTGGTGTTTGTCTCTAGCCTTTGATAAAGGACCAGTGTGAATCCGAAATGCGTCTGGCAAGACGTATGCTCTGAAAATGAGAAAATAAAGAATGAAATTTTGATTTGAAATTAAACGTTTGGTGTCCCTCAACAGGGGTTTGGTGTGTGTATGAACCTTTCTGGAGTTGCTTTGTGTTTGTTCGGTGCACCACCCACCCTAGTGCGAACTCTCAAGTGGAACTGCAGTATATGATCCAGCTTCATAGACTTCTAGTAAGGTATGTGAAGATGGCACACCAGAATCTAGGACAGAAACGGGTCGAGCAGAAAGCGCCATATGACTAAGGGGTAGGCAGCAAATCCTTCCAGGTAGGGGATAAAGTATTGTTACTACTTCCTTCCACAGAAAAGAAGCTGCTGATGAAGTGGCAAGGCCCCTTTTCCATCCTTGGACAAACTGGGGCAATTAGCATGCCGGGGAACAGATCCCACCAGAAGGTCTACCACATAAATCTCCTGAAGAAATGGTGTGAGCCACCTACCCCTGTATGTTACATGCATCCTGAGATCAGCGACTCAGAGACAGCTTACAGGAGGTTAGAACAGCCAGGACAACTAGAGAAGATATGAGTTAACCCTGAGTTATTTATTTATTTATTTATTGAAAATGTTTCACCAGGAAAGGCACACTGAGCAAAAAGATGCTCGTCTCATGGTGTGACCTGGGGGTTACAGAGGAGGCAGGTATACATACAGTAGTCGAACTTATAGTAGCATAGTATGGAAAATGTACATAGTTGGGAGGGATTGCATTTGAACTATTACATGAGCGGTGCTGTTCAGCACATCGCAGGCACAGCAAGTACAGGTTATACAAATCGTGGTTACACAATGAGGTAAACAGTACAGAACATGATCTTAAGGCAAGGTATACAATACAAGGGTACACATTGAGGCTAAACATGAAATAAATAAGTGCCAGTTACAGACCAGGGGTAGTAGTACCAGAATTTGAATGTAGTTAAACCCCCAACAACAGGAGGATTTACAAAAATTGTTGCACAGGTACACGTCTACCTTTACAAACATCCTGGGTAGGGCTAAAGGGATCACGCACTCCATTACAGTTACCCAGGAGGAGCCCATCCACCAAAAGCCGTACAGGCTGCCCATTAAAGTTAGGGATGAGGTGATATAGGAGGTACAGAAACTACAAAAGCTAGGTATCATTGTACCTTCCAGAAGTGTGTGTGGTCTTCACCCATTGTGGTGGTAGGAAAAAAGGAGGGTGGGATTTGCCTCTGTCTTGATTTCTGCAAGATGAATAATGGGTCACTCTTCGATGGCTACCCCATGCCTCGAATAAACAACATTAGTGATAGATTGGGGAATGCATGTTACATCTCTACACTAGATTTAACCAAGGGTTTATTGTCAGAGTCCCCTGTCCCCTGAGTCATGGGAGAAAACTGCGTTTGGTACCCCGATTAGTCTATACCATTTTGTAACGATGCCTTTTGGGCTACATGGGGCCCCTGCCATGTTCCAGAGTTTCATGGACCAGATACTTCAGCCACACATGGAGTACTGCGCTGCATATCTAGATGATGTGGTGGTTTTCAGCCCTGATTGGGAAACCCATATGGCACACCTAGATCATGTTTTGCAGTCTGACAAAGCAGGAGTGACAATAAATCCATCCAAATGTATCCTGGCAAATAACAGAAACAAGGTATCTGGGTTTCATTTTGGGGAACGGGCAGGTCAGGCCCAAACTAGAAAAAGTTACTGCTGTAGCTAACAGCCCTGTGCCAACCACGAAAAAACATGTAAGGTCCTTCCTAGGATTAGCTGGCTATTATAGGAGATGCATGCCTAATTTTTCATCTATTGCCAGCCCTTTGACGGACCTTACTAAGAAAAGGTACCCAAACAAAGTTCAGTGGTCCCCCAGTTGTGATGAGGCCTTTAGAAGCATCAAGGCCATCTTGTGTACAGCCCGTCCTACAAAGTCCTGACTTCAGTCAACCATTTGAGGTGCGTACTGATGCATCAGAGGCAGGTATTGGAGCTGTATTAACTCAGAGGACAAATGGGGAAGAGCATCCTATTTTTTACATATATGTATATGTGTATATATATATATATATATATATATATACACACACACACACACACACACCTGTGTGTGTGTGTATGTATGTGTGTATATATGGGGATACATGATGGGCATGAGGGGATATGTAAAATATTCTCACTCCTGCAGAGTGGATGATCACGAAAAGTCAAGGCACGAAAGTGAGATATCTATGTCTCACGCATGTAGGAGTGAGAATATTTTACATATCCCACTCATGCCCATCATGTGTTCTGATTTATACAATAGGGTATTTGTTGGCAATTTGTGTGTAGAAGGTACGAAATGTGTTATTTTATTTCTAAGTGTTGCTGCGCCATGATGAGGCTGTGTTGGTAATGGGAGGCCGCTTTTTATGAATAAGTCTGTTGTCTGTTGTTGATTGGCTATCGTTGCATGGTAGTGGTTTTTCATTGGTATCTCGTGTGATTTTGTGTAGAAATGTATCATATTGGTTGCTATTTATGTTGTACCATTGGTCGGTAGTAGTGATTGATAGTGGGAGTTGTGTTTGATTGGTTTGTGAGTGAGACTGGGCGTGTCTTTCTTTTGAAGAAGACTTCCGTGTTTCAGCGTCTCGGTTTACCGTAAAGAGATTGTAAATAAGTTTATTTATTTAATTTCATACTTATGTATGCATTAATGCGACTTTATTTTTTAAATGGGTGCTTGTGTGAGTTTTTTTCAGTTTGTGAACAGACTTGTTCACGGCTTCAGTTCGGAGTTTTGCCATGGCTGCTGCATTTCAGGTATTTGTTATTATTTTGCATTGCTATCAGAGAAAATGTGCTTTGCTTTCTTGTGAGGAGGGGCTGTTGTTGTCATGGTTTGCATGTTCGATAAACCTGTCCTGCATTCACGGGTTGTATTTTTGTAACTGAGCACCACGCAATGCTTTTTTACTGTTAAATGTGTAATTAGAAACAGCAGTGAAGTTAGTAGCATGGAAACTCGAGCTGTTTTAACATTTTAACTATTGTAACAGGTGAATGTGATTTGCTTCAGTTGCTAGGATACTGTAATGCCTGCACATCTTTTCCTGATGACATAGCTACTGTGAGAATATCACTTTGCTGACGTAGGAACTGTGTGTGTAAATCTGCATATCTACCACAGTTCCTACGTCAGCAACATTTATCTCACTCTAGTGAGAATACATGTTTTATCTGCAACGCTTATCAGCCACCCCTATTGTATAAATATATATATATATATATAAGGCAAAAACTCCGTTTAATGCATTAGTTAGGGTTGTTCCACAGCGACAAAGTGAGGAATTCGCTGTTAGGGTTGAAAACCCTAACTCAATTCACCCCCCAGCACCACACAGACACACACACACACACACATGCAAGTATGGGGAGGACCAAGTCAACACAACCAATGACAGACATCCAGCAGTAGGTGACAGAAATAACAAAACAATTGTCTAAATGTACTCTGAGACATCCCCACCCACCTGACCAGGTACTGCATGCTCAGTGGAGATCAACAGCAAAACTGAGGCCATGTACACCAAACGACACATCCCTGATTGCAGCCGCACACAGCACTACACTTAGTAGTTGCATGGCTTTACCTACCGATGCCCCACACCAGACAACACCACATGTGATGGGCCACCTGAGCAATAGAGTTGAGCAAAACCAAGGAGATGTACAGGTATAATATCTCTGATTATAACAAGGGTTTGAGAAATGTAGCTTTCTAATTGACTGTAAACATTGTAATAGCCTTATGTTTAGTTTTTATTAACATACATGTAGAGCCTAACCATATGATGAACATGCTTTAATGTTGTTTAAAAAAAACAGTTTTATTATGATAGCAATAAGCCACTCCCAGGTATTATGTTAATGGTCAGTTTATCACTGTCTAGCGACATGTGGCACTCGGCTACACCTCATTCAACATTAAACCCCTACATGGTAATTAACAGACCATTTAACATAACCATTGGTCATGCCTTATTGCTTAATTGTCTTTATGACTAGATACTCTCCCTCTGCTAGGCACTGCAGGAGTTTTGCAACACAGTGTCACACCCAGTTACACCATACTCTGTCTACTTACTGGAGAATGGCTGTGAATATGAACTCATGAAGATGAACAGTGTAACTTGATCATTACAGTCATCGAAACCTTAGTGTGATTATAACTGACCGAGTCAGTGATAGAGAATAACCCCTGCCATCCTAGTACACTTATCCCATTGTGAGTTAAATCAATACTAAAAGACATTCTGTTTATATCTACACTATACCTACTTGATTGCTGTTGTACCACAATTGACATAGTTATCACTTTGATAGCATCAATGACAGAAGTGTGGCAAACCCAAACACTACGTATACAGCCTGAGTATGAAACAACTGTTAAAAAAAATTACGCTGTGTCCATAAGTAGCATAGATCACTCATTGCAACAATAGTAAATGTATCACTATTTGAATAAGTTAGTCATCACAGATGCAATGAAATTGTCTTTATCAGGTACAACATACTGAGTAAGTGCTTACAGGAAAATCTATCCTATAGACATCTCCGATACAGGTACGTCATTGTTGGCTCAGTAGTCCTGTGATATTTAGAAGTTGCTTGGCCTGATCCATGCAATTACACTGTTTCTTACAAAGAATACTTACTGCATCTTTAGTATTGAAACACACTGAAGGTCTGTGTATGTACATTAGCAGTACAGCTTCATCACCAAGAATGCATCTGATACTGGCAGTACGAATTTCACAGCATTGAACAGGCAATGCTTTCCATACGCTTACATCAGCCTCTCTATCTTCAGTAAACAGTTGCAGTAAATGTACTACTATGAAAATCACATACTAAATGTAACACTACTTTTATCTTGAGCATGCTAGTGTCTTGTAGTTAATTTATGTACTTCTCTTAATTAATGTATACTCACTAGTATTAAAACCTTTCTACAACTGTGATCATGCACCTTTAGCATTTATATTGACTAACGGCACAGTACCAGTTGTGGTGTGGTGTGGGGCATCGTTAGGTAAGGCCATGCAACTACTAAGTGTGGTACGTTGTGTGCAGCTGCAATCAGGGATGTGTACATGGCCTCAGTTTTGCTGTTGATCTCCACTGAGCATGCAGTACCTGGTCAGGTGTGTAGGGATGTCTCGTAGTACATTTAGACAATTGTTTGTTATTTCTGTCACCTACTGCTGGATGTCTGTCATTGGTTGTGTTGACTTGGTCCTCCCCCATACTTACATGTGTGTGTGTGTGTGTGTGTGTGTGTGTGTGGTGTGGTGTGGGGTGACGGAGTTAGGTTTTCAACCCTAACAGTGAATTTCCTCACTTTTGTCGCTGTGGAACAACCCTAACTAATGCATTAAACGGAGTTTTTTGCCTCTAATTTCCCTTCTTTTTAAGAATGATAACGAGAAATAGTGAATGTAATGGCGAGGGCCTTCGATCCGCCACATAATGCGGCCGAAGGGCGCGCTCCCCTACATGATGTCTTGTGGCATAGTAACAGGAACAGCAATGCAAACAGGAGCGCTAACAGTGGCGCACATGGTAACGCAAGCGTGAGTGAGAACAGAAAGGGTAACACACACGGTGTCGTAGACGGGAATGGTCTGCCACGTGATGTGTTGTCACATAGTAACATGGTGCCTGCAAATGGAAATTTCAATGGGCATGGTGACGCTAAGTAAAACAGAAAGAGAAACAGTTCTGTAGACACAAATGGCAAAAAATAACAGAAACGCAAGCGCAAAGGATAACGCACATGGTGGCGCAGACGTCAGCGGTAAGTGAAACGGGTACGGAACCACAAGCGGAAAGGGCAGCAGTAACAGTAATGTAAGCGCACAGGCTGGTTTTCCCCAAAACCTGCATAGAGAAAGACAGTGAGTACAAAGAATGTATGCATAATAATGGGTATCGGAGCAGAAAATGAAGACTTGGAATACTAAATAGGTTGTATCTCAGGAACCGTATGACGTAGAAAAATTTTTTAAAAGTCCTATGATTTACAACTGTCCTGGCTAATTTTGTACTTAAGAGCTCCCATCTAAAAGTATTATCTCGCGACCGCTTCCGAGATACGGGCCCTGAAAGGCACGGTGAACGCCGTAATGTTATCCTATGGGGAAAAAAAGAGAAGTTCGGAGTGCCATAACTTTGCCTCCCTGTAATATTTGTTCACCAAACCACTGAAAGGCACATCTGTGGGCTGTTGGCTGTCTTCCCTCCAAATTTCAGGAAAAAAGACCAAACCGTTATTTTGCAACAGGGTGCCAAATGATTCCTGTAATGCGTCGGGCGCCGAATTGTTATCCGATGGGAAAAACCGTCAACTTTGGAATGCCGTAACTTTGCCGCCGTGTAATATATTTTTACTAAAACACTGAAAGGCACATCTGTGAGATGTCGGCTGCGTTCCTTCCAAATTACAGCCCAAAACTCCCAACTGTTCTTTTGCAGCGCAGTGCTAAAGAATTGCTGTCACTTTCCCACAGACTAGAAAACTACTGTCTAATTTAAGTAAAAGCAAGAAAAGTTCGACACTTCGTGAGCACGATAATTTATAAAAATATTTTTCCAGAAATTTGAAAACATATTTCTGGGGTGTTTTACCCCAAAATAAAGACATGGCTAGCATCCTCAGGGTCCGACTAGGTGAATACAAAAAGAATTAGGTTGCTAGAGGGTCCCAAATTTAAATGCCAACCATTTTTCTGATCACCAACTGAAAACAACATGGCGGATTTGCGAAAGTAACAGGGCCATTTGCGAAACTAAAAATGTATTTGCGACACTGTCGAACTTTTTGTTAACTTTTCCCATTGACTTATAATGGGAAATTGTTTTTTGAATAACTTTTGAACCGTTTAATATTTTTTCACCAAATCTTTGAAAGGCACATCAGGGACCCCGGCCGCACGATCCCTGAAGATTTCGGGCTGGTCGCGCAAACCGTGCGACCTGTATGTGCGACCATAGAATTCCAGAAAAAGCGTAAACGCGCATGCAGATCACGCTTAATAACTCCGCAGCCGTGTATCCGACTGCTACGTAACTTGGCAGATCCCAGGGCCAATGGTTCTTGATCATGTATTCCAAATTTCAGCCAAATCCGTCAAACGGTTGCAAAGTTATTAAGGTGCAAAATTTGGGGGTTTAACATAGAAATGGCTCCTCAACCACTATCTATGGTAGCACTACCGTGCTACCATAATATATATATATATATATAAAATTACACAAAAGGGAAAGGAAATATGCCACCCTTGAAAAAGAGTGTTTAGTCCTGAAAAGAGCTATGGAATCCCTTAAATATTATTTGTGGGGTACTGAGTTTAAAGTACTCGCTTACCACAACACCCTCTGCTGGCTCCATCAAATGAGGGAGAAAAACCTTTGAATCATGAGGTGGTATCTTGCACTCCAGCCCTATCGTTCCTCTGTGTCTTACAGGGCAGGTACCGTGCACCAGAATGCTGATTTTTTTTTTTTTTTTAATCAAGATATGGGGCAGAAGTGGAGGAAAAGGAATGATGTGGTGTTAAAACTATAGAAATTTTTACAATACAACTGACATGTAAGCCTGGTATAGTGCATATTCTCTTTATCTTTTGAGTCGTGTGAATCTGGGATAGTCATTTCGGTTCTGCTTGGCTGGTTAGCTGCAGAATTGCTGAAAGTAGGCCTGTATTGTTAAACAAACAAAGACAATGATAATCTACATTAGGTTAGCCAGATTAAATTAATCCTAAAACAAGTAAATAATTGTCATTCGCGGTTTGTGGTGTTCACTGTTTGCAAGCATAATATGGCGGTACAGACATTATTTTACAGCATTTACCACATGATTCTGTGAAAGTACTCCTTAAGTGTACATTACATGTTTTTCATTTTTTAGAATTCAGATTATGTTGTGTGCAATATATTGTTAAACTGCATGGCACTTTGTAAGGATTTGAGGTCACACAGTTGCAGTTCAGGTCATTACACCTGGGTTCAAGTCCCCTAACCTTTCTGCTTTTGTCTCTGAAGGTGTCTATCTCTCCAAATACTCTGACTATCTACACCCAAGGCCCTGGTATCACGGAAAGTCGGGTTACATTGTGATTTTTAAAGTCCTAAAGGTACAGTAGTCCATTTAACTTGAATTACCCCATTTAATTTTACGATGATACAGTAAGTGCTGTGCTTTTATGCTTTTCACTCCTCTCTTGCGCAGCAAAATCTACCTGTCCATTACACTACATATCAAAGACATCACAATAGGCATTTGTTGTGGACCCAACTGCAGTTTTTTAAGGACTGTGCATCCTGCATACTGTGTTAAGGTTCCTTAACTGATACTGACAACAACAAAAATGGAAAGGGACTGGGGGTAGTTATATCAGATGACCTAAAAGTGGGCAAGCAATGTGAGAAGGCAGTAAGGAGGGCTGGGGGAATACTGGGATGCATAGGGAGAGGCATCACCAGTAGAAAAGAGGAAGTTGTTATCCCTCTGTACAGACAGTTGGTGAGACCCCATCTGGAGTACTGCATGCAGTTCTGGAAACCCCATCTCCGCAAAGACATAGGAGTGGAGGCTGTCCAGAGGATGGCAACCACGATGGTGCAAGGTCTGCACCAGAAGACCTATGAAGAGAGACTAAAGGAGCTTAATATGTATACCTTTTAGGAAAGGAGGGAGAGTGGGTACATGATGGAAACTTTCAGTTACCTCAAGGGAATCAACAAAGTCCAAGAGGGTAGCATCTTTCAGAAGGAGATGTGCGAGAACAAGGGGGCACAATTTTAAGATAGAGGGGGAATGGCTCAGAGGTTTCATAGGTAGAGTCAAGCTAACAGACACAAGGTCCTTACCAGCTTGCCATCCCAGAATTTTAATTCAAAACTGAAATACCTTATCCCCATAATACCTGTCTAAACTATTCTTAAAGTTGTTCATGTTAGAACTGTTAACAATATGTATTGGAAGATCATTCCATGATGTTACAACCCTCTGACTATACCAAAATTTATGTTGGTTCCAATTCAGTTTACTACGTAAAAGCTGTTTGTTGTGTCTCCTAGGACTGATCCATCCCATATTGTACTGAAAACCCATCTCTGCCATAAGTACATCATCATCCAGTAGTCTGTAAAGAAGACACAGATCGCCCCATGCCTCCTGTAATAGAGGGAATATAAATTGAGTGATGACAATCTATCATAAGATCTATTTTTTTAGACCTTCCACCAATTTAGTAAATCTATGCTGCACACGCTCCAATAGGTTTATATTCTGTCTATTTTGTGACTGACCAAACTGGCGCGCAGTACTCCAGGTGAGGCCTAACCAAGGCATTATACAGAGGAAGAAGTATATTTTTATTCCTACTTGCTATGTGCCTGAAAATACAGTCGAGGTTATGATTTGCTTTCTTAGTTTGGGTCCTACAATGGGATTTAAATTTAAGGTCATTTGTAATGATTATTCCCAAATCTCTCCCCTCATTAGTAACCTCTAGTGGGATGTTAGATAATGTATAGGACACCTTTTCATTTTTACTGCCAAAATGCATGACCTTGCATTTAGCAGTATTCAACACTAGTTTGTTTCTAACTGTCCATTCTGATATCTCATTGAGGGCCTCCTGTAAAGCTTTCGTATGTTCTTGTGTATTTACCACAGTCCTATCCTGCAATCATCAGCAAACTTGTATAGCCAGATGTTTGGATTGTTCAGTTTCAATGAAGAGATGTAGATATTGAAGAGGCTTGGGCCCAAAACTGAGCCCTGTGGGACCCCACTAGTAATTGGGGCCCAGCTGGATAAGACCCCATTTATCACCACCCTCTGTTTCTTACCCTGGAGCCAATCTGACACCCAATTGCAGATGTTTCTATTAAGGTTAATCCCTTCCAGTAGAGATAATTCATAATGAGGCAATTCATCAAAAGCCTTAGCAAAATCTAAATAGATCACGTCCACTGTATTCCCTAAATCCAACTCACGATTAGCATTTTCATAAAATGCCAATAGGTTAGTTTGACAGGATCTCGACTTGGTGAACCTATGCTGTGCCATGTCACCCAGGTTGTTATCTTTTAAATGTTCTAAGATAGGATCTTTGATCACACCTTCCATGGTTTTACCTATCAAGGAGGTTAAACTAATAGGCCTAAAATTTTCAGGCCTGGTTCTTGACCCTTTTTTTTTTTTTAAATAGGGACTATTGTAGCAATTTTCCAGTCATTTGAGACTATTCCCAAATCCAGGGAAGCTTGCATTATATGAGTGATTGATAAAGCCAGTACTTCTGCTGATTCTTTCAAGACTCTTGGGTGCACACCATCAGAGCCTGATAATTTGTTAATTTTATGCTTATTTAAGCGTTCTAGAATGTTGTTAGGGTCAAGGGTTATTTTTCCTGGTGTTGATGACTCATTACCAATATACTTAGTGGGGTTGCATTTACTATATACTGAGCAAAAATACTTGTTCTGTAAATTGGCCATTTCACTGGCTGTGACTGCCTGCCCATCGTCATTATAAAAGGGACCAGTCGTACTGTGTACTGTCTTAATGTTGTTAGTATAAGAGAAAAAAGCTTTTTTGTTATCCTGTACTTTGTTTACCAGTTTGACCTCCAAACTGTGCTTTGGATTTTTTTATATGTACTTTTACCTTTTTTAAATAAATCTTATAAAATTGATAGATCTCAGTTGATTTGGTTTGTTTATATTTTTTGTATAACCTATTTTTTTTTTATTAATTGTTTGATTGAGGTGTTCATCCAGGCTGGTTTAACTCTTTTTTTATATTACTGTTATACTTAGGGGCACTAGGTATGTATTTGAGAACCAAGCTCTCAACTTTAGATGTCAATGAGACCCACATACCCTGAACATTTTTATTTTCAAAGTCCCTATTCCAATCCCAGTGCAGAAGCATCCCTTTAATAGTGGGAAAGGCTGCTTTATTAAAATTTAGTTTTGTAGTAGTACTTGTTGGATTGGGGTTTACAGTTTCACCAGTGCTAAAGTGAACAGAATTATGGTCGCTATTGGCCAGGGGACTTTCAATTTGAACTTCATTTACTGTAGCCCCCATATTTGTCAATATCAAATCTAAAATTATCCCTCTAGTGCTGTCATGTACCCTTTGTTCTAGTCCCACCTGGTCCACAGTGTCTGTATACTGCATCGATGGTACTTTTCCCTTGCCCGTTTTCCCAATCTATATTAGGCAGGTCTAAATCACCTGCAAATAACATCCTGTCGGCTGGGTATAACGGTCCTAAAATAATTTTTGTATTTTTATGTGGGAGCAGTTTCACTCATAAGAGCTCCAAGGTGCTTGTATCCCAAGGTAGCTCTTCGCAGTGTCGGCAGATAAGGGCCTATGGCCCACCCAGTCTGCCCATTTGAGCTTGTAAGTTCAGTTTATGTTTTCCTAGAAGTCTGTTGCCCCTTACCCCTGACCTCCAGAATTCCTTTGTCTATCCTATGCATTCTTAAATCCTGTGATTGTTTCAGCCCCCATCACTTCTTCTGGCAGGGTGTTCCACTTGTCCACCACCCGTTCTGTGAAGAAATTCTTCCTCACGTTTCCTCTGAATCGTCCTCCCTCCAACTTCATCCCATGCCCTCTAGTCCTGGAACATCTTTTTCGCATAAAAATAGTGTATTTCTGCACCCTGTTCCTCCCTGTAAGATACTTGTATATCTCTATCATATCCCCTTTCTCCCTCCTCTCCTCCAGGGAGTACATATTCAGTTCCTTCAACCTGTTCTCATAGGACTTGTGATGCAATCCATGTACCATCGTTGTTGCCCTCCTCTGAATCTTCTGTACCCTGTCTGTGTCCTTACATAGGTAAGGTCTCCAGAACTGGACACTGTACTCCAGCTGGGGCCTCACTAGTGTCTTGTATAGTGGAATTATGACCTCCCTTTTCCTGCTGGTGATGCCCCTGCCTATGCATCCCAGCATCCTATTTGCTTTACCTGCTGCCTTGTCACACTGTTTCCTACCTTGAGGTCATCAGAGATGATAACCCCAAGATACCTGCTCCTGCTTGTGCATGCTATGTCCTCGCCCCCAACTGATATATTGTGCCAGGGTTTTGTGCCCCATATGCATTATCTTGCACTTTTTGCATTGAATTTCAATTGCCAAACCCCTGACCATTCTTCAAGTTTCTGCAGGTCCCTTCTCATTCTGTCTGCACCCTCTGATGTGTCTACTCCGTTACAGAGCTTTGTGTCATCAGCGAACAGTGAAATTCTGCCTTCTAGGTCCTGCGCAATGTCACTGATGAAGATGTTGAATAGGACCGGTCCCATCACTGATCCCTGTGGTACCCCACTAGTCACTCTTCCCTCTGTGGAGTGACAGCCATTTACCACCACCCTCTGTGTCCGGCCGCCCAGCCAGTTACCTATGCACCACACTACTGTCCTGCCCACACCCGTATTCCCCAGTTTGTGTAATAGTCTTCTATGTGGCACAGTGTCAAAGGCCTTGCTGAAGTCCAGATAGGCCATGTCCACTGCCCTCCCTGATCCACCTCCTAGTCACCCAGTCAAAAATTCAGCGAGGTTGGTCTGACATGACCTCCCCTGGTGAAACCATGCTGCCTTGGGTCCTGTAGTCCATTGACAACCAGATGTTCCACCAATCTCTCCTTCAGTAGTGCTTCCATGATCTTCCCACTACGAGGTGAAGCTGACTGGTCTGTAGTTCCCCGCTTCCTCTTTGTTCCCACTTTTGTCTAAGGGGACTACATCTGCTGTTCTCCAGTCTTTGGGTACTTCCCCTGTTTTCATTAATTGGCTAAACAGGATAGCCAGAGGTTCAGCCACCACCTCTCTTAGTTCTTTAAGGACCCTGGGGTGCACCCCATCTGACCCCATTGCTTTATCAACTCTTGTTACTTCCAGTTCCTTCAGGACCCTTTCTCGTGTAAAGGGACTTGTGTCCATTTCTGCACCATTCTCACCCCTTGTACTCCCTTCAGACCCATTACCCTCCTCTTCCTCAGTAAAGACTGAGGAGAAATACCTGTTCAATATGTCAGCTTCACTGTTGTCATCCTCCCCCTTCAGTCTCACTATCCCTCCCTTTGCCTTTCTTTTTTCACTTATGTACCTGTAAAAGGTTTTGTCCCCTCTACCCACTGATTTTGCAGTGTGTTCTTCTGTCTGAGCTTTGGATTCCCTTACTGACCTCCCTGCCTTCTTTTGCTTCTCCTTGTACTTCTCCCTATCCCCTTCTGCCTGTGTCTTTTTGTATTGCCTGAATGCAATCTTTTTGGCTTTCACTTTCTTTGCTACCTCTTTGGAAAACCATAATGGTCTCCTCTTGCTAACCTGCTAATGCATAATTCTGTTGCTCTTGTAATCCCCATTTTAAATACTGCCCACTGTTCCTCAACCCTGATTCCTGCCCCATCCCCCTTAATGCCTCTTTCAAGTATCTCCCCATTTTCCCAAAGTCTGCCCCTAAAATCCAGGATACGTGTTTTTGTGTGGTTTGGTTCTGCTCTTTCTGTGATTCAAACCACAATGATTGGTGGTCACTGTTCCCCAGGTGCTCCCCCACTGTTACCCCCATCACACTGTCCCTGTTTGTGAGCACGAGGTCCAGTATTGCCTTCTGCCGAGTTGGTTCCATGACCAGTTGCTTGAGGAAGGCACCCTGAAGGGAGTCCAGGATAAATCTGCTCCTAGTTGATGCTGCTGCTGGGATGCTCCAGTCCACGTCTGGAATATTGAAGTCTCCAACTAGTACTACCTCACCCTTGTCTGCCATCCTTTGGATAAAAGAGCTTGGTGGAGATTCATGTATATACATTGCTATCAATCAATCAATCAATCAAATCTTTATTCAGGCAGACATCATTGAGCAAGGCTCATTTACAAGATGGACCTGATAAGGTCAAGGTTCAATGGTTGGTACATTAGCAGATATATACAAAACACTTGTAATTAAACAGATACAGTAATATAAACATATATACAATAATCGAAGGGCAGAGGTTGATTAACCCTAACAGGACAAGGTAGGATACAAGAAAATACACTAGAAGAATCCAGTATGTACAAATCCCAGTAGAGGAGCCAAAGCAAGCACGCAACATAAGGTACCCAGAATAACAGGCTCCAGGGAAAACTAAAGCAGACAAACAGATATAATGATTGATTGACTGACTGCAAAAAAGTGGTGATTACAGCCTCTTGACAAATGACATGGAAGGGCTGGTGGGGGATTCAGACAGGGGCTATGGCTAATAGTAGTAGGAGGTGTGGGGGAGTAATTAGGGTTGAGGTAAGTGCCAGCAGTTGATGTGAAGATCATAGTCGGGGGAAGCAAAACTGCAAAAATGGTATGATGGGGGCTGAGATACCAAATAAGGGGCTGCATGGGAGGGAAACTAAGGGGATAATTTATGGGAGAGCTACCAATTATAGTTGCTGACTGGAAGGGGGAGGGTTGTGAATGTGACTGGACTAGGTCTTGTAGCAGTTGCATTTTGCTGGGAAGAGTCTTATGCAGAGCTTTTTAAAGGATGCTAGAGGTATAAAGTTGGTCAACTTTAGGGTCTTCTGTAGAGAATTCCATGCCATTGCTAGAGAGTAGCTGATTGCAGCCCTCCCATGCTTGGGGGGTAGACTTTGGGTATCTTGAGCGTGATGAAGTTGTTGCTTCTTAGGGCATAGGAACTAGCTGTGGCCAGTGTAAAGCAGTCTAAAATGTAGATTGGAAGTTTATTAGACAAAGCTCTGTAAATCCAAAGTGCAGCATTTCTGTTCCTTCTACGGTGTAGAGATGCCCATCCAACTGCAGCATAGAGAGAGCAATGATGAGTGTTGAATGGAAGATCTGTAATAAACCTTAGTGCTCTGTGATACAGGGTATCCAATTTGCTTAAATAGGAAATAGGACAGTGACCATAAAGGAAGTCTGCATAGTCGATAAATGAAAGAAATGAGGCCTGGATTAGCCTCAACCTTGTCTCTGGTTAGGAAGTGTTTTATTCTGAAGAATAGGCCGAGCCTCTGACGAAGTTTTTTCAGAAGTTCTTCAATATGATGTGTGTAGTCAAGCCTGCTGTCAATCCACACCCCTAAGTATTTGAATTTATCTACATAGTTCAGGCTTTCTCCAAGGATGGTAGATAGCTGGGGAAGATTGCTTAGTGAGGAGGTGTTAGTATAGGTATGATTGGAGAAGAACATTGCTTTTGTTTTCTTTGCATTTAAGAGGAGCTTTTTCTCAAGTAGATGATGTTGCAAAAGGGAGAATTCTGCTTGTAAAATTTCACAGGCCATTACAGGCGATGGATTACTGACATACAAAACAGTATCATCTGCAAAGAGGTGAACATTGGCTTTGGTGAGATTTGAATCAATATTATTAATGTAAATGGCAAAAAGGATAGGGCCCAGGATAGATCCTTGCGGAACTCCTCTTAGAAATGGTTTTAGTGAGGATAGGTCACCTTCAGCTTTCACCTGTTGCGACCTATCAGTAAGGTAACACCTGAACCACTTAAGAGAGGGTGGGTCTAAGCCTATGGAGTGCAATGAGGAGAGCAGCAGCTCATGGTCCACTGTGTCGAATGCCTTGCTTAGGTCAAGGAATACAGCACAGACACTGTTCTTTTTGTCTAATTCGGTTTGCCAGTCATTTGTGACTTTGGCCAGTGCAGAGATAGTGCTGTGCCTGGCCCTAAATCCAGATTGAGCTGGATTTAAGAGGTTAGTAACTTCAAGGTAATCTCTTAATTGGATGCTCACTAACTTCTCTAGCATCTTGGATAGCACTGGAAGAATGGATATAGGCCTGTAATTGTTGAGGTCCATGGGGTCCCCTGATTTTAGGAGGGGAAACACTTGGGCTGTTTTCCACATCGTAGGAATAGAGCCAGAGGTTAATGATAGATTAAAAAGATGTGTTAAGGGAACTGCAAGCACATGAATTGCAATGTTTAGAAAATAGGGGTCGAGAGAGTCTGCACCTGCGCTTTTTTTAGTATCCAAATGCAGCATTAGATCCTCTACTTGCTTCAGCAATACCAGTTTGAAGGAGAAGGAAGAATCAGCCCTCTGAGCCTCAGTATACTAGGAGTTTAGTTGTGTACGCAGTAGATTAGCTGGAGAGGTGTCAAAAGCAAGGCCAGCCATTGTGAAATGAATATTGAAAGCATCCAGTACTTCCCGTTTATCAGAGGTAACACCCTTATTATGGTGCACTTGAGATGGCAGAGAGGTGCTAGAGTCCTGCCCTAGAATCCCCTTGATGGTGCCCCAGAATCTAGCAGGATTGTGGTAAGAGGCGTCAAGTTCAGCCATATAAAAGGCAGCCTTAGCATCCCTTACTTTCTTGGTGCAACTATTTCTGACCTTCCTAAACAGCAGCCAATCATTTGGGTTCTTGGTCTTCCTTGCCAGTTTCCAAAGCTTGTCTCTTTCCAGCAGTGCAGTTTTAAGGTCAGCTGAAAACCAGCGGCAAGATTTGCTTTTTGTTCTAACACTAGTGATTGGTGCATGAGTGTTAAGGGCACCTATTATTATGCTGTTTAACACCTGGTGTGCTTTTTCCACAGAATGTGTAAGGTAAAACTCCTACCAGCATGTAGAGTGACTTAGGTCATGGAGATATCCCTCAATATTGAGATTTTTCTTGGATCTTCTCAGAAGGAGTTTTGCTGGGGTTGCTGGTTTGCCGGATGATCTTATTCCTGCAGTGAGGCAGTGGTCACTTATGTCACTGAAAAGCACTCCGGTGTGTGAGAATAGGTGGGGTTTGTTTACCAGAATGATGTCAAGTAGTGTGCTATTACTTCTATTCTTTAAATTGATTCTTGTTGGTTCATTTATCACTTGTGTAAACCCATGTGTATCACAGAATGATACTAGAGGTGCAGCTCTCTTGGAGAGCCAGTTTAGGTTTAGATCACCTAGTATTATGATTTCTTCAGGGCCCGGTTTGATTAGGTTCCCCAGGTGGGATAAAAGCTTGTGGTCAGCAGAGGGGGGCCTGTAGCAGCCAACTAGCTGAAAAGCTGCCGTACTGGAGAGAGTTATTTTGAGGGATATACATTCGAATTCTTTGGGCATCGATGTTGCACTAAGGCAGGATGCAGATATATTTGACTTTACATATATAGCTACTCCACCGCCCCTTGTCTGGCGATCCACTCTGAATATTTGGTAGTTGGGTAGATTTACCTCCCTGTCTGCTGTGGCAGGTTTGAGCCATGTCTCGGATACTACAAGAAAGTCTGGCAAGGTATGGGCAACCCAGGCTTGTATTAATGAAAACTTTTTCAGGAGGCTGCATGCATTGATATATAGGAAACTTAGTCCTTTGGTGGAGGCTAGGTCTGCAGGGGAGGTGATGCCCTCCGGAGGGCCTGGATTGATTTCCACATTACCAATACAGATCAGCAAAAAGAATGAGATTCATAAGGGCTTCGAGAGACAGGAAGAGGGGACTGACTTTGGGCCTTCTCTTCTTGCTCGGTGGCCACTGATTTGAGGTGTTCCACCTGTGGCTGTGACTATGTATCGTGTCACAGAGTATTAATTTGGTGGGCAGGTGTAAGGGGGAACTATATACCCAATAATGGAGCATCGAGCGGAATAAGTAGATGACAAGTTGTGTCCCTTTTAGGAGGTTATTCCACTGATTATGATGTGGCATCGGTAGGGCATATGTGAGAATCCGGTCATCATCCACTGAAGGTGTAACAGAGAGGCTAGGCTGGTGGGTCGCATTATTTAGTGTGGTATGGATTGGGATGACTTCTTCCTCATTGAACACCACAAATGAAAGAGAGAGAAACAATAAGAGGAATCTCCCCATTTTGAAGGCGATATCCGTGTTATCTACAATGAGAACAGGGGAAGGACTGCTGATTAGGTGGCACCGCAGTGCCAAGGACAGATTATTGGTTAGAATGTCACTGGGGGCAGGAGGTAAGAAATCGGCGGGAAGATGCCTATAAAGTAACACACAAGGGGAAGGGGTGTAGGCGAAAATTTTGCGGCTTTCCAGTACCTTCCTGGCTGTCTCTCGGCCTCCTGGCCCCTGGTCAGCCTTATGTCGCCGATCAGCCACATGGAGCGAGCCCGGTGCTCACTGGGTGCTGTGGGCAGGGAAGACTTGACTGGAGGAGACATAGGAAGGCACGACAATTAAAAAAAGCAGAATCAAGCGTTTCTGCAGAGCAGTATGAAATAATTTACACCACAAAGGCTGGGGGGGTGTGGCACCGTAGCGTCTGGCCCACTAGAAATCCCACAAAAGGCTGTAAATCACCTTTTAGTTTAAACTTTTAACAAATTTCTTAAACACTCAAACTTTACAGGAAAACAGCTCTTTTTTTGGAAATTTTAGGCAAAACAAACACAGGTCTCAGACCAGCTTTCAGCAGTGTAAATTCAACACAGAAGTCTATGGAGCAGGTGGACCAATCGGCTGCAAGGCTTGATCAGCGCTCACTTCCCGATTGGCCGCGGCTTTCTCGTACCTTCCTGGCTGTCTCTCCCGGCCCCCCGGTCCCCTGGGTCCACACCACCTTTTCTATATTTCCTAGGTTTAAAAAACAACTTGCACCCAGCAATATTTTTTTCCCCATGGATCATCCTCACTCCACCAAGTTTCTGTTATTAAAGCTATATGTATGTTATATGTGTGCAACATCAGTTTAAAGTTATCATGTTTATTTGTGTCAATAAGGATAACATTCCATTCAGGCACGTTCTGTGGGGTTTTCCTGTACATGAGGGGTTATTTAAGTTTTTAACCATGCCCCCAGTTTAAATGGAAATTTGCCACATTCAGAATTTTTTTTACCCAATATTCTGGTACCTGTAAAATTTAAATGCAGACTGTCATTCTTAAAAATAAGTGATCTACTGAATGTAGCTGAATTGACCATAAAGCCTATACATTCTATTTTACAAAATTGTCTCAACCAGCTATTAGTTAGCATAATCTGCCTATTTTTATAGGACTGGTATTCATACATTGGTAATATCCCAGAAATTATGATTTCCCCATCAGGCTCTTTTATCCTTCTAACTATATCCTTATACTCTAACTGGATATCCTCCATCCTGCTTCTTGCCACATCATTTGCTCCTACATGTAGGATCACCAATGGGTTGACTATATTTTCAAGTAATTCTTCCACCAGAATAGAAATATCATGTAGTCTAACACCAGGTAGTGCACTAACTGTTGTGGTTTCTTTTCTCTTATTACAGACTTGTGTGTCTATCCCCCTTATGATGGAGTCCCCAATGACAACATTATCCCTGTCATTTACACTCTTATTCTTTCCTTGTTCCATGGCACCTTGGTTCATTCTGCTGTGTAGGATGTCTATTTGAAGTCAAATCCTTGTTTGCCTCTGACATCTCTGGTGAGACCAGTAATAGATTATCAAACCTGTTGGATAACTTCAATGATGTGTTCAATATAGGCCCTGACATACTGTACGCTGCTGTCCCACTATCTGCCCCCTTAATTTCAAACTCATCCTTCAAACTACTTTTGGACATCTGAATGTTTTCAGCAAGACATGATTTTTCAGGCATCCTGTAGCTTATGTCAGTCACTGCCTTGTCTATAAATTCTTCTAGTCTAGTTATAGCTTTGTGTTTGCAGCCTTTGCTCCAAATCTTGGATTTCCCTTAATAGAGCAGCAATTCTTGTGCACTTATCACAAGTAAATTCTTGGTTCTCAATTTCATTTCTTCAGTAAACATTTTACATTTCCTGCACATTTTCTTCCCTTTCCCCTTTTTTGATTTGCCTTGAGCCATATGGTGACATATAAGGTTTGATACGCACCCCTACTATTTGCTTAGTTCTCCCTGTTATATGGAGGACTGTCCCAGTAGTCCACCAGTGTCCACAGTTGACATGTGACACGTGCGTTTCTGCGCGCTCACTCCGCTCATGCTCGCTCACGTGGGAGCTTGTATTTAAGGTGTCTGATAGACAGGAAGTCCCTCTGTGTCACTTCCTGTTACTCACCCCAGCTAAGCAACAGACCAGTTGTTTAAACACTGCAAATTTATTTAAACACCTTATGTGGTGTTTTAGATGGTATCTGAAGCCTTCCCCTAGCTTCACAAATGGTTTTAATGCCAAATAAAAAGGCTCAAAACACTGCAGGCTGCGATGGACCTCAACAGCCCCACAATGCCCCAGGACAAGGAAGTATCCCTTATCTGGTTCCCGTGGCAATGGCCCAGGAATTAACCATCTCTCTCCAGAGGAATGCTACTACCCCTATTTAAAGTAACACAATACACAGTCAATGGTTTAAAAGTACTGCATAAGATCAGTACAGCATAAAATGCAGCAGCAATGAATAATGTGAGGAAGTGTTTTTTCATGGAGAGGGTTGTGGATGCATGGAACAGCCTTCCTGAGGAGGTCATGGAGTCAAAAACGGGAGGAATTCAAGATTGCATGGGACAGACGTAAGACAATTCTAGTGGGGGGGTAGGAGGAAGTAGGCTGTTGGTTATGTAGGATCTGCAGCTTATCCATTAGATAGGGAAATGGGTAGACTGGGTGGGACAAGCGGTCCTTATCTGCCATCAAATTCTATGTTTCTGTGTTAACATAAAATACAGATGCTTTGGTCCTGATGAGGTTGTTCAAAGACATGTTGCCTATGCACTGCACTGTATTTTGAGAAGAAAAAGTATGCATGTTAACTAAAGTCATCTATGACTGAGGATTTTTATTTTAACTTTGCAAGAAAACAAAATGAACAATTCCTGTAGCGATTTTATGGATCTTGCTTTGAGAGGGCTCTTGCAGTAGGTACTAACGGATAGGACTAAGTTGCCAGGCACTAGGACCACACGGAAAACTTTTAGCTAGCAGTGTCTGTCGGGAGACCGCCCACCCAACGTCATGTGACCGACGTCAGCGTGGTGCTATATAGTGAGCGGTCCCCATGCCCGCCCTCCAGTTCTTTCCCGCTGTCGACCTGCGCACGTCAGAACTTGCGGAGAACATTGCTTCTGTCAACACAATTTTGGATGAGTATTTTACTTGTTTATTTCTTGATTACTTACACTAATACTTTATGAGAAAAAAGTATTTCACATCGTGCATGTCGTCCCTGACACCTTCATATTTGCATAAAAATAAGTGCGACTCCTGTGGGACTCCGCTCCCTCACAAAGACGACCATTCCCTCTGCCTCTTCTGTCTGGGCTCAGACCACAAGACCGAGGACTGTGAGACCTGTAAAGGATTTAACCAGGCCACACGGAAGTGCCATCAGCAGACCTTGGAAGCCCATTTATTAAAATTAAAAATGGCATCCATGGAGAAGGAGCTGAAGAATCTCAGGCTCGTCCTTTTCCCCAGAGGGCCATCGGAAGAAGGACAAGGAGAGACAGCAGGACTGGGGAACGGTCTCCATCCTGTCTGCGGCCCCCTCCTGGAGCCGTGGACACAGATATTCCCCTCGGGGGGTGTCCCACCAGACAGGTGCCTCTGTGGGTGCAGACCAGCCATTGGCTGCCTCCCCCCCCCCCCCGCCAGAATCAGTTTCAGTTCTGACAGGAGTCTCCAGGGTAAAGGAGAGACCCACTACCCTTAGACCTCTCAACGGTTCCTCCGGCAGACCCTGTCAACAGGCCTGACATCGAGGAACCGGACCTGACCCGCAGCTGACACTGGAGGGTCCCCCAACCCCCTTGGTTTCTCCCCCTCCACCTATAGAGGTGGTTCCTCCAGTTTCTCCAATTCCGGGGGACGTGGAGGAGGGAGAGTGTCTGCTGTCCGGCACTTTCCCCCTGCCGACGCCAGATCGCCCGATGCCTGGCATGCCGCCAGACCCGCGAAGGTAATCCCGGTTCCTTCGGGTCCCTCTGGGCCACCGGAAGGCCCGACACTGGCTCCATTGGACCCTCCGTTGGGCCTTCAAACAACATGAAGTCTTGCTGTATTATGACATATGCAGTGAGTCCCAGCCTTCGAACTGCTCTGGAGGTGAAAGAGTTAACTTTCCATGCCAGGCATGGAACGCCGAGCTCAAGCTCGGTTGAAACTCTGTCTGTTGTTCTTCAAACTCAAACCATCAGATTCTTTACTCCACCTCACTGAACAGTCGCTCTGGAGATTTCTCCTTCTGCTCGGTTCATTTTGTCGGTTAAAGTATTGTTTTTCTCGGTTTTCGACCGAATTTAAACCTCAACCGGTCGGTTCAGACTCTGTCTGTGGTATTTGTGAGTACTAGATAGGTTTTACATTCATTTCTATTCTGTGTGGAACTTGTAAACGGTTTATCGGTTTGGTTTGAACCGATCAGGTTGTTTAAAATATCTTAATCTGTGATTTAGAGTGTGGTTACCGGTTCTTATCGGTTCTAAAAAAAAAAAAAGATTTTATTACGTTTTTTTCCACGACCCGTGACACGGTTGGGAACCGATAAGAGGGTCTTACCTGGCGGATTGCCATAAACAGGTGAGTTTGGTTAGGACTGGCACTTTGTCTGAGAAACCCAAAAGAAAAACCAGGCCCACTGGGTTTCAACACTGCAGTGTGTGTGGGGAAGTCTTTGCCAAGGCTGACCCCCACACCACCTGTATTTATTGTCTGGGGTTTGACCACCTCAATGCAGACTGCCAGATTTGTAAAAATTTTCCTGCAGCTACCCTGGAAAAGAGAGTTGGTAGGCTCAGGGAAAGGGAGGCCAAAAAGTCCGCTGAACTGGATGGCCAGCCTGGTTCGGTTCCAACCGAACTGGAGGGAGTACCCTCTGACCAGGGCGAGACTTCCTCGGACAAAAGGAGATCCGACTCTGAGGAGTCAGTTCCAGCAAAAAGGACTAGGAAATCAGCTGGTGTGGAGCCAAAACTTTCCTCTCCAACCGCTGAAGAAATAGCCAAAGCGATTAAAATTGTCCAGTAGCTTTCCCCGGTTCCGACCGGACCGGCACCATCAGGTAAGCGGCCAGTTCAGCCGGTTCCACCGGTTCAAGAGTGTGATTTAGAGGAATATTACGAACTGGAGGAGGGGGAAAAGGAGTATGAGGAGAGTGAATGTGGATTTGAAAGTCTGGATGTGCCCATTGACCTGGACATATCCCCAGACAGACCTTCAGGAGTGTCTCCTCCTAGGCTTTCTGAGTCCCCTTCTCATTTTATGTTTTATAAAAAAAGTGGCTGAAACCCTCCAGCTCCCTATGGAGGAAGCTGTGGATGATCAAGAGGAGCCTGACTATGTGGAAATGATGGATATCCCAGAGTCTAGGAGACTGTCTATTCCCTTGCATAAATCTTTTGGGAAACAGACATTTAAAATTCTAAAAACTCCTCATACTATACCTCCTGTGGATAAGAGAATGGACAAGAGGTACACATTGTCAGGCTCTGATACAGAGTTCCTTACACAACAATGCAGCTATGTTGGGGTAGTGCAGGCTGCAGCCTGTGACAAGGCAAATATTCCCTTGGCTTCACACCCCCTGACAAGGACTCCAGGAGGATTGATGCCATGGCAAAGAAACAGTACATGGCAGCATCCTTGGGACTCAGACAGGCAAATTATATGGCTTATGTTGCTAGATATCAGAAATCCAGATGGGATACTGTTATGGCTCTAGCAAAACAGGTCCCTGACCAGCTTGCCAAGGAGCTGGAGCAGGTGGCTGCTGATGATATTGAGGCATCCAAGGTGCAATTCCATGCTGCAGTAGACTCGAATGATGTGTCATCAAGAGTCATGGCTACATCTGTGGCACTTCGCAGAATAGCTTGGCTCAGATGTACTAGCCTGTCACAGGATACCCAGACTAAGGCCATGGCTTTTCCTGTTGTGGGTAATTCTCTGTTTGGGGAGCAGACAGAGAATTACATGAAGAAAATGGATGAGTATAGGACCACCTATAGGAGTGCACAGGCCAAGGAAAGGCAGGCCACTCCTCAAAGGCAGCTTCCCAGGGGCAGGGGCAGGCCTTTTCATTGGCCTTTTTACCAAGCCCAGGCCTCCTCTTCTGCTTATGCCCAGAGGGGGTTCTTTAGAGGGAGAGGCAGACGGGGTACAAGCAGGCCTGCTTCCACCCCTCAGCCCAAAGCCCCTGCCAAGCAGGCACCCTGATGGGGTTGCCAGGGCCGATTCTCAACTACCTGTAGGGGGCAGGCTGGCTTACTTTGTCCAGGACTGGGAGTCTCTGACATCAGACAAGTGGGTCCTGGAAGTAGTAAGCCAGGGATTGGTTCTCAGCTTCAAAAGATTTCCAAAGATGAGAACCAGATCCTTTCCACCTGCAAATCCACCAGAGGCACTTGCCCTAGAGGCAGAGGTCTCTTCCCTCCTGGCTCTCAGAGCTGTGGAAAGGGTTCCACCCCTACACCAGGGCAAAGGGTTGTACTCCAGGTACTTCCTTACCCCAAAAAAGACAGGAGAATGGCGGCCCATCCTGGATCTCAGATATTTAAACAAGCACCTTTTAAAACCAAAATTCAAAATGGTGACTCTGGGAATTATTCTACCCTCTCTAAGGCCAGGGGACTGGCTAGCGTCCCTGGACCTCAAGGATGCCTACTTCCATATTCTCATCAGAAGCTCCCATCGAAAGTACCTCAGGTTCGAGCTGCCCTCAGGCCATTACCAGTTCAGAGCAATGCCCTTTGGCCTCACCTCTGCTCCAAGGGTATTCACAAAATGCCTGGCAGTAGCAGTTGCTGCCCTAAGAAGGCAAAAAATTGCCATCTTCCCTTACCTGGACGACTGGCTCATAGTAGGCCAGTCCCCAGACCAAGTCAGGTTACATCTACAGATAACTCAGCAACTGCTCACCTCTCTAGGTTTCCTTCTGAATCTTTCAAAGTCAGTTCTAGAGCCTGTCCAGCTCCTCACCTTCATAGGCGCAGAGCTGAACACAGAGAAAGCCAGAGCCTTCCTTCCTTTGGACAGGGCAAGGACCCAAGTCTCTCTGGCCTCCTCATTTACCCTGCAGGTCTCTCGACCAGCAAGGCACTTTCTACAGCTCCTGGGGCACATGGCTGCTTCTACAGCGTAGTGCAGGGAGCAAGATTTCAGATGAGGGACATCCAGTTCCATTTGAGAGCCTTTTGGTCTCAAAGGAAAGACCCTCTAACCAAATTAATCCCAGTAACTCAAACCCTGATCCAGGCCCTACAGTGGTGGCAGGATCAGAGCAATCTGAGACAAGGGGTTCCTTTTGTCACTCAGTCTCACTCCTTAATCCTTACTACAGATGCATCCCTCTTGGGGTGGGGAGCTCACATGGGCGACCTCACTACCCAGGGATTGTGGTCCCCTCAGGAATCTCTGTTCCACATCAGTCTGTTGGAACTCAGAGCAGTTTTTCTAGCACTTCAAGTTTTTTCCAAATCTGTTCAGAACAAAGTTGTACAGGTCAGAACAGACAACACCACCACAATGTGGTACATCAGGAAGCAAGGGGGCACTCGGTCTACGGCCTTGTGCACCAAAGCAATGAAGTTGTGGTCTCTGGCTTACTCCCTGAACACCTCCCTTACGGCAGTTCACCTCCCAGGCAAGGACAATGTCCTGGCAGATGCTCTCAGCATGATTTCCCAGGGCCATCACGAATGGTCACTGGACTCCCTGGTCTTGGAGGTGATATTTGCCAGATGGGGCACCCCGCAGATAGATCTTTTTGCAGCCCCAGACAATCACCAACTTCCCCTTTTCGGCTCAGTCCCTCTGGATGCCTTAGTTCTCAATTGGGAAGGGAGGTTTCTCTATGCTTCCCCCCCTTCCCTCTCCTGTTCAAAGTGCTAGTCAAAATCAGATCTCAACCCTGCAAGAATATCCTGATTGTTCCAGATTGGGCCAGACAGCCCTGGTATCCACTCCTACTGTCATTAGCAGTCCATCTTCCCCTGTGTCTTCCCAGGAATCACAACCTGTTAACCTGTGCTCAGGGGAGGGTTTGGTACCTGAACCTCAAATCTCTCAATCTCAAGGTCTGGCTCTTGAAGAGTTAGAGTTTGCTGATCTACACTCTCCCAAGGTGTAATGGATATCCTGAAGGCTTCTGAGAAACCTTTCACCAGGGCTACTTATAATTCCAAATGGAAGAGGTTTTCCATATGGTGCTCTGGGAAGCATATTTCCCCAGAATCTGCTGATTTACCCACAGTCCTGGATTATATGGTCCACTTAAATACCTTGGGGCTAAGACCAGCTACCCTAAAAGTGCATCTGGCAGCTGTGTCTGCTTTTATTTCAGCAGGTGAACCCTCTTCTTTTTCAGCTCATCCTGTATTCTCCAAGTTTTTCAAGGGATTGCTTTACACCAACCCTCCATTCAGGGACCCTGCCCCTGCCTGGGATCTTAATGTTTGCATTGCTCAGCTTTTGCAACCCCCCTTTGAGCTTTTGTCTTCAGCAGAGCTTAAGTACTTGACTTGGAAGACTGTGTTTCTGGTAGCCATCACTTCTGCCAGACGCATAAGTGAATTACAAGCTTTGTCAGTGGAGCCTGATTTTATCTCCTTTCATAGAGATAAGGTGGTCCTCAGAACTAACAGGAAGTTCTTGCCTAAGGTGTTTCAGATTTCCACCTTAATCAATCCATATCTCTTCCAGTGTACTTCACTGACCATTCCTCCTCTGGCGAGAGGAGGCTGCACAGCTTAGATGTGGAGAGAGCCCTTAGTTACTACATAGAGCGTACCAAGGGTCACAGGTTTGACTCCCTCCAACTGTTCCTCACTTATGGTGAGGTTGGTAAAGGGAAACCTGCCACTAAAAGATCCATTGCCACGTGGATTGTTTCTTGTATCCAATTTTGTTATGAAAAACTGGGTAAGGTTCCTCCCTCAGGCCTGAGGGCTCACTGTACCAGAGGTACAGCTGCTTCTCTGGCTGCTGCCAGGGACATCCCTATTCTAGAGATATGTCAAGCAGCTACCTGGAAAACAGTTCACACTTTTACCAAGCATTACTCCCTGGACATCCAGGCTAGGAGTGATGTCGGTTCTTTCACAACTGTCTCGGAGCCTATTTCCTAAGTAGGTTCTGTTCCTCCTCCATGGAGGTACTGCTTAGTAGTCTGCATATGTCATAATATAGCAAGACTTCATGTTGTTTGAAGAAAAAATTACTCACCTTAGTAATGTTGTTTCTTCTAATGGAGTCTTGCTATATTATGACCTCCCCCCCTGCCTGCCCCTCTCAGAACCTCTGTTTTTGGGATGTGGGTGGGCAGTGCAGTGTTGGCACTTAGTAGGTGCCCACCTTGTTGTTTTTCACCCCTCCTTTCTTGGGGTGACTTGGTGTTGTGTATTTCATTTTTTGGATCTCCTGACTTGAGTCTCTGTTTTGGGACCAAAAAATGTGTTCTTATGTTTAGTAGCCAGTTGGCTAGTGTAGGTTTACAGCTTCCACACAGGACCTCAGTGAGTTTAGCTCGTAAAGATCTGACGGTTTGAGTTTGAAGAACAACAGACAGAGTTTCAACTGAGCTCGAGCTCGCTGCCCATGCCTAGCATGGAAAGTTAACTCTTTCACCTCCAGAGCAGTTCAAGGTTGGGACTCACTGCATATGTCATAATATAGCAAGACTGCATTAGAAGAAACAACATTACTAAGGTGAGTAATTTTTTCTTCTGAACCCTCCGTTGGTTCCCCCACCGGGGCCATCTGTGCCCCTGTCTGGTCCTACGCCAGGCCCTACGGCCCCTCTGTCAGGGCTGACACTGGGTCCCTCAGGCACTCTGCTGAGCTACCAGGCACCCAGTACCTCAGTACCTTCTGTGTTATCTGACGCTTGGGTTTCCTCAGTACCCATCGCTGGGCTATCCCCCATCAGGATTCCAGTCACCTTACTATCAGGTGCCGGGATACAGGCATCAGTCCCCAACGCCTTCACCTCAGCCCCAGGTGGACCTGCAGATAATGCTTTGTTGCTGCTGGGACAAAGTGAAGTCTTGGCTTACGTCTTAGCTTGATGAGCGTCGGCCTCCGGTTACCCCTCTGCCAGTCACCAGAGATATGACGCACAGGCATCCTCCATTGACTGGCTCAAGACCATCAATGTCTGGTAAATCTGTGGAGCCTTTGCCTCTGCTAGAATGGCCCACAGAATTCTCGAGACCTGTGGACCTCTCGAGACCAGTAGACTTTCCTCTACCAAGACTGAGCACTCCTGATAGCCCAGCGTCGAACTCTGAGCCAGATTCAGCTCATTTGTGCTCGGATTACAAATCCCCTACACCGAATGATCCCAAACCGAAGGAATCACCAAAGTCACCCCCTGAGGGACCCTTCCTTCATGGAACTCCTGAGGAAGATCCAAGCAGCATACAACTGGCGTATGGAGGATCAAGACCCCCAACTCGTGGAGCATCTGGACCTATCAAATCTATTTCCAACACTCTTTCCACTGTGGATAGGCCCACATGAGGACTTGGCATCCACAATAAGGAAACAACTTGCTTCATTGACCCCAGTGGCAAGGAAGGCAGATAGAATGTACCAGACACCAGAAGGAAAGGACCACCTTAGTGTACATCCCAAGGCCGATTTGGTAGTCATCAGTGCTGCAGACGACCCGATCGTCCAAACCTAAGCACCTCAGTACTTCTCCTGATAAGGAATCTAAGGTACTGGATCAGTTTGGGAAGAAGGTATACTCTTCATCCACTCTGGCCATCAGAGCACTAAATTATTTAAATTAAATTATGTGGCTGACATGGTGATCAACCAGAAATCCATCCTGGGTCAGTTATAATCCAAGCTGGACAAACTTCCTGACTCTGGGTTCAAGGAAGAAATGGCTGGTATGGTACAGTCAGCTAGATCTGCTAGGGCCACTTATGATGTGATGGATGCCTCTGCAAGGAGAACGGCCATGGCCGTCAGCTTACATAGACACTCGTGGCTGAGAATTTCTGGCCTGGCATCTGAGGTGCAATCAGCCATCCAGGATGCCCCGTTCCAGAGCCCTGTGCTTTTTGGTGGGGATGTTGGACATCATTACAGACCTACAGGACAAAGGCAAGACTTTGCGCTCTGTCCAGTTTATGTACAAACCGCCTCAGAAGCAGAAGTAACCCTTTCATCTGCAGCAGTGTCGACAGCAAAGGCAACAGCAGAACCATCAGAACAAATGTTGAGCCCCCTCAGCAGGTATGGCTCCCCCGGTAAAAGCTCATAGAGCCTGAGGTACTGCGCCCTCTACTCTCCTCACTGCCTCCTGACTTGCTCAGACTCCTTACTCTTCCAGACAGAGTCCTAGGGGAATTGGTAGGAGGCAGGTTTTCAGACCACCTACCGGGATCGGAGGCAATCACAGCAGACTCATGGGTACTTCAACTTGTAGCCAAAGTGCATGCAATAGAGTTTCTAGAGAGACCAGCAGAACATCCTCCAGGTCCCTCTTATTATCCTCCGAGTCACATCCAGCTGGTAAGAGAGGAAACTGACTCTCTGCTGCTAAAAGCAGCAGTAGAACCCATTCCTCAGAGTCAGATGGGAAGGGGATACTACTCGCACTTCTTCCTATTCCCCAAGAAGACTGGTGACCTCAGACCAATACTGGATCTCAGCAGTCTAAACCTCTTTGTAGAATACAAGCGGTTCCAAATGCTGTCCCTACTGGGTCTCATTCCCTTACTACACCAGGGATATTAGCTCTGTGCACTGTATATGCAGGATGCCTACCTGCATCTCCCCATTTTCCCATCCCACTGCACATTTCTCAGTTGTTTCTTTTCTGGGAGAACATTTACAGTTCAAAGCTCTCCCCCTTTAGCTTGTCGTCAGCACCCAGAGTGTTCACGTAATGCCTAGTGGTGGTTGCAGTGGCTTTACGCAGACAGGGCATCCATGTGTTCCCCTACCTCAGTGAATGGCTTCTTTCAGCCCCCGTCGAGAGACAGCCTAGTCAGATCCCTATCCATTACCCTGGACCTTTTCCAGCAGGCGGACATTTTGGTCAGCCATCCCAAGTCCCACCTTATTTATAACACCTTCAGTTTATCGGGGCAGTGTTGGATACAGTCCAAGGGAGAGCCTTCCTCCTGCCAGAGCAGAGACTCTCCATCGACAAACACATCTGGTGGCTTCCCAGAGGCGGACCTCCGCAAGGTCGATTCTTCGACTGCTGGGTCTTATGGCAGCTGTGATTCTCACAGTGCATTTAGACAGACTCCACTTGTGGGTCATGCAGTGGACTCTGAGTACAGTGGGATCAGAGATCTGAGAACCTGGATCACACGATTATGGTTTCCACCCCAATGGCTCAGGACCTCTTTTGTTGGCAGAACCCGGACAACCTACAGAAAGGCATCCCTTTCCAGTCCAATCTTCCAACCCAGACCCTGACAACGAGTGCCTAAGGACTGTGATGGGAGCTTATTTGGGAACCCACAAAACTCAATGTTCCTGGACTCGAGAACTCTCGCTTCATAGCAATGTACTGGAGATGAGAGCTGTACTGAACGCTTTACAGGCATTCCAGCACCTCCTACAGCTGGGATTTCTTATGATCCAGACAGACATGTATGTCATCTGGTACATAAACAAACAAGGGGGCACTCGCTCGTACCCACTCTGTCGTGAAGCTATCAGAGTATGGTACTGGGCAGTGCAGCACAGCCTCCACCTCATGGCAGTGCATGACTCAGGCATTCAGAACATACTGGCGGATACACTCGGCTGCACTGAGGTCAGAGCCCGTGAGTGGAAGCTGAGACAGTCTGTGGTGGATGAACTATTCGAACGTTGGGGCCGACCAGACCTCAATCTGTTTGCATCCCCATTCAGTGCAAATGTACCAACTTTCTGCTCACTCGATCGCTCCAGGGCGTTGTGTTATCTGGCGAGACGCGCTGTTTCTATGCTGGATAGGAAGATTCATGTACGCCTTCCCTCCCTTTCCATTACTACAGAGGTTACTACTGAAACTTCAGGCAGAGGGAGCAGGTATGATCCTGATTGCTTCCTACTGGCTGCGACAGATTTGATTCTCTTTGCTTCAACAGCTGTCAGTGGAACCCCCACTTCTTCATCCCATCTGTCAAGATCTTATGACTCAGGAACAGAGCACCCGGGTCCACCCAGGCCTTCGGTTCCTTCACCTGCACCTACTAACATAGCCACCGCTCATTTTGGAGTATCCTCTAGAGTGGCACAGGTTCTAGTGGAGGCCAGAAAGCTGTCTATGTCGATGGCCTATTCGAAAGATTAGGTCATCCAGAGTTGGACCTTTTTGCATCCCCACCAAATGCAAAATTGTCATGTTTTTGCTAGCTTGCTCCAGGGCCTGAAAAGTTTTGTAGCGAGATGTGTTGTCCCTCTCCTGGAAAGGGAGATTTCTGTATGTCTCCCACCCACCTTCACTGTTTCAGAGATTACTACTCAAGCTGCAGTCAGAGGGGGCAATGCATAGATAGGAACGAGAACGTAAAGCTGGAGATCAAGTAGGGTCTGCAGCTTTTGCAGTAGGTAAGGAAAATGGGCAGACTGGATGGGCCTAGCGGTCCTTATCTGCTGTCCATTTCTATGTTCCTGTGTTTCTAGTAGTCATTGTTCCCCTGTGGCCTTGGCAGATAATGGCATCCCCTGCTGCAACAGCTGCCAGTGGAGCCCGCAGTACCTCTGCCTCTATGCAAGGGTCTACTCTTACAGGAACAGGAAACTCTACTCCATCTGGACCTGAAGTCCCAACATCTGCATGCATGGCTCCTGAAGACATAGCCATAACTTGTTTTTGCATATCACAGAAAGTTGTGGATGTTCTAGTGGCTGCTAGAAAACCATCCACCAGGCACACCTACTTAGTGAAATGGAAGCGGTTCACTGTGTTGGCCGTAATAACCATAATAACCTGGATTCATTTACCTGCCTGGTCAGTCAGATTCTGGAATACGTGCTATCCTTATTGGATTCAGGCCTGCAGTCTTCCTCAGTCTAAGTGCACTTGACTGCTGTATCAGCTTTCCACATGCATGTGGATGACTGTATGGTTGCTCAACTGGAGGTTGTCCGTACGTTTTTGAGAGGCGTTTTACGCATAAAACCTCCCATTCAAAATCCAGTCCCAGCTTTGGATCTGAATTTTATTCTGGAAAAGCTGACTTTGTCTCCACTTGAGCCAGCTGTGACTTATGGAGTATGCTTTCTTTCTTGGAAAGTGTTATTTTTTGTTGCAGTCACATCTGCTCGCAGGATTTCACAGCTGCAGGCTCTGATGTGTGAGCTACCTTATTTGATTTTCAACAAAGACAGGGTGTGCACACTAATCCTAAGTTTCTACGGAAGGTGGTGTTTGAGTTTACTTTAAATCAAACCATCCATCTACCAATGTATTATCCAGAGCATGCCGATCCAGGGGAAGCATTGCTCCACACCTTAGATGTGCATAGAATACCCCGATAACTATATGCACCGTACAAAGGATTGCAGAAAGTCCTCACTGCTTTTTGTGTCATTTGCCATTGGGAAAGAGGGCACCCCAGTTTCTAAACAGTGCTTGTCCAAATAGCTAGCAAATTGTATTACATACTACTACAGGAAGAATGGTAAAGACCATCCCAAGTCATAAATGAGTTCTGGGAACTTGATTAGCATGGATTGCTAATCAAATTTTGATTAGCAATCACTCGTATTTGAGCAATTTCCAAAATGTGTTATTTCTATAGAATATCAAAACTAAATGTTTGGTTTTATTAATTAATAAAAAAAAAAAATAAAAAGAATAGTTTTGTCAGTTTTTGCTTATTTCATCTCAGTACTTTTCAGAGCAGCTTTTTAATTCTGGGCGCAGTGCTTCAGAGAAAGTTTTCAAACCAGGCCTTGGCTAGACTACCCTAAGCTGCAGAAAAGACTGTGAAACACTACCTACCTCAGTTGAAACAGACTGGTGCACACAGGAGGAGTTGAATTTGGCCAGCAAAGATACACAACAGTCTTTGCAGTGAGGTTTAAGCATTAAAACGCGTTTAATCTTAACAGCTATGCTCACAATGGCGATTCCACAAATCTGTGATCTTTGATACAAATTGTGACAAATCGGGACCCAGCAACACTACCTGGGTATACGTCTTTCACTCCTTCTGCCGCTTTGCTTTGGACTGTCCACCTCGCACCCACCACTGCTGCTTTATACTCCTCCCTCTCCCCTCCCTTGAAGTTAGATGCCTCGCACATTGTACCTCCTTTATTTTGAAATTCTGGCTCACCTCCCTCCTCTCTTACCTACACTACCTCTTCTCCCTCCCACCACCTTTCTCCTACTCCCTTCATAACTCTATCATTCCTTTGTTCTTCTATCAAGAAAATCACTCACTGGCCAGGCTGCTTTCTTACCATTTTCCCAAACTTTGGAATTCTCTCCCCTCTATCCATTTGCTCCTCCCCATCCCAATATTCTCTCTCATCCGTTGTTCGTGACTATTCCTCTCACTCTTGCAACCGCTCCTGGTACATTCCCCTCCTCCTTTTATTAATCTCCCCTCCTCCACTCCTCCCTCCCCCCATGTCATCCACCTGTCTCACCCCCTCTTTTCTTTTTTCTTCCCCCTTTGATGTAGTCCTGCATTGCCTTTACATGTGTAATGTACCTCCTGTATCCCAGTGAGCAAGCACCCTGCCCTGTTTCTTCTGTTAATCTGCCTATTAACAATGCTCATATCACTGTTTAGTACAGTTTATTTTTTTCTGTCTTCTATTGTAAATACTTAATCTCATGTACTGTAGAATTTATTATCTTAGTTATTGTTTTCTTGAAATCCTCTTTTACCCCCCACCCCCCAAAGATACACCCTGGCATCAGTAAAAAGACTGCTGTGTATCTCTGCTGTGGGAGCTTTAGAGCGGGATCACCCCATGTTGCACTGGATTCCCTGTTCATGAGCGTGTCGTTTCTTGTGTTTGTCACCTACCTCTGCGGCCTGTGTTGGCCCTTGAAGTGAGCATCAGGACAGGACTTTTTATTTACTACTAGTGTCCATGCTTCTCAACTGGACTCACTAATTTTCTCTTTGCACCTACCTGGTTGGCGCCAACTTTCACCTATACGCATTATGGTCAGTCCTGCTCCCGTCTGTGCCGTACGCACACTAGCTGGGAATGCCACACATTTGGAGACCACATTGGGCAATCTGTTGGATTAGATTGGGTTTTAAGCAGCAGACACCCAACCAGTGACTGGTAGGGAGGAGGCAGCAATAGCCGCTGAGTCGGTGAGGTGTAGCCATCAGCAGCTGATGGGGAAAAAAACAAAGCAAACTTTTTTTTTTTTTTTTTTTAAACACAGCCCTGTCTAGAAATTGATTAACCTTGTTGGCAAACCAAACCTAAAACTGATTCACAGTTGCTGGTTTTTGGGTCGCAAATTGTGATGCAAACCCACTTATTTTAGGCCTTGCTTCTTGGTGTGGTTCGTGGTCATTCCACTAGAGGCATGTTCGCTTCTGTAGCTTGCTTTTAGAATGTTTCCGCTGCAGAGATTTTTGCAGCTGCCACATGGAGCACTATCCATATGTTCACCAAGCATTACAGTCTGGACATTGTCCCTCGTGGATGAGCTGAGTTTGGCCTAGCTGTGTTACAAGGCCTAGTATCCTAAGCCTACAGACTACAGCTGCCTAGACTGTTAGCTTTTGGTACTGCTTGGGGCTCATTCCAGAGGTGCGGCCTGGTAAGAGAGATCTTCAAAGAACATAGAACAGTTATGTTAGAACTTACCTTAACAGTAGATCTTCTTTCGAGAATCTCTTTCATCAGACGATACCATCCCATTCTCCTTCCCCCTTCAGGGTTGCGACAACGGATTTTTGTCTTGCTGCTACCATTGCTACAGCACTCTGTCTTGTCTTGTTAGGGTAGTGCTGGGTTCTCTCTTGGTTCCCTAGAGGGAGGTCCTGCAAGCATCTCCTCTGTCGGGGAACTGAGGAGAGGAGGGGCTGCACATGTTTATGTACACGCTGATACATGACATTGTCATGGGCGCCCCCTGGCTTGCAGAGTTTCTGTGTGGGCCTAGCGCTGATGCGAGTATTGTTCCAAAGGTGTGGCCTGATGAAAGATTCTCTCAAAGATCTACAGTTACAGTAAGTTCTAAATAAGTGTTCTTTCCTTGCAATAAAGACCTCAGAAAGTCTTCTCAGATTTGTTTCATTTGTCCATGGGAAAGAGGGTGCTCTCGTATCCAAACAATGCCTGTCCAAATGGTTTACTGATTGTATTATGTTTTGTTACAGGAAGTACGGTAGGAACTTCCTGGTGCTGTTCATGGTCACTCCACAAGGGGTATGGCCACTTCTGTTGTTTGATTCAGAAATGTCTTTGCTGCTGAGATATGTGCTGCTGTCACATTGAGCACTGTTCACAGTTTCACCAAGCAGTATAGTCTGGACATCGTCTCTCATTGATGTGCTGGCTTTGGGTTTGCTGTAGTGAAAGGTGTTCTGTTCTGATCACGTACTGGACTATGCCATCCTCCTGGGCTACTTTGCACTGCTTGGAAATTGTTCCAAAGGTGTGGCCTAATGGAGGAGATTTCCTTGATGAAGACTGAACAGTTACGTAAGAACTTACTGTAACAGTAGATCTTTGAGAGAATCTCCATTCATTCATGCAGTACCCTCCCTTCATCCCCCATTATCTTCTGGGGGTTGTATCAGATACTGTGTCTAATAACCTTATTCCATGCATTCTGTTTCCAGTCTCATGCCTCTCCTGGTTTAGTCTGCTGGTTCCACGTGGTAAGAGCCTTCCAAGGCTGATCTCTGGCCGGGAACTGAGGAGTGTTGAGACTGCCCACGTTTTATACGTGTCGATGCTGCACATCTTTATGGGTGGCACTTGGCTAGCAAAAAGTTGCTGTGTGGTCATGACACTGATGGCTTACAGTTCCAGAGGCATGGTCTATTGGAAGAGAGTCTCTCGAAATCCTGCTGTTATGGTCAGTTCTTACATAACTGTTTCTTGTGTTGGGCATGTGGATGGTTCCTTGCTTGGAAAAAAAACTCTGATATAATCAGATTCTTTTTTGCAGTCAGTAGGGCCAGGCCATTATTGGTCACCTGTGCCCCCATGGGGTCGCCATTTTTTCATTATTCGCTATGAACCGATTACCACCTTTTTGAGCCTATGTCTACCATTTCCAAAGGTACTCTCTCCATCAAGGTATGCATCCCAGTAACTGTTCTGCTAGACAAATTGCTGAACTTCAGGGTTTCTCCTACAAGGAGCCTTATCTAATTTTTTATCAAGAAAAGGAGGTTCTCAAGACAGTGCCCTACTTTCTCCCAAAAGTACCCATTGCCTGTTCTTGTAAATCAATAGGTGTGCCTTCTTTTGCTTTGCCCAATGCTGGCAAATTCCAAGGGAAGAAATTTGCACAAGTTTGATATGGGCAGAGGCGATCAAAATGTATTGAATCCAGCACTATCCTAGCACTTATTCTTCCCATTCAGTCCTCTCCCCAATCCCCTTTGAAAGCACTCATTCTTCTCCTCATTCTCTCCCTGCTGCCCCAATCCCCCTCTTACTCCTGGCTTCCTCAACCTCCCCCTTGTTTTCGGTACATTTGCTCCCCATTCCGCACGCTCAATTTCTCCTCTCTTCCTTTGCCTCCCCCACCATCCCCGATCTCCCCCACCTCGCCCACTCTAGTTTGCCCTCCTGACGTAGCCTAGGTACTCACCTCTCCTCCCTCTGTTCTATCTCATGCCCTCTGTCCAATCTACCCTTATTGCTTCTATACGTTACTCACATTGCTTCAGACAAGGCCTCATGGACTGATTCTTATTTGGTCTATAGTCTCTTGTATTGTCAAACTTTTAAACTGTTTTTGTACTTTCTACTTGATGTAGATTGGGATGTGATGTTCTAGTTGTCCTGCTGTATATACTGTTATCGTATCTGCTATCTCCCTTAGACATTGTAAATGTTGTCCGCTTTCTGCTGACCACATACCCTTCCCTCTTATGTACTTATGATGACGTGGAGCCTATGTAAAGAGCTTCCAGCTCAAAAGGTACTTCCGAGATTCTAAATAAATAAATAAAAAGGACAGAAGCTTTCTGGTCTGACAATCATTTTGGCCTCTACAAAGTTAAAAAGAAAAAGGCTTCCAAGGCCACTTTGCTGAGCTGGGTGAGAGATCGTACAGGAAAGGCGTATGTGGCATCAAAAGACAGTCTGATATGTAAAAAACTGTTAATAAAAATGGCCCCATTGACTTCAGTGATGTGGGCTGTTATACTGGAAAGTGAAAGTGATCACTGACTACCAAGTTGGGGCCAAATTACTATCCTTTCCATCCAAATGGGCAGTCATCTAAAAATGGTGAAATTATGCCCTGTGAACTCCCACAGAGGAAAATAAAACGTTGTATTTATCTGGAAAAAGCACCAAAATTGAATCTGTATGTCTTGGGCCCTATACACACTGTGCCTTATAAACGTACTCTATTAAAACGATGTAAAACGTTCGTGTTGCAACAGTCTGTGTTATACAGCTGTGCTCTGATCTTGCTCGGAGGTAAATTGAAGCACAGTTTCAGTTCAGCACGGTTTCCTTAATCTGAGTTAACAACAGGGTGGACTCCAGTCATGATGTACTTGGACTAAGGAAGTGGATTGCAAGTTACATCTTTAAAACTTGGTCTGACACAAAAATTGAAATAAAAGGATCAGGCAGTTAATAATGAGCTAAATGAGTCAGTAGTCACCTTTTTGACCATCTTCAGTAATGTTCTGACCTCCTTTATCCAAGCATACACTGCGAAACTCGCAGTGCTTTGCATTGGTGTCATAGTGGTGCCTAGTAGCACAGTGTCAGGGTGCAGATTGGACTCTCCAGATTACCATGCTTAGATTAGGGTTAAGAAATTAAAAATATTTACTAGTGGGTACATGGCTTTAGACAATTAAACAGCACCTACAAGAACAGCATTTCCCTCTCACTACAAGATGTGACTGAGGCGGTTGCTCCCGCTGGAACACAAAAGATCTACTTTCCCACATGAAGGATACAGATCATGCTTAGACAGCCTTCAAGGTGTCCCCCGCCCTCTAGGATGCCTATAGGCGCTGGAGAAACCAGTGCAAATACTTGGCTAAATCCCTGAAGCAGAGCTACTTCTGTAACCTTCAGAAGGAAAGTCTTGGTGACCTTAGGAAATTCTGGGAATCCATCAACTCCCTTCTAAACCCCCAAACTGGCAAGTCTGCCCCTCAACTAAATTCCTTCTTTGGCCTTGGTGACCGACCCTTTGGAAGTGGCCTGGGCTTTCAACAATAAATTCACTGACCTCTCAACGCTTCTTTCCAAGCTTCCGAGTGGCCAGCCCAGTGGATCGGCCTACCACCCTAATCCCAAAACTGCCATCTCCCTCCCTTGACCCCCTTCCTCTATTCCCCCATTTTATTTCAAGGCTGTCTCCCTTATTGATACCTCTAAGCTTCTTAAATGCCTCCCTAACCATGGCTCCCCCAGGTCCGATGGCCTCTCCCCCATCTTCCTCAGGCTCATCTCCCCTGCCATTGTCAAGCCCCTCACCTTTATTTTTAACCCTGCCCCATCCACCTCTACCATACCTGAACCATGGAAGACTGCCAAAGTGATCCCCATTTTCAAAACTGGTGACCCCCACTCCATTGACAACTACCGGCCTATCTCTGTCCTCCCCCATCTAAGTAAGCTCGAGAAAGTTATCCACCATCAGCTCACCAAACACATTGCAAAGTACAACCTCATGTGTAGCCAGCAACATGGCTGTTGCAAGAACCATAGTACCTCCACTGCCCTTGCTCTACTGACTGACCACATCCTCAGGAACATGGACAATGGGCAAACCACAGGTGCAGTTTTCGTTGACCGCTCCAAGGATTTTGACTTGGTAAACCATGCCCTCTTCCTCCCTCCGAAACTACGTCTCTTTGGCTGTTCCCATGAGGTATCAAACTGGTTCCTGAGCAGCCTCTCAAATCGCTCCCAATTTGTCTGTGTAGGCCCCGTTTGCTTCCCTATCCTGCTTGTGTCAACCAGTGTCCCTCAGGGCTCCATTCTGGGTCCCCTGCTTTTCTCCTTATTTATAAATTCCCTTCTCTCTGACAGTCTTACCTGTCACTCCATCTTCTATGGGGATGACCTTGTCCTTTTTTTTCAATGATAAATCCCTCTCCCACATTTCCTCTGTCCTCACCCAGAACTACAGAGCAGCCCATAACTGGTCTGCAGCCAACCTCCTCCTGGTAAATGTCAAGAAAACAAAGTCCATGCTGTTCGGACTAAGCCCTTCCTTTCTAAGCTCAAATCTCCCTCCTCTCTCAACATAGTCTTGCCAGGTGCTCGAAAATGTTGATATTTTTAAGTATCTAGGTGTCATGCTTGACCCCTTCCTCTCCTTCTCTGAGCACATCAACTCAGTAGTTAGCAGGATACACCAAAAGCTGGGTGCAGCCTACAGACTCGTGGCACTGCCTCACCCCGGAGGCTCGGCTTGCTATTGTCCAGGGGAATCTACTTCCCATACTTGATTACTGTTCCAATGTCTACGTACACTAGGTCATCCTCTTTCTCCACTGCCTACAATAGTGCTTGTCGCTTTGCCTTACTGGCCCCTTTTTCCACCCTCCATTGTGTCCTCTGTCAGTCTCTGGGGTGGCTCCCACTCCAAGGCCGCTTTGACTTTGCCCTTGGCTGATGATGCTGTCCGCACCAGCCAAGAGTCCCCTCTTGCAGACCTCTTCAAAGTCAGAACCTTGCACTGCTGCCTCCGCTCAAATACTATCTCCTCTCCCCCCCCCCCCACGTTCCCAGGGTATCCATCAACATGGGCGGGAGAGCTCTGTCTACTACAGTCCCCTTGCTTTAGAATAAGTTGCCTGCCGAGCTCCGCTCCATGGACACCCACCGCCTGTTCATATCCCGCCTCAAAGACTGGCTTCTGGCTGAGTCTTGCTGCCAGTGCTTTTCTGAGTAGTTTCACATTTCCTCTGCCTCCCCTGCTAGTCTGCCATGGTTCCCAGACACTTGGTGTTTTTAGCTGTTTCACTGTTATTTGTTTATGTTTGCCTTTGTATTTAAGTTTCTGTACCTAATATTGTTTATGGTCCATTGCTGTATTCTGTTTTATCACTTTGGCATCTTTGTGTTAGCTGGTCTTCCTTGTTCTATTGTATCTTGCTTTCATTGCCTCCTGTGCCATTGCCATGGCCTGGGTCGTGCCTGAAAATGGTCCCTGGGATCAGTGTAGTTACCCGGTTATGAAATTCATAAATAAATGCGGCCTGACGGCGCAGCGGTTGGATTTCCGCTTGTGATGCCAGCGACTTGCATTCGGGAACGGACTCTGGGAACCGGAGGGATGGATGGGGAGAAGGATTGAGCATCCTACGGACTGCTCCCCTTCTCCGGGGGAGGGACAGATAGTGTGCCCAGTGCTCGATGGATTTCTGGCGGAGGCCAGGGGAACCACAGGCTACTGGCGCCTTGAAATAAGAGGGGTGGGGCTAACACTGGGTGTCACTGCACATCCCCGCCCCAGGGCAGCTCGAAAAATCTTGTCAACTGCCAAGATGAAGTGTGCCCGGCGCCTGGCTCATCGGTTTCACCTCCGCCGACCTAACATGGCCTGGTCACCGACCAGCTCTCAAACCCCACCCTGGGGAAATCCAGGAGGTAAAGTCGGTTGCTACGGACACCTTCCCCCGTAGTAGACGGGCTGGATCGGAGCAGTGGTCCCACCCTGAGGGACAAGTCAGGGGGTATCAGCGGGGGAATGGCGATAGGGGAGCAAGGTAGGTGGCTGGGAATGAGCCGAAGGAGAGGCGGCTGGTAGCAAAAAGCACAGTAAATTAAAAAATAAAAAGTTGTAAATAAAAATAAAGAATGGTTTTGAAGAATTGTTGTGTAATTGGGAACTGCTGATGCCAACTGTCATTTTTTTTATATTGGTAACTGGAATCCCTTTTTAATGTAGAAAGAGTTCTGTGGTTGTGTTTTTGCTTCCAAACATTACATAACTTTTTTTTTTCTATTTAACAGGGAAGAGTCAAATCAGTAACTGAAAATTATACAACAAATTACACAAACCCATCTCCTGGTTTTGACTGCCACGTATCTGAAAATATTAACAAAGTTTCACCGAACACCAGTCACTTTCAGGCGTTTGAGCTAACTCAGGTAAAACGATGCTGAATGTGAAGGTTTTGTAATTGTAAACACTTGGCTTTAAAAGCCTCTGATGCTTTGACTGTATAATTAAAGAGCCACTAATTGCTCGAGGGAGAAAATGAAAGATCATAACATTTAGGCACTTCAGGTTTTCAGGTTACATTTCATATGTTTGTGCTATGTAGTTCTCCTTTTTCTTCATAACTACAGTACATAGATTAACCTGTAATCAGAAACACTGTCCCTTGGACCTCATCTGCTCTGGCTCTCTACATATGGCATCATAATCCTCTGCTTGCGACAATAGAGCCTGTTGTCTTGGAACCTGTTTTTGCTACTGTAAGCAAGGGATTATGATGTCAGGTGTTGACAAGCAGCCAGAGTGAGAAAGTCAAGAGGGCAGTAATTCAGTTTTTATTACTTCCCATAGTTAAAAGGGCAGCTACTGTAAGTACAGAAAATACATCAAGGAGACGGTGAATTATGTTTAGAAAACATGTTTTCTCCAGCATAAGGGGTACTTCTGTCACTTCTCACTAGTGGATAGCTTCCACTCTGCTAAAGACAGGCAGGAGAACTTAAAACAAAGTGACATTCCACGTTACGTCTTGTGCCACCATCTTCCTCTTCTCAGTTACTCTCCTGCTTCTGTAGGGAATTCAATCTAGGAAATACTGCTCTACGCTATTTTATTCTGTTTTCTTTTCCTTTTTTTTTTGTCTATATTTGTTTCCAGTTCTTCTCACTTACACATGCTCATTTCTAAGTGGCCAGTGGGATTGTATGTGTCAGGTGCCAAACTTTCCATTTTGCTTTCTGTCAGCCTGTCACAGTTCCAGTCAGTGTGATGGACTGAGGAGCAGTCATGAAAAAACAGTTGAAATTCATCACGCCATTCAAAAACAACAACAGTTGAGCTGCAGATTATATTTTCAAGTTGTTGCTCAATGTAGATTCCACTGAGGTCAGTGGAGTTGCCTATTTCTGTGTCGACTTGCACGTCTTAGGTAGACTGTGAATGGCAGCACGACAGGTAAAACCCAACTTGCTGGCACAATCCAAAGAAAATGGTGGTAGCATGAGGCATGGGAAGAGGTGTTTAATGTGCCTCTCTTGCTTTACTCCCCCAGTGGCAGACTCCTTTAGTCCATTATGTTCCAAAGAGAAGGCACATTCGCAATATTGGACCAAAGGTAGCCAGGGCTTTGGTGAGTCAGAGGAGATCAGCAGTATTCCATAACAAAATAAAACACGAGACCTGCCCAGAATGGGCTGTCTTTTATGGATCCTCAGGACGCTGGTGGTAATCCCCATCAAAATTCTGTTCTAAGGTCTGATTTGGCTGAGTTGTTAAATAGGGCCTTCCTGAGAGCACAATGAACACCTAAACGTGTTGGTGATGTACGCAGCATTGTTTGCTTTTCAAGTCCTAGAAGATGTGAGTTTGAACTTAGTTGACTCTACTACAGTTGGGCAACAATGTTGAGGTCCAAGGCAACTCCCATCTGGGAGTGAATAATGTGACAGTTGACAGCTTAAGCCACACAGAGCAGCAGATCTTGCAATTGTTGGTAGTGGACATCGTTGTTCAATTCGCATTTGACCATGGCCGAGCTGGAAGTGAACCAAATTTACTTCATTCCAGATCCGTACAACCTCATGCTGGCTGAAGCAAATCTGATAACCTCTGCTCCAGCAGATGGTAACTCTGGGTCAGTAGCCTTCCGCTGTGGCCTCTTTTGCTGCCTTAGATCTCAGATCAGCTGTTGTATCTGAGTCTTCAGCCTATACATCTGCACGCTGGTCTCCAGAAAAGGTAGAAGTCACTAGGTTTAGATTACTGGCTCATGTAATCCAGGTCTTTTTAGCAACAAGAAACACTTCCTCCTAGGGGTCCAGATAATTTTTGGAACTGGGAAGTATTTATCGCTAACTTCTTTATCTGGTAGTATGTTGTTGTAACCTTATTTATAACATGTTGCCATCCATGTCACAGCAGTCATTGAGCAACCCCTGAAACAGTGTCTTGTAACGTACACAACTGTCACTGATGCTCTTTTCTTTCCCCACCCCCTACTGCTTTATTCTGCTAGTATGTTGTGTTATATCTGCTAGAATTGCTTGGTACTGCCAATTTTGTGCATGAATATTACATTTTGTAAATTTGCAAGGTGGGAAACAAACTCCTAAATTCAAATCATGCAAAAATAGTTGTAAAATACTTCCTTACTCCCCTTACCCATTCCTTGTTTCCTCCAGAAAGAGCCTGCAGCCTTGTTTTGAAGCAATTTTTCGTGATATGTTTTTGTTTGCCCACTTATCTTTGTGATCAAATCCTGGAGTACTTGCTGGATTTGTCAGAATCTGTGCTGCAGTTTTCAGTAGCGAACGTTTAGCTGTTTGATTTTTGTGTTTTTCATTAGATGTTCAATAAGACCCTCATTGCGTGAGTGCCTCTCTTCATAAAACGTATCCAAGGAATTTTCCATGTCCAGCACCAGTTGCGAAGTGCTGAGCTGGGTTTTTAACCTGGTCCTTTGTAGGCAGCCAGGCCCTCCATTCAAACGGGCAGACACATGAATACTGAAGCTCTTCACCTTGAAAATGTTTTTCCTAGTGGTCTTCACCTCAGCGTGATGGATGTCAGAGTTGCATTATACTACACTCAGACAATGCAACATATATTATTTTAGTTTCTACATACAGTAGCTAGCTCAAAGTGCCATAAGCTGTTATCTCAGCTGATGTCCTATGATCCTAATGACGAAGGGAGACCTATTTCCAAACCATTTCTGCCCAGCTGAATTGTTGGCAGCAGTGTGTATTGCGACTCACCCATAGGGAAATGTCAAAACGGCTCAGAATCCGTTCCATGTGAGCGGCAGTTAAAACTATAGCTTCACTAAGAACAGCTCCCATTGCAGATGACTGCAGAGCTGCAACATGGTGTACTTTCACATTTTTTTTAACTTTGTATTTTATTATTTTATGAAATAATGCAGTGCATGCATACAATCTCAGAGTTGTTCAATAGTTAGTATGCAGACTTATGTTGACAAAAAAGTAGATGTCCGTCTCCCTTCTAGTGCTACTTCATATTGGGGAAGGGGAGACCTAGACAATCCTTGCAAGGTTAATAAAATAAGCCTGCATGCAGTCAAACATGGGGCAAAAATATTAAAGGAGATAAGCTATCATATTGAATCCACCAGTGGTAAGTGGTATTGCCCCAGTATAATATCTGTAACCCAGATGTTGAATCCCTTAGACTTCCAAATATAACAGACATTATCTGAACAGTATTCACTACTTCCAGACCACTTAACTTGGGAAGTCTTATTATTTAAACAAGAAAACTGTCTTGTGTAGAACTATAACCGTGTGCTTATGCCATAAGATAATATTGAAAAGATGGTAAGAGCAGCAACTTATACGAACTGTACTCGAAGTTGTTAAACTGATGAGCAGGGAATAGTGCATGTCTAGTACTACCATGGCGGGAGAAAAAAATAAAACGGAGATTCAAGAAGAAGCCTTCAGCGCCATTTTAGGAGCAACATATAATAATGCAGTAATACCAACAAGATGCTAATCTTTTAAACAATAATGTGCCCTTAAAATGCACTATCCTGTCAACTAAGTGACCCGATCCCCCAACCATTTAATATATATGAAAGGGCAGTATAGAGATTCAGAAAGCACTGCCAGAGCTAATGATTTAAGCTTTAAAAAGTACAGTCGCATAACAGTAATTTTTCAGACTGAGGCTTCTTCTTCTGCTGATTCATTCGCTTTTTGTTCAAATTCTTTTGCTGTTTTCGCAGCCCACTTCCTCGCAGCCACTGGGTCTGTAAATTGAAAAGTCTTGCCTCCATACTGGATAGGAGCCTAGCTGAAAATAGAAACAAGTTTACAATCCCAAGAGCTCTAAGTTGTTGCACCCCATCAAAGTGCTTTCTTCTTGCATGGGTGGTGTAGCTGAAGTCTGGGGAAAATATGTACAGGCTGGCTATCATGCCGAAGAGGAGATCGGTGTCTGGTTGCATAGAGCAGCAGGTTTCATGTAGTTACACTGTCCTTCACTGCCAAGATGGTCCTACTGTAATTAGCAGAGGTAGGCTTCGAATCGGGGGAAACAGGTGGCTTTCAAATGAGGTGCAGACTCTAACTCTAATTTTTCTGCATACCAAGTCTGTAGAAATGACAAGAGATTAACTCTCTCAGACAGTTCTTGCATTCCTACTATTCCGAGGTTTGCAGATTGAATTTGGTTTTCTATATTCTCCATCCGATTCTTAAGGGCTATATTCTCTTTAGTTAATTCCATAGCAGTGCCTAAAACCTTAGTAGCCCGCTTGTCTGCTGCATTCACTTTAGTTTGGAGTGAGTCCATATGTGCTGAATGACTTTTCAATTACGCCAGTATTGATTCAACTTTCTGATCAGTCCCCCTGACCATCCAAAGAATGGCTTGCATAGCTGGCTCCCCATCCTCTTCGCCAAGTTGCTGGGGCCCGCTGCTACTAGGGCCTTGTTGCTCGTGGTCGGTTGTTTTGGAACAGAGCCTGCTGTTGCACCTTCTTGATGACCCATCTTCTTCAACGTTTCACTGACTGGTGTAAACAGCTTAAGCTATCGAATTGTCCAAAAATTCCAGATTCTCCTGACCACTAGGACCGTTTTAATTATGATTGTTTGTTAGAAATTTAGAGCCGAGTGGGAAACACGTCCTGTTCCGACCGCTGCTGTCTGGCACCCCACTTTTCACACTTTTACTGAGCACTATGCTTTGGATTTCAATCCAGTCCCGAAAACATACAGGTACTGTGTTGGGGGGATGCTACAATGTTTTGCCTCCTCATGAGTCCTGTTGTCTTTCTGACCACCCTTATGTGGGATATTTGCTGCTTGCTACACAACCAGGGTGGTGTTCTATGGAGCAGGTTAATTCTTAGAAGATAGAGAATTACAAAAAGAAGATAGGAAAGTTACTTATGTTTTAACTCTTTTGGAGCATCTCCTCCATAGAGCAACATCTACCTGCCCACTATCCCCAGGACACACTAACATTTACTATATGTGCATTGTCTGTCTTCCCCCTTACTTCATCAGAGTGTATGTGCTGTGTAGGCCCTGGCTATCTAATATCTATGTATTATATTAAGTGTTTTAAAATTTTTAGATTTTGAAATAATGTGGTTTGCCATTCAGTAATTTTTTCTCTGTAAATGTGACACTGAGGTGGTTGGCATGGGCTGAGAGTACGCACGTGTCCCAGATATTCTGGTTCTTGCAGGATCCTAGTGCCTCTGACTCTTAAGATCAGAGAATGTTGCTCTATGGAGGAGTGTGAACAGGGTGACTCCTGTCATAGTGGACACCCCTGGGATAAACTGAACCCATTTCCCAAGCAGTTTGTTTTGTATAATGTCCAACATGCTGGTTATAAATTAAATGCTGAAGTGCTTATAAAGCTTTCTGTGCATATTTACCTAAAAACAAAACTAAGAGTACAGTTACAAAATGAGAGGGCTGTCTTAATATAAGAATAACAGAAACTTGTGTCTGCTTTTTCTAGATGTTAGCAGCCCCTCTCTAGGATATATTTTACAGCAGACAGCGTGAGGTAATTTGATCCTGCAGGAGAGTTTAGGAGAGCACAGAATGTTCTGATCTCAGCTCTGACCTTTCCAGGGTTGTAAACAAGTTCATCTGTGCTCCAGGTGGCTGCCAAATAACTGTTCTCTATGGAGCAACAGTGGCCCCTAGAGGCTAATTTTATGTTATGTCTGCTGTTAATCAGAAGGCAGTGGAAAATGTTTCCAACTTCCAGTGAGCTTGTAAAAAGCCCTGCCTCAATGCTGAGATAGGAGATAGGGTGGTCAGTTGGTTACTGACTGAGGAAGGTGGAAGACCTCCTAGTAGTGTGTGCTTTCACACTGTTTGATTTTTTTTTTTTTTTTTTACCCTTTTTCCTGGCAGGACCACCGGCTATATCCTCCGCCTAGGTCACGGCCCCGGAGACCTCTACCACCGCCTATAGCTGCAGAGGACCTCGTCACCCCCGCTTGCCCCCGAGGGTGGGGCTACGGGCCACCTTCGTGACCCCGGAACTGTGACTGGTTGGGGTCCCGCAGCGGCGGTGGCGATACGAGGCTCTCCAGGGAGGGCTTCATCCATCGGTGGTCCTGCCCCGCCATCTTTTTCCTCCTTGTTTTCTCCCCAGAGGAGGCGGGGACGTGCAATGATGCCAGCGTCTGCCCCGCCTCCTCCCCACGTCAAGCGTCGGCTACGTGAGAACTCCCGGCCTCCGCCAGGAGTCCCCAGCGCACTGAGTGCTACCCACACCTCCCCAGAGAAGGAGAGCTGTCCAGCGGACGCCTCGATCCTACTCCTCAAGCCAGTGCCTGATCTGACCCGGATCCGCTCTCAACCCGGTCGCTGTCGCCGCAAGCGGAAATCCCACCGCTGCGCCGACGGGCCGGCCTCACACTGTTTGATTTATGCTAGGCTGAAGAAAGGCCTTAGAAACTGTTGAAGCTAAGCAGTTGTCTGACTTACCATTTTGCTTTCTGTATATTTTACTTGATAAAAATAAAATGATAAATGCAACCTTGCGTTTTTTATGCACCTGACTTATGGTCTGCCTGGAATGTGTTATCCTATACCCACACCCAGTGAAAAGGAGACAATCTAGAACATCAAATTACAGTTAAGTAACTTTCCTATCTCCCATGGCTGATCCCTATTTATGCCGTTAGTGGAGAAGGGTCTTGAAATAGCAGAAAACCCAAAATGTGATGGAGTGGCCCTCTCTTTACCTGCCCAAGCTCTTCTGCCTGCCGTAGGAGTTCTCCAGTGGTCCTACCCGTCATCAGTCTATGCTCGATGTCCTCTCTGGAGTACCGACCATTACCCATAGCTTACCCTGAGCCAGGAGGAGGGTGCTTCACTTGATGGTGGAGGTCTGGGAGGAGGAGCCGGTCAGATGTGAGAGGAGTTTCGCCAGTAGTAGTAGGGAAGTTATTTTGTCACTCTACAGGTCCTTGATTAGACTGCTCCTGGAGTACTGTGTGCAGGTTTGGAGCCCACATATAAAGAAAGATAGGGACAAGTTAGAGACAATACAGGGAAGAATGACAAAAATGATTCAAGGCCTACTGGGTGGGGTCTGTGAGGAGAGAGTGGATGATTTCAGTGTGTACTTACTGGAGGGCAGAAGGAAGGGGGGGGTTATGATAGACACATACATACATTCAGGGTACAGTAACTCACAATATGGAACTGTTTAATCACCAGGGAGTCAAAGTGTCAGGTTGGCAGGAATGAAGTTTAAGAGGGACACAAGGAAATATTTTTCCAAGGAACAGGTGGGGGATAGGTGTAACAGGTAGTGTAGCATTGTGGTTAACACAGAGATTATGTTTTTAAGTAAAGATCAGACAGCTTCAAGGGGATCATCAGCAAAAGGAGGGCAAACATTGGTAAGGAAGTATGGGGGGTGGGTATGGCTAAGAATGACTGAGTCAGCCCGGTAGCATAGCAGAAGCACTGCTGCTCGCTGTGCTGTTGACTAGGATATAGGAGTGAACTCGCATTATCTGAGGAGGGGGCGGCTGGGGTAGAGGGAGGATTCAATGTTATATGAACTCTTTTTCCTCATATGGGGAGGAACATGCCTCACGCAGTGCACCCGACACCTGGAGAGGCTTAGTGTTGTGGGAGTCGGGAGGCTCCAGTTGGGAAGGGAGGCTGACTGATGCGGCTGCGTTATTGCATGCCTAGTGTCCCAGGGGAGAAGGATGGAGGGAAAACAGGGCCCTGTGCAGGGGTATGTCCTGCCTCTCACAGACCTTGCACCTCGCACACCTGCAATCTGGATCCTTGGGGGGCAAAGTGTCCTACTCACAGGTCCCTACTAGGGGACACAGCTCATGGAGAAGTGGAAGGTAAGCCTGGGGAGAAGGCAGGTAACAGGGCTGGAGAAGCAGGACAGATGGGAACTAGTAGGCAGAAGAGGATAAACGCCTGAATGAAAAGAAGAATGAGTAATATGATGGTATGGCCTTAGGACAGACTCACCTGCTGTCTGTTTCTGTTTTCTGCAGTTATGACTAATCCCCATGACAGCATGGAATGTCGGAAGAAATTCTGTCAGACTTCGTGCACTTTGTTTCTGCTTCTTTGTAATTTGTTTCTGCTCCTTGTTGTTACTTGATCCCAACTCAGAGATCTGTTTTTTTCTGTAGGGAGAATATTCTTTCCCAGCAGTATGAGATTCAGATTGGTCAGGTCATATTATTCCTAACACACAATTTACTGTTACATTGGTGCCAAATTTACATTGGGTCTGTGTTTATTCAGATTTTTCTTTTACCTGCTGTTGAGTTAAGAAAGATCTTACTTCGAGTGGGAGCTCTTGCAGGAGGCTATTACAATCAGGACTATGCCGCAGGCACTTGGACCCTCCGGTGAAACTTCTGCCAGCCATACACAGCAGGGACTGTCCCGGCCTTGGCCCGCCCCGTCGGTCCAGGGTACAAGAGAGGCGAACCAGCTCCGCTCAGTTCTTTCCGCCGCGTGCTGCATGTGAGCCAAAAGAAACAGCTTCTGCTTGTGATTACAGCAAAAAGATTCACTCTCCAATCAAGATTTTCCTCCTTTTTAGACGGGTTTACCATTTTCAGGTACTGATGTCAGTCCGCTGCCATCGATTGTTCATTTTTCCCACTTTCGAACGTTGTTTCCCTCACTCTTGCTGCTACCTAGTACCAACGTCAGCCGTTATTTTTACCCAGCCAGGTTCGATGTCTTCTTGGGCGTCGGCATCTCCAGAACACTTAAATAAGTGTGACTGCGGGAGGCAGATCCCAGCTAAGGACGGCCATTGTCGGTGCGTTTTCTGCCTGGGCCCGGACCATGAAACCGCCAATTGCGCAGATTGCCAGGCCTTTACCAGCTGGACCCGCATCCGCCGCCTGAAGGCCCTTAAGGCCTACCTGCTGGAGCAGAAGATGGATCTGCACTCCTCGGAGGGGAAGAGGAAGGAGAAGAAGCGCCACAGCAAGGACCGTAGTTGGTCCCGTTACCGGTCCCAGTCTCTGTCACGCTCGCATTCGCGGCCTTCTCCCAAAAAGGCCCGTCCCTCGGGTTCTGGAGATCCTCTGAAGACTCCCCAGGCTAAGGCCGGCACGTCGGGGAAGAAGCCGGCCAAGCCAAAGGTGACTCCGCTAAGGGTCATCACTAAGTCCTTAGAGGTGCCTGCTTCGGCCCCACCTGCTAAGGCATTGACACCGCCTGCTAAAGGCGCGCCTCCGGAGACCAGGGACTCTCAGGCGCCCCCAGGCGTCGCTCCGTCCTCGGTCCCTACACCGACGCCAGTCGAAGGAGCGAAGGACGCGGGGTTGGTCGTGGAGGTACCGACGTCCCCGTCGCCCAAGTCCTCCTCCCCCCGGGCCCTCAGGAGAGCTCTCCTTCGTGCCCCGACGTTCCAGAGACTTCCTTCCTGAAACGAACGGCTGAAATTTTCACTAAGGATGAGCTCAAGAATCTTTTCTCCTTTTGGTTGGGGCAGGTCCACAAGCGGTCCTCCCCGTCGCCGGCCCAGGCGCCAGTACTGGACCCTGCAGGAGAACCACAGCTGGGGGGTGAGTCTTCCACACGGAAGTCACTGGAGCGCCAGCCTTCACCTCCCTCCAGGGTCAGGAGCCCTTCTCGCTCCAGGCAAGATTGCTCCCGACGTCGGTCCTGTGACCGACGTAGGTCATTGCTCCGTCGCCGGTCCAGGGACCGGAGTCGGTCTTCGGACCGACGTTGGTCCCCTAGCTACCAACGCCAGCGAAGGCATGGTCATAGGACGGGGTCAGACTATTTCAAGTCGGATAGTCGATCCTCCTCTTCATCGTCGACCTCTTTGTCCTCTCTCAGCCTCAAGCGCTCCCCGGGAGAGAAGGACCAGCCTTGCTCGCCTTCGGACTATCCTACTTTTATGGACGTCATGAGGCATATCCAGGCCTCCAACGAGTGGGACACGGAGGACCTGGATCCGGAATGCCGGAGGTTGGCCATGTACCTGAGGCAAAAGGAGCCAAAGCCTCTGGTTATCCCTCCTTTGGTAGCTACATTCCAGGACCTTACCAGAACCACCTGGATGCATCCGGCCTCAATCCCGGCAGTTCCTAAGAAGTCGGATAGGCTGTATAAGGCCCCGAGGGTGGAACCCTTTTTAGCGGAACACCCTCAGGCCGATTCTTCGGTGATCACAGCTGCCCATGACAAGTCTCGGCAACCGAAGCACCTCGGCTCCCAGCCTCCCGACCCGGAGTCCCGCTACCTGGACGAGGTGGGCAAGAAAGTATATGTAGCTTCCACCTGTTCCATCCGCTCCCTCAGTTTCCTAATGCATATGGTACAGTACCAGAATGCATTGTGGGAAAGGGGACTGGAGCTGGCAAAGACCATGCCAGACTTTGACCAAAAGGCAGAGCTCCTGGCCCTCCTCCAGTCGGGCTCAGACGTAGGCTCCCATGTACTGAGGGCCTCATATGACACTGCAGACACGGTAGCCAGGGCAGCCGCTTCCGGGGTGTGCCTCCGGCGCCATGCTTGGTTGAGAGTCTCGGGCTTTCACCAGGATCTGCAGGCCGGTATCAAGGATCTGCCCTTCCAGGGTACCGTGCTGTTTGGGCAGGAGATGGAGGCTTTGATCTCCCGCCTCCAAGAGTCGGGCAAGTCGATCTGGTCGGTCCGCCAGATGAAGCGTGGCGACCAGCGACAACAGCACCGTAGACGGCCCTTTCATAAGTCCTCAGGCAGTCAAGGTCCAGCCTGTGGCAACCAACAGGGGCAGAGAGGAGGCTTCCGCAGGAGATCTGGGAACCAGCATTCTGGTGGACCTCCTGCCCGTGGGCCCAAGTCCTCCCAGGCCTCTCTCCCCACTCCCGGCTCTGCCCAGTGACTCCCTTCCACCACCCCTCTTCCGCGGGAAGACCCAGGGGAGCCAGTTGGGGGCCGCTTCTCCCTTCATTTTGAAGGGTGGAAGTCTATTACCGCAGACCAGTGGGTCTTGGATATTATACGGAGAGGACACACGCTAGAGTTCAGAGTTTCCTCCGCATACTCCGCCAAAGCTCTCCTGTTATCCTCCTTCTCACATCCCACTAATAGAAGGAGAGATACAGACCCTCCTGCAGAAGAGAGCAATAGAGAGGGTCCCCTTGCAGCAGCAAGGACAGGGGTTCTATTCCCACTTCTTTCTGGTCCCAAAAAAGACTCTGGACCGTCGTCCCATTCTGGATCTCAGTCCTCTAAACCTCTTTATCGAGTACAAAAGGTTCAGGATGGTGACTCTTCAAGGACTCCTTCCCTTGCTGCACCAAGGGGACTGGCTATGTTCTGGCGACATGCAGGATGCATATATGCATATCGGGGTCTATCCTCCCCACAGGAAGTTTCTGAGGTTCCACTTCCAAGGGGAGCATTTTCAGTTTCGAGTGCTTCCGTTCGGCCTCTCTTCCACTCTGCGAGTCTTCACCAAATGCCTAGCAGTAGTGGCTGCGGCTCTAAGGCGGATGGGACACTATGTGTTCCCCTACCTCGACGATTGACTACTTACGGCCCCGTCAAGAGTATGCCTCTTGCAAGCTCTCGAAGACACTTCTACTCTGTTCCAAGAGCTGGGGATCACCCTGAACCTACGAAAATCATCCCCGGAGCCCAGCCAAAAGCTCGCCTTCATAGGAGTGATCCTGGATTCCGTCCAGGGCATGGCTTTCCTCCCACAGGACAGGGGAGTTCGCTTGCTAGAGATGGCAGAACTTATCTCCATAACTTCTCGAGTTCCGGCTCGGAACTTCCTCAGTTTACTGGGGCACATGATGGCGGCTATTCCTGTCACTCCTTTGGCCTGCCTCCACATGAGAGTCCCACAGTGGATGCTCAGGGTGCAGTGGGACCAAAGCTATGACGATCTAGACTCCCCAGTCAAGATCTCGGAGCCAGTCAGGAGAACTCTTCTTTGGTGGATGGACCCCAACAATCTGGAGAAAGGGGTCAGCTTTCGTCCGGAGCCACCAGGTCAGACTTTGACAACAGATGCATCGGACCTGGGGTGGGGGGCACACCTGGGTGCACATCGAACGCAGGGGGTTTGGTCACCCGAGGAGCAGTCCCTCCACATCAATGTACTGGAAATGCGAGTGGTCCTCTATGCCCTCCAGGCTTTTCGAGGGGATCTGGTGCCAGGCTCTCTTCTAGTTCAGACAGACAACATGGCGGTCGTCTTTTACATCAACAAACAAGGAGGCACTCATTCGTACCCTCTTTGCAGGGAGGCGATGAGAGTCTGGTACTGGGCGCTGGAGGGGCATCCTGCTGTCTGCGATGCACGCTCCAGGCGTCCTAAACGATCTGGCTGACAGCCTCAGCAGGTCGTGTTCCAGAGCGCACGAGTGGGAGCTGCTACAATCCGTAGTGGACCAGCTCTTCAACAGGTGGGATCTTCCAGAGCTGGACCTCTTTGCATCACCACACAATGCCAAACTGCCAGTGTTCTGCTCGTGAGAGCATGCGCCTGGAGTTTTTTGGCCAGACGTGTTATCACTTTGCTGGGCAGGGAGGTTTCTCTATGCCTTTCCTCCCTTCCCTCTCATTCAGAGAGTACTGCTCAAGTTACAGGCAGAAGGGGCCCAGATGATCCTAGTGGCCCCCAAGTGGTCTCGGCAGATTTGGTTCCCACTACTGCAGCGGTTATCCATGGAACCTCCAGTTCCGCTGCCCATATGCTCGCAGTTACTGTCCCAGGACCAAGGGTCGCTGGTCCATCCGGATCTTCGATCCTTACACCTACATGCTTGGCTCCTTCAGACGTAGCTCAACATAGATACGGGGTTTCCCCGGAAGTGGCGGCGGTCTCAGTGTCAGCAAGAAAGCCCTCTACTCGCTCCACCTACACTATGAAGTGGAAGCGTTTCTGTCTTTGGACATTTTCGCAGCATTTGGATCCCGTCACCTGCCCTGTGAACTCAGCTTTACAGTATCTCCTTTCCTTGTACGATAAGGGTCTGAGTTACTCCTCTATCAAGGTGCACATGTGGGCAGTCTTCGCCTATCATGCTCTTGTGGGAGAGAGAGAGCATTAGCACAATTGGATGTGGCTCGCACCTTTCTTAGGGGAATTCTACATATGAGACCTCCCATTCGGGACCCTGTCTCACCCTGGGACCTCCTTTTTGTGTTGGAGAAACTCACCCCCCCTCCTTTTGAGCCAGCAGCGGATTGTGAGCTACGTTACCTTTCTTGTAAGGTTTGTTTTTTGGTTGCTGTTACTTCAGCTCGAAGGGTTTCCGAGCTTCAGGCTGTGATGTGTAAAGAACCCTATTTGGTTTTCCACAGGGAAAGGGTTTCCCTCAGAACAAATCCTAAGTTTCTTCCGAAAGTGGTCTCAGAATTGACCCTCAACCAGTCGGTTGATCTTCCTGATTATTTTCCTTCCCCTTCCAATACAGGGGAGACTCTCCTCCACACATTGGATGTCCACAGGACTCTGAGGTATTACCTCAAAAGGACGGTTCAGCACCGTAAATCGGAGCAGCTATTTGTGGCTTTTGCACCACATTGCTTGGATCAACTGGTGTCCAAGCAAACTATCTCTAAATGGATAGTTCGCTGTGCCTCGTTTTGCTACGAGCATCACAGTAAACCCCGGCCGGGCCCGGTTAGGGGTCACTCCACCAGAGGAGTGTCAGCTTCTTTCGCCGCCCTGCAGAATGTCGCCATACAGGACATTTGTGTGGCCGCAACCTGGAACTCAGTGCATACCTTTATCAAGCATTACAGCTTGGATATCGTCTCCAGACCCTGAGCTGGCTTCGGCCTAGCCGTTTTACAAGGGCTTTTGTCCTAAGGCCTCTGGAGTCAGCATATTCCACCTCCTGGGGTCATCTACCTCCTTGTTGTGGGACTGCTTGGGACTCAGTCCTGATTGTCATAGCCTGCTGCAAGAGCTCCCACTCGAAATAAGATAGCACAGTTACGTAAGAACTTGCCGTAACAGTAGATCTTCGAGAGGAGCTCTTGCAGCAGGTGCTACTTCCCACCCGCCTTCCCCCTCGAGGTGTGCAGATCCATTTTCGTTTTTTCTTCTCCAACTCTCTTCATGGTAGGCTTCGTCTTCTTCTCTTGTCGGGCCTTCTGCTGGGTCTTGGTGGGAGAACTGAGGTGGAGCTGGGTCCGCCCCCTCTTGTACCCTGACCGACGTCGGAGCGGGGCCGGCGTCGGGGGCGGTCCCTGCTGTGTATTGCTGGCAGAAGTTTCACCGGGAGGGTCCTAGTGCCTGCAGCATAGTCCTGATTGTAATAGCCTGCTGCAAGAGCTCCTCTCGAAGATCTACTGTTACGGTAAGTTCTTGCATAACTGTACTTTATCAACATAATTATCAGGAATATTTGGATCTGAGATCCTGCATAACAGTTTGGAACCAAGGGATGTTTAATACTCTGATAATCTCAAGGTATGTGTTGGCCTTTTTGGTGGCAATAGGTTCGTTAGGGAATACCTTTCTTGAAGTTATTAGGGGAATGAAGCCTCACACAGATTAGGCATAAAGCAAGAGGGTGAAACTATCCTAGATTTGGTACTAACAAACAGTATAGATTAAATACATATACAAAATAGAAATATAAATAGGAACATAGAATTTGTCGTCATAAAAGGACAGGTGGGCCCATCTAGTCTGCTGTATTTCCCTGCCAGTTGCTGCACCCTGGACCCTATTTGGTCTCGGGTGCTCCTCCTCCTTTTCCACTACTTATTATGTCCACGTGCCTATCTCCTGCACGCTTGGAGCTTGTCACTCTTTGCCCCCTCCATCTCTTCTGGCAGGCTGTGCCAGGCAGCGACCACCCTTTCTTTGCAGAAGTATTTCCTCACATCCCTCTCAAACACCCAGCTTCGTTACATGCCCCAGTGTTCTGGTGCTCCTCCTTCTCTTAAAGAGACTTCCCTCCTGCACCTTGTTCACCCCTAGAAGGTACTTATAGGTCTCGGTCATGTCCCTTCTCGCTCTCCTCTCCTACAGGGAGTACATGCTCAGCTCCAGCATCCTCTCCTCATGTGGTTTCTCGTGCAACTCTCTCTGTATTTTGGTAGTCCTTTTCTGGACCGCTTCCGCTTTGTTGGTGTCCTTGTGGAGGTGTGACCTCCATATCTGGACACAGTACTGTAGGTGGGGTCTCACTAGTGAGCAATACAGTGGAAACACCACCTCCCTTCTGTTAGAAATACCCCTCCCTATGCACCCCAGCATCCTACTAGCCTTGCCTACTGCCTTGTCGCACTGTCCTGTCACCTTGAGATAATCAGATATGATTACCCCAAGGTCCCCCTCTTGCTTGGTGAAAGTACCTCCCCTCATGTTGTACACAGTTTCCCTGCCCCAGGTGCATGGCTTTGCACTTTTTAGCATTGAAACAGAGTTGCCGGGGGCCCTATAGAGCTGATTTCCAGGCAGGGAGCTTTTATTCAACGCTCTGCATTTCAGCACTGTTAATTTCTTCATGAAATAAAACTCAACTGATTAAACTTAAAAGTTTTATCAGAAACATCTTCCTGAGCTTACCAGCTATTGATTGATCCTAGACTCGCCATGGGTTAACAAAAGAATCTAGCTCTGGTGGCTGCTAAACCTACCACTTCAAAATCGGGGAAAGCCAGCGAGCCCTCGAGTTTTGAGGTGGGAACTACGTCAGAGCCCTAATCAACTCCCTTGTGGCATCAGATGTTGGCCACGATTCAATCCATGGATGCCAAGATGGAAAAAAACACTAGCCAAGTTGGAGAAACATGATGCAGCTCTTACGGAACTGGCCAGCACTGTAGCAAAGAGGGATAAACAATCCATCACCACACAGGCTGCCATATCAGCCCTTTCCCAGGAAAACACGCAGCTTCGAGGCAGAATGGAGGCCTTGGAGAATGAGGTATAGGCAGGAGACCTCCGGTTAGTCGGAATACCAGAAGGCGCCAAGGGTGTTGACTTATTGGCTTTTCTGAAAGTGAATGAAAGCATCTTTCACAATGCCTGAAGATTTTGACTGGGGTGAGTTATGTAGAGCTTACAGAGTAAACCACAGAGAACAACTGGCTAATTCCAGCATACCTTGCACTGTCCTGGTGAGGACATCAGTAGCAGAGATTCAGGACATACTCCTAGCAGCAGCACAGGTGGCATACCCGCTTCTCATTAATGACTTTGATTAGAAATGTTTTCCGGGTCTCTCTTTTCAAACCTGGGCTCGAAGAAAGCAGTTTGATGGGTTTAAACAGAAGCTCTGGGCACTTGGCATGGTCCACTCCTTCCTCTTGCCAGCTCGACGTCAGATCATCTACGGTGGCAAATCTTGGCAATTCACAGACCTGAAGGATGCAGGAAGGTGGCTGGAGAAAACCGAAAATTTGCTACCAGGGAAAATACTGTTGCGGAGGTGGAAGAGGTTGGAGAAGAATCTGGTGCTGTATGACTCTATTCTTATTGCATCCTCTTATAATGACTGGCGCCATTTTTCGGGACTTCATTGGACACTAAGCCCCTCTATGCTCTTATGGAGGGGCATTAAAATGTTTTCCAGGTGTTCTGTGTCCCCTATATGCTTTTTTCCCTCATGTTGAGCTTAGTGGAGACATTTGAGTATACTTACAGATATTTTGGGAAGGGGTCTCTGCGCTGGCTGCTCAGATGCGTGCGGTGGTTTATGCCACATTTCTGTTTCATACTCTGCTTTCTCGACTGAGGGATGCCCTCCCCCCCACTCCTGTTGTTACAGATTACAGGGGACTTCTTGCGTTTATCAACTTTATGAAGTCTGTACTGCTGTGCTGTTTTGCCCTGTATGAGGAAATAAGTGTATGTTTTACTTAAAAGCAATAAACACAAAGTTAAAAAAAATAAAAAAAACAGCTGACACACTCTAGACCACTCTTCTAGTTTCCCTAGATCGCTTTGTATCCTCTCTATTCCTTCTTGAGTGTCCACCCTATTGCAATTTTATGTATCATCTGCACACCTTCCCCTCCGTCTCCTCAGTAATGTAACTTATGAAGACATTGAAGAAGACAGGACCCAGTACATACAGATCCCTGTGGCACTCAGCTGGTCACTCCCCTTTTCTCCTGAGTGACTTCTGTGTACCACCATCTTCTGTCTCTTATCCTTCAACTAATTTGATACCAGCTTAAAACCTTCTCCCCAATCCCCAGGTTGCTAAGTTTCTTCAGAATAACTGAACCCCTTGAGTCCATTGATCATTCAGTTGTGCTGTTAAGAATAGGAAAAGCAATTGTTACAACAAAGAAAAAAATATCCACTACAACTTTAAAATGATAGCACAATTTGGATTGGCATAAAGATATGGAACACAGAGGTGCTAGTGAATGTTGGGAAGTATTCGGTAGGAAAACATCCAGTTTGCAGGACATGTACAGTATGTACCCCATGAACCAGTATACAGTAGGAAAGGAAAAATTCTCCCTGGCATTCAGAAAGACTGGCATATCCTATGTCTATTAAAAAGAAAAGGGCACACAGGATGATGACACATTCTAGGGACATGGATATGTTGTTCATCCACACTTATTAGCAGGTATCCTTGCCGCTTTAAATCTTGACGGAAGGTCTTCAAGCTGGCTCCTCCCACCCACCCAGGTGGTAAAACTCTCGGCTCCGCCCCATGATGCCAGATCTTCCTTACCACTTGGAAGCTCAGGTTCCCTCCTTAACGCTCTGCGTATAAGACTGGTTCCTATTTCTTCGGTTTACCCGAAATTACTTTTAAGGTTTTCAAGACTTCGGTCACTTATTTCCCTCGCGGGTGTGATGGACAAATCGACTCCCGGTTTCTGGAGGTGCCCATGCGGGTAGAAGATGTCTTGGATGGATCCGCACTCCACGTGCGTCTACTGCTTGGGCCTTGGGCACGACCTGCAGGCTTGCGACCTGTGCTCTTCTTTTTTGGTCTACGTTCTGGAAGACCGTGCTGCCCGTCTACAACTTGGGCGACCCGAAAAACATTATCCTCCGGTAAAGTCGAAGAGGAGGCCCAGTTGGCGGTTTCCGCGGCGGCAGCTCGGCAGAACAGCAGGCAGATGATGATCACCCTCGAGGAGGAGGCGCGAGGCCGCATCTTACGTCTTCCTCGGCCGCTGCATTTATCCCGCTCTCCCTGGGATCCTCCTATTCAGCTTCTTTAAGGAGCTCTGTCTCCCTCTCCACTAAGGGAGAGGGACCAACATCTTCAGGACCTTCCTCTCGGTCCAAGAAGAAGGATCACAAAGGTAAGTCCCTCTGTCGGCGCTCTTGGGGCCAGGAGAGGTCCCTCTCACCCGAGTAGTTGACCATCGACGGTCGATCCTTTGGCTTGACCACTGGCTTCCACAGTGTCCCGTCAGGTCAGTTGACCGAGACTCCCGTCGACGCAGTCGAGATTTTTCTCAACCCGTTGGACGGGCTGTCGACCGGTGAAGCGGAAAACCCTCACTCCCTGGTTCTCCCGGTGTTGGTTGAGGTGTCCGTGGACTTGCCCGTGCCTCCGGTTCCGGAGTCCACGGTTGAGCCCTCCGAGCCGAGGGGAGAGCGGGTTTCCCCCGCCCTACCTCCATACCCTCCTCGGAAAAGCCGAGGTTCGCGGTCTCGGACTTCTTCTCGGTCCAACCGATCCGGCCGTCACAGGCGGTCTCAGTCTCGGCACCGTGGCAAGTAGCGCCACCACTCGTCCTCGTCCTTCTCCTCGGATGAGGGGAGGCTTCGACGCAAAGTTGCGTCGACGATACAAGGACCTCATGTGGCAACAACTTCTTCTGTCCGGGGAGCAAACCCGGCGTCGTCGTCTTCCCGGCTATCAAGTAGCTGTCACCAGAGTGGCCGAAGCCACCCCTCGCCTTAGCCGAGGCGCCTGCTTCCAGGCCTGTTGCTCGGCCGAAACCGGCTGCCCCACAGATTCCGGTGGAACCTCCGCCTCCACAGCCGTTGTTTGGGGCTCCGACCAAGAATTCTCGGTCGGCCCAAGGTCTGCCCCATAGGCTGTCTGTCACCCTCACTCCCGATCGCCCTTGGCAGGTGGAGGGTGGCTCAGGCCCAAGGCAGCTCTTTGCGGACTCCTCTGAGTCCGACGATTCCTCCCTGTTCTCCAGGCGGGTCGACTTGGAGTCCTCAGGAGTCAGTCACTGGGACGAGTAGCCTCCGTCCTTCATGGGTTTGCCTAGCTCATCTCGGGTCCACGGGATGCAGCTCGACCGCATCCAAGCGGGCCAAGTATCCCCTCACGGAGATATTGGACCGAGGGGATTCTCCTATGGAGGCCTTTCCGGTGGCCGAGGCCATTGTAGACCCGGCCTTGGAGCTCTGGCAGCGTCCTGCTTCCTGCCCTGCGCCTTCAGCCAGGATGGCAAGGAAGTATGCGGTCCCTACCGGTTCCCTGTCCGGTTTCTCGGAACACCCCTCAGCCGAGGGGTTGGTTACCGACAACGTCTTCCGGTGTGCTGGAAATGCCAGGGACGTAGACAAACCTCCCGACAAGGAGTCCAAGAAGTTGGACTACGCCGGGCGAAAAGTCTACGCTGCGTCCTCCCTTGGCCTTCGTCAGGCCAGCTCGGCCATGCTGATGGCACATTTCTCTCACGCCCTGTTGGGCTCCCTGGATGAGGTGGTCCCTCATCTCCCGGCTGACCTGCAGACCACGGTTAAGCAGGTGCGGGACCAGGGCAGGGCAGTGGCCAAGCAGCAACTTCAGACTGCTTTGGACATCGGTGATTCATGCGCCAGGTCAGTAGCGGCCGCAGTGGCTATGTGCCGTCGGGCATGGCTGAGGATATCCACCTTCACAGCGGATACCTAGCACAAATTGGCGGATGTCCCCTTCCTGGGGACAGACCTCTTCGGCCCTGGAGTGGAAGGTCACCTGCAGAGGATCGAAAAGTCCAATGCCACTCTAGACTCGGTCTCATCCGCCCAGAGGGACAAGGGCCGCAGACCGCAACCCAAGCCCTTTCGTCCGTCTTCACCCCCGGCACGTCCGGCCCAGCAGCATCAGGGCCAGCAGGCTCGCGCTTGGCGTCCCAAACCCAAGCCCGCGGCTTCCAGGAAGCAGTGAGGTAAAGGCCCAGGTGGTCCCTCGGCCAGTTCCTCCTCCAAGCCTGCTCAGTGACCGGTTGAGGGGTGTCGCCCCCAACCTCGTCACCCCACCCCAGGTTCCCCCTGTGGGGGGACGGCTCCGCTACTTCCTTTCTGCCTGGTCTGCTATAACCACAGACCGGTGGGTGTTGGAAGTGGTAGGAAAGGGCCTGCCTCTGGAGTTTGAGCAGGCCCCGCCCTTCCGAGCCGTCGCCCCGGGGGCCTCGGGGTCCGCAGCCTCGCTGTTGGCTCACCGAGCCGACATCGCTCTGCTCCTCGAGAAAGAGGTGATCAGAGAGGTGGCGGACCCTCCCTCAGACCCGGGGTTTGTGTCCAGGTACTTCCTGGTCCCAAAACGGACGGGGGGCTGGCGCCCCATTCTCGACCTGCACAACCTAAACAAGTTCCTAAGGTCTCGGACCTTCAGGATGGTCACTCTGGCTCAGATAATACCATCCTTGGAACGCGGCGTGTGGTTCTGCTCTCTGGACCTGCAGGGCGCTTTTTTCACGTCCCTATCCATCCGTCTCACCAGAGATTCCTTCGCTTTCGAGCAGAAGGATCCCTTTTCGAGTTCCGAGCCATGCCCTTTGGCCTGTCTCTTGCACCCAGGGTCTTCACCAAATGCATGGCAGTGGTGACAGCATTCCTGCGGCGCCGAGGGGTCCGGGTGTACCCTTACCTGGACGATTGGCTGATAGCAGCCCCCTCCAGACAGGAGGTGGAGCGGTCCAGAGATCTGGCCCTCCAGGCTTGCTCTCAGGTCGGCCTCCTCATCAGCGAGGCCAAGTCGGAACTCTAACCAAAGCAGGTGATTCTCTTCATCGGGGCAGAGCTCGACTCTCTTCGAGCCAGAGCACGGCTCCCGGCGGACAGGGCCGAGGTTCTTTCCTCCTTTGCCCGATCATTTCTGGTTGGGCAATCGCGCCCTGCCCGGGACTTCTTGCGCCTCCTGGGTCTCATGGCGGCCTGCACCGGTGTGGTTCGTTGGGCCCGCTGGAACATGCACCCCCCTTCAATGGGGGCTGGCCAGCCAGTGGTCTGAACGCTGCGATCCATTGGACCACTTGGTGACAGTGACCCAGGGGATGTGGAACACTCTCCAGTGGTGGATCGTTCCAGCTCATCAGCAGGAGGGCATCCCGTTTGTCCGCCCCGAGCCGACGGTCTCTCTATCGACCGAAGCCTCTCTGATGGGTTGGGGTGCCCATCTGGGGGAGCACAGAGTGCACGGCCTCTGGTCCCCGCAGGAGTCCCGATGTCATATCAACCTGCTGGAGCTCCGAGTGGTCCGCCTAGCTCTCACCATCTTCGCTCCGTTTCTATGGGGTCAAGTGGTTCAGGTCCAGACGGACAATACCACGACCATGTACTACCTAAACCGCCAGGGCGGGATGTGCTCCATGCCTCTGTGCAAGGAAGCTTTCCGCATTTGGTCACTTGTGCGCAGCCTGGAGGCGGATCTCCTAGCCATTCATGTGGCAGGAGCCTCCAACACCCTGGCCGATGCCCTAAGCGGGTAGGGGCTGTGTCCCACGAGTGGTCTCTCCTGCGGAGGTAGTACAAGATCTGTTCTCCCATTGGGGCACACCTCAGGTGGATCTGTTTGCCTCCAGGGAGGCAGAGCTGAGGCTGTTCCATGCCGCCCCCTCAGCGGGGCTCGCTGCAGGGGGATGCCTTTCGAGGCAGTGGACCCCGGGCCTCTTCCACGCCTTTCCCCCATTTCCCTTGATCCACAAGGTGCTTCTCAAGGTGAGGAGGGACAAGGCGCAGGTGATTCTGGTAGCCCCAGACTGGCCCCGCCAATGCTGGTATCCAGATCTCCTCAGCCTCAGCTCCAGGCTCCCGAGACAGCTTCCAGCTCGCCCGGACCTGCTTTCAGTCAATCAGGGGAAGGTGTTCCATCCGGACCTTCAATCCCTGCACCTGACGGCCTGGTTCCTGAGTGGCTAGAGTTCCAGACCTTGGGTCTTTCCAACGAGGTCCTCAATGTAGTTGAGGCATCCGTAAGAGTCGACCAGGAAATGCTATGCCTTCAAATGGAAAGGTTTTCCATTTGGTGTCAGACAAGGGCCTGGACCCTTTCTCCTGTTCCTTGGCAAGCATCTTGGACTATTTATGGTCCCTTTCTCAGCAGGGCTTAGAGTCGTCGACCTAAGGGGTGCACCTGGCAGCCATCTCTGCTTACGGGCGCGGGCGGGAAGCAGTCGATGGCGCAGGAGGAAGGTGGTCTGGCGGCTTTTCAAAGGCCTTGATCACATTCCCTCTGGTGCGAGAACCTCCACCTCCGTGGGATCTACTGCTGGTACTGGCAAAGCTCATGAGCAAGCCATTCGAACCAGTGCACAGGTGTGATCTCTCTCACCTGTCGTGAGAAGACCGCCTTCTTGGTGGCTATTCGTCAGCCAGAAGGATGGGAGAGCTCCAGGCTTTCCATCGAGTCTCCTTACCTGGTCTTCCACAGGGACAAGGTTGTCCTGCGCCCCAACCCGAAATTCCTTCCGAAGGTGGTGTCAGAGTTTCACCTTAACCAGGTGTTGACTCTGCCGGTGTTCTACCCCAATCACACCTCGGAGGCCGAATATAGGCTCCATACTCTAGACCCTAGAATGGCGCTCGCTTACTATAAGGAGCGCACGGCTGAAATTCGGGGAGAGGTTCGCCAGCTGTTCGTCACCTACGCTGAAGCCGCACCTGGCAGACCTGCAGCCAAGCGGATGATAAGCAGGTGGGTCACCTCCTGCATAGATCTCTGCTATAGGTTGGCGGGCATGGAGCCTCCCAGAGGGATAAGAGCTCATTCTACCCGCCATACCGCTGCATCGGTGGCTGCTTCAAGGGATGTCCCTATCCAGGAAATCTGCAGGGCTGCTACCTGGAAGTCAGCACACACCTTCATCACCCACTACCACATCGACCTTGAGTCACGCCGGGATGCTGGCTTTGGGGCCTCAGTTCTCCAGTCTCTTTTCCCTAAGTAGGGGTGTCGTCTTGCCTCCCTCCTCCTGGAGAACTGCTAGGAGTCTGCCAATAAGTGTGGATGAACAACATATCCATGTCCTAGAAATACAGGTTTACTCACCTGTAACAGGAGTTCTAGGAATGGTATGCTGTTCATCCACACGCACCACCTCCCCCGCTTCGACGCACAACCTGAGCTTCCAGCGGGCCAGATCTGGCGTCATGGGGCGGAGCCGAGAGTTTTACCACCCGGGTGGGTGGGAGGAGCCAGCTTGAAGACCTTCCGGCAAGATTTAAAGCGGCAAGGATAGCTGCCAATAAGTGTGGATGAACAACATATACCATTCCTAGAACTCCTGTTACAGGTGAGTAACCTGTATTTACTCATCTAAGGGAAACATGGAAATATACACAATGAAGGTTAAGGAATTAAAAAGGGTAATTTACGCAGCAAGTAGAAATTGTGAAATTAAATGTGCTAAGGATAAACAGAATACTAAGGCTTTCTATAGTTACCTGAACTCTTTAAAAAAGTAAGTGCCAGGTGGGTCCTTTAAAGATATGGAAAAGTCTTGTTAAAAAGGAATGCAAACGAGGATGATTGCACCAGTAAAAACACTTAATGCTGATATGTATATTAGAGAATGCAGCACCAAAATATGACCACCCAAGCTAAAGGAGTCAAGGCATACATGAATGTTAAAGTGCCATTAATGCACAAAATGACTTGGGCTATCCACAAACATTGTGGCAGTAGAAGGCAAACAGACTGGATGTGTGTCTTACATTTCGATGGCAGAGAGTATAGAGCATTACATGTGACTTTTCCAACTGTACCAACAGTTTACCTATTGTACCTATTGCCAAAATTGCACAAGGATCCCGTAAACCCACCAGGCAGGCCCATAATTTCAGGCAATGGCTGGCTCACGCAGCCCATTTCCACGTATGTTGATGGGTTTCTGCAGCCTTTTGTACAAGGATTGCCCACTTATATAAGGGATTCCGTGGAAGTTGTTAACCTTGTTGAAAATTTAGATATGCCTGATGAGTTCCTCTTTGCCACCCTGGATGTGGAATCTTTATACACAAATATTCTGCACCAGGGTGATCTGGAAGCACTCCCATACTTTCTGGATAAAAGAGAGTGTTTCCAGAAAGTACCTACTGAGTATCCTACATTGTTGGCTGAACTTGTGTTAACTTCAAATATGTTCCTTTTTCTCAACAGTCCTATTATAAACAAATTAAAGGCACAGCATGGGGGCCACTATGGCCCCCAGTTATGTAAATCTCTGTGTTAGCAAACGGGAACTGGAAATATTACATAGCAGTGCCACAACCCCATTTTTTTAATATCTGGATTTGTGGAGTCACAATACTGATGACATGCTGATTATCTGGCATGGTACAGAGGACAGTTTTTTTTCCCTCCTTTTTATCTTGGCTGGAGATTATAAATCCTCATCTCCATTTTAAATCTACTGTACATAGCCAAGAGATGATGTTTGGGGATCTGAACATTCTTAAGATGAGTGATAGTAATGTGGGCACAATATTTTTCACCAAGCCTACTGCAGGAACAGCTTATTGATGGCAAACTCTGCTATCCCAAGTATGTCCACCACAGTATTCCAAAGGGTCAACTAATAAGAAGTTCAGTAATTGTACGAGGAGACAGAATTATGAATTGAAACATAATGCCAGGTTTTAAATAAGCTGAAAAAACTGATTAGCAGTTTGACACATGAAAGTGCCAATCAGTTGTGAAAATGCACAGCACTTGGCACAGACTGATTTAGCAAAATAAAAAATGAAAGTTTTATTAATGTTGTGTATTGTGTCATGGATTCACTCAAAAAATTGTTAGCAGTCTACTGCTAAGCATTTCTGAAAATAGTTAGCATTACCCCGTTTTGCTTAGTGTTTTGCTGTTGTAACCCCCTTGTTCCCAGGGGTTACTAGAATCCCAGTTAGAATCAGTGGCAGGCAGGGAAAGGAGCTTGTGAAATGCCAGGTAAATGGGTTTCACACTATCACACTCTGTTTTCAGTTTCAGGTGAGCTGGAGTGATGATGTAATCATAGAACTCTCGCAGCAGCATAAGCCACAGTGTTCAGCTGGCTTTAGAGTGAATTGGAATGTTGAGTGAGTCTGAGAGTGGAGTTCTAAGAGGAGGCTGCAGCTGCTGTGCAGCTCCTCGGTTTAGTTCTGACAAAGAGCTACCCTTTTTGTTTTTGTGGTAGTTTGTTCTCACCCTAGAAGAAGAACAAAGGAGACAGTTTTTCTGAAGTGGTGGAGACTTGTGCCAGTAAGGTTTCTTTGCCCCATCCCAGGAGGGATAGTGGCAAACTCCAAGATTCAGGTGCAATCTCCTTGATCCACTTGTTTGGGGAAGCTGCCTTGGACATCTTCATTTACTACATTCTAACATACTAAAATGCCAGCAGAATAGGCCTAACGGTCTTTGGTGTCTGCTCGTTTGGTCAGCCCCCACCCTGAGAGCTGACCTTGCTGCCCCCCTTGCCCTCTCTGGCTTCTCCCTTCCCAGTCCTGGATATTCTCGCTGCACTGGATTTTGCTTCCAGAACCCTTCCCTGTACCTGTCCCACCCCCTCTTGAACCCCTCCACCGTCTCTGCCTCCACCAGCAGCCTGGGCAGCGCATTCCATGGCTCCACCACCCTCTCAGTGAAGTAGCACCACCTCCTCCTTTCTCCCCTGAATCTCTCCCCCCAGCTTCCACCCATGCCCTCTAATTGCCCCCTTCTTCCTCCAGAGCACCCTGACTGCTCCTCCCCTATTTACCTCCTTCATGTACCTGAAGACCTCTGTCATGTCCCCCGGTCCCTTCTCTCTTCCAGTGTGTGCATATTTAGCTCTTCGAGCCTCTCCCCATAGGTCCTGTCCCACAAGCCCCAAATCATTTTGGTTGCCCTCGTCTGGACCCTCTCCAGGAGTTCAGTGTTCCTAAGTGTGGCCTCCAAAACTGCACACAGTACTCGAGGTGCGGCCTCACCAAGCAGTTATATAGTGGGAGTATCACTTCCCTCAATCTGGAGGTAATCCCCCTAGCGATGCAACCCAGCATCCTGTTGGCCTTGGCCGCTGCCCTCCTACAAGTCTGAGTTGTTCATCTTGACATCCACCACCACCCCCAGGTCTCTCTCAGCCATCGAGACTTGTAGCACCCCCCCCCAGGGTGTACACTTGGCCCGGGTGTCTGGCTACCAGGTGCAGTACCTTGCAGTTCCCTGCATTGAACCTCAGCTTCCACTTTCTAGACCACCTTTCCAGAGCCTCCAGGTCACCCTGTAGGGTTACCCTCCCCTCCTTCCCATCCACCACGGCCCCCAGTTTTGAGTCATCCGCAAAGAGACTTATCTCACTCCTGATACCCTTCCTTATGTCAGAGACGTAGGCGTTGAACAGGAGGGGCCCAAGGACAGATCCCTGATTTGTTGTGAGTACAGTTTCTCTGTGTAAGCCCAGGTGCATCTGCAATACTTAGGGGTGAATTTCTCTGACAAAGGGACCCTGTCACCTAGACTTTCTGTTTAAAAGTGTCTGCCTATGTTGGAGTCCAGCATGTGACCATCCAAGTACAGAACTTTTAATTTTCGGACATCTCAGAGGTGTGATGTACATTTCAATACAGCATCTGCAGTGTTTCTACAGTTGTGTGGTGTTATTAACCAGATGAATGGCGAGTATAAGCTTGGAAACAAAAGGTGGACCCCAGGTAACCAGTTTACCTCTACAGGTTCTGAGGGCACTTTTCTTCAGTGCAATTGGCCAGTGCCTGAGAAAAGTGTTTACCCCTGTATGTGGGTTGTTTTTCTCTCAGTTTACCCCAGTTTAGTGGGTTCTGAAAGTCCTGAACCTGGATGTGCTCCTTTGTGGTTGTGTGTACCACCTTCATTCCTCATCATGAAATATGGGAAAGTGTCCTAGTACTGGCCGTGTGTGCCTAGTCGATGGGAAATGTACTGCTTCTGGCCATGTGTGCCAATCTCCATTTCAGAACCAGAGTACTAGCTGTTTTGTGTTACTTCTGCCTGTGCTAAATGGGAATTCAGGAATTTCTGTACCCTTGAGAATCTGCAGTATCAGTATGTGTAGTCCCATGGGGTCTATCTTCGCTTTGTGATTATTCCTACTTTGTTACGTGAATAAAAGCCACACTCTAGAATCCCAGCCTGGTTGGACAGTATTGTTCAAACAACATGAAGTCTTACTATATTATGACCGTAGCAGCAGTTTGTCCCACCACTAGAACTGCTCCGGAGGTGAAATGGTTAATACCATTCCAAAATAGAACTTTGAGCACGAGATCTAAGAAGCAGCTCTATCTGTGTAATTTCAAACCTGAACTGTCAGATTCTTTACTCCGCCTCAGTGAACAGTCGCTCCGGAGATTTCTCCTACTGCTCGGTTCATTTCTCGGTTTAAACAGTGTTTTCTCGGTTCGATTCAACCGAGAATAGTTTTATTTTAACCTCAAAACCGTTCGGTTCAAGCTCTGTCTGTGGTAATCGTAAGTAAAGGTTTTGTCTGTGTGGAACTTGTAAGTTTATCGGTTCGGTTTTGAACCGATCAGCTGGGTTTACAACTTATTAACTTTAAAGTTTAACGTTTTAGAGTGCGGTTCCCGGTTCTTATCGGTTCTAAAAAAAACGGATTTTATTACGTTTTTTTCCAATACCCGTGACACGGTTAGGAACCGATAAGGGTGTCTTGCCTGGCACTGCCGTTTAAAGGGCAAGTTTTTCTGGTTAGGCTGGCATTATGTCTGAGAAACCTAAAAGAAAACCGGGCCCACTGGGTTTCAACACTGTGATGTCTGTGGGGAAGTCTTTGCCAAGGCTGACCCACACACCACATGTGTCTATTGTCTGGGTTTGACCACCTCCAGTCAGACTGCCAGATATAAGAATTTCCCTGCAGCCACCCTGGAAAGAGATTGGGCAGGCTCAGGAGCAGAGAGGCCAAAGTCCGCACGGATGGCCAGCCCGGTTCGGTGCCAACCGAGACAGGATACCCTCTGACCAGGCTAGACTTCCTCGGGCAAAGAAAAGCTGGTTCTGAGGAACCAATTCCAGTAAAGAAAACAAGAAAGTCAGCAGGTTTGGAGTCAAAACCCTTCTCCAACTGCTGCAGAGATAGCAAAAGCCATACAAATTGTCCAGTCACTGTCTCAGGTTCCGTCGAACCGCCACTATCTAGCAAAAGGTCGGTTCGTCCGGTTCCAGTGGTTCAGGATTATGATGTTGAGAATTTTATGAACCAGAGGAGGGAGGATGATTATGAACAGTATGAATGTGGCTGGGAAGGTCTGGGTGTGCCCATTGAACGGACATTTCCCCAGACAGACCTCTAGAATCTCCCCTATGCTATCTGAGTCCCCATCTCATTTTATGTTTTACAAAAAGTTGTTGAAACCCTCCAGCTTCCCTTGGAAGAAGCTGTGGATGAGCAAGAGGGCGGATTTTGTAGAAATGATAGATATTCCAGAGTCTAGAGATTGTCTATTCCTTTGCATAAGTCTTTTAGGAAGCAAACAATAACAATTTTAAAAGCTTCTAATTCTGTGCCTCCTGTAGATAAAAGATGGACAGAAGGTCACATTGTCAGGTCCTGATACAGAATTCCTTTCTCAACAATGCAGTCATGTTGGGGTAGTTCAGGCTGCAGCCTGTGATAAAGCTAATATCCTGGCTTCATCCTCCTGACAAGGATTCCAGGAAGATTGATGCCATGGCGAAAAAACAGTATATGGCAGCCTCTCTGGGACTCAGGCAAGCAAATTATATGGCTTATGTAGCTAGGTATCAGAAATCTAGATGGGATACTGTTATGGAATTAGCAAAGCAAGCCCATGGCCAGCTGGCTATGAACTAGAACAGGTGGCTGCTGATGGCATTGAGGCTTCTAAGGTACAGTTTCATGCTGCTGTGGATGTTAATGATGTTTCCTCTAGGGTCATGACCACATCTGTAGCTTTTCGTAGGTTGGCCTGGCTCAGGTGTACTAGTCTGTCACAGGATACCCAGACTAAGGCTATGGATTTTCCTGTGGTGGGAAATTCTCTGTTTGGGGAGCAGACAGAGAATTACATGAAAAAGATGGATGAATATAGGACTGTTTACAAAGTGCCCAAGCTAAGGAGGCGGCAAGCCACTCCTCAGAGGCACCCCCAGGGGTAGGTGAGCCTTTTCACGAAGCCTTTTACCAGACTCGGGCCTCCTCTGCCTATGCTCAGAGGGGCTTCTTCAGAGAGCAGAGGCAGGCGAGGGGTGGGCAGGCCTGCTCACCCCTCAGCCTAAAACTCCCTGCTAAGCAGGCACCTGATGGGGTGCCCAGGGCCGATTCTCCCTTACCGGTAGGGGGCAGGCTGGCTTACTTCAGTCAGAACTGGGCTTCTTTAACCTCAGACAAGTGGGTTCTGGAAGTAGTAAGCCAGGGTCTGGTTCTCAGCTTCAAAAAGTTTCCCAAGTTGAGAACCAGACTTTTTCTACCTGCAAGTGCTTCAGAGGCCTTTGCTCTGGAAGCAGAGGTCTCAACCCTGTTGGCTCTCAGAGCAGTGGAAAGGGTTCCTCCCCTGCACCAGGGCAGGGGTCTGTATTCCAGATACTTCCTTACCCCAAAAAAGACAGGAGAATGGCGGCCCATATCGGACCTCAGATATCTGAACAAGCATCTTTTGAAACCAAAGTTCAAAATGGTAACTCTGGCAATGATTTTACCCTCCCTAAGGCCAGGGACTGGTTAGCCTCCCTGGACCTCAAGGATGCCTATTTCACGTCCTAATCAAAGCTCCCATCGAAGTACCTCAGATTAGAACTACCCTCAGGTCATTACCAGTTCAGAGCAATGCTCTTGGACTTACCTCTGCCCCAAGGGTATTCACAAAGTGTCTAGCAGTGGCAGTGGCTCACTTAAGGAGGCAAAGGATTGCTGTTTTTCCCTATCTAGACGATTGGCTCATTGTAGGCCAGTCCCCAGAACAGGTAAAATCTCACTGCAAGTTACCCAGCAGCTTCTCACCTCCCTGGGCTTTCTGCTAAATCTACCAAAGTCGGTTCTGAACCAGTCCAGGTACTCACCTTTATAGGGGCAGAGTTGGACACAGCTAGCCAGAGCTTTTCTTCCCTTAGAAAGGGTGACGAATTTAGTGACTCTGGCTTCCTCCTTCACCCTGCAGGTCTCTCGACCAGCAAGACACTTTCTGCAGCTCCTGGGACACATGGCTGCATCCACAGCTGTTGTGCAGGGAGCAAGATTTCAGATGAGAGACATTCAGTTTCACTTGAGAACCTATTGGTCTCAGAGAAGAGACCCCCTTTCCAAGTTGGTCCCAGTGACTCGAACCTTGATCCAGGCCCTCCAGTGGTGGCAGGATCAGAGCAATTTAAGATTGGGGGTCCCTTTCATTCCCCCTGCTCACAATTTGACTCTCACTACAGATGCTTCCCTTCTGGGTTGGGTAGCCCACATGGGCGACCTTTCCACTCAGGGAGTGTGGTCCCCCCGGGAATCTCTGCTCCACATCAGTTTGCTGGAACTCAGTGCTGTCTTTTTAGCTCTTCAAGCATTTTCTGCATCTGTCCACAACAAGGTGATACAAGTCAGAACAGACAACACCACAACAATGTGGTACATCAACAAACAAGGGGGCACTCGGTCTTCGGCCTTGTGCACCGAGGCAATGAAGTCGTGGTCTCTGGCCTATTCCCTGAACACTTCCCTCATAGCAGTTCATCTTCCAGGAAGGACAATGTCCTAGCGGATGCTCTCAGCAGGATTTCCCAGGGCCATCACGAATGGTCCCTGGATCCTCAAGTGCTGGGATAGTCTTTGCCAGATGGGGCACCCTCAGATAGATCTTTTGCAGCCCCAGACAATCACAAACTTCCTCTGTTCTGTTGCAGGCCTCCAGTGTTGGGCTCAGTCCCCTGGATGCCCTTCTCCTGGATTGGGAGGAAAGTTTCTTTATGCTTTCCTCCCTTCCTCTCCTATTCAGAGTATTAGTCAAAATCAGATCTCAGCCTTGCAGGGTGATTCTGATTGCCCGGATTGGGCCAGGCAGCCCTGGTACCCTCCTTCTGTCACTGACAATCCATCTTCCCTTTGCCTCCCAGGATTCACAACCTGTTAACTTGTGCCCAGGGAAGGGTTTGGTATCGGACCTCAAATCCCTCAACCTCAAGGCCTGGCTCTTGAGGTTAAAGTTGCTGATTTACACCTCTCTCAAGGTGTTCTTGAAATCCTAAAGGCTTCCAGAAAGCCTTCCACTAGGAGCTACTTATAGTTCTAAATGGAAAAGGTTTTCCATTTGGTGTGCTAGGAAAATATTTCCCAGAATCTGCTGATTTGCCCATTGTATTAGATTACATGGTCCATCTTAATTCCTTGGGTCTCAGACCAGCTACCCTGAGAGTCCATTTGGCAGCTGTATCTGCTTTTGTGTCAGCAGGAAAGTCATCCCCTCTTTCCACTCACCCTGTGTTTTCCAAGTTTTTTAAGGGATTACTCCATACTAATCCACCCTTTCGGGAACCGGCCCCTGCCTGGGACCTTTAATGTTTGTATTGCACAGTTAATGCAACCCCCTTTTGAACCTCTGTTTTCTGCAGAGCTTAAGTATCTAGCTTGGAAAACTGTTTTTCTGGTGGCTATCACTTCTGCTAGACGCATAAGTGAGTTGCAAGCCTTGTCAGTGGAAACTGACTTTATTTTTTTTCCACAGGGATAAGGTAGTCCTTAGGACTAGTAGGAAGTTTTTACCTAAGGTGGTTTCAGATTTCCATCTTAACCAATCTATCTCCCTTCCAGTATTTTCACTGATCACTCCTCTTCTGGTGAGAGGAGGTTGCACACCTGGATGTTAAGAGAGCTCTTAGTTACTATATAGGCGTACCAAAGGTCACAGGTTGAATCCTCCAACTTTTCCTTACCTATGGTGAAGTTGGGAAAGGCAAACCTGCCACTAAGAGATCAGTTGCCAGGTGGATTGTCTCTTGTATCCAATTTTGTTATCAGAAACTGGGCAGAGATCCCCTCTGGCTTGAGGGCTCATTCTACCAGGGGTACAGCTGCGTCTCTAGCTGCTGCCAGAACCATCCTATATTAGAGATATGCCAGGCTGCTACTTGGAAAATGGTACACACTTTTGCAAGCATTACTCCCTGGATGTCAGGCCAGGAGAGATGCTCGGTTTGGCACAGCTGTTCTTCAGAGCCTATTCCTAAGTAGGTTCTGCCCTCCTCCATGGAGGTACTGCCGTGTAGTCTGCTCTGTCATAATATAGCAAGACTTCATGTTGTTTGAAGAAAAAATTACTCACCTTAGTAATGTTGTTTCTTCTAATGGAGTCTTGCTATATTATGACCTCCCCCCCAGCCTGCCCCTCTCAGAACTTCTACTTGGGTGGGGTGCGGGCAACTTAGTGTGGGCACTATTTTATGCCCTTTTAGCGTTTCTCCCCTTTTGGGAGTTTGGGGTGTGTGTGTTTTATTATACTGTTGTTTTATTCTCATGTTGTTAGAATTGTGTTAGTAGTTCTGGTCCCCTGACTTGAGTCTTGGGTGTTGGGACCAGCAGTGGTTGTTAATATTTAGGTAGCCATTTGGCTAGTGTAGGTTACAGCTTCCACACAGACCTTAGTGAGTTTTTGCTCGTAAAGATCTGACAGTTCAGGTTTGAAATTACACAGATAGAGCTGCTTCTTAGAGCTCGTGCTCAAAGTTCTATTTTGGAATGGTATTAACCATTTCACCTCCGGAGCAGTTCTAGTGGTGGGACAAACTGCTGCTACGGTCATAATATAGCAAGACTCCATTAGAAGAAACATTACTAAGGTGAGTAATTTTTTCTTATTGCTTCCCTGTGTCTGGAGTTACTTGGGTGCCCCTGTTCAGAAGTGCAAACCTAGCATAATGGTGAGCAAACATTTTCTACCAGGGACCTGGGTTGCTGGCCATGGTAAATGGTCCCACTAGGTGTGTGCCAGGTAGTTGCCACACTTGGTTGACTGTTTTTGTATAACAGTCTGGTCCACCAAGTCTAATGGTGGACATTTCTCTCTTTTTTTCTGTCTTGTACTAATTCATGTAAACCCCCACCCCTCTCTGTTGCCCCTAGATGTCTGAGGTGAGAGGAGAAGCCCTGCTGGTTAAACAAGGGGGGGCCGGTTGGGGGGGGGGGTGTTACACTATGCTATACCAGCTATTTAAAACCCTATAATGAGCAAATTCACCGTTTCAGAGATAGGGAGTACGGTTGGGAGGCTATGAATTCTGCTGTAACAGAAGTTGACAGTATTGGTAGGGCAAATACATTAATACCAAAACAGAGAGAGAGAGAGTGTGTTCACCTGATCCATATACTGTATGTGTAGTTTCATTATGACATATCTACGAGGACCAGTAGAGAGATTTTGAAGAATAACTGGGGTACTCTCCAGATAGATGCCAATTTAAGGAGTGTGTGGGAGATGCCTCTATAATGATCTGTAGGCGACGTCCTACTGAGAGAGACAAGTCTGTTAACAGTTACCTTCCTGTAACAAAAGCTGGTAATACACTCTGGTTACTGCGACCCTGTGTTGGTAACCACAGGTGTGGGAAATGCACATTTTGCCCATTCCTTATAACTGTAAAGTCCTTTGATAATCGTAGTACAGGAAAGACAAATCAAATTGGGGACTTTATCAGTTGTTGCTCAATAGTGTGTGTGTGTGTATATATGTATATATATATAATATATAAACTGTATATAGGTTTAAATGCTTCATTGGCAAGCATTTAAACTAGCCAAGGGGGTAGGAACCAAAAAGGACCAGGAAAATCCCAGCCCTCCCCCCACAAAACAGTATAGGTAAACAACAAAACAGAGAAGTTGATAGGAAGAAGGGCAGGGGTAAATGGAGAAAAAGGCAAAGTCAGTAAGGACAAGGATGGGGCTAAAAGGGGTAAGGCCATCAAAAAATGGAGGCCAATGAGTACCAACGCCTGTAGTCTGGATAACAAGCTCCCGGAATTAGTGGCCTTGATGGAAGAGGGAAGCCTGGATATTGTGGCAGTCACAGAAACACGGTACACAGAGAACCATGACTGGGATGTCAAAATACCAGAGTACACAATCTACAGGAGAGACAGGGAGGGTAGAAGAGGAGGAGTAGCTCTCTACATAAGGGAAGGGATCAAAGCAATGGAACTAAAGGGTAAACAGGGAGGAGAGGAGGCACTGTGGGTCACCCTGGAGACAGAAAATGGCACCACAATCCACACAAGGGTTGTATACAGACCCCGTCTCAGGGGGAGGAAATGGACAAAGAAACGATAGGAGGTATCCTTAGGATGGCAGAAAAAGGGGAGATATTGTTGATGGGGGACCTGAATATGCCAGATGTTAACTGGAGCACCTTTGCTGCAGCCACATCCAAGAGCAGGGTCATTCTTGATGCCCTACAGGGGCCATGCCTTAGACACCTAGTGTTGGCACCCACTCGGGAAGGAGCAATCGTAGATCTGGTACTCTCAAACGGGGATGGAGAGAGAGGATCTCAGATTTAGGAGTGGGTAGCCATCTGGGAACAAGTGACCACCAAACAGTATGGTTCATGATAAACACATCTGTAGAGTCAAGCCATACGAATGTGAGGGTACTGGACTTCAGGAGGGCTGACTTTGGCAAAATGGGAGAGTGCCTCCGAAAAGCACTAGCAAACAGGCAAGAAGGAGGGGTGGAGGAACAATGGGGAAACATCAAAACTGCCATCACAGAGGCAACAAGCCTTTGTGTGAAGCAAATATGTCAAAACATAGGAAAAAAAACACTATGGTTCTCAAAGAGGTGGCGGGGAAGGTTAGGGAGAAAGATAGCATTCAGGAAGTGTAAGGAAACACAGAAGGAGCAGGACAGAGAACTGTACCAGTTAAAGCAGAAGGAAGCAGGGAAGACAGTCAGAATAGCAAAGGCCCAAACTGAGGAAAAGATAGCCAAATTGATTAAGAAGGGGGATAAAACCTTTTATAGGTACATTAGGGAGTGAAGAAAGACCAAGGGAGGGAAAGTGAGGCTTAATAAAGGGGAAGGTGAGTGGGCAGAGGGTGACAGTGAAAAAACAGGGACTCTGAATGAATACTTCTGCTCAGTATTCACAAAAGAAGAGGAGGGGGAGGTACCTAATCCAATCAGTATAACCACTCTGGATGGGGGGGGGTCGATACCAGTCAATTCACAGAAGAAAGGGTTATGAAAGAACTCCTGAAACTGAAGGTGGATAAAGTAATGAGACCCGACAGGATTCACCACAGAATTCTAAAAACTAAGGGGAGAACTAGTGACACCACTGACTACCTTTTTTAACAAATCATGGGAGCATAGTGTGGTACCAGAGGACTGGAGGAGGGCAGATGTAATTCCCTTTCACAAAAGTGGGAACAAGGCAGAGGCAGGAAACTACAGACCTTTTGAGAAAGGATTTATTGTATCCGAAACACGTCAAGGTGTTGTTTGTGGCACTTAAATAAAATTTGGGCATTTTTTCACAATTATCAGAGAGCAGCATCCATTATTCGTAAAGATGGTGAGTGCTGGATTGTTCAGTATTTATTAAACTACAGACCTGTTAGTTTGACCTCAGTGGTAGGGAAAATGGTGGAATCACTTCTGAAAGAAAGAATTGTTGAGTACCTAGAGGCCAGCGGGGCAGAGGACCCAAGGCAGCGTGGAGTCACAGCTGTAAGTTCATGTCAGACAAATCTAATAGATTTCTTTGACTGGGTGACCAAAGTAGTAGACTAGGGAGGGACTGTGGACATAGCTTACCTAGACTTTAGCAAGGCATTTAACACAGCACAAAAGATTAATAAACAAGTTAGCCAGCCTGGGAGTGGGTCCCAAGGTGGTAGCCTGGGTAAATAATTGGCTGGAGAACAGGACACACAGGGTAGTAGTAAACGGAGTCCACTCTGTAGAAAGTGGGGCTACTAACTGGGCACCGCAGGATTCAGTACTGGTACCAGTCCTTTTTAATGTCTTTATAAGTGGTAGTGCAGAGGGACTGGAAGGAAAAATATGCCTCTTTGCAGACGATACAAAAATCTACAACAGGGTTGCTACACTGGTTGGAAAGGATGAGAAGGGACTTGGCATGGTTGGAGGAATGGTCAAAAGTATGGCAGCTTAAATTCAATGGAAAGTAATGCATCTGGGAAACAAAACCCAGGTGAAGAATACACAGTGATGGGGTTGGGGGTAGTGGTATCAAATGACCTAAAGGTAAGCAGGTGCAACCAGACAGGGCTCGGGTTGATGTTATTATTTGTTTTATTAGTGCTGTGTGGTGCCTCCATTATGTAACCCACTACCTGGCTGCCTAGGTTCGGGGAGAAAACTGTTGCTTGGCATTTTGGCTAGGCTTGAAACTTCTAGTCAGGGGCACCCAAGTAATCTGGACACAGGAAGCAATAACTGAAAATGTCCAAACCAGGATTGGGATTCTAGAGTGTGGCTTTTATTCACAACAGCAACAGAATAATAAAGCATAGATGGACCCCCACGGGGCTACACTCCCTGGTGATGCAGATAAACGGAGACAAGAACACATCTTCTTACATACTGTAACCCTCAGGTTCTGAAACACACTGGGCACTCAGCCCGAACTTATACTCTTCTCTGGATTCCCAGGCGTGGCGCTCCGGCCAGCACTTGGGCTACTTTCCATATGGCATGGACATTTATCTGGTGGCTCCCTCTACCACGCATGAGCACTTCCTATCTCCATAAGGGAAAATCTTCATCCTCAATTCCAACATCTGGGTACTTTCTGTGAACACTGGCCATGTGCCTGGAAGAAAGCTATAGGTGCCCAAAGTGAACCCGTGGAGGTAAATCTGGTTACTCTAGATGGGGGGGGTCTCCCACCTCTCGCTCCCAAATCCATACCCAGCCATTCATTTGGAATCAACACCTTTCTTGTAAAACACACTGTTGTAGAATGCTGTCTCGAAATGTATATCACATTTAACACTCTACTCCTCATAAACTGATGTCCTGACTTGTAATGTTCTTTAAGTGGCTATGTCCATCCTTATAGACCCCCACTGTATAGATGCATTTTAAGTCATACACAGACTTCAAGTACTGTACTTGGCCGTCCTTCCCTGACCCCACAGTAGCATATACTTTACACACTGTCTGGTGAAACATAGGTTCTCTTTCAGAGCAGACTCACCAGCTGGTTTGCAGGTGCCCCAAGGTCTCTGGCAAAACAAACGAATCCTGGTGCCTCAGCACTTGAACAGCAAACGTCAGGCAGCTTTCCCTCCTCAGCAGGGCCAGGGGATTGCCCCTGAAATTGCTGGCTTCTGTCCCCCCCATCCCTCCAGGGATGGGGCACTGGAACAAGCCGGGGAGCAGTCTCTACCACTATGTCAGGTTTCTTCTGTGTCTCTGTCTAGGGCGAGAACACACACCCTCTACCTCTGGGTAGTTCTATAGCAGAGCCAAGACTCTGAGAGGCTGCACCCTGCAGCACACCTCCTTCACTCTCTGAGTCTGGCTGAAGACTGATTCAAACCTCCCAACGTTCTAAGGTAACTCCCTGCTGCAACATTCCAATGTGGCTTATGCTGCTGCGAGAATTCTATATGATGTCATCCCTCCAGCTCAGCTGAAACTGAGGACAGAGTGAGATACTGTGAAACCCATTTAACTGGTGTCTCACAAGCAGCTTTTCACTGCCTGCCACTAGATCTAAATGGGATTCTTGTAACCCCGGTGACGGGGTGGGGGTGGGGGGGTTACACCAGCAATGTGAGAAGGCAGTAAGAAGGGCTGGGGGATACTGGGATGTATAGGGAGAGGCATCACCAGCAGAAAGCTGGAAGTTGTTTTCCCCCTCTACAGACAGTTGGTGAGACCCCATCTGGAGGCCCCATCTCTGCAAGGACATAAACAGGATGGAGGCAGTCCAGAGGAGGGCAACTAAAATGGTGTAGAGTCTGCAACAGAAGCCATTCGAAGAGAGACTAAAGAAGCGTAATATGTATATCATCGAGGAACTCTGCCCCGGAGTTGATTATTTTTTTTTATTTTGTTTTTTTTATTCTTTTTATCCCTCCTGGACGCCCTCTTAGTTCCACTCCTTCAGGCCCTGCTCAGTGTCACCCAGCCTTCCCCAAGTCTGCCCCTAGAGTGCTCCGGTGTCCCCTACCTCCTTTCTCTTCCTCCTCGAAGCACCATCTTTGCACAGCGGGGTCTGCCTGTGATTACAGGCTGGGTGGCTGGAGCGGCCGTCATCCGGAACGCCGAGGGAGGTTTTCCGGTTTTCTTGTCCCTCCCTCCATCCCACAGAGGCTGCCTGGCTCGGGCGGGCGTGTATCGCACGCCTGCCAGTGCCTGGTGGCGTCCTCCCCCCGGCTTCCCTAATGGAAGCCGCCGCTGCTCCCCGAGTCGGTGCTCCACCGCTCTCCTGAGCGTCGGGTGTATTAAACACTCTGGTGTCCCGCCTCGAAGGAGGAGAGCATCCGTGATGCTCAATCTCCTTCCCCTGCCGACTTCTCAACCCGAGTCCGTGATCCGACTCCGGGTCGCCGCGCGCAGGCGCAGGTGTATGCCCAGCGCCAACCTCAGCGCCACCGGCCGGCCGGAGTTGATTATTTTAATTCACGGGGCTGCAGCATTTGGGTGGGTGGAGTGCGGAAGAGACCCCCTACAAAAGCAAGCGTTTTCCAGTGGTAGCATTCGCAAACCGCACATGCGATTGCTACCAATGGCGTTGATTTTGTTGGCGGCATTGTCTCCTGCCGCTTTTCTTGTGAGCGCTGTTTTTGACAGTGCTGTCTATACAGTCGCTCTTCTGACCTAGTGCCCTGCTGTTCAACATGTACGAGAAAATTCTAGCAGTGATTATGAAGTAATGCTCTAGGGGCTGGAGAGGGTTATTCTGGGACCCAGAGATGATAATTGTGAGCAGAATATAGACCAAAAAGAACGCTACTGGGTTTATGTTTATAAAGTGAGAGAAAATAGAGGCCTCAATGATTGCATTGATTTGCATCTTTTTTTTTTATGAAAACAGGAATGATTGAATGCATTGTGCTGTTCTGTCGCTTTTTATGTCGTGGTTAATCAACCATTTTGTGATGTCTTGCATACAAATGTGGCATATACTCCATTTTTTTTTTTTGCAGTTACGCATATGTCCCCGTTATCTGGTTTCTAATAAATTGAGATTTTGAAAAGTGCATTAGTATATCTGCACAAAAACCATTTGAATTTATGCCACATTTAATGCACCGTTGGCTCTAAGGTATATGTGTAATAATTATTTTATCGTTGCTACATTTCTAAAATAAGCACATACAATGTATAGAGCCTACGGGCAGACTGAATGGGCCTGACAGTCCTTATTTGCCGACAATTTCTGTGTTTCTATGTTTTTAAGTTGTTTACCGTCTGTTTCAGTCGTGCTGTTTTTGAACATTTTTTTAAATTACTTTCAAATTGCACTATCACATGTTCTGATAAGCATGTTATTTTGATTGGTAGATTGTAATATTTAAACAGCACTTGGTCATTTTGCATGCTGTCTCTAATGAAGCACATTAGCCATACACGCAACATGTGAGACACGCATCCAGTCAGATTGCCTTGTTCTGCCATGATATTCGTGGATAGAAAGTCATCTTATTTTGCACTAATGGCACTTTAATACATTCATTTATGCTTTGACTCCTTTAGCTTGGGTGCTTATTTTTTGTTGCTGCATTTGTTAATAAAAGGGAGGAAGATATTGCAGTGGTGTTAAGCATGTATTTCTACTCAGTGCACCAGGGAAAATGTAACTAGATGTAGGTGAAGCAGAATTAATTTCCACGACCAATATTGAATTGATGTTGCACAGTCTGCAGACAGCCATATCAGTTGGGCCAGATGGCATATTGCCACATACTCTAAAGGAACTTGAACCAATGATCTCTAAAGGCTGACACACACATTCAAAAAATCACTTTTGGGGAGGGGGGGGAGGGGCTGCTGCATTGAAGAAGAAGAGCTGAGGTGGTTCTGAGCTATAAAAATGGCAGCTCACAAAATCCACAGAACTATAGACCTATCAGTATTACACCTACTGTAGGGAAAGTTATGGAAGCGATTATCAGTGATGTTATCGTGACTAAGTCTGGCATCTCTGATATATTCCAGCATGGATTTAAGACTGGGAGATCATGTACCACAAACATAAATTTTGTTTGTATGAGCCTGTGAATAAAGCCTTTGATGAAGGTAACGTACTGGACATCATTTACTTTGACTTCAGTAAGGCTTTTGATGCTGGTTATTTAATCGCAAAAATAAACACACACTAGCCAGGCATAACCACATTAGTTGTAAGTTGGGTGGAAAGATTTTTATTTGATTGTAACCTGAACGTAAGTCCTAAATGGATAGCTTTCTAATGAGGGGAGTGTCGGTAGCAGGGTGCCTCAGGGTTCGGTGTTTGGTCCAGCACTATTCGGTTTATTCGTTGTAGACTTGGGCATAAATGCTGCCCAATGGTGTAACGAGTTTGCAGACAACACCAAGTTAGTGGCTGTTGTAAACAGCTACAGTATGAGAAATATTATTTACTCCAAGGATATCTGGAAATGCACGCTAATGCACTTGGGGGGGATAACCAAAACTGTAGTTATTACCCGAAGGGGGAAAAATACTGTCACAACCAAAAAGTCCCTGGAATGAAAATTACATCCGATATGAAGCCAAAGGTATGTATAAATGATACATTTAATAAAGCAAATTTCCTTCTGAACAGTATTAAGACGCTTTAATAATGAATCCAAGTCCTGTATTAGGCCCGTCATGGATTACTGCTCTCAGTTCTGGGGTGGTTTAAACTTACTTCAGAGATAGAAATAAGCTGGAAAGAATACAACATAAGGCAACAAAGATGATGGGAGGATTGGAACATCCATGCTATGAAGATAGGATTCAAAATTTAGCATTGTACAGCTTGCATAGAAGACACATCGGAGACCTTTTTTTCATTGTTATACAGCTTGCATAAGGATAATGTGATGGAAGACATAAACATCATATTCAGGGATGAAATCTATAATATAGAAGCCATACCAGGCAAACACAACCTACCAACTTTGGAACAAACCTTAGGAAGATGTCTTAATACTCAAAGAATAGCCCATATCTGGAATGCACTCCCAAGTGACGTAATAAAAAGCAGCAGCAGTAGTAGTAGTATGGATATCTTTAAGCATAAGTTGGATTTGTAAATGGATGGGACAATTAAAAGAATATTATACATAAATTTAGAGATGGTGTTAAATGGATATCCATGTATGCTACTATCTCTGGCACTCCAATTGTGAGCTTTTAAGTGTTTTAAGATATTAAAAGTGTAATGCTACGTGTATTGATTGAAGTCTTGTAATTACAGTGAGGCTTGCCAGGTCTTGGCCCCCCCCCTCCCCATTCTAAAGTGAGCCCTGGTAGCTCACAAATCACTGCCGTTGACTTATAATGGGAAGGGGCTTATTTATAGATAGGGCCCTTATTGGGCCCCCTAGCTCCAACAGCTCCTCAAGTGTAATTCTAGCACTGATTGTGTGGCAATATTATTATAAACTGGTTTCTAGTAAATGGAACAGAGAGGGGCAGGGTTCTGTACTAGTGTGATAGTTTTACTTGCATGTCAACCTCCTTATTTGCAGGGTATTAAATAAACCAAAAATATTGAATAGCAGTTTTGTGCATGAAAGTGCTAATCGGCTGTGAAAATGCATAGCACATGGCACAGACCGATTAGCAAAATGAAAAATGCTTTGTTTTTAATGTGTTTTGAATGTGGAAACCTTAATGTTTAGCAGCCCTGTGTTGTGCAATTCAGACAGCCCTGTGCTATGCAATTCAGAAAATGGTTAGCAATACCCTCTGATACGCATAGCGTTTTGCTGTGCTATGCCAGCTATTTAATACCGATTTGGATGATGTAATTAAACAGCTATAATAACTGGGTTCCCCCTTTTCCCGTAGGGAAACCGTGGCGTAATTTGCCGTAATAAAGTAGTGTTTATTACGGCAAACACTACTCTGATTTCCTGCTCTGCGCGTATATGCTCCTGCAGATCCGATACTTCCAACTCGCTCTGCTTTCCTTGTCACCTGCTCAACTGCCAGAGGAACTCGGCGGTAAGTTATATTAAAAACAAAAATGTAAATTTCCACATATTGGTGGATAAGAAAATACTTTAAAACAAGTTTAAAATCTCACCCAATGAAAGTTTGATGTCCATCCGAAAACGGAGCAGGACCACGGACTCACCGAAGCACCTAGCATTTTATATAATTGCTGTGGCGGAAGAGGGACACCCAGCAATTATATAAATTAAAATATGGTGTAGAGTGTGTAAACTCGAAGTTTACACACACCCGAGAGGTTAGATGCTTCACAACCCTTGAGGGCCGCCTCGGGGTTTATGTAATATCCAACCCCTCGAGTGTGTGTAAACTTCTTGTTACACACACCGCCTTATACTTTATTCTGTATGTTATGACTGATCCCAGTGACAATATTGGAACTAACTAGAAGAGAAGTTATGGTATGTTTGATAGAATTTCCACTTTGTGGGGCTAGGAAGATAGTGTCTCCCCTTAACTGAGCTTAATTTAGAGCAAAACAAACCACCTTGCAAATAGCTAGAGAAAAATAAAAGTAGTCTTTACCTTCTGTTTTACATGATATAGTATATTTTTGTGCTTTTTTTCATTTGTTTTAATATAAAAATTCTCTGTCCCTTTTTCCAACCAGTTTTACTTGTATGAGTTGAGCTATGGACGTGCTGCTGCTCAGTACCCAAGACAAATCTGCCCCTGTGTAATTATAGCATTTCAGTACAGCGAACCCAAATGCATCCTGTCCAAGTTAGAGGTCAAAACCAAGTAAGTAGTTCATGTAAACATTTACAGATTTTGTTCAGTTTTCTTTTTAATTGGTTGGACTGTTACTATTTTTAAAGCAATACCTTTTTTTCTTCTTCATTAGGAGAAAAACCCTTCTAGGAAGTCAAGGTATGATACCAGTAGCCAAACATGCTATATATTTCAGTTTGATTTACTGTATAAAATGTCACGTTGCTTGTTAGATTTCTTTTTTATCTGTACCTTTTTAGTAACTCTTAGGTGGTTTATGAACAAGGCAAAAAATTTGTTCTGGAGTACCCATGAAGGGGCAAGGAGTTTATGCAGTATGGTATGGGAGATGCTCATGTGAGGTACACTTTATTATAATGACATCTTAGAAGGAGGCAGCACATTAGTAAAATACAGCAGCTTTCTCTGTTTGAAATTTCATTGTGAGTGACTGAAGAAAGACCTCCTTGCCCCCATGGAGGACAAAAATGTGCCCAAACTGTTACTATTTTGACAGGATACTACATTTTGTTGTACTTGCTAAATTCAGAAGACTGTCTTTAAGTCCATTAATCCTGTTTTTGTGACTGCATTTTTGATCGATATTTTGCTCTTGTCATCTTACTGTAGCCCTTGAAAATAGGAGAGGCTAAGCCCCGTTGACACTAGGTTTAGAGATGGGATGCATGAAAAAAATTCCAGTGCTCATTCATAGCAGAAAATTCAGCTTTTCTGTTATATGCATTAGGAAAACGATGCCCCCCAGTTCAAATAACTTTATTGGCATGACAAAATATACATGTATTGCAAAAGTTTATACATCAAACTATTCATATAAGCTAAACAAACTACAATGCACTTACATTAAGAAGAAGAATAAAAGAATTAGCATTTATATAGCGCTTTTCATACACAGTGTATCCCAAAGCACTTTACAAGCAATCCTAGACTGGTAGTGAAGTGACTGAATGTGATTGTGGCGGCCATATCGCACATCAACTCACACACACAGCCTGGACATTTGCATGAACCGGTTTTTTGGGAAGGGGGAATATTTGCCAAGACACCTGGAATGTCCCCTACTCTTTGCGAAGAATGCCTTGGGTTCTTTTACTTCCACCTGGATACCCACCAGGACAGCACCAGGATGGGTAGAAGGGACCTCGGTTTAACTTCTCATCCGAAGGACGGCACACCCCAACAGTACACTACCCCCTTATACTGCACTCGGGTGCCAGCGTTTTTAGGTACGAGTCCAGTCCTGGTGTGGGACGAGAACCTTCTGGTCCAGAGGCGGGTGTGCTACCAACTGAGCCATGCTGACACAATTACTACGCCTGTGTTGTATTTCGAAGCTGGTGGCAGGGTACTGTATAGTTTATAGATGTTTGTGTTACACAGTTCCTTTACCCCAGCAGTATACAAAGTTTGGCTTCATCTTTTATAAACTGGAAGTCTGCTACTGTTTGCAATAGCTTTAGAAAACGTTGTGCTCGTATACAGTGACTTTTGTGCAGTGGAGAATGAAATGCATTTGTTTGTTTCACTGCTTTCCCACTGACTACAGAGCTACTTGTTTCTATTTATAAATTGTCACTGATATTGTACTACAGGGTATTAAATAGCTGGCATAGCATAGCAAAACGGGGCAATGCTAACCATTTCCAGAAATGAGTAACGGTAGATGGCTAACCAATTTTTGAGTGAGATCATGGCACAGTAGACAGAATTAATAAAACTATATATATTAAATTTTGCTAACCATTCTGTACCAAGTGCTGTGCATTTTCACAGATGATTAGCACTTTTCGCACGCACAACTGCTAATCAATTTTTTTGGCTAATTTAATATCCTGTAACTAGGTTACAATTTGTGATTAGCATTTTGAACTGTATGCAGATAAGCAGCTTACGTGACGTTTCTTTGGAGGGATCTGTAGCACTCTAGTTTTGGGTTTTGATATGCAGTTCCTGATATAGAATATGTTTTTTTCCTTGGCTGTGTCTTGCTCTGGATGCAGAGAGGGGGGGGGGGGGGGGATAATCTATGTTTAGGTGTACTTCTGTTGTGATGTTTGATGTTAGTGTCACTGTGATCTAAGAGTGTGTACAGATAGTTTATTTTGTTTTTGTTTTGTACTACTGCTTGGAAATTGTATGAATATTCTTCACATTTCTGTAGGTGAGACCAGAGGTCAGGTATTCATTTCTGAATGTTTTGCAACAGGAGAAATTGTTCTGATTCAGTTTTGCTGCCATTATTGGAAGCATTTCAATACGTCTTTAGCATTTGCTTACAAAATAGTGTGCATTCCTTCTGGGGTTTTGTCTCATTTTGTACTGTGTAGTCTTACTATTAAACCCCAGGTGTCGCTCCACTGTGAAATGATTGGCTGAATTATGCTGTCAAATCATTTTTAATTGTAGCTTGGTCAAGTTGTTTCTTTATTTGAAGAAGATACTGAAAGCTTTTTCCTGTGTTAAAAAAAAATGGATTAAAGCTCCGTGCTGTAGTTCTCATCAGGCAAGGTAGCTATATAATAAGATATACAAAATCACACATACCCCCACAATGCAAAGCATCATGGGCTATATATGCAAATCACCACAGAATATTATGGTGGTTCAACTTTAAGCAAAAATGCATGGTGCCAAAAGGCCTCTCGCACAGTTTGCAAAAGGTGCCAACAGAAATACACAGACACGTGTTTCGTCCTACCAGGACTCATCAGTGTGCCTCATCTGTATAACACCCCAGTGGAATGAACCAGCTACTCTAAGGTGGTTTATCTGGGTTATGTTGTGATGAACCCAATAAAAACAAAAAACAATCTAAAAGACAAAGAACCTTGGTGTACAGGCACTGAGGCAATGGTTACCCCAAAGGGCATTGGCCGGGAAGCCAAGTTTCAAAGAAATACAAAATCACACCTACCCCCCACAATGCAGAGCATCATGGGCTGTATATGCAACTCACCACAGACTATTATGCTGGTTCAGCTTTAAGCAGAAATGCATGGTGCCAAAAGGCCTCTCATACAGTTTGCAAAGGGTGCCAACAGAAAGACACAGACATGTGTTTCGTCACACCAGGACTAATCAGTGTGCCTCGTCTGTATAACACCCCAGTGGAATGAACCAGCTACATACCAAGATGTGTTCTGTTTGTTATTGTTAATATAGAATTGAAATTTGTTATGGTTGTTTTGGGGCTTTTTCTGGAAGACCATAATGTTAGTCTTATTTAATTTTTCCTGACAATCCCATTTGCTACAGTATGCTGCTGAAAGATTTAGGTGTTCTTGGAAGCTATGATGAGTGGGTGATATGACAAGGTCATCTGCATAGAGAAGGAATTTTATCTAAGCATCATTCAATGTTGCCCCTGGTACTTGAAATTTATCCAACAGAATAGGCAAATAATTGATATGAGCATTAGAGTCGGATTGTGGCAACATCCCTGTTGTACTCTGCGTTCCTGAATGAAGGATTCTGTTTGCATGTTGTTAATCAATTTTATGGAAGAGTACCGGTACACGTCTTTAATTATGTCATATGTTTTCCCTCCCAGTTTCAAACTGAAGGAGTTTTGACTCAGTGGAGTCTGTCAATTTTCTCATTAAAACTGCTTGTTAGCCTGAGGCCTTTTAAGAATGGCACCAAGACATGCGCGCATGCCGCATTCCAGCATCTGCCATGCCACGTTGTTATAAGTACGAACCGTAAAGCATGTCATGCTCCATCTCATTTACCTGCTAACATCCGTGGTTGGACAGACAGTACAAGCAAGCCACTGTACTGCATAGATTGACAGTATCAGTCTGGGAAAACTCAAGAGCTGTTTTTTTATGTCTCTAGGCTAAAAAAAAAAAAACCCACTGCAGTCAGTCAATGTTTTTTATGTGACTCCCAACTGCAAAGGGTTAAGAAGAGCCCAGGGTGCCAGATTGACACTCCCCTCTCTCAGCCTCTTTCTTTGTTTCACCCCAACCCACAGCTGCTCACTTGCCTTTTCTCTTAACATTGATTCTCCCAGGAAGTTCCTTGACAAAGGATGCTTTTGTCCTGTAGATAGAGGTTTTCCTGTCTAAATGTTTAAAATAATATTTGCTACAAACATTAATTCAACATGTTACGGTTTTGTTTTGATTATCCCTCTAGCCCATTGGTTGTCTTTCACAATCACAGTTTTATTAGCACACTCTGTTGATAGAGCTACTACTGTATGTAATTTCTTATAAAACAGCCCCCAGTTTCCAGACTTGGTATCTTTTTTTACAGCTGTGATCACTGCATTGTAAATTGATGGATTGGATGTAAAAAGAAACAGGCAGATTTCTCTGCAGCTAACAACAGTGGTATTGTGCAGGCCACCAACACCAAAGTCTTTATACTTCTGGAAGTAGTTAGGGATCATGTGTTTGCCCAGAAACCTTAGCCGTGTTTGAAGTGGAACAGATTCACTGAGGGAACCCCCACCACCTTTGATGTAGGAGCAGAAAAAACAAACATACCTGGCAAAGGTCGGGGGGGGGCACATTTCCTCATTATATATTGAATTTTTGCATTTAGTTTTATGCTTTTGGGGGTCTATTTCACAGTATTTCCCCATCTTGCTTCTGGAACTGAGCAAGACTTCCTGTTTCACTCCTGAAACTGAGTTCCAGTGGGGTCCCCCCATTTCCTTCACTGGCCGAAGCTCAGTAATACATCCAGTTTCCATTTATCCTCTTATGCTTTACATTTTCTTATGAATGAGAGCTTTCACTGTTTTTCACCAAGGTCAGAATGTTCTATCACATGTCAGTAGTCAAATAGTTAAGTTGAGCAGCGGAGATTTGCAAACGGAGCATCAGGTACATTTTAGTGCTGTTAAGTTTTCTTACTGAAATAAACCCTCAGAGGGTGGCTGTATCAAGAGCCACATCAGGCAGCATTTGTCAAGGGTAGTTGGGGCAGGTCCTGTTAATTTCTGTGCTGTGTTGTCTCTCGGCTCAGTGACATGCCTTTGGTCACTCTCTTTACTTTTTTTCTCTCTTTGTACTTTTCATCTGTTCCCTTCTTTTAATACTTCTGTCATGTCATTCAGTCTGTACTTATTTTTTCAGTCTTTACTTTGAAGTTCTTTCTTTTATTTTCTGTATTCTGACTTCCTCTTGTGCCATCGCCTCTGCAGGTATGAAACACCGCCAGCAGTAAAAACGGTGGGCAGGGCGAAACATTGGGTCAGTGGCGAGTGAGTTGGCCAAAACCAGATGCCACCGAAGTTATACTGCTGAGCATCTTTGCACCTATTTGCACAACAATAAAAGAGTGAAAGGTGAAGCTTAGTTTTCTGGTGCAGTTCTTCATATGGCCCTGTGAAGCAGGAGGAGAGTGCTGCCTTTCTTTGTTTTCTGGAGATGACTAAGGTGAAGCAAGGCTCTGCTGCGCCTTGTGCATGCCCTTCCTTTCTGCTAATAATAAAAAGTTGTAACAACAGGACTGTGATGGATGAAGTCACTCTATTTGCCTCAGAGCTGTGCCTACTTGATACCCAGGAGAACACTGAGGGATTAAAAGAATGCCCTCTGCACTGTGCTGGTCATGTGCTGCTGACCTCTAAACAGTCCGATCTGTTCTCCCCGCAAAAGCACTGGTCAGCCCAGAAGGCAGCAGTAGTGAAAGCATCTTTTTATGATTTATTTTACTGTTTATTGGTTCCTACACTATTTTTATTTATTGTTTTTTGTTAATTTGGTTTTGTTTCTTGGTTCCCCGGTTGTTCTCGGGAACTGAGATTGTGCAGTTTTGAATCCCAAGTGCTTTTTGTGGAGTTCTTAATTTCCTAAAAAAAAAATTGTGTAAAATATTTATTGTAGAGTTTTTGTTTATTTCTTGAATTTTTTGACAGTTGTGCGATTACTTCCACTATCTATTATCTATCAAAGTATTTACTGGCATTCTTTCTTTCTCTTTAGATTTTTTGATTTTTAATCTGTGACATGTCAGAAAGGATAAAATAAAGGACAGAGCCAACAAGTTTTAAATGCTGTAAGATCTGTCAGCAGTGGGTGCATGAAAGTGACAGGCACTCACAGTGTTTTAGTTATCTAGGCACTAATCATAACCTGATATTTGTGAATTTTGTAAAAGTTTTGACCCAAAAACTAAGAGAGAAAGGAGGTAGGAGGACCATCTTTTCTGGCCCAGCATCAATCTTCAATTATGCTGAGTGTTCCCCAGTAAAGCAGAAAGCTAAAATATTGTAATTGAAATAATGGAGAAGGAATAGGTTAGTGACACTTCTCCGAAACCACGGTCCCCTACAGAGTCAGCTGAGGCAGCAAAAGCTGCACACTCCCTGGCAACTGGGGGGATCTAATGGCAAAGAACACTGACATAAGAGAGCTGCAGAGGACATTCCAAAAACTTTAGTAGGAATAAAGACCCATGCCTGACCGCCGGCACAGCGGTAGCGCTACTGCTCATGATGCCGGTGACCCAGGTCCAGGAGTGAGCCCAGGCCACTGAGGGGCAGGTGGGGGGAGGAGGAATGAGAGCCCCATAGGACGCTCTCCTCCTCTGGGGAGGGAGGGTGCCACATTGCGCTGTTTTAGTGCCATCTGGGTGACCACTGGTAGTGGTGCAGGGGCTATGTTGATGGTGGGAGGGGACATTGGAGCATGTCCACAGGTTGACTGTATCAGGCTTCGCCAGCATCCAATCGCGGTAGACGCTCCCGGTGTAGGGGGCGGGGAGAAAAAACAGAAAGTGATACAGGATTGGGAGGATGAACTCTCAGCCGGCCCACCACTTCCCACACTGGATTCAAGCCACCACCACCCAGGGATACCACCAGTCTTAACTTCCACCATGGGGGGCCAGAGAGATGCGAGAAAGAAATGCTGTGGATCTGGAGACATACCGGGGGGGGGGGGGCATGGGGACAGCACAACAGTGAGTCACTGGTGAACTGGGGGTCCCGGGAGGATGTGTGGCACAATCTCAGTTCGACAGAAACAGGGCACATTGGTAGTAGGTAGGAGGAAGTCCCGCCTATGACCAGGAGGATAAACAAAGTCTGAAAAAGAAACAAAAAATGTAATGAAGACCCATTACGAAAGACATTGTCAGAGAGTCTCTGCCTCCTCCTCAGCCTACTCCTGAAGAGCAGCTCAGGCCTTCAAGCAGAAAATATGCTATCTTTATCTTATCATTTAATGTGTGCTATATTGCAGTCATCTTGTTCTAAGGAAGATATCTAATTGAGACCAGTGGGCAGATCACATGACCAGGGATTGTTACTTAAACCCCTTGATTTTAGGTAAAGGGAGATCTTTGAGGACTTTTCCTTCCATTGAGCCGCATCTTTTGAACTGTAAGGTGTCTGTGTCAGGACTACCAGGAAATGTTTGCCAGGTGGGGCTGCCCAAGTTGGCACTGCTTATATAACGTGGGTGGCGGCATCATTTCTCAGTTCTTTCTCCATTGTCAGCCACTCATCCGATCACCAGAGAATCAGCGCTGAAACTCGCTGTCGTCTTTGCTGGTGTTTTTTTTATTTCAGTGTGTATTTTATGTCGCGGTCAAAGGATAACGGGCCGTTATTCCATCTCTGTTGCTGCAGCAAGGTGAAACTCTACAAGGATGATGTCCATGCACTGTATGTCTGCTGCCTAGGCCCCTAACATGATGTCAGGAACTGTGATGTTTGCCAGGGCTTTTACCAAGCTATAGGGAGATGTCGCCAAAAGGCTTTAGAAGCCTTTCTAAAAGCTATGGAGCATGCACAGTGTTTGACAACAGTTTGCCTCCTGGCTCTACCGATTCTGCATCTTCGACATCCCACAGCTTGCCTACATGGTCGGCAATGGAGACATAAAAAATGGCAGAGAAATCAAAAGACAAACCTTCAAAGGACATTGGTAAGCACCAACCACAGAGGGAAACACAAGGGTTTAGGTCAGGGGCTTCTCCTGCCTGTTTCAGGCCTCCCTTAAAAGGAGAAAAAGGTAAGTGTACTAAGACCCAGGCTACAGCTGTGACCTCAGACTCTGCTGCCTCCCTCCCCCTGACTGTTGACAGCAGATCTTGGCCAGCTCAGTTGCTGACATGCAAGCTATGCTACATAACATGTTGGTTCTGTTTTTGCAGTTACTGCCCAAGGCCCTGCCCTTGAACACTCCCTCCATGGTGATGATGGTGATAATATAGAGGAATACAATCCTGACCTCCAGCATGTGGAGGAGCATTATGGGCAGAAGAGGGTGACCTGCCCCTGTTTGAGAACATTGGCTGCAGCTGTACCCTCTTCTCCAGTAGTGAGGACAGTGTGGTTCATACCCCATGATCTTCCCCTGAAGATACTTCTTTTCAGGCTCTACTTAAGCTCACACAGGCTTCTCTTGGCTTCACATCCGAAGAGGAGTCCTCTAAGAGGAACCTGTTCAAGTTCACAGAAGTTCTTACAGTGCAAGCAGTATTTGTCTCTGACCACTAAAGCCTTTTATTCATCTCAGCCAGAAACCGAGTCTGTGGTCAACATGGTGGCCCATGAGAGATCTAAAGCACCCTGTCATATGAGTTCTCTGCCTCCTGACTAGGAGTCCAGGAGGCTGGATGTTATGGGCAAAAGGACCTATGCCTCTGCATCTGTTGATCTTAGAATTGCTAATTAACACCGGTGACCTCAGTTCAGGGACGAACTTGGGTCACTGAGGGGTTGGCCAGGGGAAAGAGGATTGAGCGTCCCAGCGGATTGCTCTCCTCCGGGGAGGGTGTACAGACTGCTCTGCCGCAATGTTGCCACCTTGGTGACCATAGGTAGTGCGAGTTGGAGCAGCAGTTCTGGATGGGGACACTCCCTGACGGAAGAGTCAGCATGTCCTCCAATGTGCACATATCTGACCATCTCCTTTACAGAGCATCCATGGATTAGGGACCAAGAATAGTGGAAAAGCATCACTGGTGGCAGGATGCTGCCCCATGGAGCCTTGCAGACCCCACACCGTCTACTGGGTGAAGGGACCGCTGGACTAAGCATGGTATCTGAGGGGGGTTGGTGGTCCCCCCCTGATGGCCCCATCACAGAGGGCAGTTTGTGGAGGACTTGGTAAGTCCCAGAGATGGCAGGTGATGTGGATGGGGGCATAGCGAGGGCCGCAGGGGGCATGCCATGTAAAGTGTGTGTGTGGGGGGGGGGGAAGAATTGCTTACAATCAGGCTTACATGATTAAATATCAGAATAGCCTGAGAAAATTCATCTTGGCTAACAGATGCACTGAAATGGAGGTCCAGCAGAATGTCACCCATGAACTTTGTGCAGGAAAGCATCTTCTGCAGTCTGCATATGACACATCGGATGTTTCGACCCATGCTGCTGCCTCTGGCATTTGCCTGCAGTACTACTCCTGGTTTAGGCTGGCTGGCTTTGCTGCTGATGTTCAGCTGTCTGTGTTCAGAGCTCTTTTTTGTGGCCAGAAACATTTTTGGAAACAATGTGGAGATAGCCTTGCAGTAGTTGCAGTCCTCCAGAATTACTTTGCGCTCCCTCAAGGCTCCAACCCCTTAGCCTTGCTGCTGCCATAGAGGTTCCCTTCATAGGCCCTGTGCCCATCCTGCCCGCAGCTACTACCATACCTCAGTTTGACTCTAGCTTACACCTACCTCACTTCCCCCCCCGGGCCCCGTTTCAGGTCTACAAAGACTGCAGGTGCAGGCTGTGTTCCTGCTGCTCATAGAGCCTTCTGACTTCCTTCCCCTTCCCTGATCCCTTCAGAAGACACCCGGATCCTGGTGGGAGACCACATTTCACTTTTTTTGCTAAAGTGGAGGGAAATCTCCATGGGCACATGTGTCCTGGACATTGGAGACATGCCCTGAAGATCATGTCTGCCACTCCAGTACATCCTTCCCCCCTCTGTCATTCCCCTCTGTCACCTGTCTATTCTGCTAGACTATTTTCAGACACTCCTGCACAAGCAAGTCATAGAGGCTGTTCCTTCTGTGGAACTGATTCAGGGTTGTTACTTCTGGTATTTTTTAATCTGAAGTGGACAGGTGATCTATATCCTGTCGTAGACATCAGAAGATTTGAACATGCAAGTCAAATAGTAAAGATTTCATATGTTATTACTTCAGTCCCTGCTCCCTTTGCTTCTGCAAGGGGATTGGATGTGTGACCTGGATGTGAAGTATGCTTACATATAGTATAGTGGCGTGGTAGCGCCACTATAGTTACAGTTGAGTAGGCAGTTTAATGTTAAACCCCAAATTTTGCGCTTTAATAACTTTGTAACTGTTCATCAATTTGCACGTAATTTGGTATGTGCGGTCCCGTGGGGGTAGATCTCTTGACGTGCCAAGTTTCGTTTTGATCGGATGTGTGGACTTTGCGCAGCGCATAGTGAAAAAGTGTGAAAGTTGCTTTTTTTTTCACCTGTCTTTGTTGATTTTTACTCATTGTGCTGCAGCCACACCGTTTGGACTTTTGGCCTGACATTTTCAGGGTAGAAAGAGTGTGCCCCAAAAGAACAAGTCAGTATTGGTTTGGTGAAAAAATATTAAGCTGTTCAAAAGTTATTCAGTTTTGAAGTGTTGGCTTCTGAGCATGCTCAGTTCAATCTTTTGGATAGCTGCACGGTATGAAAAGGGATTTAGGGCTCACGAACAGAGATTCATTCAATCCCTGTTCTTATGAAAAAAAATTCCCTGTCCGCAAGCTGACATCTTGTTTTCAGTTTTCTTCAAAAACGAAACCTTGTAACTTGCCCCAGGGATGTCTTCTGTAGAGATTAAAGTATAGGTTTTGTTCAGGGCGACGCCCTCTACAAATCCATGGCTTTGGTTTAGTTTAGTCAAAAAATGGCTGTTTTAAATTTGAAGATCCCCGTTCATCACTCCCTTCCGATACTTCTGTCAAAATCCCTGTTTACGAGCCAATCCCTGTTCACGAGGTAGGGCCATGTGGTCATCCCCTCATGAACAGGGATTTTGACAGCTCATGAACAGGGATTGTAAAAAGGAATCCCAGTTCGTGAGGTGTCAGCATTCCTGTTCTTGAGGGGACGACCAGATGGCCCTATCTCGCGAACTGGGATTGGCTCACGAATAGGGATTTTGACGGCTCATGAACAGGGATTTTGATGGCCCACAAACAGGGATTTTGACAGCTCATGAACAGGGATTTTTAAACGTTGCTGTTTCTTTGGCAGTTCACTGCAAAGAAATGGTTAGGACTTTTGGCTTGAAATTTGCAGGCTACAAAGTGATTGTCCCACAGATGTGACTTATGCTGGTTTGGTGTAAATATTTTCATCGGTTCCATAGTTATGCCATTCCGAAGTTGAGAAATTTCCCATAGGATAACATTGTGGCGAACACGGCACCTTTCGGTGCCTATATCTTGAAAACGGTTTGAGATACGGATTTTTCGCTAAGCGCAGCTTAGTACATTAGATGTACTAAGCACGTGTGCAGGTTACCAGTCCATGATTACAACTGCAGTGGAATTTTTTCAGTGTTGCTACGGTTACTGAGAGATTGCGCAGTTTGCAGCACAAGGCTTGCTTGGAATGTCTCTAGACCTGTGCTGCATCTCTACAATTATAGGTAGGTGGGAGTGCTGGATACCATTATGCAGTAATGGGACGGCTGGGCCATCCATTATGCAATACTGGCCCACACGGAGATTACAGTTCATTACAGGGCCCTGCGCTCCCACAAGGAGATTAGTTCATTACAATGTCTGTGCACTTATGAATAGATGGTAGCGGACCCTGCGCTCCCAAAAGCTGATACCATGGGAGCGCGGGTCACTTATAGGTAGCTCCGGGCCCTGTGCTCCCACATATGGATACCATTATGCAGTAGTGGGACAGCAGGGCCATCCATTATCCGGGCCCTGTGCTCCCACAAGGACATGACAGTTCATTGCAGTGTTTGTACACTTATGGATAGATGGGCCCTGCGCTCCAAAAACCTGATACCATGGGCCCTGTGCTCCCAAAACCATATAAGGGTAAGATTACACTTTCTCAAAAAATAAGGAAATTCATTGCAAAAAAACTCTAATGCGTCAGTTAGGGTTGAAGCGACAAAAGTAGGGACATGAGGCATTAGGATTGAGATCCTAACACCCCCACCCTGCCACCCCACCCCTCACAGACCAGCAAGCGATGGGGTGTGCATTGAGGCCATTGGCCTAACTCCCATCCCATTCTCCTATACTGTACCATGTCAGCTTTCTTAGTAAGTAAGTTTTATTTTTAAGCGCTTTTCAAAACCAAAGCGCTGTACAGGATTTAAAACAACTCTTTAAAGAGCCCCTGACACCATTAGAAAAATTAGGAAAAAATGTGAGATTTAGACAGTTCAGTTTATGTTTCGTGTATTTTTTTATAATCATTTACCTTTTTTCTTCATTACAGAGGACAGTTCTGCGAAAGAGGCTTACTGTCCCTTAGACTTTATCTGCTCTTTCTGCTATCCTACATATGACATTATAATCCAGGTTGACTTGGAAACAAGCTTCTGTTCATGGTGCTTTTCCCGGTTACCAAATTTAAATAAAGGAATAAATAATCCCCCATTTATGGCATCATAATTATCCCCACGGCAACAGATTGTGATGTCATAAACAGAACTGTGATGTCATATGTAGGCAAGCAGCCAGAACAGATAGGGCAGCAGTCCTGTTTACTTGCAAATGTCCTTAGTAATAAAGAAGAATGAGAAATACAGAAACAATACTAAAATATAAGCTGACTTGTGCTAAATATTACATTTTCTCAAAGTTGTCACAACGATGTCAGGTGCTCTTTAAGAACAATAATAATTAAATAATAATAAAATCATTCTCCAAATGCTTTATAAAACAAAAATATTTTGAGCTCCGATTTAAAACTCTCGATGGTCAGGCATTCTCGTAACCGATGAGGTAGAGAATTCCACAGGGCGGGGGCAGCATAAGAAAACGCATGTGGGGTGTGAATTTGGTCTGATGACCCCAAGGCACACCCTGTTGGTCTGTGGAGGGTGGGGCCAGGTGGTAAGGTGGGGGGGGAGGTTAGGGTCTCAACCCTAACGCTTAATTTTCCTACTTTTGTCGCTTCAACCCTAATGCTTAATTTTCCCTACTTTTGTCGCTTCAACCCTAATTGATGCATTAACAAAGTTTTTTGCAATAAATATATATGTATATAACATTCATTGAAAAAAACTTAAGTGCATCAGTTAGGGTTGTCATTACAGTGACAAAAGTTTGAAATCGATGTTAGGTTACCAACTCCACCCCCCACCCGACCCACATTCTCCACACACCAACAGGCGTCTGGGTGTGCCTTGGGGTTGTCTCCCCTAACTCCGATCTCTACATAAGTGTACTGATATTTTAATGATATCACATCTCCGTTTTCTTGCTATGAAGTGGCAAAGAAACTGGTCTTTGGGGCTGTTTACCTGCTGTCACTTTCAGATCATATGTTTTTTTCCCCCATAGGCTATAATGGGAAATTTTAAAGTTTAATAGCTTTTGAACGGATTAATATTTTTTCACCAAACCTTCAGAAGGCACATCTGTGAGGCAAAGGCTTTCTACCCTGAAAGTTTCAGATCACAACCTAAAGCCATTTCTGAGATCCAGGTGGACAAAGAAATGTCAAAAAACACGGATGTTTCTGTTTTTTCAACACTCTATATCTCAGAAACCACAAAACAGATTCCCACGCTGTTTGGCAGGTCCAGAGACCTACGCCTAGACATTATGCATGCCAAATTTCATGCAAATCCTTTGAACGGTTCCAAAGTTAACATTCAAATATGTGGGTTTAGCATAGTTACCTTTCACCCTAACTATACTGGCACTACCCTGCCAGTATAAAATTTATTTATTTATTTATTTATTTATTTAGTTTTTGTTAACCGGGTAAGTGCACTAGCCAGCAAGTGACTGTTTTTCAGGCACGACCTGGGAGGTAAAATTACAGAACATAACGATACAGTAAGGATAACGAAAATACATGATGCACAGAAATACAGGAAGAAATAAAAATAAATATATATATATATATATATATATATATATATATATATATATTTTATTTAGTTATTTGGTTATTTATTTGTTTTTTCCATGTCAAGGATGATTACATTGAATACTGTACAGATCAGAAATAATACAGGAACTTAAAACGTACAGCTTAGTTAAAGGAAGCTTGTTCATGAAGTAAAGAATGAGCTTTCAAACTGCACAAAGTTAGACATGTTAACGTATCAGGAAGATAATTCAGCCACTCCGCAGACCTAACAGAAAATGAGCACTGACCCTGATTTGCTCTGCAAAAGTGTTTCATTAGAGTATATTTGGTCATGCTCCTAGTGTGGTACTTGTTAACAAAACATAGGCAGTTTTTGATTGGGGGGGTGTTAGCCCTGCCTCCAGCAATGCCTTTTTTTCCCCTAACATGTAGTTCTGAATCTTGATTCTTCTTGTTAGAGCTAAGCAGTTGGTTTGTGCATAAAAATCGCAACTGTGGGTAAACTTGTCTGTGCCTAGAACAGATCTGCAGGCTTTGTTGCATATACTGTGTACTATGCATTATTCTATTCCATTGAATTGATAACCTCTCTCTTACTGATCTTGGACTCATGGTTTATAACCTCCTAGGCTGTACCTGAAAATAGGCAACGGTCTTATCTAGTACACCCTACCCAGTCAACAAAAACTAAATAAATAACCTTGACCCTGTCCAAGACTGAATCACATGCTGTAGAGTAGCCAATAAATGAACGACAGGGTGTGTGTCTTGCTAGGATAACGACACGCCTCGGGTGGTTGGGCTCGAGGTCGCAGGCCACAGGTGTCCAACACCTGAGAAGTGACTTTATCCCAACACGACACACACCCTGGAGTGCATTATTCCTATTATACAATAGCTCCATTTAGTTAAGAAAAAGGGGGAAAAAAAAAAAAAGTTTAAAATATTTTTTTTTTGGTTAAGTTTTTCGAAGGGGAGACATACCTTTTGAAAAAGGAGTCTGGTTTCTCTCTTGTCCAACAGTCTGCCGTCGCTCATTCAGTAGCTGGACTAGAGGACGGTAGCAAGTGAAGTGTGGAGGGAAGGTGTGTGACGGCAAGTGCTTTCATTATCGAACAGTGCCGGTTCACAGTCCAGCTTCACTTAAATCTGTTGTGTTGGTTTTTTTTTGGGGGGGGGGTCCTCCTTAGCAGGCCAAGTGGGTGCGTTTGTTCAGCTTGGCAGTGTGTGAGGAGCAAGCGCGGCACATACAGTACTCTAGTCTACACTTGCTTGCATGACTGTCCTGCCAGGTTTGGGAACTGATAAATGCTGAAGTAAGGGCTTCATTTTCTTTTACTTTAACTTTTTTTTTTTACTTGGAATTTAATTTTGCACTTGATAGGGGCTGTGTGTGGCTTGAACACTCAGGGAGCAACTGACAGTCTGTGGTACAATCATGCTGCTGTTTGAAAGCATCTGGGTGGCAGTGATTTTTTATTTGGTCATATGTGTGCTGGGACTAGAGCCGTGATATGCTGGGATAATATCACGGGTCCTGTCCCAGTCGGAAGCCAGCATTCTTTCTTGCCATTGTATAATACGGCCATAATCAACAAGTGCTAGGATGGAGTTTGACACAGTTAAGTGTCTTGCCTCCAGGGTGAAGTTATTCCAGTTTCAGAACAAGGGTACCCACCTACCATTTACTGTCTTAACCAAGTTTTCCATATGGTTAGCAAAAGATAGTGTATCACCCAAGTATAGTACTAGGTACTTAAAGACATCGACTTGCTCCAGCTTAGAACCCATAGCATTGTAAATATCCGGGTGGGGAGACTTTTTTTCTTCTGATTTGAACTGCTGAAGAGCATGGTCTTGATTCTCTTGTAGTTAAAGCAGCAGTACTAACTAGTTAATTGACAAAAAATGTCATCCTTTAGCAGTAACGTATTTCTGCTGTTCTTAGATTCTTCATTGGGGTATTTTAAATTTATTCAGCTATTTTTAAAACTTGTTTGGTTACAAATCCATAATGCATATATGTCAGGGTGTTGTCCCAGCATGTTTCTGATGAGCAACAGCACAGCACTACCCTGATCTCCTTGCATCTGTGATTACGGACCTGGCAGTGGAAACAAGAACATTCAAGAACTTCAAAATGCTCTGTCTTGCCTCAGGAATGAAATGGAGCAAAACGAAAATTGGATACAATGATATTTTTGTATGTTCTAACTGCCATCCAGATTAAATTTTGTTAATTAGTACCAGACTATTAGTAGAGAACCATTTTTCCACAGATTTAAAGTTATGTGGTACGACTTGAGACAGACTCTTTGCTTGAGTGTCTCACAAAAATGAATGCATTGTGTGTTCACAACAGAACTTTGGGAGACTGACAGGCTTCAGGCAGTTGACTTATGAACCGGCCAAATAATAGCAGGCCCAAAATGGAGCGTTGAGGCACGAAAACAGAGACAGTCCTATCCAAAACCAGCATACAGTGTCCGAAGACTGACCCAGATTTAGTAGTTTTTTCAAGCAGGAGTTTATGGTTACATAGGTCATTACAGAGCGTAGGAGACGTACTGTCCATACTGCTCGCTAAGTTTGTTCTAGTTATATCCCTGTATATTTTTTGCTATTAGGTGTTTGTCCAGACTTGTTTTAAATGCTTGCATACTACTGCTAGCCACCACCTCTAGTGGCAGACTGTTCCAGATCAGCACCACCCTAACGTTAAACCAATGTTTCCTCCTAGTTGTTTTATACCTTTCCCCCAGCTAACTGTTAGGGGTGCGCTGTAGTCTGATATTTCTGCTCTCTGAGTCTAAGCCTCAGCTTTTCCCATAACCATTCATCTAAAAGTACTTTAAAAACCATGCACATGTTGCCTCTCAAATCTGCGGAACTCCAGTGTGTATATCCCCAGCTCCGACAGCCTCTCATGATACTCTTTGTCTTGTACCTCTCTAATTATACGTGTTTCCTTCCTCTGAATCCTCTCTAATGATCTTATTTCCGTCTTGTAACCTGATGACCACAACTAGGCACAGTATTATATATGTGGTCTCACAAGAGACCCATACAGTAGCACCAGAACCTCCTTCCTCCTACTCTTGATATGCCTGTTTATGCTACTTAATATACCTCCAGCTGTTTTTACTACCAGACTGCAGTGCTGTTTAAACTTTTAAGTTGCTCGAAATCCTGACGCCCAAGTCCATTTCCTCATTTACTTGTCTTAGCATTTGCCCATTTAGCTTATATGCTGCTGCCTTATTTTTGTGCCCAAAATGCATTACAGTGCACTTATTAGTGTTGAAGGTCAGTTTTGAATCATGTGCCCACACCTGCAGGCTTGTCAAGGCTTCTTGCATTTTGACTGTGTCCATATAGTTGTCTACAATAGACCCTATTCTAGTGTCGTCAGCAAACTGAGATTCTCATACCTCCCCTCCACCAATCATTGATTGAATATAGACGTTGAAAAGGCAAGGTTTATGGCCCCCTCCTCTTTTTCCCCCGGTATTATCTGATATATTTTAAAGTGTCATTTTCAGGAAGGGTTCTAAAATAAAATATGGAGTGGTCAAGATCAGATTCTCCCTGCAGGATTAGGTCAGGCCCTGAGCCGTTACACTTTAGGGAAGGAGAGCTGGAAGGGATAAAGTAGCTTAGGTTTGTAAAGGTCTCATTAAACTTGTTTCCAGTTTAGTGAGGTCTAAAACATCTTTCCCATTAATTCTTAGCATAGTTAGGGACTTCTTTCCCTCTTTATTAAAAAAAAAAAAAAAAAGTGAAATTTTCCCCAGAACTTTTTACCATTGTTCCAGTTCAGGATTTGTTGGTTCTTGAAAAATTCTGACTTGCGTGTTCTCACTCTAATTTTGCATTTATTTCTTCGGTCCCTAAAGTTCTGTGTGCACTGAAGATCCTGATGCCCTAGCCCACCACTTATCCCGCTCTTTAATTAGGGCCAATAGTTCTGGAGAATCAGGCATTAGAAGCACCCGCCCCTTACCTTATGACTTTTAATTTGGGCAAATTGGTTGCATACGTCTTTGAATTCAGTAATTAGGAAGTGCAGAGCAAGATCAGAATTGGACATATAATTAAGATGGCTCCAGTCAATTTGGGCCACCTTATTTTTAAATTCAGTTGTTTTGGCTTTGCTTAGAACATGACTAAAAATAACCCGGGGAGAGGGCTTTGACTATTTTTAACGACACATTTACATTGAACTGGCGAATAGTCACTTATGCTGTCTAGGAGAACCTTAACATCATTTACTCTGAGTGAGTTACCAGTATCCAGCCAATAAGTATTCGAGTACCGGTTGACCTTTTAAGTTAGGAACAAACTCATAATCCTTTCCCTATGGCCATTACTGGTCTTGGAATTCTAATTAACATTGAAGTCCCCAAGGACTTGCAGAAGGATTTCAAGTCCTTATCCTGTTTTCCTGGTGGGATATAGATGGTCAAGATTCCTATGGCTGTTACCCAAGATCAGTTTAGTAGCCAGACATTTACCATCTCCAGTTTTTCTTCTTTTAATTTCAGTTTTGGAGACCTGTAAATCAGTAGATTAGACATAGAAACATAGACTTTGACGGCAGATAAGAACCACTTGGCCCACCCAGTCTGCCCATTTCCCTACCTACTGGATAAGCTGCAGATTCTAGTTAACCAACAGCCTACTTTCTGCCACCCCCACTACAATTGCCTTGTGTCTGTCCCATGCATGTTTGAATTCCCCCACTGTTTTAGCCCCAACAACCTCCCCAGGAAGGCAGTTCCACGATCCACCACTCTCTCCGTGAAAAAGATTTCCACGCTACTCCTGAGCCGCCCCCTCTATCTTTTAAATTGTGTCCCCTTGTTCTACACATCTCTTTTTCTGAAAGATGCTACCTCCTGGACTTTGATTCCCTTGAGGTACTTGAATGTTTCTGTCATGTCCCCTGTCCCTCCTTTCATCAAGGGTATACATATTAGCTCTCTGTCTCTCTTCATATGATTTCTGATGCAGACCCTGCATCATTTTAGTTGCCCTCCTCTGAACTCTTCCCATCCTGTCTATGTCCTTGCATAGATGAGGTCTCCAAAACTGCACACAGTACTCCAGATGGGGTCTCATCAACTGTCTGTACAGAGGGATAACCACTTCCCTTTTTCTACTTGTGATGCCCCTTCCTGTGCATCCCATTATCCCCCTGGCTCTCCTTACTGACTTCTCACATTGCTTACCCACCTTTAGATCATCTGATATGACTACCCCCAAGTCCCGTTCCATTTTTGTTGTTGTTAGTACCTCTCCTGCTATTAAATTCTTCTCCTGGGTTTTGTTTCCCAGGTGCATTACTTTGCACTTCTTTGCATTGAATCTAAGTTGCCATATGTTTGACCATTCCTCCAACCTTGCCAAGTCCCTTCTCATCCTTTCTACACCCCCTTGTGTATCAACTCTGTTACAGATCTTTGTATCATCTGCAAAGAGGCATACCTTTCCCTCCGGACCCTCTGCAGTGTCACTAATAAAGATGTTAAAGAGGACTGGACCCAGTACTGAGCCCTGAGGTACTCCACTAGTGACCCCCCCTTTCTTCGGAATGTGTTCCACTCACTATTACCTTCTGTGTCCTATTGTGCAGCCAGTTTGCAACCCAGGCTACCACCATGGGACCCCCTCCCAGGCTAGCTAACTTGATTATTAATCTTTTGTGCGGAACTGTGTCAAACGCCTTGCTAAAGTCTAGGTAGGCCATATCCACAGCCCCTCCCTGGTCTATTACTTTGGTCACCCAGTCAAAGAAATCTATTAGATTCATCTGACATGACCTTCCTGCTGTAAATCCATGCTGCTTTGGGTCCTATGCCCCGTGGCCTCTAGGTACTAACAGTTCTTTCTTTCAGAAGTGATTCCATCATTTTCCTACCACTGAGGTCAGATTTACAGGTCTGTAGTTTCCTGCTTCTGCCTTGCTCCCACTTTTGTGAAGGGGAATCACATCTGCCTCCTCCAGTCCCTCAGTGTACCACCCCATCTCCCATGATTTGTTAAAAAGTGTGGTCAGTGGTGTCACTAGGTCCTCCTTAGTTCTTTTAGGATTCTGGGGTGAATCCATTGGGCCCCATTGCTTTGTCCACCTTGAGTTTTAGGAGTTCTTTCAGGACTCTTTCTTCTGTAAATGGACTGGTGTCAACCCCCCTACCCAGAGTGCTTCTATTGTCTGATTTAGGTAACTCCTCCTCATCTTCTTTTGTGAATACTGAGCAAAAGTATTCATTCAGTGTATCTGCCTTTTCACTGTCTCTCTCTGCCCACCTCCCCTCTACCTTATTAATCTTCACTATTCCTCCCTTAACCTTTCTATGCTCCCTAATGTTCCTATAAAAGGTTTTATCCCCCTTCTTAACTAAATTGGCTATTTTTTCCTCAGTTTGGGCTTTTGCTATTCTGACTGCCTTCCCCACTTCTTTCTGCTTTAATTGATACAGCTCCCTGTCGTGCTCCTTCTATGATGCCTTATAATTTTTGAATGCAGCCTTTTTCTCCTTAACCTTCTCTGCCACCTCTTTTGAGAACCATTGTGGTTTTTTACTCCACTTTGTTTTATCTGTTTCAGACAAAGGCTTGTTGCCTCTATGATGGCAGTTTTGATTTTTCTCCATTGTTCTTCCACCCCTCCTTTTTGGCCATTTGCTAGTGTATTCCTCAGGTATTCACCCATTTTGCCAAAGTTAACCCTTCTAAAGTCCAGTATGCTTGTTTTTGTATGGATTGTCTCCATGGTTGTGCTTATTGTGAAGCACACTGTGCAGTGGTTGCTTGTTCCCAGATGTCTACTGACTTCTAAATTTGTGATCCTCTCTTCATTTGAGAGTACCAGGTCTAGTATTGCTCCCTCCCGAGTGGGTTCCAACACTAGCTGTCTAAGGCCTGCCCCCTGCAGGGCATCGAGAATGACCCTGCTCTTGGATGTGGCTGCAGTACATGTCATCCAGTTAACATCTGGCATATTCCGGTCCTCCATCAACAGTATCTCCCCCTTTTCAGCCATTTTGAGAATGTCCTCTATCATTTTCTTGTCCATTTCCTCCCCTTGAGATGGGGATCTGTATACAACCCCTGTGCGAATTGTGATGCTATTCCCTGTTTCCAAGGTGACCCAGAGTGCCTCTTGTCTTCCCCCTTTACTTTTTAGTTCTGTAGCTTTGATCCCTTCCCTTATGTATAGAGCTACTCCACCTCCTCTTTTCCCTCCCTGTCCCTTCTGTAGACTGTGTACCCCGGTATGTTGACATCCCAGTCATGGTTCCCCGTGTACCATGTTTCTGTGACTGCCACAATATCTAATTTTTCATCTTCCATCAAGGCTACTAGCTCAGGAAGCTTGTTTCCCAGACTACAGGCAGTAGTACTCATTGCCCTCCATTTAAAGTTGGCTTTATCCTTTTTTCCCCCATGCCTGCTCTTTTTGCCCTTGTCTATTTTTCCATTTACCCCTGTCCTGCCCTCTGTTGAGCACTGTACCTCAGTGTTTACCTTACTACCCGTCATGTTTTGTGTGTGTGTGTGTGGGGGCCTGAAATTTCCTGCCTCTTATTAGCACCTTCCCCATGGCTAGTTTAAAAGCTTGCCAAGGAAGCATTTAAACCTGTCACTTAGGATCTTGGTTCCTTCATGGACAGATGCAGACCATCATGCCAGTATAGACCTTCATCTCTCCAGGTGTACCCCCAGTCCCCAATGAAGCTAAAGCCTGTGCTCTGCACCAGTTTTGCAACCATTCATTAAACTGCGTGGTGTAGTACCTAGTCCTCACCCCTGCCATGGACTGGCAGCACCTCTGAGAAGGCAACTGTGCTGCTACCTGTCTGAGGCCCCTCCCAAACTCACAGTTTCATCCTGCACTGCACTGATCCCATGCCTAGCTAGTTCATTTGTCCCAAGGTGGACAATGATATCTAGTTCCCTCTCCTGTGATGCTGCTTCTGCAATCCTGAGGATTCGCTTCTTGTCCCTCCAAGCCATGGCACCAGGCAGGCACCTTACTTCCCTCTCCTCTCCCTTCCCCAGGTCTACCCCTCTAACAATTGAGTCCCCTATCAGAAGCTGTTTCCTCCCCCTGTGGTGTCCCTTGCCACCCTTCTGTGGGTCTCCCGCCATCCTTTTTCAAACAGTCCTCTCTAAGGAGATTGAATACAGGGAGGAAAACGGCGACATCTGAAATGTTGGGGTTAGTCAGGATTCTGGAAGCAGTATTATATCTGGTTGAACTGACTCCTCTCAGGCTTCCAGTTGATCAGATTTAATAGCTAAGCTTCCAGTGTTTTTTTCCCTCACCTTCCTGTGGCCACCACAAACCCACTCTTTCAGGCTCTCATGCTGGACCCCCCTGTATGTCCGCCCAGGTGGCCTCAGTTCTGCTGCATATCGCCCATCAGATCCCACTCAGGTCTGACCCGTCGGGCACACTCGATGTGTCTGACTGATCCCCGGCAGAGGCTGATCTGGGGACATCTGTCACGATGGACAGGAATGGTCTGTGCTGTGTGGCCTGGGGTGGCATTGGGAAGCCTACCTGAGGCCATCATCCAGTGCCGTGGCTGCCATTTTCCTGTTTTCTGCAGCCCCACCCACCTCTCCTGCTGAGCGACCACAGTAGCATGGGGGGGGGGGTATTCGGTGTGTTGTCACCCATGCCAGGAACACCTCTGCAGTGCCACCACTAGGAGCCATCAAAGAAATGGCACATGTCAACCCACCCACCCTGAGGAAGCGTCCAAAGGACGCTCTGAACTCTCTCCCTGCTGGCCTTCACTCTTGGCATCCGGTAATCGCCAGCATGCCAGAGCAATGACCCACCACTCTGTGCCACAGAGCCAGCAAGCTTCCAGTGTCTAAGAAAATAATATTTAAATTCCCCTGCTACATTTGGCCAGAACCCAGTCCACCAAATGGTCTGTCTTCTTTTTTTCTACTGGATTTAGACCCGCAAACTACACTTTCTGTATGAAGTCTTTTAGTATTATCAGGGTGCTTCGCAGTCACGGACTGTATCTCTGCTTTATTCTGGAAGGTTCTCATTCCCAGTTGTGAGTGTTGATTTTTGGCTTGTTTTTGGTGCTGTGTGTCTAATCCCCATCCTGAGGCGCAATCATTTACACTTTCTGTCAGATGTACCAGTTGTTGGGTCAGCTGGTCATCATTGTCTTTTTTTTAATATAACTGTTTATTGATTGTTTCTTTCTTAAATTATTACAACCAGTATCATTTTTGTTTTGACAACTTAATATATGATTAGTTATCTTATTCCATACACCATGTGTTAAATTATTTCTCTGACCAATGTACACTTAACCAATACTCTTTTATTACAGTAAGGTCTGTCCTTGTATTTTTTTTAGTCCAGCTTAAGAATAGGAGGGAGAATGTGTATGATCTCATTCCAGTTCACAATATTCATCTCTTGTCAGGTTATCATCCCATGTTGTAAAATCCGAAATATTTTCTAAACATATTGTTTTCCTAAATACATGGAGCCGCTCATTATAGTCTTAAGTTCCCAAGATCAGGCCAATTCCATTTTTTTTTTTTTTTTAAGATTTGCCTTTTCATAGCCATGGAGGCGAGGCCACATATATTTTTTTCTACTTTGGATAATCCACGACCTTCAAAGTCCTTTAGAATATAAAAGCTAAGTTTTAACAGGAGTTTTTTTAATCAGGAATTACTTTTAGTTCTTGATGAATTATATTCCACTGTTTAGTTTTTCACACTGCCATAGTGTGTGAGAATGGTTATCTATCTCACCACACAAATGCCAGCATTGATTTCCTGTTTGGCAGAAATGTGATGCAATGGTAGGAGGTAATATAAGCGCTATCTAGAATCTTATATGGAATGCTTTTATTTTTTTGTAAAAGTATATAGTTTGTGTTTATTCTTAGCAGTTTTCAATTTCTTACCAGAATTGATTGTGTAATTTCTTGTTCCCATTTCTGTTTAGTACTGGTTAGTTTTCTCATTACATTGGAGATTGTCCGGATCTAGACGCTGTATTTATATCTGTGCAATAATACTAGATTTTATATTTAGTTCACTGTTTAGATATATTTCAGAGTTGCAGTATAGTCAGGGCCCCTGGTGTTCTGCGGCAGAATTTTCTGATTTCTGCGGCAGCATTTTCTGATTTCTGCGGCATGATTTATTCATTTCTCTGGCAGAATGCAGTCCTGCATTGGCTAAATATGATGTGATGTCATCGATGACATCATATGCTGAGCTTAGAGGAGGGGCTTCAGGATAAACGAGGTGGGAAAGAGAGCCTGACACTATGAAAAAACAGTATATTTATATGAAAATTCACCAAAAATAATTCTGCGGCACTATATATGTTCTGCAGCATGATGCAAATTCTGCAACCGCAGAATCGCAGAATTCCAGGGTCCTTGAGTATAGTATACTATCCCAAATTCTTTTCTTGATCTTTTGAAATTTGGATTGAAGAGTGTAGTATAGATACCAATTATCTTTTAACTTGTTAATAAACTAGAAATCTCAATTTTTTCTAGTGAGATAAAGTTCCCATTATCAATTAAATCAAGCCAGTTTATAATTTTTGCATCCCTGAGTGTGTTTTCCCATTCTTTATTTTGGCTATCTTTATTTTGATTATTCCAAATGGGTATCACACTATAGTGCAATAGATATTTTTTGTTTTTACTTTACATGTCCATACTTTACATGCTAATGCATCACTCCTAACAATTGTGTCCATATTAAAACTTAAGAAGGCATTGTAATTCGGTATAATTTCCTAAATCCTTAAATTGTGGTCGTATTTAATAAGTAATCCTTGTATTAAAGAGATATATTTGCCTTCATTGTCAGTCTCATATTCACTTTTATCAGATCATTTAAAAGCTATTTTTAATTTGGTGGCCAAATAGTATATATAAGGGTCTGGACATCCCATTCCTCCTTGGCATCTGGGGATAGTTGACTTGCACCAAGCAATACGTGGTGAGGTTCCCTGCCACAAAAACTTTATGAATACACGTCTGACTTGCGAAAATCATTTTTCCTGGTACTCCCTTTGTACAGCCTGGTACAAGTACATTAATCATGGCATTATAGACATTTTTAAAGTCTTGATTTTTCCATATAATGAGAAGGAAAAGTCTCAAATCATCAGCATATGCATTCATTTTAATATTTCCATAACCAGTGGGGACGCCAACAATATTCTTATTATTGCAGATCTTTATTAATAGAGGTTCTAGACATAAAATAAACAACAATTTTGTATTACTGACTTTTGCTTACCAGGTAAACGCAATGAGCCAAAGGCCCGTTTTAATGCGTGACTCCAGACCATAAAAATACAGTCATATTACATATAATAAAACACAGTAAACAAAAATACAATACAGACTGACACAGTCAAAAACAGTTACAACATAATTAACTAAGAAAGTATTTCCTTAATTTAATTTTAAAAGTTTTATGGCTTATGTTACCAAAAAGTAACCTAGGAAGCTCATTCTAATATCTAGCTGCACTAAAAGAAAAGGAGCAATCTCCCATTTTAATTTTTGTTATAGGCACCATAAACCTAACTTATTTCATTGGAACAAAGTTTCCTGTCATTATTTTTAATGTGAAATAATGAATAGTGACCTTGCAGATGGACTAGAGGGTAAGGCTTTTCTGTTTGCAGATGACACCAAGATCTGCAACAGAGTAGATGATCCAGATGGGGTGGGCAGAATGAGAAGAGATCTGGATAAACTAGCAAAATGGTCAGAAGAGTGGCAACTGGGATTTAATGCAAAGAAGTGCAAGATCATGCACATAAGGAAGAGAAACCCTGAAGCCACCTGTAGGCTTGGAGTTGCTGGCAGTCACAAAGGAAGAAAGAGACTTGGGCATCATCATCACTGATGACCTGAAATCATCCAAGCAGACCTCTAAAGCAGTAGGTAAGGCTAGGGGGATGTTAGGGTGTATTAGTAGGGGTATCACAAGTCGTAAGAGGGAGGTAATAATCCCTCTTCACAAGACACTGGACAGTTAGGCCCCATCTGGAGTACTGCGTGCAGTACTGGAGGCCACACCTTCACAGGGACATTAACCAAATTGAGGAAGTCCAGAGAAGGGCAACCAAAATTGTGCAGGGACTGCATCAGAAGACATATGAGGACAGATTAACGGAGCTCAATATGTATACCCTTGAGCAAAGGAAGGAGGGAGAGAGGTGATATGATCGAGACATTCAAACACCTTAAGGGCATTAACAAGGTGAAAGAGTCTAACATGTTTAAATATAAGAAAAATAGCTGGACAAGAGGACACAGCATGAGATTAGAGGGAGGCTAATTAAGGGGAAATGTGAGGAAATTCTTTTTTACAGAAAGGGTAGTGGATGCATGGAACGGTCTACCTCAGGAAGTGGTGGCAATGAATACAGTGCAGGGCTTCAAACAGGCATGGGATAGGCATAAGGGAGCAATACAGATGAGTATGAATAGATAGGCCACTGACAGAGCAAAGGCCGATGGCACATTTATAAGGTAGAAAAAGAAATGGGCAGACTGGATGGGTCTTGCGGTCCTTATCTGCCGTCAACTTCTATGTTTCTATGAATAGAGGGGAGAATGTTCCTTCTGACGAAGGACATTATCCGTCAGACAACATATGCTATACAAACTAGGTGGAAGTCATTCTGAATGTTTTGTACAGATGAGTAGAATATGGTAACGTAAATGTGAATTTACATATACTGTGAAATACTGATGTTAAAATAGTTAAATCTTGCTTGGTCAAATCTGTAAAAAGAAAAGAATTGTAATTTAACACAGGAAGAAGTACACCCTTTGCTGTTGCCTTCCTTGCCTGTAGAGTAAGCGAGGATTGTAATTTAAATAGGGCTATAAAAGAACATGTATTCCCTTGATAACAAATCAGATGTTTTTATCATGTTCAATGCCACCAGAATCTTTTCTTCTTCCACCTGAAGTATTGTTTGAGTTGAACATTTTTCTGTAATCTCCTGGATTTGTTCTAGACCCTCAAATATATTTAGTCCTTTAATAAATCCTCTTTGTTCTACCCCTATATTACTAGTAACATGTCTCTGAATATGATCTACTGTCAATTTAGTAATAGTTTTATAATCCATATTTAATAAGGATATTGGACGATAATTTTCTACTTTACTTCCATTTTTGTTTTCCTTTAAAAAAAGAATGATGGTACAATCGTTCAGTCATTAATGGCATTTGGAATCCTATCTAGGTTTATTATATCCTCAGTCATTGATTTTAACCTTTAAGAGCGTTGTCTCTGTGGCACTATCAGTTAGGGCATTGGATTTTTAACTGAAAGGTTGGTGGTTCAAGGCCACCTATGAACATATTGTTGGGAGACAGTATAGCACAGTGGTTTAAGGCTCTGAGCTGCAAATCTGGAGACCTGGGTTTGAATCTCACAGCCCCCACTTGCATGCTGTGTGACCCTGAGCAAGTCACTCAATTTCCCTGTGCTCCCAGGTTGCACCTGTAAACAAGCTTTCAGCTTAGTGTGTCTCACCTGGTTAAACAATTGGAAAAAAAAAAAAAAAGCGGGTTAGTTGTTCTTTAAATGTTGAGTAAAACTCACTGGTAAACCAGTCTGTGCCAGGAGCAGATCCTTTTTTTTTTTTTTCCCCTGTTGCGGCGTAGTTTAATTCAACCATAGAGAAGTTTTCTTGTTTAATATTTACTTTAGATTTAATAATATTATATATATTCATTCTTTCCTAATACCCAGGGGAGTTAACATATTTTTTCTTGTAGATTGATTCAAAATATTTTACAAATTCCAGTGCAGTTAACTTATCTGTATGTATTTCTTCCCCCAGGTGAGTTTTAACTGTTGTTATGGTATTCCTTTCACTTTGTTTTTTTAAGGGAACATGCAAGAAGCTTGCCTGTTGTGTCCCCTTGGAAATATAGTTTATTTTTGATTTTCCATAAGTCTTTTTCTAAAGCTAATAATAAGTGTTAATTTTTTATTTTATTTTTACAGTCTTGTAATTTCTCCTTTTTGAGGACCATAGTTAGGGTCTATAGCTTCGCTTTAGTTTCTTCTAATACTAAATGTTTTTTTGTCTGTCATCTTATCTGATATGAAATAATTGTACTTCTTATACTGGCATTCATTGCATCCCATTTAGTAGCCATTGACAGATCAGTATTATTATTCCTTGACCTTTATGACAGAATTCGGTTTAAAGTTTAATCAGGACAGAGCCAGTGGTAGGAGACACCCTTTACAGTTACGCTCTGATAAATGGAATATGCTGTCTAGGAAATACTGGTACAGCCAAAGGGTTATTACCCTATGGAACATCCTACCAGTGGGGTAGTAGGCAGTAAAAATGTCAATGTCTTTAAAATAAGACTGGACAATGTAATAAATGATGAAGTTAAATATGGGTAATCTTAACTAGCAAGCACAAAGAACGTAAGTCTACAAAGCTTGATACTACCTATGATACCTATGAATATTCATCCAGTTCCTTTTTAATCAAATTAAACTCAACCTTGTTCATTAAAGAGCTTTCAAACCTCTATTGTGTAGTATATATCACTGAACAACTCGGCACAATGTAGGAAAGCTGCTGCAAAGGCCAACAAAATGCTGGGTTGCATTGCAAGGGGTATCTCCTCGAGGAGGGGGAGGTGATTCTGCCATTGTATAGGTCATTAGGTAGACCGCACTTGGAGTACTGCGTGCAGTACTGGCACCCGTATCTGAAGAGGGACATTAAGTTACTGGAGGGGGTGCAGCGCAGGGCAATGAAAATGATCAAGGGGCTGGGGGACTTAACATACGAGAGGAGGCTGAGAGGGCAGAACATGCTCGTGCTGGAGGAGAGGAGGGACAGGGGTGACATGATTGAAACCTTTAAGTACATGAAAGGAATAAACATGACTGGTACAGTGGGGCTGTTCAGATATAAGGGAAGGGAGGGACACCCGGGGCCATGACATGAGACTGGAGGGAGGAAGGTTCAGGAGGGAGATGAGGAGACACTTTTTTACTGAGAGGATGGTAGCTGGGTAGAACGCGTTACTGGCAGAAGTGGTATCCAGTAGAACAGTGGACTGCTTCAAAGGGGCTGGGACAGGGCAACGGGAGGGTCAGTGGAGGGAGGGAAGGGTGGAGGGGAGGGAGGGGCAGCTGCAGATTATAAAGCAGCTGCACATTCGAGCAGACTTGATGGATCTCTAGGCCTTTATCTGCATGCAAATTTTGTACGTTTGTATGTCATGTCCAGTGTAGGTATTAGCTGTATGGACACCATAGCATGGTCAGGGACTGATATACTGTAAATGTTGGTACTTTTTATTCTACTAGCCAAATTTTTATTGATCAAGAAAAAATCTATTCTGCCATTCTTTTTTAAATGTGTAGATCTAAAAGTAAATTCTTTTGTCATTAGATTTCTCTCTCTAGCCATACATCCAGTAGTTGATTTGTTGTCTCAAAATTCTTCAATAATGTAGCATTGTGAGAATCATTATTGGTGGGTTTTGAAGTTTTATCTAAAATTGGAATCTGTAATATTCCAGTTCCCCCTAGTATAGTGTCCACACAACTCAACTCTACCATCTCTTCTGTTTTCATCAGAAAATGTTCATATTGAACAAATGGTCCATATATTGAACAAATGAATACCTCTGTTCCATATAGTTCCCCCTTTACAAGTATATATCTTCATTCGTCATCTTTTTTTTGTAGAATACATTTGAAGGTGGTGTCCTTGGATATCAGGATAGCTACCCCATGGTTATTATTAGAGCCCGAAGCATGGTACAGTTGACAAATCCAAGATTTTTTAAATATTTTTGTCATCTTTCTCACTTAAATGTGTTTCTTGCAAACATAGAATTTTAATTTGGTGAAGTTTAGCATACTGTAAAGTTTTAATTTGCCTTTTTATAATTATTTAATCCATTTACATTTAGTGATGCTATCCTGACATCCAAGTATGTATTTATTGATGCCATCATACATCTTATTTAACATCCCTCTTATCTTTTCTTTGGTCAGAGAAAAAAAGTGAAACTGAAAATGAAAAAAAAAAAGTGAAACAGATACCCTTTACCCTTCTATTCTGTTCATTCAAAACCCAGTGTTTTCTATCAGTACTAGTGGTATCCTAGCCTGTTCCTTACGGATACCTGGCATTGTTTATCTGCTTGATGTGATTGAATCTCATCCACTCCCCACCCCAAGCCCTAAAACAGCATTGTTTGACGCATTCTAAATAACGGAGAGATTCTAAGTAAACAGATCAGGCAGGAATAAGTTGTCTGTTTTTTTTCTGCTTGTTCTGCATTAGAAAAAAAATATTGTTTGTCATTGATTAGAACTCTAAGTCTGGCTGGTACCAACATAGAAGACTTGTATCCTTTTTGCCATAGCATTTTCTTTGTATGATCATATTTCTTTTTTTCATTAATTGTCTCATAAGGTAAGTCTTGATATAAAGCAATGTTAGCAGTACCATTCAGCGTGATTTTTTTTTTGGTATACTGCGTTCATAATCCTAAATTTGTCTCCTGATCTAAATAGTTTTACTATCACAGAGCGGGGGGGGTAGACCATCTTCAGGTCTGGATCTTAGTGCCCTGTGAACTCTGTCAATCTCTACATTCACATCTGATACCGGAGTGTCCAAGTAAGTCCCAAAAAACGATAGTACAATTTCTTTTAGGTTTTGTTTTTGTTCCCATGATTCTGGAATACCAGTGAGTCTTAGATTTTTCCTCCTTGCTCTCAGCTCCATATCTGTAATTGTGTTATTTATATCCATGATGTTGTTTTCATGTCTGTCAATTGTCTTTCATTCTGTAACTTTTTGTCTTCTGTTTCTGCTATTCTGGCTTCCATTAATGGCATTTTTTGATTAATGTCTTTCACTGAGCAGTCTAGTTGATTAATGGATAGTTTAATATCTTCCATTTCAATAATAATTGTTTCTACGCCTTCTGCTTTCTTTTTAACAAAATCCAGGTCTCTCTTAATAATGTTTGTCTTCCATCAAAGCTTCCACCCATGCTGGTAAATGTTATTCAGCCCTCTCTCGTTTAATTTGTAGAGTTTGCAAAGTTTCTTCCATCCTGCTTTGCGAGACTATATCAGGTGTTGTATCAACTTTTTGGGGGGTCAGTGTGACTTTTTTGTTTTTCCCATTTTTCAAAATTCCAATCCTTTCCATTCCAGGTAAAATAGTATCTCCCTTCACACTAGGTTGATCGCCCTCTGATTCTGCTGACAAAAATTAAACCTCTTGTTGGTTGAGGATTGCTTTTTGTGTTTCCTTTATGGTCTTCCCATTTTCGTCTGTAGAAATCTTGTTGATTGTTGAATCTTTGGCATCTTTACTTGCTTTATTGTAAGCACTCTCCTCCTTCATAATTAAGTCTTTAAGATCTTCTCCATCTTTGTTTGGCACTTTTAAGTGTGAATCCATAGGTGATGCTAGTGGACTCAAAGGATTTGGAATATTTAGAGTAGGTATTTTACCAAAAAAGCTAAACAGGTCTTGGTTGGTTTGTCTTTTGGTTTGTTGCTGTTTTAATTTAGTTTTAGATGTTTCTATGTTTAATTTTTCCTGTTCTAGGGACATGGATATGTTGTTCTATCCACACTTTCTGGCAGTACCTTTCCCTTTAAGACTTGGCCGGAAACGTTTTCAAGCTGGCTCCTCCTGCCCACCCGGGTGGTACCTCTCTCGGCTCTGCCCCATGATGCCAGATCTTCCTATCCGCTGGAAGAAGCAGGTTTTCTCCTTACCACTCCCGCGTTGAGTAGGCCCTTGCGCTTAAAATCTTTGGATTTATTTCCAAGACTATTGTCTTCAGTTCAATCTTTGACTGCGATGGACGAGAAGTCCGCTCCCAGGTTCCGCCAGTGCCCTTGCGGGCAGAAGATGTCCAGGATGGATCCTCACACCACATGTGTCTACTGCCTGGGGCATGATCACGACCCCTCAGGCTTGCGATTTTTATCACTCTCTCCACCCTACAGTCCTGGAAGACCATCTCACCCATTTGAAACTGGGCTGCCCAACGCAACGGAACCCGTCGGTCATATTGGAGGATGCCCGTTGGTTGGTCTCCGTGTCTGTGGGGTCCACCGAGCAGCTTGCTGCCTTTGAGGAGGAGGCGGCCCAGGCAGCGACTCACTCCCCCTCAGCTTCTGCCTTCATGCCGCTTCATCTGGGCTTGACGTTCATGGGCTCCTTCAAAGAGTTTTGCCAGTCCTTGCCGACCCTCTGTCAGGGACCTTCGGGGCACAAATCCAAAGATAAGAAAGAGTCCAAAAAAGAGAGAGCGAAGACTCATCTGTTGTGGGATCAGGAGCAGTCTTGGTCGAGGGCCTCCGATTCCTGTGCTTCAGTGGATTTCACTACAGTCGAAACTTCGATCTTGGCCGCAGGCTCCTTGGTAACCCCATTGGGCCTGTCAGTCGAGATGCTGGTTGAGGCGCTGGCCGACCTGTTTCTTGAGATGACTGACCAGTTGTCAAACGAAGAGGTTGACACTTCTTTGTCCTGGACTCCGATCCTGACACAGACCCTTGGAAGGACAGATCAGTGCTGACTTGCTGCCTCTGGTCCCTGACCCTGACCAGGAGGAGCCTCAGCACTTGCCGACTCCCTCTGAGCCCCACCTCCGGCCCCTCTCGGCGGTCGAGGTCTCAGTCTTCCTCCCATTTGTCAAGCCAGTCCCACCGACATCTGCGCTCCCGCTCTCTGCACCATTGGAAGCAGTCATCGCTATTCTTCGTCCTCTTCCTCCTTGGGTGAGGAGAAGCTTCAGCACATGTTGCGTTGATGCTACGAGGACTTGATGTGGCAACAGTTGGTGTTTACCGGCACCAAACTGACCCTGGTTTCTACGCCGGCCATCACCTGGCTGTCACCCGAAAGGCCAATGCTGATTCTGCCAACGAAGCAGATTTTAAAATGGTCCCGGCTCAGCCAAGTCCAGCCTCTCCACCAATTGTGGTGGAACCGCTGCCTAAATAGCCGATGGTCGGCGCTCCAGCTAATGAATCTCGGCCGGCCAGGGGGCTTCCTCCATCGGCTGTCGGTCACCGTCACCCCTGACCGTCCATGGGGGGTCAGCGGGGACTTGGGTGGTCGACCACTCTTTGATGACTCTTCGGAGTCTGAGGGGTCCACCATGCACTCTGTCTGGTCAACATGGAGTCCGTGGGGGATCTCTAGATGGATGAAGGCCTATCCTCTTTCATGGGCCTCCTCCGTCTGGTCTCTGAGTTGATGGGTATAGAAATGGAGCCCGTCCAGAAATGGGTTTCACCCATTGACTGAGATCCTCGACCAGGGAGACTCTCCAGAGGCTTTTCTGGTGGCAGAGGCCATTCTTGGCCCTGCCCTGGAGCTCTGGCAGCGCCCCGCCTCCTGCCCCACGCCTTCTGCCTGGATGACCCGCAAGTATGTAGTGCCCATCGGGTCCCTTTCGGGATTCACAGAGCACACCTCGGCCGAAGGGTTGGTGGCCGACTCTGTGATCCGGCGCTCTGGCAACACCAGGGGTGTTGACAGGCCGCCTGATAAGGAGTTCAAGAAGTTGGACCATGCAGCTAAGAACGTCTGTGCTGCCTCCTCACTTGGCCTCCACCAGGCGAGCTTGACCCTCCTCATGACCCACTTCTCCTATGCCCTGTTGGGCACCTCAGATGAGATGCTTCTTCTTTTGCCTATGGACCTTCAGACCACGGTCAAGCAGGTCCAGGACCAGGGCTGGGCTGTGGCCAAACCGCTCCAGACAGCAATGGACATTGGGGACTCCTGTGCCCACTCCGTGGCAGCCTGAGTGGCCATGTGCTGCAGGGCTTGGCTGAGGATCTTGACCTTCATGGCGGACACTCAGTACAGGCTGGCAGATGTCCCTTTCTTGGGCACCGACCTGTTTGGGCCTAGGGCTGAGGGTTGCCTCACATAAATTGAGAAGTCCAGTACCACCTTGGACTCTGTGACATCTGCCCAGAAGGACCCCAAGGGCTCCAAGCAGTATCAGAAACGGAAGCCCTTTCGGTCCCCCTCCACTCGTGCGGCCAAACTAGCCCAGCAACAGGCTGGTCAACAGGCTCAGGTTTGGCGACTTTGGCCCAAGTCAGTGGCCTTGGTTGTCCATAAGCCAGGAGGGAGAGGCTTTGGTGGCGCCTCAGCCGGGCCCTCCTCCAAGTCTGCCCAGTGACGGGATGAGGGGTGCCTCCCTCATGCCCGGTCACATCTCCCCGGGGGAGCCAGCTCCACTACTTCCTTTCTGCTTGTTCCACTGTTACCACAGACAGGTGGGTTCTAGAAATGGTGGGTCAGGGTCTGCCACTGGAATTCGAGCAGTACCCTCCTTGTCAAGCCTGTGCCCCACGAGAGGACTTGGCTTTCCGCGGACATGCTGTCAGCTCTCAGAAATGACATAGCCCAGCTCCTCCGCAAGTAGGTAGTGGTTCCTGTCATGTATCCTCCGGAACACCCAGGGTTTGTCTCCAGGTACTTCCTCATGCCAAAGCGGATGGGGGGCTGGTGTCTCATTCTAGATCTGCATGACCTGAGTAAGTTCTTCAGGTCACGCACCTTCAGGAGGGTAACTCTGTCTTGGATCATACCATCTGTAGAGTGAAATGAGGTTTTGCTCCCTGGATCTTCAGGACGCGTTCTTCCATGTCCCAATCCGTCCATCTCATCAAAGGTTCCTCTGCTTTCGGGTAGAGGGGAACCCTTTAAGAGTTCCAAGCCATGCCATTTGGCCTCTCCTCGGCTCCCAGGGTCTTCTCCAAGTGCATTGCAGTGGTGGCAGCTTACCTGAGGTGCTGAGGAGTCTGGGTTTACCCCTACCTGGACAACTGGCTGATTGCGAATCCCTCCAGGCAGGATGTGAAGTGTTCCAGAGACCTGGCCCTCCAGACCTGCGTCTCCCTTGGCCTCTTCGTCAGTGAGGCCAAGTCGGAACTCGTACCTTCGTAGGCGATTAAACTTAATCGGGGCAGAGTTCAACTCTTGCAGAGCCAGAGCCCGGCTCCCAGTGGACAGGGTAGAGGCTCTCTCCTCCTTTCCCCGATCATTTCTGGTTGGCTGGTTGTGCCCTGCCTGAGACGTCTTGCGCTTGATGGGCTATATGGCGACCTACACCAACATGGTCCGTTGGGCCCGCTGGAGAATGCGCTCCCTGCAGTGGGAGCTGGCCAGCCAGTGGTGTCAGTGCAAGGGTCACTTTGACCAGTCGGTCACTGTGACCCATAGGATGTGGGACACCAACCAGTGGTGGTTGGTCCCAGCACATTTGCAGGAAGGAATCCTGTTTGTCTGCCCAGAGCAGACAGTCATCCTGACGACTGATGCCTTTCTCATGGGCTGGGGTGCCCATTTGGGGGAACACAGGGTCCACGGGCTCTGGACTCCTCAGTCCCGATGTCACATCAACCTGATGAAGCTCCTAGCAGTTCGGCTAGCACTGACTGCGTTCGCTCTGCACATTCGGGGTCAGGTGGTTCAAGTCCAGACAGACAACACCACGACAATGTACTGCCTCAACAAACAGGCTGGGACACACTCTCTGCCCTTATGCAGGGAAGCTCTCTGTGTCTGGACCCTCGTGCACAGCCTGGAGGCGTATCTCCTAGCCATCCATGTAGCAGGAGCCTCCAAAAAGCTGGCGGATGCTCTCAGCCGAGTGGGCGAGATGTCTCATGAGTAGTCTCTCCACTCAGAGGTAGTACACAGTCTTTTCTCCCAGTGGGGCTCCCCTCAGGTGGACCTGTTCGCCTCCAGGGAGAACACAAAGCTGAGGCTGTTTTGTGCCCCCCCCCCCCAGCAGGGAACACTGCAGGGGGGGGATGCCTTCTCGAGGCCCTGGACCCCAGGCCTCTTCTGTGCCATCCCTCCCTTTCCCTTGATCCACAAGGTGCTGCTCAAGGCCAGGAGGGACAAGGCACAGGTGATCCTGATGGCCCTGGACTGGCTACGCCAGTTCTGGTACTCCGATCACATCAGTCTCAGCAGCAGGCTCCCGAGGCATCTTCCCGTATGCCCGGACCTGCTTTCCATAAATCAGGGGAAGGTACTCCTTCCGGACCTTCAGTCCCTGCACCTGACAGCCTGGTTCCTGAGCAGCTAGCGTTCCAGGCTTTTGGTCTCTCCGAAGTTGTCTTCACTGTGGTGGAGGCATCTCAGAAGGAGTTCATCAGGAAGTGCTACGCCTTCAAATGGAAGAGGTTCTCCATTTGGTGTCTGGATGAGTGGTTGGACCCTTTGTCCTGTCCAGTGGCTAGCATCCTTGACTACCTTTGATCCCTCTCTCAGTCGGGCCTTCGGTCAACTACCCTTATAGTGCACCTGGCAGCCATCTCTGCTTACCGGGCGTAGGCCGGTCAGCAGTAAGTGGTGCAGGAGAAGGTGGTCTGGTGCTTTTTCAAGGGCTTTGACCACATTTCCCTTCTGGTGCGTGAACCACCACCACTGTGGGACTTGTTGCTGGTTTTGGCAAAGCTCATGGGGAAGCCATTCGAACCAATGCACAGGTGTGATATGTCTCACCTGTCATGGAAGACTGCCTTCTTGGTGGCTATCACATCATCCAGAAGGATCAGTGAGCTCCAGGCGCTTTTGGTGGAGTCTCCTTACCTGGTCTTCCACAGAGACAAGGTTGTCCTGTGCCCCAACCCGAAGTTCCTCCTGAAGGTTTGTCAGATTTTCACCTTAACCAGGTGATTAATCTCCCAGTGTACTTCACCAGTCACACCTCAGAGGCCGAGCACAGGCTTCATACTTTGGACCTGTGGTGAGCACTTGACTACCATAAGGAGCACATGGCTGGAGTTTGGGGAAAGGTTCACCAGCTGTTTGTCACCTACGCTGAAGCCACACCTGGCAGACTGGCAGCTAAGCGGACAGTTGGCAGACAGATTGTATCCTGCATCGACCTCTGCTATAGGTTGGCGGGTAGGGAGCATCCCGGAAGGCTACGGGCTCATTGCATCCATCATACTGCTGCCTTGGTGGCTGCTTCCAGGGATGTCCCTATCCAGAAAATCTGAAGGGCTGCTACCTGGAGGTCAGCACACACCTTTCATTTCCCATTACCACATTGAATTCAAGTCACGCCGGGATGCTGGTTTTGGGGCCTCAGTTCTTCAGTCTCTGTTTCCTAAGTAGGGTCGTGTGCACCTTGCCTCCCTCCTCCCAGAGAACTGCTAGGAGTCTGCCAGAAAGTGTGGATAGAACAACATATCCATGTCCCTACAAAAACAGGTTACTCACCTGTAACAGTAGATCTTCTACGGACTGGTCTCTTGCAGTAAGTCATTACTTCTGGGAGGTTCCATCAGGTGTCGTGTCTCACGGCAGCTTCTTCCAGCAGTCTTCCATGGGGGCGGTCCACATGGCATCACTTCCTGTGGATATGTATAAGAGTGGCCGACCCCCAGTACCCTCTGTTCATTTTCTTGCCGGCTTCTGCTCGCACAGTCAGCTCTCCTGACCTGCTGGGTTGCAGTCTTCGACTTGAACTTGAACCGATTTTCTTCCTTTGGATCCGGGATGTGGGACTTGCTCTCAGCACCCCTGGATTTCCATAGCAGGCCTGTTACCCACTCACAGTACCCCTGCTGCTCCCTGACTCCAGCCTTTTGGCTGGGTCTGGAGCTTCTCTTGGCAAAACGCATTTCTTCTGCAGCGGGCCCGGTGTTCCATTAGTGCTCACGGTATACCTGCTGTCCCCCAGTCTCAGCACTTCTTGCTGGGTCCTGGGATTTCCTCATGGCTGATCGCCACAGCTCAGCCAGGCTGGAACGGACCTCGGGGAGTCGCCTTCAAGGCTCCCTCGTTCCAGGCATAGGAGGGAGATGGATTCACATTCCTGACACTCTCTCCCTCTTGCTCTGTCGACAATGGCTCCTCTGTCATCGATGGTACCTTCCTCATCGACGGGGCTGCTCCCCCCATCGACGGAGCCTGATGGGCTTTTTGTGTCATCAGCGGGCCTTGTCCCGTCGACGGGGCTAGTTTCTGAACGTTTTCCTTCAATGGGAAGTGTTGCCTCGTCGACGTACATCGCCTCGCGACGGATGTTTCTATCAATGACACATGTTCTTTCATCTCGCTCGTTGATGGGAGCTCCTCTCCCATTGACGGAACATGTTTCTTCTGTTCTCTCATCAATGGAGCGCTCATCGTCTACGGGATTGCATTCCTTGCATGCTTTGTCGACGGGTCAGCTTCTCCTGTCGACGGAGAGGCTTCCTTTTGCTCCTTAGTCAACAGGACTGATTCCACCATCGACAGAGGGCAGTCTCCTCATTCTCTCATCAACAGAGCTGCCTCCCTTGTCGATGAAGGGGGCTTCCCACCCCAAGACTCCCTGCTCGGGGCCTTCCTTCTGTGCCCCACTTGTCCCGCACCAGGTGGCATCCTTGGGGGTTCCCTTTGGGCACGTTTGCTCTCGGCTCGGCCCTCGCTGCTGTACATGTTGCCCTGCATCCCTTGCTCCTTCCTGGTCCCGGTCCACATGGGTGTGGTGTGACTTTCCCAGCTGCTCAAGGTTGGCGCTTCCGGGCTGACCCGCCCTCCTCCTCCTCACACCGCCCTTGGGCGTCCTCCGTCCCTGGACCCATCACATGCTCCGGGACTCCCTTTATGGTGATTCCGGGAGGGTGGATCCTTTCCTGGAGGATGTTCCTGGCGGGGATCCTGAGGATCTTACTGCCCGCTGTCTGCATCTTCCCTTCTGGAGGTCGCCCGCTTGACCTCCAGAGTCCATCCCCCGGATCCATCCTTCATGGAGCTCATGCTGCAGATCCAGCATGCTTTTGCTTTCCCTGCTGCGAATCAGGACTTCTTTCATTGGAACATGGCTGCCTACCTCGACGTTCCGGAGGAGCCTGCCTTGGTGACCCGCCCTTGATTCCTGCATATTTTAACGCGTGCTCTCGTGTTTGGTCTTGTTCTGCCTCTGCACAGCCTGCCCCTGGTTGCACTGATCGGGTCTACTGTGCCCCTTCTGACCACCCCTGCTTGTCCTCCACCCCTGTGGCGGACTCTGTTGTCGGGGTGGCAGCCCATGCAGCCGCTCTGTGCCATGACCTCCCTTGCACATCGCCTGCTCCATGCATGCTTTGATGCAGTTGACGCATCGGCCTGCCATTCGGTCACTGGCATCGCCCTTCGGTGCTTTGCCTGGCTGCGGGTTTCTGGTTTGCCGCCCGACGTCCAACTGTCGGTCGCCAACGCCCCCTTTTCTGGGAAACTGTTGTTTGGCCCTGGTGCTCAGGCCATCCTTGATTCCCTTCTGGCTTTGGGGCATGCTCTTTGGTCTCTTCAGGACCTCTGTCCCACCCCCAGGTACCATCCCTATGCCCCCGCAGTTGTGCCATCTTATTCCCAGCCCCCCTACCAGGGTGTCTCTTGGGACCACGGTAGGGCCTCCGGGGGGGCATCTCAGTCTGCCCCCCGTGCCGTTCCCGTCCCTCATACGGGGCGGGACCTGCTGCTGTGCACTAAGCCGCTTTCACGGTGTCCCTTGCGACCTCTTGCAAGCCTCGGAGATGCCCAGGGATCTCTTTCAATTTCTTGGAGGCTTACTTCCAGACTGGACGCTTCACTCCTCCCTGCGGATCTGTTTTGAACTCCTGCTTCTCTCCCTCCTGGAGCCCTTCAGTTGTTCCTTCCTCTGGCCATCCGGGATATGTTTTCCCTGGTGCTCCTTTTCTGCTGTCTGATCTGCTATACTTGTATGTTTCTGGATTTGCCTCTATGCCAGAGCCTGTCAACCTCTGTCTCATCGGGATGCATCACTGTGCCTGGCAGTCTACAGTTCTCTTTATGTCATGCCACATGTCTTCACCTACGGGTTTGAGTCGGGACATGGTAGTTCACTTGGTCTTTACCCCACCCCGCCTCTGGGGGTGCAGTTCAAGTTGACCTCTCCTGTGGCTCACATATCTTCGCCTACTGGTTTGAGTTAGGACATCGTGACTACTTTGGTCCTTACTTACCTCTCGGCCTGTCTGCCGCTGGGGGTGCAGTTCAAGTTGATGTTTCTTGTGCCTTTGCTTATGTTGCTTTGCCTTTCATCCCATTTGGATTTTACTGCTTGGGAATCTCCCAGAAGTAAAGGCTTACTGCAAGAGACCAGTCCATAGAAGATAGTATGATTACATAAGAACTTACCATAACAGTAGATCTTCCGAGGACTGTCTCTTGCAGTAAGTACCCCACCCTCCATCCCCCTGCTTTCATGCCTCGAATCTGCAACTCAGGACATTGGGTGAGATCCGCTATTCCCTGTTTTTCTGGCCCTCATTTACCTCGGCCCAGGCCATGCCCACCGGAGCCGGTGGTGAACAGAGGGTACTGGGAGCTGCCCACTCTTATACACACCCACAGGAAGTGATGTGTGGACGGCCCTTATGGAAGACCGCTAGAAGAAGCTGCCGTGCAACAGCGACACCTGGTGGAACCTCCCAGAAGTAATGACTTACTGCAAGAGAGAGTTCTCGGAAGATCTGCTGTTAACAGTAAGTTCTTACGTAACCGTACTTTCTAGGAGTGGTATATGTTCATCCACACGAACCCACCCGACCTCCCCTGGCTTTGGCCCACAACACTGCTTCCAACTGGCAAGATCTGGCATCATGGGGCAGAGTCAAGGGAGTTACCACCTGGGTGGCAGGAGTCAGCTTGAAGATGTTTCCAGCCAAGTCTTAAAGGGAAAGGCACTGCCAGAAAGTGTGGATGAACAATATATACCACTCCTAGAACTATTGTTACAGGTGAGTAACCTGTTTTTTACGCTCTTCGGCTTCTGCTGCTAACACTTTTTCTCTTCTTTCTCTTCTAGAGGCCATCTTGGAGGATGTTACAATTGTGTAGCAGGTTTTGTAACAAATGATATAAGAAAGTGTTGTGTCCATAATAAAAAGGTCAAACCGGCACACTGCAACCCACTTAAATCAACTAGCAACTGTCTCTTTAGCAGTAAAGTGTGTGATATCTCTTATTTGATCTCTTATTGTTTCCTCAGTTTTCTAGTTTGAGATTTATAAAGTGTCCTGAGTCTCTATTCTAAAGTGCAAAGTTCTCCTCTATGACTTTCACTTGCATTACACACTCCGTTTCCAGATCAGATACTTTAGGTAATATAAACTCTCCTCAGCGTTTTACATCCATGCACCGGTGGCGAATTTCACCCCGCTTCTTGTTAGATTTGGGGTACTGTTCATTGTCACTGGACTCCACTTGTTTAGTGTTTTAAAACAGCTTTTAACTTTTCTTCTCTTAGATATAGGGCCTTATAGCCAAAAAGGTAGTAAATGGAATCTGATTCTTTACTGTTTATGTGCAAAATACCTGGGGGTAGGTTTCAAAATGGCATCCTTAGGGTAATCTGCCTCCTATTTGGACCAACCACTCTCCAAGTAACTCCCCTTCCTCGGTCGGCAAAAATCATTTAATGTCTCCCCGGTAACTTATATAACATCCAGAAAAGCATCTCTTTTTTTTTTTTTCCATAGAGGTGTTTGTGCCCCTTCGGCGGGCTGCTGCTGCCGTTCACCACTCTAACAATCTCTGGGGGTCGTTCGGGGTCTTGTTATGCTGTGCATGCCCCGGCAGACCCCCAGGAGCTGATCCTGAGGTATCATCCTGCGGCAGACCCCTACTTTTTCCTAGTTTTTATCCCACAGTTACCCTGGGGTCCCAGACACAGGCGCATGAGTGTTCAAGTTCAAGTTTATTGCAGGAAAACTCCATTGAGCAAGCTCATTCACAAGGAGGTCCTGTGACATGAACACTTAAAATACAAACACAGATAGGTAATAACAGTGTATACATGAAATGCACGTTACATGATACAGGCTGGATATACATACAAGGGTACCACATAGGTTGACCGCAGGTGGTAAACATTGATATGAAATAGGGAAGAGACTTACAGGTTGCATACTGATAAATGAAACATGATGACTGGTGTGTGCAATACATATATTTGGCAGCTAGAACAAACAACAGACTACAACTGATATGGGGGAGGAGTGATTTGATAGAGTAGCAGGAGCGAAGATAGATAAAACCAGGAGTAGAAGGGAAGGGAAAGCAGTTAATATGACAAATCAATTATACCTTACCAGTGGATAAATATGGCACACATGGGGAAGGAAGAGACTTAATGACAGTTACAGGTGTCTTTTATTTTGGCTGAACTTAGCGATTTGTAGAAGTTTATTGAAACTGTGCTAGTTCGTTTCAATCGATTTGTAATTGGTTCCAAATGGAGGAAGGGCATATGCAATAACGTTTACCAAAGGAAGTCCACGTCCTAGGTATGTCAAGCATAATAAAGTCAGATTTTCTTAACGAGTATGCACTATGTGAGATACTAATAAGGGAAGAGAGATAGCTTGGCAATTTCTGCAGGAGCAGTTTAAAAGTCCATAGCCCAGCATGGAGCAGGTGTCTAGTAGTAAGGGATGTCCAACCAACAGCTGCATATAAGTCACAGTGGTGCGAACGGTAAGGGGAGTTGGTAATGAACCGTAACGCACGGTGATAAAGGATGTCCAGTTTACTTAAATTTGCAAGAGTGGTGGAGGAATAGATTACATCGCCATAGTCGAGTAGGGGGAGAAAAGTGGCCTGTACAAGCTTGTTTCGAGTTTCAAGGGGGAAAAGGGGCCTATTTCTGTAGAAGAACCAGTGTGGATGAGCATGTGACCTCTTGCTCCAGTGTTGGCCCCATCCTCCCACCCCATTGACTTAGCGCCCCTGGCATTCCTCGGCTGTGTTGCCCCCTGGCCTCCACTGCGAGGCAGGCAAGCGCTGAGGCCCTCCCCGGAGAGGAGATCTGCCTGACGGCAGCTCATCCTGCTCCACCCCCCACTGTGCCGACCTCTGGCCCATGCTCCCTCCCGAACACGGGTTGTCGGCATGGCGAGAGGTAAGGTGTCCAGCACCTCAGCGTCACCAGGCTGGCTAGAAAAACGTCTTTCTGAAGTTAGGGTGTGCAATGTATGCGTCTTACTAATCTCTTGCTGTTTCCTCTGTTTATTTAAGTTTATATTATTATCCCGGTCTCTGTACTAAGTGTGGAAAATACTCTCCACAACTTTAAACTACAATACCGTATCTTTCTGGCTTGAAACTGCCCAAGTAATTTAATATTATGGCTTCTCATCACTATATCACCTTTGGTTTTCAACTAGGCGAATTTTCCGCCTCTTCTTAACAGGTCTGGCATGGCAACTTGTGTCAGTGATACCACTTAAATATTATCACAAACATTTTTAATTTTCTTTTGTTAAATAAAGTCCACAATCCTTAATGCCACAGATGCATTCCAATGCACAGTTACTCTTAATCACAACGATACCTGGAAAGGAATTTCAAATCGACATCCTCGGGGCATTCCACCTCATATTTGGACCAACCATTAAGTGAATCGCTTGGCATCTCTTGTTGGTGTTACCAGTGAATGTTTTTTTTTGTTTTTTTGCTACCGTGAAAGTCCTTTGGTATTGACCCAGGTATTCTCTTTTTTTTTTTTCGAAGTAGTTTTTCAATACTGAAGGCATTTTCAAATCCATACAACCCTAGTTTGTCGAGCAGGTTAGTCTTGGGGGTTACAGTGGGGGAGCGTGAGCGTCACTCGCCACTTCCTTCTATGAACACCTCACTGCACATGTCTGGTTTTCATCAGTGATAGATACTCTGCTGGGCATCCTTGTCAATGAACCAAAATTGGTTCTGACTCCGTCTCGGCACCTTCAATACATAGGCATGTTTCTCGACATATCTGCAAGCCAGACCCTTCTTTCAGAGGACCATGCCACTGCTCCGATTGCCCAGGCACAGCTGGTGTCTTCCAGTAATTATGACTTGGCAAGATGCCTTCTTCACCTGATTGAACTGGTGGCGCAGCCTTCCTTACTGCCCCTCTGGCATGCCTGCATATGAAGATTCCTCAGTAGTTCCTCCATTTCCAGTGTGCTCAGCATTTCAGCGACCTTAATTGTCTCATGTTGGTGACTGCTTCTTTTCAGCTTGCCCTCCTCTGGTAGTTGGACTGCTGCAGCTTCAATAAAGGATATTCTTTTTTCTGTCCTATGCATCTTTTGGTCATGACAGTGGATGCCTCAGGCTACATTTATGGTGCTCATTTTGGAACATTCTGGATGCAAGGTCTTTGGTCCTCCCTCAGTCACTCTCTTCACAGAAATACTCTGGAGATGATGGCTGTTTGTGGCCTACAGGCCGTCACTGTCCTTCTTCAGGATCCACCCCTGCTATTTGAGATGGACGATGCTTCACTGATGTATTACATCAACAAACAAGGAGGTGTTCACTCCTGTCCCTTCTGCAGGGATGCAACAAGGGTCAGGCACTGGGCTGTGGAACACAACGTGTTTCTCATGGCCATGTTTTTGCCAGCGCCTTCAAAATCTTGGAGAGCACCTCAGTTGATTACAGGACTCTGTCCAATGAGTGGGAACTTCTGGCTTCATCGGCAGATGGGGTAGTCCGAAGCTTAACCTTTTTGAATCCTCACGCAATGCAAAACTGCAACATTTTTAGTCGCTCAGAGTTTTTTTGGTAAGATGCATTGTGCCTTTCCTGAAAGAAAAAAAGTTAACGCAATGTGTGTGTATGATTTTCATCTAGTCATGATATTTAATCCACTTAGTAAACTTTTGGAAAGAATTTTAGCCAAACAGCTTAGTTCCTGTTTGGAAGGAACTAAATTGTTCTGCAAAAACATGGATTTTGGAAAGAGCATGGCATAGGGACAGCCTTGGTCATGGTCACGGACACGGTCCTCCGTGGTATGGGTACTGGGCTTCTTATAGGAGCTATGTTCGTGAACCTGACAAAGGCTTTCAACTTAATTGATTATAGCCTTCTTTTAGAAAAACTGTTTTCAGTTTGGTTGTATTCAAATATGTCTTCGTGGATTGAAAATTATTCGTCTGAGTGATCTTTGTTGGTATTGGTTCTGTTTTCGGTCATTCCCCAGCTGTAGATAAGGGGGTCTCACAAGGATCCTTTAATGGACCCTGTTGTTTTCCCTCTTTATTAATTACGTCCCTGAAGTCTTTCAAAATTGCAGTACCCCTTGTATGCAGAGGATAGAATAAAATACACTAGTGCATACTAGAAGTATTTCTGGGTAAAGATTTGTGTTCCATTTGTGAGTGGTTTTCTTGCAGTCGTCTAGTTCTTAATGTTACGAAAATGAAGTCCACCTTGTTTGGATCAAATGCATCACTTAATGGGAGTTCACCTTTGTTGATTCATGATTCCTTTGGTTCAAAATTGAGTAAGTTTACCAGTTCAAATACTTGTCTTCTGAAGCCAGTGTTAAACTTTAAGGATCATATTAGGACAGTTTCTAAAAACCTAAACCAAAAACTAGGTGCAGATTATAAACTGAAGAACTGTTTTTCACTGGAGACTTGCAAAGACCTTTTCGATTAGTTCATTACCATCCTTTTATTGATTGTCTACCACGGAACTTGGCCACCAAAGAACTACATAATGTAAGGATTAACCCATGACAGAGTGTGGGTTACTAGAGAATTAATCCACGCCGGGGGAAGGGGGGGCGCTTGTCGCACGAGGCCACATACCGAGTGCAGACAGCCACCCAGGCATGGATTAATTCCCCATGTAACTCATACTCTGGAGTGGGTTAATTCACTTATAACATGGCCAGGGAAAATGGGGACTGTGTGGTTACAGATGCGACAGACTGACAAACACAATGCTATTTTCCCTGGTCATGTTATACTTTAACTTGCACCCGAGACAAGTAAACTTTGCCTGGCGTTTACTAAGTCACACCATTTTAAATTATACACACTGAGGAACTTGCTGGTCGTGTTGCTGTTTATCTTTGGGGTCAGCTTTGTAACTGGGGTTTTCTTGTTGCATGTGGCAGGGTAATGTAAGCAGCCCACCTCGGTGTCAGTAAAACCAAACGAGAACTGCGGTCGTGATACCTTGCCTGTGCTAACAGCTGCTGCCTGGGTTGAGATGACTTTCTCGGGGTTCTGTTTTGCGGAAAGTTTCGCCGGATGAGCTGGGCAGGTCGTGTCTCTTCTCTGACACTGGGAGGAGAAATGGAAGCTTCAGCCATTGCTGACAGTTGTCCAGAAAAAGAAGTGTCCTTAGTTGCACCATTGATTCTACAACCAGTCGGGGAGCAAAACAGTAAGGAGGGAGGGCTAGCAGGACTCTGAGACAGATGACTGCAGCATTTTCAAAGAAAACACACTGTAGTCTGGAGACTGGCACGATCAGCTCATCATCTCGAGGGGGCATCCCACGACTGCTAGCGCTGGGTCTCAGCTGTGAAGGGAGCAACTGTGGATTAATTGAGAATTAATCCATGGTCACCTGACGGCTACTGATGAATGGGAGCGGTCTGTTTTCCCTGGCCATGTTTTAACTTCCTGTAGTATACAGTGATATTTGTTTCTTTGTTCTAGTGCCCCTTTGTATACTTGTCATTGTTCCTTATATGTTCACCTAGGTTGGTTATCCCCTGTTCTTATAATGGAATATTTTTATCGGGCTTCTTTATTTATAAGGCTGTTTTCTTCTCTTACTCCGTTCTACTTGAGGAGCTTGTGTTTGTCCAATACTCTAATAATAATTTGTGTTTGGCTAATAATATCTTTGGAAATGTATCCATCTAAAACTAAGATGAGCTTGAACTTCTTTGGTTGCTGCTCCTGGTTTTTGGAATAAATTGCCTTACACGCAGCACAAGGCTAGTTCTCTTGTGACTGTCAAATTGCACTAGTTTCGTCAGTATTTTATTTGAGTTATGACATTGTGATTATATATGACTTTTGTACGTTAATTGTTGCATCTGTTTTGTATTATGCTTTAAGTGCCTTTGGTCGGGTTGAGCATGAAAAAGGTCCATGGTCTAGTGCTCCTACCCTGTAAACAAATTTAAAATAAATAAATAAAAGGGGGTTCATTTATGCCTTTCCTCAATTCCATCTGTTTCGGAGGGTTCTGGTCAAGATTGGGCTAGGACCAGCCACCCTGATTCTGGTAGCCCTGGTCTTTTCCAGACCAATTTGATTATCTCTGTTGCAACTGTTGGCTGCGGAACCACTGGTCTTGTTTCCTCTTCAGACAGACTTTTGTCACAGGAGCAGGGTTTTCTGGTACACCTGGATCTTTGATCCCTTCATGTCCATGCCTGACTCCTGAAGACATAGAACTTTACCATTTGGGGGGTTTGCTCTGCATTTGCTGATTTTCTCCTTGCTACTCTTAAGCCATCTACTCGGTATGACTATTCACAAAAATGATATAGTGTATGGTGGAATGCTGTTGTGTATGGATTTCCATACACTACAAAAAGTCGTTCTGTTGCAGTAGTGACATCCTCACTAACGCAGAATGTTTCATTCTGCTTTAGTGAGGACATCATAATGCAAGGGACTACAGCAGATGTTGCGATTCATCTCTTGCCATGTGAGAGTGGCGCATACGTGTTCTGGCCTGCAGCAGTTGTTAATCAAGGGCGGTCGGCAGAGGTGATGTAAAATGTGAAAAAGTGAGGTTTTTTTTTTTTATTTTTTTTTTTATTTTTCAGCCACCATACACTATATAGAACAGTGTATGGTTACCCATACACTACTCGGTTATTCTGGCGCATCATGGATACAGTGCCGATTTGGGGACCTGTCGAGTTTCGTGCTCAAGGTCATCAGTCGGCATTGTATCCACGTGGCAGAACAACCTTGTAGTGTAGGTTTACCCATACACTATCCTATTTATGGTGTACCTCTCTTAGCCTGGGCTCTTGGCATATGGTGAGTCATGTTCTGGATTACCTCCTGTCACTGTCAGAATCGGGCCTCCAGTACTCCTCTTTGAAGGTAGATTTGGCTTCTGTTTCAGTTTTTCATGCCCTCAAGGATGGCAAGTCAGTTGTCCAACTAGGTTCCTCAGAGGTATCCTCCATATTCTTCCCGTGATCTGTAGACTGGTTCTGGTGTGGGACCTTAACATGTTTCTGGAGACTCTTTGGTGCCTCCTTTCAGACCAGCTGCTGTGTGCAAAATGCAGTTCCTATTCTGGAAGTCACTTTTTCAGCTGGCCATTACTTAGGCATGAAGAGTGTCTGAATTGCAAGCTCTGGTTGCAGAGCCCCCTTATCTTATTTTCCACAAGGATATGATTGCTCTAAGGACCAATCTACATTTTCTTCCAAATGTTGCCTTGGAATCAGACTGTTTAACTGAATCAGACTATATAACTTTTAAGTTTATTTTCCTTCCTGCGCTAATAGATGGGAACGGTTGATGCATGCCCAGGAAACTATAGAACTCTTACTAACTGGATCGTACAGAGGATTGTAGAAAATCCTCACAACTCTTTGTGTCTTTTGCCCCCAGGATGGTGAGCTTCCCTGTTTCCAAACAATGTTTTTACATTTTTGGCATTTTGTATTTTTTTCTGTTTCCGGAAATGCGGTTATCGGCTTCCGTGTCCTGTCTGCGGCAACTCCATTCAAGTCTTAGCTACGTCTATGGCATGCTTCCACTGCGTGTCTACTGCTGACATCTGCTGTGCAGCCACTTGGAGTACTGTTCACACATTCCGTACATATTACAGTCTGGACATTATCTTTCGTAATCGTGCCAGATTTGGCCTTACTGTTTTGGAGAGCCTTCTATTATAGGGTAATATTGATCCTTCCTTTCTCACACAGTGTCTATTGTACTGCTTGGGTATCATTCTAATGATGTGGCTCAGTGGAGGGAGATGTCCTCAAAGAAGATAGTGCAGTTACTTTCTGTAACAGTAGCTCTTCGAGAGACTCTCCTCAAGTGAGCCATAACTCGTTCTTCCACCTCCCCCTTCTGTACTCGGGTGATTTTACAGGAAGTCCTGCCTGCTCTTGCATGCTCTGTAGATTTATTTATGTATTTATTGTTTTAAATCTTTTATTGTGCATTGTGTTTGTGCTGACCCTACCTTTTAATGTAAGGTGCCCAGAGCCTCAATGATTGGGCGCCGGATAAATAAAATTTGCCTTGCCTTGCTCTTCCTCTGTCCTTTAGGACATGGTTTCCTGGTTCCATGCCCTGTCTTTTGTGCCTGGTTTTGGTTCTGTTTTTTCCTTTCCCTGCCAGTCTGATAATCTTCCATGCTTGCCTCTGATGGAGAACTGAGGAATGATGCAGCTGTCAATGTTATATACGGTAGGTGGCATTGATGTGGGTGGCCCTATTAGCAAAGGTTTCCAGCTGGTCCTGACACCGACTGCTTACAGTTCCAAAGCTGTGGCTAAGTGGAGGAGAATCTCTCGAAGATCTGCTGTTACAGTAAGTAACTGCACTTTCTTCACTCTTGAGTATGACCATAGAGAAGACAGGAGCTATATATATGCTTGACGTATTCAAGAACTGACTGAATCCTGTCCTGGCAGAAAGTTAAGCCAGGGCCCAGCTCTTGTTAGCCCTAAAAGAAGGAAATTACTTTCAGGACATCTGGTCAGGTGACTTCAATCAGTATGTATCCAGCAGCAAATATTTCATTGTCTCTTAACTGCGTGCCTGAAAATAAAACAACACTATCTTGCGGTTTGCACCTAAGAATATTTTTTATCACCTCTGTGCCTTTCAGCATCATTGTTCCACAGGCAAGAGACTTAACTAAATGCAGAGAGCATTCTTTGAATACTGCATCATTCACTGGGGTATTACATTGGTGTCTGATCTAATTAGTGTGTTTATACATCATATCCTTGAGAGGAAATACAGTTAAAGAAGATGAATGACTTTTTCTTATTCCCTTCCCCTTGGTACATCAGTGTTGTAATATTGACTAAGAGTGTGATGATTAAATATCAGTCTCGCTCGGGTATAGAGCACTGATGGCACCTATTTTAAGGGGCAGTAAATTGTTTTAGCAGTAGCAGTGTTGCAGCAAGGGAAGGTGGCATTTAGTCCCATTCAGAACGCTGAAGCAGGTTGAGGGGAGCCAAATAAAGACGTTTGCTGCATGTGAGTACCATCTTAGTACAGTTACACCATCGATCCAGGTTTTGATGTAATATTACCAAGTTCTTGGGAGTGCAGAAAACAATTCCAGGACTCACAAATGTAATGAAATGGAAAGTGAACACAGTTCACTGAGGTTTTAACATGTTATGCTCCTGATTCAGGCAGGAGATTTATACCCATCTCAGCATCCAGACCTTGCACCTGAGATCCTCCACCAGGCTGCCTGGACTGGGAAGGCCCATAGCTTGCCCTCTGGGGGGGAGACAATGAGAACCACCAGAGGTCCCAGCTGAGGGTTTTGCCCGGGACATCATTTGGGCCCAGGGGCGTTACAGTGCTGCTGCCGGACCAGGGGTTTTCCACGTAGGTTCACCGGAGGTGCAGACGTGCAGTGAAGTCGTCGCGGGTCAGATGCACTCCCGTACCCGACTTACAGACATCTGCCGATGCCTTCCTACTGAAGAGTGTCCCCGGCTGTTGCACACCCAGCCTCCACTGGGTGTCGCTGACTTGCCGGGGAGCCACAACCCTCCCCCTCAAGAGAGTAGTCTGTGGTATGCTCATCCTACCTCCCCCTGGCTGACCCCCTGATGCACCGCGTTCGCTCCTGAACGCAGGTTGGCAGCGCCACAGCCATTGGTGCTACCACTGTGCCAGCAAGCCAACACTCACTGAGTTTGTTTTGGACCCCCTAGTATATTTTCAGCTTAAGGTACTTCCCAGTTTTTCATTGGCCAACAGAATGGTAGGCAGCTGGATGTGATAGCATCCCTTCTATCCCTGCCTAGAATCCCCCTATACCAACCCTAGTGACCATTTGGTAAATATAAAATTACTGAATTAAATATAGGAAAGTTGCAGGATCAGTTTTGATGTGTCTTCTGAGAAACAGTAAAGAAGTTTGACGAAGTTACAAATTTTACTTTAGCAACAGTTCAGTTTCGCTTTTGCAAGGGAGCTACAGACAGGCCTAATTAAGCCAGGAGAACTAAAGTGTGCTTGCAGCTGTGAGGCAGAGACAGAGCGAGAAAGCGAGAAAGCAAGAAGCTGTGTGGAGATCCGTGGAAGCAGGATTTGGACAGATATAACAAAAATTGGAAATAGAATTCTTCTTAGAGACATTACCAGAGAGGCCAGAACTGGGGAAAATGGAAAAAGGTATGTGCTTAATTTTGTGTGTGTAACAAGGCTACATAGCATTCCTAGATTGTGTGACAATGGTTGAACTAACCAGAAACTTTACAAACAATAGTAAATCTATCTCTAGCTACTGTTGTCCACGTACATCACGAGGCAGTCTGAAAGAATTAAATGTTTTAAATCTAGGCAATTGCATATAGGATCCAATGCCCCCAACTGCTTACACTGCTAGTGTGACTGGTATCCACAACATCCTGCTGAATGATGGTGGAGTATGGAAGCGCTACAGTTCACTGGGCATTATTTATTTAAAAATGTGCTTAAAGAGGAATGGTCAGCACTAAGAACTCCACAGCAAATGTGGGCTGGTCCCAGTTTGCACTTCAAGTGCAAAAGCATTTTTTTTTTTTATTTAACCATTTACTGCAGTATATTAGATTAGATAGCTGTTGGTGTGGAAGACTTAACAGCCTAAAGTACACGTTAGGGTTTTTGTAAAGCTCTGATCTTTTGTTTGCTGGTCCTGTTGTCCTCCTGAGGCTAAGTACAGTCATAGAGGATTCTGCTTAGCCCCAGGAGAACAGCGGGACTGAAAAACAGCTGATTGGAGCTTTTAAAAGCTCTGACATCTGCAGGGGATTCTGGGATTTCTAGTTACAGCAAATGTCAGGGTAGGAGCTTGCAGGATCAGTTAGATATGATCTACTATACTGCAATAAACAGTACATTAAAAAAAAGTTCAAACAACATGAAGTCTTGCTGTATTCGGACAGTCTGCAGTTAGCCTCAGCACTTGAACTGCTCCAGAGAGGAAAGGGTTAACTGTATGCCAAAGCATAGAACATTGAGCTCGAGCTCGGTTTTCAAACCTCTGTCCCTGGTACATTTCAGTGTAACCGTCAAATTCTTTACTCCGCCCTACTGTGACGTCGCTCCGCAGAGTTTCTCCTTGCTGCTTCGGTTCGGTACAATAGATCATTCGGTAAATCTCATCCAATTTATTTCTTTCAGTCATTAGATCTCCGTCCATGGTACAGTATAGTATAGTGTTCAGTGGTAGATGATATTTTTCTGAAGAAAAGAGATTATGTTTTTCCTCGGTTTCGTTCCGGTCGGTCCGGTTCGGAACCGACTTTATTTTTCGCTTTGCTATGGTGTCCAGTATCTTTCAGCCTAAAAAAAAAAAAGACGAAGTTTTTATTCCGTTTTTTTCCATAACCATTGAACCGGTTGATGGCTGAAAGTTTTGGTTGTTGTTTGGCTTGAATGCTTGTAAGGGTAACTTAATAGTTGTGGCTATTGTCTGAGAAACCTAAAAAGAAAACTGGTCCCACTGGGTTTTAACACTGCACAGAGTGTGGGGAGGCTTTTGCTAAAGCTGATCCCCGCCTCGTCTGTGTTTATTGTCAGGGGTTTGACCACCTCGATACAGACTGCCAACTACGTAAGAATTTCCCTAAGTCCACACTAGAGAAGAGACTAGCTAGACTTAAGGAAAGGGAGGCTGAAAAATCCACTGAATCGGATGTCCAGACCGGTTCGGTCCCGACAGAACCTGAGGAAGTGCCTGCTGACACGGGCGATACTTCCTCAAGCAAAAGAAGGTCTGATTTGGAGAAATGTGGTTCTGCAAAGTGTAGGAAGAAATTGGCCGGTTCAGATCCAAACCCGCAGATCCCAACTGCTGAGGAGATTGCAAGAGCGATTAGTATAGTTCAGTCACTTCGCCCTACTCCGACCGAACCGACCAGTTCCGAAAGACGGTTGGTTCCGTCAGTTCCAGCCCCATCAGAATATGATCCGGAGGCTTTTTATGAGGTTGATTGGGAAGGAGATCCAGAGTATGAAGGTGGTGATGATGATGATGATGATGACGACGACGACTTTGGTGGCCTAGATGATCCAGTAGAGGCTGACATCTCCCCAGACAGGTCTACCAATATTTCTCCTCCCAGACTGTCTGAGTTCCCCTCACACTTTTTATTTTATAAAAAAGGGTGGCAGAAACCCTCCAGCTCTCAACGGTGGTAGCCTTGGATGAGGATGAAGAGCCTGACTTTGTGGAGATGATGGATGTCCCAGAGTCAAAGAGACTGTCCATTCCCCTTCATAAATCTTTGGGGAAACAGACTCAAAAAATTTTGCAGGCCCCACTTCCATACCTCCTGTGGATAAAAAGATGGACAGGAGGTATATGCAGTCAGGCTCAGGGACAGAATTCTTCTATAACCATTGCAGCCATGTTGGGGTAGTGCAGGCTGCAGCCTGTGACGAGGCTAACATACCCTTGGCTTCACACACCCCTGATAAGGATTCTAGGAAAGTGGATGCCATGGCTACAAAACAGTACTTGGCATCCTCTTTGGGACTCAGGTGGGCCTCTTATATGGCCTATGTGGCTAGGTACCAGAAGTCAAGGTGGGATACAGTTCTAGACTTAGCCAAGAATGCGCCTCCCAAGCTAGCCAAGGAGCTGGATCAGGTCACTGCAGATGGAACTGAACTTTAGATGCCATGCTGCTGTAGACTCGAATGATGTGTCTTCAAGAGTCATTGCCACATCTATCTCCCTAAAGAGGTTTGCTTGGCTCAGAAGTACTAGCCCCTCACAGGATACCCAGGCTAAGGCTATGGATTTTCCTGTCACTCAGAACTCTCTGTTTGGGGAGCAAACAGAGGAGTACATGAAGAAAATGGATGAGTATAGGACCACATACAGGAGTGGAGTGGCCAAGGAAAGGCACGCCACTCCTCAAAAGCAGCAATCTAGGGCTGGCAGGGGCAGGCCTTTTCACAGGCCTTTCTATCAGGCTCAGGCTTCCTTTACTTTTCAGCAGAGGGGGTTCTTTAGAGGGAGAAGGGGGATGAGCAGGGCTGCATCCACCTCTCAAGCTAGGACCCCTGCCAGACAGACACCCTGATGTGTGTCAGACTGGGTCTCCTCCTTAGCTCCAGTGGGGGGCAAGCTGGCTTACTTCTTCCAGGAATGGAAGTCTGTAACAACAGACAAATGGGTTCTGGAGGTGGCAAGCCAAGGACTTGCTCTCAGTTTCAAGAAATTCCCCAAAGTAAGGGCAAAGTCCTTCAAACCTTCCTCACCACTGGAAACGAGCTACTCTAGAGGAAGAGGTTATGGCCTTGCTGCTCCTAAGAGCAGTGGAGCATGTGCCTGTAGTACACAGGGGCAAAGGATTGTACTAAAGGTACTTTCTTACCCCAAAAAGGAATGGGGAGTGGCGACCCATCCTAGACCTAAGATATTTTCATAACCTTCATATTCATAATCTACGACAGGGAAATAGACACACTGCTGCTGAAACCGACTCCACGCAGCCTTTGTTAAAAGGAAAGCTGAGAATTCTATCACTCAATATAAATAGCCTCCTACCTAAGTTATCCCAGGTCCAAGCATGGGCTGAACTGCAGAAACCAGACATCATTGCCCTCACGGTAACCTGGCTATCTTCCAAAATCACTGATGCTGCCTTAACATTAGAATGCTTCAACTCCTTCCGCCAAGACAGGCTCACCAAACGGGGTGGTGGTTGCCTAGTCTATGTCCGTAAAGACATTAAGGCGCAGTTTATGGACTGTAGCCAACACAGTAGTGAGGCACAAATCCTCCATCTCAAACTCACCATTGGGAAACAAAACAAAGTCCTGCTGCTATCAACTGTCTACATCCCCCACAGGGAAGCAGACTACAGGGCTTAAGCTCTTTGAGGAAAATATGCAGCATATAGGAAAAGAGTGGGAGCGGGTAATTGTGGGAGATTTCAATATTAACTGGCTTTATATTAAGGAAAACGAACCTCTGGACCTAATAGCTGGCTTATATCTCACACAGATGGTCACCCTTCCTACCAGGCACAACTACAAAACAGGCACCAGTACACTCATTGACTGGCTACTCTGCTCCAACCCTGATCACATACTAGATGTTAAGATTCTGCCTGATAGCCTCAGTGACCACTCGCCAGTCATGTGCACCTGGGTGAACAAGTTCACAAAGAGCCCGCCTAAGGTCACTACCAATCTGGTGCTGAGACCTGGTCTACTAAATGATTTCAAACTCTACTTGTCTTTGATCGACTGGTCCCCACTAGACCACGCAACAGATGGCAACATCGCCTTTGAGTTCTTCCAAAAATCTTTTACTCGGGCGTGCGATATCTTCACCCCCCAAATTACCAAAAAAGTCAAAGGAAACAACACCCCCTGGCTTAATACCTCAGTCCTTGAACACATGCGACATAGAGACAACCTGTGGCATAAGGCTAAGGACTAATGAAAGCCGCATGATGTATCGGCATACAGAGTGGCTAGGAATTCCTGTACCAGGCTCATTCGCTCGGCAAAAGCTAGCTTTTTCAAGGACCTCCTCAACAAAAACTGGGGGTCCTCCAAAGGGTTCTGCAACACACTTAAATCCCTTACTGGCAGGACCTCTAGGGCATCCCTGGACCTACTTACCACTGACCATGGATCATTTCAGGATCCCATTCTGATTGCAAATGAGTTTAATACCTCTTTCACCGATCCAGTAGGGGTGCTTCCCAGTGAATGCCTCAACCCTATGAATAACCAACCACAAGAAAACACAAAACCTGCCTCGGAGAGGGTAGGAATGCGACTTTTCTATTTTAGGCAAGTCTCGATCTCTGAAACCTTCAAACAAGTAAAGAGGGTCATCGGAAAGACCAGAATGGGAGTGATTTGATTGACATGAAGTTGGTTGACTTAGACTCTGATGTACTAGCAGACCCAATCACCAAGTTATTTAATGCCTCCCTAAGATTGGGTGTGTTCCCAGACACCTGGAAATCTGCCCTGGTTATGCCAGTTTTCAAATCCGGGGATAAAGCACTCGCCGCCAGTTATAGACCAATATCCATCCTCCCACCCCTCTCCAAAGCACTTGAGAGAATAGTCTCTGAACAACGTACTGACTTCCTCGACAGTCAAGAACTACTCTATAACAATCAACACGGTTTCCGCAAAAAAACACTCTACCATCACTGCACTTGTGGACTACACCACCCAGCTCTACAGTGCTCTTGACCAAGGGATGGCAGTGGGGTCAGTTTTTATCGACCTTACAAAAGCATTTGACTCTGTTAATCACCAGCTACTACTAAACACACTGCTTTCCTTGGGACTTGCCCCTGATACAGTCTCCTGGTTTTGCAGCTACCCTACACAAAGAACCCAACGAGTTAGAATCGGCGACTCACTCTCTGACCCCAGGGTAGTGGCCCTTGGAGTACCGCAAGGGTCCATACTAGGACCTCTGCTTTTCAGCCTGTTCATTAACCGCCTCCCAGATGCCTGCCCTGCTAGCATCACTTTATATGCAGATGATGCAATAATATCGATCCCAGTTAAGGACCACTTAACCATTGAGGAAGGCCTATTCAATAGCTTCCATAAACTTGAAACCTGGTTCTGCCGACATAAACTGTTACTAAACCACAAAAAAACCAAAAGCATGCTTTTCTCGGCTCCTCAAAACAAAAGGAACTTTGTCCGTCTTCGAATTCTGAACCAAAAGGGGAACTCACTTGAACAAGTCTCTTCTTTCAAATAGCTGGGTGTTTACCTAGATGACAATCTTAATTTCTCCCACCACATTGATCAAGTTATCAAAACTGCTAACATGAAACTGGGTGTCCTCTACAGGAACAAGCACTCAATGACACCAGCAGCCCTCAAACTAGCTGTAAGCAGCACAGTATTATCATCTGTTGACTATGGCTTACCAGTCTACATCGCTGGATCTGACACTGCCCTTAACAGGATACAAAAACTCGTGAATAGGGCCTGTCGACTGGCACTAGGTGCTGATCGTTGGACCCACACCTGTACACTCTACTCTGATACGGGCTGGCTCCCGCTGAACCTAAGAGCTCAATACCAAACTTGCCTGATTGTAAAAAAAAGTGCAACTAGGCCTCATGCCAGAATCCATAAGCAGTCTCTTCAAGAAGGCTGTGCATACTAAACAAACAAGATATGCGACAAAAGGAGGCCTTCAAGTCCCATTCAAGCGCACATCTCTGGCCCAAAAATCCATTACTTTTAAAGGCCTAAATGGTTTAATGAGTTACCCGACACGCTGACAGTAACTACAAAGCTGAGCCTGTTCAAAGCAGGGCTGCGGTCCCACCTTAATAACCTAAATACCTGTAAATGTGCTAGTTTATAATCTAACTATGTAAATTTCTCTCCTGCATTATCCGTTGCCCCACCACCCTGCTACCCCTTCCCACTACTTCAACTTTCAGCTGTCCTACATCACCTGTCTCCTTACCCTTGTCCCTTCTATATCCTGCTACTTGGACACCACCAACCTGGCTGCTTACCTTCTTCCCCTTCCCTCCACTGTTTCACTTGGACTTGTACTATTTACTTATCCTTCTGCTTCCTGGATATCCCTACACCGCAATCACCAGTAATATTGTTAACTCATCTCTTTTCTAGGTAGTATCCTGAACCATCATGTCCAGTACCGTATGTGCCATTGTATTGAGGCCCTAGCTGCTTACCATGTTTTTTTCCTTTCCTTCATTGCTATATTAATTTTATTTTGTATTGTATTGTAATCGTGTTTTATCTGTCTTGTCCGTGACTTGGAACCTTTGACAAAGAGTCCTTGACTCAAAGGTATTAATCCCAATCTAATAAATAAAATATCTGAACAAACATCTTTTAAAACCAGAGTTCAAGATGGCGACTCTGGGTCATTCTTCCCTCTCTGAGACCAGAAGACTGGCTAGCTTCTCTGAATCTCAGAGATGCCTATTTTCAGATCCCTGTCAGATGCTCTCACAGAAAGTACCTCGGGTTCGAGTTGCCCTCAGGTCATTATCAGTTCAGAGCAATGCCCTTTGGCTTGACTTCAGCTCCCAGAGTCTTTACAAAGTGCTTAGCAGTAGTAGTGGCTTTTCTCAGAAGACAAGGCATTTCTGTATTTCCCTATCTTGATGATTGGCTCATTGTAGGCCAGTCCTCAGACCAAGTCAGGTCAGCTCTGGCTGTTACCCAGAGGCTTCTGGGTTCTCTAGGGTTTATCCTCAGTCTTTCCAAGTCAGTGCTGGAACCGGTCCAGCTACTCACCTTCATAGGGGTAGAGCGGGATACCATTCGGGCAGAAGCCTTCCTACCTCTTTCAAGGGTGAAGGCTCTCACAGACCTGGCATCCTGTTTCAAACCTTGAGTGTCTCGGCCAGCCAGGCATTTTCTTCAACTTCTAGGCCACTTGGCAGCTTCCATTTCAGTGGTCCAAGGAGCCAGGTTCCAAATGAGGGACATTCAGTTTCACCTCAGGTCTTTTTGGTCCCAAAGAAGGGATCCACTCACCAAATTGATTCCAGTGACTCAGACTCTTGCCCAGGCTCTCCAGTGGTGGTTGGATAAGGAAAACCTCAGACAGGGAGTTCCCTTTCTTCCCCAGGTCCCTTCAGTTGTTCTCACAACAGATGCATCCCTTCTGGGTTGGGGAGCTCATTTAGGGAACCTTACTGCACAGGGCACTTGTTCTCAGCAAGAGTCTCTTCTCCATATCAATCTCCTGGAACTCCAGGCTGTTCTTCTGGGCCTTCAAGCATTCTCGACCTCAGTTCAGGGGAAATTGGTGCAGGTCCAGACGGACAACACCACTACCATGTGGTACATAAACAAGCAGGGAGGCACTTGATCCACGGCCTTGTGCACAGAAGCCATGAAGATATGGTCGTTGGCGTACTCCCTTCAGACCTTCCTGGTAGCAGTGCATCTGCCAGGGAAGGACAATGTCCTAGCAGATGCCCTCAGCAGGATCTCTCAGGGTCATCACGAGTGGTCCCTGAACTCTCAGATCCTGCAGATCATTTTTCAGAGATGGGGCACTCCAGAAATAGATCTCTTTGCAGCCCCAGACAATCGGCTTCCTCTGTTCTGTTGCAGACCTCCAATCCTGGGGTCTGTTCCTCAGGATGCTTTCCTGTTGGATTGGACAAACAGGTTTCTTTATACCTTCCCTCCTTTCCCTCTGATATTCAGAGTACTGATCAAGATCAGGTCTCAACCTTTGCACAGTAATTCTGGTGGCTCCGGATTGGGCTGTCATTGGCAGTAACAATCCCTGTCTGTCTTCCCAGGAGGCAAGACCTCCTGTCTTCCTCCCAGGGGAGGATTTGGTATCCCAATCTCTAGTCTCTCAGACTCAAAGCTTGGCTCTTGAGTTAATGGATTGCATCTTTCACAAGGTGTTTTGAATATTCTGAAGATTTCTAGGAAACCTTCTGGCAGAAAAACTTATAACTCTAAGTGGAAGAGGTTTAGCATTTGGTGTTCTCAGAGGAATATACAGTCAGATTCTGTTGGCATTTCCACAGCATTGGACTGTTTAGTCCATTTGAACACTTTAGGCCTCAGGCCTGCTACTCGTGAGGTTCACCTAGCAGCTGTGTCTGCTTTCCTTTCAGCAGGGAAGGGATCTTCCCTAGCTTCTCACCCTGTGTTCAGTAAGTTTTTCAAAGGTCTGGTTCACCTCAATCCTCCCTTTAGAGAACCAACTGCGGCTTGGGACCTGAACATCTGTATTGCACAGCTTATGCAGCCCCCCTTCGAGCCTTTTTCTTCAGCTGAGCTAAAGTACTTGACTTGGAGGACTGTATTCCTGGTAGCCATTACTTCCGCCAGGAGGATCAGTGATTTACAGGCCTTATTAGAGGAACCTGACTTTATTTCCTTCCACATAGATAAGGAGGTCCTCAGGACAAATAGAAAATTTCTCCCTAAAGTGGTGTCAGATTTCCATCTTAACCAGACCATGTCTCTGCCTGTGTTTGTCACTGACCACTTTTCTTCAGGTGAGCGAAGGTTGCACAGTCTGGATGTAAAAAGGGCACTGAGTTATTATATTGACCATACCAAGGTCCATAGGGGTGTCTGTTCTCAGTTGTTTCTCACTTATGGTGAGGTGGGCAAGGGTAAACCTGCCACTAAGAGAACTATTGCCAGATGGATTGTTTCTTGTATCCAGCTCTGTTATACTAAATTGGGCAAAGAGCCTCCCTCAGGCCTGAGGGCACACTCTACCAGGGGTACTGCCACATCCTTGGCAGCAGCTAGGGATATTCCCCTCCTGGAAATTTGTAAAGCAACCACCTGGAAAACTGTTCACACATTCACCAAGCATTATTGTCTGGATACCCAAGCCAGAAGTGATGCTAGGTTTGGCACTGCAGTGCTGCAGATCCTCTTTCCTGAGTAGGTTTTTTAGTTCTCTCCTCCATGGAGATACTTCTTGGTAGTCTGCAGATTATCAGAATACAGCAAGACTTTATGTTTAAAGAAAAAATTACTCACCATAGTAATGTTGTTTCTTCTAATGGAGTCTTGTACACTGTATTCTGACCTCCCACCCTGCCTCCCCTCTCAGAACCTCTGTGTTTTTTGGGTTGGCAAGTACAGTGTTGCACCCCAGAGGTGTACCTTTTGGATCTCATTCTGCTTAGATTGGACTCTCTTGTTCTCTTACAGTGTTTGGTTATTATCACTATCTTCATAAGGTTTTCTTTTGGGGGGTTCTTGACCTGAGTCTTTCGGACCCCATTTGTTGTTGCCTTTGGCTCTTAAAAGTTTTTATGAAAACAATTTCTATTCTATTAGTTAGTATTAGTACTCGTAAGAATCTGACTGTTGCACTGAAGTGCACCAGGGACAGAGGTTTGAAAACCGAGCTCGAGCTCAGCGTTCAATGCTTTGGCATAGAGTTAGCCCTTTCCTCTCTGGGGCACTTCCAAGTGCTGAGGCTAACTGCAGATTCTCAGAATACAGCAAGACTTCATTAGAAAAAACATTACTATGGTGAGTAATTTTTCCTTTTTTGGTATCCAAAATGAAAATGGAACTAGCCCAACATTTAGTGGCAATTGTTCCACTTTAAATATTGACCTGTATTTTGTAATACTACTGATTATTTTACTATGTTTACTAATCCACTGATGGATTAACGTGGTTCAGTTATCATTCGGTTTGCATATGTATCCCCCCTTTACCGAACAAGGCTGAAAATGAGCAGCATTTCCTAGCCTTTCTTTGCCAGTCAAAAATAAATAAATTGCTGCTGTAGATTAAGCAACCAAGTATGGTTACTCAAAGGTAACAACTATTGGACTGAACTTTCGCCTTTATTCTTATTAAGAATTTTGCACACCAGGATCACTTTGTTTATGTGAAACACCTATTTTTCAAGAGTGTCCCCAGAGGACTACTACAGCAGCAGAGTTCATACTTGATGGTTACGTAGTTAAGGAGAACATGATTTCCAACATTTATATACATACTTATAAAACAATTACCACATTAAAGTGTTTGAATAGCACAGTACTACATCACAAACACAGCAAGGCTTCTGGGTACTCTGTCACTACTAGGGAGTCGAAGGCTGTATTCTCCCGATCCCATTCACTATCACCAGCATCTTAAAATTGCAGTTATTGTGGCAGCCCCGTATATACTGAATCTTAATCAGGTGTTTATTAATGGATTTCTTTTTGTGTAACAAAAAAATTAGATTAGTGCTGTCTTACTCTACATAAAATACTAAAAAATGTGCACACAAGCATGCATATATTTTTTTTTTTTTTTTGTTAAATTTCTCAGTAACCAGGTAAGGTCCACAAGGCAACATGCCTGTTTTCAGGGGCAACCTGGGAGCACTGGGGAGGTTAATTGACGTGCTCAGGGTCAAACAGTATGCAAATGGGGGTTGCGGGAATCAATCCCAGGTCTGCTGGATGTACCAAGCTCATTCACAGTTCATTACTCAGCTACAGAGTCAAGCCATACAAAAGTGAGGGTACTGGACTTCAGGAGGGCTGACTTTGGCAAGATGGGAGAGTGCCTTAGAAAAGCACTAGCAAACAGGCTAGAAGGAGGGGTGGAGCAACAATGGGGAAACATCAAAACTGCCATCACAGAGGCAGCAAGCCTTTGTGTGAAGCAAATAAACAAATCAAAACTGAAGAAAAAGCCACTATGCTTCTCAAAAGGTTGGAGGAATGGTCAGAAGTATGGCAGCTAGGATTCAATGCAAAGAAGTGCAAAATAATGCACCTGGGAAACAAAAACCAAGGGGAAGGTTACACAATGGGGGGAGGTAGAAACAACAACAAAAATGGAAAGAGACCTGGGGGGTAATCTTATCAGATGACCTTAAGGTTAGCAAGCAATGTGAGAAGGCAGTAGAGAGGGCTGGGGGGATACTGGGATGTATAAAGAGAGGCATCACCAGCAGAAAACAGGAAGTTGTTATCCCTCTGTACAGACAGTTGGTGAGACCCCATCTGGAGTACTGCGTCCAGTTCTGGAGACCCCATCTCCGCAAGGACACAGACAGGATGGAGACAGTCCAGAGGAGGGCAACTAAAATGGTGCAGGGTCTGCAAGAGAAGCCATACGAGGAGAGACTAAAGGGGGCTTATTATGTATACCCTTGAGGAAAGGAGGGAGGGGGGGACATGATAGAAACGTTTAAGTACCTCAGTGGAATCAACAAAGTCCAAGAGGGTAACATTTGAGAAACAGAGATGTGCAAGAACAAGGGGGCACAATTTGAAGATAGAAGAGGGACGGCTCAGGGGCAATGTGAAGAAGTATTTTTTCACAGAGAGGGTGGTGGACGCATGGAACAGCCTTCCTGAGGAGGTTGTGGGATCTAAAACTGTGGGAGAATTAATGAATGCATGAGACAGACATAAGACAATTCTTGTGGGGGGTTGGAAGAAATAGGCTGTTGGTTAACTAGAATCTGCATCTTATCCTGTAGGTAGGGGAAATGGGCAGACTAGGTGGGCCAAATGGTCCTTATCTGCCATCAGTCTGTGTTTCTATGTTACACTGACATCCAGGTATAAGTATTTGTGATGCAAAGTACAAAACAAAACTTAAAATATCAGTACCCTGACTAAAAATCTTAGCTGGCAAGCACTGACTAGAGGCCAAAAACTACTGCAAATCAGAAAGCAGATGTTGCAGGCTGCAATGGAGTCACAGCAATCTGATTTAGAGGATAGCCAGATATTCTTGGCGCTGAGTGTATGCACACAAAGCTAAAATTACCCTCAAGCAAACAAAATGATCTAACCTCGAGAAGGATTCTGTTCCTGTATCTTTGAAGGATCTATGCAGGACCATGGAGATTAAAGTTACAGTATGAACATTAGAGCAACATGTGGCAGAGGTGAAGAAAGGATGGCTACATGACTAATTGCTTATGGAAGTCAGAGAAGCAATTATATATTTATTGCAGAGACCAAACTGGTTTTAAAATGAGTCAATTGGAGGAACAAATCCAGAAGAGCAAACTTGACAATGTACCATGCACTAAAAGGAATAGAGAATAGAATCAGTGTGTTGTTCATGGAAACCCTTTAAAAGCAGGCCACTAGACCTCCCAGAGGATAAATCTTTGAACACAGAAAGGTTGCATAGATTGAGTTCCAAAGCTGAGTTTTGTCAAAGTGCTTCCATGATCTGTTATTGAGAAACGTGTGCAGCTGTGGGTAATGTGAATTTTTTTTCTACTTTTGAGTAATATGAAATTTGATACAAAGTAACCTGTAAGGAATAATGCGTGGGCAACCATACACAAGGCTGTGTTTCCGTAGAGTGGTTGAGGTAACGGCTTATGGACCACAATAGTGAAGCTCGAGAGGTCCTTGCTGTTATTTCAACCCCAAAATGAAAACAGTGGGCGAGTTGTGTGGGGTTGCCCATATTTATTATAGTACGTGTTTTAAAATTTCTGTTCACTATCCACCTGTCTGCCCCCACTCCACTCACCGACGGGGAGACCAGCAATATTTTTCTGACTCATGTAACTGCAGATTTTAGCCACTCCTTGGAAAAACCATTAGTAGCCCTTGGTCTTGTTGTGGCCTTAACTGCCCAGCCTTAATCACTTACTGGTGCTTTTACTTCCTAATTGTTTGTTCTTCCTGATAACATTTCCCCAATAAAACGGCTAGTGACTTTTGTTTTCACGGAGTAGAGGAGTGAAGGAAAGTGTCCAGAGTCGGCGCAAGGGGAACGCAGGTGCTATTGATGATGGAACATGCACAACAACCTTTAGAACATGCAAACAATGTTTGAGCACTCCCGGATTTCCATACATAAGGGCATACCCATATACTGTAGAAATGTAAAGTTAGAAGGAATTTTTTTTCTTTTGGTCCACAGGGCGTACCAGACACCCCCACCCCCTTGATAAGCAGGGACCAACAAGTGCTGGGCAAACATGTGCTCGTTTATAGAGATTTCGAAAATATTGCAGTTTTTTTTCGATAATACAAGAAGTGTTTTCAGCTTAGAATGAAAACAGATGTGCAGGATGAAAACCATAGATATTTCCCCCCATAGTTTTATTCCACTCAAAAAAATAAGGAAATAAACTTTGGGGGGGGTGTGGGTGCAGACTTGATGGGCCGAAGTGGTCCTTTTCTGTTGTCAGATTTCTGTGATTCTATATTATACCCTATAGTGTCACCTGGGTTCTGGGACGGGGGATCCAACATGTACTTAAATTAGGGTTGCCACCTGTCTGTTTCCGGTCATCTGCTTTTGCTCAGAGACAGTGCAGTTTTTGAGCCATTTTGAGCAGTTACTCTTAAACAGAATGTATCAAATTACTCGCTGTTCTCACCCCAGGAATCCCTCAATATGCTTGACTATAGCAGTTAGCCAGCTGGGTTCAGCTGGCCCTGGAGGAGGAGGGGTTTATGTAAATGAGTAAATTTGAACTACCAATCAGATTGTAATAAGAGATCACTGCCTGTAGGTTGTACTGTTTGCTAATCGGATCCTTTTCTCTGCCTCAGTGGACAGTTGGCTCCAGATGCTCTCTCTTCGCTTGAAGAAAGTTCATTCAAACAACATGAAGTCTTGCTATATTATGACAGTTGCAGTATGACCGCAGGTTAGAACTGCTCCGGAGGTGAAATAGTTAACTTCCATGCAAGGCATGGAATCTTGAGCGCGAGCTCGGTTAAGGAAGCTCTGTCTGCTTGCTTTCAAACCGAAACCATCAGATTCTTTACTCCACCTCACTGAACAGTCGCTCCGGAGATTTCTCCTTTTGCTCGGTTCATTTTCTCGGTTTAAAACAGTTTAAAATAATAAATTTAACCGCAACCGTTCTTTTCAAGCTCTGTCTGTGGTAACGTAAGTAATAGATAGTTTTTACATACGAATTCTGTGTGGAACTTGTAAAACATTTATCTGTTCGGTTCGAACCGATTAGGTTGCATTTTCAATTGCTAGTCCTTTTTAAGTGTCGGTTCCCGGTTCCTATCGGTTCTAAAAAAAACGGATTTCATTACATTTTTTCCACGGCCCGTGACACGGTTGGGAACCGATAGGAGAGTCTTGCTTGGCGGATTGCCATAAACGGGCAAGTTTTGGTTAGGCTGGCATAATGTCTGAGAAACCCAAAAGAAAAACCGGGCCCACTGGGTTTCAGCACTGTCGATGTCTGTGGGGAAGCCTTTGCCAAGGCTGACCCTCACACCACCTGTGTTTATTGCCTGGGGTTTGACCACCTCGATTCAGACTGCCAGATTTGCAAGAATTTCCCTGCTGCCACCGTTGAAAAGAGAGTTGGTAGGCTCAGGGAAAGAGAGGCCAAAAAGTCCGCTGACCGGATGGCGGTTCGGTGCCCTACGACCTGAGGGAGTGCCCTCTGACCAGGGCGAGACTTCCTCGGGCAAACGAAGAGCTGGCTCCGAGGAGCCAGTTCCTGCAAAAAGGACTAGAAAGTCTGCTGCTGTGGAAAAAGTCCTTTCCCCAACAGCTGAAGAGATAGCCAAAGCAATCCAAATTGTCCAGTCTCTTTCCCCGGTTCCTGAACCGACTCCATCTGGGAGACGTTCGGTTCACCAGGTCCCACCGGTTCAGGATTATGATTTTGAGGAATTTTATGAACCGTGGGGGGGGGGGCGAAGGAGAGTATGAAGAGAGTGATTATGGTCTGGAAGATCTGGACGCTCCTATTGAGCCAGATACCTCCCCAGACAGACCTTTAGGGGTTCCCCTAGGCTTTCTGAGTCCCCTGCTCATTTCATCTTTTACAAGAAGGTTGCTGAAACTCTTCAGCTTCCTGTTGAGGAAGCTGTGGATGATCAGGAACAGCCTGATTATGTAGAAATGATGGATATTCCAGAATCTAAGAGACTGTCTATTCCCCTTCATAAATCTTTCAGGAAACGGACAGTAAAAGTTTTAAAAACTCATCATTCTATACCTCCTGTGGATAAAAGGATGGACAGAAGGTATACTTTATCAGGTTCTGACATAGAATTTCTCACACAGCAATGCAGCCATGTGGGTGTAGTGCAGGCTGCAGCCTGTGACAAGGCAAATATCCCCCTAGCTTCACATCCTCCTGAAAAGGACTCCAGGAAGATTGATGCTATGGCAAAGAAACAGTACATGGCAGCATCCTTGGGGCTCAGACAAGCAAATTGCATGGCTGATGCTGCCAGATACCAGAAATCCAGATGGGATACTGTGCTGGCTCTAGTCAAACAACTCCCTGACAAGTTTGCCAGGGATCTGGAACAGGTGGCTTTAGATGGTATCGAGGCATCAAAAATGCAATTTCATGCTGCGGTGGACTCTAATGATGTATCTTCTAGAGTTATGGCTACTTCTGTGGCACTTCGCAGAATGGCCTGGCTCAGATGCACCACATTGTCACAGGATACCCAGTCAAAAGCCATTGATTTTTCCTGTGATTGGCAATTCTTTGTTTGGGGAGCAAACAGAGAATTATATGAAGAAAATGGATGAATACAGGACCTCCCTATCGAGTGCACAAGCCAAAGAAAGGCAGGCCACTCCTCAGAAGCGGCCTCCCAGGGGCAGAGGCAGGCCTTTTCATAGGCCTTTTTATCAGGCTCAAGCCTCCTCTTCCTCCTATGCCCAGAGGGGATTCTTTAGAGGAAGGGGCAGGAGGGGTTCAAGCAGGCCTGCTTCCACTCCTCAGCCCAAAGCTCCTGCCAGTCAGGCACCCTGATGGGGTAGCCAGGGCCGCTTCTCCTCTACCGGTAGGGGGCAGGCTGGCTTACTTTGTCCAGGACTGAAAGTCTCTCACATCAGACAAGTGGGTCCTGGAAGTAGTAAGCCAGGGACTGGTCCTCAGCTTCAAAAAATTTCCGAAGCTGAGGACCAGATCTTTTCCTCCAGCATCTCCATCAGAGGCACTCGCCTTAGAGTCAGAGAACTCTACCCTCCTCGCTCTCAGAGCCGTGGAAAGGGTTCCACCCCTACACCAGGGCAAAGGGTTGTACTCCAGGTACTTCCTTACCCCAAAAAAAAGACAGGAGAATGGCAGCCCATCCTGGATCTCAGATACCTAAACAAGCACCTTTTAAAACCAAACTTCAAAATGGTGACTCTGGGAATCATTTTACCTTCCCTAAGGCCAGGGGACTGGCTAGCATCCCTGGACCTCAAGGATGCCTATTTCCATATTCTCATCAGAAGCTCCCACCGAAAGTACCTCAGGCCCAAGCTGCCCTCAGGCCATTACCAGTTCAGAGCAATGCCCTTTGGACTCACCTCGGCTCCAAGGGTATTGACCAAGTGCTTGGCAGTAGCAGTAGCTTGCCTAAGAAGGCAAAAGATTGCCATCTTTCCTTATTTGGACGATTGGCTCATAGTAGGACAATCCCCAGATCAGGTCAGCCTACATCTTCAGATAACCCAGCAACTGCTTACGTCACTAGGTTTCCTTCTGAATCTCTCAAAGTCAGTACTGGAGCCTGTCCAGCTCCTAACCTTCATAGGCGCAGAGCTGAACACCCAGGAAGCCAGGGCCTTCCTCCCTCTAGACAGGGCAAACACCCTAGTCTCCCTGGCCTCTTCATTCACCCTGCAGGTCTCTCGACCAGCAAGGCATTTTCTGCAGCTCCTAGGGCACATGGCTGCTTCCACAGCAATAGTGCAAGGAGCAAGGTTTCAGATGAGGGACATTCAGTTCCATCTGAGGGCCTTTTGGTCACAAAGAAAGGATCCTCTTACCAAACTGATCCCAGTAACTCGAACCCTGATCCAAGCCCTTCAGTGGTGGCAGGATCAGGGCAACCTGAGACAAGGAGTTCCCTTTGTCACTCAGCCTCACTCATTAATCCTTACTACAGATGCATCCCTCTTGAGGTGGGGGGCCCACATGGGCGATCTCACTACCCAGGGACTGTGGTCCGCACAGGAATCTCTGCTCCACATCAACCTGTTGGAGCTCAGAGCAGTTTTTCTAGCACTTCAAGCTTTCTCAAAATCTGTTCAGAACAAGACTGTGCAGGTCAGAACAGACAACACCACTACAATGTGGTACGTCAACAAACGGGGGCACTCGGTCTACGGCCTTGTGCAATCGAAGCCATGAAGTTGTGGTCTCTGGGCGTACTCCCCAGACACCTCCCTTATAGCAGTTCACCTCCCAGGCAAAGACAATGTCCTGGCAGATGCTCTCAGCAGGATCTCTCAGGGCCATCACGAGTGGTCCCTGGATCCCCTGGTTCTGGGAGCGGTATTTGCCAAATGGGGCACCCCGCAAATAGATCTCTTTGCAGCTCCAGACAGTCATCAACTTCCTCTCTTTTGCTGCAGGCCCCCAGTCTTGGGCTCAGTCCCTCTGGACGCCTTAGCCCTCAGCTGGGAAGGGAAGTTTCTCTATGCCTTCCCTCCTTTCCCTCTCCTGTTCAAAGTGCTAGTCAAAATCAGAGCCCAATCCTGCAGGGTCATTCTGATTGCCCCGGATTGGGCCAGGCAACCCTGGTATCCTCTCCTTCTGTCCTAGCAGTCCATCCTCCCCTGTGCCTTCCCAAGAATCACAACCTGTTAACATGTGCCCAGGGAAGAGTTTGGTACCCGAATCTCAAGTCTCTCAATCTCAAGGCCTGGTTCTTGAAGAGCTAGAGTTTGCTGGCCTACACCTCTCTCAAGGTGTAATGGATATACTCAAGGCTTCTAGGACGCCTTCTACCAGGACTACTTATAACTCCAAATGGAAAAGATTTTCCATATGGTGCTCGGAAAAGAATATTTCCCCAGACACTGCTGATTTACCCACAGTTCTAGATTATATGGTCCATCTAAACACTTTAGGGCTGAGACCAGCTACCCTGAAGGTACATTTGGCAGCTGTCTCTGCTTTTCTTTCAGCAGGTAAACCCTCTCCTCTTTCTTCTCACCCTGTATTTGCCAAGTTTTTTAAGGGTTTGCTTCACACTAACCCTCCATTCAGGGACCCTGCCCCTGCCTGGGATCTCAGTGTTTGCATTGCTCAGCTCATGCAACCTCCTTTCGAGCCCTTGTCTTCAGCTGAGCTTAAGTTCCTGACTTGGAAAACTGTGTTTTTGGTAGCTGTCACCTCTGCCAGACGCATAAGTGAATTACAAGCATTGTCAGTGGAGCCAGACTTTGATCTCCTTTCACAGAGATAAGGTAGTCCTTCGGACTAATAAAAAGTTCCTGCCTAAGGTGGTTTTGGATTTCCACCTTAATCAATCTATTTCTCTCCCTGTTTACTTCACTGACCATTCTTCCTCTGGTGAGAGGAGGCTGCACAGCTTAGATGTGAAGAGGGCCCTTAGCTACTACATAGACCGTACCAAGGGTCACAGGTTTGACTCCCTCCAACTGTTCCTCACTTATGGTGAGGTTGGAAAGGGGAAACCTGCCACTAAAAGATCCATTGCCAGGTGGATTGTCTCTTGTATCCAATTCTGTAATGAAAAGTTGGGTAAGATTCCCCCCTCAGGCCTGAGGGCTCACTCTACCAGAGGTACAGCTGCTTCTCTGGCTGCTGCCAGAGACATCCCCATTCTAGAGATATGTCAAGCAGCTACCTGGAAAACGGTTCACACTTTTACCAAGCATTATTCCCTGGACATTCAAGCTGGGTGATGCTCGGTTTGGCAACTGTCCTTCAGAGCCTATTCGAAGTAGGTTCTGTCCCTCCTCCATGGGGTACTGCTGTGTAGTCTGCATTGTCATAATATAGCAAGACTTCATGTTGTTTGAAGAAAAATTACTCACCTTAGTAATGTTGTTTCTTCTAATGGAGTCTTGCTATATTATGACCTCCTCCTCCCCTCCCTGCCTGCCCCTCTCAGAACCTCGTTTTAGCGCTGTGGTGGGCATCACAGTGTTGGCACTCTGTTTTCTTGCCACTTTGTTGTTTTGTTTCACCCTCCCTAGGGTGAGTGTGTTTATTTCATTATTGGGTCTCTTGACTTGAGTCTTTTTCGAGACCAACAAGTGTGTTTGTTAGGGTAGTAGCCAGTTGGCTAGTGTAGGTTTACAGCTTCCACGGAGAACATTAGTGAGTTTTAGCTCGTAAAGATCTGACGGTTTCGGTTTGAAAGCAAGCAGACAGAGCTTCCTTAACCGAGCTTGCGCTCAAGATTCTATGCCTTGCATGGAAGTTAACAATTTCACCTCCGGAGCACTTCTAACCTGCGGTCATACTGCAATTGTCATAATATAGCAAGACTCCATTAGAAGAAACAACATTACTAAGGTGAGTAATTTTTTCTTTCTGTTTATTGTGTATTATTTTTCACTTCTACTGCCTTTAGGTTGATTTTGATTTAGGGGTGCTAGCTGCACATTCGAGCAGACTTGATGGAGCACTAGGCCTTTGTCTGCTGGCAAGTTTCATATAAATATGCTTCGTAATTTTTTTTTTTTTTTTGCATTTTTTTTCTAGTTTGTGTTTTTTTTTCTGGGCTCGGAGCGCTTCCCAGGATCAGTTTACATTTTCCCTCACAGGAGTTACATTGTGTTTTCCACAATGTATTCTCTGACTGGAAACTGCATTGTCTGAGATAAAAAAATATATTTTTTTTCATTTTAAACTCATTTTGTACAGTTTTTCCCCATTTTTAGGTGAAACTTGTTTATTTTAAACTTTTCCCTTTGTGACCTGGGTTTGGGAATCATTTCCATGGTTCCACAGCGCTTGGAGCAGATCGGTTTACATTTTTAGCTCCCTTTGGGAAAATTTTTTTTCCAGTCTTCTGTCTTTTGTTTTCTGTCAGACAGACTTTTAAACTGAGCTGAACCTACAGTTTTTTAAATAAAAATCTGTTTCATTATTTTTTGACCGTGGTCACTACTGACAACCACGACCTTGCTGTGGGTCCAAGTTTTTATTTGCCTTGTATTCAAATAAAAAAAAACTAAATGGAGGTCACAATTATGCTTCTCAGTCACTTTCCCTGTCTACTAAGTCCACTGAGGAGGGGACTTCTTGCAATCATAGAAATAAAGACAGGTCCTATAAGGACCCCAGTGAAAATAAGTCTGATAAAAATAATGTTGACCAAGCCAAACTTAAGACATTCTGAGCAGGTTTCCAGTTCAGTGCCTGTCAAAAAGGATTTCTTGCTCTCCTCAGGTACTCGGCAGGTATGCCCCGTCTCCCCTTCTTTTCAATTTATATTTGGAGCCACTGATCTGTTTGCTTAAATCTTCCCCTTTAATTACTGGTGTCCCAGTGGGTATCTTTGATCTCTGAGTCTCTGTGTACACAGATGATATCTTTTTGCATCTTTCCAGATTACACTTGTCTATCCCAGAAGTGCTTCGCATAATTGCTGAATTTGGGAAGTATTCTGGATACAAGTTCAGTGTGGAAAAAAAACATAATCATGCCTTTGAATACAAAAACAGTCCCTGCTGAGTATGCCTACCTAGGGCTTACCTGGGTGACAAACTTAAAATATTTTGGTGTTACCCTGTCCCAGAATCGGTCCTTAGTGAAACAACTTAATTTATACAAAATAGTAGAAACTATCAAACAAGATCTTGATATGTGAAATCTACTTTACCTTTCCCTACAGGCACGTATTAGTGTGGTCAAGTTGAATATTCTTCCTTGGGTATTCTACCCCCTGAACATGCTAAATATTTTTCTCCCCCGTAGCTGGTTCTAGAGGCTCCACTCAATCATTACACGTTTCATATGGAAGGGCAAAATGCCCCCATAGATCTTTTACTAAACTGGGAGCCCCTAGGCATCATGGGGCTCTTAAACACCCGGATTTTGACATTTACTGCCTGGCCAGCCACTTCTTCAAATATGCAAGATGGTTTATCAGGAATTTCGAATCTCAGTATACCCCGAGCTGGCTTCAAATTGAAATTCAGCAATTCCAATGAGCGGGTATAGACCCGGTTAGTCTTTTTTTATGTGCCCCCAATAATCTGCCATCCGAATTTACAAAGACAGTGATTACTACCTCTTTCCGAGTCTACTTTGTTACGCAAGGCTATGCATTATAACAACTCCCGAGATATCACACAACCTCTCTGGGAAAACCCAAATTTTAAAATTGGGGGAGTATTGCTGTCTCATCTGAACTTCCCTGAATTGCAAGACAAACTAGTATCCCATCTCCTAGTAGAGGGATTAATTCCCAACAGTCGAGAACTTCTGACCCAATTCCACCTCCCTACAAGAAGTATTTTTAAGATTTTCCAGCGCCGGCATTTACTAGTTACCTGGTTTGGGTCTAACAACTGGGATGTGGACTGCAGTGACCTCTTTACCCAAATCATCACATTGGCATCCCAACCCCATTCTGTCTCCCATCTGTTCTCATGCTTATTCAAACAACTGTTCCTAAAGGCCACAGGTAAATCAGAATACTGGACCTCCATCTTTCCTGATTTTCCCCTCAATTGGGGTAAACTATGGTTGGATATGTATCGCATTGTGACATTATATCCTGCACGTTTACTTCACCTCACAACATCTCCATGAAATGGGGAAACTTCCCAATAATTATTGTTCAAGATGTAGTGGGGCAGGAGGACATCTCTTTCACATTCTTTGGGAATGCCCTAAAGTTCTTCCTTTATGGGAGAAGCTAAAATTGGAACTGGACGAACTGGACCCTTTATTAGGCTTACAAAACTGTTTTACACCAGAAATTTGTGTGCTGGGACAGGTGGCTGACATACCAGTGTTGGAGAGGAGATTCCACATATCTTTAATAGCACTTTCTGTGAAAAGGTTGATTCTTTGACACTAGCTTGACCAGGAAGCTATTACCTAATCTGAATGGCTGAATGAAATCTTGTTCGACCTCAGAGTGGAGAAAACAATTCCTAGTCTAAAGCATTGGTCTGCATTATACATTAAGAAGTGGGGGAAGTTGGAAGCCCTCTTAACAACTTGACCTCTTCCATCAGGGATTTATTTCCATTCCAGAGTCTTGGACATTTTTTCTTTGGGTTTTGTTTACATTGGCCCTCTGAGCACATGGATTCTGTAATCTCTTATTATTTGCTGATAAATCTCACTGCTGAGTCATGTTGTGTATACTACCTCGAGTCATGTCTCCCGGTGTGTGTGTGTGTGTGATATTGCATGGGGGAAGGAGGGGTAAGGATGGGGGAGGGATAACTTAGTAGGGTACGTCTTGTCCTAAATAGTGGGTTTTGTTTTAGTGTACTCCTTATGATGATTTCCTGCAATCCCACAAGCCTCATGTGTTATCCTTTCTGCTTACCATGTCGGTGTCTTAATTGTCATTGTACACAAGTGTAAGTGTATGTGATTAAAATAATAAAGTATATTAAATTAAAAAAAAAAAAAAAAAGATTTAAGTTCCAGTCGTGTCTGTTAACCAAGAAGGTGCTACTGGGCCTAACACCCCCCTCCCGGCCCTAACCTGCTGTTCTAGGGATGTGGATATGTTCAGTCCACACTGTCTGGCAGGTTCCTTGCCGCTTTAAGTTGGGCCGGAAAGTCTTCAAGCTAGCTCCTCCCACCCACCCGGGTGTTAAAACCCTCAGCTCCGCCCCATGATGCCGGATCTTCCTTACCGTTTGGAAACTCAGGTTCCCTCCTTAGCGCTCTTGCGACTTTAGGCCTGGATCCTAATCCTTCGGTTTTCCAAAAATCGTCTTAAAATTTACAAGACTTAAGTCTTCTGCTTCCTTCGCGGCTGTGATGGATTCGAAATCTACTCCCGGCTTCCCTCGGTGCCCTTGTGGGCAGAAGATGTCTCGGACCGACCAGCACGCCATGTGTGTTTACTGCCTGGAGCTTGCCCATGATCCACAGGCCTGTGATCTTTGCAAGTCTTTTTCGGTTTCGCTTCTGGAAGACCGCGCTGCCTGACTCCAACAGGGGCTCCCTGAGAAACGGTTTCTGCTGGTGAAGTCGAAGGAGGCCCGTTTGACGGTGTCCGCGGCTGCGGGCTCCGTGGAGCAGCTGGAGCAGTTAATCGCCATCGAGGAGGAGGTGGCCCAGGCCGCTTCTTCTACTTCCTCAGCGTCGGCGTTTATCCCACTCTCCTTGGGCTCCTCCTACACTGCTTCCTTTAAGGAGCTTTGTCAGTCCCTCTCCACCAAGGAAGAAGGGCCCTCACTCAGGGACTCACTTGAGTAGGTCGAAGAAAAAAAAAAAACGAAAGGTAAGTCCCACCATCGACGTTCGCGGGAGCGGCCTCGCTCCCCGAAGCATCTGCATTCGACTTCAGTCGAGGTTGTGGCTAAGGTCGCTGTCTTTTCGGAGTCTCCGTCAGGTTAGCCATCCGAAACACCCATCGATGTGGTCGAGATTTTTCTCGACCTGTTGGACAGGTTGTCGACTGGAGAAGCCGATAACCCTCTTTCACCGGTATCCCCGGTGGTTACTGAGGACTTGCCTCAGCCTCCCGTGCCGAAGTCCCCGGTCAAGGACCCTGAACCGGGGGATGAAAGTGTTTCCCCTGCCCCCTCTTCAACCCATCATCGGCAACCCCGACGGTCTTGGTCCTCCTCCGTGTTGGGTAGGTCCCGCCGACATTGGCAGTCTCGGTCCCGGCATCACAGAAAGCGGGGTCGCCGCTCATCCTCTTCAGAAGATAGGCTCCGGTGCGAGTTGTGTCAGCGTTATGAAGACATGATGTGGCAGCAGCTCTTATTGGCTGGCAGCAAGCCGACTCTGTTGCGCCTTCCCCGGCCATTAAGTGGCTGTCGCCCAAACGACCAAAGCCACCTTTCGCCATCGGCTCCTTGGTCGAGGAGCCGACTCCAGCACCGATTGCTCGGCTGAAACCGACTGCTCCGCCCATTGTGGTGAAACCACCGCCCCCCCCCCCAAACGAAGACTGGGGCCCCGACCAAGGATTCTTGGTCGGGTCAGGGCTTGCACCACAGGTTGTCGGTCACCCTCACCCCCGATCAGCCTCGGCGAGTGGAGGGTGGCTCAGGCGCTCCGCAGCTGTTCGCGGACTCCTCTGAGTCCGACGACTCCTCCCTGTATTACAGGCCCCTTGACCTGGGATCTTCCGGTGGTCTGTCGGTGGACAAGAGCCCATCCTCATTCCTGGGAATTCTTCAGCTCATCTCAGAGTCCACTGGGATGCAGCTTGAACCCGTGCAGCAACGTGCCAGATATCCCCCTCACGGAGATTTTGGACCGAGGGGATTCCCCCTCGGAGGCCTTCTCAGTGGCTGAGGCCATTGTTGGTCCGGCCCTGGAGTTGTGGCAGCAGCCTGCATCCTGTCCTGCGCCTTCGGCCAGGATGGCCCGCAAGTACGCAGTTCTGACTGGTTCCCTCTCCGGTTTTTCGGAGCACCCCTCGGCTGAAGGGCTGGTAACTGATAGCATCTTCCGGCGCTCCGGAAACGCTAGGGACGTAGAGAAGCCCCTGGACAAGGAGTCCAAAAAGTTGGACTACTCCGGGTGCAAAGTTTACTCTGCCTACTCCCTAGGCCTTCGACAGGCTAACTTGGCTTTACTGATGGCACACTTTTCACACGCCCTTATGGGCTCCCTGGATGAGGTGCTTCCTCATCTCCCGGCTGACCTTCAAACGACAGTCAAGCAGGATCAGGGAAGGGCGGTGGCCAAGCAACAGCTCCAAACTGCCTTGGACATCGGAGACTCTTGTGCCCGGTCAGTAGTGGCCGCAGTAGCCATGCGCCGCAGAGCTTGGCTGCGGATTTCCACCTTCATGGCAGATACCCAGCACAAGCTGGTAGACATTTCCTTCTTGGGCACCGACTTGTTCGGGCCTAGGGTGGAGGGCCATCTCCAGAGGATCGAGAAGTCCAATGCCACCTTGGACTCGGTCACGTCTGCCCAGAAGGACAAAGGCCGCCAGCAACAGCGTAAGCCCTTCCGCCCCTGCGGCATGTCCGGCCCAGCAACACCAGCAACAGGGCCAGCAGGCTCACGCTTGGTGCTCCAAGGCCTAGCCTGCTGCTTCCTCCAGCATGAAGCCTGGAGGGAAAGGTCCAGGCGACTCCTCGACCGGCCCTTCCTACAAGCCTGCCCAGTGACGGGTTGAGGGGTGCCGCCCCAAACCTCGTTACTCCTCCCCGGGTCCCTCCATGGGGGGACGGCTCAGCCACTTCCTGTCCGTGGTGGTTTGCTATCACCACGGACTGCTATGTTGAAGTGATCGGCAGGGGTCTGCCTCTGAATTCGGAAAGGACCCTCCCTATCGAGCCGTCACCCTTGGGGCTACCGTCCCGCAGCCTCTGTCTGCCTGCCTAGCTGACATAGCTCTGCTCTTCCAAAGGGAGGTGATCAGCAAGGTGGCAGATCCTCCTCCATGCCCAGGGTTTGTGTCCAGGTACTTCCTGGTCCCAAAACGGATGGGGGGCTGGCACCCTATTCTCGATCTGCATGACCTGAACAAGTTCCTAAGGCCACGCACCTTCAGGATGGTCTCTCTGGCTCAGATCATACCATCCTTGGAACTAGGCATGTGATTTTGCTCTCTGGATCTCCAGGATGCGTTCTTTCACGTCCTATTCTGTCCGTCACATAGGCGATTCCTCTGCTTCAGAGCAGAGGGATCCCTCTGAGTTTCAGGCCATGCCCGTCGGTCTTTCTACAGCTCCCAGGGTCTTCACCAAATGCATGGCAGTGGTGACAGCATTCCTGCAGTGCCGAGGGGTCTGGGTGTACCCTTACCTGAACGACTGGCTGATAGCAGCCCCCTCCAGGTTGGAGGTGGAGCGGTCCAGAGATCTGGCCCTCCAGGTCTGCTTTCAGATTGGTCTCCTGATCAACGAGGCCAAATCAGAACTCATACCATCGCAGGTGATTCAGTTCATTGGGGCAGAGCTCAACTCTCTTCGAGTGAGAGCCTGGCTCCCGGCAGACAGGGCTGAGGTCCTTTTCTCCTTTGCCCAGTCATTTCTGGTTGGGCAGTTGCGCCCGCCTGGGACTTCCCGCGCCTTCTGGGTCTCATGGCAGCTTGCACCAGCATGGTCCGTTGGGCCAGCTGGCATATGCGTCCCCTGCAATGGGGGCTGGCCTGCCAGTGGTCACAGCGCTCCGGTCCTTTGGACCAGCCAGTAACCGCGACCCAGAAAATGTGGGACGGCCTGCAGTGGTGGCTCATCCCAGCTCATCTGCAGGAGGGTATCCCATTTGTCCACCTGAGCTGACTGTCATTCTTATGACAGATGCCTCTTTGATGGGTTGGGGGTGCCCATCTGCGGGAACTCCGGGCCCACGGCCTCTGGTTCCCTCAGGAGTCTCAATGCCTCATCAACCTGCTGGAGCTTCGAGTGGTTCGTCTAGCCCTCACCGCCTTCGCTCCATTTGTATGGGGTCAGGTAGTTTAGGTCCAGACGGACAACACCACTACCATGTACTATCTCAACCGGCAGGGCGGGACGCACTCCTTGCCTTTGTGCAAGGAAGCTCTCCGCATTTGGTCTCTCGTGATCAGCTTGGAGGTGGATCTCCTAGCCATCCATGTGGCAGGAGCCTTGAGCAGTCTGGCCGATGCCCTCAGCCGGATAGGCACTGCATCTCACGAGTGGTCTCTCCTGCTGGAGGTAGTTCAAGACCTGTTCTCCCATTGGGGCATCCCTCAGGTGGATGTGTTCACCTCCAGGGAGAATGCAAAGCTGGGGCTGTTTCATGCCCGCCCCCTCAGCAGGGTTCACTGCAGGGGGATACCTTCTTGAGGCCGTGGACCCCCGGCCTCTTCTACGCCTTCCCTCCATTTCCCTTGATCCACAAGGTGCTTCTCAAGGCGAAGAGGGACAAAGTGTAGGTGATTCTGGTAGCTCCAGCCTGGCCTCACCAGTTCTGGTACCCAGATCTCCTCAGCCTCAGCTCCAGGCTCCAGAGATGGCTTCCAGCCTGCCTGGACCTGATCTCAGTCAACAAGGAGAAGGTACTCCATCCGGACCTTCAATCCCTGCACCTGATGGCCTGGTTCCTGAGCGGCTAGAGTTCCAGGCCTTGGGTCTTTCCGACAAGGTCCTCCTCATAAGGAGTCGACCAGAAAATGCTGCTATACCTTTAAATGGAAGAGATTCTCCATTTGGTGTCAGGACAGGGGGTTGGACCCCTCTTCCTGTCCATTGGCTAGCATTTTGGACTACCTGTGGTCCCTTTCTCAGCTAGGGCTTTGGTCGACGACCCTTGAGGTGCACCTGGCAGCCATCTCTGCTTACCGGGCGCGAGCCAGCAAGCAGTCGGTGATGCAGGAGAAGGTAGTCTGGCTCATTTTCAAAGGCCTTGATCACATAGCCCCTCCAATGCGAGAACCTCCACCTCCGTGGGATCTACTGCTAGTACTGGCCAAGCTCATGGGCAAGCCATTCGAACCGATCCACAGATGCGACATCTCTTACCTGTTGTGGAAGACCACCTTCTTGGTGGCTATAACGTCAGCCAGAAGGATGGAAGTGCTCCAGGTGCTTTCCATCGAATCTCCTTATTTGGTCTTCCACAGGGACAAGGTTATCCTTCGCCCCCATCCGGAATTCCTTCCGAAGGTGGTGTCGGAGTTTCACCTGAATCAGGTGTTGTCTCTGCCGGTGTTCTACCCCAATCGCATCTCGGAGGCCGAATATGGGCTCCATTCTTTGGACCCTAGACGAGCGCTAGCTCATTACAAGAAGCGGACAGCTGAAGTTTGGAGAGAGGTTCGCCAGCTGTTTGTCACCTGCGCTGAAGCCACACCTGGCAGACCTGCAGCCAAGTGGACGATAAGCAGGTGGGCCACCTCCTGCATAGATCTCTGCTATAGTTTGTTGGGCATGGAGCCACCCAAAGGGATAAGAGTTCATTCTACCCGCCATACCGCTGCTTCGGTGGCTGCATTTAGGGACGTCCCTATCCAGGAAATCTGCAAGGCTGCTACCTGGAAGTCAGCACACACCTTTATTTCCCTTTACCACATTGACCTAAAGTCATGCCGGGATGCTGGTTTTGAGACCTCTGTTCTCCAGTCCTTATTCCCCAAGTAGGTATCGGGGGTGCGTGCCTTGCCTCCCTCCTCCCGGAGAACTGCTAGGAGTCTGACAGACAGTGTGGATTGAACAACATATCCTCATCCCTAGAAATACAGGTTACTCAACTGTAACGGGAGTGGTATATGTTGTTCATCCACACAACCCACCCGATCTACCTGGCTTCGACCTGTAACCTGGCTTCCAGCGGGCTAGATCTGGCATCATGGGGCGGAGCCGAGGGTTTTACCACACGGGTGGGTGGGAGGAGCCAGCTTGAAGACTTTCCAACCCAACTTAAAGCGGCAAGGAACCTGCCAGACAGTGTGGATGAACAAAATATACCACTCTTAGAGCCCCTGTTACAGGTGAGTAGCCTGTATTTTCTGTCCTGTTACCAATCTCTGCAACACAGGAGCATGGCTAGGAATGCCCTTGAACCGCCTTTCCACCGTAGTTAGCCGGGCAAGCATTCAGTCACAGTTAGGGCCGCTGACTAGTTAAATGAGCTGCCTGGTACCTTGCTCTGTCTACGTAAGTTTGACCAATTTAAGCACTACGGGCAACCCTAACAGTTCAATGCAACTGTAACTGCTAATCATCCTAACTAAAGTCCCTCCCATTATACTCTTTGAACTGTGTCAGACTCTGTCTCTGAGGCCATGTACCATTACCATGCTCATTCTACACGGATTCTGTCTACCTGCTGTATTGTAAAATTGTATGCAATTGATCTAGCCTATGTAATTGTAGTTGTTCAACTATATTGTACTTGTTTGACTTCGTTCAAAGCGAGTATCCCGCTTCCTATATGCCATGAGATTGTTCTAAAAATGATCTGTCTCTTTTTGATTATGGTGATATAGTCTACAGTGGAGATACCAAATTCACCCTTGCCAAACTGGACCCTCTTTTTTTTTTTAATTCATTTTACTGTTTTAGATTGTTCCCCACATACTCAGCACTGTTCACTCTACGCTGCTCTCTCATTCCCCTCTCTTGATTCCAGGCGCCTTTCCCACTGTCTCTTTTATATCTAAATTCTGGTTTTGATTCCCTTCCTACCTCTATGCTCTCTATGTAAAGGAAGGGATCAAAGCAACAGAACTAAAGAGTAAACAGGGAGCAGATGAGGCACTTTGGGTCACCCTGGAGACAGGAAATGGCACCACAATCCACATGGGGGTTGTATACAGACCCCCATCTCGGGGAGGGAATGGACAAGGAAATGATAGAAGGCTTTCTTAGAATGGCAGAAAAGGGAGATATTGTTGATGGGGACCTGAATATGCCAGATGTTAACTGAGCACCTTTGCTGCAGGCACATCCAAGAGCAGGGCCATTCTTGATGCCCTACAGGGGCATGCCTCAGACAGCTAGTATTGGAACCCACTCGGGAGGGAGCAATCTTAGACCTGGTACTCTCAAATGGGGATGGAGAAAGAATCTCAGATTTAGAAGTGGGTAGCCATCTGGGAACAAGCGACCACCAAACAGTGTGGTTCACGATAAACACAGCCATACAAAAGCAAGAGTACTAGAATTTAGGAGGGCTGACTTTGGGAAAATGAGAGAGTGCCTCAGAAAAGCACTAGCAAACAGGCAAGAAGGAGGGGTGGAGGAACAATGGGGAGTGATCAAAACAGCCATCACAGAGGCAACAAGCCTTTGTGTAAAGCAAATCAATAAAACACAATGAAGGAAAAAACCGCTATGGTTCTCAAAAGAGGTGGCAGGGAAGGTTAAGGAGAAAAGGACAGCATTCAGGAAATATAAGGAAACACAGAAGGGGCAGGACAGAGAACTTTATCAGTTAAAGCAGAAAGAGGCTGGGAAGGCAGTCAGAATAGCAAAGGCCCAAACCGAGGAAAGGATAGCCAGTTATGTTAAGAAGGGGGATAAGACCTTTTATAGGTACATTAGGGAGTGAAGAAAGACCAAAGGAGGGATACTGAAGCTTAATAAAGGGGAGGGAATGTGGGCAGAGGGTGACAGTGAAAAAGCTGGGATACTGAACGAATATTTCTGCTCAGTATTCACAAAGGAAGAGGAGGGGGAGTTACCTAAACCAAACAAGAGAAACACTCTGAAGACAGGGGTCGATACCAGTCCATTTACAGAAGAAAGGGTTCTGAAAGAACTAATAAAATTGAAGGTGGACAAAGCAATGGGGCCTGATGGGATTCACCCAAGAACTAGTGACACCGCTGACTACTCTCTTTAACAAATCATGGGAGGATGGGGTGGTACCCGAGGACTGGAGGAGGGCAGATGTGATTCCTCTTCACAAAAGTGGGAGCAGGACAGAGGCAGGAAACTACAGACCAGTTAGTCTGACCTCAGTGGTAGGGAAAATGATGGAATCACTTCTGAAGGAAAGAATTGTTGAGTACCTAGAGGCCAGTGGGGCACAGGACCCAAGGCAGCGTGGATTCACGATGGGAAGGTCGTGGCAGACGAATCTAATAGATTTCTTTGACTGGGTGACCAAAGTAGTAGACCAGGGAGGGGCTGTGGACATGGCCTACCTAGATTTTAGCAAGGCATTTGATACAGTCCCACACAAAGATTAATTCACAAGATAGCCAGCCTTGAGTGGGTCCCCAGGTGGTAGCCTGGATAAAAATTGGCTAGACAACAGGACACAAAGGGTAGTAGTAAATGGAGTACACAGTGAAGAAAGGAGGGTTACTAGCGGGTACTGCAGGGTTCAGTACTGGGACGGTCCTTTTAATGTCTTTATAAGTGACATTGCAGAGGAACTGGAAGGAAAAGTATGTCTCTCTGCAGATGACACAAAGATCTGCAACAGGGTTGATACACAAGATGGAGTGGAAAGGATGAGAAGGGACTTGGCAAGGTTGGAGGAATGGTCAAATGTATGGCAGCTCAGAGTCAATGCAAAGAAATGCAAGGTAATGCACATGGGAAACAAAAACCCAGGGGAAACGTACACAATGTGGGGTGAGATACTGACAACTGTAAAAATAGAAAGAGACCTGGGGGTAATTATATCAGATGACCTAAAGGTGGGCAAGCAATGTGAGAAGGCAGTAAGGAAGGCTGGGGGGATACTGGGATGCATAGGAAGAGGCATCAATAGTAGAAAACAGGAAGTTGTTATCCCTCTGTACAGACAGTTGGTGAGACCCCATCTGGAGTACTGTGTGCAGTTCTGAGACCCCATCTCCATAAAGACATAGACAGTGGAGGCTGTCCAGAGGAGGGCAACCAAAATGGTGCAGGGTCTGCACCAGAAGACATACGAAGAAAGACTAAAGGAGCTTAATATGTATACCCTTGAGGAAAGAAGGGAGAGAGGGGACATGATAGAAACTTTCAAGTACCTCAAGGGAATTAACAAAGTCCAAGAGGGTAGCATCTTCCAGAAAAAGAGATGTGCAAGAACAAGGGGGCACAATTTGAAGATAGAAGGGGGACGGCTCAGAGGTAATGTGAGGAAGTATTTTTTCACTGAGAGGGTTGTGGATGCATGGAACAGCCTCCCTGAGGAGGTTGTGGAGTCAAGAACAGTGGGGGGCTTCAAGAATGCATGGGACAGGCATAAGGCAGTCCTAGTGGGGGGTAGGAGGAAGTAAGTTGTTGGTTAACTAGGATCTGCAGCTTATCTGTTAGGTAGGAAAATGGGCAGACTAGGTGGGCCAAGCGGTCCTTATCTGCCGTCAAATTCTATGTTTCTACCTACATCACTTCTCTTATGCTCTCCCTCAGCTTCCTGCTGTCCTTTACATAATATTGTTTCACATTCCGATTCCGTGTTGTTTTTGCTTCATTAGTTGACTGTCACTTAATTACATGCAATGTTAAGCATTATGTTTATGTATATTGTTCTTACATTGTCTTGTACTACATTGCCCAGGTCCACCTTGAAAATTAGTTTGTCTCAAAGGTGTTTCACCTGGTAAAATAAAGATTCCCTCGCTGTTCCTTTTAGGAACTCTACAGCTGATCAATCTGCCTTCTCTCATTGCTTTCCTAAACTTTGGTCCTCCCTTTCCTTGTCTATTCATTCTGCCTCTTCTGCTGTCCCCTTAAAGTCTCTCCTACATTACTTTTTTCCTCCCTCTTGCAGCTGTCTTTGACCCTCTTCCTTTGCCCTCTCACTAGCTTTGTCCTGGCTGTCTGTTTTTCCTTTGCCTATGCTTTTGTTGTTCTAATTTGTATTAAAATTTTAATTTTCTTCATTTAAATCATATTACTGTATTTTACACACACACACATATATATATATATATATATATATATATATATATATATATATATATATATATACATACACACATCCTTTATATGATGTTCCCCATCCTCTTCCCCCAGGACGCATCTGGAAATGAGCTACCATCTCAGTATGTCTTTCCTGGTGAAACATTTTGAAATAAATAAACAAATACATTCAGAGGAACTTGCTTATTGTATTAGTTATGTTGCTTTGTAATCTCTGTTACTGACGAACCTTTGTAAAAGAGCACTTGTGCTCAAAGGTATCCTCTGAAATTTTCAATAAATAAATAATTTGATGCACAGAAGGTACCTGCAAACCTAAAAGACCCACAGTAGTTGCATTTAAAAATGATTGTTTGATAATCCAGAATCCGCCATGCAAAGATCTTATAGCGTTACTGGCTTTACCCGACTCGGGGCTCTGCTCAGTGGAAGTGGGGATGCTAGCTCCTCCTCTTTGTGTGACATCTAGGGAGTGGAGGGGACTGGGAAATGCTTTTTGAATGAGGATGCATGGAGGGCATTCAGACGGAGCATCTAGCTTCATTTTCAGGACAATAAAGGGTTAAACACATACACGTAATTAGAAGTGGAGATTCTCCGCTTCAACAGTGCATGTGTTTAGGCCATAAGTTCTATAAAATAAAGCTTAATGCTCCATTTGAACAGCTCACCCTTCATCTTCATTCAGAGAGCACTTTCTCAGCTTCCCCACATGTCATGCAAGGGTGTGGAGCTAGTATCGCCACCACCATTTTGCTGCCTGAGTTGAGGAGGACAGGGTACTTTTTTGCTTGACCGATTTAGGGATTTCTAACACTGGCTTTTAAGCATGGCAGCTATGGATTTCAGTTTGGTTCTATAGGTACCTGCAGTATCAGCCTAAATATAAAGGTCAGTGAGCTGGTTCTTAAATGTGCATGGTTACAGTGAAAAGAAAAAAAAGGGTGAACCCAAGTGCAGAAAATAAAATACAATCTGATTTTCCAAATATGTCTCCTGAGATATTACAGGACTTTGTTAAAAGATATTTGGGGACATGCTGGATATGTTGTGATGTAGAGAAAGTTGTTCACTGCTGCATATGGGTAAGCAGTAAGCTGGAATAAAGCTGGAAGGAGCTGGTGGAGGCTTTAAGTGGAGATTTTATGACTAGAAATAAGCAGTTTGCCAAAGAATCTGGTAACCTTTCCACAAGATAAACTCTCTAAAGTAAATAAATATATATTTTTTTTATTCTGGTCTTTGCAACAAAGACATGTATTGCAGGAAAGCAATTGAAAATCCTGAATCAGCCAGCAGTGTTCTGCGTTGCTGCTCCTATCATGTGGCACTCACTCCTTGCTTTCATTAGAGGGGTCTGTCATTGGAACATACTAAGGGTTTATTAAAAAGTTACCTGTTCATTTTGATCTTAGGAACCATTTGAAATATACATATTTGCATTTTATGAATTTGTTGTATATACTTGGCTATTATACTTTAGTTCTTGTTGTTTAAGGTGTTATATGCTTGTATTGTATGGTGCCCAGAGCTATGGATGAATGACTAACAAATTAATTGCCTGGCCTTGAAAAACACTCTTGAACCTGGGTAGGAATGGTAGTGCATGGTGACCGAGAACTATGAAGTGGAGAACCTGACCTACATTGTGAGACTTCAGAGTGATGCTTCTGGCAGTCAGTGGTTATTGTGGGTGTTACTTATCCTATGGGCAATTTATTTTGTTCTCTAAAGCAGCAGTATTTGTTAGTCGGCAAACATTTCTCATCATGGTTTATTGCAAAAATGTGTTTTTGATATCCTTAGATTCATAATTGGTATATTTTTAACGTCTGATAGTTTAAAAAAAATGCTTTTGTAACGGTTTCTGTAATTAGTGGCTCAGGTCATTAAAGATGGCTGCCACTCAAAATAAAAAAACTCTCTGCCATGAAGGGCACATTTGACTGTAAATACTGGATTTGTACTGTGGATGTGTTATGATGGTGCTGACATGTTTCTGATGATACATAGTGCCTCACCAAAATATTTACTGTTTTCATGGGCGGCACTGCAGGGAGCAGTTGCTTTTAAAAACTGCAAAATCACTTACCTCAGTTCAGAGACAAAAGAAAATGAAAAGAAAAATTGGTATAGTGAGGTTTTCACCAGAAACACATTGTTACTAACCAACAACAACAACAAAAAGAATGATGAGTAACAAACGCATCTGCTTTAAGAACATCTCTCTACTAGCGGAAAGCTGCCCCAATGTGAGCGATAACTAACCTGGCCAGGAGTGTGTTGTCAAAATCCTGCATTTTAATTCCTTCTTGAAAAAATTACAGCCCTCGTAATTTGGTGTTCAGGATAGCTGAAAAACAAGCCGACTTCCCGATTCCAAATCAGCCTTTACGCAGCCCTGTTTTGTGATGTCACAAAGCGGTATGGCGCCCTCATTACCTCTATGGAGCAGCAATATTCTCACACGTTTTAGATGACTTATAGTTGCGATTTTCATAAATCAAAGCAATAGATCGACTAATAGGGTCCCTAATAGTCAGATCACAGCAGAACTTGAGAGTGAAGCTTGAGAGGCCCGCTGTAATCTGAACCTTGAGGTGGCAACACAGGCTGGCTGGGCATGGTTTTGCCCAACCAAAATTATTTATAGTGTATAGCAATAAAAAAATATTTTCTTTTTCCTTAAACTGTTGTGTCCCATTCTTGTCCATTCTGCTGTTTCCACATCCTGATTTTGGCCATTCTCCCATTGTGAATCACAGGCGGAGAAACAGCTGCCTTTTTTTTTTAATGTCCATAGAAATGTTAAATTTTTCAAAGTTTTGAGAAAAAACAAAGCAAACTAGCAAAGGTCCACATTATTATGTATGACTTTCTTGTATTTGTTGGGCGCGTAGTGGTTTTTTTCAGTGCTTCGTTCATTACAGATAGTCACATGGACATTGTTTTCACCTGTGTCTAATGCTGTTTTACCACAGAATGATACAATTGCGTTCTTTGACCTTTATACTGTGGTACAGCAGCATTCTGCTTAGGATGAAAATCCATGCAGAACTTCCTCTATACACTGTATAAGCATATTATATTTACTGGTTCGGGTTAATAAACCACCGCGGGCAGACCCTCCTAAACTCCATAATTTACACTTGTGAATTACGGAGTTTCATAAACCACCGTTAGTTAAATCAGCCACGAGTCTCCCGTAGATGTTCTTTGACAAGGTGTCCTCACGCTGGTGGTCCACTCACGCCTCTCACAGAAAACCGCCAGTGCGAAAAGCACCTCTCGAAGAACTGACACAAAAAGCTATGAGGGGGAAAACTACTTCTGAAAGGACTGTTCTACACTAAAACCATCACTCCAGAAAAGTTCTTCATTCCATTTTAGTGAACTGCTTAAACTTCTTACTAAAAAATAATAGGGAGTTTCTCAGCTGAAACGGGGAAATAGAGTGGGAAGTTAAGAAAATTTTTTTTTTAAATGTTATCAATTCTTTTAAAGTACTTGTTATACCCTGTTTAGGAAAAAAATTGCTGCAGCTCTTATCTTCTTATAAACCGTTATTTTAATTTGTTTACTGTGTTATGTTTAACTGAAATAAATGATCTTACTTCGAGAGAGCTCTTGTCGTAGGTAATAACTATTAGGACTAGAGCTGCCAGATGCTAGAACCACACGGGAAACTTTAGCTAGCAGTGACCGCCCACCCAATGTCACGTGATGGATGTCAGCTTGATGCTATATAGTGGATGGTCCGCATGCCTGCCCTCCAGTTCTGTCCCGCCATCAACCTGCGCATGTCAGACCTTGAGGAGAATGCTGCTTCAGTCGACCACCATTTTCAGGTGAGTATTTCACCATTTTTTCTTTATTTTCTATATTTCTAGAAAAGTAAATCTTTTTTGTGCATGTCTTCTCCACCTTCCGAGTCGCATAAGAACAAGTGCGATTCCTGCGGCACGTAGCTCCCTCATAAGGATGGTCATTCCCTCTGTCTTTTCTGCCTGGGACCAGAGCACGAAACCAAGGACTGTGAGGCCTCCCAGAATTTCAGTCAGGCCACACAGAAAAGCTGCCAACAGACCCTGGAAGCCCACGTTCTTAAACTGAAGATGGCTTCCATGGAGAAGGCGCTGTGAAAGCTGCGGGGATCATCTTCCTCACTGGGGGGGGGGTTCTTCCGACTCCCACAGGAAGAAGGACAAGGAGAAACACAGGGACCACGATCGGTCTTCTTCCCGCCCACCAACTCATTCAGGAGCTGCAGATGCTGAGCGATCTCACGTTAATGGTGATAATGCTCCACCGGCCAAGTCTGCGTTTTCCTCTACGGAACAGCCCTTGGTCCCCCTGCCTGAGTTGGTTGCGGTTCAGGCGGACATCTCTAGAGTTCCGTAGAACTCCACCACTTGTTAGACTCTTCAAAACTCCTGGGTCTGAGACTGGTGGCATGGCTGATAAGTCAGTCGTTGGCTCCTCTGACGACTGCCCAGCCCAGGCTAAGTCTCACGCCAGCTCCTCTGGCGTCCGCCCAGCCATGGTGCTTTCATCAGGCCCCAATAGCAGGCCTGAAGTCGATCCGCCGGATCAGCGCCCACTGCCGCTTCGGCCACAGCTGTCCCCAGAGGGTTCTCCCTCTCTGGATCCTCATTCCCTGCTTCCTTTGGTGGAGACTCCTGACTCACCTGAGCCAGAATGCTCAACACCGGTCCTCCCTTGGGAGCTGACAACACGTACGCCACCAGCTCACCCATCTAGGCCCGTTGACCCACCCCAGATCCTGGTGGGACCCTCCACCCCTTCAGGGCCGGTGCTGGAACTTCCTCTGCCGGGTATGGTGCCAGACCTGGTGCTACCAGGCCCTTCCTATCCTCCGTCAGGTCCCTCTGCTCCTCCTTTAGGGCCTTTGCCTGGTAATCCACCATCAGGGCCTCCATCAAGACCCTTGGTGCTGCCATCAGGGCCTCCGCCTGGCCTTCCGATGCCAGGCTACCCGCACCTCACTACCCCTCTCCAGAATATCTGCCACCAGGGTACCAGACACCGGGTTTTCCAACGTCAGGCTATCCCATACTGACCTATGGTACTCCAGGCTGTCATTACCCGACACACAATTATTCGGCACCGGGTTATCGCTTTCCAGGCTACCCACCCGCATACCAGTCTTCTCCGCCCTCTCCTCTGCCTCCTCAGCCTCAGGTGGACTTTAGGGCGGTGCTTCAGTCATGGTGGAGCGAGACCAAGGCCCAGCTGGTTTCTGAATTGGACTGACATCAGCCGGTTGCGTCCTTCCCGCCGGTCTAACTGGAACCTACGCCCAGGTCCCTTTTACCAGTGGACTCTTGCCCTTCTAGCTCAGGCCAGACCTCATGCCCTACCCCAGTAGCAGGCAACAATAGGGCTTCATGGTCTCCTCTAAGGAGATCCTTCTTCCACAAACTCATTCCCTGGACAGAAGCCTTTCATCGGACTTGGACTCTGACTTTTCTGCCTCCTCTGCTTCGGGCTTTGAGACCCCTCTCTGGGGGATCCCAAGGACTCTCCCAAGTTCCCCTGGAGGATCCCTCTTTCACAGAGATCCTTCGGAAAATTCAAGAGGCGAATGGGTGGAAGACGGAGGACCAAGACCCTCAACGTAAGAGACTGGTGGAGCACCTAGACATGCCAGAGCTGTCGCCACTTCTCATTTCTCTATGGATAGGCCCACATGAGGATTTGGCCTCCACGGTTTGGCAGCAGCCTTCATCAGTGGCCGCGGTCGCCAAGAAGGCCTACAAATTATATTGGGCCCCTGAGGGCAAAGACCACCTCAGTTCTCATCCTAAGGTGGACTCTGTGGTCATTAATGCAGCCCATGACCGCACAGCTAAACCAAAACATATGAGCACCTCCCTTCCTGACAAAGAGTTGAGGCATATAGACCAGTTTAGACATAAAGTTTATTTGGGGGGGCGGGGCACGCTGCTGAGCCTGAGCAACGAGCAGCAAATATTTACAGCTTCTTATAACCTGGACAGGAATCTGCCTAAATCTTCCATTAAGAAGTCTTACTCAACTTTTTTGATCTCACCATCGTAAAGCTCACCCTTGAAAACATTAAGATGGGTAATCCTAAAAAGGATAAATTCCCAGGTGGACTTGGCAAAAGCAAGGGATCGGGAGCTTCGGGAAGGCCTGAAGATGCCATTGTTTCAGAGGAGAGGCCTGAGACTGGAGAGATTATCGCTACTTTGGGTCACAAACTTCAGACCCTTATATCTTCTATGTCCATTTTAAGTCAAAAAATAGAAGACTTTAATGGACGGGTCACAATCTTGGAATCAGAGGTAGAGGGTATTAAAGGGGACCTCCGAGATGTCCACAGGCAAGCTGATGCTTCTACAGGTGCGACTACGCTTGTGCTAAAGGAAAATCAACACCTTAAGGCAAGGCTGGAGGCCCTCGAAAATCGAGCAAGAGTGGGAAATGTTCGTATTGTAGGACTGCCGGAAGGTATCAAAGGCGACCACCTAATACTTAATATCCAGGACTGGCTTACTGAAAAGTTAACATTGGGAAGTCCGGAAGAAGCTTGGGAGGTAAAGAAAGCATACTGGGTGAATCTGCGGGGCCGATCACAGAAAACGGATGAACTGCGAACCCTCATGTTGGTGACCTCGGGTGTAGCAGCCTGGGAAAAAATTCTTAAATGTGCTCGCAGAGTAGCTGTCTTATTGCAAGATGACCACCAGGTACATTTCTTCCCTGATATCAGTTATGACACCAGGCAACGTCGGAAAAAATTTGAGGGAGTTAGATGCATTCTGAGAGGCTTGGGAGTTCCACACAACATAATTTTCCCTGCTAGGCTTCGGGTGGTACACAACAGCAAAGTATACCTATTCTCGGATCCTATAGAGGCTGGAAATTGGGCAGATCGGAGGGCAGCTGAAACACGCAGAAGAACCAAAGGCACTGAAGATGACGACGAGGCAATACCTTGAAGGCATTCTGAAGGTGACTGCTTATTACCGAATCGTAATGCTATTTTGCATTGCCCCAGTACTGTTTCGACATTTCATCGAACTTTATCTCAATCGAATAGATAAAACGATCGGACTTTTTGTAGATTTCTCATGGAAAGTTACTTTCATATTTACAACAGATTTGAGCTACCTGCGATGTCTTAGTTTTCATGGGGGTGTAAATTTCATTTACTACCTAATCTTATTTTAGGTTAGGAATAAAAGAGGCAACGGTTGTTTAGTTATCTTCTCCAGGTTTAAGTAGGGTATTTTCGAGCTGTTAAAATGTTTTTTGCTTTAGAGATGTTTCTCTCTTGCATTTAGATAAATACATGGCACCACTAGCCCTTTTTATTAAAAAAGGGGCATGGCTAATTCTCGGACTAGAATTGCTGGACAATTTATTAACATCGACAAATGCCATGTAGCTCATGGGTTCTATACTCTGCACAAACAGAGTAATTTTATCATACTGGCTTAAATTTACTATAGGAATACCCCTAATGTTGTATCAGTATATAGTAGATGCAAAGAGCTCCTTTGATTAAGGAAATAGTTATTTCCAATGGTAATACTGTGATTTGATGGACTGTCTGCTATATGAGAAATGTTTGTTATGAATATGACAAAATGAAAAAATAAAGTATATAAAAAAAAAGACGTAAAGTTTATTCGTCCTCCATATTGGCCGTGAATTATCTGGCACACATGATCGTGTACCAGAAATCTATCGTAGGTCAGCCTAAGTCAGAGTTTGAGGCCTTGCCCGACTCTGAGGCTAAAACTAAGATTGCACAAATGGTCAGGACAGCAGAAATCTCCTGCAGTCATTCCCGAAGGGTTACATATGGTGCCGTAGGTGCTTTTACCCGGAGCACCGCTACTGCTGTTAGCATGCGTCGGTACTCCTTGCTGCAGGTATCTGGATTGGTCCAAGATGTCAAAGCTACTATTCAGGATGCCCCCTTCCGAGGTTCAGTTCTCTTTGTGGGTGACGTCAAAAACATCATAACTGAGCTGCAGGACAGTGGCAAGGCCTTGTGCTCTGTCCAGTCCATGTATCGCTCCAACTCCAAACCTAAGCAGCCTTTTTATCACAAGCAAAGGCATTAAAACAGACAACAGCCCACCCAACATCAGACCAATCATCGGGCTCGTTCGCCAGTGGCCATCCCTCCAGCCAAGTCACAGCGGACTTCTGGGGCGCCGCTCCCCCACCCCCCCGCCTCCTGATTTTCGGCATGGCCCCCCAGCCTCAGCTACAGAGGAACCAGTAGGGGGGCAGATTTGCTAAACATCTAACTAGATGGGAGGCCATCACTACAGACTCATGGGTCATTCAGCTAGTCGCTCAAGGCCACACCATAGAATTCACAGAAAGATCTCCAACAAATCCGGGTCACATTTCTCTCATCATTCCTTCTGGTGCCCAAAAAGATGGGGGACCTCTGTCCGATCCTAGATCTAAGCACGCTCAATCTGTACGTAGAGTACAAAAGGTTTTACATACTGACCCTGCCGGGTCTGTTGCCACTACTTCACCAGGAACATTGGCTCTGTGCCCTGGATGTGCAAGATGCTTACCTGCATATTTCAAGTCTTTCCCTTCCACCGTTGCTTCCTCCAGATTACTTTCCAGGGGGAACATTTTCAGTTCAAGGCGCTCCCCTTTGGTCTTCCCTTGGCTCCCAGGGTGTTCACCAAGTGCCTAGTGGTGGTGGCAGTGGCTTTACGCCACTAGGACTTGTGTGTGTTCCCATACCTTGATGACTGGTTTCTGTTGGCGCTGTCGAGGAACAGCCATGTAGCCTCTTTGTCCGTCATCTTGGACCTTTTTCAGCCTTTGGGAATTGCAGTGAACTATCCCAAGTCCCACCTTATTCCTTCGCAGCACCTCCAGTTTATTGGGGCAGTGCTGGATACAGTTCAGGGTCAGGCCTTCCTCCCCTTGGACAGGCCGGGGACATCGCGACAACAGGCCAGCCAAGCAGCACCCAGCCGATGGGCCACAGCCTGGTCTGTCTTACGCTTACTGGATCTCATGGCCAAGGCTATTCCCACTGTTCCTCTAGCCAGGCTCCACATGCGAGTTACACAGTGGACACTGAGAGTACAGTGGGACCAGAGATCAGATGACAGATCACAGAATCCTGGTATCCAACACCATGCGTCGGGACCTATGATGGTGGCAGGGTCTGAGCAATCTGTCTAGGGGCCTCTTTCCAATCTCCCTCCACTACCCATACCCTGGCAATGGATGCTTCTGGCCGGGGCTGGGGGCGCTCACCTGGGGGATCACAGGATTTGTGGATCCTGGTCTCAGCAGGAGCTCTACGTCCTTCAGGCCTTTCAGCCCCTCCTCTGCTCAGGCATACTCCTTGTCCAGATGGACAATATGAGTGTGGTGTGGTACATGAACAAACAGGGAGGCACACAATCATACCCCCTTTGCATGGAAGTGATCAGAGTGTGGTATTGGGCAGTTCAGCACAACCTCCAGCTGACGGCGGTGCACGTCCCAGGAGTTCTCAACGTCCTGGTGGACAGTCTCAGCTGCATTTAGACAAGGGCACATGAATGGGAACTGAGACAATCGGTAGTCTAGGGTTTATTCGATCTTTGGGGTCATCCAGAACTAGATCTGTTTGCCTACCCATCCAACGTAAACTACCCAGTTTCTGCCCACTCGTTCCCAGGCCTGGTGTTTTCTGGCAAGACGCACTGTCTCTCTGCTAGACAAGGAGGTTCTTGTACGCCTTCCTTCCCTTCCCACTTCTGCAGAGGGTACTTCTGAATCTACAGGCCGAAGGGGTTTGCATGATTCAAATTGCCCCTTATTGGCCTCGCCAAATTTGGTTCCCTCTGCTCTTCCAGTTGTTGGTGGAGCTTCCGGTACCATGACCCCTCTGCCAGGACCTGCTGACCCAGGATCAGGGCAAGCTACTACATCCAGGTCTTGAGTCCTTTCACCTTCACGTGTGGCACCTGCTTACATAGCTGCTGCACGCTTTGGGGTCTCTTCCAGAGTTGTACAGGTCTTTGTGGAGGCCCAAAAGCCATCCACAAGAACTACATATGCTATGAAATGGAAGTGGTTCTCCATTTGGGCAACATCTGAGGGTTGGGACCCTTTCTCTTCCCAGTCCCACAGGTCAGGGAGAACCTGCTGCACCTGCTTGACCTTGGCCTTAGTTACTCTTCTCTGAAGATCGATTTGTCTGCCATTTCTGCCTACCACTCTGCAGTGGACGGCAAAACCCTGGCTCAGTTGGAGGTTTCCGAAACCTTTCTGAAAGGAATTCTCCATCTGAAACTCCCAGTCAGGAACCCTGTTCCTCTGTGGGATCTGAATTTTATTCTCGAAAAGCTCACTTTGCCTCCCTTTGAACTGGCCACGAGCAGCAGCCTACGCTGTCCTTCTTGGAAAATGCCATTACTTATGCTCGAAGGATTTCTGCATTTCAGGCCTTCGTGTAAGGAACCTTATTTGATTTTCCACGGAGACTGCGTGGCTCTGCGTACAAATCTTAAGTTCCTACCAAAAGTAGTTTCTGAGTTTACTTTGAATCAGACAATACCAATGTACTGTTCTGAGCACTCTAACCAAGGGGTGGCCATTCTGCACACTCTCGATGTGTACAGAACTTAGTGTTACTATACGAACCGGACTAAATCAGTCCGCAGAACAGATCAGTGTTTAGTTTTCTTTACGCCCGAGAGGGAGGGCGCTGCAGTTTCCAAACAGTGTTTGTCCAAATGATTGGCAAACTGCATTTTGTTTTATCACAAGTATAACAAGCCACTCCCAGGGGAAGTTAAAGGGCACTCAGCCAGAGGCATGGCTGCATCTACTGCTTGTTTCAGAAATGTTTCTGCCACGGATATTTGTGCAGCAGCCACTTGGAGCTCTGTCCACACCTTCGCTAAGCATTGCAGTCTGGACATTGCTTCTAGGTGCAGGGCAAGCTTTGGACTAGCTGTCCTTCAGGGCCTCCTGTCTTAATTCTGTACCTACTGCAGACCTTTCCTGCCTCCCGTATTTCTCAGTCTTTGACTTCCACTGCTTTGGACTTGGTACTAATGGTTATTACCTACTTCAAGAGCCCTCTCGAAGTAAGATAGTACAGTTGCATAAGAACTTACCGTAACAGTTTATCTTCAAGAGAGGCTCTTGCAGTAGGTACCTTTTTACCTCCCACCTTCCCCCTGCTTCTGCGGCTGCTTCTTTCTAGTTTTTGTTTTGGTTCCAGGAGCCCGCTCCTTTCTCCTGTCGCACCTTCTTAGGTCTCCGGTGGGAGAACTGGAGGGCAGGCATGGTGACCACCCACTTTAGTCTTTGACTGGGTGACCAAAGTAGTAGACCAGGGAGGGGCTGTGGACATGGCCTACCTAGACTTTAGCAAGGTATTTGACACAGTCCCACACAAAAGATAAAATCGTCAAATTAACCAGCCTGGGAGTGGGTCCCAGGGTGGTAGCCTGGGTAAAACATTGGCTGGACAACAGGACACAGAAGGTAATTGTAAATGGAGTCCACTCTGAAGAAAGAGGGGTTACTAGTGGGGTACCGCAGGATTCAGTACTGGGCCCAGTCCTTTTTAATGTCTTTATAAGTGACATTGCAGAGGGACTGGAAGGAAAGTATGCCTCTTTGCAGATGACACAAAGATCTGCAACAGGGTTGATGCACAAGGAGGCGTGGAAAGGATGAGAAGGGACTTGCAAGGTTGGAGGAATGATCAGAAGTATGGCAGCTTGAATTCAATGCAAAGAAGTGCAAATAATGCACCTGGGAAACAAGAACCCAGGGAAGATTACACAGTGGGGGGTAACAACAACAAAAAAGGAAAGGGACCTGGGGGTAATCATATCAGATGACCTTAAGGTTAGCAAGCAATGTGAGAAGGCAGTAGGGAGCACTGGGGGTATACTGGGATTCATAGGGAGAGGCATCACCAGCAAAAAACAGGAAGTTGTTATCCCTCTGTACAGACAGTTGGTGAGACCCCATCTGGAGTGCTGTGTCCAGTTCTGGAGAGCCCATCTCCGCAAGGACACACAGGATAGAGACAGTCCAGAGGAGGGCAACTAAAATGGTGCAGGGTCTGCAAGAGAAGCTGTACGAGGAGAGACTAAAGGAGCTTAATATGTATACCCTGGGAGAGGGGGACATGATAGAAACTTTAAGTACCTCAGTGGAATCAACAAAGTCCAAGAGGGTAGCATCTTTCAGAAAAGAGATGTGCAAGAACAAGGGACACAATTTAAAGATGGGGGGTCAGGGCAATGTGAGGAAGTATTTTTTCACAGAGAGGGTAGTGGATGCATGGAACAGCCTTCCTGAGGAGGTTGTGGGGTCTAAAACTGTGGGAGAATTCAAGAATGCATGGGACAGACATAAGGCAATTCTTGTGGGGGGTAGGAAGAAATAGGCTGTTGGTTAACTAGGATTTGCGGCCTATCCTGTAGGTAGGGAAATGGGCAGACTAGGTGGGCCAAGTGGTCCTTATCTGCCGTCAAAGTTTGTTTCTGTGTAACAGCATCACGCTGACGTCAGTCACATGACGTCGGGTGGGCAGTCCCCCACCAGTCACTGCTAGCTAAAGTTTTCTGTGTGGTACTAGCACCTGGCAGCTCTAGTCCTGATGGCTATTACCTACTGCAAGAGCCTTTCTCGAAGATCTACTGTTACGGTAAGTTGTTACGTAATTGTACTTTTCCCACAGAAACAGATTAAATCTCTCATTCTTTCAATTAACCAGTAAAAACCAGTAAATATAAAAAAAACATGGCAAAGTGTGGATATTTGGATTTTATGTACACCCTTGGTGTGTGCATAAAATCCTCATAAGCCACACTTTCCCATGCTTTATTCTATATATAAATCACATTGAAGATTTCTGTTTAAAAAATGGAACTTGAATTTAACTTCAGAATGTTTTACATTATAGAAAATTAAGCTTCTGTGTGGGAACTGGATTGTCTCAACTGAATTTCAGAATTTTAGAACGATTTGCTTGAGACACTGTCTTGTTGTTATAAGTGTACCTGGAATGTTTAGGAATAAACAGTCTTGATTGTCTAAGATGTCATGTTTTGTAATTAGGACCCCCCCCGGCCGTACTGGACTTCTAGGAAATGTAAAGTATAATGGGGGGGGGGGGCTGATAATTGTGAGCGTTATCTGATCAGATATGCCAGTTTTATTTATTTCAAAGGTTTTTCCCAAGAAAGACATACTGATCTGGCAACAACTCTTTCCAGAATGTGTCCCGGAGGAAAGGGAAGTGTGGAAAAGATGATAGATGCAAATTACAGAATAGAAGTTACATAGAATGGAATAAGTATGTCAGAAATAAACAGGACATTTATGCCTAAGAATAAATTGACAGTATGTGAGTTACCTTGCAATAAACTGTGAAACTAAGCAAAAGAACAATTAAATAGATAGCAACTTAACAAAATAAGAAACTGTGGGAAGACTGAATTGGGGGGGGTGCTGATGGAGAGTGAACATTAGGTAAATTACAGGTTAAAAAATAATTATTAAAAAAACAAATAAATCAGAAGCAACTGCAGGAGTGAGTAGAGCACTCAACAGAGGAGAGCTGTAGGAGCAAAGTGAATAGAAGGGGAAACTTTATTGCACTGTACTAACAAGAAACCTTCAAAATAATTCTAACTAAAGCCCTGCAAGCTCGTAGTAATGCACTCCTGATTTTTAACTGTTATGCCAATTCTGCTGTTGTACACACATTTGTAAATGTTGCATAATTGCATTGCAGTTTGTAAGTACATACTGTGTACATACTGTCTTATAGCTTTGGTTTCTGTGTATAATTATTGCATTGTAAATTTATGCTTATATATTTTCTTCTCCCTCAACTCCTCAACTATCACCCCCTCCCCTGTCACATTTCTGAACAAGAGTATCCTTGTATTTGTGTAGTTTGATCTGGTGAAATAATTCATGTTGTGCAAATGTATGCTAATTTATAGGCATTTCCCATATACTGTGCTACCCAGAGTACACTTCGATTCACTTGGTTAGTAGGAATTTTGCTACTATCTAGTCTATGTTGGTATTGTGTTCCATTGGTTCACAACCCTTTTGGAGAAGTGCATACTAACATTAACTCTTATTTATTAAAAGCTATACCATGCTTTTACCTACTTGCCAGAAAGAACTCTCTGATTATGAAACCATTTATTCTGTTTCCAGTTAATCTGGAAATCCCTTTTGAGCTCTTAGTGGTTTATGACATTAAAGGCCGCCTTTAGAAGCAGCAGTACTAGTTTGTGTTCTCAGCTTTATCCTTTACTTCATGCTTTCCACAACTGCGAGTTGAAGGTGCTAGTAAGTGTTGAACATTATCTTGGAGGAACTGCTTGCATAACCGTCAGATATACTGTATTAAATGGTTCTTTTCGAGGGTGGTCTGAGTTACCAACTTACTAGCACAGCTGTAGCCATTACCCTTGCCATCCAGGCTCATGCCCTGAGTCTTGGACGTCTGGTACTGGCTGGCTCCTCCCTCTGACATCCTTAACTTGTTGAGCAAAGTAATCTCCTCAGAGGCCTGGTCCTCCTCTAGGGTCCCTTCTGTGGGGGACAAACGGCAGGTTACTTGCCTGGAGGCTGGAGTTAATGAGTGAGTTAAGGCATGGATGGATTGTCTGACTTGGACCCCAGGTGTTCCATGGATAGGAAAGGGATTCTGAGGGCGATAGAAAAAGTTCCTAGGTCAGGCCCAGGTGCTTGAAAATAAAAGTTGAGGGGGAAAAAAAAAAGTGATTTGGGTTTACATACACACATGTACCTGTCAAAATTCCTCTGCCAGAAGGGTTGTTTTAGAAAGGATTTGTCGAGTATAAAAGATGGAGACTGCCTCCCCCCCACCACATACACATACATACAGTATATGAAAACATAGTAACTACAGATGCAGTACTCTTATTAAGGTAAGGCTCATACGGGTCTTACCTAGTGCTGAATTTGTGTTAGGTTTTAAGATATCCAGTAGGACAGAGAATGTTTGTAGGATACACCAAGCTATTTTTATTACAGTGGCATTTAACCTGTTTTTTGGTTTATTATTTAGGAATTCTGTACACTCCCTGGAAAGGGCAGCTTACAAACAAAGGCTCCGTGGTGTGCAATATAACATTAAAGTCGTTTCATGGTTCGCTTCCAGCAAAGTTGTAAGTATCTTTTTTGGTGCTGTAATCAAAACAATTTCTCCATCTTGCAATAGGTTTCATGAGACCGTGTCTCTCGGTCTGAACTTTCGTAAACAGTTGATTATGAACTTCATGTAAACACAGATATCTGTACTTCACACATTATTGGTTTCATATCCAAGTTTAGAACAAAAATAATTTGAGTCACTTTATGTTGTCAGTGGGAATTACTTACAGCGTTGGTAATATGCACCCTGACCAGGGGCTTACTGGTACAGCAGTAGCTTTGAGTTTTCCCTAGCAGCACAGAATTTTGGTAATTGGAGTGTTCCACTGCTCAGTTTTTGTCTCTTTTGTACTAGTGTACTGGGGCAGCAGCACTGTCTTCATGTCATTTATATTTTTTCTAGTTTTTATTTCTTCCCTTTTGAGTAACTGTAGCTGGTAGAGGCTGTTTGTTTCTACAAGCAGTCTCTTTAAATTCAGTTGTGTGCTTTTAAAAGGAACCGTAAATTGGCAAGCCTGTTTTTTTTTCCTTCATTTACAGCTTCTGTGAAAGCCTGGGTGAGTTTGCCACAGCTAGTACTGTATCTGTAAAATTTTAAAAGGGTGTTTAAAAGTAAGCCTTTGCTGTACTTGTCTGCTTGTTGGGGTTCTCTGTTTTTAGCTGCCCCCCGGTGTTGCAGATTGCTCGGTTTTGATTTGTTTGGTTTGATAGTGTACTTACAAGTGTAGCAACATTATTTTTTTTTTCTCTTGTCCTTAAATATTTTCACTGCCGTTTCCTCTCGGGTGTTAGTCGCATGAGTACCAATTGTGGCACACTTCCCAGTGACTGAGCATGAACCTTTAACATGCACATGCGGCAGAACTTACTAAGAGCTCTTCTCGAAGATCTACTGTTATGGTAAGTTCTTAAGTAACTGTACATTTTCCTGGACATAAAGTCTCCACCACTCATTCACACTAATAGGAGTACCCCGGAGGCGCTAGAACCCAGCAGGAGCCAAACTTTTTCAGGAGGTCCGGTGCCGAGATGGAGCCACGAGGAAGTGGCACCGCGAGCCAGGCTCGTGTGGTATAGAATATCTTGGCGTCAACCTTCCAACTGCCTCAGTTCCTTTTTTCATGCCATCGAGTGCACTTCAATGATGACGACACTCACCGGCCGGGAGTCAAACTTCAAACTAGAAGCTTAGTTTTCAGTTTTATTATTTTGTATTTTATCATGATAAGTACCAATTATATTTTAATAAATTTCTTACATGTACAAGAAAGAAGTCTTCAGCCCTCCATTGACTGAGTCAACCATGAGTGGGGCAGGTGACGGTAGGGAGACTTCGTATGAAAGCTGTTTAGTCAGCCGGGCAGGGTCTGGTTCGCCGCCCTCTCTGGAGGGGGGGGTCTGACGACGGACAGTCCAGTGCTTTGGGGGGGATGAGCGGTCCCCTAGAAAGCATAAAAAGAAGTGGTCCCATTCATGGCTCCGGTCGAAGAAGAAACGGCGTAACTCAAGGTCGCCCTCTGGTAGGTCTGTGTGTAGACGGTTGGATGTTAGGGTCAGGAGCTGGTCTCTGCTTCTTTCGGAGTCATTGGTTTCGGTCTCCGGCAGCCGGCCTCTTCGACACTGGAGCTCCTCTCCGCCTATTGGAGAGGCTTCCGACGAGCAGTTTCACCATTGGTCTACTCTTATGGAACAGTGGGCTCATAGGTTGTCCCGACTGCTCGAACTGGCCAGTCTGTCACCAGGGCCTTTGGGCCTCTCGGTTTTGGATCAGCAGGTGGGACGGTTAGGACTTCTAGTCGCAAGGCATCTTCTTCGGTGCCGTCAACTCTGCGCTCCAGTGTCTATCCAACTCACATGGCTGCAGCGCAGGGGTCCACACTGATGCCTTTATCTCCTGCCATTTTTCATCCTTTACCTTCAAATCGCAGTTCTCAGACTTCTGCAATGGTGCCATTGACTGCGGTGCCGATTTCTCTGGCGCACAGGTCCCTTTCAGCAGCGCAGGTGCATACCCTGTTGGCAATGTCCTCAGGACCAGGGTTGGTGTCAACGCTGTGTGTGGTGCTGTGCTACCCATCGGTGCCCTCTTCTGTGCCGGGGGTGGCGTAGGTGCCATGTGCAGTGTCGCGCTCCCTGTCAGCGCCTTGCACGATGCTGTTTTCTGTGTCGGTGCCGTCTCTGTACTCGACGCCGTTTTCTTCCACAGCGCCGAGGATGTGTGTGGCGCCATTTAATTTCCAGAGGTTTTTGACTCTGATTCTTTCTCCTCCTCTTCTTCCTCCTGGTTTTCATTTCTTTCCTGTCTATACAGTCCCCCTTGGACTGTCAGGAGATGATTTTGAGCCCGATCCAGATCTTTGGCTGGGTGATGATGTGGATGCCGATTCTGCCCTGGGGGCAGGGATCAATCCTCCTGCAGAGACTGTTGGTGAAGACCTTTCCTTTACGTCTCTGCTCAAGAATTTAAATTCTACTCTTTCTCTTCAGACCGCGGAAATCGGTCCTGGGAAGCTTCTGCGTCTCCAGTGTCTGCATGTTCTGGAAATCCCTATGGATTTAACCCCTCCGGTACAGCCCTGTTTTGAGACTCTTTCCCAGATGGTGTGGAAGAATCTGGCTCTTATTCTTTCTGTGGCTAAGTCCATAGATAGGAAATATGCCCCTCCCAAGGATCGCCCCATCTTGGTCTCCCAAGTCTTTGCTGATGCCATAGTGGTCCTGGCAGAGAATGATAGAGCTGTCCTGCCTCAGGAATCCACAGCCTGTCCTATAAACAAAGAATCTCGCAAGATAGACACCTTAGGTAAGAGGGTCTTTGCTGCCTCAACCCTGGGCATGCAAAATGCCAGCTACCAGGGCTATTTTTCTCAATGAGTATGTTCTTTGGCATTCACTCAAATCAACGGTAGAAGCTCTGCCCAAATCGGAGGTTAACCCCGAGCTACTAAAGACCATAACTAGAGATATTGAGTCCAATAATCAACAAACTAAAGCTGCAGTGGACTCTTTCGATACTGCTTCCTAGGCGGTCGCGGCTGGCATTTGCACCGGTCGCCATTCCTGGCTGTGTACTTCCAGCTTTACTAATGACGCCCATCAGAAAGTCATGGCCTTTCCTTTCAATGGTATATATCTGTTTAGGCCTCAGGTGGAACAAGCACTAGAGGCCACACAGAAGACTAGGTCTGCCATTAATTAAGACAGTTAGACCTCCACCAGCTCCCTCTCGAAGAGGTGGGAACAAGCGTCAGTTTCACAACCATCATTCCTTTCGTGGCAAAGGCAGAGGAGGCTTTAACAGAAACCAAACTCCTCAGCCACAAAAGAAAACGCAGCAGAAGGCACAAGGCCCAAAAGCACCCAGTGCCATCTTCTGAGTTTCCGGCCCAGGTCCCACCTCCGCTGCTGAGGGGGACTCTTCCTCGACAGTAGGAGGATGTCTGACTCAATTCTACAACCAGTGGAAATCTATTACATCAGACAAAATGGGTCCTCAGGATAATCTGCGAGGGGTACTGTCTCAATTTGTTGGAAACCCTATTACATCAGACAAAATGGGTCCTCAGGATAATCTGAGAGGGTACTATCTCAATTTGTCGGAAACCCTCCGGATCATCCTCCCTTGCGACAGCCCAGGCTGTCTGTGGCACAGTCAGACTTTCTTGCTTCTGAGGTACAAGGCCTTCTGAACAACGGGGCGGTAGAAGTAGTTCCGCTGGATCAACGAAGCACAGGTTTTTACTCCCATTACTTTCTGGTTCCAAAGAAAACTGGCGGCATGCGCCCTGTTCCGGATCTCAGAAAGTTAAACAAATTCCTGCACAAGGAAAAAGTTCAAAATTATATCACTCGGTATCCTGTTACCTTTGATTCATCAACATGATTGGCTAGCCTCCCTGGACATGCAGGACGCCTACCAGCACATTCTCATACACCCAAATCACCATAAATACCTAAGGTTCATGGCGTTGGGTTAACACTATCAATTCAGAGTCCTGCCCTTTGGGCTATCCTTGGCGCCTCGAGTTTTTACAAAGTGCTGTGCAGTTCTTGCAGCGCATCTAAGGAAGATCGGAATCCAAGCGTTCCCATACCTGGATGACTGGCTTCTAGCAAGTCCCTCCAGGCAAGAGACCCTGGCCACGGCCTCAGACTTCCTCATATCCATGGGAGTCCTGCTGAACCGCAAAAAGTCACAGCTGTAGCCCTCTCAGAAGCTCCTTTTCATAGGAACCCTTCTGGACACCTCCTGTGTGAAAGCTTTTTTCCGGAGGACAGAAGGAGCGATATCTTACAGATAGTCTGCTTCATCAGAGAACACAGCTCAATGCGAGCCCTCTCGATGCAACGGATGCTGGGTCTCATGGCATCCTCGGTGTTCACTGTACCTTTGGCTCGTCTCCACATGAGAACCTCTCAGTGGATGCTCAGTGGTCCCCAACCACTCACCCTCAGTCCTTTCTCATCAAGGTGATGAAACCTCTGAAGAGGTCACTCACCTGGTGGTCTCAGGAGGACAACCTACTGGAAGGATATCCCTTCGCCCCTCTGGATCATCAGATCTCCATTACCATGGACACACCCCTGATGGGTTGGGGAGCTCACTGCCAGGATCTCCACACCCAGGGTACTTGGACTCAGGACGAGTCTCAACTTCACATAAATGTCCTGGAAATTAGAGCCATCCTCTGTGCAGTCCGAGCTTTGAAGGGCATACTGTGTCACAAGAACATTCTCCTTCAAATAGACAACAAGGCAGTGATGCATTACATCAACAAACAGGGCGGTGCACACTCTTACCCATTATGCAGGGAAGTAATGAAGGTATGAGAATGGTGCCTGGAGCACAAGGCTCTGATTCAGGTGGTTTATCTGCCAGGAGTACAAAATGAGCTGGCAGATCATCTCAGCAGAACAAAGACGGATCCTCACAAATGGTCTCTCGACTTAACCTTCGTTCGGTCACTCTTCCAAGAGTGGGGAACTCTGAACCTGGACCATTTTGCGTCCCCACTCAATGCAAAACTGCCTCTCTTCTGCTCCAGAAATCCAGGACCTGGCATTTTGTCAGGATGCATTCAGGCTGCAGTGGACAAAATGCTTTCTATACGCATTTCCTCCTCTTCCACTAATTCAGAGGGTACTGCTCAAACATTGAGGCACGGGGGGGCAGAATGATTCTCATCGCCCCATTCTGGCCTCGTCAGATCTGGTTTCCTCTAATTAGCAGACTGTTGGAAACCTCTCCGAAATCGCTTCCCCTTCAAACGAACCTTCTGACCCAGGGCCCTGTAGTCCATCCCAACCTGAGGTCTCTTCACCTGCACGCTTGGCTCCTTAGGAGATAGAGGAGAATAGGTTTAATGTTTCTTGTAGGATTTCGGATATTATTTTGGCTGCATGCAAGCCAGCCACCAGAAAAACCTACACAGCTAAATGGAAGCTTTTCTCTATCTGGTGTTCAAAATCATCTTGGAATCCTTTTTCCTGCCCACGGAATAAAGTCTTGGAGTATCTCTTAGACCTCTCCAACAAGGTCTGCAATACTCCACAGTCAGAGTTCATCTTTATGCAATTTCGGCATATCATGAGCCAGTACTCTCCATGTCGCTGGCTCAGCTGCCTGTAGTTAAGAGATTTCTTAAGGGGATTCTGCATACCAGACCTCCTGTTAGATGTCCAGTCGCAGCCTGGGACATTAACCTTGTGCTAGACATGCTGACTCGTAAACCTTTCGAACCTCTATCTACTTGCGAGCTGAAATTCCTCATTTGGAAGACGGCCTTCCTGGTGGCCATTACTTCTGCTAGTAGGGTATCTGAAATACATGCCTTGGTTACAGACCCCCCGGTACACTGTGCTTCACAAGGATGAAGTAGTTCTTAGGACTCTTCCTAAGTTCCTACCCAGCATTGTTTCAGAGTTCCATCTGAATCAACATTTAGTCCTTCCTACCTACTTTGCAAACTTCCAGAATGAAGGAAAGCGTACCCTTCATTCCCTAGACAGGAAAAGAGCCTTGTGGTTCTATCTGGATAGAATGAAGGAAATTTGCAAGGCTCAACAACTGTTTGTTTCCTTCAGCACAACCTGGCTTTGTTAACCTGTTGCTATCAGGTGCATTTCAGCATGGCTGGTGGTATGCCTTTGCAATTGCTATTCCATGGCACAGGTCAAGCCGGAAGGCAGAGTGTACGCTTACTCTACCAGAGCAGTCGTGGCATCTTTGGCAGAAATTTGTAATGTCCCCATTGCAGACATTTGCAATGTGGCTACCTGGAGCTCCGTGCATACTTTTGTTAAGCACTATGCTTTGGATGACCATGCCAGACGACATCACTCATTTGCAGGACAATTCTTAACGGACTTCTGTTATCCAGGAGAACCCAAGAGACAGTAATAGATTGTGTCCATAGTGGTCCTGTTGCCCATGTATTTGCGCTGCCAGATGGACCAGGGCACTAACTAAGAGTTTAAGGGGTTTGTCTAAGGTGCCACGTGGAGCAGTGGGCTGTAGCATGGCTTGCACCCGCAGTCTCCTGGTTCCAAAAAAAGCACTCTAACCTTTTGTGGCTAGACACGCTAACACTTGAGCCATTTTCTGGTGATAAATAAAAAAAAATAACTAGTACATAGAAGAGTGTGGTTAAAGTACACGTTAAAAAAAAAAAAAGAGAGAGACGGACAGAACCACTGACCAGCTTGATCTTGTTTAGCTTCTGAGATCTGACAAGCCTGTGTACAGTATGAGTATCCTGGCTGTGGTAAATAGTAGAGGCAAGCAACTGCCTGCACTCAGGAAAAAGGAAAGAGGGTGAGTGTGTGTTACTCTGTGGAGAAGATATTCCAGAAGAACTACTGTTACGGTAAGTAACCTTCCTATTTTTTTTAAGAATTGTTTCAGTCGAGCCCCACTCTTTGTCGAGTAGCGAGCAGTCCCCAGAAGAGAGGTGTTAGTTCAACTGAAGAGGTGTCAGTGTCCTCAGTCCATTGCGGGGAATAAATGACAACAAGGTGACCAGGGGCTTCTTCCCTCATAGACTGTGCAGGTGAGTGCAGCCAGTCCTAAGGAGCTGGCGGAAAAGCTGGCTTCGACTTCCAGCACCACCGTGATGCTTAATATTGACTTGCTCCAGAAAAGTACAGTAAGGGCCTTTCAGCAGGCAGTAGCACCAAGACTGGAGAGGTGTAGCCAAGACATCCACCTGATACAAATGACAGATGCTGCCTAGTGGCAGGCCATCTCAGAGGTTTCATAACACACTCTTGTCTCATGTTGCACTGCCTCCATGCCTTTAGTAGCTATGCCAAGGCCAGCCCAGCTTGTTCACATGCAGGAGGCTTGCAGGGCAAAAAGGGCACCCAAGACTGCAGATGACACTCATACGCTGCCATGTGTTCCTGGTTCAGACTGAGAGAAGACCTGACTGACGTGATAATCTTCCTTTCCAAGCCTCAGTCTGCCTGGTATCTGGCAGTCTGGGTACAGCCTGGCTGTGGGGATGGCTTTGTACACCACTGAAGTCCACAGACTGGTTCAAACAAAATGAAGTCTTGCTGTATTCTGACAATGCAGTTAGCCCCAGCACTTGAACTGCCCCGGAGAGTTAAGGGTTAAATTCTATGCAATGCAAAGAACGTTGAGCTCGAGCTCTGTTTTCAAACCTCTGTCCCTGGTACATTCTAATGTAACTATCCGATGCTTTACTCCGCCTAACTGTGAAGACGCTCTGGAGATTTCTCCTTGCTACTTCGGTTTGGTAGTAAAAAATTGGTCGGTTTTGTCAACAGTTTCGTTTTTTCGGTCATCAAATCTCGTGTCTACGGTACAGGTAGTGTAGTTAGTAGATAGTGATAAAAATTGTTTTCTTTTGGTTCTTCATCGGTCGGTCCAGTGTAGAACCGAAACAGTTCTGTGTATTTCTAAAAGTTTCTCTTTGTTGTAGTTTCGGTATCTTTCGGTCTCAAAAAAACGAGACTTTGGCTGTTTTTTCCATGACCCATAATCCTGTTGGTGACTGAAAGATTTTGTTGTTACCTGGCTTGAACGCCTTTTAGATTAACTTAATAAGAAAAAAGCACAATGTCTGAGAAACCCAAAAAGAAAACTGGTCCCACTGGGTTTCAACTGCACGGAGTGTGGGGAGGCTTTTGCCAAAGCTGTTCCTCACCTCATCTGTGTTTATTGTCTGGGGTTTGACCACCTAAAAACAAACTGCCAAATTTGTGCAAATTTTCCTAAAGCCACGCTGGATAAGCATTTAAATTGGATGAAGGAAAAAGCGTCCAAGAAATCCGCTGATCCGGATGGCCAGCCTGGTTCAGGTCCGACCGAACCTGAGGAGGTACCAGCTGACCTGGGCGATACCTCTTTGGGCAAAAGAAAAAACGATTCCGACTAAAGGAAAAAGGAAATCGTCTGGTTCAAACCCAAATCCACAGATCCCAATCGCCGAGGAAATTGCGAAAGTGATCAGTATAGTCCACTCGCTTCGACCCAATCTGACCGAACCGATGCAAGGTGATCAGTTGAGTCTGTTCAGGTTCCCTCTGAATATGATCCGGAGGCCTTTTACGAGTTGGAGTGGGGGAAGGGGGAGGAGGAGGAGGAGGAAGGGGGGGAGGAGGAGGATGAGAAGGATTTTGGAGGCCCAGATGAGCCAGTGAAGCCTGACATCTCCCCAGGCAGGCCTACCTCAGTTTTCCTCCCAGACTTTGAGTCCCCTTCCCACTTTTTGTTTTACAAGAAAGTGGCAGAGACTTTTCAGCTTCCGACTGTGGTAGCTTCTGAATAGGAAGAAGAACCTGACTTTGTGCAGATGATGGATGTCCCAGAGTCAAAAATATTGTCTATTACCCTGCACAGATCTTTGGGGAAACGGACACAAAAAATTCTTCAGATCCCCACTTCTGTACCTCCTGTGGACAAAAAGATGGACAGGAGATATATGTTGTCAGGTTCTGGAACAGAATTCCTCTACTACAACCATTGCAGTCATGTTGGGGTTGTGCAGGCTGCAGCCTGTGACAAGGCTAATATTCCCTTGGTTTCACACCTCCCAGATAAGGATTCCAGGAAGCTGGATGCTATGGCAAAAAAACAGTACTTAGCATCTTCCTTGGGACTCAGGTAGGCCTCCTATATGGCCTATGTGGCTAGGTACCAGAATTCTAGGTAGGGTACAATTCTGGAACTAGCAAAGAATGCCCCTCCCCAGCTGGCCAAGGAGCTGGAACAGGTGGCTGCAGATGGGATCGAGGCAGCCAAGGTTCAGTTTCATGCTGCTGTGGACTCAAATAATATATCATCAAGAGTCATGGCTACAGGGCTCCAGATAAAGGGAGTAACAACCCATTTTACTCACCTCATTTTAGGAAATACTTTTCAGAAATGTTTTTTATGAGTACCAGTACTCACCCAACATTTGTAAATACTCCACACTCCAAAGAATAGTGCTTCATAACATAACTGGCTATTCAAAAGGAGCGTTTTTTCCAGATTTACAGCACTCATAAGCATCCCAGTTTTGTTTTGTTCACTATAGTTTAAAACTGGTGAGTAAATTACTCCTACCTGCCAACATTGTCTGGAGCATTGCTGGCACTTGGATCAGTTTTTATCTAGGAAAAAAAAACTACATTTAAAATGTACTCCTCACTCTACTCTGTCCAGACATTTGTACACATCTGAATTTGGTTTTACTCACCTCACTTTCAAAATGAGGAGTACAATACTCATCCCAAAAAAACCTAATCTGGAGCCCTGCATGGCTACATCTGTCTTCTTAAGGAGATTTGCTTGGCTCAGATGTACTAGCCTTTCTCAGGATACCCAGGCTAAGGCCATGGATTTCCCTGTTGCACAAAACTCTCTGTTTGGGGAGCAGACAGAGATGTGTATGAAAAAGATGGATGAATACAGGACCACCTACAGGAGTGCAGTAGCCAAGGAAATGCAAGCTACTCCTCAGAAGCAGCAGTCTAGGGCTGGCAGGGGTAGGCCTTTTCACAGGCCTTTTTACCAAGCCCAGGCCTCCTCTGTTTTCCAGCAGAGGGTTTTCTATAGAGGGAGAGGCAGAAGGGGGATGAGCAGGGCTGCATCCACCTCCCGCCTAAGACTCCTGCCAAGCAGACACCCTGATGTGTCAGATCTGGTTGCCTCCTCTATTCCAGTAGGGGGTAGACTGTCTTACTTCTTCCAGGCATGGATGTCTGCTACTTCAGACAAATGGGTCCTGGAAGTGGTAAGCTAGGGACTTGCTCTCAGTTTCAAGAAATTTTCCAAAATAAGAACAAGATCCTTTAAGCCTGCCACATCTCTGGAAACAGCTGCTTTAGAGGCAGAGGTTTCCTTCTTGTTGCTTCTAGAAGCTGTGGAGCAAGTTTCCTCTATTACACAGAGGGAAAGGGTTGTACTCAAGGTACTTCCTTACTCCAAAAAAGACCGGGGAGTGGTGACCCATCCTAGACCTAAGATATCTGAACAAACATCAAAATGGTGACTCTGGGAATCATTCTTCCCCCTCTGAGGCCAGGAGACTGGCTAGCCTCTCTGGACCTCAAGGATGCCTGTTTTCACATTCCAATCAGATGCTATCACAGAAAGTACCTCAGGTTCGAGTTGCCCTCAGGTCATTATCAGTTCAGAGCAATGCCCTTCGGCCTGACATCTGCTCCCAGAGTTTTTACAAAATGCCTAGCAGTGGTAATAGCCTTCCACAGAAGGCAGGGCATCTCTGTGTTCCCCTGTCTAGAAGACTGGCTCATTGTAGGCCAGTCTTCAGACCAAATGAAGTGAGCTCTGACTGTTACCCAGAGGCTTCTGGGTTCCCTAGGGTTTCTTCTCAGTCTTTCCAAGTCAGTGTTGGAGCCAGTTCAGCTTCTCACCTTCATAGAGGTAGAGCCGGATACCATCCAAGCAAAGGCTTTTATCCCTCTTCCAAGGGTGAAGGCTCTCACAGATCTGGCAGCCACTTTCAGACCTCAAGTGTCTTGTCTGGCCAGGCATTTTCTCCAGCTTCTAGGCCACATGGTAGCTTCCACTGCAGTGATCCAAGGAGCCAGGTTCCAAATGAGGGACATTCAGTTTCACCTCAGATCCTTCTGGTCTCAGAAAAAGCACCCCCTTACCAAGTTAATTCCAGTAACTCAGACTCTTGTCCAGGCTCTCCAGTGGTGGTTGGAGGACGACAATTTCAGGCAGAGTCCCTTTACTTCACCAAGCACTCTCAGTTGTTCTCACAACAGATGCATCCCTTCTGGGTTGGGGAGCTCATTTGGGGAACCTCACTGCTCAAGGCAGATGGTCACAGCAGGAATCCCTCCTTTACATCAACCTTCTGGAACTCAGTGCTGTGTTTCTAGCCCTTCAAGCATTCTCAGAATCGATTCGGGGGAAAGTGGTGCAAGTCAGGACAGATAACACCACCACCATTTTTTTTTTTCCAATTGTTTAACCAGGAGTAGCACGCTAAGCTGAAAGCTTGTTTACAGGTGCAACCTGGGAGCAAAGGGAAGTTAAGTGACTTGCTCAGAGTCACACAGTATGCAAGTCGGGGCTGTGGGATTCAAACCCAGGTCTCCAGATTTGCAGCTCAGAGCCTTAAACCACTGCGCTTTACTGCCTCCCAAACAAGCAAGGGGGCACTCTGTCCACGGCCTTGTGCACAGAAGCCATGGAGGTATGGTTGTTGGCTTACTCTCTCCAGACCTCCCTGATAGCAGTGCATCTTCCAGGGAAGGACAATGTGCTGGCAGATGCTCTCAGCAGGATTTCTCAGGGTCACCCCGAGTGGTCCCTGAATTACCAAGTTCTTCACATCATTTTCAGGAGATGGGGTACTCCAGAGATGGATCTCTTTGCAGCCCCAGACAGTCATCAACTTCCTCTGTTCTGTTGCAGATCCCCAGTCCTGGGGTCTGTAGCTCAGGATGCTCTCCTGTTGGATTGGACAAACAAGTTTCTATATGCCTTTCCTCCTTTTCCTCTGATATTTAGAGTACTGGTAAAAATCAGGTCTCAAGTCCTGTACAGTGATATTGGTGGCACCAGATTAGGCCAGACAACCTTGGTGTCCCCCTGTTGCTGTCCCTGGCAGTGACAATTCCTCTCTGTCTTTCCAGGAGGCACAACCTCCTGTCCTTCTCTTGGGAGGATTTTGTACCCCAGTCTCCGGTCTCTCAGACTCGAAGCCTGGCTTTTGAAGAGTTAGAGTATGCAACATTGCACCTCTCACAAGGGATTCTGGATGTTCTGAAGGTTTCTAGGAAGCCTTCCACCAGAAAAACTTACAATTCTAAGTGGAAGAGAGTCAGCATTTGGTGCTCTCAGAAGAATGCACAGTCAGATTCCGCTGGCATATCCACAACTCTGGATTATTTGGTCCATTTGAATGGCTTAGGCTTGCCACTCTTAAGGTTCACCTAGCAGCTGTGTCTGCTTTTCTTTCTGCAAGGAAGGGATCTTCCCTTGCGTCTCACCCTGTCTTTAGTAAATTCTTCAACGGTCCGGTACATCTCAACCCTCTCTTTAGGGAACCAGCTCCGGCTTGGGATCTGAATATCTGTATTGCACAACTCATTCAGACCCTTGTCTTCAGCTGAACTAAAGTATTTGACTTGGAATACTGTCTTCCTGGTGGCCATTACTTCTGCCAGAGGATCAGTGAGTTACAGGACCTGTCAGTAGAACCTGACTTTGCCTTTCACAAGGCAGGTCCTCAGGACAAATTGAAAATTTCTTCCTAAAGTGGTTTCAGATTTTCCCCTTAACCAGTCCATGTCCCTGCCAGTGTTTTTCACTGACCATTCTTCTTCAGGTGAGAGAAGGCTGCACAGTCTGGATGTAAAAAGGGCATTAAGCTATTATATGGACCATACTAAGGCCCATGGAAATGGCTGCTCTCAGTTGTTTCTCACTTGTGAAGAAGTGGGAAAGGGTAAACCTGCCACCAAGAGAACAATAGCCAGGTGGATTGTCTCTTGCATTCAGTTCTGTTACACGAAATTGGGCAAGGAGCCTCCCTCAGGCTTGAGGGCTCACTCGACCAGGAGTACAGCTGCCTCTTTGGCAGCAGCTAGGAATATTCCCCTATTGGAAATCTGTAAAGCAACCACCTGGAAAACTGTTCACACATTTACCAAGCATTACTGTCTGGATACTCAAGCCAGAAGTGATGCTAGGTTTGGCACAGCAGTGCTGCAGAGCCTCTTCCCAAAGTAGGTTCCGTGGAGCCCTTCTCCAAGGGGGTACTGCTTGGTAGTCTGCATATTGCCAGAATACAGCAAGACTTCATGTTGTTTGAAGAAATAATTACTCACCATCGTAATGTTGTTTCTTCTAATGGAGTCTTGCTGTATTCTGACTTCCCTCCCTGCCTCCCCTCTCAGAACCTTCTTTTGGGATGTGGGTTTGGCAGGTGCAGTATTGCACCCCAGAGGTGTACCTCTTTAACCCATTCTGGCTAGGATGGGTATTACTGAATTTTAAAAAATTATTATTATTCTTAAGTTATTATCACAATCTAGATAAAGGCTTTCTTCTTGGGTTCTCGACTTGAGACTTTTTGGACTCAAGGACTTGTTGGCCTATGGCTTAAAATTTCATAAGCTAGTTAGGTGGCATTAGTGCTTGTAGGAATCTGACTGTTACATTAGAATGTACCAAGGACAGAGGTTTGAAAACCGAGCTCGAGCTCAACGTTCTATGCTTTGCATAGAATTTAACCCTTAACTCTCCGGGGCAGTTCAAGTGCTGGGGCTAACTGCATATTGTCAGAATACAGCAAGACTCCCATTAGAAGAAACAACATTACTATGGAGAGTAATTTTTTCTTATTCCAGTGTGGGGTGACACACTTCTCCAGGGGACCCAATGGGGGCCAAGTCCTGATTTGAGGAGGCCCCTCATAGTGGAAGGAGGATTGAACGAGGACACCTCTAACCGCCAGTGTAGCCTCCCCTGGGGCTGTATGCCAGTGGCAATCACGACTGTGTCATTGCTGGGCAGCATCAAAAAGCCCAGTGGCACAGCATTATGGTTTATGCACACTAGATAGGGCTAGTACAAGGTGTTAATCATCTCCCTCACAAATCACTGAAAGAAGATGTCTTCAGTGGCAGAGGAGAGGTGGATGGCTGCCTCGTTCTATGAGGAGCATATCCATGGAGAGGAGCCTAGACTGCCTCATGTGAATGGAGGAGGGGGAGATATGGAAAACAGCACTAATTTGGTCTCCCTAAACTAGTGCTTCATGCTTATTGAGGAGACTACAGCCCTGGAGACCTGAGGGTCTCTGCAGTCCTATCAGAAATTGCCCGGGACACTGCAGCCTGAAAGGGGCATTGACGGTTTGTGTATCAGCCCTGCTCATGTCCTGTTTGAGACCTTGTGGCACACCTAATGTCCTCATCCTAAAGGAGGAACAGATGAAACTCCACAACTTGCTAGTGCCAACGCCTGTGATTCTTAGTGTCTGGTTGTCCCAAGGAATAGTCCTCAGCTAGGTGATGAGACCAGCCTCCGAAAGAGCTTTGTGTAGCACACTGGTACTGGTAGCATCCTCAGTGTTGGTACTGCCATGCTCTGATGCCCACAGTGACACTGCTAGCAGTGCTAGTGCCAACATTGGTGTCAGCATTGCCAATGTAATAGATGGCACAGAAAGTGGTACCAGTCTTGGCAATTGGGTGGTCTGGTGCAGAGAACTACTGGACTGTGTTGGGTGCTCCTGTGGATGCCCAGAAAGGGTCACATTGATCTGGTACAGAGAGCTAATGAACTAAAAGGGTTTGCAGGTCCTCCCAATGACACTACAAGAGACTCTATCACATCCCCAGTGCAGTGGGTGGAGGGGTAGCTCACAACCTATACCTGCAGTGGAGAGTGGTGAGGGGGGGGACCAGCAACCAACTGAACAGTCTAGCGACCTGCCTTAAGACCACCTTTGCTGAGGTCTGCTGCTGAACTGTGGGATGGGTGTTGCATCTTCTGGGCTCTTTACTCCCTTTACCTGGGGGTTGAGAGAACAGCAGGCCCCATAGGCCTCCATGTTATGGTCAGATTTGATGCAGGTGAAGTAAGCATTTTGCTGGTTAGTGCGGGTGACGTCTTTCCAGCACCAGCATGGCCAGAAAAGCTTTGCTGAAGGATCTGGGGACTTCTTTTTGCAACCTGGCATAAATTTGGAAAATAATCAAATGGAAGAGGAAAAAGACGCAATAAGGCAATAAACACTCCCATTGGTGCACACCTGACTTTGGAAAAAACAGAACTGAGGCAGCTGGGGCTGCCAATCACTATTACTGGCTTCAGGGCATGATAATGTGCTCATGTTGATGCAGCCACTATTGTGTGTTTTTTTTTTTTTTTTTTTTTTTTTTAAACTTATTTTATGCACCGGTCTCACTGTGGCATCCTTCAGGGTGCCCAACTCAGTCCTGCCCTTCTACCGTCTACTGTGGCCAGCTATCACGGTTCACCCCCGAGGGACTTCCCAGCTCTGGATCACCCCCGGAACTGGGCCCCGCCCGCCCTCGGCAGCATTTTCTGAAATTAGAGGGTTCATCCGTCTGGGAGGTCGGCCGTGGATCCCCGGTGTGGCCTGGTCCGGCATTAGGGATGAGAGGGAGATCCCGGGGGCCCTCGTGATCTCTTCGGTGAGCCAGGGATTTTCTGTTTTTCAGTTCTCCCCTCTCCCTGCGGAGCCCGGCCAGCAAGGCAAGGAGTTGCCATGGCTCCGCCCCCATGGCATACGCTGTGCCACCCCAATCGGCGATCCTCCAGCCACCGCCAGAGGTCACTCCAAGAGCGAGCGCACCCCGTACTCACCCCTGGAAAGACAGAGCGGTCCTCCGGATGCTCAGTCTCTTCCTTCCCCTGCCGTCCCTCGGCGGCCCTGGCTCATTCCCGAACCCAGGTCGCCGGCATGGCGTCCAGTGCCTCAACCCTCAGCGCTACCGGGCTGGCCCCAGCCACTATTGTCATCAGTACTTTTTTTTTAAACTGAGATTTTATTGAAAAATCTTTTTGGCAGACGGTATAAGCAAAATCAGTTTGTACAAGAGGCCAGAAGGTATAAAAGATAAGAACAGGCAAGGTAAACAAATACTAAATACTTATGTTATCATCATGTCATGTGCATTATCATCCAGAGCATAGAGCCCCTGTGATCAAAGAGGGTCCCAGACCCAGGCACCCCCTCCTCCGGTGACCTACCAACCCCTCTTTTTCACCAGACCTCTCTCCTCCTTTTCATGGTGTGATCTCTGTTTTGTGTCGTAACATGAATTAGCCTCTGGATCCATCTGTTCTTGTCTCTTTCTTTTTCCTTTTTTTTTTTCTTCTTTCAAATATGTTGTGAGTTTTTCCATTTTGTAGATATCCCTTTCAGTATCTTCTGAACAGGAGATAGTCTGAGATTCCGGTTTGAGCCAGAGTTGTGTAATTGGTTAGTTGCCATAAGAAATGTACTAAATAAATATATATGGAACTTGTTCTTGATTTGGAGTGGATAGAAAAGCAGTAATGCCAGCTGCAGGGTAAAGGGCCCTGTTTTTTCATTTACCATCAGTCCTGACAAAAATTTTCTTCTGTGGGGTCCTACCACCTCCATTCTGGAGGCCAAAGAGTGGGGCTTTGTAGAGGAGAATAATTCTTGGAAGATCCAGTGTGACCCAGGGACATAGGCACAAAAAACACAGAAATGCACTGAAGGATCAGATTCAAACAAGCCAAGAAATGAAGTCTGTGCAATTGGATAAACAACTAACTTGCCAGATATGTCATATTATACAGTGGGGTCTGAAAATGCCACGGTCTGATTGGCTGACTAGCACTTTCTGCTGTGGTAAATCCCAGCATAACCACAAAAGGTGCCAGTCGGCCTCTTCACCAATAAAAACATAAAAAAATCAGATTGGAAGGGGGCGCTGTGGAGCCCAAGCAAAATGGCTGCCTGAAGTATGAGCTCTGTGTGATTCCTTGCAGGTTAGCAGTAAAGGTATAATTCTTCCCGTGCTCAGAACCTCTGAAGTGCCTGATTCGGTGGCAGAATTCTCCTGGGTCAGGATGGGCAATCTCAAAAAGGACAAAGTGGTGCCTGAGGGCATGAAAAGTAAAATGGGTGCAGGACCCCCAGCCACGAGTTCGGCCCAAGGAAAAGCCCCAGAACCGAAGGAGATGATAGCGGAGGAAACCTTACAGACCCTGGGGCACAAAATCAGTTGTCTCATCCAGATCGTGTCAGGTCTCGCTGACAGGTTTGACACTCTTACAAATAGAGTTGTCATGTTGGAAGTATTGATGGCCTCATCAAATCCGCTACAGCGGAAAGGAGCAAATGGGCTGATGCCGCACTTGGAACAGCGACCACATTAATAAAAGAAAATGCTCATCTCCGTGCATGACTAGAGACATTGGAGAATCAGGCTCGCTCTGCTAATGTCCGGCTAATAGGAATGCCCGAGGGATGTGGGGGAGATCATCTGCCCCTCTTTTTGCAAGATTGGCGAAAGCAGCAGCTCCTGTGAAGCAGTGCACAGTCAACCAGTACATATCCAGAAAGTATATCTGGTGACCCCACGAGGCAGGGGGGACAATTCAGAAGCTCCCCATGCCATTGTTGTCAAGACGGATGGAGTGGGAAGCAGATATTTTGTGCTGACACTAGCCCAACAAAGGGGTCTTTTACTACAGGATGGACAGACTGTTTGTTTGTATGCAGATCTGAGCTATGCCATCAGACAGAGAAAGAAAATGTTTGATGGGGTTAAAGCCATGCTTTGTGCAGCAGAGATACCACACGGAATTGTGTTCCCAGCTCATCTGAGAATCGTCCACAACAGGGAAAATATTTGTCTTTTCAGACCCAAGTGAAGCACTGAAATGGGCCCAAAAGAATGCCAAACTACCATCAGACACTAACCAACAACAGGATTCCTCCTGTGAGGGTGAAGAAACTTGACTTTATACTGTCTTACTCTTTTGTTGCCCTTTTCTGGGTAGGCAGGGTGGGTAAATGGCTGGTCCCCAGGTAAGGCCTTGTGATCGATCTTTTTTCCGATAATTATTGTTTATTGCCTTTTGCTGATTGGAGGCGGCCTGCCATCACACCCAAGCTGGGACTTTGTGTCTCAGTTGGGCACTGTTGATGTTTTTCAAGTTATTGTACTTTTACCTGCTTATTTGTTTAAGCAATAAGGCATGACCAGAGGTTAGATTAACAGTCTTTTGTAACATGGCAAAAAGAACAGTAGCTGAAACGAGCAAAACAATTGGTGCAGTAGCATCAGGTGGTATCTGAGCAACACGGCATTATGGCACGATAATGCCGCGGTTGCTTGTGTAATAAAAAGCAGCCAGAGGGAAACCAGCAGTGCCGAGAAAGACGAAAGGTAACAAAACGGGAGAGATCAAGTTTTCGAAGAGCAAGTAGGTAGGCTAGAGAAGCAGGAGGAGAAGGGCAAGGGACACACAGGGAGACGGCATGCAACCAAGGGGAACACAGTGAGAGAGTGAGGAAGTGGAAGCGGATTGAAATGGAAGCCGTTGACGGTACATTGCAGAAGTCAACTGCAGTCATGGTATAGCAGTGATAGAGATGGAACCCGAAAAACAGACCGGGAGAATGTCAGTGCCGTAATCGATCGCGTAGTAGAAACAGCAGCGTGTCAGGGAAAGAAACTAATAGTATCCTGTAAGAGGCGAACACTGTATGCAAATGAGACACACAGCTTGAAGGGGAACGAGGAATAGTAGGAAGTTGGGGTCCTCCTAAGAGGCATAAAAAACGAACAGCCGGCAGAAATAGAAAAAAAACGTACAGCAATGGTTAAGTAAGACATCTATATAGTTATGTGCAAAAGTTTTGGAAAGACATATAGGTACATAAGAGAGGTTGAGGAAAAGTTCTGAAAGTAACACTGAAGTTTACTTAATAACTGAAATGGTATCCTTGTGTAATGAATCACAACAGTCAAACACATCCTTGACATGGAAAGTGATGTGCACACCATGTTACAAGCGCATTAATCCCCTCGTCGTGCCACAATGGTCTCAACCATGCATTAACTCCCCATTAGATGCCACCTTCGTCGGTGATTAATGCTTACTTAATCACTCCCTAGGGGTGTAATGTGACACAAGACACTACCGAGTGCCACATTGCCCCTAGGGGGTGATTAACTAACTGTTAATCTAACTCCTGGGAGTGCCTTATTGCGATTATAAAAATTATTCAAAAAGAAAAGTGTTAAAAGTATACTTTTTGAAAGTTTTCCTTATTTAGAGGGAGATTTTTAATAAAGTAGTTCTTCCACCAACAGTTTAAGAATGCATCATGCCAGTCATTCAGCAGTGCTAGAGGATGGAATGCTGACAGGAAGAATCTGTGGGGCATTGTGATCAGGCTGTACATGACAGTGTAACCTGGATTAATGTAAGGCTGTTGGAATCCTAACAGCCAATCAGATTGCAGCATTTCTGAGAACCTTTTTTGTAATGTTTAGAGCTATTCAAAATTCAGACTCTTACTGTTTGCTATAGTACTAATCGTAGTACATTTTGACATTGCAGTGGCATGGATATAACCTCTTTTCTAGGATCGTGGATATGTTGTTATATCCACACTAGTTGGCATGTCCCTTTCCCTTTAAATCTTGCTGGATGGTGTAAAAGCTGGCTTCTCCTGCCCACCCAGGTGGTATAAGCCTCAGCTCCGCCCCTTGACGCCAGATCTTCCTTTCTGCTGGAAAATTCAGGTTCCCTCCTTACCGCTCCCGCGTTGAGTAGGCCCTGGCGCTTAATCCTTTGGATAGATTACCAAAAATCAGACTCGTTAGTTTCCCTGCATAAATTCGTGATAGCGACTGCGATGGAGGACAAGTCCTCGCTTGGGTTCCACCGGTGTACTTGCAAGCAGATGTCCTGTACTGACCCGCATGCCACGTGCGTCTACTGCCACCCAGGCCTGCGATTTTTGTTGCGCTTTTCATTCTTCAGTTTTGGATGATCGCCTTGCACGTTTGCAACTCAGATGACCGGAAAAACGGGACCCGCCAGTCAAATCCAAAGATGCCTGCCGATGTGGTCTCTGCGGCTGCAGGATCCGCCGACCAGCTGGAGCAGATGAAGGCCTGTGAGGGGGAGGTGGCTCGTACCACCGAGCAGTCCTCTTCAGTCTCGGTCTCTGTTCTGCTCAAACTGGGCACTTTCTTCTCTGGATCCTTCAAGGAGATGTGCCAGTCTCTCCTGACGAAAGGAGAGGGCCCGTCCGGCTCGCACACCTCCCGGTTCTGCAAGAAGGACAAGGGATCAAGAGAAGATTCTTTGCATCGTCGACGCTCTTGGGACAGAGAGAGATCTCGGTGTCAGGAGTCTCCCAACTTGACTTTGGTTGAAATTGCGACCTCGGCCGCTGACTCACGGCACCCCCATCAGGCCAGTCGGCTCAGACATGGGACAACGACCAGGTCAAAATCATTCTCGACCCCGTTGATCCACTGTCACCGTATGAGGCAGACAATTGTTTATTTAGGACTCCGGTCCTACCGGCCGCCAAGGAGGAGACCCAGCCCGCTGGTGCTCCACCTGTGGTCCTGTCCCTGATCTGGAGGAGCTGCGGTTCTCCCCGGCCCCTTCCCAAAACCCCTAATCGTTCCCCCCGATGGTCGAGTTCGAGATCTCTGACACCCTCAACCGACAGGCCGAGGAAGTCTCACAAGTGGTGCTCCAAGAAGCAGAGATGCCGCCATTCATCCTCATCCTCCTCGGGTGAGGAAGGCTTGAACTCAACTCACCGCAGTCTCTGTGAGGGACCTTATGTGGCAAAGCTCATGCTGTCCGGTTCGAAGCTGACTCAGGCTTCCACTCTGGCCACCACTTGGCTGTCACCCTCCAAGCCGACGCTGACTCCTTTGGAGCCAGTCAACACCGTTCCTCTGCCCACGGAGCCAGTGAAGACCCTCTCGGCTGCAGCTGACCTCGCCATCTATTCTGGTAGAGCTGCCACCTAAGCAGCCTTCCTCAGGGGCTCCAGCCAAGGAGTCTTGACCCATTCAGGGCCTCCTGCACAGGCTGTCAGTCACCCCTACTCCTGACTGCCCACAGTGGGTCAAGAGTAACTCTGGTGGTTGGCCGGTCTGTCCCGACTCAGGGTCTGAGGATTCAGGCTTGAATTCCATGTGATGATTCCATGAGTCTGTTGATGGAGGAAGATCTGTCATTCTTCCTGGGCATCCTCCATCTCCTCTCCGAATCGACAGGGATGACTTTGGAGCCTGTTGAAAAACAGGCTGAATATTCCCTGACTGATATTCTCGGGAAAGGGGATTCTTTGTCCGAGGCCTTCCCAGTGGCCGAAGCCATTGTTGGCCCGGCCTTGGAGCTTTGGCAGCACCAACCTCCTGCCCTGCACTTCAGCCCATATATGGCTCCAAAATCTGTGAGTTCCATGGGCTTCCCTTCTAGGTTACTGCAAACATCCCTCGGGTGAGGATTGGTGACCAAGTCTGTGTTTCTGCGCTCTGGCAACTCAGGAGACACAGATAGACCTCCGGCCAAAGCGTCCTAGAAATTGGACCATTTGGCCAAAAAGGTCTATACTGCTTCTTCGCTTGGTCTCAGACAGGCGAGTTCAACCGTCGTCATGGGACATTTCTCCCATGCCCTACTGGGCTCTCTGGATGAGGTGCTTCCTCATTTCCCCATAGACCTTCACACCACGGTCAAGCAGGTGCGAGACTATGGCTGGGCCATTGCCAAGCAGCAACTTCAGACAGCCCTGGATATCGGGGGTTCTTGTACCCATTCAGTGGCAGCTGCAGTCACCATGTGCCGCAGTGCTTGGCTGAGAGTCTCGACCTTTACAGTGGACACCCAGCAGAAACTGACGGACGTTCCCTTCCTGTGCACAGACTTGCTCAGTCCAGGAGCTGAAGGTCATCTCCAGCGTATCGAGAAGTCCAGTGCCATCTTGGACTCTGTTACTTCCGCCCAGAAGGAATCTCAGGGTTCCAAGAAACAGAAGAAGAAGCCCTTTCAGTCTTCTGCCCCTGCAGCAAAGCAGCCCCAGTACCAAACTGGGCAGCAACAGCAGTCTTAGTCTTGGCACCTTTGGCCCAAGTCAGGGGGGCCGGTGAATTGTAAGCTCAGAGGGAACAGCCCCAGTGGCTCCTCCTCCAAGCCTACACAGTGATGGGATGGGGACAGCCACCCCTTTGCCTGTCATGACCACCCTGTGGCCTCCTGTGGTTGGCCGGCTCCAGTTCCTTTCCGCCTGGTTCACTGTTACAATGGACAGGTGGGTCTTGGCAGTGGTCGGCTAGGGGCAGCCTCTGGAATTCGAGCAGTACCCACCAAGCCGAGCCCACGCTCCATGGGAGGAAAAGGTGTCCGTGAACACTCAGTCCGCTCTCAGAGACATCGCCCAACTCCACCGCAAGGAGGTAGTGGCCTGAGTCGCGGATCCCCCAATCAACCGAGGGTTCGTCTCCAGGTATTTCCTGGTCCCGAAACGAATGGGGGGGCTGGCACCCCATTCTAGATCTGCACAACCTGAACCAGTTCCTCAGGTCGCGCACCTTCCAGATGGTAAATCTCTCAGATCATACCATCTCTCGAGCAGAACATATGGTTCTGCTCCCTGGATCTGCAGGATGTGTTCTTTCACGTCCCGATCCATCCGTCCCAACGAAGGTTCCTCCGCTTCAGGGTGGAGGGAACCCTCTATGAGTTCGAAGCTCTGCCATTTGGCCTGTCATCTGCCTCCAGGGTCTTCACCAAATACATTGCAGTGGTGGCAGTCCATCTTTGGCATTGAGGGGTAAGAGTTTACCCCTGTCTCAACGATTGGCTCCTGGCAGGTCTGTCCAGACTGGAGGTAGAGAAGTCCAGAGATTTGGCCCTTCAAACCTGCCTCAGCCTCCTGATCAATGAGGCCAAGTCTGGAACTCGTGCCTTCGCAGGTGATCATCTTCATCAGGGCAGAGCTCGACTCTTGCTTAGCCAGAGCCCAGCTCCCGGTGGTCAGGTCGGAGGTTCTCGCCTCTTTTGCCTGATCATTTCTAGTTAGGCAGTTGCATCCTGCCCGGGACTTCCTACGACTTCTGGGTTACATGGCGGCCTGCACTTCTGTGATCTGATAAGCCTGGTGGCATATGTGCTCCTTTCAGTGGGAGCTGGCCAGCCAGTGGTCTCAGCGCCTAGGTCACTTTGACCAGCTGGTCACCATAACACAGAAGATGTGGGATGCTCTCCAATGATGGACCATCCTGGAACATCTGCAGGAAGGGGATCTACCCCGAACCGACGGTTGTCCATACGACCAACATGCCTCTCACGGGCTGGGGTGCCCACATGGGGAATCACAGAGTCCACAGTCTCTGGACCCCTGAGGAATCCTGATGCCATATCAACCTGCTGGAGCTCCAAGCAGTCCGACTAGCACTGGCTGCCTTCGCTCCGTTCCTTCGGGGTCAAGTGATTCATGTTCAGACGGACGACACCACGACCATGTACTACCTTAAAAAGCAGGGCAGCACACACTCCTGGGCTCTGTGAAGAGAAGCGCTCTGCATCTGGATCCTCGTGAGCTGACTGTAGGCAGACCTCCTAGCCATCCATGTGGCAGGAGCATCGAATCAGCTGGCTGGAGGATGCTCTCAGCTGTGTGGGCGAGGCATCCCACACGAGTGGTCTCTCCATCTATCTATCATCTATCAAAAGTTTCCACACTAGGCTTAAGGCTCACATGACTGCAACTTCCAAATGCTACTGCTAGGCTCCTGGGACCACCTCACGGTCAACTGAATCCCACAGCCCAATACCTCCCTCAGTGAGTAAGTCGTATTATGCAATGTGGCTCACACCCTCCTCTCTCATTCTTCGTGACTATTCACATACTCTGCTAAACTCCTGTACCCACCTCGAATGCATACTGTTCTCAGCACATGTAACCAGCTGAGTGTATAATACTGTATAACTTGTATCATACTGTATAATTTCATTATCATACCGTGATATTTACCAATGTTATGTAATCCCGGGTCGCCCCTGAAAAAGGGACCACCAGGGCCCAGTGGGCTTACCCGGTCACCAAGATTTAATAAATAAATAAATCTAGAGGTAGTTCACAGCTTGTTCTCCAAATGGGGCACCCCTCAGGTGGACCTTTTTACCTCCAGGAAGAATGCAAAGCTGAGGCTGTTTCATGCCTGCCCCCTCTCAGCAGGGCTCACTGCAGGGGGATGCCTTCTTGAGGCCATGGAGCACAGGCCTCTTCTGTGTCTTCCTTCCACTTCCCTTGATCCATGAAGTGCTCCTCAAGGTCAGGAGGGACAAGGCACAGGTGATCCTGGTGGCACCAGACTGGCCCTGCCAGTTTTGGTACCCTGCTCTCATCAGCCTCAGCAACAGGCTCCTGAGGTGTCTTCTAGCATGCCCGGACCTGCTCTCAGTCCATCAGAGGAAGGTCCTCCACCCGGACCTTCAATCCCTACACCTGACAGCCTTGTTCCTGGGTGGCTATAGTTCCAGGCTTTGGGTTTCTCCGATGTTGTCCTCACTGTGGTGGAGGCATCTAGGGAGGAGTTGACCAAGAGGTGCTATGCCTTCAAATGGAAAAGATTCTCCATTTGGTGTCAGGGCAAGGGCCTGGACCCTTCGTTCTGTCCGGTGGCCAGCATCCTGGACTACCTTTGGTCTCTCTCCAAAGGGGATCTTCAGTCTGCGACCCTTAAGGTGCACCTGGCAGCCATTTCTGCTTACCGGGCGGACGGTCAGCAGATGGTAACTGAAGGTGGCCTGGCGTTTCTGTAAAGGCCTCTACCACATTTCTCCTCCGGTACATGAACTGTCACCATCATGGGATCTGCTGCTGGTACTGGCAAAGCTCATGGGCATGCCATTCGAACCAGTGCACAGTTGTGAGATGTCACATCTGTCATGGAAGACTGCCTTCTTGGTGGCCATCACATCCGCCAGAAGGACTGAAGAGCTACAGATGCTCTCTGTTGAGTCTCCCTTTTTAGTCTTCCACAGGGACAAGGTTGTCCTGCGCCCCAATCTGAAGTTCCTTCCGAAAGGGATATCAGAGTTTCACCTGAGTCAGGTGATAACTCTGCCGATGTACTACCCCCAACTACACCTCGGAGGCCGAGTACAGGCTCCATACTCTGGACCCGAGACAAGCACTCTCTTATTACAAGGAGCAGACGGCTGAAGTTCGGGGAGAGGTTTGCCAGCTGTTTGTCACCTACGCTGAAGCCACACCTGGCAGACCTGCAGCGAAGCGGACAGTTGGCAGATTGATTACATCATGTATTGATCTCTGCTATAGGTTGGCGGGTATGAAGCCTCCCATAGGACTAAGGGCTCATTCCACCTGCCATACCACTGCATCAGTGACTGCTTCTAGGGACATCCCTATTCAGGATATCTGCAGGGCTGCTACCTGGAAGTCATCAAACACTTTCATTTCCCATTACCACATCGACCTAGAGTCACGCTGGGATGCTGGTTTTGGGGCCTCAGTTCTCCAGTCTCTGTTCCCCAGGTAAGTATTAAGGGGGTGTGCGCCTTGCCTCCCTCCTCCTAGAGAACTGCCAGGAGTCTGCCAACTAGTGTGGATAGAACAACATATCCACAATCCTAGAAAAACAGGCTACTCACCTGTAACAGTAGATATTCCACAGGATGGTCTCTTGCAGCAGGTAATACACTTGGTAATCGCCAGAGGTCGCTGTGGTGCATGGCAGCTCTTCTAGCAGTTTTTCACTAGGGCCACCCACTGATGACATCATCATCCTGCTTCCTATATAAGAGTGGATGATCCCTGGTATCCTCAGTTCATTTTTCCACCGTCTTCAGCTCGCATGCAGCAGCTAGTGCAAAGTGTAAGCTGTCATCAACAAGAAACTGAGCATCATGGAACTTTTTTCCCCATTCCCACTCCTTCATCAACAGATGTCAGAAGGATCTTCAAGCAAATCACCTTTATTTAGTTCTCATCATTGCGGTAGAAAGATGTACCGTTTGACAGTCATTTAGTCTGTGCCCGTTGTTTGGGACCCACACACGATTCATCCTCCTGCAAATTTTGCCAAGAGTTTAATCAAGCAACTCGTCGACAGTGATTGCTTGATATTCAGGTTTACCTCATGGAACAAAAAGCCGCTGTCTTAGAGAAGCAGGGGGCCTGTCCCAAGGACCCCCCAGCCAACGCTTCACATAAGAAGCACAGGCATGATAAGGATGCTCCCACTTGAGCATCATGCCCTAAACATTCGTCGACAACGACCACTTCAGGTCTTTCCTCATGGCCGACGCCTTACAAAATTGCCTCCTCATCGATGGGGGTTTACTCTCTCTCATCCGGTGCTTTCTAGCGCTTTATCTGCAATTTCAGCGGAACCTTATATTACTGCCACTAGTGCCCCTTCGACGATGAATCGTTTCTCGTCAACGACAGGTCATTAAGGATGAGCAACTCCCAGATGTTTAGAAAAAGGCCAAGGTAACCCCTGTATTTAAAAATGGTTACAAATTGAATATAACAAATTATAGACCAATTTCTCTACTGCCAGTTGTTGCGAAGATATTTGAAAAATTTATAGCAAAACAGTTGCAAGAATTTTTGAAGTAGGTAAGATTATGAATAAGCACCAGTCTGGGTTTAGACCACAACATGGCACTACCACAGCCCTAATTAAGGTGACAGGAGATATCACCAGAGCTCTGGACAGGAGGATGGCGATGGGGGCAGTTTTTGTTGACTTGTCAAAAGCATTTGACACCTTGGACCACGACATCCTCCTGTCCAGACTAAAAGATCTGCGGTTATCTATATGGGTGGTGCGATTATTTTATGCATGCCTGAATGATAGAAAACAACAGGTAGTTATGAACGACTGTGTATCAGAATTTAGAACCATTATCTCGGGTACCTCAAGGATCTATTTTGGGGCCTGTTCTTTTTAATTTATACATGAATGGTCTCAATCTGTCTCATCTGGGGGTTGGCTGGCATTTATATGCTGACGATACTATTATTTATTCTGACAGTACATCCATTCAGAGGCTTGAATCTACATTACAGGATGTATTTGTAGAGTTTCAGTATATTTTTTGGATTCCAGATTGATCTTGAACCCCCAAAAGACACAGGTTGTTCTCTTCTCAAGGGATAGTAAGATTAGGTCTCTGGAGGTCTCTTTAAGGATCAGGACTTTGGATGGTGTCCCCCTCCATCAAACTCAGAACTATAAATTCTTAGGACTGTATCTGGATAATGCTATGAAATGGAATATATGTGTGGATTTTGTATTAAAAAAGGTGGGAAAATGCCTGGAGGCCTTTTATTGAATTAAAGGGTGTATGTCTGAGTATATCAGAAAACATGTGGTTACAACATTAGTTCTCCCTCTTTTGGACTAAGGGGTCATAATTTACATTGGTGCAATGAATACAGTGTTATCTAAGATAGATGTGACGTTTAATAAATTGGCTAGATTTATTTTGGGAGCTCCGGGAATGGCACATAGACAGCAGTTATACGATCTACTGGGATGGGCTTACCTTAATGATAAGAGGTTATCTCATGTACTGAATGTTATGGTAAAGGGTAACAAGGGGAAGGTTCCTGATTATATAATAGATGAATTATAAATTAGGAAAATTAAACCAGGACTGCGATCTGCTTATGGCATTGAATATAAACAAATTAAGGCGAGGAAAGAATTTGGACGTACACATTGTTTTAATAGAGGCCCCTGATTTGGAACACCGTGCCACCTGATTATAGATCAAGGACAAAGGGTGTACACCCTGGTGAAATTAGAGCTTAATTTCAATGAGAGGCTATTAAGAAAATTAGTGAGGGAATCACCTGAGGTGCAAAAACTGGAATAGTTATATCCCTGTTACCCTGTGGACACTTGAAATTGATAGTGCAATAGTGCAGTAATGTCTGTTATGTTGAAATCTTTGCTTCTATGTACTATGTGTGTTGTAGGATTTATGTTTTATTATGATGTAGTGATTGTTTAATGTACTTGATATTTATTATAATGTGTTGTAACTATATTGTGTTTATTTTAACATTAGATATAATCTAGGGCCTCGCTGGAAATGAGCTTGTCTCACTCAAGGTGTACCTTTTCACTGTTATGAATTCAGTTGAATAAAAATGTTACTACTACAATGGCTATCAAACATGTCAAATATTCCTCTCTTCTGCCCCGTTGACGATGGGCCAGGATGCTTTGGGAAACACCATGGATTTCATTTTTTTGGCTGCCCCTCCTCCTTCAAGGTCTGTTGGGCATTGGGGCCAGCCTGAGTGGGACTGGGACCCTGGACTGTTTCATCCCGGTTCCAGACCAGCTTATACTCCACATCCACTTTCCTCCATTATTCCCTTGGTTTCACAAAAACAACCCCCCCCCCCCCCGCTACTACCTCAATTGATGTGGTTAGAGTAGTACAGCAGGTTCTTGACGTAAAGAGGCATTCATAGCCTCCTGCTCCTGGTGATGGGGGTACTCCATCTTGGTCGCTCATGCCACCACCAAAACGATTTTTTGGTGAGAGACCAATTTCTCCATCTGATTTATGAAGAAGAATACAATTCCAAGGATCTAGAATTCCCAGCAAACATCCCAGAGGACTTGGAAAATATTGACCTCCAAGAATGGGATTCCCATATTCAGTCTTCCCTTTCCACTGAATCATCTCTGCATGAGGAACCTTGCCACCATGCAGCGGCCTCTCCCCCGATGACCTGTAATTTCACGACATGATGGTCCAGATTTAAAAAATTATGGGTTTCTCTACCACTGAACATAAGCAGCAGAGAAAAAACATGGCAGACTACCTTGAATTGCCAGAGGACCTATTAATGTAGTACCCCCACTCATCCAGACCTACCAAAATGCAGTGCTGGCTGCCTGGGATCAGCCTTTAGCTGTCCTGGCTCTTCCTCGTTAGGCAGATCGCATTTACCAGGCTCCCCCTGATCACCCCTTCTTTTCATCTAACCCCGAGGCAGATTCAATGGTCAATGTCGCCGCTTATGATCGTATTAAACAGCCCCAACACATGAGCTCCTTACCTCCAGATAAGGAATCCTGCTGCCTAGACTACTTAGGGAAGAGTCTTCCAGGTGGGCATACTGAATCTGAGAATCTTGAACTATATGGGACATATGGTGAAATACCAATGTACCCTCTGGTTCTTGGCTATTGATGTAGTCAATAAACTCCCTCCATCACAGGAGATAGACCAATTACTGGCTACGATATCCACAGGAAATTCCATTCTAGGAGCGTGGATATGTTGTTCATCCACACTGTCTGACATTGTCCCTTTCCCCTTTAAATCTTGCCGGAAGTCTTCAAGCTGGCTCCTCCCACCCACCCGGGTGGTAAATACCTCGGCTCCGCCCCATGGCGCCAGATCTTCCTTTCGCTGGAAGATTCAGGTTCCTCGTGCTTTCTGTAGTGTTGAGGCCCTGGATTGGTTTGGCCGGTTTCACAGCATCTTCTCGCTCTGAAACTGGGTGAGTTCACGACTCTGGTCGGACATGGATGACAAGTCGTCCCGGAGTTTCGCCCGGTGTCGCTGCGGACAGAAAATGTCGCGCACCGATCCCCACCTCTCGTGCGTTTACTGCCTCGGTTCTATTCACGATACCTCGCAGTGCTCCATTTGCGCTTCCTTCCACCCCAACGTCCTGGAAGATCATCGGGCGCACCTGAAGCTGGGTAGACCGGAGCTCCGCAACCCACTGGTAAAATCCAAGGAGGCCAGGTGGGTGGTTTCCGCGGCTGCGGGATCCGCCCGAAGCAGCTCGGCGCATGGCGGCCTTCGAGGAAGAAGTCACTGGCTCTCAGCAACGAGGTTTCTTCAAGTGCTCAATCTGGGCTCTTCCTTTCAGGTTCCTAGGATTTGTGCCAGTCTCTCCCTTCCAAGGGTGAGGCCCCTTGAGCTCGCACTCATCCCGTTCTAAGAAAAGGATCCTAAATCTTCTTGATCGAAGAAGGCTCCCTGGGATCAGGAGCAGTCCGATGTCTCGACCCGGTCGAAATTGCCTCCTCGGCGCTGGGTTTCAGACCTTCCGTCTGTACCGGGCGTGAAGCGAGTCGGCTGATCCGGCCGAGATTATTCTCGACCGATCGAGCTGTTATCACCGACTCCTGTCGATGATTCTTTGGAAAACTGATTCTCTCCTTCCCCGACGAGGAGACCGCCCGCGGTCCTCCGATCGAGCACAGAACCGGAGCCTCGGTTTTCACGATCCCAGTCTCCCGATCGACAAAGCCGACACCGTCGGTCTCGATCAGGAGCAAGTCCTCTTGATCGATCAACCCAAAAAGGACACAAGCACTCCATGAAGGCGCCGCTGCGATTCCCCTTCCTCCTCGGACGAGGAGAAGCCGACGAAAAAATTCGTCAGCGCTGCGAGATCTCATGTGGCGCAATTCCTGCTAACAGGTCAGAAGCTGGCTCCTCGGTGGTCCGGCTATCTCTTGGCCTCAGCCTCTTGGCCGCCTCAGACACCGATGTGCTCCGGTGCGGTCTCTTGAGGGGTTCGGTGCGTCTTCCGCGCAACGGTTTCAGGTTCCCACCAATTTTGGTGGAACCTCCACCAAGCTGCCCCTCGGGGGTTCCTCAGGAGGCCGACAGTCTTGGGTCTCCCCACAGACTGTCAATTACGGTCACCCCTGATCGCCCTAGGCGTATCGAGGGGGACTTAGGTGGGCAGCCTTTATATCGGGACTCCTCCGATTCTGATAACACTGGCCTTCATTCTCTCGATGAGCTTTCGGCGTCAGGCTTGGAAGAAGGGCCTTCCTCCTTCCAGGGCATCCTCCGGCTCATTTCCGAATCGACGGGGATGGCCCTACAGCCTATCCAGAAAAAGGCGGAATATCCCCTTACGGATATTCTTAAGAGGATACCCTATGGAGCATTTTCAGTCGCTGACCATTATTGGTCGACCTTGGATCTCTAGTAGCGTCCAGCCTCCTGCCCAGCTCCATCTGCCCGCATGGCACACAAGTACGCGGTGCCCACAGGGTCTTTGGTGGGGTTTACTGAGCACCCCTCGGCGGAAAGCCTTGTGACTGCCTCAGTATTCAGGCGGACGGGCAGCTCAGCCGATACTGACCGCTCTCCAGACAAAGAGTCCAAACTTATGGACCACTCGGCCTGGAAGGTCTATGCTGCATCATCTTTGGGCCTTCGTCAGGCAAGCTCAGCGGTGATTATGGCACACTTCTCTCACGCCCTCTTGGGGTCGCTGGACGAAGTTCTCCCCCACCTCCAAGCTGACATGCAGACCACGGTCAAGCAGGTCAGGGACCAGGGCAGAGCTGTTGCTAAACAACAACTCCAGACTGCTCTGGACGTGGGTGATTCCTGTGCCCGTTCACTAGCTGCAGCGGTATCCACTCGCCACAGGGCTTGGCTGAGGTTATCCTCCTTTCCCATGGATACTCGGCAAGCTAGCTGATGCCCTTCCTTGGCACCGACCTCTTGGGCCAGGAGTGGCAGGTCACCTGCAGTGTGTCGAGCAATCTAATGCCACCTTAGATGCTACATCCGCTAAGGGTTCTTCAAGTAAGAACCAGCAGGCGCAGGAAGAACCTTTCGTCATTCTTCCCCTGCGGACAGACAACCACCCTTCCAGGGGGTCAACAACAAGCCAGGCTCAGGCTTGGCGCCTAGGCCCAAACAAGGTCCCCAGTAGCCCGCAAGGAGGCCGAGGCGCTGGTCCAGGTGCCCCTCCTCCTCTAAGCCTGCCCAGTGACGGGCCGGGGTGTCCTCCCCGTATCCGTCACTTCAGCTCTGGGTCCTCCAGTGGGGCCGGCTCCGCCCGCCGTTTCCGCCTGGTCGGTATCACCCACGGACAGATGGGTCCTAAGTAGTCGGGCAGAGTCTGCCCTCAGAATTCAAGCAGTACCCTCCAGCCGAGCCGTGCCCCACGAGAGGCGGGATCTCAATCGCCCAGTCTGTCCTCTGAGGCGACATTGCGCTACTCCTCCTCAGAGAGGTGGTGGCCCGAGTGACGGATCCTCCTTCAGACCCAGGCTTTGTCTCAAGTATTTCCTGGTGCCCAAGCGGACGGGGTTGGCACCCCATTCTAGATCTGCGGCCTGAATCGGTATCTCAGGTCTGCACCTTCGGATGGTAACTCTAAATCAGATCATACCATCCTGGAGTGAAACATGTGGTTCTGCACACTGGATCTTCAGGCGCTTTTTCCACGTCCCTATCCGTCTGTCTCATCAGCGGTTCCTCCGCTTCAGGGTCGAAGGACCCTGTACGAGTTCAGAAGCCATAGCCGTTCGACCTGTCATCACCCCAAGGTTTTCACCAAATGCATTGCAGTGGTGGCAGCCCATCTTCGGCGTCAGGGGGTTCGTATTTACCCCTACCTGGACGATTGGCTCCTGGCGGGATCCTCCCTTCAGGAGGTGGAGAGGTCCAGGGACCTGACCCTCCGGACCTGCTCACACTTGGGCCTTCTGATCAACGAGGCCAAATCGGAACTCGTACCTTCTCAGGTGATGGGCTTCATCGGGGCAGAGCTCGACTCTCGTCAAGCCAGAGCTTGGCTCCCGGCGGACAGGGCAGAGGTTCTCTCCTCCTTTGCCCAATCATTTCTGGTTGGGTACTCACACCTTGCCCGGGACTTCCTGCGCCTCCTGGGCTACATGGCGGCGTGCACGTCGGTGGTCCGCTGGGCCAGACTGCACATGCGCCCCCTCCAGTGGGAGCTCGCCGCCCAGTGGTCTCTGCATCAGAGTCTTTTCGACCAGCTGGTCACGGTCACCCAGGGGATGTGGGACACCCTACAATGGTGGACCGTCCCGAATCATCTGCTGGAAGGGATCCCGTTTGTCCGCCCCAAGCCGACGGTCGTCCTTACGATCGATGCCTCTCTCACGGGCTGGGGAGCCCACATGGGGGAATACAGGGCTCACAGGTTCTGGACCCCAGAGGAGTCCCGATGCCACATCAACCTGTTGGAGCTCAGGGCAGTCAGACTGGCTCTGTCAGCTTTCGCTCCTCAGCTCCGGGGTCAAGTGGTTCAAGTCCAGACGGACAATACCATGACCATGTACTACCTCAACAAACAGGGCAGCACGCACTCCCGTCTGCTATGCAAGGAGGCGCTCCGGATCTGGACCTTCGTCCAGCCGGCTGAGGCGGATTTCCTAGCCATCCATGTGGCAGGAGTCGCGAACCAACTGGCGGATGCTCTCAGCCGCTTAGGCCAGACATCCCACAGTGGTCTCTCCATCCAGAGGTAGCCTACTACCTGTTCTCTCGTTAGGGAAAACCGTTGGTGGACCTGTTTGCCTCCAGGGAGAACACCAGCTGAACTGTTCCATGCCGCCCCCTCAGCAGGGCTCGCTGCAGGGGGATGCCTTCTCGAGGCCGTGGACCCCAGGCCTTCTTTACGCCTTTCCTCCATTTCCCTTGATGCACAAGGTGTTACTCAAGGTGAGGAAGGACAAGGCGAAGGTGATCCTGGTAGCCCCAGATTGGCCACGCCAGTTCTGGTATCCAGATCTCCACAGCCTCAGCTGCAGGACCCCGGAGTGGCTCAGTACACACCCGGACCTGATATCTCTGAACCAGGGGAAGGTCCTTCATCCGGACCTTCAATCCCTGCACCTCACAGCCTGGTTCCTGAGTGGCTAGAGTTCCAGGCTTTGGGTCTTTCTGAGGATGTCTACACCATGGTGGAGGCATCTCGAAAAGAATCGACCAGGAAATGTTATGCCTTCAAATGGAAGAGATTTTTCATTTGGTGTCAGGGTAAAGGTCTGGATCCCTTATCCTGCTCGGTGGCTAACATTCTAGACTACCTTTGGTCCCTCTCCAAGGGGTCTTGATCATCGACCATAAGGTGCACCTAGCAGCCATATCGACTACGGGCGGGTCGGTCAGCCGACGTTAGCTCAGGAAAAGGTGGTCGGTGCTTTTTTCAAAGGCCTGGACCACATATCCCCTCCGGTGCGTGAACCTCCACCTCCGTGGGATCTTTTGCTGGTTTTGGCAAAGCTCATGGGCAAGCCATTTGAACCCATGCACAAGTCTGCACTTTCGCACTTGTGGAAGACGGCCTTCTTGGTGGCTATCACGTCAGCCAGAAGGACGGGGGAGCTCCAGGCGCTTTCAGTGGACTCCCCCTGTCTGGTCTTTCACAGGGACAAAGTTGTCCTCTTCCCCACCGAAATTCCTTCCGAAGGTGGTGTCAGAGTTTCACCTTAACCAGGTGTTGACCCTGCCAGTATATTACCCTAATTACACCTCGGGCCGCAGTATAGGCTCCATACTCTGGACCTCAGACGTGCTCTCTCCTATTATAAGGAGAGGACGGCGGAAATTCGGGGAGAGGTTCGCCAGCTGTTTGTCACCTACGCTGAAGCCGCTTCTGGCAGACCTGCATCCAAGCGGACTATTGTGAGATGGATCACATCATGCATAGGTCTGTGCTATGAATTGGCGGGTAAGGAGCCTCCCAAAGGGCTAAGGGCTCATTCTACCCGTCATACTGCTGCTTCGGTGGCTGCTTCCAGGGACATCCCTATCCAGGAAATCTGTCGGGCCGCTACCTGGAAGTCAGCAAGCACCTTTATTACCCATTACCACATTGACCTAGAGTCACGTCGGGATGCTGGTTTTGGGGCCTCGGTTCTCCAATCTCTATTCCCTAAGTAGGGGTTGTGCGCCTTGCCTCCCTCCTCCCGGAGAACTGCTTGGAGTCTGCGGACAGTGTGGATGAACAACATATCCACGCTCCTAGAAGAACAGGTTACTCACCTGTAACAGTAGTTCTAGGAGTGGTATATGTTCATCCTGCCTACCGACCTCCCCGGCTTTAGGCGCACAACCTGGTTTCCAGCGGGCTAGATCTGGCGTCATGGGGCGGAGCCGAGGTATTTACCACCCGGGTGGGTGGGAGGAGCCAGCTTGAAGACTTCCGGCAAGATTTAAAGGGGAAAGGGACAATGCCACAGTGTGGATGAACAACATATACCACTCCTAGAACTACTGTTACAGGTGAGTAACCTGTTCTTTCCTGACATCTCCTCTGCTCGGGATATAATGCGGTGGATACTTCAGCTCAGGCAACAGCTACAGGAGTCACCCTCTGCCATCATGCCTGGCTCCATGTGTCAGGTCTACAACCAGATATGTAACATAAACCGGTCAATGCCCCATTTAACGGCTCTGAGCTTTTTGGCCCAGGCACTCAAATGCTCTTAGATGATCTCCAAGCATCATGCCGCACTCTCCGTACGGTGCATGGTATGTACCCCATGCCACAGCCCTCATACCAGTTCTGTTCCCAAACTTTTCAAGCTAAACAGAGAGGCAAGAATACAGGAACCTATCAAGGTAGCTCCCGCAGACGTACCCACACCTCCTCCTGGACCGCCACCTCCTCTTCAAAGGGCCCCCGTTCCCTCCCTCAGGGTGGGACAGGTCAGCCCCTGGCCCAGTGACCCATTAGGGCTCGACCCCCGCTTCCTTGTTCAGGCCTCGGTAGCTGTAGGTGGTCACTTTGCCCTTCATCTGGAGGCCTGAAAAGCCATTACTGCGGACAAGTGGGTACTCCAAATCATACATACGGGGCACATGCTGGAACTTGCATCTCCACCTCCCACGCGCCCACCCCACTCAGTCCATTACCCATCTGACCATAGTCCCATCCTCCAAGAGGAACTTCAGGCACTTCTACACAAAAATGCCATTTTTCCTGTTCCTCCTTCGGAGTTACATCAGGGATTCTACTCCCATTTCTTTCTGTTCCCCAAACGTACAGGAGACCTCAGATCGATATTAGACCCAAGACAACTGAATTTGCACATTCAGTACAAAAGGTTCCGGGTGGTCCTACTAACATCCATACTACCGATGTTTAAAAAAAAAAAGGGGGGGGGATTGGTTATGCACCCTGGACATGAAAGATGCATACCTGCATATCCCCATCCACCACCGGTCCCTACGCTTTCACTTGCTAGGACACCACTACCAAGTTCAAGCACTTCCTTTCGGACTCTCGTCTGCTCCGAGAGAGTTTACCAAGTGCCTTGCCATAGTGGCGGCGGCCCTGAGAAGAGACTGACATTTCATCTTCCCATACCTAGAAGACTGGCTGATAAAAGCAAATTCCGAAGAGGCTCTTCTTCTCTCTCTTCAGGCTACCCTTACTCTAGTCCAAAATTTGGGCATTACCATCAACTGGCCCAAGTCCAACCCGAAGCCTTCTCAGTCACTGCAGTATATAGGAGCAATTCTGGACACGGAGTGTGACACTTGGCCAGCTAGTTATGATTGTTCTATGATATTTGTAATATAGAATGTGGTATGTGATTGTCTCACATGAGACATCCTGTGCTCCTGGGTGACACCCCCCTCAACCAGGTTTTAGTGAGAGTAACAGGATATATTAAACCAGGAGGTCTCTGTAATGTAATTAACTTCCTTGAGAAGTTGCATTTTATAGCTTTTTTATGACATCCTGCCTCTGAAGCTGGAAACTAAAATATACATTTTATGACTTCAGATAAGCTGATTCTTGTAAAGCTGTATTGCACCTAAGTGAGGTATGGCAGAGTTGTATAAAACCTTTGATGTTCTTGGGGAAAATAGGAAGCCAGCCTCCAGTTCAAAGGAAAGGGCTTGATTAAAGACTGTCATAATTTGGGAAATTAGTTTTTGCTGAAGTCACAGTATTTAATATACCTCCTGATAGGACATCCTGTTTTGTATATTTTTTATATTCAACAGGAGGAGCTAGATGAAACACAAAAGGGGTGGGAGAGAGACACAGTTTAAACTAATACTTGTGCCTGATCTTTTTGGGATCTTAAGAAACACGATCTAACTATAAGCACTATAGAAGTAATACATTAGATAGAAAAAGTCTAACTGTATGTTGGTAGGAGTTTGTCTGTAGTTTTCTTTGCCTTTCTTTTAAGTGATTGTATGCTTTGTGATATAGTGTTCTGTGTTTACATTTTACATATTTTTATCCATTTAAGTAAAAATTTTATTTTGAAAGACTGCCTGGGTGTGTCTTCAAAGTCCTTTTGGCACGTGATGTATAGAGGGGTAAGACTGACAAACACTGTTCATAAGCTTGATGGTGTTACTAAACTCGGAAAAGGTAAGAATATACCTAAGGTCTTTTATAGAGTTTTTAAGGGTTCATGTTGGATACCTGGTTAGGTGCCTTTAGGCGAAAGATATCTGGCATCCCCCGAAGAGCAGATTATCTGAGCCTGTGCATTTGGGTATGCTAGCATAAAGTTCACAGTTTGAATCCCCCCCCAGAACTTCAGACCAAAGGTAATTCGGACCCACAAGCAGACAGGAGGGTTGCCCTGTCTGTTAGCTGTTCTCATTACTGCGCTCGGAGGTTGGCACTGTGGGAGCAGAGGGCCTGACCTGCTGAGTGCGTTTGTGGCAGTCTCTGCCAGGGCATACCTACCTGTTAACAGAAAAGACGAACTCCTCTCCCTGGCTACGCACTCCCGAACCCAGCAGTACATAACAGCCAGAAATTTCTTATGTCTTCTGGTGTATATGGTGGCTGCCATCCCCACAGTTGTGTATGCCTGTCTCCATATGAGACCAGTACAATGGGTGCTTCAGAATCAGTGGCATCAACGATCAAGTGACTTTGACGACAGTATCAGAGTCATTCCCTCCCTGCACTCCACCCTGGATTGGTGAACACACCAACAACACCTATCATGGTGTGCCCTTCCAGGCTCCCCTTCCCCTGCAAACGATGACCACGGATGCTTCCCTGGATGGCTGGGGCTGTCACCTAGGCCCCTATGGGGCACAGGACAAATGGCCCCAATTCACTGTTTTGCCACACATAAATCTGTTGAAAATGAGGGCGATTCGCCTTGCCCTTTGGGTTTTTTGCCCCCACCTTCATCCTGGACCCTTACTGATCCAATCAGACAACATCTCAGTGGTGTTCTATCTGAACAGACAAGGGGGCACCAGATCTTGTGCTCTCTGCGGGGAGGTGCTGAAGGTCTGGCAAGAAACCACACTCCAGCAACTCACACTGATTGGCGTCCATTTACCAGGACACCACAATATCCTGGCAGACATTCTCAGTCGCCAGTCCTCCATGCACAAGTGGACCATTCATCACAAAGTTCTTCAGATGATTTCTCTTCTCTGGGGGACTCCACAACTGGACCTGTTTGCTTCCCCCAACAATCATCGACTCCCCAAATACTTTTCCATTATTCTGAACAGAAGGGGACTGTCTACAGATGCCCTGTCCTAACCGTGGACAGGACTCTTCTTATATGCTTTCCCCCATCCCGCTCCTGCAATGGACTCTACTGAAATTACAACTCAAACCTGCCACAGTGATCCTCATAGCCCCCTTGTGGCCCAAGCAGGTGTGGTTTCCCCCTACTCCAACAACTGTCCGTGGCGGATCCCATTCCATTGCCAATCAGACCAGATCTCCTGACTCAGGAGTGGTGCACCCTCCTTCACCCCAACCTGAAGTCTCTACACCTTCACGCTTGGCTCTTGAGGCCGCTTTCATAGCATGTCTTCAAGTCTCCTCATCTATGGCCGACATTCTCTTGGCCTCACAAAAAACGTCAACCAGGGAGACATATAACACTAAATGGAAACATCTTTCCATATGGGCTGCTTCCCTTTCTCTAAATCCATTTTCATGTCCCTTATCTAAAATTTTGGACTACTCGGCTTCTCTTGCCAAGAAGGGCCTTAGCTATTCCTCTATCAAAGTTCATCTGGCCTCTATTTAGGCCTTTCACAAACCATGTGAAGGCAAATTACCGTACCGACATCATCTCGCCAAGATGTTCTTAAGAGGCATGCTTCATATCAGACCTTCCATAAAATGCCCCGCCACCCTCCTTGGGATTTGAATTTCATATTTCAGAAACTCACCCTAGCGCCCTTTGAGCCAGCAGCTACCGCTGATCTCCGCTTCCTCTCTTGTAAGACGGTATTTCTAGTGGCCGTCACTTCAGCTCGCCACATCTCCAAGCTTTAAGCTCTGATGTGTAGCGAGCCGTACCTAATCTTTCACAAAGATAGAGTGGTTCTCCGCACCAGCCTTTCCTTTTGGCCGAAAGTGGTTTCAGAACACACCTTAAACCAGACCATGAAATTGCCAGTTTACTACCAGGAGCATTGCAATCCAGGAGAACATCTTTTACACACTTTGGATGTTCATCATATTCTGAGGTACTATATAAACCGTACCAAATCCTTGACAAAAAACTCAATTATTTGTCACCTTCGCCTGTATGAGGGAAGGTTCCCGGTTTGCCAAGAAAACCATTTCCAGTTGGTTGACAAATTGCATCACGTTTTGTTACAAAAAATACATCAAGCCCCTATCGGAAACAGTATAAGCCCATTCTACTAGAGACTAGGCCTCCACGGTGGCCTGCTTCAAGGGGGCCTCGATCAGGGATATCTACAACGCAGCCTGTGATCTGCCATTCGCACTTTCACGAAGCATTACAATTTAGATATTACTTCTCACCGTAGGACGGCCTTTGGTTGCGCAGTCCTACAGGGTCTCCTATCCTAATTCCACCCTGTTTTGGGTACACTGCTTTGAAATCATACCAAGTGCATTACCTGCTTCAAGAGACCATCCTGTGGAAGATAGTACAGTTACGTAAAAACTTACCGTAACAGTAGGTCTTTGAGGGATGTCTCTTGTATCAGGTATGTTCCCTCTCTCCGTCCCCCTCCTTCTCTAAGAGAATGACTTTGTTCCACTCAGCACGTGGGAATAGACACCTGTGGTACTTCGGATCCCCTCGGTCCTCGCTTAGCAAGCTGAATCAGGCGGGGAACTGAGGATATTAGGGACCGCCCACTCTTCTATAGGAAGCAGGATGATGATGATGTCATCGGTGGGCGGTCCCTGGTGAAAGCCTGCTAGAAGAGCTGCAGTGCACCACAGTTACCTCTGGCGACTACCCAAGTGTATCACCTGCTGCAAGAGACATCCCTCAGAGATCTAGTGTTACAGTAAGTTTTTACATAATTGTACTTTCTAGGAGTGGTATATGTTCATCCACATGAACCCACTCAACCTCCCTGGCTTCGATGCACAACCTTCTGCTTCCAGCGGGCAAGATCTGGCATCAAGGGGCAGCGCCAAGGCTTATACCACCCGGGTGGGTGAGAGGAGCCAGCTTTTAGACCATCCGGCAAGATTTGAAGGGAAAGGGACATGCCAACTAGTGTGTATGAACAACATATACCACTCCTAGAACTACTGTTATGGGTGAATAACCTGTTTTTTTCTCTACATTGGAGGGAACTTGTGACTTTTCGATTTCAGCTGGATTTGGGGAACAATTCCATGTAGCTCATGGGTTCTATCACAGCAGTAGAAAATGTTGATAATTACGATTGTTATAATTTACTGAATTACTGCTTAAAGTTGTATCTAAATAGCCATTCTGCATTACTCGCATGAGTGGCGCCCTCACTGAACGCTTATAATAATTTTTTTTTGAATGCTTGTTGTTTGAAGCTTAGCTTACATATGTCATAAAACAATAAACACAAAGTTAAAAAAAAAAAATCAGAATGCCCCCCCCACCTGAAAAACAAAATATTAAGACAGCCATAGGATTCTTCGTAAACCATGACCGAGAACAACACCATTCAAAAGGCTGAACTCAGTGTAAGCATTTGTGACAACAGCAAGCTCTGAAGGAAACTTTCTCCACAAAAAGTCTTCCCAAACCAACTGTCGACAGCATTAAAAGTTTTTTTTTTTAGTATGTCCTGAAAATCAGAATCACCACTGCCTCAGACTCCATCACTCCTCGCCGCCAACGGCTCCATCCCAGTGCTCTGCATGATCATTACCTGCATCCTGCATCTCACCAGAAACAAGCAGCACTTACATTTATTTAAAAAAAGATCCTGAATGAGTTTCCCATTAAGATTTCCCTACTAATTTCTTTGGCAGCGTATCACCGTTTCAGGACCTTCTCATCACGTGCACGAGTAGCGTAGCGAGTATGGCAGCCAGTCACACTACGCTGAACTACAGGAGCGGTTTGCACATCCGCTCTGTTAGTGGTTCGTACCAGGTTATATTGTGATACAGGCACCCACACAGTATAAAAAAGATGTCTGCATGTCCAGAACAATGAAAAACATGGGGTGGATGAAGAGCAGGTTCTGCAACAATATTCTGCCTAGTAGTAAGGCTCTTTTTTAATATCGGAGGAAGGACATTATGATGAAAAATCAATACAAACCACTTTAAAATAAAAATTAAACCTTTTCTATTACATTTTTAAAATGTCTTTGTTACCGATCATTGTATAATCACAATAATCCACTCCAGGATGTGGGCTATGGTAAGATTTACCCACTTCTGGTATTTTTCAGTCACTTGACCTGCAGCCTCATAATTGAACCACACCTGGTGTGGGTTCATCCCACCATAACCCACACCCTGTTTATAAAATGTGTTGAGGAAAATCCTGTGCTGAGATTGGTGGAATCTGATCACATGACCATGGACTATTCTAGCACAACAGCACAGGTCAGAAATCCTTAACTTTTTGAACTGTATTACAAGTTCTGAAATTAAAAATCATGAAAGTTATTGTATAATTGCAGTCAGTCACTCAAGGATGTGTGTAATTGCAGGATAACTGCACTTTTTAAGTACATAAGGCACTTGGCATCACCTTCTGTCTCTTAACTGAGACATGCCATCATCCCACAGTAACAACCACCGGGTCATGCCTTATTGCTTAATTAATGATCTAATCTTCAGGCAGATCCATGTAACATAAAAATACAAAGTTTTGTACTTAAGAATACTGTTATTGAAAACTGATCTAGTGAACAGTAGTGAGGAAGACACCAGGACTCCCTATCTACGCTGATGAAGGAGCCATTTTCTCCTGGTGTTTGACTATGCAGATGTGGTGCATGGCACTGCCCCCTCCACTTCCCCTGCCTGATAGGATGCCCACTGCAATGTTCTCTGTTGCTTTGCCTCGAACTTCCTCTTTCGCATCCACCACTGTTCCCTCGATTCCTCTCTTTGTATCCCGCCTCTAACTTCACATCACCAACCTCACTGTGCCTCCATTACCTTCAAATACAGGTGCGGTTCTCTCCCTCCCTACTTCTCCTTTCTGCGCTGTCTGTTTTCCCCTGCCTCCTGTTCACTTTGCTCCAGAAGCTACCACACGTTCTCTGTTCCTCACCTGCACTCCACTGCTGGGCATTGTGCTTTCTCCTTTTGTCTCCCTCCCTCTGGAGCATTCTCCATTCCATTCTGTCTCTATCCTCCTCCTCCTCTCTCCTTTAAACGCTGGCTGAAAGTCCTCTCTACCCTGTCCAACCCCTGCCAAACCTCTCTCTCTCTGACCCATCCCTCCCGCTGTCTGTTACACCCTTGTCGCTGCTTTTTTGTCCAGGAGTACTGTGATTGCTGACCTTGACTTTATTCCATATTTAGAGTAATGTTACCGCCAGTATTCACCTGCACCTGCACTGTTGTCACTTTATATTGCCCATTTATGCCTCCCATTGTTCTACCTGGTGATTTTTACCATTGCCACTCCACTTTTATCCTGTTATTTGCACACTCATATGCACTTTACTTTGTGCTCCATTACTGTTGATGCCTTGACAGGGTGCTTCATGCTGCTAACGGATGGCACGTTTTTTTTTCTTGAGCCGTGGCCGCCGCTTGCTCTCTCCCAGTGAGTCCTCCTGGCCAGAAGCTCCCCTTCTCTGCCTCAAGAATGCCCCGACAGGGCGCTTTACGCTGCTAACGGATGGCGCAGCTTGCTTTCCTGAGCCATGGCTGCCGCTCCCTTTCTCCCGGCGATTCCTCCAGGCCTGAAGCTCCCCTTCTCTGCCTCAAAGTAAATGGTGGCTTTCAAACTCTGATCCCCAGCTCTGTTTGAATTTTTGGTGCATCAGCACTTTTACTCCTGATTGGCCAAGGCAACCAGTTCTAAGGAGAGAGGCCAATCAGGTCTCCTCAGGCGTAGTTGCATACTGGTAGTGCTATTTTTCGAACTGTGCCTTGCTGACTAAATACTGCCCTGTGGAAAGAGGAATTTTATCCCACCAACCCCCGCCACTCTTTAAATGGTCTTGGTTTAGCTTGCCTCCACACCCACTCCTGTGCTTCCTCTAAAGCCGACTCCTCGTAAAGTGGTAATAATTCACGGCTTAACCCTGTGCTTTATTACTGTGCCACATTGCCTCTCACCCTCCCCTTAAAATCCTCTTCTCTCCCTTGTTTCACACTACTGAGGTTTATTTAATCTTAGTAATCTGGCTGTCTTCTTCCTCCTATTCTACAAGATTTTGCTCTTACCTCCATTTAGTGCATTTCTTAAGCTATCTTCTACTATGTAAAGCTTCAGACGTCTGTATTAACACTGTTTTCCAGCTCAAGGCATATGTAAATTAATGTTCCTTCCCTGCCTCTGCCTACCTGTAACTTTATTTGATCTGCAGCGTCCTAGGAATCTAGTCCTTCTCTGGTCATCCCCTGCCAACTTAATGCGAAAAATGAATACACTCCTGATTATTCTTATACTGACCTCCTTGACTAGCTTGCTTTTGGTAACTGATTTCTGTGCCTCGATACTTGCTGTTGTTCAGCAAGGCCTGCGTTCCACCACTAGCACTCTAAATCCCTCTGCCACCCCACCAGCAGTGGTCAGGCATGAACCTACTCTTACACCCCCGGCCATGCTTGTACTACTAACAAACTATGAGCGTTGTTTGCTTGGTCTGTTTGTACACTCCCTTTCCATCCAGTTCCCCCACTGGCTCCCTCCGTCCTGTCCTCTCCTCTCCCTCTTACTCCTCGCCGGTGATGTTGAAGCTAACTCTGGCCCTATAAACATCCTTATTCACCACACTGATAGCACCTGGGTAAAACAAACTGACCTCAGGGTTGCCCACCTGAATGTCTGCAGCCTCCCTTCAAAGTTCCCTGAGCTTGAGGCTTGGGTGTCCCTGTACAGGCCTTATGTGTTTTGCCTCACTGAGACCTGGCTGAAACCATACCACACTGATGCCTCTTATAAACTCCCTGGTTACTTCCTCCTTCACCTGGACAGATCAGAAAGGAAAAGGGGTGGTGGCGTGGCACTGTATGTTCAAGATCATATCTCTGCCACCTCCATCAGCTGCTCTGCACCCTCCTCCCTGAGTGAGTGGCTCCTTGCTGAGATAATCCCGGGTGTGTCCCAAAAAAATCTTCCTTGGGTGCTGTTACAGCCCTCTGTCAGGAGGCATCCCGGGCCTATCTAGCTTCCTTGATGGTTTAGGTAGTCTCACTCCTTCTAGAGATACCATTATTCTCAGGGACGTTAACCTTTACTGGTCAGGTGCTCCACAGCAAGAACACGTAAGCTTACTGAAAATGCATCATATAGAGCAAGTCATCTCCTCTCCTACCAGATACAACTCTCGCTCTCTAAACCACGATGTCATTGACTGGATTACCACAAACCGGGTAGATTTGGTCCTTCAGGCAGGCACAGTGTCTGACTCAATTAGTGACCACACCCCTATGTACATCATTCTGACCACTAAAGCAAATCATCCTCCCTCAAAATTTCTGTCCTTTAGAAAGTTCAGTTGCCAGGCTCATGAATGGGTTCTCAGAGATGCTAGGGATATAATTTGGTCCGATCTCTACCAGCACAGAAACATCTCAGTCCGCAGTTGCTTTCCTTACTGCTGCCCTTTGAAAACTACAGGATAAACACTTCCCTCTCACAACCAGGAGGGTTAGAGGGGGCTGCACCCGCTGGCTATCGAAGGAACTTCTGACACAAATGAAGGATAGGGATTGCAAGTGGAAAGCCTACAAGTCCTTCTCCCTCCCCTCAACTCTGGAATGCGTGCAGACAACTGTGAAACTCCTGTAAACAGGCGGCCAAATCACTCAAGCGTAAATATTACCTTGACCAACAACAAAATTCCCTTGGAAATACTCGCAGTTCTGGGCCTCCACAGGGTCCCTTCTAAACCCCCAAACCAACAAACAAATCACCCAGCTCTCGGCCCCCTCCAGCCCTATCTCTGATCCTGTATAGATTATGGACACTTTCAATATAATGTTCACCGACCTGTCCTCTTATCTCAGCAAGCTCCCCTCCCAGCCTTCCCCAGATCAGAAAAATCAACTAAACCACTCCCCTTCCTCCACAAATGACACATTGCCACCCCCTTTCCACTTTAGAGCCATTGGGCAGAAAGTCACCACTAAACTCTTAGACTCTACTGGCCAGGCAGCCCCTGCAGCAACAGACCTTGCCCCACCTTTCTTAAACTTATCTCCCCAGCCATTGTTAAACCACTTACCTTTCTATTCATCCTCGCCCTCTCATCATCCATTGTACCTGACTCCTGAAAACTTGCTCATGCGGTACTAGTTTTCAGAGCGAGTGATCCCCTCTCCCCTGAAAACTACAGATCTATCTCCCTCCTCCCTCATCTAAATAAGTTAGCTGGAAGGGAACAATTTTTTTCAGCGTCGGAACATCTACAAAAATATAACCTATGTTCCCTCCAGCATGGTTTCTGTAAACATCATAGTACCTCCTCTGCATTAGCCCTTTTCTCCGACCATGTTCTTGGGAATATGAACATGGGCAAGGCCACAGGAGCAGTATTCGTGGACCTATCTAAGGCCTTCGACCTTGTCAACCCCCACCTCCTCCTCCATTCCACCCTTCTTCACTTTGGCTGCTCCCCTGAAACTGCTGTGTGGTTCTGTAGTTATCTCTCTGACAGGTCTCAGTCTGTCTTAATAGGAAGGATTCCTCTTCCACCCTCTCTGTTCACACTGGTGTCCCCTAGGGTTCTGTACGTGGCACACTACTCTTTTTCATGTTCATAAATGCCCTCCCTGTAGATAACCTCAACTGTAACGCCCTCCTCTACGCAGACGCCCTAGTCTTCTATCACAGTGATAAGTCACTGGAATCCATCTCAACCACCCTCACACTAAACTATGCCTAGGCACATCCAGTAAACTCCTAGTCAGTGAAAAAAAGATGAAAGCAATGCTCTTTAGCTCTAAACATTTCCTTGCCAAGGTCGCTAACTCCTCCTCCTCCCTCCTTGTATGCTCCCCAGCAGGCCTCCCCGGAAAATGTCCCTCCTTCAAATACCTAGGTGTTACCCTCGATCCCTCCCTCACCTTCTCTGAGCACATAAACAACACTGTGCGGAAAATCCACCAAACATTAAGTGCTGCTTACCGAGTCAAACAATTTCTGTCTCCTGAAGCTCGCCTTGCCTTCGTGCAAGGTAACCTACTGCCCCGCCTTGACTACTGCTCCCCTGTTTACGCCTTCACATACTCTTCCCTACATTCTCAACTAAACCCAACATACAATTCCATCTGTCGTTTTGTTCTTCAAGCCCCCTACTCCACCCACCACTGTGCACTCTACCAGTCCCTAGGGTGGCTCCCACTTCAAGGCTGTTTTGAATATGCCATGGGCTGTGTAGTAGATAATGCAGTCAGGTTCAGTCTGCTGTCCCCCTTCTCCTCACTGCTAACTGACACAGTGACTTCTAGGAGCTTCAGGGTATCCTCCGCCCCTCCTCTGGTAATACCACGTGTCTTTACTGTTATGGCTGGGTGACAAACTGTCATCCATTTCATCCGGCATCTCCTTCTCTGAGATCCTGCCAGTCTGGGAGAGGGGGGCAGATGGACGGAAGATCAGAGAAGGGTAGATAGGGGAGCTAAACATGTGGCTCAAGGGCTGGTACCAGGAAAAAGGACACAGATTTGTAGGGAACTGGCAAAAGTTTTGGAAGCGAAAGTTCTTTAAATTTGATGGACTGCATCTGACTAAGGAGGGAGTCAGTGCATTGGGGCAGAAGTTTGACGTTTTTGCAGAACATTTAAACTAGCAAATGGGGAGAAGGGTGCAGCATCCCTTGTGTCGAATGGGAAGAACACCCCTCCCCCTCAGTTAGTGGTCAAACAGGAGTTCAGCATGTTTGCAGTTCATTTGCATCACCAGGTAAGGAAAAAGGTCCAGCTCCCCAACAACGCACAAGGGGAACGCCAAACCTCACCCAACAACTAACACACCGAAATCTGGCCAGTGGAAAATCATGTACACAAATGCTCGCAGTCTGGGAAACAAGATCCCAGACCTGCAGGCAATAATGACAGAGGCTGAACTGGACATAGTAGCAATTAGCGAGACGTGGTTTTCCAGTAACCACACTTGGGAGACTTCAGTACCTGGCTATGCTACTGTTCAGAAGAGACCGAGTTGCAAAAAGTGTGAGGAGGGGTGGAGAGTGACCTCTATGTCAATGAAAATATCAGAGCTACAGAAATTCAGAATACACATGAGCCAGAAGAACTGTGGGTCACCCTGGAAACAGGAAATGGGACAGCCATAAGAACTGGGGTTGTCTACAGGCCCCCAGACCAGGGGGAGGACATAGACACATTACTGTTAGAAGATATACAAACTATGACAGCTAAAGGGGAGGTTCTTATAATGGGAGACTTCAACATGCCAGATACAGATTGGTCAATTCCAGCAGGAACATCTGCCAGAACTAGACACTTGGTGGATTCCCTGCAGGGGGAAGGCCTCAAGCAGCTGGTAAAACAACCCACAAGAGACAGGGCTATCCTAGATCTAGTACTGACTAACAGGGAAAGGATCACAGATCTCCAGGTAGAAGGTCACCTGGGGGCCAATGACCATCACATGGTATGGTTCAGTTTGGCCACTACACCTAAATCATCCCATTCCAAGGCAAAAATATGGGACTTCAGAGGAGCTGACTTTGATAAGATGGCCAATAGAGTTAAGCTAGCCCTGGCAAAAAGAAATACAGGTGAGGGGGTACAGGCAAAGTGGACAAGCATTAAGGATGCACTACTTGATGCAACATCCCATTGTGTTAGAGAGAAAAGGAAGTGCAAAAGAAGGAAACCACTTTGGTTCTCAAAAACAGTAGCAGAAAAGGTCAGAGCCAAAAGGCTGGCCTTCAGGAAATATAAGGGAATGCAGCGGGATGAAGATAGAGAGGCATACCAAACTTCCCTAAGGGAAGCAGGGAAGGCAGTAAGGCAGGCAAAGGCCCAAACCAAGGAAACACTAGCTCAGACAGTAAAAGAAGGTGACAAGACTTTCTATAGATACAGTAGTGAAAGGAGAAAGTCCAGAGGGGGTATTGCTATGATCAAAGGAGATGTGTGTGTGAGGAGGAGGACCATATAGAAGCATCTATCCTAAATAGATACTTCTGCTCAGTATTTACTGAAGAGAAGGTAGGGCAGGGCCCACAGCTCAGCACCATGGACACAGGGGGGAGGGAGGTGAGCACTAGTCCCTTCACAAAAGAAAGGGCCCTACAAGAGCTCGATAAGCTCGGGGTGGACAAGGCAATGGGACCTGATGGCATACATCCCAGGGTACTAAAAGAGCTAAGGGTGGAACTAGCAGAGCCATTATCAGAACTGTTTACTGAGTCTCTGAGCACAGGAGAGGTCCCAGAAGACTGGAGAAGGGCTCATGTGATCCCGCTCCACAAGAGTGGTAGCAGGGAGGGGGCAGGGAACTACAGACCACTCAGTCTTACCTCAGTAGTGGGCAAGATTATGGAGGCACTTCTTAAGGAAAGGATAGTGCAACACCTGGAATCCATAGGAGCACAGGATCCAAGACAGCATGGGTTTACAAAAGGAAGGTCCTATCAAACTGATCTCATAGATTTCTTTGACTGGGTAACCAGAGTGGTGGACCAAGAGGGAGCAGTTGATGTTGCCTGTCTTGACTTCAGCAAAGCTTTCGATACTGTTCCACACAGAAGATTGATTAATAAGCTAGATAGGCTCGGGGAGGGTCAGAAGTTGGTCAACTAGGTGGAAAACTGGTTGACGGGCAGAAAACAGAGTGGTGGTAAACGGTATACAGTCAGAAGAGATGCAAGTCACAAGTGGGGTACCTCAGGGATCAGTCCTGGGGCCAGTCCTCTTCAATATCTTCATCAGTGACATTGCAGATGGACTGGAGGGTAACGTTTGTCTGTTTGCAGATGACACCAAAATCTGCAACAGAGTAGATGATCCAGATGGGGTGGGCAGAATGAGAAAAGATCTGGATAAACTAGCAAAATGGTCAGAAGAGTGGCAACTGGAATTTAATGCAAAGAAGTGCAAAATCATGCACATAGGGAAGAGAAACCCTGAAGCCACCTATAGACTGAGAGGGGAGTTACTGGCAATCACAAGGGAAGAAAGAGACTTGGGCATCATCATCATCGATGACCTGAAATCATCCAAGTAAATCACTAAAGCAGTAGGTAAGGCTAGGGGGATGTTAGGTTGTATTAGTAGGGGTATCACAAGTCATAAGAGGGAGGTAATAATCCCTGTTTACAAGACACTGGTTAGGCCCCATCTGGAGTACTGTGTGCAGTACTGGAGGCCACACCTTCACAAGGACATTAACCAAATTGAGGCAGTCCAGAGAAGGGCAACCAAAATGGTGCAGGGACTGCATCAGAAAACGTATGAGGACAGATTAACGGAGCTCAACGTGTATACACTAGAGCAAAGGAGGGAGAGAGGTGATATGATTGAAACATTCAAACACCTTAAGGGCATTAACAAGGTGAAAGAGTGTAACATGTTTCAATATAAGAAAAATAGCAGGACAAGAAGACACAGCATGAAATTAAAGGGAGGCCGATTAAGGGGTAATATGAGGAAGTTCTTTTTCACAGAAAGGGTGGTGGATGCATGGAACGGCCTACTTCAGGAAGTGGTGGATATGAACACAGTGCAGGGCTTCAAACAGGCATGGGATAGGCATAATGGAGCAATACAGATGAGTATGAATAGATAGGTCATTGACAGAGCAAAGGCCGATAGCACATTTATAAGGTAGAAAAAGAAATGTGCAGACTGGATGGGCCTTGCGGTCCTTATCTGCTGTCAACTTCTATGTTTCTATGGGTAGCAAGGCCTTCTCTGTCTGTCGCCCCTCCTGTGGAGCAGGCTACCATTGTCTATTCACTTGTCCCGTCCCCCCACCTGCCCTTCAAAACAAATCTAAAAGCATGGCTCCAAACCGAATCCTCATGCAGCTGTTTCATGGACAACAGCAGAGTCTGCAAACCGCCCTGATCAAGGATAAGCTGTTGCCTCCCCCTACCACCTATCCCTGCCTCTTATCTCCACTCTTCTCTGTCTCCTTATTCCCTAGCATGGTTATTCATTTCTGAGCTTATTGCTCCCCTGACCTCCTAGCAGTCCTTGAAACTTTTTTTCCTGAATCTGCACAGTCCATGGTCTGGTATGTTAGCTGTAACCACTACATTCAATTTAGCATGTAGCTACTGACTGCTACTTTGTATCATTTACCATTTTTGATTTAAACAAGTTATCATTAATCAGTACATCAATCTTGTTTTTCAGGTTTCAATTTGTATAGCTTATAGCCAATTTTGTATTTTTATTGACCTCATGTTTGAAGTGTTTTGCATATTTCTTGTACCTGTACCTTCTTGTATTTTTACTGACCTCATGTTGAGGTATTTTCATAGTCTTGTACCTCTGTATATTCCTGTATTTTTCTGCTGTTTTTCTAGATTAACTCATGTTGAACTATGTTTGTTGCCACCATGCATATTTTTTCACTATTGTTTTCTGTATTATTAACTGCCATTCAGCTATGTTGTTACCACCTTGTGGCTCGGGTCATAACTGAAGACGGTCCCTTGGATCAGCTCAATTACCCGGTTACCAAAGACATAAATAAATAGTTGTACTATTTTACCCCACTTCCTGTGAGTTGCACCTGGAAACGAGTCTCCGCTTAGTGTGCCTTTCCTAGTCACAAACTTCTAAATAAATACATTTTCTGGTTTGTGCAGTCAATCATTTGTCCAACTACATTGATTTAGTAAAGAAAGAGAAAGGCTTTTGAAATAACATTACGTACTTCTGCTGGACGAAATAAAAAGGTCACTCAGTTTGTAGCGTCTTTGCCCACATTTTTTCAGAATCTCAAGTGAACTTCACTGTAGTGTGGGAAACGTTGCATTGAACCCTGTCTACTTTAGATTCTGTCTCAGAACTCTCATGTCCTTGATGCCTTCCCCTTTTGTTTTGAGCACTTTGAGATGAAGCACATTTCCAGGTGCATACTGAGAATACAGAGAGGTTAAGTCTCTTGCTCAAGGTTACATAGTATGCAAGTGGCACTTGTAGATTTCAAGGTCAGGTCTGCTGGGTCTCAGATTCACAACTTGGTGCTATAACCCACTTGACTGTACTGTCTCAGCATCTAGAACATATCAGATAAGTGTTGAACTTTCCATTTTCTTAACCATTATTGGGTTGGCTCATCTGAAAACTTAAGGCTATGGCTTTATTAGATGCAGACCCAAACCTGACCATTCCCTTGACACGTAATGTGTGAAGGTCTTGCGACACTTTTCCCTAGGTGCCTGTCTAGTACTGTGAACTGAAAGCATAGACATAGCTGCTTATGTTTGACCCATCTAGGTAGCTTCTTATGTGACCAAAACATTTTGCCTGCCCTTGCCAGAGTATTGCTGCTGTTTGTTGCATCCACAGTTGATGCCATTATCACTCCCTTAACAACTAGAAGTACAGTAAAACCCTTGCCCTTGGGGACTGTGACAGCTGACGTCGACCTTCACTAGCTCCACTGGAGAATGTCCACTCTTGAATTCTGTTTTTTCAGCCGTGTAGTATACTGGTGTGTGACACCCCCAGAACAGCTTATTTTGTGTGCCTTGCTGAAAGTCGACTGCAAAGTCCACTAGCCCATTGGTTTTAAGTCTTTAAGTGGTTTCACTTCATTTGTTGATGGAAACAGACCTTGAGGTGTCACTGAGATGTGCAATTCTTGGGACACCATGCATGTTTTCCAGCCACTGATCTATAGTAAACTGGCAATATTAAAGTCAAAGGGTATATTTATTTAGTTTTATTCACCAGGTAGGCAAACTAGGCAGCTGAATGCCTATTTACAGGTACAGCCCGGGAGGGTACACGAGAAGGCATGTTACCTGTTGGGCCAGGCAAAAAGCAGTACAGTAAAAAAGTACACTGTTTATGCTTACCTAGCAGGTGTGTAGCTTCTAAATTAGCCTAACTGCTATCCACAATCCCCACAGATTGTTCCTGTGCCAGAGGAACTCCAAGTTAAGATAAATAAGGCAGCCAGCAGATTCTACTGGTGGCCAGTTGGTATTAATCATGAAATAAGCTTGAGTATGAAAAGAGATGATTGACAAGGACTAATCTGATGGTTGCTGTATCTTGTTGGGAGTGGTGTTTTCTGATTCATCTGAGATAGTAACAGTCTGTGATGGGTATTGCATGTGGTCTCCAACCACAAATCCTTCAGCAAAAGCCAAGCTGCGATACCTTGGATAAATTGTTTAATTTAATACTTTCTTTAAAGTCACATTCCCTGGCAGATGTTCTAAACATTGGTCATGTATCTTTGCAGGCCAGATAAACTTGAAATAGAATCAGTTATAAGTCTTAATGACTTGAAGAAAAAACTACCAGAGGCAATCTTCAGAAAGGAGTGTTACAGGGAAAGAGAAGGTAATTTCTTGCATTTATGAAGCATAGATTATTATTTTTTTATTATTATTCATGCCTCCACAACACACACCAGTGTCCAACTCCCTCTGGAGCTCCAAAGGCACTTTTCTATCCCCTAGCCACACCTAATTCTGGGCACCATCCTCCATCAAGCTGCAGCTCCACCCCCCACCCCCATGGTGTATTAGGTGGAGGGGGTTTACCCCCAAGACTTCTGTGGGTTGTCAGGAGGTACACCACAGTGGTGAGTTTGGACTCCCATGTTCTGGGGTCCATCATCATGGACACTGGCGTAATTTTCTGCTGTTTCACCTGACCGCACAGGATCTTGCAGCAAAGACATCAAGCGCCACACAGTGAGTTGCTGCACCCCAACCTCAGGGATGTCCCCCGCTGGTCTCCAACAGCACTGCCACCTGTGATCATCCGGGTGGCAGTATTGTGAGTGGAGGACAGAACCGTTCTTCCCTGGAGAAGGAGAGCATTCTCTGGAAAGCTTAGACAGCGCCCCCCCCTCCACCCGAGCTGGCCCTTGATAACTCTGCTTGTTCCCGAACATGGGTCACCAGCATCTGAGTGTTAGCCCTATCGCTGCACCGACGGGCCGGCCCAGATTAATTTTTTTGATCTGCTGCTGTGCTGTCTTGTTTATGTTACTGATGTAGCATTTTGTTGTCCTGCTGTAGTTTGCTTTGAGGGTAATTACTGCAGCCTTCATGATGTGGTGAAATGCGATAAAGATGAGCAGCAGTTGGATCAATTAGCGGAACAACTGAAGAAAAACGAATTGGTGAGGATGCTGCATATGTCTTTAATTTACTTTTTTGTTCTATTTCTCCCTTGTTACCTGGTGGGCCAAGCTCCTCTTCATCCTGTCCAGAAATGCTTGATCTCACATATACTGGTAGTGGTGACTACTGGACCTTGATACCAGCTCTCAGTTTCCTTTGATGTTATCCCAGACTGAACCTTATGGGGACAGAACAGGAGAATTTTCTGATGGTCAGGGTGGGGATATTTTTCCTGGCCCACTTAACACATTTCTATGCTGAGTCCACCCTGTTTATACCCCTTGTTTGTGTGTGCATTTGCACAACCCCATCTCCCTCCCGTGGAAACATGGGCAGGTATGCAAGGGTTCTCTCAGTCAGTGTATTTCTAAATTCTAGTGTTTGGGTTGCTGTCTTCAGATGAGACCAAAACAGGATATTTTAAATTATGCCTTAAATGTCATCCAAGCCCCATATCTTTTCATAGCTGAGGCCTACACTGCACCTCCTACAGTGCCATTGCTACATCTGAGAAGACATTCACGGAGCAGTACTAGATGGTATTTATGGTGCAGATTGGAAACTTTACTTTCCACCTTTCTGATTGGCTGGTTTTGAAAGTACGTCTACATGGTAACAGGCTTTGCATGGTCAAAACAATGAATCATTTGGCAGCATGTGTTTGAAGAGCAAGTAGTCATATAGAGCTCAAATACAGAAGCACCTCTGTAGAAAACTGGTTGTCCTACAGTATATCGATCCTACAAAAAAGCATGATCCTGCCAAAGGAAAAAAAAAAAGGGTATTAACCATAGTGGAGACAGAAATCTTCAGATTTACTAAATAAAGTAGGATTTTAATAGGGGAGTTAAATTGTTTGCTTTTTTTCTCTCTCTCTCTCTTTGTTCTTGAACTTGGTGTACTTTGGGACTAAGATTTAAGAACACTGGAAGATGATCCTTTGGGTGATCAGATGAAAAATCATCCTGTTGATTGTCTATGACCTTTTTAATTTTCATTTACGGTATGTGTCTGCTTTATTCCAGGCTATCATAATATGCTTAGTTGATCGGGGATCCCTCATCTTAATGCCATCTTCTGCCTTGAAGTCCATCAAAGGTGTGAATTACAATCAGAGATACTGAAATATGTTTATTTTATTTATTTATTGAAATGTTTCACCAGGAAAGGCACACTGAACACCAAGTTGCTTGTCTTACGGTGCGTCTGGATTGGGGGGGGGTACATAGGAATGTAGATACATACATACATTTTGATAGGTACATACAGTACATACAATATGCAACCAACAGCATTAGATATTCTACAGCAGTGCATGACAATACAAATCACGGACTGGAGTAAGGTAATAAATGCATTCAGATACAAGAGAAGTGTTGTAAATGTTAACAGTCTCAAGGAGCCTGGCAAGTGCAGAAGAAAAACAACCTAGAAATAATCCAGCTGCAATTAGCCAGTTACATAGATACATAGACAGTGTCGGCAGATAAGGGCCTATGGCCCAACCAGTCTGCCCATTTGAGCTTGTAAGTTCAGTTTGTTTTCCTAGAAGTCTGTTGCACCTTACCCCTGACCTCCAGAATTCCTTTATGTCTATCCCATGCATTCTTAAATCCCGTGATTGTTTCAGCCCCCACCACTTCCTCTGGCAGGGTGTTCCACTTGTCCACCACCGTTTTGTGAAGAAATTCTTTCTCATGTTTCCTCTGAATCGTCCTCCTCCAACTTCATCCCATGCCCTCTAGTCCTGGAACATCTTTTTGGCTTAAAATAGTGTTTTCCTGCACCCTGTTCCTCCCTGTAAGATACTTGTATGTCTCTATCATATCCCTCTCTCCCTCCTCTCCCAGGAGTACATGTTCAGTTCCTTCAACCTGTCTTCATAGGACTTGTGATGCAATCCGTGCACCATCTTTGTTGCCCTCCTCTGAACCTTCTCTACCCTGTCTATGTCCTTACGTAGGTATGGTCTCCAGAACTGTACACTGTACTCCAGGTGGGGCCTCACTAGTGTCTTGTATAGCGGAATTATGACCTCCCTTTTCCTGCTGGTGATGCCCCTGCCTATACATCCCAGCATCCTATTTGCTTTACCCACTGCCTTGTCACACTGTTTCCCTACCTTGAGGTCCTCAGAGATGACAACCCCAAGATCCCTTTCCTGCTTGGTGCATGCTATATCCTCACCCCCCAACTGATATATTGTGCCAGGGTTTTTGTGCCCCATATGCATTATCTTGCACTACTTTGCATTGAATTTCAACTGCCAAACCCTGACCATTCTTCAAGTTTCTGCAGGTCGCTTCTCATTCTGTCTACACCCTCTGGTGTGTCTACTCTGTTACAGAGCTTTGTGTCATCAGCGAACAGTGAAATTCTGCCTTCTAGGTCCTGTAATGTCACTGATGGCGATGTTGAATAGGACCGGTCCCAGCACTGATCCCGTGGTACCCACTGGTCACTCTTCCCTCTTGTGGAGTGACAGCCATTTACCACCACCCTCTGTGTCCTGCCACCCAGCCAGTTACCTACCCACCACACTACTGTCCTGCCCACACCCATATTCCCCAGTTTGTGTAATAGTCTTCTATGTGGCACAGTGTCAAAGGCCTTGCTGAAGTCCAGATAGGCCATGTCCACTGCCCTCCCCGATCCACCTCCCTGGTCACCCAGTCAAAAAATTCAACGAGATTGGTCTGACATGACCTCCCCCTGGTGAAACCATGCTGCCTTGGGTCCTGTAGTCCATTGACAACCAGTTATCAGGAGAGTAAACTGAATAGGGGTCAGAAGTGAGGTGATTAACCACAGTTAAAGTTTACAGAGAGGAAATTGTGTAGGGCAAGGGAGATGGAGTGAGGGGAGGATGAGTGGCTATTCTGAGGAGGCAGGGCATTGCATAGTTTGGGGAAGCGATGTGCGAAGACCGACTGGCCTACAGCAGTTGATCGGCAAGGAACTACCAATAGACAGGAGTCAAAAGATCTGAGGGAGTGTTCGGGTAGGGGTAGGCTGGAAAGCGAGGAATTTATATTGATGGGGGGAGCGTTTTGAACCAAAATTTGGACACGTATTTGGCACAGTGGAGGTAGCGACGGTTTTCTAGTGAGGTAAAAGTCAGACAGTGATATAGGTTGCAGTGGTGCGGTAGGGGAGAGGCGTCAAGTGCAAAGCGACAGAAGGAGTTAAAAATATGTATATTATGGTTATAAAAATAAAAGCAACATTTTTTCTCTCCCCTTCTGCAGACTATGACTTGGATATGCCTGGCAGTTTACATGCTTTGTTTATATTCCCTTCATCTAGACACGTTTGTATGACAGGTAAGGGACAGTTTTCTTCATTTGAGCAATGGAAGGTTATATTTATGGAAAAAACAAGGATTTTTAGTTAGTACTGTTTCACAGATTACACATAAAATTTAAATTTATGGCGTACTATTTGTACCACTAACAAAACATGTTTAAACAAAAAAGTTCATACTTACCAAGTGGTTGTGCCAATGTGCTGTTGTCGCTATGGTCTCTTCCCTGAACTGTCAGATTCACAGCATTCTCATGTGGCTTTAGTACGCAGCTATTTCAAGAGAAGTTATCCTAAGAAAAATGAGCAATTAACTTAGTGACATGTCAGAAGTGTCTTAGTTTTCTTGCAAAAATAAAACTGCTATACCTCAAAAGGCATGATGCTGTTTCCCTCAGAGTGTTGTGGCTCTAAGAACTTAAGCAACAGTAACAAAAACACAGTTGCGGTACATGGTGTTATTTTTATGATAACCATTCAGTTGGACCAGTTTGGCAGTTCATTGTTAAAGCACCACCTTCCATGTGGGAGACTGGAGGTTTGATTCTTGGAACCCCAAATTCCAGCTGGGCTGGCAGAAGGATTGAAGGAAGTCCCAGGGACACCTCTTCATCAGGGCAGGACTTCTGGCAGCAGTCTGAGGAAGACTGTGTCCTGGCAACCCAGAGGGGGGTGGGAGTCATTCCCTGCTGGACCAGAACCCATCCTGTCTGCTGACACCAACATGGCCATTCAGGTGCCCTTTGGTTGAAGGGAATGGAGCTGCCAACACCAGGTCTGCTGCACATTGGTTGTACAGCGTATGTCCTCATGTATTTGTGCTATCCCAGTACTTCTCCCCAGAGTGGGTGCCATGGCTTGAAGAGGCATGTTCAACTTTCCCCCAAGCATAGGGAGAGTGCCCACCAGTCAGGCATGCTGACCAGGATGCTTTGCTTCCACTGTAGTTCCTAAATGCCATGACCATTCACCTAAACATGGAAACTTAGAATTTGCTATCAGAAAATTATCTCTTGGCCCACCCAATCTGCCCAGATAGAAGAAGAATCAGCATTTATTTAGCGCTTTTCGTACATCCAAAGCGCTTTACAAGCAATGCTAGACTGGTAGTGAAGTGACTGAATGTGTGGTGGCGGACATATCGCACATCACCCACACACAGCCTGGATAATTGCATGAACCGGTTTATGGGAAGGGGAACGTTGGCCAGGACACCGGGAATGTTCCCTACTCTTTGCGAAGAGTGCCCTGGGTTCTTTTACTTCCACCTGGGCACCCACAAGGACACCACCAGGATGTGCAGAAGGGACCTCGGTTTAACGTCTCATCCGAAGGACAGCACACCCCAACAGTTCAGCACCCCCCCAATACTGCACTCGGATGCCAGCGATTTTTAGGTGCAAATCCAATCGCGGTGTGGGACGAGAACCCACGACCTTCTGGTCCAGAGGCGGATGTGCTACCAACTGAGCCACGCTGAGACATAGTCTCTGTTTAGTCTGTTAACAGACTCTAAATGGTCTTGGGTGATCCTCCCTGCCTAGTAACTAATATTTTCTTGTGCCTATCCCACGCGTACTTGAAGCATTCTACTATTTTCAGCTCTGCCACTTCTGCTGATAGTCTGTTCCAGTCATCTACAACTCTTTCAGTGAAGTAATACTTCTTCATATCCTCTTAACCCCCCACACCCAACTTCATTGCATGCCCTCTGGTCTTGATACTCTTTCACATTTAAACAAGGCTCTCCTTCTGCATCCTGTTTACTCCTGTGAGGTACTTGTAGGCCTCTTGTTACGTCCTCGCTTCTCCCCCTCCCTTCCACGGTGCACATTTTGAGATCCCTTAATCTCTTCGTAGGGCTTTTGCTGCAGCCCCTGCTCCATTTTAGTTCCTTTCTCTGGACTGCCTGCACCCTGTCTTTGTCTTTTCTGAGGTGCAGCCTCCAGAACTGGACACAGTACTCCAGCTGGGGTCTCACCAGCAAGTGATACAGTGGCAGCACCACCTACATCCTCCTGCTGGAGATACACTGGCCGTACCACTGCTTTGTCACACTGCCCTGCCACTTTGAGGTCATCAGGTATGATAACCCCAAGATCTCTTGCCTGCTTTGTGATGGTCATTACCTCCCCTCCGCAGTCCTTTACTCAGCTCTTGGATTCCCGTGCCCTAAAAACATAGAATTTGACAGCAGATAAGGACCGTTTGGCCCACCTAGTCTGCCCATTTGCCTACTTACTGCATAAACTCCAGATCCTGTTTGATCTGCAGCACCAGGTTCATGCTTTTGCACTTTCTGGTATTGAACCCAGACTGCCATGCTCTTGAACACTCCACAAGTTTTCCAAGATTCCTACACATTTTCTCCACCCCATCCTGAGTGTTCACCCTATTTACTGGTTTTGGTGTCGCATGCAAAAAGGCATACCTTCTCTTTCAGTTATTCCGTAGTGTTGCTTATGAGACACTGAAGAGGACCGATTCCAGTACTGAGCCCTGCAGCATGTTGCTAGTCACTCTCCCATCATTACAGTGAGTCAAGTTAACCACTACCCTCTCTTTCCTATCCATTAACTAGATTCTAACCCAGTACACCACGTTGGATCCCACCCCTAGGCTGCTCAGTTTCTTAATCAGTGTCATGTTCAGCACAATGTCGAAGGCCTTTCTAAAGAAAAGATAGGCCACGTCCAGTGCCGCCCTCTGATCTATTTCCTTGGTCACCCAGTCAAAGAAATCAGTCAGATTTGTCTGGCATGATGCTCCTTTATTTAAGGATCCGAGGAATCAGGAAAATCTGGGGCAGGAATACAAAACAGCATGTTAAATATATATATATATATATATATATATATATACACACATATACACACATAATCATTGTGCAATGCAGATGTTTTACTCAAAAATTGGCACATTTTAGTGAATAGGAATCCATAATAGACTAAAAGAAATATGGGAAAGGGGAGGGAGGTTGGGGAAAGGAAAACTGAAAAGGGGAAGGGGAAAGAAGAAAATGGGAAGGAAGGAAAGAGGAACCGGGGTGGTTGGGGGAGAAAGAAAATAAGAGAATCCAGAGGAGATATGGCCATAGACTTAAATCTATAAGCCAGTCAATACATCTTGATTCACTGTGGTTTTGATAGCTCATTTTTTCAGGAATAGAGAGATCTCAAATTTCTCATTTAGACCTGATGGTCTTAACGCACTCAACCTGTATGTCCATTCCTTCTCCCTGTCTGTGAGTTCTTCAGCTCTGAGTACATATCTGTCCTGACTACCACAGTTTCTCTGTACTCTATCATAAAGATAAAGAATAAATGTAATTGTGATTGTGTTTATATTTAAAATGTTTTGTTTGCTGATATTTAGTTAATGATAGCCACACTGGGTTTGATGTATTAGAAACAGATAGCCATTATGCATACTAATCAATGACGTTAACTGATTGGATAATCCAAATTTAATAAACTGACTTGTGAATGGCCTCGTGATTAAATGGAAATGTATAAATAATGTGTCTGTAAAAAACTTGTTAATTCTCTGAGGAAGCCCACAGTGAGGTGGGTGAAACGTAAGGAATTATCCTGCACTGCTATTTTCGGGCGGCATGTGCTGCGAATAAACTTTGATTAATTGAGCAGCAGTTTGTGAATCTTGCTTTCTGGTGGTGGTGAGTGCATAAACCCTTTTCACAGACTACAGAGACTAGACCTTGTTTTATGTACCTCCTATCCGAGTGAGAGCCCCTAATATGTTGTGCTTGAACATTCATATTGGGCTTGGCACAGGGTTATCTGTGAAAACCACTGCAAGGCAATTTCATACAGCGAGCATCATAATGAAGCGGACCTACCGTACCAGCGGCCGCGAGCAAGGAGCGGTATTGGAGAACATTTACAGCCCCCCCGGGTGAGAATCTGTTAACTGAACTATTGGATATATCTACTGAAATAACTTTACCTTCAAGAAGTACACCAGACACCACGCGGACAGGTAACACAATTAAAGATGCTTTTTACAGCCTAGAAAAACTTGCAACTAGAGTGAGGCGTCTGTATTGGCAAACACAAACAATGAATGCCTATGTAACAGTGAATAGATTCCCAAGGGGTTTAAGAATCCTCAAATGACCAACATTTGGGCAGGACAAACCTAATTTCATTAGGGTGTGGGATGATATCTTACAAGAAGCATCCATTAAACTAATAATAAAGGATGGCCGTGAGACACAAGAAGAATTGAAAAAAGGACTAGATCCGTAAGAGGTAGCTGTGTCTGTATTTAAAGAGCATGTGGACTATAAAAAATGCCAAGATAAATTTAAAGAATACCTAAAAGCTTATGATTTAAGAATACAAACCCAGAAAATGAAGAAATGTTTTAAGGGACTATAACGATTATCAGAGGTATCAAGTGTTTAATTGGAAGAAAAAAATCAAACACACCTGCAGCAGATATACCATCTGTGTCTACACCAGTACAAACAGCGGAAGTAAATAACAGAAATGGGGACAATCAAGGAAGTACACCACACTCGATCCTGAAGCGCACTAAAAGATTGGATTCTAGTACAGCAGAAAGTGCATTGGAACCTGAAGACTATGACAGTAGGGGGCCTTTTTTAGGGGTTCCTCCTCCTGGGGTGCTCCCCAGGAGGTGCAACAGACTTACTAGATTCCAGACTCCAACAGAAGACAGAAATGGCCAAAGATAAAGAGGAGGACACGCAGGGGGCTGAGGAAGAACAAGAGGTCGAGGAAGAGGCAACTGGCAGACCAGGGGAGGGTCAAATCGGTACTAACAATGATAAACCTCTCTAGCACAGAATTAACAGACACTGAAACTGATGTTTTAACTAAAGGTTTGTAATTTGTCCCTACCCATAGTATAAAATAATTTCAAGCTTATGTGGATATTAATAAGTTTGCTAGAAAACTTATATTTAAACATTTTCTTTTCACAGGATGGTAATAAATATGGAGATACAGACATAGAAGGGGAATCACAGAATGGGGATATAGGGGGCCAAGAGGCTAATGAAGCAGATGAAGTAAATATAGGGATACCTAGATTTAAACCACAGTCTACTTTATGCCCTCCCCTCCACCGTAGTATTAGTACCTTCCTGGATTGTTGCACTAATGACCTAATGAATTAATTTAACACTACCCCTGATTTATCTCACTCTAACCTCACTAAAGCTGAAAAAGAGGCACTGAAATCCCTAACCCAGAACCCTGACATAGTCATTAAACCTGCAGACAAGAGGGGAAGCATTGTCATACAAGACAGAATAAAATATGTTCAGGAGATAGAAAGACAACTTTCTGACAGGGAATATTATGAACTTTTGAGCTTTGACCCCACCACAAAAATAAGACTGAAAATTGAGGCGCACTTATTTGATGCATTTCATTCTGGACTCGTAGATACTGATGAACTACATTTTCTTGGCAGAAGACACTAGGAGAAAGGACTGCTGTGTGACTGAACTTCTCTGCTGGGACTAAAGTAGAAGAACTTTTGTATTTGGACCTTTAATTTAGGGTAAAAAAAACTAACATACAAAACAAAAAAAAAAAGTGTGTGTGTTTGGGTTAACTGAACTGAATGGGTAATTGAAAAGTCATCTAGGTGTAAATCTCAGGTGACTGAAAGGACTTAACTGCTGTGAGGTTTAAATTACTTGTAGAAAGATCTGGTAAGTGGGGGAGTGGCTTAGCTAGAAGGAAGCTACATTTAAGACTGCCTTAGAAAGATTCTGCTAATAGCTTGGCAGAAGACACTAGGAGAAAAGGACTGCTGTGTGACTGAACTTCTCTACTGGGACTATATTGCCCTCCTTCCCTCCCTCCACCTCCCACCCAAAGCTAGTTCTATTTTTTATAGGCACAGGATTTGACTGACAACAGGAACTTCCTGTTTAGGGGCAGGAAGTGAGTGATCACAGAACCACGGACCCACCATCCTAGAAGGGCAAGAGTAGCTCTCCGGCCCCTCTAGCTGCTGGAGGTCTGCCTCTGAATAAGTAAGTGGTCTACTGAGAAATATAGGATATTCTTGTCTCAGAACAGGACAATCAGGAGCTTAAAGGGCACACAGGCAGAAAGTAGAGAGAGAGAAAAAAACAGAGGAAAGAGTAAGGATTGCAAACAGTTAAGGGGCCAGAAATAAGACATGATTGGAGTGGTGCAGTGCAGTGGCTGTGGAGCAGCAGTCTTCGGAAGATGTTCTGGAGGATGCGGTGTTGTCCCATCTGCAAGCACCTCTCTGGGCTGAGGAGGAGGTTGCTCATCTCCAGGCTGAGTTGGCCAGGATTGTGGGACCTCCTCTTCCATCCAGGGACCACCAGTGCCACTGCTGTTGCCTCAGAGGTTGCCAAGAAAGAGGAGGCGGTTGGACCACAGTGGGCTCAGGGAGGGTGAGGTGGTGGAACAGAGGCACATCCCTCAGTTGTACCTCTCCACAATTCCTGCCATTCTGGCAAAGTGTGGTTCCTCTATGGAGGCACCTACAGTGGAGACCAAGGAGGATGCTGGGAACCTCCACAAAGGAGACCCACAGGAGGGTGGCAGGGGACCCTGCAGGGGAAGGAAACAACTCCTGGTGGGGGACTCCATTGTTAGGAAGGTAGAACTGGGCAAGGAAGGGGAGAGGGAGGTAAGGTGCCTGCCTGGCGCCATGGCTTGGAGGGACAGGGAGCGAATCCTCAAGATTGCCGGAGCAGCTGCACAGGGGAGGGAGCTGGATGTCATTGTCCACCTAGGGACAAATGACCTGGCTAAGAAAGGGATTGGAGAAGTGCAGGAAGAGTTTGTGGAATTGGGGAGGGGCCTTAGTCAATTAGCACGCACGGTAACCTTCTCGGAGGTGCTACCCATCTATGGCATAGGAGAGGTTAGGGTGTTCCGTACCATGGGATTCAATCAGTGGTTGAAAAACTGGTGTGGAGCTCAGGGATTTGGCTTCATTGGGGACTGGGGGTCCACCTGGAGTGATGCAAGCCTATACTGGCATGATGGGCTGCATCTGTCTGGGAGGGGAACCAGGATCCTAGGTGATAGGTTTAAATGCTTAATTGGCAAGCTTTTAAACTAGCCAAGGGGGGAGGCACTGGAAAGGAGCAGGAAAATCCTAGCCCTACCCAAACAATCACGGTAGTAAGTGTGGCAAACACCAACATGGAGGTGTCGATAGGGAGAAGGGCAGGGGTAAATGGAGAAAGTGACAAAGGCAAGAAGGACAGGGATGGGGCAAAGGGGTAAAGCCATCAGGAAATGGAGGTAATGAGTACCAATGCCCGTAGTCTGGGCAACAAGCTCCCTGAGCTGGTGGCCTTAATGGAAGAGGATGCCTGGATATACGTAGCAGTCACAGAAACATGGTACACAGAGAACCATGACTGGGATGTTAACATACCAGGGTACATAACCTACAGGAGAGACAGGCAGGGAGAAGAGGGGAGGAGTAGCTCTCTATGTAAGGAAGGGATAAAGCAACTGAACAAAAGAGTAAACAGGGAGGAGAGGAGGCACTGTGGGTCACCTTGGAGACTGGAAAGGGCACCACAATCCGCACAGGGGTTGTGTACAGACCCCATGTCAGGAGGAAGGAATGGACAAGGATATGATGGAAGGCATTCTTAGAATGGCAGAGAAAGGGAGATACTGTTGATGGGAGACCTGAATATGCCAGATGTTAACTGGAGCACATTTGCTGCAGCCACATCCAAGAGCAGGAGCCATTCTTGGCGCCCTACAGGTGGCAGGCATTAGACAGCTAGTTTGGAACCCACTCATGAGGGAGCAATCTTAGACTTACGTACTCTCAAGCGGGGGCAGTGAGAGGATCTCAGATCTAGAAGTGGGTTGCCATCTGGGGACAAGTGACCATCAAACAGTGTGGTTCATTAAACTCAGCTACAGAGTCAAGCCATACAAAAGTGAGGTACTGGACTTTAGGAGGGCTGACTTTGGCAAGATGGGAGAGTGCCCCAGAAAGCACTAGCAAACAGGCTAGAAGGAGGTGTGGAGCAACAATGGGGAATTATGAAAACTGCCATCACAGAGGCAACAAACCTTTGTGTGAAGCAAATAAACAAATCAAAATGAAAGAAAAAGCCACTATGGTTCTCAAGAGAAGTGGCTGTGAAAGTCAGGAAGAAAAAGATAGCATTCGGAGTATAAGGAAACACAGAAGGAGCAGGACAGAGAGCTGTACCAGTTAAGGCAGAAAGAAGCAGGGAGGAAGTCAGAATAGCAAAGGCCCAAACTGAGGAAAAGATAGCCAACTCAGTTAGAAGGGGATAAAACCTTTTATAGATACATAGCGGCGTGAAAAGACAAAGGGAGGGATAGTGAGGCTGAATAGAATGAACAGTGGGTGGGCAGAGGGGACAGTGAAAAGCAGGAATACTGAGCGAATATTTCTGCTCAGTATTCCAAAAGAGGAGGGGAAGTGCCTAATCCAGTTAACAGAAGCACTCTTGATGGGGGTCGATCCCAGTCCTTTCACAGAAGAAAGGGTTCTGCAAGAACTCCTAAAACTGATGGTGGACAAAGCAATGGGTCCTGATGGAATTCACCCCAGAATTCTAAAAGAATTAAGGAAGGAACTAGTGAAACCACTGGCTACTCTTTTAATAAATCATGGGAGGATGGTGTGGTACCGAGGACTGGAGGAAGGCAGATGTGATTCCCTTCACAAAGTGGGACCAAGACAGAGGCAGGAAACTACAGACCTGTCAGTCTGACCTCTGTGGTAGGGAAAGTGATGGAGTCACTTCTGAAGGAAAAATAGTTGAGTACCTAGAGGTCAGTGGAGCACAGGATCCAAGGCAACATGGGTTCTAGCGGAAGGTCATGTCAGGACGAATCTAATAGATTTCTTTGACTGGGTGACCAAAGTAGTAGACCAGGGAGGGGCTGTGGACATGGCCTACCTAGACTTTATAAGGCATTTGACACAGTCCCACAAAAGATTATCAGTCAAATTAACCAGTCTGGGAGTGGGTCCCAGGGTGGTAGCCTGAGTAAAACATTGGCTGGACAACAGGACACAGAAGGTAATTGTAAATGGAGTCCACTCTGAAGAAAGAGGCGGTTACTAGTAGGGTACCGCAGGGTTCAGTATTGGGTCAGTCCTTTTAATGTCTTCATCAGTGACATTGCAGAGGACTGGAAGGAAAAGTATGCCTTTTGCAGATGACACAAAGATCTGCAACAGGGTTGATACACAAGGAGGCGGAAAGGATGAAAAGGGACTTGGCAAGGTTGGAGGAATGGTCAGACGATGGCAGCTAGGATTCAATGCAAAAAGTGCAAAATAATGCACCTGGGAAACAAGAACCCAGGGAAGAATACACAATGGGTGGGGAGGTAGTAACAACAACAAAACAGGAAAGGGACCTGGGGGTAATCATATCAGATGACCTTAAGGTTAGCAAGCAATGTGAGAAGGCAGTAGGGAGGGCCGGGGGTATACTGGGATGTAGAGGGAGAGGCATCAGCAGCAGAAAACAGGAAGTTGTTATCCCTCTGTACAGACAGTTGGTGAGACCCCATCTGGAATACTGTGTCCAGTTCTGGAGACCCCATCTCCATAAGGACATAGACAGGATAGAGGCAGTCAGAGGAGGGCAACTAAATGGTGCAGGGCCTGCAAAGAAGCCGTATGAGGAGAGACTAAAGGAGCTTAATATCTATACCCTTGAGGAAAGAAGGAGAGGGGACATGATAGAAACTTTCAAGTACCTCAAGGGAATCAACAAAGTCCAAGAGGGTAGCATCTTTCAGAAAAGAGACTTGCAAGAACAAGGGACACAATTTAAAGATAGAAGGAGAGGCGGTTCAGGGGCAATGTGAGGATATTATTTCACAGAGAGGGTAGTGGATGCATGGAACAGCCTTCCTGAGGAAGTTGTGGGGACTAAAACTGTGGGAGAATTCAAGAATGCATGGGACAGACATAAGGCAATTCTTGTGAGGGGCAGGAAGATATAGGCTGTTGGTTAACTGGGATCTGCGGCCTATCCTGTAGGTAGGGAAATGGGCAGACTAGATGGGCCTAGCGGTCCTTATCTGCTGTCAGAGTCTATGTTTCTATGTTTCTTTCAGTAGAAAACCCTATCAAACCTGCCATATATACCCTTTCCAAAATACATAAAGATGCCACTACTCCACCAGTCCGCCTAATTATTTCAGAAATAGGATGGCTTACGGAGCCCCATCACAATATGTTGATAGTCATATTAGCACTATAATACCGCATCTGAGAAGTCATATAAGGGACACAGGACATTTTATATCCATTATTAAAGGTATGCAAGTAGAACAAGAATGGATATTGGTTACCTTAGATGTGGATGCACTATACACCAGTATCCCTCATGAGGGGGGCTTGGATGCTGTTGAACAGTACCTACTTTCACATATAAATGCTACACAAAACAAAATTTATTTTTTGTTAAGTCTCACTGAGATGGTTTTGAAAAAACATGTTTTTTTGTTTGAAAACAGAAATTATAGACAAAAGAGGGGCATAGCCATGGGGGCAACATTAGCACCAAGCTATGCAAATTTATATCTGTGAGCATGAGAAGAAGAGTTTGTATATGACAGCCAGCATAATCCGTACAGAGATTACACAGATGTGTATAAACGCTTTGATGATATTTTCTTTGTGTGGAAAGGTTCAACAGAGGAACTCTAACTTTGTCTCATATCTTGTAGGATCTAATCCTAATTTATAGTTTAAAATGCAAGCTGACAATGATAAAATTAATTTCCTAGATGTCACAGTTTGTAAAATTGCAGATGGATCATTAGTAAATGACCTGTTTAAAAAGCCAACGGACAGAAATAGTCTGCTGCATGCACACAACTGTCACCCAGGTCATGTTATTAGAAACCTTCCGAAGGGACAATTTGTTAGGTACGGAGAAACTGTCGTAGTGAGGACAGATATGTACTCAGAGCTGAAGAACTCACAAACAGACTGAGACAAGAGGGTATAGTGAATTAGACGCATCCAAAGCAAGAGTAGATGTAGGCAGTACCCCCCAGGAATCCCTCCTGTTACCAAAAAAGAAAAAAGATGGGGACAGGATGACATTTGTTACAATTTATGGTAGAGGTACCAAAGAAATTGTTAACATTGTCAAAGATAATCTTCAGATACTATGAGGTACACCACACCACAACAACAAAAACTAAAATAAAAAAATAAAAAAACTCCAACCATGGCTTAAAAAACCCATTAGGGTTGCATATAAAAGGGGTACTAACATGAGAGACCAATTGGTACATAGTTATTTGCCCCAAAAAACCCTGGGTATCCACCAAACAAAAATGGGGTAGTAAAAATGTGGCAGCTGACGACCTGTGGCCTGGTGGAAAACAAATCAGAATTCAGAAACCCTAGAACTGGGATGAAGATGGTCAAAGGTCACATTGATTGCAATACTGAAAATGTGGTGTACCTCCTTGTGGTCAGTACTATGTTGGTAGGACCAAAAGAAAATTCAGACTTAGAATCAAGGAGCACCTATTGGCAGTCAAAAAATAAAAATGACAAATATGCCATAGCAGTGCATATCAATTCACAGGCTGACCCATCACAACACAAATTTAAAGCTATTGGCATAGAAGTCGTAACAAAAAACGGGGTGATATTGAGGGAGTACTGAATAAAAAGGAACAGGAATGGATATACAGGTTGGGTGCATTTAGGCCATCGGGTCTAAATAAGAAATTTGAGATCTCTCCATTCATGAAAAAATTAGCTATCAGAGCCACAGTGAATCAAGATGTATTGATTGGCTTGTAGATTTATGTATATGGCCATACCTCCTCTAATTCTCCCGTTCCTCTTTTCCTTCCCGTTTTCTTCTTTCCCTTCCCTTTTCCCCCGCTTTTCTCTTTTCCCTTCCCTTTCCTCCCAACCTCCCTCTCCCCCTTTCCCACATTTCTTTCAGTCTATTACGGATTCCTATTCACCAAAATGTGCCAGTTTTTGAGTAAAACATCTGCATTGCACAATGATTGTGTGTGTGTGTGTGTGTGTATATATATATATAAAGTTATTTAACATGCTGTTTTGTATTCCTGTTCCAGATTCTCCTGATTCCTCGGATCCTTAAATGAAGAGCTTTTGCAAACCCAAGCTGTGATTACATGGACCTCTTTTGGGGGCAAATAACTATGTACAATTGGTCTCTCATGTTAGTACCCTTTTATATACAACCCTAATGTTTTTTAAGCCATGGTTGGAGTTGTGGTGTACCTCGTAGTATCTTAAGATTATCTTTGACAATGTTAACAATTTCTTTGGTACCTCTACCATAAGTTGTAACAATTGTCATCCTTTCCCCATCTTTTTTCTTTTTCTTTTTCTTTTTCGGTAACAGGAGGGATTCCTGGGGGTACTGTCTACATCTGCTCTTGCTTTGGATACGTCTAATTCACTATACCCTCTCTGTCTCAATCTGTTTGTGAGTTCTTAAGCTCTGAGTACATATCTGTCCTTACTACCACAGTTTCTCTGTACTCTAACATAAAGATAGAGAATAAATGTAATTGTGATTGTGTTTATATTTAAAATGTTTTGTTTGCTGATATTTAGTTAGTGATAGCCACACTGGGTTTGATGTATTAGAAACAGATAGTCATTACGCATATTAATCAGTGATGTTAACTGATTGGATAATCAACATTTAATAAACTGACTTGTGAATGGCAAAGTGATTAAATGGAAATGCATAAATAATGTGGCTGTAAAAAACTTGTTCATTCTCTGAGGAAGCCCACAGTGAGGTGGGTGAAACGTAAGAACTGTCCTGCACTGCAGTTTGCAGCCAGCATGTGCTACGAAAAAACTTTGATTAATTAAGCGGCAGTTTGTGAGTCTTGCTTTCTGGTGGTGGTGAGTGCAAAAACCCTTTTCACAGACTAAAATGGTGCATGATTTGCATTAGAAGCCCTGCAAGGAGGGACTGAGGGATCTCAACATGTACACTTACAAAGGGAGGCGGGAAGGAGGTGACATGATAGAAACCTACAAGTACCTCAAAGTGTTGAACAGGGTGCAGGTTGGGAGTCTCTTTCAAATGCGAACAAGCACCAGGACCAGGGGGCATGCAGTGAAGCTGGGGTGGAGGGAAGGGAGTTGAAGAATGATGTGAATAAATCTTTCTTCACTGGGTGGTAGATGCCTGGAATAGACTTCCAGTGGAAGTAGTGGATGCTGGAACAGTGGGGGGCTTCTAGCACGCATGGGATGGACATAGAGGTATATTAGATAGGAGGGAGGAGGGTTGCCGGAGACCAGATAGGGTCTGTGGAGACGGAATAAGCTGGGAACATCTGGGTAGACTTTGTGGAGCTAATGGTCTTTTTCTGCGGTCAGATTCTATGTTTCTGTAAGATGTGGTTTAATCTGGGCAATATTAAGATAAACAGATTTGCTACAAACTACAGCTGACACCTGATATTCCGGGGTCAGCTTGCAGTTCATAAAGTTTACCCACTTCAAGGCGACTGTCTTTAGGGCAGCAGCACAATGCCGACGGCGATCGCAGCAGCAGGCATTGTGCCGCCTGACCCTGAGTGGGCGAAATGCAGCGGGACACAGGAGTGGTCTTTGTGGGGGGGCCTGTGCCCCCTGCACCCCCTAAAACTTATGATAATCATCTCCACAGTGGAGGTGTGTCAGGGAAGGGGTGTGACACCTTTATTGCAGGGTGCACCAACTACCAGTTTGCCACTGTGACAGGAGAACTGGTTGCGTCGCTCTGATGCTGTCGCACTGGTGATGGGATACCCAGTCCATAATGACCACCAGATTTTTAACCCTGTACACAGCTCTGAGTGGGACACTATTAAAAGATGGTAAAAATATATCATTACTCTTCAAGGGAGCATGGTTTGACAAGCATCACCTACATCTTGCCGGGGTTAGGGCTCAGTCAGTTGGAGTCTGTCAGTAAATAAGCCAAGTAATTTAACGAAGAAAAGGGCTAGGATGGTGGATGTTACCCTTTACAAGGCAGTATATGTCTCCAGCGGAGATCTCAGACTTGATTTGTTCAATTGACAGAAAATTGTACTCTGATTTTGTACCATTTCGGCCCACAATGAATAAATAGATTCATTTATTGTGTTTATTCAGGTGTGTTTGCTCAGGAAAGCATTGAGTCAAGCTTGTTTAGAATGGCATCCAGGAATAAATGGAAATGTTTATGGTACAACATGCTTCTTGACCACTACCCCCAAGATATTGTCTTTACCACAGGTGGTGGGTTCCACTAGAGATTCTTTTCTTTCCCGCCTCAAATTTTCAACAAGATCTGTAAGCTCTTCATTACAGTCAGCTGGTTTCTAGCTTTGCAGTTCACCTATTACAAAGTTGTTGCCACATCTTATTTGCTCTTATATAATTAAGTCTGATAGATTTTAGTAAACTAAACAAACGCACACATGCACATACACACATGCCCCCCCCACACACACACACACGCTTTCTCTGAAGAAGTACACAGAATGGAAATATGGTATGCTCCTAAAATGGATGAATTATGCACTTTTTTAACTTTATTAATTTTGATACAAAAGGGATACTAGAGCTGTAATATCATCTCATCCACATAACCAAAAAGACACATATAGAGAGAGAATGAATTCCATATATAACATGTATATGCTACATTGGTTAAAATTATAGTTCCACCTTGAGTTTACCAGGCGAGAATTCATTTCAGATCAAGTTCAGATAATTCAAGGACAGAAACAGAGACTGTATTTAATAAGTACAAAGTAGACCCCTCCCCTCCAAAGGGGGACGGCTCCTCCAGTTATATCCTCCAACCAAATCCTATGGCACAAATTAGGCCTATGGGACAAAGGTTCTGAGAGATATAAAAGACCCAAGTTCTCCATCTAATTTCAAATTGGTCAATTCTGCTGTTACATCTAGCTATCAGCCATTCCAAAGAATATAGTTCTATCATGATATTGTACCGATCTTGGATGGGGGGGGGGGGGGCTACCCTGACACCACAAATGGTGACCACCTTTTTGGCCGCCAAAATATAAGTAGGCAAGAGTGAGCCTCGCTGTATGCATAGGCCCTCTGGGGGTATAGATAGAAGCACCAGCTCCGGTGTTAAAGCGCGGCTTCTCCCACCAGTTCCTTAAGTGCTTCTGTAATCTCCTGCCAAAATACATTTAATTTGGGACGGGCCCAAATGACATGAACATGTGAATTTTGCAACTTGAATTTTTTAAGACTGTGATGTCCCTATCTAAAGCAGCATTTGTTTCTAGCATCATGGAGTGTTGAGTTGGAAATTGAGGACCTAATGCAGGAGTGTGCAAATCCTATTGCCCCCCTGTCCTAGACAAGTAAATTTCCTTGAAGGCAAATACAATAAGCTTGAGAATGTCATTGTAAAGAATTGGGGTCAAGAGCACATTCAAATAAAGTCATCATTGGACAAGTCCTAAATGTTTTGATTTGAACACCCCTGCCAAATGCGAGAATGTATTCCCTGAACAGTGTCCTACAGAAGTGCTGCCAGGCTGATGTGATACTAATTAAGCTGAGTGAGCAGTCAGTTAAGTTTCTTGCACTATGCTGCTAAAATGTTTTTATGATGCAGTTGTAGGACAACGTTGATAAAAGTGCTGTACTGTATTAGAAATGCTTAGAAGTGTTTTCTCTTCTTTTTAACAGGGCAAAAAGAATTACAGTTACAGAATAGTGAAGAAACTCCTTCATCAAAATTAGACTCACTTTTACCTGGCCTCCATTATGCTGTAACAGAAGCAAACAAATCCCGCAGTGCCCAGAAGGCTCCTCCCAATACACTAGTAGAGAAGTACTTTTCTGAGTACAGCAAATTGCCCCAACGTACAGTATCGGATTCTAAGTCGCGGAATGGAAATAGTGACCCATGGCTTGTATATGACCCTTCAATGGATTCTGTGAGGGTGGTTGCTACTGTAAAATGCCCACAAACAGTACTTTCCCAGTTGCAGCTCTATTTTAAAGATCCTGGTTCATATGTTCTGCAGTTTCCTAAACCCCTAGAGCTGTCTGAACGTCAGGAATTGCCATTTTCCACCCCAGAACCGAACCTTGTTGTTGTTTGCCCTCCTTCAGTTCTAATACAGCAGGTAGGTGGAAAAGTTGAAGTTGGCACTGACAAAAATGGGACTTCTTCAGTTCTAATACAGCAAATAGGTGGGAAAGCTGAAGTCAGTACTGACAAAAATGGGACTTCAGAAAAGGAGGTACAGCAAGGAGCTGGAAAAGCCGAAGTCGGCACTGACAAAAATGGGACTTCAGAAAAGGAGGTACAGCAAGGAGCTGGAAAAGCCGAAGTCAGCACTGACAAAAATGGGACTTCAGAAAAGGAGGTTCAGCAAGGAGCTGGAAAAGCCGAAGTCGGCACTGACAAAAATTGTTCTGCAGAAAAGCAGGTACAGCAAGGAGCTGGAAAAGCCGAAGTCAGCACTGACAAAAATGGGACTGCAGAAAAGGAGGTCCAGAGAGAGTATAGCATCAGAGGAAATAAGAAGGTTAAATTGAAAAGACCACGGCGGAGGAGCAAAAATTATCTTCGTAAGGGTACTCCATCTACTGCAGAGAAGAAATTGAGCCCCAAGGAACTCCTTTCGGTTTGTGACAAAGTTGGAACTCAGAGACTGAAGAAAAAAGTTACAGTACATTATACACGTTATTCTGAAACACAGAGCAAAGTGAGAAATCATAGTGAAACAACAGTTAAACTCGCAAATCTTGAATTTCCACAGAGAAGAAAAAGAGGTAGGTACAAATCCAGAGTCTTAAAAAAAATAAATAAATAAAAAAAAAATGTCGTAATGTTACAGTGCGAGAACCATCCCAACTAGGGATGTCGCAGAATCAAATTTCTAATATTTACAATATTTGTGTAAAAGTATCTCAGTATTGTGATTCATCAGACTAATTTGCAGCATTTTTAATTTTATGAAAAATAATCTGATTGGGGAAAGGTAGAGAATCAAGAATCTTGGTCACACTTGGGAGACCGACGTGCTGCCAGAGCAGCTGAGATAGGAAAGTAAGGCAGTTTAATATCATCCTTCACGATAATAGCACTACTACTTTTTTTACAATTTTATATTATCATTAGTGGGGAATTATTATAGTATATCATCATGTTGCATTATTGTGATATCCCAACTACCCAAATATGGTGCAGCACGCTACCGAACAGGTGACCCAGGTTTGAGAGCAAGTCTGAGACTTTGCATGTCCAGTAGCCCACGATCAGAGGTGCTTGCTGTCAACAGCTTCCTATTAGGGAGGGATGCCTCGCCTGTACTCCCACAGGCATCACTGTAGAGCACCAAGGAAGATTTGGTGTGCATGTCTATAGTAGCCCTGTGCGTTATATCTGTGTTGCAGCGCCAGTGGTGAGGAATATGGGAAAATGGGGGGAGGGGTAAGGGGTATCCCGGACTGCCAGAATAATTACCTTCAGTACTCTTAGGGCCCCCCACATTACAACATAAACTGGGTGAGTGACCTGAGGGGAAGGATAAACATATGTATATGTGTGTGTGTGTGTGTGTGTGTGTATATATATATATGTATATTATTTATATCTTAAATGTAATAATGTAAAGCTAAAATTGTTTTTTCCCCTCCACACAAGGTGCTGAAGTACTGACGGCAGAATTTATATCTCCCGTGCAAATAATTGAGATACAAGCTGAGCCTAAAGAAGCTGAACCGGAACCAGAAGAAGCTGAACCTGAACCTAAACGTAGAAGAAGGAAAAGTGCAATTGAAACGGGGAATATTATTTCTGGATTGAGGAAAAGGATTAGTTTGAGAAAGCCAGCAGCAAAGAAAAGCTTGGGGGAAACAGAGAGTGGAATTAAAGTAGCACAACGGAAATCTTTAAGAAGCAAAAGCAAAGACAATACAACCAAGGAGAAAAGGAACAAAGGTCAGTGTATGACTTCTCTCACAAGATTTGATGGGCTACAGGTTGCTTTTCTGAGATGTTGGAGCACACTGAGGAGCCCCCCTCCCCCAAACAAAAAAAGTATGGAGATTTAGTTGTAAATTTGATCATCTCATTTTAGTGTTCCATCCAAAAATCGTGTACGTCTTCTTGGGATACACATAGCTCTACCTTGCTCCAACATAAATTACCAAATATATATTTAAAATCTGCATTCGTAAAGGAGTACCAACAGCCATAAATTGCTCTCCCCTCCACAAATGTACGTCCTGGTTACATTGCCGTCGAGTACAATCTGCTGCTCTGTAACTTGTTTGCTTTCTCTGTTCGGCTACCTGCTCCCACAGTTCAAAAGATATGTGAGCAATAACAAACACCAGGGTGTGTGTTTGTTGAGATATAGCCATTTTAAGTGTGTGTTTTCTCAGCATTCAATCGTGGAGTGCATGTACTGTATCTCCCAACAAACATAGCATCCTGGGGTGTCTTATTGAGCTTATGTTTACAAATACACGGATGGACCCTGGCTGTTCTCTATAGGAAAAATTTGCCAACCCATGTAAAGACTACTACTTAATCAATTGTGACATCACCAAACTATATTCTTCTACATAGAAACATACAAAATGTCGACAGAAGGTGGCTCAGCAGCCCATGCAATCTGCCCTTCCTTGCCTATTGAATGGACTGAACCTGTCACTTCTCATGTTCTCCCTTGCTCCCCCGCCCCCATTGTACCCAGCCACTTTTTTCCCCATATGCCTGTCCCATTCCCTTCTTGAAACCTTCCACCGTCTCTGCACATATGACTTCATCTGGAAGTTTGTTCCATTCTGCCACCACTCTTTCAATAACAAAAAAAGGGGTATTCTAGGGGCATGGATACAATTCACTGTCCACACATTAGCAGTTCCAGGAGAAATACTGATTCGTCAGATGCCTTGAAGCTGTGTTCCTCCCACCACCTGGGCAGCATATCCCTCTGACTCTGTCCCATGACGTCAGGTCTTTCTTTCCGCAGCCGGCCTGGTGTTGCTGAGGGTTGAGGTGCTGGACGCCACACCTTGTGCCGCACCGCCGACCCATGTTCGAGAGTGGGCACGGGTCGCCGGGGGTTGGCCAGAAGGAGGAGGAGGAAGATTGAGCATCCCAGGTACAGCTCTCCTCCTCCAGGGAGGTGGGTGGGAGGACCACCGATATGCGGCTTCTGGCGGCGGCTGGGGCCTGTGCAGCCTCAGGACCAACAGTAGGGGGTGGCGTTGGCAGCGTCCGACCTGCAACGTACAGAAGTGTGCGTTGCAGCGTCATTGATGCCATTTCACGCCAGCGCCGGAGGTTGGGCTACCACTGCAAGAAAAAACGCTTGGCAGCATGACAGCTGCCCCGATGACACCGCCACGAATGCACCCAAGTTAGCTCTCTCCTGTGCCTGCCCTCCAGATCTCCGTGATGGTGGGGTAAGTACCCGCTGTGAAACAACGTGGGAAAGGCTGCGACGGGGGACGGGGGAGGGGTGAGGGCTAGCTGGATGGGAGAACCATAGAAACATAGAATTTGACGGCAGATAAGGACCGCTTGGCCCACCCAGTCTGCCCATTTCCCTACCTAATGGATAAGCTGCAGATCCTAGTTAACCAACAGCCTACTTCTTCCTACCCCAACCCCCTAGAATTGCCTTATGACTGTCCCATGCATGCTTGAATTCCACCACTGTTTTTGACTCCACAACCTCCTCCGAAGGCTGTTCCATGCATCCACAACCCTCTCTATGAAAAATACTTCCTTAAATTACCTCTGAGCCGCCCCCCATCTTCAAATTGTGCCCCTTGTTCTTGCACACTTTTTGAAAGATGCTACCCTCTTGGACTTAGTTGATTCCCTTGAGGTACTTAAAAGTTTCTATCATGTCCCCCCTCTCCCTCCTTTCCTCGAGGCTGTACATATTAAGCTCCTTAAGTCTCTCTTCATATGTCTTCCGGTGCAGACCCTGCACCATTTTAGTTGCCCTCCTCTGTAAGTAGTAAGTAAGTAAGTAGAATTTATTTTTAAAGCGCTTTTCAAAACCAAAGCGCTGTACAGATAAAATAGTTAAAATACATACATATAACATACAACAAATAACAATATAATTACAATAAAATTACTCTCCATATGCCTGTTTAAATAAATAAGTTTTTAATTCTAACTTAAAACTCTCAACGGTCGGCAGCCTCATATCCGACGAGGTAGAGAATTCCACAGGGTAGGGGCAGCATAAGAAAATGCCCGAGCTCCAGAGGTTTTAACGGACCCTGGGAACTCTAGCAATCCCTCGCCGGGCGGAGCGATGAGAGGGACAGTAGGGAACAAGGAGATCTTGAAGATACCGCGGTCCCTGTTCGTGTAGGGCTTTATAGGTCAGTAACCTGACCTTAAAGGTGATCCGCCACTGAACCGGCAGCCAGTGCAGTTCGCGCAGCACAGGCGTAATATGACTTCTCATAGATGTCCCAGTCAAAAGACTGGCTGCTGCGTTCTGCACCAGCTGCAAGCGGCGGATATCAACCCCTGGTAGCCCTAGGTACAGGGCATTGCAGTAATCAAGGCGAGAGGTAACAAAGGCATGGACCAATACCGGAAGGTCAGCCGGAGGAACCAGGTGTTTCACCAGAGCGATATTCCTAAGATGATAAAAGGAAGATTTGACAACGGATAACACCTGAAACTTCAGGGTCAAACCATCGTCAATAATAACGCCCAGGTTACACACCCGGTCTGAGGTTGGGTGCTGGGCACCGTCGATCCATATGCCCGAATGAAGCCCGGCCCTACAACCTGCCTCAAGGCGACCTGGGTCCACCACCAACACCTCAGTCTTATCCGGGTTTAACCTTAGCCAGCTGGCACTCATCCAATCCTTGATCTCGGATAGACAGCTGTTAAGTATAGATACTGCATCTTCCTGTCCGGGACTAAAAGACAAATACAGCTGGGTATCATCTGCATAGCAATGAAAACCCAAGCTGTATTGCCTAGTAATGTCTCCCAATGGCAGCATATAGACAGCGAACAACATGGGTGCTAAAATGGAGCCCTGCGGAACCCCACAGGGCAGAGAGAAGGCATCAGAGGAATAAATTCCGGTGATAACCCTCTGCCTCCGCCCCGTGAGAAAAGATTGAAACCACTGCAGAAGTGTACCAGACAGTCCGCAGTAGAACCGCAGGCATTCCAAAAGCATGTCATGGTCCACAGTGTCGAATGCTGCAGAGAGATCAAGAAGGACTAGAATAGTACACCTTTCTATCTCTCGCTATCAGAAGATCATTTAGAACCGGACAAGGGCAGTCTCAGTACTATGTCTTTTCCTAAATCCGATTGAGAGTATCATAGACATTGTGATTTATGATATGGTCGTCCAGTTGCAGTGCAACCACCTTTTCAATAACCTTACCCAAAAAGGGCAGGTTAGAGACAGGTCTGTCGTTAGCTGGACAGTTCGGGTTTAATGAAGGTTTTTTTTAGGAGTGGTCGAACGACCGCCTCCTTTAGGGGATGAGGAAAGATCCCCTGCTCCAGAGATTTCCAAACAATTTCAGCAATGGTCGGACAGATAGTATCTACGCAATCTAATAATAGAGGCGTAGGGTCCGGATCCAAACTACAGCTGGTTGGACGTACAGTCTGGACGATCCTCACAATATCCATGAACTCCGGCCTACCAAAGTCAAACCAGGCAACACAGGTGTTTGTTTCCCCCTGCCGATCACTGCAAACCCTTGAAGAATGAGCCTGACCGATATCCAACCTAATGCTGGCAGCCTTATCAGGAAAAACCGAACAAGCTCATCACACTTTATTTGTGAAAAATCTCTTCCAGACTGTAGACAGAGTGGATTGCACAGTCTGTCAGCAGTCTGAAGAGTTGAGCTGGTCAGTTCGCAGCAGCAATCTCCTGGACAGGAATTCTGCCTTCTTACGGGTTATTGCCGATTGATAGATAACATAATGATCCATCAATCTAAGTTTGTCAGCATCCAAGCAAGATTTCCATGAGGCCCTCTCTAGCCTTCGCCTCTCTTCTCAGTTCCTTCAAAGACCCATCAAACCATGGAGTCTTTGGGCGCTGAGTGAGTGGCGAACACGAACAGAAGCAATTTGGTCCAAGGCCCTGCTCACTGCCTTATTAAAGGCAAGAACAAGGTCTCCTGGACTCATGCTCACACCAAAACACCCGATCGGTCCAGTACGCTAATAGGCCTCTGGGTTTACTCCCTCAAAGGCGATACTGGACCATCTCCGTGAGAGCAGGCCTATTAGGGGTGCCCCAAAACTGAATCTTATGGTGTGATGGTCTGTCCACACATTTGGTTCCACCCCAGATGGGTAACATCCAAATCCAGTGTGAACACCAGGTTTAAAAGTGTCCCCTATATGGGTAGCAGAGGTAACTACCTGTGACAGGCCCAACATAGACATGAGTTGGAGGAATTTCTTTCCAAAGTCACGAGTTCATCATTGACCCAGGCATTGAAGTCACCCAGTATTAACCATCTGGTGACTCAATGCCATGTCCTGATGAAGTCTGCAAATTCCTTCAGGAATTCTCACCATCGCCGGTAGGCGGTAGATGAGGAGAATTCTAAACTCTACACTGCTGCCAGGATACACTCAAAAGACCTGGCGTTACCAACTGGCACCTCCACAAGACTCAGATCTGATCTAAAAAGTGGCCTCCCTGCCCTACGATCCAGTCTCAGACGGTGCATCACCGAGAACCCAGCCGGAGCAGCAGAGTCTAAAATAGTACCTGCAGTCTCATCCAGCCAGGTCTCTGTGATACATGCCAGGTCAGATGTTGCAACAAGGTCTGCAATAATAGCAGTCTTGTTCCTAATAGACCTGGCATTACATAGCACCGCCCGAGTTGGATGGGTTTTTGGAGAGGAACGCGGCACCTGCCCACTGGACAGCTTCCATCCTGTCTGTCTTTGCGGAGATTGGCTCTCCAGAACTGCACGCAGTACTCCAGATGGGGTCTCACTAGCTGTCTGTACAGAGGAATAATAACTTCCTGTTTTCTACTGGTGATGCCTCTCCCTATGCATCCCAGTATCACCCCAGCCCTCCTTGCTGCCCTCTCACATTGCTTGCCCACCTTTATGTCATCTGATATAGACTACCCCAGTCCCTTTCCATTTTGTTGTTGTTAGTATCTCACCTCCATTGTGTACTCTTCCCGGTTTTGTTTCCCAGGTGCATTACCTTGCACTTCTTAGCATTGAATCTAAGCTGCCATACATTTGACCATTCCTCTAACCTTGCCAAGTCCTTCTCATCCTTTCCACCCCACCTTGTGCATCAACTCTGTTGCAGATCTTTGTGTCATCTGCAAAGAGACATACTTTCCTTCAGTCCTCTGCAATGTAAACTATAAAGACATTGAAGAGGACGATCTAATACTGAACCCTGCAGTACCCACTAGTAACCCCGAGTGGACTCCATTTACTATTACTCTTTGTGTCCTATTCTCCAGCCAATTCTTTACCCAGGCTGTCGTCTTGGGACCCACTCCCAGGCTGGCTAACTTGTATATTAATCTTTTGTGTGGGACTGTGTCAAATGCCTTGCTAAAGTCTAGGTAGGCCATGTCCACAGCCCCTCCCTGATCTACTACTTTGGTCACCCAGTCAAAGAAATCTGTCAGATTTGTCTGGCATGACCTTCCCGCTGTGAATCCATGCTGCCTTGGGTCCTGTGCCCCTCTAGCCTCTAAATACTCTACAGTTCTTTCCTTCAGAAGTGATTCCATCATTTTCCCTACCACTGAGGTTAAACTAACAGGTCTGTAGTTTCCTGCTTCTGCCTTGCTCCCACTTTTGTGAAGGGGAATCACATCTGCCCTCCTCCAGTCCTCGGGTACCACCCCATCCTCCCATGATTTGTTAGAGGGTAGTCAGTGGTGTCACTAGTTCTACCCTTAGTTCTTTTAGAATTCTGGGATGAATCCCATCAGGCCCCATTGCTTTGTCCACCTTCAGTTTTAAGAGTTCTTTCAGAACCCTTTCTTCTGTAAATGGGCTGGTATCAACTTCTGAGGATATAAATAAATCTTTCTTTCCACTAAAAGAACAGGTCACAACCTTCATAACTCACGCTTAGGATTATTGTGCCATAGGCGAGCACTTATATTCGAAGTTTTCCAAACTACAGTGATTTCTTTCCTCGGTCAGTTCAGCTTCTTTAAGTCCTGTGTTTGCTGCCAGCAGAAGCTATTGGTCACCAACCTGCATGATTATGCCTGGGCAGGCAGCATGATAAGGCTGCTGCGGGCTTTGTCTTTCAATGCCCCCATAGTCTCTTGCAGAAAGAAAACATTGTCTTACCCTCGGACGACCTTCGAAGAGGGATCTAAAGGACCATGCTATGGGGCTGCAAGAAGTGTCTGGCGGCTGCTGGATCAGCATCCCAGGTTATGGCCCAAGAGGGGAAAGCAGTGGCCGTTGTAGAGGGCACCTCTTCAGCCTAGGTGCTGCTTCTGGCCAGGGTCAGTAACTGAAGGGTCATTCACAGAAGGGGTTCCATGAAATGTGCATGGACCGCCAGACCTTGGCCGAGAGCCCAGCCCTTTGTGATGGGAAGTAAAAAGTGCCACCGGTGCCAATCGTGGGACTGGGAGAGACTGAGATGTTCCCGATCTCTTGACTCCCCTGACCAGTCAACTCTGGTCGAGACCCATTTTGACGAGGGGAAGGTAAAGAGCTCCTTGGTACCCCTTGTCGGGCCTGTCAACCTTGTCACTGGTCAACTAGCCGTGGAAATCTTCCTCAGGCCTGTAGGCCAGTTGGATGAGATCGAGGATTCAATCTCCCAGGCCCTAGTGCTCTCGGCCCCCACTCAGGAGGACTTGAACTATTTGGTGTCCCTGACCGGTTTGCTTTGGGAGTGGCCTCCACCAGCAGTCATGTTTTCTAAACCTTTCTTAACATGACCAGTATACCATGGCCAGTCAGAAGGCTGTCCTCGACGTCGGCCGTCAGGTTGAGGGTCCAGCTCAAGATCCTAATCGAGGTGCACTCAGTCTTGATCCTCCTGGACCAGGAGGTGTACCCGATTGATGCTTCTCGACCTTCTCATCCTTGGGTGAGGAGAGGCACTGCTGCAAGATGCGCCGGTGTTACAAGGAGCTCCTCTGGCAACCATGGGCCATTGTGGGGTGGGGTAGGACTCTACCCTTTGGAACTACAGTCACCTGGCAGCTGCCAGTCATGCCCTCAACAGTCCACACAACGCATATGCTCCCTGTAACTGCTTCTCCACCCCTTCGGTGGAGCCACCACCACAGAGGGTGGGTGATGTGACCAAGGATGGCCGTTCGGACACTGGCTTGCCTGGCTGGTTGTCGGTGGAGATCACCCAAGCACAAAACATTGGAATGGGCTGCGGCAAGAAACGGTCAATGGCTGTTTATGAGAAGTCCTCAAACAACTCTGACATCTCATCCATTGCTTCCTCTAGGACTCGCCTCCTCGACTGAGGCTCAGTCAAGGAACAGACCACCGACCACGGGCCAGTGTCTTTCAGGGTGCTTATCTGTTTGATATGAACCCATGCATGTCCCTCTGGGCCTGGTCTAGAAGATGGCCAGGTACCCTTTCACAGAGATTTTGGGCAGGGACAAATCCCATTAAATTGCTTTTCCCATGGCTGAGCCATAATGGGACCAGCCCTGAAACTTTGCCAGCGCCAGCATCTTGCATGGCATCCTTCGCCTGTATGGTCCACAAGTTTGTGGTCCCTACAGTGTTTTGATATGGGGTTTAGGACTATCCTTTGGCCGATGGATTGATTTCTGACTCAGCCTTCTGGAAATCCGGGGGCCAAGGGGATGTGGACAAGCCTCTTGATAAGGAGTCCAAAAAAATTGACCATGCTGCTGCTGCTACAAAAGTCTGCGGACAGTGTTTTGGGGTCTCTGTCAGGTAAGCTGTACCGTCATGGTGGACAGCTTTCGCGCTCCCTGATGAGTGCTTGATGACATCCACCCTCACCTCCCTGTTGACTAGCAATTGACAGTGAAAAAAATAAAGGACTACAGCAAACCTATCCTTGAAAAGGGTGGCCACTCTGCATGTCTCATCTGCCTAGGCCCCAGCCACGACACCAAAGCCTGCCAGTTTTGCCAAAAATTCAATCAAGCCATTTGGAGACGTTGTCTAAACACTCTGGAGAGCCGAGCCGGTCCGGTGGTGCTGAGGGTTAAGGCGCTGAACTCAACGCCGGCGGCCCGGGTTGCCAGGGTTCGGCAGGGAAGGGAGAGGATTGAGCATCCAGAGGACAACTCTCCTTTCCCCAGAGGAAGGGGGGTTCTGCTCAGCGCTTGGCTGGCCTCTGGTGGAAGGGGCAGGGAGTGGCAGACGTCGGTGGCACCACCTTGACGTCAGGGCGCTAGCCACTCCCCAGAACAAGGGAAAATGCCCTTCAGCTCGGCAGGAGACGGAGCACCGGAACTTGCCCTTGATTTGCGGCCGCCCTCCTTGCACCCTCCCAACTGACGCCACCAGAAGTTCGGGGTGTTGGGGCCCACCTCATCCCCACCCGGGGTAAACTGCAGCTACATGGGCGGAGGAGGGTTGTCCAGGTGGAGCGGACCGTAGAGGGATGACTCCTAGGTACTCCTGAGGAGACCAGAGCTGGAGGGGAGAGGAGGAGAAAAAAATGAAAGTATTAAAAAAAAAAAAAAAAAAAACTCTGAAGAGCCATCTTTTGAAACAGAAGTCTGTCGCAATGGAAAAGGAGCTGCAGGCCAGGAGCTTTTCGGCCTTGCCGGCACAGTTTTCCAGGGCATCCTCCTCTTCTCAAAAAGAAAAATCTGGTGGGAAACACAAACACCGTGACTGGGCCCGGTCAGTTTCCTGCTCGCAATCACCCCACAAACAGTCCTCCCATGGGGGATCAGCCCCGCCAGACCCCTCTTCCTCTGGGCTCCCAGTGGCTCTGTCACCCGCCCTCATAGCTATGTCGGGCAGCAGCTCATTGGGGCAAGGGACTTCATTTCCTGCTCCCCAGCCCCTGATGCTGAGCCCATTATCTTCGGGCTCTCAGCCAGGTAGCTCAGCTGGTGTTGGTTCATCAGGCATCGGTTCCTTCACTGTGGCCCCCCCGCCACGGCACTGCCTTTGTTGGCTCCCGCTATTGGGACTGACATCCGCCTTTCCAGGCAACACCCGCAGCAGGTTGCCGCTACTTCTTTCTCTCCGGCATCGCCTCTGACTTTGTCTCAAGGATCTCCTTCCCCTCAGGCGCCTGCTTCTCTGGCTAGGCCTTCCCCTGGGTGCTCCAGGCCGATACTTGCTGGGCCACCACCAGTGTTGCTGCTGCCCCAGTCTGTGGGCCCAAGTCCGTTGTTACCCCTGCACAGCCTACGCCACCACCAACGTCTGTTTTTCCGACTCCAGATCCTCCGCTAGCACTGAGCAGTCCTGCACCTAGGTACCCTTACCCACACCTTCTTATCCTTATCCACCAATGTATAACCTCCCACGCCTGGGGGATCATAACACCCTCCTCTTGACGTGATGGTCCTTTGTCCAGAGGCAGGCCCCCACTGCTCAAGGGCCACCTCTGGCATCTCCCCACCATCTCCTCCGGGACCCACCACCCCAGGATCCAGACCGTACCGGACCTAGTGAACCCCGAATATTAGGGTCCTCCAGGGCTCAAACGGACGTCTGCTCAGGTTCTCACAGGGATGAGGGTGTTGGCCCCAGATAGACTACTGAGGATGAATCAGAGTCTTCCTCCTCATCAGGGGAGTCCTCAGATGGGGAAGACTTTCCCAAGTGCCCCCGACAATCCGACTTTTATGGATGTCATGCGCCACATCCAGTCTATTATGGGCTGGGAGACTGAGGAGCAAGACCCAGAGAGGCACTGCCGGGCCACTTATCTCGGGCAGCAGGATGCCCTCCCTGTGGTGGTGCCCCCTTTGATTGAGTTCTATAAGGACATCACAAGGGCAGCATGGACTCACCCATCTACCACCCCTCCTTTGCCTAAGAAGGCAGACGGTCTTTACTATGCCCCGGCTGGTAAACCCTTTTAAGGGGGGTCACCTTAAGGTAGATTTCATAGTTATCAACGTGGCGCATGACCAAACCAAAAAGGCCAAGCACAATAGTGCCCTTTCCCGGATCCGGAGTTCAGGTAGCTGGTCCACCTGGGCAAATACATGTTTGCATCTACTACCCTGGCTGTCCGGGCCCTGAATTATTTGGCCCACATGGTCAAATATCAGAATGTTCTTTGGGACTAAGCCAGGGACCTGGTGCAGACTTTGCTAAAGGGCCCCACCAAAATGCAGCTCACCCAGCTATTGAAATCGGGCTCCGACATTGTCAGTCACATTCTCCGGGCTACTTATGATGCTGTGGACGCCTCTAGGTGTGGGGCAGCTGCTGGGGTCTGCCTCTGATGCCATTCTTGGCTCCGGGCATCAGACTTTGCCTAGAATGAACAATCCAGCATTTGGGCGCCTCCATCCGTGGCTTGGTCTTTTTCGGGGGGGGGGGGGTGTCCAGGACACCATTTCCACCCTGCAGGAGTTAGGCCAGGCCCTCAAGTTGGTCCATTCGTTCTATCACACTCAGCCTAGAGTGGGCCAGCATGGTCCTTTTGTAGGTCCTCCCGTAAGCAATCTCAGAACCAGCCTGCCAGAGGCTAGCATAAGCGTAAGGCCACAGCAGGCCCTGCAGCTGCTGCAGCCAGAGCCCCACGGGCACCTGCGGCCACCCTGCCACGCCCACCCCCAACTTTTGACTGCTTAGCGCCCCCCCTCCCCCGGCTGAGGATCCGAGGGAGGTGATTGGGGCCAGTTCTCTCTCCACCTAAAAGGGTGGTGGGGGTGATCACGGACAACTGGGTTCTTCAGATAATAGAGCATGGTCACACATTGGAGTTTCTAGAGTAGCCTTTTTTCCCTTTCACGTGCCCAGTGAATCAGGTGTTGGAGTATCTTCTTTCCCTTTCGCACTCTGGCTTGGGGCACTCCTCCTTCAACGTGCACCTTTCTGCCATGTCTGCATACCATGCGCCTATTGCAGGCAAAACTGTTGCCCAGCTCGCAGTGTCCATGCCTGAAACCTCCCATGTGTGACCCGGCCCCTCCATGGGACCTCAACATTATGTTGGAGAAATTCACTTTCTCACCCCAGGAATTCTTCAGTAGCTTGACAGGTGCAGTATGCCAGCTGGGTTCAGCTGCCCCGGAGGAAAAGTTAATGTTAATGATCTTTGACATCAGCCAGTCAGAGAGCAGGAAGAGAGTGCTGCCTGAGCTAGAGTGGGAGGTCTGTCAGATTCATTTCCCTGCTCACTGGTCAAGAGTTCTCTCTTCACACTTCGCTTGAAGAAGTTAATTTCTTAAAATTGGTATTTTACCTTTTTGTGCTGCCTTAGTGATTTTTTAGTAATATTTTTCTAGTGTTGTGGATTAACATGTGGGAACCGCGATTTTACCTCCTCAGGGTTCCTCCCGCGGTTCCCACTCTTTTTCTGAGGTAAAATTTTAGCATTTTTTAACCTAAACATTCCACAGATATTAGTTTAAGTAGTGGTTCCTTATTTTTTATTGGAACCACGATTTTAACACTAAATCTTTTTTAGTGCCTTGCAGTACCGTTTCCCGTGGTTCAAGCCCCAGGAAATCTTACTGTATTCTGGCAAATGCTGTATGGTCTCACCATAGGACTGTCCCGGAGCCGAAGTGGTTAATAGAACTTATGCTAATGGTGGAATGTTATGCTGGAGCTCAGTTTTCAAACAACTGTCCCTGGTTGCACTTCCTGCAACCGTCAGATTCTTTACTCCACTTGCCTCAGTAAGACGTCTCCAGAGAGCTCTCCTTCAGTTACTTGAAGAAGTTTACTTTTCTCTGTTTTGTCGAAGTCCATTTAGTTATTTCAATTTTTAGAGCACTGTCCTTGGTACACAGGTAGACTTAGTCTAGATTAGTGTTAATCGTGTAAGTTTTTCGGTTCCTTTCGGGTTTTCTCAACTGAGAAGAAACTGATGATTTACTTTATTTTCTGAGGTAAATCTCAGTGTTTCTTACCTGTTCTGACTTTAAGATAAGTCAGTTCTCATTTAGTACATTTTTTACCAGGGTAAATCTTGGTTGTTTGGTTTTAACCAACGGGGGAGGGGGATTTATAGTGTTTTGGGCTAAATGTCACAAGCCAAGAAAAGAATGGGTCCTACAGGTTTCCAACATTGTACCGAGTGTGGGGAGCCATTTGCTAAAGCAGATCCTCATCTGTTTTATGTATTTTGCTTGGGGTTTGACCACCTTAAAGAGGACTGTGATATCTGTAAAACTTCCCTCAGTCGATGCTTGAGAGGCAACTTAAAACGACTGCAGGAGAAGATGTCTGAAAAAGCCGCTGACCCAGCTACAGGCAAACTGTGGCTACCAGCCATAAAGAACCGGAGGAACAGCCCTCTGACAAGGGTAACGGTTCCTCTGTTAAAAAACGGCCCGCTGATACTACCGCTGAGCCGGCAACCGCAGGAACAAGAAAGAAAAAGAGAAACATACAGCGCACAAACCGCAACCCAAAAGAAGAGATAGCAAATGCTATCAGAATTATTCAGTCACTTCAACCGAGTACCCTGGTCCCGGTTGAGAAGTGGCTGTAGTCACAAACCTCCGGTTCTTCCTCGGTTCCCAGTTTATTTAAACAAGGAGCAGAACCTTTTGGAGAGGATGAAGATGAGAAAAGAGGGTGGAGGATTATGGGGAGCCAATTGAACTTGAACAAAACCTTCTTTGTAATTGATTGCTCTATACCAAAATTGTAACTCAAAGACTGTACACTCAGATGTGGAACCTTTGTAAAAGAGCCTCGGCTCAAAGGTACTTAGTAATCCTAAACTTGAATGAATAAATAAATAAATAAATTATATCTCCCCTGATCCCCACCATCCTGATTCCTACGCTAAGGGATCTGAGAACTGTACTTCCCACTTTGCTTTTGTAAAGCAAGTGGCTCATACGCTGGACCTTCCTACTCAGGAGTCCACTGATGAGGAGGAGGAAGAACAGGACTATATGGAGATGATGGACGCTCCAGTCTCTAAAAGACTGCTGCTGCCCATCCATAAGTCCTTGAAGAAACAGGTGAACAAAGTGTTGCAGACTCCCACTTCTGTGCCACCTGTGGATAGAAAGGTGGACAAGAAATATTGGGTGGTTAAAGGTGGGGTGGAATTTCTCTTTGGGCACCCAAGCCATGAAGGGGTGGTGCAGGCTGCAACTTTTGATAAAGCTGGCATACTTTTGGCATCACACCCACCAGACAAGAATTCCAGGAAAATGGATTCTGTAACCAAGAAAATTTATCTGGGATCTTCTCTGATTATCGGGCAAGCATCTTATATGGTCTATGTTGCGAGATATCAGAGGACACTGGAATACTGTTATGGAAATAACAAAGTCTGTCCCAGCCCCTATGGCAGCTGATCTGGAAGAGGCTGCAAAGAGGGGGATAGAAGCATCTAATGCCTAATTCAGAATGACTGTAGACAGTGACACTGCTGCCAGGCAGATGGCTGCTTCTCTGTCTCTTAGAAGATTTGCTTTGCTCATAACAAATTTGACCCAAGACAAACAAGCCAAGGCTTTGGATTTTCCATGTGAGCCTACATCTGTGTTTGGGGAGCAGACTGAGGCTTATATGAAGAAGATAGATGACTACAAAACAGCCTACAAAAGTGCTGCTGCCAGGGAAGAGGCATCTACACCTCCAAAGCACCAAGCTAGAGGGAGTAGAGGTAGGGGACATGATAGGCCATTCATTCAACCTCAGTCTTTTCCCCAGTACCAGCCTTAGAGGGGTTATTTCAGGGGCAGGAGAGGCAGCAACCGTACCAGCCCCAGAACCCAGACAGCATCACAAGCCAAGTAGACACCCTGAGGTGTCTGCTTGGCTCGCCTCCCCAACCCCAGTAGGGGGCAGGCTGGCCCCCTACCTCCAGGCATGGCAATCCATCACCACAGACAAGTGGGTTCCGGATGTAGTGGGCCAGGGCCTGGCTCTCAGCTTCAAGTTCATGCCAAAGCTGAGTGCAAGGGTCTTCAGACCTTCCTCCCCTTCAGAAACATCACTGTTAGAGGGGGACATATCAAAACTTCTGTCTCAAAAGGCAATAGAACCAGTTCCTCAGGCACAAAGAGGGAAGGGTCTCTATTCAAGATACTTCCTTACAATAAATAAAATGGGGGAGTGGAGACCCATACTGGATCTCAGGCACCTAAACAGACATCTGTTAAAACCAAAGTTCAAAATGGTGACTTTGGTAAGCAATCCTGCCAACTCTAAGACAAGGGGATTGGTTGGCATCTCTGGACGTAAAGGATGCTTATTTTCACATCCCCATCAGGCAATCCCACAGAAAATATCTTGGATTCAGACTGCCATCAGGCCATTATCAGGTCAAGGCAGTGCCTTTCGGACTAACTTCTGCTCCAAGGGTGTTCACAAAATGCTTAGCTGTAGTGGTGGCACACCTAAGGAGACAGGGGTGGCAGTGTTCCCTTAACTGGATGACTGGCTAATCGTAGGTCAATCACCTCAGCAGGTAAGGGATTCCCTGGCAATCACACGGGATGTCTTGCAATCACTAGGGTTCCTAATAAACCTGAGAAAATCTGTATTGGAGCCAGTACAGCTCCTGGAATTCATAGGAGCTGAACTGGACACTGTGAGAGGAAAGGCTTTTCTTCCACAGACAGGAGTGGACAGCTTGATGCAATTGGCAAGTACCTTCAAACTGCACAGTCTTAAGGCCAGCAAGGCACTTTTTGCAGTTGCTGGGTTACATGGCAGCTTCCACAGCAACCGTGCTAGGAGCAAGGTTCCAAATGAGGGACATGTTTTATCTCAAGCTGCACTGGCATCAAAAGACAGACTCTGTCAAAATTGGTGCCAGTCACAGGAACACTGCTTCAGAAACTTCAGTGGTGGTTGGAAAAGGACAACCTCAGACAAGGTATGCCATTCCTACAGGAAAACCCTTCCTTGGTGCTAACCACGGATGCTTCTCTCCTGGGATGGGAAGCACATCTAGAGAAGCACACTGCTCATGGCACATGGCTCAAGCAGGAGCCACTGTTGCACATAAACCTGCTAGAGCTCAGAGCAGTCTTCCTGGGACTCCAGTCCTTTGCCAGCATGCTACAGGGAAAAGTGGTACAGGTCAGGACAGACAACACAACCACTATGTACTACATAAACAAGCAGGGAGGCACAAGGCCATGAAAATTTGGAGTCTGGCATACTCTCTGGGAATCTCCCTTTCAGCAGTCTGCCTACCAGGGAAGGACAGTGCCCTGGTGGATGCTCTCAGCAGAATCCGCCAAAACCACCACGAGTGATCTCTGAACAAGCAGATGTTGCAGATTGTTTTCAAAAGGTAGGGCACTCCAGAGATGGATCTCTTTGCAGCCCCCGACAACAATCAGCTGCCTCAGTTTTGCTGCAGGCCTCCTGGGAGGGGCACAGTCCCACTGGATGCACTATTGTTGGCTTGGACAGGGAAGTTCCTGTATGCCTTCCCTCCATTTCCACTGTTGCCAAGAGTCCTGAACAAGCTCAGATCCCAGCCAGCGACAATGATCCTTATTGCTCCGGACTAGGCCAGGCATCCCTGGTACTCCCTCATTCTGGCCCTGTCAGTGGCCAAACCGATCAGTCTCTCCAGGAAATACAACTTACTGACTTCTTCCCAGGGCAGGATCCTATACCCCAACCTTCAGTCCCTCAGGCTCAAGGCCTGGCTCTTGAGAACCTAGAATATGCTAACTCACATCTCTGTCTGAAGGGTCATGGAGGTCCTCAGGGTTTCTAAAGCCCCCAAGGAAGATCTACACATCCAAGTGGAAAGGTTCTCCATTTAGTGCCAGAGTAAGAATATGGACCACACTCAGGCGGGCTTTCCAGTTGTCCTGGATTATCTGACCCACCTTTATTCCCTTGGTCTAAGGCCATCCACTCTGAAAGTGCACTTGACAGCTGTCTCTGCTTATCTGTCAGCAGGCAAGGCATCATCCCTGGCTTCGAACCCAGTGTTCAGAAAGTTCTTTAAGGGGATGCTGCATTTTCATCCCCTGCACAGGAATCCCATCCCAGTGTGGGATCTCAACATATGTGGGATCTCAACATATGTATTGCACAGCTCATGCAGCCACCTTTTGAGCCTATGTCCTTGGCAGCTCTCAAGCATGTAACTTAGAAACCCGTGTTCCTAGTGGCAGTCACTTCTGCCAGGAGGATTATTGAGCTACATGCTCTATTCATGAAGGCTGACTACATTGCATTCCACTGGGACAAAGTCCTTAGGACTAACGAGAAATTTCTCCCTAAAGTAGTATCTGATTTCCACATTAGTCAGTCCATTACACTGCCAGTCTTTTTCACTGACCATTCTACTTCAAGGGAACGTAGATTGCATAGCCTAGATGTTAAGAGAGCTATCAGCTACTACCTGAACCATGCAAACGGGATGAAAAATCCCCAAGTCCGAGGTCCGGGACCTGCTGAAAGTGCAGCAGGACTTTCCCTTTAAAGTTGTTTCAGGTCCGACGGACTTGCTTCACTGGCACAGTTTTGTGCGCATGCACAGCTTGCTGGTAGAACTCTATGACTATGACCGTTTATTTTCCCTTCTCCCGCCTGGACTTTGAGCAGTCACGTCTTTATCTCCATCTCTCTCTCTCTCTCCCTCCCATCTGATATGCACCGCACACATGCCCCTTAGTGAAACTGGTGGATCAGAATTGTCACTGCATGCTTCCTAGTTGGATGACATTCTGGTGGAACCCACATCTTGCAAGAGGAGAGTGTGTGTGGTAGACTGTGGATATGGAGGCTCAAGCAGGGTGGATTACAAGTGCTGTGGAAGTTCATGCTGCAGAATATTACATGCTCAGTATAGTACCATGTAGTAGACTGCGCATGTTTTGGCGGATTGGGCACCATCTCCCACCTGCACCCTGAATTCTGTAAGTGAAAGACATGTTGTTGGAGTTGTATTTTAACACTGTATACAGGCTTGAAATCCCTCAGTTTAAATATAATATCAGGCAGGAAGAATTTAGCTTACAAGTCTGTGGGAAAATATATATGGTTATTTTGCGAAAGAATGGGGTTTTGGTCATCTGGTCACTCCTCACGATCAAAGAATTTGCAGGCTCACGATCAAAGAATCTTTGATCGCGACAGCCGCCATGATGTTTTCATTTTGCGGTCGGAAAAAACAAATATCTCCGCTCAGGGGTGACTTCTGAAGTAAAACTATGATGGGTTTTGCTCAGGGGTCTTCCCTCTGTCGAGCCATAGCTGTGGTTTCTTGTAATTATGTAAAAAAAAGGAGTTTTAAAGTTTCAAATTCTTTGATCGCAAGCCTGCAAATTCGTTGGTCGCGAGCCTGCAAATTCTTTGATCGTGAGATTGTTTGACCGCGATCGAGGGACTAGATGGCGAGATTTAAAAATCAAATATCTCAGCCCAGGGGTGACTTATGAAGTCAAACTAGGATGGGTTTTGCTCATGGGGCTTCATTTGATCGAGTCATGCCTGTGGTTTAATATAATTATGTGAAAAAATGGAGTTTAAACGTTTTTTTAATTCTTTGATCGTGAACCTGCAAATTCTTTGATCGCGAGAGTCTTTGATTGCAATCTTCGTTCGCAAGGGCGGGACCAGATGGCCAGATTTTCACAACTTTTAAAATTAAATATCTCCAAAACGGTTTGGTCTTTTAACATGAAATTTGGAGGGTGTTGAAGGGATGTCCTGTAGATGTGAATTATGTTATTTATGTGTTGGAACATTAATTTGCTGCAGAGATATTGCCTGACGCAATTTACGTTTTGCGGATAGCGTTCTGCATTTTACTAGTGGCTTGAAATTTATAGGGTAGCTAGCCTTACTGCCACAGAGGTAATTTTCAGTGGTTAGGTGTGTGAAATGTAAACAGGCACGGAATTATGCCACTCTGACAAATGAAAATCTCAAACTTTAAAATGTAATATCTCGGAAACGGTGTGGTCTTTTAACTTGAAATTTGGAGGATGTTGAGGGGATGTCCTGTAGATGTGAATTAATGGTATGTAGGTGTTTGAAAATTAATTTACTGTGGAGATATTGTGTGACGCACTTTACGTTTTGCGGCTAGCGTTTTGCATTGTGGTAGTGGCTTGACATTTATAGGGTAGCTAGCCTTACTGCCATGGAGGTAATTTTCAGTGGTTAGGTGTGTGAAATGTAAACAGGTGTGTAATTATGCCACTCCGATGAATGAAACTTTGTTTTGTTTCAAGCTGGTGAGCCCCACACTCCCACCAATACATATGATTTTCAGTACTTGTACTGTTATGTTACGCAGAAATTTGCAAGTTCTAGGGACATGGATATGTTGTTCATCCACACTGTCTGGCAGGTTCCTTGCCGCTTTAAATCTTGCCGGAAGGTCTTCAAGCTGGCTCCTCCCACCCACCCGGGTGGTAAAACTCTCGGCTCCGCCCCATGACGCCAGATCTTCCTTACCGCTTGGAAGCTCAGGTTCCCTCCTTAACGCTCTGCGTATAAGACTGGTTCCTAATTCTTCGAATTTTCGAAATTAAAAGTTTTTTTGCTAAAAAGACTTCGGTCTTCTCTCCCTCGCGGCTGCGATGGACAAATCGACTCCCGGTTTCCGGAGATGCCCTTGCGGGCAGAAGATGTCTCGGACGGATCCGCACTCCACGTGCGTCTGCTGGAAGCCTTGGCACGACCCGCGGAGCCTGCGACCTGTGCTCTTCGCGCACCGGCCTCGTCCTCGAGACCGTGCTGCCCGTTTACAACTGGGCGTCCCGAAGCGTTTCCTCCGGTAAAGTCAAAGAGGCCCGGTTGGTGGTGTCCGCGGCGGCGGGCTTGGCGGATCAGCTCGAGCAGATGATCGCCCTCGAAGAGGAGGCGGTGCGGGCCGCTTCTACCTCAGCTGCGGCATTTGTCCGGCTCTCTCTCGGTGCCTCTTATTCAGCTTCTTTCAAGGAGCTTTGTCTGACCCTCTCTACTAAAGGTGAGGACCAACTTCTTCTGGACCGTTTCTCGGTCCAAAAGAGACAAGGGTAAGTCTACCGTCGGCGCTCTTGGGGCGGAAGATCCCTCTCCCCGAGTTGTCGGCCGTCGACTTCGGTCGACTTCTCGGCTTCGGCCACTGGTCTCACGGTGTCCCCGTCAGGCCAGTTGACGGAGACTTCCGTTAACGCGGTCAAGATTTTTCTCGACCCGTTGGATGGGTTGTCAGCTGGAGAAGCTGAGAATCCCCTCTCCCCGGTTCCCCCGGTGGGAGTTGAGGACCCTGTTGGCTCGTCTGTGCCTCCGGTTCCGGAGCCTTCGGTTGAATCTTCCGAACGAGGAGTGCGGTTCCCACGACACCTCCCGCACCGTCTCGGTCTCGGACTTCTGCGCGGTCCAGCGATCCGCCATCATAGGCGGTCTCGGTCTCGGCACGCGGCTCAATCCTCTTCCTCCTCCTCGGACGAGGAGGCTCGCGCAAGTTGCGTCAAGATATGAGGAACTCATGTGGCAACAGCTCCTTCGGACGGGAATAAGCCGACACCGTCGTCTTCGACCATTAAGTGGCTGTCACGGGCGGCGAAACAACCCTCGTTTTATCCGAGAGCCTGTTCCCAGGCTGGTTGTTAGGCCAAAACCAGCTGCCCCACCGATTCCGGTGGAACCTCCGCCTCCACAGCCGTTAGTTGGGGCTCCGACCAAAAATTCTCGGTCGGCTCAGGGACTGCCCCATAGGCTGTCTGTCACCCTCACTCCCGATCGACCTCGGCAGGTGGAGGGTGGCTCAGGCCCGAGGCAGCTCTTTGAGGACTCTTCCGAGTCTGAAGATGATTCCTCCCTTTTCTCCAAGCGAATGGACTTGGAGTCCTCAGGAGGACAGTCGGTGGACGATAGCCCTTCGTCCTTCCTGGGATTGCTTCGGCTCATCTCGGAGTCCACCGGGATGAAGCTCGAACCCGTTTCGCCGGCCAGGTATCCCCTCACGGAGATTCTGGACCGAGAGGATTCCCCTACGGAGGCCTTTCCGGTGGCCGAGGCCATAGTGGGCCCGGCTTTGGAGCTCTGGCAGCGCCCTGCTTCCTGCCCTGCGCCTTCGGTCAGGATGGCCAGGAAGTATGCGGTCCCTACTGGTTCCCTGTCCGGTTTTTCGGAACACCCCTCGGCCGAGAGGTTAGTTACTGACAGCGTTTTCCAGCGTGCTGGGAACGCTAGGGATGTGGACAAACCTCCCGACAAGGAGTCCAAGAAATTGGACTATGCCGGGCGAAAAGTCTATGCTGTGTCCTCCCACGGCCTTCGCCAGGCCAGTTCGGCCATCCTCATGGCACATTTCTCTCATGCCCTGTTGGGCTCCCTGGATGAGGTTGTCCCTCATCTTCCCGCGGATCTGCAGACCACGGTCAGGCAGGTGCGGGATCAGGGCAGGGCAGTGGCCAAACAGCAGCTCCAGACTGCTTTAGACATTGGGGACTCATGTGCCAGGTCTGTGGCGGCCGCAGTGGCTATGCGTCGTCGGGCTTGGCTGAGGATATCCACCTTTACTTCGGATACCCAGCACAAGTTGGCGGATGTTCCCTTTTTGGGGACCGACCTCTTCGGCCCTGGGGTGGAAGGTCACCTGCAGAGGATTGAGAAGTCCAATGCTACCTTGGACTCGGTCTCTTCCGCTCAGAAGGACAAAGGCCGCAAACCACAGCCTAAGCCCTTTCATGCTTCTGCGCCCGCGGCATGTCTGGCCCAGCAACATCAGGGCCAGCAGGCTCGGGCTTGGCATCCCAAACCCAAGCCCGGGGCTTCCTCCAACAGGAAGCAGGGAGGTAAAGGCCCAGGAGGTCCCTCGGCCGGTCCCTCTCAAGCCTGCCCAGTGACGGGCTGAGGTGTTGCCCCAACCCCGTCACCTCACCCCAGGTTCCCCCAGTGGGGGGACGGCTCCGGCACTTCCTTTCCGCCTGGTCCATTATTACCACGGACAGGTGGGTGCTGGAGGTGGTGGGAAAAGGCCTGCCTCTAGAATTCGAGCAGGCCCCGCCCTTCAGAGCCGTCGCACCTCGGGGGGCCTCGGGGTCTGCAGCCTCACTGTCGGCTCGTCGGGCCGACATCGCTCTCCTCCTCCAAAAGGAGGTGATCAGGAAGGTGGCGGACCCTCCCTCAGACCCGGGGTTTGTGTCCAGGTACTTCCTGGTTCCGAAACGGACGGGGTGCTGGCGCCCCATTCTCGACCTACACGACCTGAACAAGTTCCTAAGGTCTCGAACCTTCAGGATGGTCACTCTGGCTCAGATAATACCATCCCTGGAACACGGCGTGTGGTTCTGCTCTCTGGACCTGCAGGACGCGTTCTTTCACGTCCCTATCCGTCTGTCACATCGGAGATTCCTTCGCTTTCGAGCGGAGGGATCCCTTTCGAGTTCCGAGCCATGCCCTTCGGCCTGTCTCCAGCTCCCAGGGTCTTCACCAAATGCATAGCAGTGGTGATAGCTTTCCTGGCCAAGGGGTCCGGGTGTACCCTTACCTGGACGATTGGCTGATAGCAGCCCCCTCCAGACAGGAGGTGGAGCGGTCCAGAGATCTGGCCCTCCAGGTTTGCTCTCAAATCGGCCTTCTCATCAACGAGGCCAAGTCGGAACTCGAGCCGAAGCAGGTGATTCTGTTTATCGGGGCAGAGCTCGACTCTCTTCGAGCCAGAGCACGGCTTCCGGCGGACAGGGCCGAGGTTCTTACCTCCTTTGCCCAATCATTTCTGGTTGGGCAATCGCGCCCTGCCCGGGACTTCCTGCGCCTCCTGGGTCTCATGGCAGCCTGTACCAGCGTGGTCCGTTGGGCACACTGGCACATGCGCCCCCTTCAGTGGGGACTGGACAGCCAGTGGTCACAACGCTGCGATCCATTGGACCAGCTAGTGACGGTGACCCAGGAGATGTGGAACGCTCTCCAGTGGTGGACCATTCCAGTTCATCTGCAGGAAGGCATCCCATTTGTCCGCCCCGAGCCGACGGTCTCTCTATCGACCGATGCCTCTGATGTGTTGGGGTGCCCATCTGGGGGGACACCGGGCCCTCGGCCTCTGGTCCCCGCGGGAGTCCCGATGCCACATCAACCTGCTGGAGCTCTGAGCGGTCCGCCTAGCTCTCACCGCCTTTGCTCCGTTTCTCCGGGGTCAAGTGGTCCGAGTCCAGACGGACAATACCACGACCATGTATTACCTAAACCGCCAGGGCGGGCCGCGTTCCATGCTTCTATGCAAGGAAGCTCTCCGCATTTGGTCACTCGTGCGCAGCTTGGAGGTGGATCTCCTAGCCATTCATGTGGCAGGAGCCTCCAACACCCTGGCCGATGCCCTGAGCCGGATAGGGGCTGCATCTCACGAGTGGTCTCTCCTGCCGGAGGTAGTACAAGATCTGTTCTCCCATTGGGGCACACCTCAGGTGGACCTGTTTGCCTCAGGAGGCAGCAAGCTGAGCTGTTCCATGCCCACCCCTCAGCAGGGCTCGCTGCAGGGGGATGCCTTCTCGAGGCCGTGGACCCCGGGCCTCTTCTACGCCTTCCCCCATTTCCCTTGATTCACAAAGGTGCTTCTCAAAGCAAGGAGGGACAAGGCGCAGGTGATTCTGATAGCCCCAGACTGGCCCCGCCAGTTCTGGTACCAAGATCTCCTCAGCCTCGGCTCCAGGCTCCCGAGGCAGCTTCCAGCTCGCCCGGACCTGCTCTCAGTCAATCAGGGGAAGGTGTTCCATCCGGACCTTCAATCCCTGCACCTGACGGCCTGGTTCCTGAGCGGCTAGAGTTCCAGGCCTTGGGTCTTTCCGACGAGGTCCTCAATGTTGTTGGGCGTCCGTGAAGGTCGACCAGGAAATGCTATGCCTTCAAATGGAAGAGATTTTCCATTTGGTGTCAGAACAAGGGCTTGGACCTTCCTCCTGTCCTTTGGCAAGCATCTTGGACTATTTATAGTCCCTTTCTCATCAAGGGCTTGAGTCGACGACCCTAAGGGTGCACCTGGCAGCCATCTCTCTGCCCAGGCGCGGGCGAGGGCAATCGGTGGCGCAGGAGAAGGTGGTCTGGTGCTTTTCAAGGCCTTGATCACATTTCCCCTCAGGTGCAGAACCTCCACCTCCATGGATTTACTGCTGAGTACTGGCAAAGCTCATGGGCAGTTTATTCAACCAATGCACAGGTGTGAACTCTCTCACCTGTCGTGGAAGACCACCTTCTTGGTGGCTATCACGTCAGCCAGAAGGATGGGAGAACTCCAGGGCTCTGCACCGAGTCTCCCTTACCTGGTCTTCCACAGGGACAAGGTTGTCCCTGCGCCCCACCGAAATTCCTTCCCAAGGTGGTGTCGAGTTTCACCTTAACCAGGTGTTGACTCTGCGGTGTTCTACCCCAATCACACCTCGGAGCCGAATACAGGCTCCATACTTTGGACCCTAGAAGGGGCTCGCTTATTATAAGGGCGCCACGGCTGAAATTGAGGGGAGAGGTTGCACAGCTGTTTGTCACCTACGCTGGAAGGCGCACCTTGGCAGAACTGCAGCAAGCGGACGATAAGCAGGTGGGTCACCTCCTGCATAGATCTCTGCTACAAGTTGGCGGGCATGGAGCCTCCCAGAGGGATAAGAGCTCATTCCACCCGCCATACTGCTGCATTGGTGGCTGCTTCCAGGGACGTCCCTATCCAGGAAATCTGCAGGGCTGCTACTTGGAAGTCAGCACACACCTTCATCACCCATTACCACATCGACCTTGAGTCACGCCGGGATGCTGGTTTTGGGGCCTCGGTTCTCAGTCTTTATTCCTAAGTAGGGGTGTGTGCCTTGCCTCCCTCCTCCCGGAGAACTGCTAGAGTCTGCCAGACAGTGTGGATGAACAACATATCCATGTCCCTAGAAATACAGGTTACTCACCTGTAACAGGAGTTCTAGGGTAGGTATGTATTTGTTCATCCTACGACTCCACCGACCTTCCGGCATCGGACGCACAACCTGAGCTTCCAACGGGCCAGATCTGGCGCCATGGGGCGGGCCGAGTTTACCACCCGGTGGGTGGGAGGAGCCAGCTTGAAGACCTTCCAGCAAGATTTAAAGTGGCAAGGAACCTGTCAGACAGTGTGGATGAACAACATATACCATTCCTAGAACTCCTGTTGCAGGTGAGTAACCTGTATTTTTCGGGCCCCGCGCTCCCACCAACTTGTTCAACGTTGTACTTTTCTATGCTTTCTCAAAAAGTAAGGAAAGTCTACACAAAAAAAAATGCATTAATGCATCATTTAGGGTTAAAACACAAAAGTCAGGAAGTGAGACCTTTAGGGTTGCCCCCTACCCCCCCCCCACCGCATACCCCCTTCTTTACTGTGGCATGTGAACATGATTACACATGGAAGGGGGTAACATTTAGGCCTCACAACCCCAATGACACACCCCGGTGTCTTTCAATCTCAGGAGGATTGGGGGGGGGGGGGCAACCCTAAAGATCTCATTTCCTGACTTTTGGTTTTTTAACCCTAAATGATGCATTAATGCAGTGTTTTGCATAGAATATATAGATATATACATATATATATATTTGGTTACAGAGGGGGAGCCTGTGTGACTGACTGATTTTCTGCATCTGAAAGAACTTTGACATCCCCTCAGTGGCCTCTCATCCCTCTGTGGCTTCCTAGGAGAAACAAGAAAAACATTATTTGCTTTAGTGAAAATTTAGGCAGAACACAAGTACCCCATTATGACCTGCCAGCGCCTGCCATGGACTTATGGAACAAAAAGGAACATAAGTCCTGGACTTGCGTCCTTATAAAAAAATGTTCAACACTTGACAAGGGGCCACAGAGGGCACAGTACGCAACTCTTCTTGACCTATGGGAAAGTAGGAAAAGGTAAACCAGCCACAAAAAAGATCCATCACAAGGTGGATTGTGGCCTATATTCAGTTCTGCTATGGCAAAGTGGGCAAGCAGCCTCCAGTGGGTCTCAGGGCCCACTCTACTAGGGGAACAGCTGCTTCCATAACAGCTTCAAGAGACATCTCTCTGCTAGAAATCTGCAAAGCAGCTACCTGGTAAACTGTTCACACACTCACAAAGCACTACTGCCTGGATACCCAGGCTAGGAGTGATGCCAGGTTTGGCACAGCAGTGCTGCAGAGTCTGTTTCCTAAATAGGTTCTATGCCCTCCTCCAAAGGTACTGCTTGGGTAGTCTACATTTGTCAGAATACAGCAAGATTTCCTGGGGCTTGAAGAAAAAAATATTTACCATAGTAATCTTGTTTCTTCAAAGGGAATCTTACTGTATTCTGAGCTCCCACCCTTCCTCCCATACTAGAACATAGAGGGCACTGCATGTCAGCTGTCTGTATCCTATGGCAAACCTGTTGACATAACTGTTATTTTCTTAGGCATCTGTGACTTGAGTCTTAGAGATGCCCATGTTGTTAAGAGGGTGGTTGATTAAAAGTGGGTGATCATTTTTTGATACTAGAGCAGTTTAGTTGTTTTTTTGCTTATGCATGATTCATAAGAATCTGATTATTGAAGGAGGCGCAACCAGGGATATTGATTTGAAAACCGAGCTTGAGCCTAACATTCCACTATTAGCATAGGTTCCTTTTAACTATTTCGGCTCCAGGGCAGTCCTATGGTGAGACCATACTGCATTTGTCAGAATACAGCAAGATTCCCTAGGAAGAAACAAGATTACTATGGTAAGTAATTTTTTCTTCTAGGATCGTGGATATCTTGTTCATCCACACTATTTGACTCTCTTGATAGGACTCCGGTCCTTTCTTTCCCTGACGAGGAGACCCAGCCCACTGGGAATCCCATTGAGGATGTGGTCCTGACCCCGGGAAATCACCTGTCTACGATTTCTCCTGAAGCGACCAAATCATTGACCCCATCCAATCACGGTCGAGGACCCCCACCGAAAGGCCAAGGAAAAGCCACAGCATCAAGAAGAGGCGATGCCATCAGTCGTCTTTGGATGAGGAGAGCTCTGGTGGAAACTTTGTTGGTGCAATGAGGACCTCATGTGGCAACAACTAATTTTATCCGGGCAAAAGTCGACCTCGGCTTCTACCCCACCCATTACTTGGCTTTCGCCCCCAGGCCAAAGCCGACTTCTTCGGAGCCGATTAAGTATGTTCCCCCACCTGCAGAGCCAGTGAAACCTCCGGTTTGGCCTATACTGGTCTCTCCACCAATTGTGGTGGAACTGCCGCCCAAGCAGCCTGTGGAAGGGGCTCCTTCTAAGGAAGATGGACCAGATACTGGGCTTCCCTGGCGTCTTTCAGTCCTGTGTCACCTCAGGACCGCCCTTGGCGGTAAAATGACCCTAGGCGATAGACCGCTGTATCTGGATTCCTCGGATTTGGATGAGACCGGCCTACATTCTCTTCCAGGGGATGACCAATCAGCTGGTGGGATAGAGACAGAGGAAGGTCCTTCATCTTTTCAGGGCATTCTTCGCCTCATCTCTGAGTCTACAGGGAGACCACTGGAACCTCTCCAGAAGAAGGCGGAGTACCCTCTCACGGGCATCCTCAAGAGAAGGAATACTCTGGAGGCCTTTCCAGTGGCTGAGGCCATAGTTGACCCGGCTCTAGAACTTTGGCAGCGCCCGCGCTTCTTGTCCAGCTCCGTCTGCCCACATGGCCTGCAAGTATGCAGTACCCATGGGGTCCCTTGCAGGTTCAAAGAGCACCCTTCAGCCGAGAGCCTGGTGACCGCCTCTGTGTTCAGGCGTATCAGCAGTTCTGCCAACACTGACCGACCTCCCGAGAAGGAATCCAGACTCTTGGATCATTCAGCTCGAAAGGTCTATGCGGCCTCATCTTTAGGCCGCCGTCAAGCAAGTTCAGCCATCGTCATGGAACACTACTCCCACACCTCCCCGTGAACATGCAGACCACGGTCAAGCAAGTTCGGGATCAGGGCCGTGCTGTTGCCAAACAGCAGCTTCAGACAGCCCTGGACATTGAGGATTCTTGTGCCCGCTTGATTGCAGCCGCAGTTGCCACTCACCGCAGGGCTTGGCTGAGACTCTCCTCTTTCCCGGAAGATACTCAGCACAAATTAGCTGATGTGTCTTTCCTGGGCACTGACTTTTTTTCGGCCCAGGTGTGGCTGGTCACCTTAAGCATATTGAGTAGTGCAGTGCCACCTTGGACACTACTTCTGCTAAAGGTTCTTCGAGTAAGAAGCAACAGAAGAAGAAGAAGAAGCCTTTACGGCACTCTTCCCCTGCGGCCCAGCAACCCTCCTTTCAAGGAGGGCAGCAGCAGCAGCAGGCTCAAGCTTAGCGCCCCCAGCTCAAGCCCGGGCCCTCCCAGGTTCGTAAAGGAGGCTGAGGTTCAGGTCCTGGATCCTCCTCCTCCAAGTCTGCTCAGTGACAGGGCAGGGGCTGCCACCCCCTCTCCCATCACGCCAGCTCTGGGTCCTCCTGTGGGGGTTCGGCTCCGCCACTTCCTTTCCGCCTGATCTGCTATCACCATGGACAGGTGGGTTTTGGAGGTGGTTGTTCAGGGACTGCCTCTGGAATTCAAGCAGTACCCTCCAAGTCAAGCCCCTCGGGGGGTGGGGGGAGAAGAGTATCCACCCATACTCAGTCTGCTCTCTGAGATGACATCACTCAGCTCCTTCTTAAGGAGGCAGTAGCTCCAGTGGTGGCTTCTCCAGCAGACTCAGGCTTTATCTCCAGGTACTTCCTGGCGCTAAGGCGGACGGGGGGCTGGCACCCCATACTAGATCTGCACGACCTGAGTCAGTATCTCAAGTCACGCACCTTTCGGATGGTCACTCTGTCCCAGATCTTACCATCCTTGGAGCAAAACATGTGGTTCTGTTCACTGAATCTGCAGGACGTGTTCTTTCATGTCCCAATCTGTCTGTCTCATTGGCAGTTCTTCCGTTTCAGAGCCAAAGGGACCCTATACGAGTTCTGAGCCATGCTGTTCGGCCTGACATCAACCCCACGGGAGTTCACCAAATGCATCGCAGTGGTGGCAGCCCATCTTGGGGAGGTCAGAATTTGCCCCTACCTCGATGATTGGCTCCTTACAGGTCCCACCCATCAGGAGGTGGAGAGGTCCAGGGACCTGGCCCTCCAGACCTGCTCCCAACTTGGCCTCTTGATCAAAGAGGCCAAGTCAGAACTCTTGCCTCCTCAGGTGATGTGCTTCATCGGGGCAGAGCTCGACTCTTGTCAAGCCAGAGCTCAGCTCCCGGTGGACAGGGCAGAGGTTCTTTCCTCCTTTGCCCAATCATTTCTGGTTGGGCAATTACGCCCTGCCCGGGACTTTCTGCGCCTTCTGGGTTACATGGCGGCGTGCACCTCTGTGGTCCGTTGGGCCCAGTGGCACATGTGCCCCCTCCAGTGGGAGCTGGCCGCCATGTCCAATGGTGGACTGTCCCAGACTGCTTGAAGGAAGGGATCCCATTTGTCTGCCCCGAGCCAACGCCCGTCCTCTCGACAGATGCCTCTCTCGTGGGCTGGGGAGCCCACATGGGGGACAAAAGGGCCCATGGGTTCTTGCCCCCGAAGGAGTCCCGATACCACATCAACCTGTTGGAGCTCAGAGGAGTCAGACTGGCACCATCAGCTTTCGCTTCTCAGCTCCGGGGTCAAGTGGTTCAAGTCCAGACGGATAATACCACGACCATGTACTACCTCAACAAACAGGGCGGCACACACTCCCATCTGCTTTGCAGGGAGGCACTCCACATCTGGACCCTCGTCAGCCGTCTGGAGGCGGATCTCCTAGCCATTCATGTGGCAGGAGTCTCAGCTGCTTAGTCGAGGCATACCATGAGTGGTCTCTCCATCCAGAGGTAGCATACAGCCTGTTCTCCCACTGGTGCAAACCGATGGTGGACCTGTTTGCCTCCAGGGACAACACCAAGCTGAGGCTCTTTCATGCCCTCCCCCTCAGCAGGGCTTGCTGCAGGGGGATGCCTTCTCAAGGCGGTGGACCCCAGGCCTCTTCTACGCCTTCCCTCCGTTTTCCTTTATCCACAAGGTGCTCCTCAAGGTGAGGAGGGACAAGACGAAGGTGATTCTGGTAGCCCCAGACTGGCCGCACCAGTTCTGACATCCAGATCTCCTCAACCTCGGCTGCAGGCCCCCGGAACGGGTTCCAGCACTCCCGGACCTGATCTCTCTCAATCAGAAGAAGGTATACCATCTGGACCTTCAGTCCCTGTACATCACAGCCTGGTGCCTGAGCGGCTAGAGTTCCAGGCTTTGGGTCTTTCCAAGGATGTCCACACTGTGGTGGTGGCATCCACAAAGGAATCGACCAGGAAATGTTATGCCTTCAAATGGAAAAGATTTTCCATTTGGTGTCAGGGCAAGGGCCTGGACCCTCTGTCCTGTCCAGTGGCTAACATTCTCGACTATCTTTGGTCTCTCCTCAAAGGGGTCTTCGGTCATCGACCCTCAGGGTGCACCTGGCAGCCATCTCTGCTTACTGGGCACGGGCTGGTCAGCCGACATTGGTACAGGACACAGTGGTCAGGTGCTTTTCCAAAGGCCTGATCACATATCCCCTCCAGTGCATGAACTTCCACCTCTATGGGATCTACTGCTGGTACTGGCAAAGGTCATGGGGAAGCCATTCGAACCGATGCACAAGTGTGTGTTGTCACACTTGTCATGGAAGATGGCCTTCCTGGTGGCTATCACGTCTGCCAGAAGGACAGGGGAGCTCCAGGCGCTTTCGGTGGACTCCCCTTATCTGACCTTCCACAGAGACAAGGTTGTCCTATGCCCCAACCCGAAATTCCTTCCAAAGGTGGTGTCAGAGTTTCACCTTAACCAGGTGTTAACTCTGCCAGTTTACTACCCTAATTACACCTCGGAGGCCGAATACAGGCTCCATACCTTGGACCTAAGACGAGCCCTCTCCTATTACAAGAGGATGGCAGAAATTCAGGGAGAGGTTCGCCAGCTGTTTGTCACCTATGTTGAAGCCGATTCTGGCAGACCTGCAGCAAAATGGACTATTGCAAGGTGGATTATATCTTGCATAAGTCTGTGCTATGAGTTGGCAGGCATGGAACCTCCCAGAGGGATAAGAGCTCATTCTACCTGCCATACCGCTGCATCGGTGGCTGCTTCCAGGGAATCCCTATCCAGGAAATTTGTCGGGCTGCTACCTGGAAGTCAGCAAACACCTTCATTACCCATTTCCGACCTTGAGTCACGCCAGGATGCTGGTTTTGGGGCCTCAGTTCTCCAATCTCTATTTCCCAAGTAGGTATCAGTGGAGGTGTGCGCCTTGCCTCCCTCCTCCCAGAGAACTGCTAGGAGTCTGCCAAATAGTGTGGATAAACAACATATCCACGATCCTTATCACCTGTAACAGTAGTTCTAGGAGCGGTATATGTTGTTCATCCACATGGACCCACCCGACCTCCCCGGCTGCAGACACACAAACCTGGCTTGCAGCGGGCTAAGATCTGGCATCATGGGGCGGAGCCGAGGGTTATACCACCCGGGTGGGTGGGAGGAGCCAGCTTGAAGACTTCCGGCGATCCTTAAAGGGAAAGGGGGACATGCCAAATAGTGTGGATGAACAACATATACCACTCCTAGAACTGAATAGTGTGGATGAACAACATATACCACTCCTAGAACTGCTGTTACAGGTGAGTAACCTGTTTTTCCATACCACCTGGGAATTGACAGTCTTTTCTGATTTGGGGATAATTTTTTTGAGGTCTGCTGACAAATTGGTATGCCAGATAGACCCAAAAGGAGAACCAGTCATACTGTTTTAAAAAACTGTGTTTAGTGTAATTGTTTGATTTCTGAGGTGAAACAGAAAAAGAGCCAAAAGGTTGGAAATTATGGCTTCTCAGTTTTCTTCCCCTTCTATTAAATTTTCTAAAGAGAGAGATCATCCTCTCATAAAGCTAAGGGAAAGTCTGATGAAAACGTTCTACAGAATAAAACAGGCAAAAATAATTCTGACCGAGCCAAAAAGAGACATAATGAACAGATTACTGATGAAGTGTCTGCCAAAAAGAAACAAAAAAGAAAAACACATCACTGCCCCGCCTGCTGAGAAGCAAAGGAAGACACCTGTGGCACAAAAAACTACGCCCTCTGATGAAGAGTTGGCCAAGGCTTGGCATTTATACAAAATGGTGCAGGCTGTGGGCACTATTTTTAACGCCCTTCCTGACTCTACTACCCCTCACACATCAAACTCTGGACATACCCAGGGTTTTTATTATGAGGGTGGCGATTATGATGGATTAAGTGATGAACCTTTAGATCCTTGGGCTCCCCCTGACAGAGTTTGGTGGTCCCACTAATGGGCAGGAGGATTTTTCCTCTCACTTTACTTTCATTCAACATATGGTGGGCACTGTTGATCTCACTATGCAAGAAACTACTGACCAAGAGGTGAAGGAAGACTTTTTAGATATGATGAGTCGCCCTCCTTCCAAGAAGTTGCTTTTGCCCATATGTCAGTTCACAGGGCAACTTTTAAAGTACTTGAAACACCCACTTCCAGTTTGGCAGTGGACAAGAAAATTGACAAAAAGAATCAACTGGAAAGGCATAAGAAAAAATTACTCACCACAATAATCTTCTTTCTTCCAAGGGGTCCTTTAGCATCAGTAACTTAAGTTAGCTGGATAGGTGCAACTGCCCTGGAGGAGTGCCTTTAAGAGATTTAAATGAGCTTAGGGGCATAGTCAGTCAGAAAACAGGAAGGGTAGCGAGCTGAGTGAGAGCTGCTGAAGGCTTCAGAATTTTTACGAAGGAAAACGAGGGCACATGCCCCAAAAAAGAATCGACAGGATTCAAAAAACATGCAAATGTCCACAAAGTGGAAACAGAAGCTGTCTCAGGTGCAGTAGTAATGACCACTCAGACAAATAGCACTGTGGTTGGACACACCAAAGGTATGTCTAGATTTATTGTGAATAAAATAATAAAAAAAAAATAACTCAAGCTTATCATTTTCTTGCAGTACAGTTCTTCAGCTCAGAACATGCAGAGATACAGCAGTTTGTATCAGTCCAACAATTCAGCTGTTTTTTAGAATACAGTTTCAACAAATTCAGTTATTCAGCATTTCAGCTCACTTACTTGCCTGAACTAGAAAATAAAATGGCACAGCTTAGGGAGTTGCGGGAACTGACTCCCTGACATGGGTCTGTGCTTAATCTCAGACTCAGAGATCCATTTTCAAGGGAGACCTCACCAGGTTCAATCCCTAACTTGATCTGTCTACACGGTCTCCAGGCAGCTCCTAAATAACCAGCTAGCTCCTCCCTAAGAAGCTGGACAAACCTCCAGTAATCAAAATATACAAAATACTCTCTTAAATTCTGATTAAAACATTTGTTGGACTAGCAAATAAAATACCTTAATACAAATAATCAGTTCTAGGAGCATGGATATGTTGTTCATCCACACTCATTGGCATGTCCCCTTCCACTTTAAGTTGGACCGGAAGTCTTCAAGCTGGCTCCTCCCACCCACCCGGGTGGTATATACCTCGACTCCACCCCATGATGCCAGATCTTCCTTTCCGCTGGAAGATTCAGGTTGCCTCCCTTGTACTCACGCATTTCGTAGACCCTGGCTTTCAGACCTTCGGTTTTACCAAGAATTCCCATTGTTTGTGTTAGCGATCACAAGTTTGTCACTTCGATAATGGAAGATAAGTCTTCCCCCAGAATTCACCGGTGCCCTTGCGGCCAGAAGATGTCGCACACTGATCCCCACACCGCATGCGTCTATTGCCTCGGTGTCGACCATGACACCTTTCATGCAGTATGTGTTTGGCTTTTAATCTCAACGTCCTCGATGACCATCTCACATTCCTGAAGCTGGGGAGGCCGGAAAAGAGAAACCCTCCAGTGAAATCCAAGGAGGTTCGGTGGGCGGTTTCTGCAGCTGCAGGATCCACCGAGCAGTTGGAACGCATGCAGGCATTCAAGGAGAAAGCGGCTCGTGCTCCAGATTCTTCTTGGAGCTTCTTCGTTCCACTTAACCTGGGCTCCACCTTCTCAGGTTCCTTCCGGGAGTTGTGCCAGTCGCTCCCTACCAAGGGAGAGGCGCCTGCAGGCTTGCACTCCTCTCGATCCCATAAGCGGGAAAAGGATCCGGAATCGTCTTCATCTCGACGGAGAGGTTCTTGGGAGCAGGAGAGAGATCTTGGTCCTGAAAGCATGCGATCTCGACTTCGGTCGAGATCGCTTTTTCAGCCGCTGGCTTTTCGGCCTTGCCGTCTGGTCAGTCGACCAAATTATCTGTTGATGAGGTTGAGATTGTGATCGATCCCATCGATCCGATATCGCCGCCTCCGGTCGACGATTCCCTCAATCGAACCCCTAATCTGGTCTTTCCAGATGAGGAAACCCAACCTGCTGGGACTCCAGTCGAAGATGTGGTCCCTGATTCCAGGAAATCAACGGTCCCGCCGGTGTCCCCAAGCGACCGAGTCGACCTGCCCGATCTTGATTGAGGTCTCGGACCCCCTCGTCCGACAGGCCAAGGAAGAGCCATAAGCACTCTAAAAAGAGGCGACGCCATCGGTCGTCCTCGGATGAGGAGAGGCTCCGGCGGAAACTCCGTTGGCGCTACGAGGACCTCATGTGGCAACAGCTGATTTTGACTGGGCACAAGTCCACTCCGGCTTCTACACCTGCCATTACTTGGCTTTTGCCTCCTAGGCCGAAGCAGACTCCTTTGGAACCGATCAAATTGGTTCTGCAGCCCACGGAGCTGGCAAAACTACCTGTTCGGCCCAAAATGGCCTCTCCACCAATAGTGGTGGAACCACCGCCCAAACAGCCTGTGGGAGGGGCTCCTTCCAAGGGACACAGACCTGACACCGGGCTCCCCTGGCGTTTGTTGGTCACGGTCACCCCGGACCGCCCTTGGCGGGTCGAAAGTGACCTGGGTGGGAGGCCCTTATACCTGGATTCCTCAGATTCCGACGTCACTGGTTTACATTCACATCCAGGTGATGAGGAATCGACCATTGGCTTAGAGACGGAGGAAGGGTTCTTGTCTTTTCAAGGGATCCTTTGCCTCATCTCTGAATCTACAGGGATACCCCTGGAGCCAATCCAGAAAAAGATGGAGTACCCTCTTATGGACATCCTTAAGAGAGGGGATACCCCGACGGAGGCCTTTCCTGTGGCTGAGGCCATTGTTGGCCCAGCCCTAGAACTATGGCAGTGTCCTGTCTCTTGTCCAGCACCGTCTGCCCACATGGCCCGCAAGTACGCGGTGCCCGTGGGGGTCCCTCCCAGGGTTCACAGAGCATCCTTCAACCGAGAGCCTGGTGACTGCCTCTGTGTTCAGGCGTACCGGCAGTTCTGCTGACACTGACTGACCTCCTGATAAAGAGTCCAAGCTTTTGGACCATTCGGCCAGGAAAGTTTGTGCGGCTTCCTCCTTGGGCCTTCGTCAGGTAAGTTCAGCCGTCATCATGGCACACTTCTCTCACGCCCTTCTAGGGTCGCTAGATGAAGTCCTCCCACATCTCCCCACGGACATACAGACCGCAGTCAAGCAAGTCCGGGATCAGGGCTGTGCTGTCGCCAAACAGCAGCTTCAGACGGCCCTGAACATTGGGGATTCTTGTGCTCGCTCGTTGGCTGCCGCAGTTGCCTCTCGCCGCAGGGCTTGGCCGAGGCTCTTCTCCTTTCCATTGGATACCCAGCACAAACTAACTGATGTGCCCTTCCTCAGGACCCACATGTTCGGCCCAGGCATGGCCGGTCACCTTTAGCGCATTGAGCAGTCTAGTGCCACCTTGGATGCCACTTCTGCCAAGAGTTCTTCGGGCAAGAACCAGCAGAAGAAAAAGAAGCCTTTTCGACACTCTTCCCCTGTGGCTCAGCAGTCCTCCTTCCAAGGTGGACAGCAGCACCAGCATCAGCAGCAGGCTCAAGCTTGGCACCCTCGGCCCAAGCCCGGACCCCAACAGGCCCGTAAAGGAGGCCGAGGCTCAGGTCCTGGAGCCTCCTCCTCCTCCAAGCCTGCTCAGTGACGGGTTGGGGGGCAGCCGCCCCCTCTCCCATCACGCCAGTTCTGGGTCCTCCCGTGGGGGCTGGCTCCGCCACTTTCTTTCTGCCTGGTCCGTTATCACCACAGACAGGTGGGTTCTGGAAGTGGTCGGGCAGGGACTGCCTCTGGAATTCGAGCAGTACCCTCCAAACCGAGCCCACGCCCCTCGGGAGGAAAGAGTATCCGCTCAGACCCAGTTGGTTCTCAGAGATGACATCACTCAGCTCCTCCTCCTCAAGGAGGCAGTAGCTCCAGTGGCAGATTCTCCAACAGACCCAGGCTTTGTCTCCAAGTACTTCCTGGTTTCCAAGCGGATGGGGGGCTGGCGCCCCATTTTTAGATCTGCACAACCTGAATCAATATCTCAGGTCACGCACCTTTCGGATGGTCACTCTGTCCCAAATCATACCATCCTTGGAGGGAAACATTTGTTCTTTTCACTGGATCTGCAGGACACGTTCTTTCTCATCCCAAGTTGTCTGTCCCATCAGCAGTTCCTCCACTTCAGGGTCGAAGGGACCCTGTATAAGTTCCAAGCCATGCCATTCAGCCAGTCATTGACCCCATGGGTCTTCACCAAATGCATTGTAGTGGTGGCAGCCCATCTCAGGCGTCGGGGGGTCAGGATTTATCCTTACATGGACGATTGGCTCCTAGTCAGTTCCTCCCAACAGGAGGCGGAGAGGTCCAGGGACCTGGCCCTCCAGACCTGCTCCCAACTCGGCTTCCTGATCAGTGAGGCCAAGTCGGAACTCGTGTCTTCTCAGGTGATGGGCTTCATCGGGGCAGAGCTCGACTCTTGTCAAGCCAGAGCTCTGCTCCTGGCAGACAGGGCGGAGGTTCTTTCCTCCTTTGCACAATCATTTCTGGTTGGGCAATTGCGCCCTGCCCGTGACTTTCTCGCCTTCTGGGTTACATGGCGGTGTGCACCTCAGTGGTTCGTTGGGCCGGTTGCACATCGCCCCTCAATAGGAGCTGGCCGCCCAGTGGACTCAGTGCCACGGTCATTTGACCAGCTGATCACTGTGACCCAGAAGATGTGGGACGCTCTCCAATGGTGGACCGCCCCAGACCAGTTGCAGGAAAGGATCCCGTTTGTCCGCCCGAGCCGGCGGTCATCCTCATGACCGATGCCTCTCTCATGGGTTGGGGAGCCCACATGGAGGACGAAAGGGCACATGGGCTCTGGACCCCCAAGGAGTCCCGATGCCACATCAACCTGTTGGAGCTCAGAGCAGTCAGACTGGCAGTGTCAGCTTTCGCTCCTCAGCTCCAGTGTCAAGTGGTTCAAGTCCAGACTGACAATACCACGACCATGTACTACCTCAACAAACAGGGCGGCACGCACTCCCATCTGCTGTACAAGGAGGTGATCTGCATCTGAACCCTCATGAGCCGATTGGAGGTAGATCTCCTAGCCATCCATGTGGCAGGAGCCTCAAATCATCTGGCAGATGCTTTCAGCCGCTTAGACCAGATATCCCACGAGTGGTCTCTCTATCCAGAGGTAGCTTACACAGTGTTCTCCCGTTGGGGCAAACCGATGGTGGACCTGTTTACCTCCAAGGAAAACACCAAGCTGAGGCTGTTTCATGCCCACCCTCATCGGCAGGGATCACTGCAGGGGGATGCCTTCTTGAGGCCGTGGACCCCAGGCCTCCTTTGTGCCTTCCCTCCATTTCCCTTAATCCACAAGGTGCTCCTCAAGGTGAGGAGGGACATGGCGAAGGTGATCGTGGTAGCCCTAGACTTGCTATGCTAGTTCTGGTATCCAGATCTCCTCAGCCTCAGCTGCAGGCCTCCGGAGTGGCTTTGCACATGCTCGGACCTGATCTCTCTGTCAGGGGAAGGTATTCCATCCGGACCTTCAATCCCTGCACCTCACAGCCTGGTACCCGAGCGGCTAGCGTTCCAGGCTTTGGGTCTTTCCAAAGAAGTGTAAACCATGGTGGAGGTGTCCAGAAAGAAATCGACCATGAAATGTTATGCTTTCAAATGGAAAAGGTTTTCCATTTGATGTCAGAGCAAGGGCCTGGACCCTTTGTCCTGTCCAGTGGCTAACATTCTTGACTACCTTTGGTCTCTCTCCAAAGGGGGTCTTCGGTCATTGACCCTTAGGGTGCACCTGGCAGCCATCTCCGCTTACCGGGCGTGGGCTGGTCAGCCGACGTTGACACAGGAGACAGTGGTCGGGCGCTTATTCAAAGGCCTGGATCACATATCCCCTCCGGTGTGTGAACCTCCACCTCCATGGGATCTACTGCTGGTACTGGCAAAGCTCATGGGCAAGCCATTCGAACCAGTGCACAAGTGTGCGTTGTCAAACTTGTCTTGGAAGACTGCCTTCCTGGTGGCTATCTCGTCTACCAGAAGGACAGGGGAGCTCCAGGTGCTTTCAGTGGACTCCCCTTATCTGGTCTTCCACAGAGACAAGGTTGTCCTGCGTCCCCACCCAAAATTCCTTCCAAAGTTAGTGTCAGAGTTTCACCTTAACCAGGTGTTAACTCTGCCGGTATACTACTCTGATTACACCTTGGAGGCCGAGTACAGGCTCCATACTTTATATCTGAGGCGTGCTCTCTCCTGCTATAAGGAGAGGACGGCGGAAATTCGGGGAGAGGTTCGCCAGCTGTTTGTCACCTACACTGAAGCCGCTTCTGGCAGACCTGCAGCAAAATGGATCATTGCAAGGTGGATTACATCATGCTTAGGTCTGTGCTACGAGTTGGCGGGCAAGGAACCTCCCAGAGGGTAAGAGCTCATTCTACCAGCCATACTGCTGCATCGGTGGCTGCTTCCAGGAACATCCCTATCCAAGAAATCTGCCAGGCTGCTACCTGGAAGTCAGCAAACACCTTCATTACCCATTACCACATCGACCTTGAGTCATACCGGGATGCTGGTTTGCGGGCCTCAGTTCTCCAATCTCTTTTCCCTTGCCTTGCCTCACCTCTCTCCTCCCGGAAAACTGCTAGGAGTCTGCCAATGAGTGTAGATGAACAACTTATCCATGCTCCTAGAAGAACAGGTTACTCACCTGTAACAGTAGTTCTAGGAGTGTGGTATATGTTGTTCATCCACACTGACCCACCCGACCTCCCCGGCTGCGGATGTAAAACACCTGGCTTCCAGCAGGCTAAGGTCTGGCATCATGGGGCAGAGCCGAGGTATATACCACCCGGGTAGGTGGGAGGAGCCAGCTTGAAGACTTCCAGTTCAAATTAAAGTGAAAGGGGACATGCCAGTGAGTGTGGATGAACAACATATACCACTCCTAGAACTACTGTTATAGGTGAGTAACCTGTTCTTAGTCAGCAACTGTATTATCACAAAGATATGGTATTTTGTCTAAAAACCCTTAATAAGGTAGAAGGGGGTGTAAATGAGGTGCAACTCCTCCCTCACAAGAGTGACAGACAGATAGGGATACTATAAAACAGGAAGCACAGGAGCAGCTGACTCCCTATAGGACACCCATAGTAGCCAGCTAGAAGGCAGCAAGTGATTGGTGAGTGCACAGGAGAAGGAGAAAAGAAAAACAGAACTTGCCTAGCTACAGGTTTTTCTATACTAAAACAAGCTTCAAGCAGCGAAATGCATTTGCAGCTTTGTACATGAATGTTTACACATTTTAAACAGTTTAAACATTGTTCTGAGTGTTACACTGAGAAGCAATAAAATACAGGCATACACAGCTTTCTTTTTACTGAGGTTTGCTACCTTCATGCCTTCGTTTTCATGCCTATAAGTACATCCTCTTTCTTGTCTGCATAACTCTTAAAGGGGGGGGGGGTTACATAGAACCACAGAGTCCTTGCTCTACCTAAACTATCCTCTAGGCTTTCCTTTCACACAGATGAACTTAAACAGGGTCTCTCTTACAGATACGTGCTTTTTACTTAAATGATAGCAGGTTTCAGCACATTATACATTGCTCAACAGGCGTACACAGTGTACTTGACCCAAACCAAATTCAGGGTCTTTTTAAAGATACAGGGGGGAGAGAGTGCAGCTGAAAGACGGCTTTTCTGTCTTTTCACCATTACAAAATAGCAGTAACACAGACTCTCTTAAACAGGGACAAGACAATCCACAATACTTTAATTTAAGACTACCAGGAAGTAAAGTACTTATTTCTTTAGCCTCACAGTACAGCGTGTACAACTAAATATGGGTAGGAAGACAGAAAGAAAGGAAGAGTTCCTTTTTTTTTTTTTTTTACAACATAAGCATAGCAGATTGCCTATGTGCCATGTCAGGGTTAGAGAAATGCTGTTGCTCAACAGTCTTAATAGAAACAAAGTCTAGGAAAGAACCTACACTTATGTACTCTACCAGTACTATTGTGGCAAAGAAAAAGGGGCTTTTACCACAGAAACAACAACACATGTTAAAAACTCATCAATAAGAAACCCCAAATTTGGTAAGAGATGTGATAAAGAGCCCTCCTCCGTCTTACTGATGCTAAAGGACTCCTCGGAAGAAATAAGATTACTGTGGTGAGTAATTTTTTCTTCTTACCCCAGGAGTCCTTTAGCATCAGTAACAATTGCAGACTCCCGAGTAGTACCAAGTGGGAGGTATGCAGAGAACCTACTAGGAAAGAGGCTCTGCAGAACCACCCTGCCAGATTTGGCATCAGATCTGGTCTGCTCAGCCAACCTGTAGTGATTCACAAGGTGTGTACAGATTTCCAGGTAGCTGTTTTTCAGACATACAGTTGAGGAATGTCCACTGCTGCTACAAGCGAGGCTGCCGTGCTCCTAGAGAAGTGGGCCCTGAGCCCCACTAGAGGTTGGTGACAAGCTTTTTCATAGCAGAATCTAATACAAGAGACCTACCACAGGAAAAGTTCTCTTGGTAACTGGTGTTCCCCTGCCTACATACCCATAGGTGGGGAACAACCAAAAGGAAGAGCCTCTGGACTGTCTAGTTTGCTCTAGGTAGTAGAAGATGGCTCTTGACATCCAAGCTATGGAGCTGTTGTTCGCCAGGAGTGGATTTCTCAGTAAAGAAGACAGGCAAAGTAATGGACTGGTCCAAGAGGAAATCTGAAACTGCCTTTGTAGAAATTCCTATTTGTCCTGAGCCAACTTTATCATTGTGAGGGAAGATGTAAAGTGGCTCAGTGCACCGGGCCTGTAGCCCTGAAAACCTCCTGGCAGAGGAAATGGTTACCAGGAAGCTTGTCTTCCAAGTTATAAACTTCATGTGGGCCGTGGACATCGGCTCGAAGGGTGGCTTTATGAGCGTGTCTGTGCAAAGGTTAGGGCTCTGAGGAGGAACAGGCTCCCAGATTGGAGGCTGGGGGTGCAAGAGGTCTTTTAAAAACTGTTTGAATATGACGTGGGAAAAAAATTATTTTTTTCTTTTCCCCCGAAAGGTAGGACAAAATTGCCGCCAGGTGTAGCTTGAGGGAAGATGGTTTCAAGCCTGAAGCCTGCAAGAGTACCTGGCAATCTAGGATCTGAAACTGAATGGGATTCAACCTTTTTCTCTTGCACCAGAGGAAAAACCTTTACATTTGGCTGCATAAGTCGTCTCAGTGTTTGATTTTTTTTTTTAACCACCCTCAGTATCCTAAGGGCCTGTTAGGAGTACTGTGAGGATGCAGACTCTTAACTGTTTCAGAACCAGGCCTTGAGGTGGAAGGAGTGTATGCCTGGATACTGCACTCCTGTCTGAGGAAGCGTCAGCAGGGAGTGAGTTGGAGGCAGGTGACTAGACTGTTGCAGGGCATTGAGAAGGAGAGGGTACCAGGCTTGCTTGGGCCAATCCGGAGCCACCAGAATCCTAGATGCAGGCTGTTATAAAGAGTTTCAGAAATACCCTAAGAATCAGGGGAAAAGGAAGAAATGCATATAAGAACCTCCCTGATTTAAGTAGTGTATTACTTAGAATGTACGTATGTTGGGGGTTGTTTTTACCCCAGTTTATCCCACAGCATTTGTTCAGACCAAATGACATCCCTCATTTATATGCCCCAAATTTTATTTTGTCCAGGTCTCTCTGGAAGGTGCTTATTTGTTCCCAGTTCCACACAGGCCACTCAGTTTGCTGCCATCAGCATACTTAGAGGTCCAGTTGAATACTTCGGAGTTCATGTCTAAGATACATAATGAAAAGATGATAGGGCCTAGGACAGAGCTCTTGTGGTACACTGCTAGTGACTATACCATGATGTGATTGATGTCTGTTTATAGATACTGCTTGTGTAGAAGCTACAAGCCAATAGTTAAACCCGTTTCCAGTCTTTGGCTATGCAAGGGATGATTTTGGAGCCTGGTGCATTGCTGACTAGTGGCATTTTAGGCATTCCTCCTTTCAGTGATTCCTGCCACAGGGAGCATTGCCTTCCAGATTCCATTACCAGTGTCATTTGTGACAATGTGAGAGGGCAGTAAGGAGGGCTGGGGGGATACTGGGATGCATAAGGAGAGGCATCACCAGTAGAAAACAGGAAGTTGTTATCCCTCTGTACAGACAGCTGGTGAGACCCCATCTGGAGTACTGTGTGCAGTTCTGGAGACCCCCATCTCCGCAAGGACATAGACAAGATGGAAGCTGTCCAGAGGAGGGCAACTAAAATGGGGCAGGGTCTGCACCAGAAGACATATGAAGAGAGACTAAAGGAGCTTAATATGTATAGCCTCGAGGAAAGGAGGGAGAGGGGGGACATGATGGAAACTTTCAAGTTCCTCAAGGGAATCAACAAGTCCAAGAGGGTAGCATCTTTCAAAAAAAGAGTTGTGCAAGAACAAGGGGGCACAATTTGAAGATAGAGGAGGGGCGGCTCAGAGGTAATGTAAGGAAGTATTTTTTCAGAGAGAGGGTTGTGGATGCATGGAACGGCCTTCCGGAGGAGGTTGTGGAGTCAAAAACAGTGGTTGAATTCAAGCATGCATGGGACAGTCATAAGGCAATTCTAGGGGGTGGGGGTAGAAAGAAGTAGGCTGCTGGTTAACTAGGATCTGCCGCTTATCCATTAGGTAGGGAAATGGGCAGACTGGGTGGGCCAAGCGGTCCTTATCTGCCGTCAAATTCTATGTTTCTATGTTATTTCATCTTTATGTCAAGTCATATGGAAACTTGAAGAGTAGAGCCTACTAGCCTGGACTGGTAATCAGTGTCCAGGGTGTGGGGCATATTCAGTTAAAATAACCATGGCAAACACTCTTCGAGTTGTACAAGAATGTCAGATCTCTCTTTTTAAAAATTGCCTGTTTTAATTATTTAAAACTGCAGGAAAGACTTTATGAAAACTAGTCTTGTTCCAGTGGTATCCTGGGGGGGGGAAGTCAGACAAAAACAGAAAAGTTTTAAGAACCACTCTGCACTTCTGTATGTCCTTATGCATTAATTTTCTGTTTCTTTCCCAGTTTACAAGGCCTCTTTGTAGCCCATCCAAGATATGTACAAACAGCATTTGAAATGAGTACTACATTAGACTAAATAGTTAGAAGACCAGTAACAAGTGAAACAAAATGGAAACCACCAAAGATTAACATAGAGAATAATGTATGGGCAACCATACACAACAGGGCTGTGTTTCCATCGAGGGGTTGAGATGACAGCATATGAACCTCGAGAGCGAAGCTCCAGAGGTCCCTGCTGTCATCTCAACCCCAAGATGGAAACACATGCAGAGTTGTGTGTGGCTGACCATATTTTATTTTTTATAGTATATGCTTTTTTACACTGGAGTGACAGACCCCTCACTGAAGAGAAAACAAAAGATCTTGCCATTTCTTTGCTCTACTCGCATATCAAAATCACATTTCCAGACTAATGAATGGTGAAAGGTATTACTTTGGACACTGGGTGGTTAGTAAGTAGCTAGGTGTAGAATAAATATGAGATTTAAAATTGTATGACCTTTGAACTGTGCATAACTGTTCAGAATCCGCATAACAACACTTTAGAATGCGCATAATGGTTTAGAAGTGCTTAACAAGGATTTTGAGCAGGCTGATTTTTATACATAACAGAGGATAACCATATACTATATAGTTGTTATGAATACAATTGTTTTAAACATTTTTTATTTGAGTAGCAACCTGTCCTTTAATATTGATATTCAATAACATCATGTTTCGCAATTACTTTTTTTTTTAAACAACTTTCCAAACAACATTATGATGTAGTAGTAGTAGTAGTGGTAATAATCCTAGCCTATCAGGTAGGTGTCAATAACCCATCTTGTAAGGACAGAAAATGCTGTAAAGATACGAGGGATACAGTCAAAAAATGTTTTTATTGCAGCTAGTGTTTCAGGTTGAAGCTTTGCAATGCAATTGAAAATGCATGTAATAAAAGGAAACAAAACCTTTGTACTGTATCTCAAAAGGACTTCTAAATCGCTGAAAGTTGTAACCTTTTGCTCAGCCGACTGAAGTGTGGTTATAGCAGAGTACATACATATATCCTCAGCTAATCAGAGTGCTGGATGTTTTCAGCCTGTTTCAGAAATGGGTTTGAGACAAATGTCTTCCTAGAAAACATTGAGATAAAAATGATGTTGAAAAGTAGGGACGAGGGCAAAGTTCATCCTCAAGTGGACAGACTTGCTTGGACCAAACGTGTTTTGTTTCCTCTTCACACAACACTTAATATTCTATGTGGTACTGTATTGGGTTTTCAAAGATGTTTATGTTCAGAAATAAAACCAGAATATATAAATTAAAATAAGAATGCATTTTCATAAATGGGTCAGTTTTACGCATTAAGAACACACAGGGAGACATTGTTTCATGCAGATTTTTGTTTTGTTCCATGTGTATCTAGTTGGTGCTTCAGGCAAAGGAAGGAGCCAATCAGCATTATCAAGAAAGACTTCCACTAAAAGTCAGAGTACAGAACACCGTGTAGACGTGCCTAATGGCAGAGCGAATACTCCGAGAGCTGATCCCAAGGAAGCTCCAGCTCCTGAGAATAGTGGTGCTCCAAATAATGCTAAAGACTGGACCAAGAAAAACTCTTGTGCATCAGATGCCTTAAACTTACTGGCTGATTTAGCCCTCAGCTCAGCAAAAGCTGATAAGAAGTCATCCCAAAAGAAAAACTGTTCATTTAAGGACTATGAAGAAAAAGAAGTTCACTGTTTTCAGATAAGTTATACTGATGTTCATGGAGACGGTACTGATATATCACCAGCATATGAAAATGGCCCTCCTGAGGAAGTTGTTCGAATGGTTTGTGATCATGGGTATCACAGAATACCAAACTCTCAGAAAGTGAATTATCCGTGCATCAGCGGGCAAGAAAACAGTATGTTGGTTTGTAGTAAAAGAAGGGTTTCATCTAAACACAGTAGGATAGAAAGTTATCTTCACCGCACACAAATGTCAAAGAGGTTTAAAGTTTCATCTTCTGGCAATAACATTTTGTTCATTTGCATGGAACACTCTTATGCTAAGACACTACCGGAAAAATCAACTAAGGAGTCTTTGCCAGATAAAGCGCAAGGTTCTGTGTTTGCCAAAAGTGGGACTGAAAGATCTAAGGAAGTTGTACCAATTGGCAAAGTTCTGCCCTTACGACGTGAGCAGGAAAACAATAAATCAGAAGGACCTGAACACCTGCCTAAGAAGGAGAAAAGGAGAAGGAGTCAATCTGAATGTTTTCAGAAATTTAGCTGCTCTCGTATTGTACTTGAGGAAAATGGAACTATAACAGTTACTCGCAAATGGAAAGAAGACGAAGAATATATTTTCGAACTGGATAGCAAATATACAAATGATCCTTTGGAGAAAACTATTAACCGAGCTCTTCATGGGTAAGTAATAGCTAAATTTTAACATTTTTTAGATACAGCAGTAGGTGTATTTTCAAAGCAGTCATATTCTTTTACTCTGTGTTAAGAACTTAATGTATTAGAATCACTTAGTGGTAGTTGTCTCTCGTCTGTGCTAGAGGGTGCATTGGCTCAAGCCCCGCCCCTGAACTTTTATCTTACTGCTTACTCGGTTTCTCTTTCTCCCTTCCAGCCACATGCACTTATGTTTCAAGCCTCATGCAGAGCATCATGGGTAGCAGTATACACATCTTTGTGTTGTTGTAGGGCAGGCTGGCAAGGCTTCACCAGAACAAAAGTTGCCCCCCAAAACAGGCTTTTACTTTCATTTCAGTTTATTCTGTGAGTGACACGCTACATAGAAACATAGACTTTGTTGGTAGAAGGCCCCATGGTCCATTGAGTCTATCCAGCCATATGTGTTAATAGCTCAGGACTTGGGAGGCAGTATAGCATACAGTAGTTGTTAAGAGCACTGAGCTGCAAATCTGGGGAACTGGGTTTGCACCACTTGCATACTGTGTGACCACAAGCAAGTCACTTAACTTCCTTGTGCTCCCAGGATGCCCCTGAAAAATACAAATAGTGATGACTAATGGCCCTTCACTCTTCTTTCACCCTTCCTTTTAGCTGCTTTCTTAACCAGCACCCTGTGTCTGTCCCACCCAGATTTAAATCCCTTTACCTCGCTTGGCAGTCTATTCCATTATTCTTTTCTATTAGGCTTCAACTTTTGTTTTCTCTCGGCAGCATACTAAATGCACTGCAGATTTATAGATTTCCTTTACTGATGCATCCCCTTTATTTCAAAGCTTGTCTCTGTAACTCAATGCACTGCAAACTGTGTACTTTCTTTATAGATGTAGTTCTGTTCAATGTTCATTTCTTTCTTCTGTATGTTACAATACAATGTATTTCCACTGTCTGTGTTTTCAGTTGTAACCTCCTGGGTTGCACCTAAAAATAGGCATTCAGTTGCCTAGTGTGCTTACCTGGTAAACAAAAACTAACTAGATTGCCTCCCTCTAGCATTCTCTCCATAAGAAATTGCCTTCTGATGTCCCTCTTAAATCTCCTCCCCCCAACCAGCCAGCTACATTGAGTTTCTTCTGGTGCTTGTGCTCCCACTCAGCATGAACAGCTCTCCGACTGCTATTCACTTTATTGAACCTATGGAAGTATTTTTATGCATCAATCATGTCTTTCTCCTCTGTCCTCTCCTCCAGCATGTACATGTTGAGATCCTCTAACCTCTTCATGTACGTCCTTTCCTGCTGACATTGTATCTTTTTGGTTACCCTCCTTTGCACTGCAACCACCATTTCCAGCCTTTATTCAAGTGCAGGCACCCGAATGTCACACAGTGCTCAAGGTGGGGATGCACCAGGTACGTGTACAGTGACAGAATCACCTTACTCCTCATATTGCTGATCCCCCTTCCTATACAACCCAGCATCCTCTCTGTCCTCCCCACTGCCCTGTTGTGCTGTACTGTAGACTTCAGATTATCTCATATTACAGCCATGTCCATCTCATCGCTCATACTTTCCAGAATACTCCCCCATTGTGTAATGTAGTTCTGCATTTTTCACCCCTATGTTAATTGCCTTGCATTTTTTGGCATTGAATTGTCATACCCTTTACGAGTTCTCCAGTCTCTGAGTCTTTCTTCCATCATAGTCTCACCCCTTCTGCTTCAGTCAGTATCTGGCATGTTATAATCTCCTGTCAGAACAACTTCCCTCATTGCAGCTGGTTTTATAACGTCCACAGCTAGTGCCCTGACCACCTGCTCTGATTGATTTGATGACCTACTGTATATGTCATCCCCATTTGGAGGTTCTGAACCCCCCCTCCCATCAACTGAACCCATAGACTCCACACACACAAACACCCTGCCCCTCCCCCAGTTGTTTATCTTACATTGCTCTTATGCCCTCACTGATGCACAGCGCCACTACGCCCCCCCCAACACTCCTCTTCTCTGTAGCCTTCCTAAATGGGTCCTATTCATGGTCGGATGTCACCCACATTTCTGTAATGGCCATAATTTATGACTTTCCCTCTGCTACAGCAGCCTGTACGTCACTCATTTTGTTCTCGAAGTCCTTGCATTTATACTTACTATACTTTAGAAGTCTTGTTTCCTTTCCATGCTCCTTCTGTTGCCCCATCCTTAACTGTCCTATCCCTTAGCCCTTGTGCATTTACTACCATCCTTCTAGGCCAATTTATTCTCTGTTCTCCATTACCCTTAGTGCTGCCTAACCCTGACTGATGTATTCTCTCCTTCCAGATTTGCCCTGCTATTCAGGGAAGTGCTAGCTGTGGCTCCCTTGTCTAAATTTCTACCATGGATGTCACTAGCCCCAGCTTCCCCTTATCTGAACAACTGGAGATGTATGCATCGAACTTCTGCTTAGTGCCTTAGTCCTCTCTTTATGCAGATGTAGGCCATCCAGTTTAGATAGATCTTTACTCCTCCAGAATGTGAAAGCCAGACCTGTCCTTTGCATTCCATTCTTTCAACCAGCTGGTAAAATTGTAGGTTTGTTCCTGCCTTGCCTCCCTTGTCCACTAAATGGGAGAGCATCCAAGGAGATTACACCAGCCACTCTCTTCAGCCTGTTTTAACAACTCCCTGAAACAGACTTCCTCTGTTGAAGTCCCTGCCAGATCATTCATCTCCTGGTCAAGCGTTGCTTCTAGTGGCATGGATATAGTTCACTATCTACACATAGGCAGTTCCACTGGCAAGTGCCAATTCATCAAAACATCTTCAAGCTAAGCTTCTCCCACCACCCAGGCAGTATATCCCTCAGCTTTGCCCTGTAATGGCCGATCTTTCTTTCTGCTGGAAGAGTCTGGTTTCCTCCTTCGCAGCTCTGCAGCATTTTAAGCTACCAAGAGAGCCATCTGTGATTTCAACATTCTTTTTTTGATTTTTGAAGACTTTCCTCGACTACTTCTCTTCTCTTCTCCCTTACTTCAGCTCCAGCCTCCTGGACTGATCATGGACTCTGAGGAAGTGAAGCCAGCTCCCGGCTTCAGGTTTTGCGTCACATGCCTACAGAAGATGTCTCGGATGGACCCACACATTGCTTGACTCTACTGTCTCAGGGCAGTACACGACATTTCAGGCTGTAGCCTGTGTCAGATGATGCCTTGGAGATCATGCGGTCTGGCTTCTTCTCATTCGGCCGGCCAACAGGGATCCAAAGCTCCAGCAGCCACAAGAAGGTCTCCGCAGTGGCAGGGTCAGCAGCTCAACTTGTGACCTCATCAGCCTTGGTGCTGCTTCTGGCTGGGGCCAGCATGGAATGGTCCTTCACTGAAGCTTTTTGGCAGATGCATTGGGCCCTCTAGGCCTACGGGGAGAGCTCTGCCTGCCACAGTATGAAATACAGGGCCAACTGTGCCAGTCATGTGTCCTGGGTGTGACCAGATGGCTTGTCCATGCTGTTGCTGAGGATGCATAACTTCGACAGTGTCAGTTGAGGAGTTGACTATTGACTATGGGGTAATGTCATTTGAGGTCCTCCTCTGTCTCATATCAGGGTCCTTGAATATTCCTCTGGAAGCTTTTCACAAAAGGGCCAAGCACCCTTTCACAGACATTCTAGACCAGGATGAGTCCCCAGGGCTTGCCTTTCCCATGGCTGAAGCCATATTGGGACTGGCCCTGGAGCTTTTATGGCATCAAACATCCTGCCTGGTGCCCTCCACCCATATGGTCTGCAAGTATGCGCTCTCTGCTGGATTCCTCTTGGGATTCTTGCACCGTCCTTTGGCTGAGGGACTGGTAGTGGATTGTTTTCAAAAGTCTGGAAGCCAAGGGGACATGGACAAGCCCTCAGACAAGAAGTCAAAACAGCCGGCCCAGTGGTGCTGAGGGTTGGGGCACTGGACGGCACACCTTGTGCCACGCCGATGACCTGGGTTTGGGAGCAAGTTTGGGTCGTTGGGGGGGTCAGCAAGGGACGGAGAGGATTATGCGTCCGAAGTACGGTTCTCCGCTCCCGGGGAGGGTGGGTGGATGATTCCCTGACGTGAGCGGCTCCTAGCAGAGGCTGGGAGCGCCACAGCCCGGGGATTATGCTAGGTGTGGGGGAGGAGCCTCGGCAGCCATCCATGAGCTGGATGCAGGAGCGTGCCCGCAGCACTAGATGGCATTGCATGTCCGGGCTCCTAGAGGAAGCTGTAGAACATGGGAAACCACCCACTGACTGGGGGGTAGATGTTGCCTACCCCCATCTCCACTGTCTGATCCTGCCCACTGTGTCCTGGTCCCGACATTGCCTCTGCCTATGGAGGCGCGGGCCAGCACTGTGGAGCAGAGAATGGCCTACTCCGGGGGGTGTACACTGGGGGACTGGCTCAATCCGGTGCGTTCGGGTGAGTCGGGAATCTAGGCACAGATGGGAGGATCTCAGGCTGGAGGGGATAAGGTAGGTCGACCGAAGAAGCCCCAGTTGGTGGTGACCGGAGGGAAAGAAACTTGAGGGAGGAAAAAAAAGTCAAAACAGCTTGACCACATGGCTAAGAAAGTCTATGCCGCTTCCTCTTTTGGTCTCCATCAGGCAAGTTATGCCATGATGATGGTGAACTTCGAGCTGTCCCTATTAGGGGTGCTGGATTATGCCCCCTCCTCCTCCCTGCTGACAGGCAGCTGCTAGTGAAGTTAGTCGGAATCCAAGATCAAGCACTAGCTCCAGAGAGCCTTAGACATGGGCACTCCTGTGCCCATGCCATGGCAGTGATGGTCGCGGTGCATCACAGAGCTTGGTTGAGGCTCTCCACCTTTATGGTGGATACTCGGCTCAACCTGAGCCGATGTCCCTTTCCTGGGCATTGAACTCTTTGACTCAGAGTTGGACGGACATCTCACTAGTATGAAGAAGTCTACGCCACCCTGGACTCTGTGGCATTGTCATAGAAGGACACTAAAGCTCAGAAGCCCAAGAAGAAGGCCTTCCAATTTTGGTACTTGCAGCCTCAGCAGGGGCAGTATTCAGCCTGATGCCCCAAGGCCAGGTTTTCTGGCCAGGGTCAACAAGAGGTGGGGTGGGGAAGTGGTGCCCCTCTGGACCCAGTGGCCGGTGGCCCTCCGAAGATGCCCAGTGATGGGTTGGGAGTGGAACATTCCCATCTGTCCAGTCCCAGACTCTGCTCCCTGTGAGGGGTCGGCTTCACTACTTCTGGCCACATTGATGCGCCATCACCATGAGCAAATGGGTACTAGGGAAGGTAGGCAGAAGGTTTCCTCTAGATATTGAGGTTCTCCTGCCTTACTGATCCAACTCTCCTTGGGAGTCCTCGGCGTTGCAGGACGCGCTGTGTGTCCTGAGAGAGGACATTGTTCAGCATCTGGTCAGAGGAACCATAGCTCGTATTCCAGGCACCCCGTCAAGTCAGGGGCATGTGTCCAGGTACTTCCTGGTCCTGAAACGAACCGGGGGGAAGGACTGGTGCCCCATACTGGATCTGCATGTTCTCTCAATCAGTACACAAGGAAGCGCAAGTTACGGATGGCAAATCCTTGGAGCACGGCATGTGGTTCTGCTCACTGGGCATCCAGGACACACTCGTCAACAGCCAAGTCATTCATCCCACTAGTGTTACCTTCGGTTCTGCATAGAAGAGGTTCTTTATTAGTTCCCAGTCATGCCCTTCAGCCTCTCGCATGTAACCAGAGTCTTAATCAAGTGTACGGGATGCTGGCAGCCTTCCTGAGGCACAAGAGCATGAGGGTGTATCCCTCTCTCTGGACGTCTGACTGATAGACAGGCCATCCAAGGAGGTCGTGGAGCAGTCCATAGATCTGTCTCTCCAGACCTGCAGAGACTTCGGCCTGTTAGTCAGCCCAGCCATGTACGAACTGATCCACTCATGGATGATCCAGTTCATCAGGGCAGAACTGGACTCCCTGCAGGCCAGGGCTCGCTTCCATGTGGACTGGGCATCTCCTTTGCCCGATTGTTTCAGGTTGGGCTCTCTCGCCTTACCCAGGACTTCCTGTGGCTGCTGGGGTACATGATATCCTGCACTAGTGTGGTCATGTGGGCCTGCTGGCAGATGCAGCAACTTCAGTGGGAACTGGGCCATCAGTGGTCCCAGCACCTAGGCCACTCGGACCAGCCGCTCATACTGATCTAGCCAGTATGGGATGCCATCCAGTGGTGGATGATCCCAGAACATCTGTAGGAAGGAGTCCCATTCATCCTCCCAGAACCATGCATCACACTGTCAATGGACATGGCTCTCGTGGGGAGTGCACTTGGGAAACCATAGAGCTCACAGGTTCTAGTCACCCAAGGAGGCCCTTCACCACATCAGCCTGCTGGAGCTTCATACAGTGCAGCTAGCTCTGATGGAATCATTTTCTACCTGAACAGGCAGGGCAGCATGCACTCCCTTCCCTTGTGTTGGGAGACCCTCCACATATGGACCATCATGCGCAGCGTAGATGCAGATTTCCTGGCAATTTCATGTCACCAGAGAAAGCAGTCAGCTGGCAGACGCTCTCTGCTGGATGGGAGAGACATCACATGAGTAGTTCTTGCATCAGGGTGTGGTGGACCACATAATCTTACTTCAGGAGGGTTCCTGCAGTAGGTCTTCACATATAGGGCTGCGCCCTCTGGTGTCAGGACCGTATGGCAAACTTGTAGCTAGCAATCATTGGCGGGGACCGCTCACCGACATCAGGTGTCGGATGTCAGCATGACTATAAAAGGGGCAGTCCCCTGCCCACCCTCCAGTTCTTTCCCGCCATTGCATGATATTGTTCGACAAATGCAGAACAGTTTTTAGTCGCCCGCCATTTTCTATAGCGAATATTTTCTATTCTATGATTTCTTTCATGACCATTATGGTGTATGTTGTCTAGTTGTCCCAAGAAGTGCTCCAAGTGTGGTGCGCAGATTCCTCATGGGGACGATCATTCCCATTGTGTGCTCTGCCTGAGACCTAAGCACAACTCCACTGAGTGTACCATTTGCCAGGGCTTCAACCAGACCACGTGCTCCCATCGCAAAAGGACCCTTGATGCCCATTTGTTGACCCAGGGATTGGCTTCAATGGAAAAAGAGTTCCAGGAGCTGAGGGAGAGCTTATCATCACCTGCCCCGGAGAAGAAAAAGAACAAGGAGAGATGCTGGGAGCGGAGCCGTTCTCCTCAAGGGAAGTCCAGCCAACGCCGACCAGGTGGGCCCTCCACCTCTGTGAGTACCTCATCTGCAGGGCCTTCCTCCGCTCTGGTGGACTGGACACCCTCTCCCCCCTACCGAGGTTAGCGGACATTCGGGGGTTGCCTCTTCAGAGGTTCCTTCAGGGTCTCCTGCTTTGTGCTCTGCTGCCAGGCGCCCGACCCAGGCCAATCAGCCTGACCCTAGCCTTCTGGCTTCTGTCAGCCCAGCTGTGCCCAGTTAGTTGATCGGCTCCTCCGCCGATCATGTGGACGCCAGCTCTCTCCCATCTGACTCCCTTGTGGACCCCAACACCGGGCAGAGAGAGCTCGCAGGCCCCTCTTCATCCCCCCAGGGTTCTCCCTCTAGGAATTAGATACCTTTATCCAACCTTCTCGGGACTACCCTCCCATCGGATAATCTTCCTGACCTGTCTACAGGGGATTTACCAGATTTTCCCCCTCGTCGGGCTCTCTCCTGCCGACAGATCCTCACCTTTCGCCGGACCTTTTTAGGGGCGGTATGGACCCTTCTCCTGCCTGGGACCATTGCCTCCTGCACCTACCCCATTGTCAGCCCCCGCTTCCCAGTGGCCCTTTGGCACCCCCTCCGGTGGGGCCCTTTGTTCCTTCTTCGGGCCCAACCGGGTACTTTCCTGGAACCCCTCAATATCCACAGTACCCGACACCGGGGGATCCGTCGCTGGGTTATACCCCGCCGACGCCGGGCTATCTGACGCCAGGCTACCCGTCACCAGGACAGGCATATTATCAAGGCTGCCAGTACCCTTATTGGTATCAGACACCCAGCTACTCTTCTTTCGTAGGGTACCCGGGTTACCCGCCTCCACCATCATCGCAGCCTGGAGTGAAGTCATCCCTGTGTGGTGGAAGGACGCTAAGTGCCAGCTCCATCAAGAGTTGGGTCAACCACAGGTAGTGATCAGGACCACCCCACCTATCTGGGTGCCTCCATGTAGTCCTGCACCCTCAAGCCAAGTCTCTGACAGAGACTTGGGTGTCCTGCCTTCTGGACTCATTGATCATAGGCTCCCGGGCCCGGCTCAGGAGGCATCCTTGCCCAGTAGACTGGAATCCTCGGAATCTGAGGAGGATTGGACTTAGAGAACCAGTCTGAATCTCACTCTCCCGTCGAGCCTCAGTCGAAAGAGCCCCCAAAATCCCCCCCACCCCCCGAGGATCCTTCCTTGGCGGAGCTGCTCAGGACCATTCAAAAATCATGTGGATGGGCCTCCCAGGAACTGGACCCCAAATGCAGGAGACTGGCAGAACACTTGGATCTGGTCAATGCGGACCCCCTACCCATTCCATCCTGGACAGGGCCACATGAGGACCTTATATCCAAAAAGGCCAATAGTATGCACTACCCAACCCCCGGAAGGGATTTCCCACCTAACTGCCCAACCTAAGGCCGATTCTGTTGTTAAAGCACTTAGTGCCTCTCCACCAGATAAGGAGTCCAAGCAGATGGACCAGTATGGTAGAAAAATCTACTCATCGTCCACCTGCACTATCCATTCCCTTAATTATGTAGGCCATATGGTGGCTTTCCAGAAATCCTCCCTCTTTGATTTGGAAAAAGACCTCCAGGAAATCCCTGACGAACAGTTAAGGAATAAACTCCTGGACAAGGTCAGGATGAATAAATCATCCTGCCGCCATGACTTATGTGCCACATAGGATTCAGTGGACTCTGTGGCTCGAGGAGCAGCTACAGGAATCTGTCTAAGACATCTAGCCTGGCTTTGTCTGGCAGGATTGGCACAGGATGTACAGAACTCTCTTTTAGATACTCCTTTTAGGGGCCTAGTTCTATGTGGCAGTGACACCAAAGATTATATTACCGAGCTGCAGGAGAGCAGCAAATCCCTAAAGGATGTCTGTTCTACATACAGTTCTGGTCAAAAACAACGGCAGGAGCCATTTCGTCGCCAACGGAAATGGAACAAGCAGAACCAGGGCAGACAACCGAACAAGCGCCACACACTGGGTTCGCCCCTCGCCTCTGTGTTCTGACTCCCTCTACCCCTTCCGCTCCCTCTGACCCTTTCAGAGGAACCAGTGGGGGGAAGGTTCAAGCTCTACCTGGATGGGTGGAAGGCATCACTGCAGATGCATGGGTTCTTCAACTCATAGAAAGAGGTCACTCGATAGAGTTCCTGGAGAGACCTCCTCCCACTCCTCCGGGAAGGTCCTTTTACCCGTCAGGCCAACATCAGGAAATCCAAGCTCTACTGTAAACAGCGACCATAGAGCGAGTTCCACCAGAACAGACAGTAAGGGGATTTTACTCCCATTTCTTCCAGGTTCCCAAAAAGACTGGGGATCTGAGGCCTATCTTAGATCTCAGCATGCTCAGTCTCTTCGTAGAATACAAGAGGTTTTGCATGTTGACTCTCCAGGGACTATTACCCCTGCTCCTCCCCAACACTTGGCTGTGCTCCCTGGATATGTAGGCTGGGCAACACAGAATAAAATGACTTTCAGTACTGCTAAATGTAAGGTAATGCATTTTGGTAAAAATAATAAACTAGCTCAATACACACTGAATAATACCCAATTCCAAGTAGTTACAACAGAACTTGACTTGGGCATCACTATCACAAATTATACAAAATTTAATACATAAATAAAACAATAAAAAAGTGTTATGGAATAACAGCCTGTATAGTGAAACATATTAAAAGTCGTACAGCTGATGTTATTGTTCCTTTATTTTCTAGTATGGTAAGATCACAAATTGATTTTTGTGCCCCACCATCTATTGGTACAAAAGCAATGATGGAGAGAGTCCAGAGAAGAATGACTAAAAGCATTAATAATTTAAGAAATCATACATATGAAGCAAGATTGCGTACTCTTGGGCTCTTTTTTTTTAATATAGCTCCTTGAGGGGAGACCTTTGTTTAACGTACAGGGCATTTAGAGATCCTGCTCTATTTGAAACATTATGCTTTCAGAAAAACCAACCGACAAAAACACAAGATCGCATAAATTAAAACTACAAATAAATATTTATCAAACTACAAAAAGAAATAATTACAAAACACACAAAAATTCCTCCAATTTGGAACACATTACCTGAGTCTGTGGTAACTAATGCCAATATTGAGCAGTTAGAGAAACCTAGATCAATACATGGGTAATAGAAAATTCCTATTCCGCCACTAGGTTTTGGTGGTGGCGAGTTCTTTAAGGGTTCTACCCTCAAACTCGTAAACTCCTATGAACCTACGATGCTTACCTTCTTATCCCTATTCTTCCGGCCCACCGCCACTTTCTGAAGTTCTCTTTTCTGGACACCATCATTTCCAGTTCAGAGCCCTACCAATTGGCCTCGCTTTAGCACCTTGAGTGTTTACTAAGTGCCTAGCTGTGGTTGTGGCATTCCTGCACCACAGGGGTATGTATGTGTTCCCTTATCTGGATGACTGGCTCTTTTCAGTCCCTTCCCCAGACAGTTTGAAGGAATCCCTTTCCTTCACTCTGGACCTTTTTTCCAGTCTGGGCATTTCAGTCAACCTCCGCAAGTCCCAGCTGATGCCCTCCCAACACCTCCAGTTCATTGGAGCGGTGCTGGACATGGTCCAGAGCAAGGCCTTTCTTTCATCCGACCAAGCAGAGACCTTAATCTCCCAAGCAACGCTAGTGGCTTTATCTCGGTGGACCACGGCGTGTTCAGTCCTACGACTTCTGGGTCTGATGGCGGCTGCCATACCCACAGTCCCTTTGGCCATACTGTATATGAGGGTTACTCAATGGTCTTTTCGAGTCCAATGGGACCAGCGATTGGACAACATGGACCAGAAGTCCTTGTCTCTAACAGCCTTCAAAAGGGTCTCCTTTGGTGGCAGAACCCAGCCAACCTTTCAGTGGGTGTTCACTTCCACCTTACATCTCCCTCTCAGATCCTCGCCTCGGGTGCCTCGAACTTGGAGTGGGGAGTGCATCTGGGAGACCACCGAACACGAGGCTCCTGGTCTCCCATGGAGAACCTTCACATCAATATTCTGGAGATTAGAGCGGTGCTGTATGCTCTCCAGGCCTTCCAGTCGCTCCTAACTCCCGGAACACTTCTTATCCAGACAAACAACATGGCCACTGTCTGGTATCCAAACAAACAAGGAGGCACCCGGTCATACCCTCTATGCGGGGAGGCGATGTGGGTGTGGTACTGGGCGATACAGCACAGCCTGTCCTTGACAGCAGTCCACATGCTGGGTGTTCACAACATTTTGGCAGACAGTCTCAGCCGATCAGCCGCCAAGGCTCACGAGTGGGAACTAAAGCAGGCAGTAGTTGATGACCTCTTTCTTTAGTGGAGTCGGCCAGACCTAGATCTATTTGCCTCCCCATCCAACGCAAAACTACCCTGCTTTTGCTCACTCGTTCCCAGGCATGGTGCTTTTTGGCAAGACGCACTGTCTCTATCTTGGACAGGGAGATTCCTATATGCTTTCCCTCCCTTTCCTATTCTTCAGAAGGTTTTGCTGAAGCTTCAAGCAGAGGGGGCTCACGTGATCCTCATTGCCCCCTTATGGCCTTGGCAGATATGGTTCCCGTTGCTACAGCAGCTGACACTGGAACCCTAAGTACCTCTTCCTCTCTCTCATGACCTTCTGTCCCAGGAGCAGGGCACCCTGGCACATCCGAGCCTCAAGTCTCTCCATCTTCATGCGTGGCACGTGTGGACATAGCGATTTCTTGCTGTTGGGTATCCTTGGGGGTAGCTCAGATCTTAGTGGAAGCCAGGGAATTCTCCACTAGATCCACTTCTGCCATGAAGTGGAAGAGATTTTCTAACTGGGCCTCGGAGAAAGACCTAGACCTCTTTTCTTGCTCGGCCTCCCAGGTTTTAGAGTAACTCTTGCATCTGTCAGAACTGTGCCTCAGCTATTCATTCCTGAAGGTCCATCTCTCTGCAGATTCGGCCTGCCACCTACCAGTGGAGGGTGAAACCCTAGCTCAGGTAGAGATTTCCAAAACTTTCTTGAAGGCGATCCTTCATCTCAAACCTCTGGTCCGGAATCCTGTTACTCCCTGGGATCTCAATTTTGTGTTAGAAAACCTTACTTTGTCCCTCTTTGAACTGGCAGCAAGCTGTGATATGCGTTTTTTAGAGTGGAAAATGCTCTTTTTAGTTGCTATCACTTCAGTTTGAAGAGTTTCAGAGCTTCAGGCTCTAGTTTGTAGAGAGCCTTATTTAATTTTTCACAGAGACCGGGTGGTTTTTCGGACTAACTCTTCTTTTCTTCTGAAAGTGGTTTCGGAATTGACCCTTAACCAGAGTGTTGAACTGCCGGTGTTCTTCCCAGAGCACTCCAGCAGGGGGGAATATCTCCTGCGTATGTACCCTCAACATGCACAGGATTTTGAGGTACAATACCTCTCGGACTAAGGAGGTTAGAAGGTCGAACCAGCTCTTTGTAGCCTTTGCCTCCCAGTGCCAGGGCAAGGCTGTTATGAAACAGACTTTGTCTAGGTGGCTGGCTGATTGTATCCATTACATTTACCAGAAGTACAAGAAACCCCTTCCGGGTACGGTTAAGGGCCACTGGCCACTTCCACCGCCTTTTTCAGGAATGTGTCGACTGCAGACATCTGTGTAGCGGCCACTTGGTCTTCCATACATACCTTCACTAAACATTACAGTCTGGACATTGCCTCTAGGCGTAGGTCTGGCCTCGGCCTTGCAGTCCTGCAAGGTCTTCTGTCTTGAACAGACCTTTAGTTTGCAGACATTTTCCTCCTCCTCCTGGAACCTTGATTCCGACTCCTCCTTTTGCATTAGACTGCTTGGTATTCAGTCCTATATGTGAAGACCTACTGAAGGAACCCTCTCAAAGTAAGATATAGCAGTTACATAAGATCTTACCATAAGAGTAGATCTTCAAGAGAGGTTCCTGCATTAGGTCTAGTTTCCCACCCACCTTTCCCCCAGCGCCTGCGCTGTTTCTCCTTATTCCTTGCCCAGGACTCTGTCTCATCCAGGGCACAGGGTACCAGGAGTCTGTCACTCCTCTTTTCTGCTTCCTTTTTATAGGTCTCCATTGGGGAAAAAAGCTGGAGGGCGGGCAGGGGACTGCCCCTTTTATAGTCACGCTGACATCAATCACCTTACAAAAGGGGGGCGGTCCCCACCAGTGATTGCTAGCTGCAAGTTTGCTGTGCAGTCCTGACGCCAGGGGGTGCAGTCCTGTATGTGAAGACCTACTGCAGGAACCTCTTTCGAAGATCTACTGTTACGGTAAGATCTTGCGTAACTGCTATTTTTCCCTGTGATGCACACCTCTATTAGATCTGTTTGCCTCCTGGGAGAACAACAAACTGAGGTTGTTCAGACAACATGAAGTCTTGCTGTATTGTGACTATATGCAGTTAGCCCCAGCACTTGAACTGCTCCAGAGAGGAAAGGGTTAACTCTATGCCAAGGCATAGAACGTTCAGCTTGAGATCGGTTTTCAAACCTCTGTCCCTGGTACTCCTCAGTGTAACCGTCAGATTCTTTACTCCGCCTAACTGTAAAGTTACTCCGGAGTCTTCTCTTTCAGTTTGGTTCAAGTAAAAATGTGTCGGTTTGTCAACTGTTTTCTTATTTTTTCGGTATTCAGATCTCTGTCTATGGTACAGTAAGGGTATTTAGTAGGTAGTTAGAGTTTTGTTGGTAGAAATTGTTTTTTGTTTTGTTTCTTCCCAGTCGGTCCGGTTGGGAAACCGAAGCAAATACTGTATTGGTTTCTCTTTGTATTTTTTCTTCCTTTTGTACTGCGGTTTCCAGTACCTGTAGGATCCTAAAACAACATTTTCTTCATTTTTTTTTTAACCGACCCATGACACGGTTGGAACTGATAGGTTTGTAGTTGCCTGGCTTAAACGTTGGTAAGGGTAACTTATTATTTCATAGGCATGTCTGAGAAACCAAAAAAGAAAACCGGTCCCACTGGGTTTCAGCACTGCACAGAATGTGGAGAGGCCTTTGCTAAGGCTGATTCCCACCCCATCTGTGTTTGTCTGGGGTTTGACCACCTCAAGGAAGACTGCCAGATCTGCAGAAACTTTCCCAAAGCCACTTTAGGTAAATGTTTAAGTAGGCTGAAGGAAAGGGAGACCGAGAAGTCCGCTGACCCAGATAGCCAGCCCATTTCGGTTCCTACCAGACTTGAGGGGGTACCTGCTGACCTAGGCGATACCTCCTCGGGCAAAAGGAGAGCTGATTCTGCAGAATCGGTTCCGTCTAAGAAAAAGCGCAAGTCAGCCGCTTCGGATCCTGGTCCCCATGTTCCGACCGCTGAAGAAATATCTAAAGCGATTACTATTGTACAGTCGCTTTGCCCGGTTCCGACCAAACCGACACCAACTCAGAGACGATCGGTTCCGTTGGAAGTTTCTGCTTCTGAATATGATCCTGAAGCATTTTATAAGGGCGATTGGGAAGGAGAAGAGGATTATGAAGGCCTAGATGAGCCAACAGAGCCTGACATCTCCCCACACAGGCCTTCTAATGTGTCTCCTCCAGACTTTCTGAGCCCCCCTCCCATTTCTTGTTCTACAAGAAAGTGATTGATACTCTTCAGCTTCCAGGGGAAGAGGCTGAACAGGATCAGGAGGAACCTAACTATGTTGAGATGATGGATGTCCCACAGTCCAAAAGGGTATCTGTCCCTCTGCATAAATCCCTGGGGAAGCAGACACAAAACATTCTTCAGTTTCCAACATCCTTACCCCCTGTATATAAAAAGATAGACAGGAGGTGTACCTTGTCGGGTCTTGGGACAGAATTCCTTACAAATCATTGCAGCCATGTTAGGGTAGTGCAAGCTGCAACCTGTGACAAGGCTAAGATTCCCCTGGCATCTCACCCCCCCCAAATAAGGATTCCAGGAAAGTGGATGCCATGGCAAAGAAACAGTACTTGGCATCCTCTTCGGGGCTCAGACAAGCTACTTTCATGGCATATACAGCCAGATACCAGAAATCTATGTGGGATACGGTTCTGGAGCTGGCTAAGAATGCCCTTCCCCAGGTGGCCAAGGAGCTGGAGCAGGTGGCTGTGGATGGTATTGAGGCATCAAAGGTCCAGTTTCATGCTGCTGTCGACTCGAATGATGTACATTCCAGGGTTATGGCTACCTCTGTCTCCCTGAGGAGATTTGCATGGCTCAGGTGTACCAGTCTATCACAGGATACCCAGACCAAGGCCATGGATTTTCCTGTCACGGGTAATTCTCTGTTTGGAGAGCAAACGGAGGCTTACATGAAAAAGATGGACAAATACAGGACCGCCTACAGGAGTGCTGCAGCCAAGGAAAAGCAGGTCACTCCTCAGAAGCAGCAATCTAGGACTGGCCAGAGCAGGCCTTTTCACCAAGCCCAGGCCTCCTCTTCTTTCCAGCAGAGGTGGTTCTTTAGGGGAAGAGGCAAAAGGAGGATGACCAGGACTCCATACTCCACTCAGTCTAAGCCCCTGCCAAACAGACATCCTGAGGTGTTGGTCAAGGTCACCTTCTCCGTTCCAGTTGGAGGCAGGCTGGCTCACTATTTCCAGGCCTGGTAGTCTATTACTTCAGACAAATGGTACCTGGAAGTAGTGAGCCAGGAACTTGCTCTCAGTTTCAAAAGGTTCCCAAAAATGTGAGCAAAGTCTTTCAGTCCTCCCTCTCCCTTGGAGACAAAGGCCTTAGAGGCAGAAGTCTCCTCTCTACTACTTCTACACGCAGTAGAGAAGGTACCTCTTTGTCACAGGGGAAAAGGACTGTACTCCAGATACTTCCTTACCCCAAAAAATACAGGGGAGTGGTGACCCACCCTAGATCTAAGATACCTAAACAAACATATACTAAAGCCAAGGTTCAAAATGGTGACTCTGGGAATAATGACCACTTTGGTTCTCAAACACAGTAGCAGAAAAGGTCAGAGCCAAAAGGCTGGCCTTCAGGAAATATAAGGGAACACAGCAGGATGAAGATAGGGAGGCATACCAAACTTCCCTAAGGGAAGCAGGGAAGGCAGTAAGGCAGGCAAAGGCCCAAACTGAGGACACACTTGCACAAACAGTAAAAGAAGGTGACAAGACTTTCTATAGATACATTAGTGAAAGGAGAAAGTCCAGAGGGGTATTGCTAAGATCAAAGGGGATAAGTGGGCGTGTGAGGAGGAGGACCACATAAAAGCTGCTGTCCTAACTAGATACTTCTGCTCAGTATTTACTGAAGAGAAGGTAGGGAAGCGCCCACAGCTCAGCACCATGGGCACAGGGGGGAGGGAGGTGTGCACTAGTCCTTTCACAAAAGAAAGGGTCCTACAAGAGCTCGATAAGCTCAGGGTGGACAAGGCAATGGGACCTGATGGCATACATCCCAGGGTACTAAAAGAGCTAAGGGTGGAACTAACAGAGCCATTATCAGAACTGTTTAGTGAGTCTCTGAGCACAGGAGAGGTCCCAGAAGACTGGAGAAGGGCTCATGTGATCCCGTTCCACAAGAGTGGTAGCAGGGAGGAGGCAGGAAACTACAGACCAGCCCAGTCTTACCTCAGTAGTGGGATAGATTATGGAGACACTCCTTAAGGAAAGGATAGTGCAACACCTGGAATCCATAGGAGCACAGGATCCAAGACAGCATGGGTTTACAAAAGGAAGGTCCTGTCAAACTAATCTCATAGATTTGTTTGACTGGGTAACCAGAGTGGTGGACCAAGGGGGAGCAGTTGATGTTGCCTACCTTGACTTCAGCAAAGCTTTCGATACTGTTCCACCAGCTCCTAGCACACCCTCCCCGCACCCCGCTGCCCCCCCTTCTACTTTCGCAGCATCTCTCCAAAGTCCGCGGAACCATACCTTACCGCTGCCCTTAGCCACGCCTCCTCCAACGCCGACTCCCTTGATCTCAGAATTCTTAGACTCTCTCTTAAGGAAGTCCTAACTCCCCTCACCTACATTCTAAACCTCTCCCTCTCATTAGGTAAATTCCCTGCCATTTGGAAATCCGCCTCCATCACACCCATATTCAAAGGGGGTGATCGCACACTTCAACAATTACCGCTTCAATCTCCATACTCCCCAAGGCATTAGAGAAAATTGTTTCGGATCAGCTCACTGACCACCTCAACAAATATGACCTTCTCTGCACTCAACAACATGGTTTCCGCAAAGGTCACAGCATGGCCACTGCCTTGCTTGAACTGACGTCACACATCCATACTGCATTGGATAAAGGCCATATCACAGGTGCGATCTTCATTGACCTCACTAAGGCCTTTGATACCGTCCACCACTCACTACTTCAAACAACCTTACTTAACCTAGGTCTCTCACAGGAAGTAGTGGGTTGGTTTGCAGACTATCTTACCAATAGGTCTCTTCAAGTTAAAATTGGCAATACCCTATCCTCCAAATCGCCTGTCCTCTCAGGAGTCCCTCAAGGGTCCATTTTGGGGCATCTCCTCTTCAGCCTCTTCCTTAACTCCCTCCCCGCATCCTGCCCCTCCAACCTATTGCTATATGCTGACGACGCCGTCATCTTCTCCTCCAACCCAGACCCCTCTCAACTCCACCATTCCCTCTAGTCCTCCTTCAAGGCTGTCGAAAGCTGGTTTGTCTCTCAACGCTTTACCATTAACTATAAAAAAACCAAAGGTATGCTTTTCACGCATCAGCAGAACCCCAGGCTAGGATGTTTTCCTCAAATATTAGCTGCATCTCAGACCCCTCTGGAATTTGTGCATTCCTTTAAGTACCTAGGCATCACTTTGGACACTGGCCTTACCTATCATGAGCATATTCAGCAATTATCTAAGGCCCTAAATATTAGACTAGGGCTTTTGCACCGCTTTAAACATTGCCTAACCCCAGAAGCCCTTAAGCTTGCTATCTCCTCCTCAGTACTTTCCCTGCTCGACTATGGCCTTCTGACTTTCGGCGGGGCAAGCTCCTCAGCCCTTGATAGTCTTAGACTTGTCCTAAACAAGGCCTGCCACCTGATATTAGGGTGTGACAGGCTTACGCATACCTGCGTGCTATATCAGGACACCAATTGGCTTAACCTAGACAACAGAATAAAATTCCACACCTGTGTCTTTGCTAAAAAAATCTCCCTTGGCCTCGCCCCTGCAGCACTCACCCCTTTAATCACCATGGACTCAAAAACTCAGCACATCCGTAGCTCAGACTCCCATCGTCTCTCCATCCCTCCCTGTCGCACAACCCAATTTCAAAGATCCTTTTGCTACAGGGCACCTTTGTGGATTAATAACCTACTCTCCTTCTTGCGTCTTGATCAAAGAATTGGTCACTTCAAAATGCACCTTAGGGCCCACCTTCACTCCACAACTATCTGTGACTGTACATGAACCAGTACCCCCGTCCCTCTACTCCTTGACAGTGGCCTCTGGCTGGCCTCCTAGTACATCTCATAATTCCGCCTCCTCAGGGATGTTAGGTCCCCATTACTTTCTAACTGTCTCAAACTGTTCTATTCTGATGTTTTAGCTTATTTATTTCTTGTTATGAAAATGTCTTTACTCTAACATTTATTGTCTTGTTTATCTGCATTCTGTATTGTGTATCTGTATCTATTAGATGTGACGTGGAACCTTTGTAAAAGAGTCTATGACTCAAAGGTATATCTGATTTTTGAAATAAACAAATAAACATAGAAGATTGATTAATAAGCTGGGTAGGCTCGGGGTGGGTCAACTAGGTGGCAAACTGGTTGACGGGCAGAAAACAGAGAGTGGTGGTAAACAGTATACAGTCAGAAGAGATGCAAGTCACAAGTGGGGTACCTCAGGGATCAGTCCTGGGGCCAGTCCTCTTCAATATCTTCATCAGTGACATTGCAGATGGACTGGAGGGTAAGGTTTGTCTGTTTGCAGATGGCACCAAGATCTGCAACAGAGTAGCTGATCCAGATGGTGCGGGCAGAATGAGAAGAGATCTGGATAAACTAGCAAAATGGTCGGAAGAATGGCAACTGGGGTTTAGTGCAAAGAAGTGCAAAATCATGCACATAGGGAAGAGAAACCCTGAAGCCACCTATAGGCTGGGAGGGGAGTTGCTGGCAGTCACAAGGGAAGAAAGAGACTTGGGCGTCACTATCACCAATGACCTGAAATCATCCAAGCAGACCACTAAAGCAGTAGGTAAGGCTAGGGGGTGTTAGGGTGTATTAGTAGGGGTATCCCAGGTCAGAAGAGGAGGTAATAATCCCTCTTTATGAGACACTGGCTAGGCCCCATCTGGAGTACTGCGTGCAGTACTGGAGGCCACACCTTCACAAGGACATTAACCAAATTGAGGCAGTCCAGAGAAGGGCAACCAAAAATGGTGCAGGGACTGCATCAGAAAACATATGAGGACAGATTAACTGAGCTCAACATGTATACCCTAGAGCAAAGGAGGGAGAGAGGTGATATGATCGAAACATTCAAACACCTTAAGAGCATTAACAAGGTGAAATAGTCTAACATGTTTCAATATAAGAAAAATAGCAGGACAAGAGGACACAGCATGAAATTAGAGGGAGGCCGATTAAGGGTAATGTGAGGAAGTTCTTTTCACAGAAAGGGTGGTGGATGCATGGAAGCGGCCTACCTCAGGAAGTGGTGGCTATGAACACAGTGCAGGGCTTCAAACAGGCATGGGATAGGCATAAGGGAGCAATACAGATGAGTATGAATAGATAGGCTATTGACAGAGCAAAGGCCGATGGCACATTCATGAGGTAGAAAAAGAAATGGGCAGACTGGATGGGCCTTGCGATCCTTATCTGCCGTTAACTTCTATGTTTAATTCTTCCCTCTCTGAGACCAGGAGACTGGCTAGCCTCCCTGGATCTCAAGGATGCCTATTTTCACATACCTATCAGACATCCCACAGAAAGTACCTCAGGTTCGAGTTGCCCTCAGGTCACTACCAGTTCAGAGCAATGCCTTTCGGCCTAACATCTGCTCCAAGGGTGTTCACCAAGTGTCTGGCTGTAGTGGTGGCCTTTCTCAGGAGACAAGGCATCTTACTGTTCCCTTACCTGGACGACTGGCTGATAGTGGGTCAGTCCTCAGACCAAGTCAAATCAGCTCTAGAGGTCACTCAGTAGCTTCTGGACTCCTTAGGATTCATCCTAAATCTAGAAAAGTGTGTTCTGGGACCAGCCCAGCTTCTCACATTTATAGGGGCGGAACTGGACACTGTCCAGGCAAAGGCCTTTCTTCCTCTTTCAAGGGTACAGTCCCTCATCACCCTGGCTTCCTCTTTTCGTCCACTAGTGTCTTGACCAGCCAGGCACTTCTTACAGTTGCTGGCTACATGGCAGCTTCCACTGCAGTAGTGCAAGGGGCAAGATTTCAAATGAGAGATATTCAGTTTCATCTAAAATCTTTTTGGTCTCAGAAAAAAGACCCTCTTTCCAAGTTAGTTCTAGTGTCTCAGACTCTGATTCAGGCTTTCCAGCAGTGATTGGAGGAGGACAGTCTAAGGCAAGGTGTTCCTTTCCTCAGTCAGGTTCCTACAGTGATTCTCACCACGGATGCTTCCCTACTGGGATGGGTTTGCCCATCTGGACCAGCTCACTGCTCAGGGAACATGGTCTCCTCAGGAGTTTCTCCTGCACATAAATCTTCTTGAAATCAGGGATATCTTTCTAGCACTTCAAACATTCTCGAACACAATTCTGGCGAAAGTGGTGCAGATCAGGACAGACAACACCGCAACCAGGTGGTACATCAACAAGCAGGGGCGTACGTGGTCCTCAGCCTTGTGCACCGAAGCCATGAAAATATGGTCACTAGCTTATTCACTTCAGGTTTCCCCTGATAGCTGTGCATCTCCCAGGGAAAGACAGTGTACTGGCAGATGCTCTCAGCAGGATTTCTCAAGGTCACCACGAATGGGCCTTGAATCCTCTAATTCTTCAAGTCATTTTCAAGAGGTGGGGCACTCCAGAGATGGACCTCTTTGTAGTCCGGACAATAACCAGCTTCCTCTTTTCTGCTGCAGACACTCTCCTTTTGGGGTCTGCTCTCCTGTTGGATTCGACAAGCAGGTTTCTGTATGCTTTTCCTCGTTTTCCATGTCAGTGACAATTCCACTGTGTCTTCCCAGACAATACAATCTCCTCACCTCCTCACAGGGGAGGATACTGTATTTCAACCTTCAGACTCTCAGACTCAAAGCTTGGCTCTCGAGGAGCTAGAATATGCAAGCTTGAATCTTTCACAGTCAGTCTTGGACATCCTTAAGGTTAGTAGAAAACCTTCCACTAGAAAAATATACAATTCCAAATAGAAGAGATTTGGTTTCTGGTGTTCTCAGAGGCATCCTCAGCCAGATTCAGCTAACATTGCCACTGCTTTGGACTATTTGGTGCCTCTTAACTGCTTAGGCCTCAGGCCTACCACTCTCAGAGTGCATGTGGCAGCCATCTCTGCCTTCCTTTCAGCTGGGAGGAGCTCTTCCTTAGCCTCCCATCCAGTTTTCAAGAATTTTTTTCAAAGGTCTGGTTCATATCAATCCCCCCCTTTTAGGGACCCTACTCCTGTTTGGGATCTGAGTATCTGTGTTGCACAGCTTATGCAGCCCCCCTTTGAACCATTATCTTCAGCTGAGATAAAATACTTGATTTGGAAAACTGTTCTGGTAGCCATTACCTCTGCCAGGAGAATCACAGGCTTTATAAGTGGAACCTGATTTTATTTCATTTCACAGGGATAAGGTGGTCCTTCAAACAAACAGAAAGTTCCTCCCCAAGGTGGTATCAGACTTTCATTTGAACCAGTCTGTGTCATTGTCTGTATTCTTCACTGACCATTCTTCCTCTGGGGAGAGAAGACTACACAGTCTTGATGTAAAGAGGACCCTTAGTTATTGTATAGAACACACTAAGGCCCATAGAAATGACTGTTCACAGCTTTTTCTCATTTATGGAGAAGTAGGAAAAGGTAAACCTGCCACGAAGAGAGCTATTGCCAGGTGGATTGTCTCCTGTATCCAGTTCTGCTATTCAAAGTTGGGGAAAGAGCCACCCTCAGGCCTGAGGGGTCATTCCGCCAGAGGTACAGCTGCTTCGGTTGCAGCAGCTAGAGACATACCCTTAGTGGAAATCTGTAAAGCAGCCACTTGGAAAACTGTTCACACATATTTACCAAGCATTATCCTCTTGACATCCAGTCAAGAAGTGATGCTAGATTTGGCACAGCAGTGCTGCAGATCCTGTTCCCAAAAGAGGTTCTGTAACTCCCTCCTCCAATGGGGTATTGCTTGGTAGTCTGCATGTAGTCAGAATACAGCAAGACTTCATGTTGTTTGAAGAAAAAAATACTCACCATAGTAATGTTTCTTCTAAAGGAATCTTGCTGTATTCTGACCTCCTTCCCTGCCTCCCTTCCTGGAACCTAGTTGTTTTGGAATGTGGGTTGGCAGGTACAGTGCTGCATCCCAGAGGTGTGCCTGCGTTACCTCTTCTTAGGATGAGGTTTTGGTTTTTATTTTAAATATATATTATTAAGTTTTACTACCTGCTTGGATTCTTTTTGAGATTTTCGACTTGTCTTTTGGACCTTAAAAATCTGTTTATTGCCTTTTGGCACAACATTTTTAAAAACATTTCTATTTAATAGTTAGCATAGTGCTCATAAGAATCTGATGGTTACACTGAGGAGTATCAGGGACAGAGGTTTGAAAACCGAGCTCAGTGTTCTATGTCTTGGCATAGAGTTGACCCTTTCCTCTCCAGAGCAGTTCAAGTACTGGGGCTAACTGCATATAGTCAGAATACAGCAAGACTCCATTAAAAGAAACAACATTACTATGGTAATTTTTTCTTTTGTGCCCTCCCCCCACAGTCTGAGACACTGATGAGGAATACCTTCATGATGCCTTGGACCCTAGGCCTTGTGTATGACTTTCATCCTTTTCTCTTGATTCACAAGGTGGTGGTCAAGGCCCATAAAGACAAGACACGGATGATCCTGATAGCTCCAGACTGGCCACGGCAGTTCTGGTACCTGAATCTCCTCAACCTCAGCAGCAGGTCTCTGTTGCAGTTTCCTCTCTGCCCAGAGCTGCTGAACAGACAACAGGGGTGGTCCTGCATCCAGACCTTCAGTCCCTGCACCTCACAGCCTGATTCCCGATCAGCTAGAGTTCTAGGCTCTGGGTCTTTCAGTAGCTGTGCTCCATGCTGCGGAGGCCTCCCAAAAAGAGTTGATTCGCCAATGCTATGCCTTTAAATGAATAAGGTTTTCCATTTGGTGTCCAGGCAAGGAACTTGATTCCCCTTTCCTAGGCTGTGGCTAGTGTCCTAGAGTACCTTTGGTCCCTCTGGTCCCTCTCCCAGTTGGGGCTGCGAGCGATGATCCTTAAGGTGCAGCTGGCAGCCATCCTGCACACCAAGGCAGATGGGTATGTCGACGGTGCCCCAGGAGAAGGTGGTCAGTTGTATTTTTAATGATCTTGACCACCTGTCCCCTCCAGTACCTGAACCACCACTATCTTGGGACCTGAGCCTGTGAACAGGTTTGACATGTCAGACCTGTCATGGAAGACTGCCTTCCTGGTGGACATCATGTCAGCCAGAAGGATTAGTGGGCTACAGGCGCTCTTGGTAGTCTTCATATCTGGTCTTCCACAAGGACAAGGTTGTCCGCCCCTACCCGGAGGTCCTCCTTAAGGTAGTATCTGAGTTTCTCCTTAACCAGGTGATTAACCTTCTGGTATACCTTACAACTCAATCATTGTCATATGTAAATTGTCATTTGTTGTTGTGCCTGTGAAATGTAACCTCCCGGGTCCTACCTGAAAATAGGCACACTGCTGTCTATCGTACTTACAGTTACCAAAAACCAAATAAATAAAATCTTTGGAGACTGGTTGTAGGCTGCACATGCTGGACCTGTGGAGGGTGTTCGCTTATTATAAGGGGGGCACAGTTGAAGTTCGAGGTGCGGCTCGACAGCTGTTTGCAACATGTGCTGAAGCCGCACCTGGCAGACCGGCAATAAAGCGGATGATTAGCAGGTGGATCACATCCTATATAGGGATGCCATGATAACAAGATATGACGATATATCACAATAATTACCACTGCCGATAACTTATCGTTGTAAAAAAACATAATCGCGGTTATCGTGCAGCACGATATACCACGATATACAATGGTAAAACACCTCAGCTTGCTTTACCAGCAGTGCATCCCTTTCCAGGTACAACCATGATTCCTGATTCCCCACCATCCTCCTATCAGATTTTTAGTATGTTCCCTTAAAATAGGAAATGCAGTGCTGGCTATGTGGCATGGAGTTCTGAGGGTCTGAGCCCCTCACCTGTCGCCATGCTGGTAAACCAGGTTCAGGAATAGACCTGGGTCACTCGAGGGCTGACTGCATGAAGGAGGACTGAGCATCCATTGATGGCTCTCTTTCTTCTTTCAGATTTTTTTTTTTCCCTCCGGGGGCCTCCCTCACGAGGAGAGTTACTCCTCCAGCTCCCCATATCGCCGGCCCTGGCCAGTCCCCCGCGGATTGCCCCGGGAGAGGGGACCAGCAATCCCCCCGCGAGACCCTAATCCAGATCACCAGGCTGACCTCTGCTGAAACTGGGAGCCATCATTGAGCCTGCCAGGGCTCTGTTTTTCCTGTTTTCTCCTGCCCCCTCCCTCCGACATCATGGCATCAGCGTATGCCTCCCGACTCGTACTGTCCTCCAGCCATCGCCAGAGGGCAGTCAATGCGTGGGATGACATGTTCTTCCTCCCCCAAGAGATGCTGGATGCTTGATCCTCTCTCGCCACTGCTGACCCCCAGTGACCCAAGTTCGTTCCCAAACCCGGATCGCCAGTGTGGGGCAAGGTGTGGCGTCCTGCGCCTCAATCCTCTGCACCACTGGGCTGGCAATGGCTCTCCTTCTTTGAGGAGAGGGGACAGAGCAAGCCACTGCTTGATCGCAATCTAGGGGAGGCTGGATGATACAGCAGTAACTGCCTTCTGACTGGATTCAGAGGCAGAGTACGTACGTCATATACTTGTACCATCGCATGTGAGCCAGCCCAAGGGATGGGAAAAAGAAATGGGGGGGGGGAAGGTATGTAGGTATGTGCACCAGTTGACTTATTTACATAAAGCTTGCATATAATGACTGCTTGGCCCATCTAGTCTGCTCATTTTCCCTACCTAATGTGATATCGCAGACCCTACGTCAACTCCAGCTTTACCCTCCCTTTCCTATCCAATAAGGTTCCCTTATGCCTGTCCTATGCGTTCTTGAATCCCATTAGTTTTTGCCTGGGCCATCTCCACTGGGAGGCTTTTCCAGGTATTCTCCACTCTTTCTGTGCAGAAGTACTTCCTCACATTTCCCCTAAATCTACCCCCCCCCCCAAACATCACAGCATGACTCCTTTTTCTTGAGCACCTTGTTTTCTGAAAAATGCTTCCCTCATATACCCTATTTATATCCATTAGGCATTTGAAAGTCTTTATCATACCCCCTCCCCTTTTCTCCCGGGTGTACATATTGAGGTCCTTAGCCCCCCTCATAGGGCTTTTGATGTAGGCCCTGCATCATTTTTGTTGCCCACCTCTTGACTGCCTCTACTCTATGTCCTTCTGGAGATGTGGTCTCTAGAACTGTACACAGTACTCTAGGTGAGGTCTCACCAGAGATTTATACTGCGGTATCACCACCTCCCTCTTTCTGCTAGTAATACCCCTCCCTATGCACTCTAGCATCACACTAGCTCTCGCCACAGCCTTGTCACATTGTATGGCCACCTTTAGATTGTCATATGATTACCCCAGGTCTCTTTCCTGTTTGGTGGTCATCAGTACCAGTACCCTTCCCCATGTTGTATTCCGCCCTGGATTTCTTTGCCCCAGTGCATGATTTTGCACTTCTTAGCATATAATCTAGTTGCCACACTTTTGACCACTCCTCAAGCTTTCTTGGATCTCTATTCTTTTTTTTTTTTTATACACACACACACACCCCTCTGCCCCGAAGGGTCTACCCTACTGCAGATCTTTGTGTCATCTGCAAAAAGGCATACCTTCCCTTCTAGCCCCTCTGCAATGTTGCTAATAAAAGACATTAAAAAGAGGACCAGTCCCAGTACTGATCCTTGTTGCACCCCACTGGTCACACTCTCTTCCTCTGAGTGAGCTCTGTTTACCACCACTCTCTGTTGTCTATCCCCCAGCCAATTTCTTACCCAGTTTACTACCTTTGGACCCACTCCCAGGTTGTCCAGCTTGTTTATGGGTCTCCTATGTGGAATGGTGTTAGGCCTTACTGAAATCTAGGCAGACTACATCCAAGGCTCCACCCTAATGTAATAAAATTAACAAGGCTCGTGTTACTTGAACACTGACTCCAATTTGTACTACAGGTTGGGTTAAAATCGTAAAAATAAGTTTTAAAATGCCACCCCATAGACTCGCATGGAGCATGCGCATCCCCGCACTGGACATATAATGACCTCACAAAACAAGGAAGCGCGGGGATGGCATTGGCGATCAGGAAGTGAGTGTTCATGCAGCGAACCCCCATAGGGGGCAAATACAATCCCTTCCCATCCCTAAGGAGAAAAATTTTCAACTACTGTGGAGGAACTCCCAGTCATGTAAGGGATTCTCCTGATGATTTTGCAGGTAAGGAGAAAAATCAGGGAAAGGCGCTCTTTAAACAAGCAAGTAAAAATATTTGCTCATTCACATTTTAAAATGTATTGTGCTCTGTGCGTATAACACATGTAATAATTGTGTATTTGAATTTTTATGTAAAAAAATGCAAGCAATTTTATAGAAACATAGACTGTGATGGCAGATAAGGACCGCTCAGCCCGCCCAGTTTGCCCATTTCCCTACCTATTCAATAAGCTGCAGATCCTAGTTAACCAACAGCTTACTTCCTCCTACCCCCACCAAAATTGCCTAAGTTATGTCTGTCCCATGCACTCTTGAATTCCGCCACTGTTTTTGACCCCTCGACCTCCTCGGGAAGGCTGTTCCATGTGTGCACCACCCTCTCCGTATAAAGCTCAGAGATTTTATTGTGAAAAAAGAAATTTTTTTTTTTTTTTTTAGTATTTTACTCTTTGCATTATTTTACAACAAAGACTTCAAAATAATGTGCATAAATACATAGCATTGCTTGAAAGAGTCATATATGTAAATTATGTAAAAAAAATAGAATTTCAATAGTTTTGCTAACATTGTTTAACAAGTGGCAAAATTATTGTGATAAAAAGGTTATTACAATAATTTCATCATGATTATCATATCGTCAAAACTGTATTATCCTGACATCCCTAATCCTATATTGACCTCTGGTATATGTTTGCTGGTAGGGAGTCTCTTGTAGGGCTTAGGGCTAATTCCACCAGACATACTGGTGCCTCCAGGAAGGTCCCTATTTAGGAGATCTGCAGGACTGCTACCTGGAAGTCCATGCACACCTTCATCCCCCATTATTGCTCCGACCCCGAGTCTTGTCAGGATGTTGCATTTGAGTCTTCAGTTCTCCAGTTTTTTCACCTAATAAGGGTGCGAGCCTTGCCCCCTTCTCCTGGAGTACTGCTTGAAGTGTGTCTGTGTGGACAGTAAACTGTATCCACACCCTTAGAAAAATAGGTTCTAGGATCATGGATATGTTGTTCTAGCCACACTCTTTGGCATGTCCTTTCCCTTTAGATTCTTACCAGAAGGTCTAAAAGCTGGCTCCTCCCACCCACCCAGGTGGTATATGCCTCAGCTCTGCCCCTTGATGCCAGATCTTCCTTTTCTTTGGAAGATTCAGGTTCCTTCCTTATCTCTCCTGCATGAAGTAGGTACTGGCAAACAAATCTTCAGATTAACTTATAAAAACTCTTTGAGTTTCTCCACTTCGCGATCGCGACCGTGATGGAGGATAAGTCCTTGCCCGGGTTCCGCTGCTGCCCTTGCGGGCAGAAGATGTCTCGCACCGACCCACATGCCTCGTGCTTGTGTTGTGCATTCCAACTTAATGTTTTGAATGATTGTCTCGCATGACTTCAGCTCGGCAGATCAGAGAAATGGAACTCACCAGTGAAATCGAAAGAAGCCCGTTGGGTGGTCTCCATAGCTGCAGGTCCGCTGAACAACTAAAGCAGATGAAGATCTTGGAGGAGGAGGAGTGAGACTTGGGCCGCTGATCGGTCCTCTTCCATGTCGGTCTTCATCCCACTTAATTTGGGCTCCACCTTTTCAGGCTCCTTCAAGGAGATGTGCCAGTCTCTCCCAAAAGGGGAGGGTCCTTCGGGCGCGCACGTCTCCCGCTCCATAAAAAAGATAAGGAGTCGAAAGAAGGTTCATCTCGTCTACTACGTTCTTGGAATCGAGAGAGGTCTCGGTCCCAGGAATCTGCCGTTTTGACTTCGGTCAAGATTGCAGCCTTGGACGCTGGCTTCACGGTATCACCGTCAGACCAGCCGGCTAAGACACGGGACAACGACCTGGTCGAGATTGTTCTTGACCCATTGTCGCTCGATGAGGCCGACACTTCCTTATTCAGGACACCGGTCCTGACCGAACCTCCTGAAGATCAGACCCGGCCTGCTGGGAACCTATTTATGGTTCCTGTCCCTGACCTGGGGGAGCCGCAGTTCTCCCCGGCTCCTTCCGAGCACCCCCGTCAGTCCCCCCAACGGTCAAAGTCGTGGTCTTCGACTCCGTCGACCGATAGGCCGAAGAAATTGCATAAGCACTCCAAAAAGCAGCGACACCGCCATTCATCCTCATCCTCCTCGGAACAGGAGAGGCTTTGACACAAGCTGCGCTTACACTACGAGGACTTGATGTGGCAACAGTTGATTATGGCTGATCTGAAGTTGACCCCCAGCTTCCACTCCAGCCATCACTTGACTGTCGCCTTCCAGGCCAATGCTGACTCCTCAGGAGCTGGTTAACACTGCCCCTCCACCCACTGAGCTGGAGAAGACCCTCCCAGCTTGGCCAGAACCAGCCTCTCCACCGATTCTGGTGGAGCCGCCATCTAAGTAGTCTCCCTCCGGGGCTACCGCCAAGGAGTCCGGCCTGTCAAGGGCTTCCCGCACAGGATGTCTGTCACCCTCACTCCCAACTGTCCCTGTTGGGTCCAAGGTGACATGGGTGGTCGGCCAATCTATCTGGACTCCTCTGAGTCCAAGGACTCCAACTTGCATTCCCATCCCCGGACGAAGAATGCATCGGGAGTCTCACGACGGAGGAAGGTCCCACGTCCTTCATGGGCATTCTCCGTCTCATCTCTGAATCTACGGGGCTGCCTTTGGAGCCTGTTGAAAAAAAGGTCAAAGATCCCCTCACTGATATTCTCAAAAGCTATTCTTGGCCTGATCTTGGAGCTGTGGCAGCACCCAGCCTCCTGCCCTCAGCTCGGACTGCCCGCAAATACGTGATTCCCATCGGCTCCCTTTCAGGATTCACCGAACACTCCTCAGCTGAGGGATTGGTGACCGAGTCTGTGTTTTGGGGCTCGGCTAATTCGGGAGACACTGATAGACCTCCGGACAAAGAGTCCAGGAAGCTGGACCATTCTGCCAAGAAAGTCTATGCTGCCTCATTGCTTGGCCTTCATCAGGCAAGCTCGGATGTCATCATGGTGCATTTCTCTCATGCACTCTTGGGCTGTTTGGATGAGGTTCTTCCTCATCTCCCCGCAGACCTTCAGACCATGGTCAAGCAGGTCCATGACCAAGGTCTGGCGGTTGCCAAACAACAACTCCAGATGGCTCTGGATGTCTGGGATTCTTGCGCACTTTAAGTGGCGGCTGCGGTCACCATGCACTGCAGGGTCTGGTACAGGTGGGCAAGCCTTGATTTTTTTCGGAAGAGCCGAGCCAGAGCCAAGCCAAGGGTCTGAGTTGGCTCTGAGCCAAATCGTGAGCCGAGCCAAAGAGTAAAGCAAATACAAATATTTGCCTGTCAAACTGCTCTCTGACAGATTGACCTGGCTTGTATGATAACTATGATGCCACACACACACACAACCTACAATAAACCAAGGAAAGTCAGCAGCAGAATGATGCTCTAAACACACAATGATAAAGATCAGTGATTTTTTATTATTTACTAGGATAGAAGCCAGTTTGACAAGCATATTAAAAAAATCCACACTGGATGTCTGCAAGCAATGTCTAAAAGTATATATTACACTCTCAATAAATTAGGATATTATGCTTCCAACAAGAAGCCTAGCATATTCATCACCAGTTTTGCCGTGTCAGAGCTCCCTGCCCTGGCCCCCGCTGTGAGAGAATGCAATCTAGTTGTTTCAGCATAGAGCTACCTGTAAACTTGCAGACTCGGCTCTAAATCCCAGTACAACTCCCTCACTGCAAACAGCTTAAACAAGTCAAGCACATTCTGACACATCCATATATGGGAGCTCTGCAGCACTGTCAGTCAGCTGGCTTCTTCCCCCATCTTGATCCAGTATATCACTTTATCCAAACAGTCCCCTTTCGCTCCCTGTTTCTGCAGACGTCTGACCCCCTAGTCCCCAGCCACTACCCAGCATTCACACCATGGTGCTGCTCACCACAGCCAAAACAGATTGATTCCACCATCAGTGGAACAGTCTTTGTGCAATACAGTATGAACACGGCAATACACCTTGCAGCATCAATTCCACTCAAACACAAACCAGCAAAGCAAGAGTACTACAGAAGTGGGTGGGCAATATTACTTTCTCTACAGTTCAAGCTCCTCCTCTACCATGATGCACCCAGAGTCCTGCACCCAAAAGCAGTTCCAATCCAACACCACTCATAAATGTAATAGCGCACTGCACTGAGATCCACAAGCCAGCAAAGCCATGAGAACAAGAGTCCCTCCTTCTAGACTGGCAGGGACCATGGTTTGCTGTTACCTTCCAGCTAGCCCAACTGACAGTGGTGCTGCTGCTGCCAAGATGGGCAGGTGAACTTGCTGGGGGCTGGTGGAATGTAATCCCCCCTGCCCGTGGCAGGCGGCATGATGACGGGCTGCAGACAGACCACTGAGACAAGGGAGCTCTCACCCTGCTGCTGCCACCAACTTTTCTAAAGGATGCATTGCGGCATATGGCAGAGGCCAGGACTGGGATTATTCATCTAACTGTAGTCATTTAATTAAAGCAACCAACATTCTTAGTTGGTCCAGAAACGTTAAAGGGCAAGGCTACTACTTTGGAGATCAGTGGTGGGTGGTCCAGGTCTTCGATTAGCAGTCGAGAGGCAACAGGGCACTTAAGCTAGGCCAGCATGGCATTTCTAAAAGAAAACTGTTGGGTTTATTACTATATTATAAAATAACAAAAGGAATGCAGTGAATAAACTATCTCTGAAGGGGGGATCAAACATTTTAAAAAAAAAATGGCAAGATTAAACTGAGTATTTGTTGCATTTGTTTTAATTGAAAACAGCCATTTAGAACAATTGAAATAAAGTTCATTTTTCTGTTCTAACTCTCATGAATTTTCCATTACTAACTGCTGATGGTTGCCTCAACTTTGCACAATTTCCCACTACATAAAAATGTTTATACCTACAAACTGCAGCAGTACTGCAACAGAACATTCTGGTCCACCCTATCCACCCATGCTCTCATAGATCACAATTCATCATTCCTTGTCCTTTTACCCTTACCCTCTGTGATTCATGCAGAAGAGCAGCAGAGAACAGACTAAGTAAGTGCAGCATCACTGTCTGCATCTGTGCAGCAAACATTCCCTCCGGCTCTTGACAGATCAAGTAGTTCACTCCTTACCCTCTTTGATGCAGAGCAGCACAGCAGAGACCAGCAGACTAAGTGCAATAGTTACAGCACTCAAGCAGTGTCTGCAGGAGAATGCCCCCCCTCCCGAACCAACACCTCACCAACCCGCTGCAGGAGTGGACCTAACTCAGTTAAGTGGCATATTGCACTGTGCTGGCTGCTGGCACTCAGTTTAATCCAGCACTGCAGGCAAGAAGAGGAGGAAGAGGCTGGTTCTTTTTCTTCACCTCCACACGTCCGGTGCAGCTAAAGTTCCTCTGGGCCAGTGGCAGCCACCATGTGACCTGACCACGAGCAACATGTGGCAGGACTGACTGATACAGCAGCAGCTAGCCAGCTATCCTAGGCAAAGGCAACCTCCAGCACTCTTTTTGTACTCCTTGTATCCTTTCTCCTCCCGCTTCTTGCCAGTGACCTCATCCCCATACTCCACAACAAGTATTTCCGTTGACAGCACCTTATGGTCACCCCAGAGAGTTCTTCCCGAGTCTTGTCTGCATTGCTGATCGGACTCATCGTGCGTGCAGTGCGCCAATATGCTTAAAAGCCGCCAAATGCAATCTGTGCCCCGTTGGCTGAGGCTGACTAGAGTGAGAAGGAGGAACAGCAACTTGGGATCAACACTCCCATCCCCCAACCACTACTGCAGTTCCGTCCATGAGCCCAGTCTCCATACTGTAGGCTTGTCATCGCCGGCACTGGCCATGTGAAGTGTGCTGCTCGCTCCAGGCATCAGAGGCAGATTGTAAACACTTCACATGGTGGCTTGGCTCGAGGTTGGCTCTAAATTTTGCAGACCTGCTGAGCTGAGCCACATCTTTGGCTCGAGCCAACGCTGGCTCACCAAGGTTTAGGGTCTGGCTGAGGGTCTCGACCTTTACAGTGGACACTCAGCACAAGCCGATGGATGTTCCCTTCCTGGGCACCGATTTATTCAGTTCAGGACTGGATGATCACCTCCAGTACATAAAGAAGTTCAGTGCCACCTTGGACTCTGTTACTTCTGCCCAGAAGGAATCTCAGGGTTCCAAAAAGCAGAAGAGGAAGCCTTTTCAGCCTTCTGCCCCTGCGGCCAAGCAGCACCACTTTCAGTTGGGGGGGGGGGGGGCAGCAACAGCAGCAGGCTCAGCCTTGGCATCCTGTAAGCCCGGAGGAAAAGGTCACGGTGGCCCCCAAGCCAGATCCTCCTGCTCCAAGCATACACAGTGATGGAATGGGGGTTGCCAACCCCATGTCACACCCACTCCGAGTCCTCCTGTGGTGAGTTGGCTCCGCCACTTCCTTTCCGCTTTGTCCGCTGTTGCAATGGACAAGTGGGTCCTGAAAGTGGTCAGCCAGGGACTGCCTCTGGAATTCAAGCAGTACCCACTAGGCCAAGCCAAGCCCCATGGGAGGAAATGGTTTCCATGAACACTGTCTGCTCTGCAAGACATCGCCCAACTCCTTTGCAAGGAGTTAGTGGCCACAGTCACGGATCCCCCTGTCAACCCGTGTACTTACTGGTCCCAAAACAGATGGGGGGACTGGTGCCCCATTCTAGATGTGCACAACCTGAACTAATTTCTTAGGTCTTGCACCTTCAGGATGGTAACTCTGTCTCAGATCATACCATCTCTCGAGCCGAACATGTGGTTTTGCTCACTGGATCTGCAGGACACATTCTTTCATGTCCCAATCCATCTTCACATGGAAGGCTCCTCCGCCTTCAAGCAGAGGGAGCTCTCTTCAAGTTCCAAGCCATGCCGTTTGGCCTGTCATCGGCGTGCCCCAACCCCCCCGTCTTCACCAAATGCATTGCAGTGGTGTGCAGCCCATCTTTGGTGTCGGGGGGGGGGGGGGTGTCTGAGTGTACCCGTCTCAATGATTGGCTCATAGTGGTTTCCTCCCAACAGGAGGTGGAAAGGTCCAGGAATCTGGCCCTTCAGACCTGCATCGAACTTGGTCATCTCATCAACGAGACCAAGTTGGAACTTGTGCCTTCACATGTGATCTGCTTCATCGTCGCAGAGCTCGACTCTTGCCGAGTCAGAGCCAGGCTCCCAGCGGACAGGGCAGATGTTCTCTCCTCCTTTGCCCAATCATTTCTGTTTGGGCATTTGCACCCTGCCTGGGACTTCTGTGACTTCTGGGTCACATGGCGGCCTGCACCTCCGTGGTTCGTTGGGCATGATGGCATATGCACCCCCTTCAGTGGGAGCTGGATGTCCAGTAGACTCATCGTCAGTGATTTTGACCAGCTGGTCACTGTGACCTAGGAGATGTGGAATGCTCTCCAGTGGTGGAATGCTCTCCAATGGTGGACTGTCTTAGAACATCAGCAGGAGGGGATCCCGTTTGTCCGCCATGAGCCAACGGTCATTATTATGACCAGTGCCTCTCTCATGGTCTGGGGTACCCACATGGGGAATTAGAGTCCACGGGCTCTGGACCCCCGAGGAATCCCGACATCACATCAGCCTGCTGGAGCGTCAAGCAGTTTGGCTGGCGCTGACTGCATTAGCTCAGTTGCCTCGGAGTCAAGCGGTACAGGTCCAGATGGACAACACCATGACCATGTACTATTTCAACAAGCAGGGCGGCACACATTCCCAGCCTCTGTTTAGGGAAGCACTCCTCAGCTGAACTCTCATAAGCCGACTGGAAGTAGATCTCCTAGCCATCCATGTGGATGCCCTCCGCCGTGTGGGCAAGGCGTCCCACGAGTGGTCTCTCCATCCAGAGGTAGTACACAGCCTGTTCTCCCAGTGGGCACCCCATCAAATGGACCTGTTTGCTCCCAAGGAGAACACCCAGCTGAGGCTGTTTCATGCCTGCCCCCCATCAGCAGGGCTCACTGCAGGGGGGGATGCCTCCTCGAGGCCATGGACCACAGGCCTCTTCTGTGCCTTCCCTCCTCTACCCTTCGTCCACAGGGTGCTCCTCAAGGTCAGGAGGGACAAGGCACAGGTGATCCTGGTGGCAGCAGACTGGCTTCGCCAGTTTTGGGGACCCCGATCTCCTCAGCCTCAGCAACAGGCTCCCGAGGCATCTTCCAGCACGCCCGGACCTGATCCCAGTCAGGGGAGGGTCCTACGCCCGGACCTTCAATTCCTGCACCTGACAGCCTGGTTCCTGAGCGACTAGAGTTCTAGGCTTTGGGGCTCTCCAGTGATGCACTCAGTGTAGTTGAGGCATCTACGAAGGAGTTGACCATGAAGTCCTATGCCTTCAAATGGAAGAGATTCTCCATTTGGTGTCAGGGCAAGGGCCTGGACCCTTTGTTCTGTCCGGTGGCTAGCATCTTCAATGACCTTTGGTCTCTCTCCAAAGAGAGTCTTCGGTCTATGACCCTTAAGGTGCACCTGGCAGTCATCTCTGCTTACCAGGCATGCGCTGGTCAGCAGACGGTGGCACAGGAGAAGGTGGTCTGGCGTTTCTTTAAAGGCCTCAACCATATATCCCCTCCGGTGCATGAACCACCACCACAGTGGGAACTACTGCTGGTACTGGTAAAGCTCATGGGCAAGCCATTCAAACTGATGCACAGGTGCGAGATATCACATCTGTCATGGAAGACCTCCTTCTTGGTGGCTGCCATGTCAGCCAGAAGGACTGGGGAGCTACAGGCACTCTGAGTCTCCCTATCTGGTCTTCTACAGGGACAAGGTTCTCCTGCACCCCAACCCGAAGTTCCTTCCAAAGGTTGTGTCGGAGTTTCACCTAAACTAGGTGATGACTCTGCCAGTGTACTACCCATTTTACACCTCAGAGGCCGAGTACAGCCTCCATACTTTGGACTGGAGACGAGCACTCTCTTATTACAAGGAGCATACAGCTGAAGTTCGGGGAGAGGTTCGCCAGCTGTTTGTCACCTACACTGAAGCCGCACCTGGCAGACCTGCAACCAAGCAGACGATTGGCAGATGGATTACATCTTGCATTGATCTCTGCTGTTGGTTGGTGGGCAAGGAGCCTCCCATAGGGATAAGAGCTCATTACACCTGCTGCACTACTGCATCGGTGGCTGCTACTAGGGACGTCCCTATCCAGGATATCTGCAGGGCTGCTAACTGAAAGCCAGCAAACACCTTCATTTCCCATTACCTCACCAACTTAGAGTCATGCCAGAATGCTGGTTTTGGGGCCTAAATTCTCCAATCTTTGTTCCCCATTTAAGTATTAATAGGGTGTGCACCTTGCCCCCCTCCTCCTGGAGAACTGCTAGGAGTCTGCCAAACACTGTGGATAGAACAACATATCCACGATCCTAGAAAAACAGGTTACTTACCTGAAACAGTAGATCTTCCATGGGGTGATCTCTTGCAGCAGGTAATACACTTGGGTCATAGCCAGAGGCTGCTGTGGTGCATGGCAGCTCTTTTCTAGTAGTCTTTTTCCAGGGGCTACCCACACATGACATCATCTTCCTGTTTCCTACATAAGAGTGGGTGGTCTCTGGTATCCTCAGTTCATTTTCCCGCCGTCTTCAGCTCACATGCAGCAACTAGTACAGAGAGCAGCAGTCAACAACGAGAACTTGAGCTAGAAGCAGAGTTTTTCCATTTCACTAACTACATCGATGAATGTCCAAAGAATATACAAGCAAGTCAGTGTTATTCCGCTCATGTCGTTGTGGTAGGAAGACCTACCGCTTCGACAGCCACACTGTTTGTTAGGTGTCTGGGACTCGCACATGACACCATCTCCTGCATTCATTTCCAGGAATACAACCAGGCAACCCGTCGACGACGGCTGCAGGAAATAGAATCATACCTCATGGAGCAGAAATGGTCTCTACTAGAGATTCAGGGGGCCCGTTCCAAGGATCCTCCTTCCACTGCTTCACACAAGACGCACAAACGTGAGAAGGAGAAGCCCTCCTCCTCTTCTACGGGCAGATGTTCAACGGCCACCATCACAAGTGCTCCACCGTTGTCGATGCCCTCCAAAACTGCCTCTTCGTCAACAGGATTTTCACTCTTTCATCGACGGCGCTTTCCAGCACTATTGCGGCATTTCGTAATGAACCTTATGTGGGATCCATTGATGCTCCATCAACGGGATCACAACGACGTAGTCTTTTAAGTATTCTAATACTACTTCCCTTGCTGCCTTGTCGACGATGGGTCACGTTTCCATGGGGAAGCCTACTGCTTTTGCAATGCATACTGCCCCTCCTCCTTCGCAGTCTTTTTCTCACAGGGGCCAGGCGAATAAGAGATCAGGACCCTGGGTTTTACCACCCAGGTGCTAGACCTGCTTATACCTCCTATCCTATTTCCTCCATGATTCCCCTGGTTTCCCAGAAACAACCTCTCCCTCCTCCCCTTCAGTAGACATAGCCACAGTGGTACAACAGGTTCTACAAGCCATTAGGCATTCTCAGCCCCCCCACTCCAGGGGAGTTGTCGCCTTTCCCATTCTCCTACTCCTCCACCCAAATGCTTCCAGGAGGACAGGGACCCTTCCCCAGCCTGGTCTCCCCCCTCATACGAAGATGATTACGTCTCAGATGAAGCTGAATTTCTGGCAGATTTCAACTGAGAATTTGAGGATGCGGACTTGCTGGACCTAGATTCCCATCTCCAGTCCCCTCTTTCTACTATTTCCTCGTTAAACAAGGACCTCTCCCGCCAGGTGGCTGCCTCTTCTCCAGATAACCAATCTTTTCATGAGATGATGGTCCAAATCCAAAAGGTCATGGGGTTTTCACCTACCGAACATGATAATGAAAAGATATGGCGGACTATCTAGTACTGCCAGAGGAGCCAGTAATAGTGGTACTCCCATTTATACAAACCTACCAAAATGTTATGCTAGCGGCCTGGAACCAGCCTTCATCTGTTCCAGCCATTCTTAGGAAAGCGGATCACCTTTATCAGGCTCCCCTTGACCTTCCATTTCTTTCTGCTTCCCCGAAGCAGATTCGGTAGTGATCACTGCGGCTCATGATCTTACTAAACAACCGAAGCACACGAGCTCCTTGTCTCCTGATAAGGACTTCAGTAGGATTAATTACCTAGGGAAAAAGGTGTTCCAAAGAGGTACCATGAATCTTAGAATTCTAAATTATATGCCGGACAACTGGCGCTGAGGGTTGAGGCGTGGATGCCACACCTTGCGCCACACTGGCAAACTGGGTTCGGGAATGAGCTTAGGTCGCTGGGGTCGGCCAGGAGGAGGAGGAGGATTGAGCAATGCAGGGACTGCTGTCCTTCTCCAGGCAGGGTGGGGTAGGAAAAAACGCGGCTCTGACAGCTCATGGGGGTGGCTGCAAGCAGCGGGTCGATGGGACGGCACAACCGGCGTCGGACGTGTGGTACATGGGAGCACATACAACAGCGTCATTTATGCCATTGCACGCCCATGCCGGGGAGTAAGGGAATCTACATGGACAAAATCCTTGGCACGCTACATGAATGACGATCCAGCAGCACCGTGCCACTCCGATTCAGAATGCTTCCCCTGGATCCTGACCCCTGGTTTCCGCAGTGGTGGGTAAGTACCCGCCGTGATGCAGCCGATGTGTGGAACGGAGGAGGGGGTCGAGCATGGGCACTTAGAGTGGCACGGGGGCTGTGACCAGATGGATTGGGGGGAAATAATAGGTATCACCCCCCCCTGCCGTGGAGGAAGTAAATGAGGGGAAAAAAAAAAAAAAGAATTCTAAATTATATGGGACACATGGTTAAGTACCAGTGTACTCTATGGTCCTCTGCTATAGAGCTAGTCAATAAATTTGCTCCATCTCAGTAGAAAGATTAGTTATCAATTATTGGCTACTGTACCTACTGGCAGTTCCATATCCCGACACCTACTTTGTTTAGGTTATGAGGCGGTCGATACTTCAGCCCGTATGTCAGCCATGGGGATTAGCCTGCAATGCCATGCTTGGCTTCGTGCCTTGGGTACATTACAGATGTGCAACATAAAGTTGTTAATGCCCCCTTTAAGGGGTCCAAACTTTTTGGTCCATGTACCCAAATGCTTTTAGATGATCTCCAGTTTTCAGGACAGACCCTACGTACAGTACATGGCATGTACCATACCTCACAATCATCTTACCATCCCCAGTCCTCTCATACAAAGAGAGGTGGTAAATACAGAAGCTCATACAGAGGCAGATCCCATGGTCGTTCTCAGCCCTCTTCCAGGACTGCCACTTCTGCCACCAAGGGCTCCGGATCTCACCCTCTGGGTGGAGCTCGCCAGCCTGCTTCCCAGTGGCCAACTGGGGCATGGCCTAGGCTTTCTCGACCAGGCCTCGGAAGCCATGGGTGGTCGTTTTGCCCTCCATATAGAGGCCTGGCAAACGATCACCTCGTATGAGTGGGTACTGCAGATCATTTAGAGGGGTCACACACTGGAACTCGCCTCCATGCCTCCCCCTCCTCCCCCCTCGCTCTGTCTGTTACCCACCCAAACACATTCCCATTCTTCAGGAGGAACTCCAGGCTCTTCTGCTTAAGAAGGCTGTCTATCCAGTCCCTCTGTCAGACACCAACAGAGATTTTATTCCCACTTCTTCCTGGTGCCCAAACAAACTGGAGATCTCAGACCTATACTAGACCTCAGATAACTGAATCTACACATTCAGTACAGGGCAGGGCAAGGAGAGGGATAAACATCCCCCCTCACTCCCAGCCATGTCGCCCGTCGACTACCACCGTTTCTGTGGCTCCTCCGTTGACGGAGAGTCTTCCTACAGCCTCCTCGGCGACAGGGGCTCACACCCTCTCGTCGATGGCACTTTCTAGCACTTTAAATGCTGTGAAGGCTGTGCCTGCTCCTTCAACTGGGGCATATACCCTCTCGTCGATGATGCTGTCAAGAGTCCTAAATTCAGCCAAATACAGGGCTGCTCCGTCAACAGGGGCTCCTCTGCCGTCTAACATTTTTCAGGATAATCGCTCCACAGGATCGTCGACGATATCCTGTGTTCCTCAGGGCAAACCAGTGACTTTTGCCTTACAGCATGCCCCTCTGCCCTCACAGGTGCCATCTTATAGGGGTCAAGTGGACAGAGACCGAGACCCGAGTTTGTTCTTCCCAGGGGCGAGACCTCACTCTACCTATCCCATCCCCTCTATTACCCCTGTTGTTTCTCAAGCCCCGCCTTTTACCCCCCCCCCTCGGAACGGGACATCACCAAGGTAGTAACGCAGGCCTTACACATGATGTATACCCAGCTGTCTGACCCAGGAGTGCTCGAGGATCCTTCCAGTCTCCCTCTCCTCTGGCTAAAAGATTTCACGGTGACAGAGATATACTGTTACCCTAGTCCCCTCCTCCTAACATGGAAGGTTGTTTGTCAGACAAACCTGAGCTACTGGTGAGTATCCCCGGTGATATTGATGAAGAAGACTTCCAAGACTTGAATTTCCTGAATCCAGAGTTCCCCTACTCAGAAATCTCTTCCCTGGATGAGGACATGCCTTTACCAGCTGCCACCTCTCCTCCGGATGACCCATCCTTTAGCGAGATTATGGTCCAAATACAAAAGGTCATGGGGTTCTCTACCACAGAACATGACAAACAATGTAAGGATATGGTAGAATATTTTGAGTTCCCTGAGGAGCTGGCCTTAGTGGTGCCCCCACTGATTCTGACTTACCAGAATGCCATGCTGGCTGCATGGCATCAGCCATCAGCTATTACTGCTGTTCCCCTAGAAGCAGATCACTTATATCCGGCTCCCCTGGATCGTTCCTTCCTGTCGTCCATCCCAGAAGCGGATTCAGTGATAATTACTGCCTCTCATGATTGTACCAAAAGACCTAAGCACGAGAGTTTCTTACCGCCCGATAAAGAATCCCGAAGGATTGACTACGAGGGGAAAAAGGTTTTTGCTTCAGGCAGCTTGAATATTCGAATCTTGAATTATATAATGGCCATATGGTTAAATAGCAACGTACCCTTGGTGCTTCAACCATCGAACGTATCAGTAAGCTTCCTCCCTCCCAGGAGAAGGACAAATTATTAGCCACGGTGTCTACTATCAATTCTGTATCCTGCCACCTGCTCCAGTCTGGTTATGATGCCATTGATTCCTCAGCCTGACTCTCAGCTACTGGAGTCTCTCTTTGTCGCCATGTTTGGCTTCGCGTTTCAGGTTTCGCTCCTGACATACAACATAAAGTGGCTAATGCTCCCTTTCATGGGTCCAAACTGTTTGGGCCAGTACTTAAACATTGTTAGACGTTTTGCAGGCATTAAGCAGAACCCTTCATACAGTGCACAGCATGTACCATACTCCACAGCCAACCTACCATACACAGTATTCTTCCTATTCCAAAAGAGGAGGAAAATATAAGGCCTCTAATAGAGGTGGCTCCCTCAATCATGCCCAGCTCACAAGGGGCACTACCTCCGCCACCCGTGGTTCCCGTGTCCGTCCCTCGGAAGGGTCCGAACAACCCACTGCCCAGTGACGTATCAGGGCTTTCCCCTTGCCTCCTCGACCAGGCCTTTGAGGCGATGGGGTGTCGTTTTGCTCTCCATTTGGAGGCCTGTGAACGATCACGTCGGACTAATGGGTACTTCAGATAATTCAAAAGGAACACACTTTAGAATTTCTTTCTGCTCCACCCATGTTCCCCCCCGCCTTGGACAATCCATTATCCACCGGATTATGTCCCTATCCTTCAAGAAGAATTGAAGGCACTTCTGGCCAAACAAGCTGTTTTACCAGTGACCCTTCCAGATCATCAAACAGGATTTTACTCCCACTTTTTTCTAGTACCCAAGCGAACTGGAGATCTCAGACTGATATTAGACCTGAGACATCTGAACCGATATAGTCAGTACAGACATTTTCGCATAATAACTCTGTCCGCCATCATGCCTATTCTAAAACAAGGACACTGGCTGTGTGCCCTGGTTATGGACGACACCTACTTACATATCCCCATTCATCCTGCCCATCAAAGATTTCTGCGCTTCCACCTTCTGGGTCAAAACCATCAGTTTTGAGCACACCATTTCAGCCTCTCATCAGCCCCAAGTGTGTTCACCAAATGCCTAGTGGTGATAGCAGCAGCCTTATGGGAAAAAAGGGCATTTCATCTTCCCATATCTAGACAATTAGCTAATCAAAGCAGAATCCAAAGAAGCTCTGCTTGCCTCCCTAGCCACTACTCTTAGCATATTCAATGATCTTGGGATAACAGTCAACTGGCCAAAGTCCAGTCCACTCCTGATGCAGTTCTTCCAATACATCGGAGCTATTCTAGATACAGTCACAGCCAGAGCTTATCTTCTGCCTTCTCATCAGGGCACTTGTGTCTCTGGCGTCGCAGATACAGACCCAGAAAATAGTCACGGCCTGACAAATGCTGAGCCTTCTGGGTCATGTCTGCAGCCATCCCAATGGTGGCATTCGCCCACCTTCACATGACACCTGTCCAGTGGACCCTCCAGAATCAGTGGTCTCAAAGAACTGAACAGTTTGACAACAAAATCAGGGTCACTCCTTCTCTGAAGTCATCCCTGAAATGGTGGATAATCAAAACCAATTTATGTCAAGGAATGCCTTTCTGCCGCCCACCCCCATGCAGATGTTAACTACGGATACTTCCCTGGCTTTATGGGGTGCGCATTTAGGTCCTTATCAGACCCAAGGCCAGTGGACTGCCTCTTCCCATCATTCTTATATCAATCTCCTAGAGATGAAAGCGGTCCGTCTCGCCCTTCAGGCATTCCAGCCCTACCTCACGCCAGGACCATTGCTGATTCAGTCAGACAACACTGCAGTGGTGTTCTGCCTCAGCAAGCAAGGGTGCACAAAATCGCCCACCCTCTGCGTGGAGACCCTTGCTGGCTGGAAGGCAGCCATCAGACAAGGCCTAACACTAACGGCCATCCACCTGCCGGGACAGTGCAGTCTGTTAACGGACAGGCTAAGCCACCATTCATCCACTTACAAATGGACACTTCACAAAGAAGTACTCCAAGAAATCTTCGACCTCTGGGGAACTACACAGCTGGATCTGTTTGCCTCTCCTGTCAACTACTGGCTCCCCAGTTACTTCTTCATTATCCTGAGCAACGAGGGAAGATCTGTAGATGCCCTCTCCCAGCCTTGGACAGGACTTAACTTATATGCATCCCCCCGCCAAATCTCTCTTACAACGGACTCTATTAAAACTCCACATAGAGCCAGCCCCCATAATTCTAATAGCACCAATGTGGCCTCGCCAACCGTGGTACCCACTACTACAACAACTGTCAGAGACCCCATTCAGTTGCCAATCAGGCCAGACCTCCTGACTCGGTGTCAGGGATCCCTCCTGCACCCCAGCCTGCTGAAGACTCTTCATCTTCACGCTTGGCTCCTGAGGACACATTCATAAATAGACTTCAAGTGTCCTCTCCTATTGCTAACATTCTCCTGGCTTCTCATAAGCCAGCAACTAGAGAAACATATAATTCCAAATGGAAACAGTTTTCCATATGGTCGACCCCTGGACCCGTACTCATGTCCACTGACGCGGGTCTTAGACTACCAGGCCTCATTATCAGAATTGGGCTTAAATTACTCCTCCATCAAAGTCCACTTGGCTGCCATCTCGTCCTTCCATGTACCCTTCGATGGCAAATTGTTGTACCAACATCATTTAGCCAAGATGTTCTTGCGAGGAATGCTACATATTAAGCCTTCTATTAGACGTCCCACTCCTGGGAATCTCAATTTCATTATAGAAAAACTGACCCTTGAACCTTTCAAGCCAGCAGCCACCTGTGATCTCCGCTTCCTTTCATGGGAGACATTATTCCTAGTGGCTGTTACTGCAGCTCGCCGTATTTCCGAGCTTAATGCCCTTGTGTAGGGAACCTTACTTGATTTTTCACAAGGACAGGGCAGTCCTTTGTACCAACCCTTCCTTCCTTCCTAAAGTTGTCTCTGAACATACTCTAAATCAGTCTTTAGAGCTCTTGGTGTACTGCCCCGAACGCTCCAATCCTGGCGAACATCTATTACATACATTAGATGTCCATCGTATCCTACACTAATCGTACTCTGTCGATCAGGAAAACTTCTGTTGTTCGTCACCTTTACCTCTGGCAGACAAGAGCTTCCTGTTGCTAAACAAATCCTGTCTTCATGGTTAGCGAATTACCTTTTGTTACAAAAAGTACAACAAGACTTTGCTAGGGCCTGTCCAGGCACACTGTACTAGAGCTATGGCCACAACTGCGGCTTGCTTCAAAGGTGCCTCCATTTCAGACATCTGCAATGCAGCTACCTGGTCCACAATCCATACCTTCACAAGGCATTACAATCTGGATATTGCCTCAGGACGAAGGACGGCCTTCAGCCATGCAGTCCTACAAGGTCTCCTATCATAAAGCTGGAGGGGGGATTCAGGGGAGAAAGGAGGAGGTGCTACTTTACTGAGAGGGCGGTGGAGCCATGGAATGCGCTGCCCAGGGGGCTGGTGGAGGCAGAGATGGTGGAGGGGTTCAAGAGAGGGCGGGACAGGTACAGGGGAAGGGTTCTGGAAGCAAAGTTCAGTGCATCGAGAATATCCAGGACTGGGAAGGGAGAAGCCAGAGAAGGCGAGGGGGGCAGCAAGGTCAGCTCCCATTGTGGGGGCTGACCAAACAAGCAGACACGAAAGACCATTAGGCCTGTTCTGCTGGCATTTTAGTATGTTAGTATAATTGTCCTCCCATATTTTTGTGTTTTTTCCCCAATTGTTTAACCAGATGAGGCACACTAAGCTGAAAGCTTGTTTACAGGTGCAACCTGGGAGCACAGGGAAGTTAAGTAACTTGCTCAGGGTCACACAGTATGCAAGTGGGGCTATAGGATTCTAACCCAGGTCTTCGGATTTGCAGCTCAGAGCCTTAATCCGCTGCGCTATACTGCCTCCGCGACATGGACGTGACTGCTGGGGAATCTCCCAGAAGTAACTGCCTACTGCAAGAAACCATTTCGTTGAAGACCGTACAGTTACGTAACATCTTACCGTAACAGTAGATCTTCGAGGAATATCTCTTGCAGTAGGTGCAATCCAATCCTTTATCCCCCTCCTTCTCTAACAGAGCAAATTCTGGTCCAGTGACTTAGGGTTGGAACCCCTTGGTACCTCGGTTTCCCCTTGGTTCTCCCCTTTGCAAGCTGAATCCAGTGGGGGGAACTGAGGATACCAGGGACTGCCCACACTTGTATAGGAAGCAGGACATGATGTCATGTGTGGGCGGTCCCTGGTGAAAATTGCTAGAAGAAGCTGCCGTGCAACAGTGCCCTCTGCTGGAATCTCCCAGAAGTAATTACTTACTGCAAGAGACATTCCTGGAAGATCTACTGTTACAGTAAGATTTTATGTAACTGTACTTTCTAGGAGTGGTATATAGTTCACAATCCACGCCACATAGCCAGCCTCCCCTGACAAGTGGCACACTAATTCCTGCTTCCAGCATGCAAGATGTGACGGCGCAGAGGTGAGGGATGTACCGCCTGGGTGGTGGGAGGAACTTAGCTTGAAGTTTCAATAAATCAGCCCATTCCATTGGAACTACCTATGTGTAAATCTGAACTATATAAGATTTATTGAACTATAGTTACAATTGAGTAACTTGTTTTCTAGGGGCATGGATATGGTTCACTATGGCCACTTCCACTGGAACGTTCTGATTGGTCAGACCTCTGTCAGATAAGCTCCTCCCACTACCTGCTCAGTATATCCCCTAACTTTGCCCTGTGGTGTCAGATCTTTCTTTCCACTGAAATAAAAGTCCACCTGCTTCCCAGCTTCCACTTATGGGTAGTGTGCCATAGGCTAACTTTGTCTTCAAAATTTCTTCAATTTAATTACCTTGGCCGGTGCACTGGATGCCGCACCTTGCGCCATGCTGGCGACCCGGGTTCGGGAATGAGCTTGGGTCATCGGGGACAGAGAGAATTGAGCATCTGGAGGACAGCTCTCTTCTCCTGTCTTGGGAAAGGTGGGTGGATGATTCCACAGCGTGAGCGGCTCCTAGCGGAGGCTGGGAGTGCCACAGTCTGGGGATCACACAAGTCGCAAGGGGAGGAGCCTCGGCAGCTGGTCGCGGGCTGGATGCGGGAGCGCGCCTGGCAGCACTGAATGGCATTGCACATTCGGGCTCCTCTGGGGGGAGCTCCAGAACAGGGAAAACCACCCATTGGCTGGGGGGTAGACGTCGCTTGTCCCCACCTCCACTGCCGAATCCTGCCCACTGCAACCTGGTCCCAACATTGTCTCCGCCTCATGGAGCGCCAGAAGAAACTGCCGAGGAGCAGAAGGTGATTTCACCGGGACTTGGGGAATGGCTCCATCGGTGTGTCGGGTGAGTCGAGAATACAGGCACAGATGGGAGGATCTCATGCGGGAGGGGATAAGGTTGGTAGACTGAAGAAACCCCAGTCGGTGGTGACCAGAGGGAAAGAGAATTGGAAAAAAAAAAACTTAATTACCTTATTCACTAAGTTGCTTCAACTGTCCTTGTCAATTTATAATGAAACAATGGAAGCCAGGGTTCAAAATTTTGTGTTCAGTGTTGGCAGAAAATGTTGGTCACCAATCCGCACGGCACGTGTATGTACTGTCTGGGCAGGTAACACCACGTGGCCGGATGTGGCCTTTGCAACAGCATGCTTCCTCAGTCCCACAAGGACAGGAAGCTCCAGCTCTTGCTGGGTCAGTGGATCAGCCTTTGGAACAGAATCCAAAGGACCGCCCTAAAGGCCAGAAGAAGGATTCGGTTATGGCCAGGTCAGCCCAACAACTTGCGGTCTTTGAGGCAGAAGCATCAACAGCAACGGCGGGCACCTCCTCAGTCTAGGTGCTGTTCCCGGTTAGAGTCCGTGTCTGAGGATCATTCTCTGGAAGAGTCTGGAACATGTGCAGCATCAATGTTCATAGGGAGTATACGTGTTACCTCCCTGCTTGTTTATGTAATACATGGTTGTGGTGTTGTCTACTCAGACTTGCACCACCTTCCTTTTATATGAGCGGCAAAGGACTGTGGAGGTAGCTAAGCACAGAGGCCATGAAAGTGTGGAGCCTAGCCTACTCGCTGCAGGTCTCCCTCTGCCATCCATCCGAAGGCAAGGACAGTGTCCTGGAAGACTCATTCAGCAGAATCAGCCAGAGCCACCACGAGAGGTCTCTAAACAAACCGGTCCTGCAAACAGTTTTTAGAAGGTGGGGCACTCCAGAAATACATCTCTTCGCCTCACCAGAGAACTATCAGTTGCCCCAGTTTTGTTGTAGGCCCCAGCTCAAGAAACAGTGCCACTGGATGCCCTGGTGCTGTATTGGTCGGGGAACTTCCTCTGTGCCTTCCCTCCCTTTCCTCTACTGCTCAGGGTCCTAATTAGATGGCTGAGCCAACCAGTATCTATGGTACTGGTGACCCCAGATTGGGCCAGACAGCCATGGTACTCTCTCCTGCTAGCCCTATCAGTGACACAGCCAATCCACCTTCCTCAGAGGCACAATCTTCTAACCCCTCACAGGGCAGAGTTCTGTTTCCAAACCTCAAGTCTCTCCATCTCAAAGCCTGGCTCTTGAAGACCTAGAGTTCTCGACTCTGCAGCTCTCTGAGGAAGCCCTACAGGTCCTCAGCATTTCTAGGAAACCCTCTACCAGAATGACCATGCTTCCAAATGGAAGAGATTCTCCCTGTGGTGCAAGCAGAAGGATATAAATCCCTCTCAGGCTAGGCTGCCAGCACTCCTGGATTACCTGGTACACCTCAGTTCATTGGGAGTCGGGCCCTCCACTCTCAAGGTCCACCTGTCTGCCATTGCAGCATAGACTTCGGCTGACAAAGAAGGGTCAGTGGCCTCCCATCCCATCTTCAAGTTCTTTAATGGACTTATTCACCTTCATCCACCCCTCAGGGAGCCAGTCCCTCCCTGGGATCTGAACATTTGCATAGCTAGGCTCATGAAACCCCCCTTTGGGTCCTTGGCAACTGCAGACTTAAAATATGTCACCTGGAAAGCCGTCTTCCTTGAAGCCATTACTTCTGCCTTATAGTGACCAACTACATCTCCTTCCACAGGGACAAGGCAATGCTCTGGACCAATAGGAAATTCCTTCCCAAGGTGGTCTTGGAATTTCATTTGAACCAATCACACTCTCTACCGGTCGTCTTCATTGAACATTCCAGCTCAGGTGAGTGGAAGTTGCATAGCGTGGATGTCAAGTGAGCACTTAGCCACTACCTTGGCTGAACCAAGGCCTTAAGGCCACAGCGCACGCAGTTGTTCCTCACCAGTAGCGAGGTGGGAAATGGCAGACAAGCTTCTAAAAGAACCATTGTAGGGATTGAAATTGGCACCAACAAACAAACCAAATGCTGGCAGCTTTTGTGTTGGGCTAGTAAGATTTTCCTTTAACTAGCCCTGCCGGTTTTACTGGAGAAGGTAACATTTCAGTATGTACATCAGCTGGGGTAGTGGATTTTTCTAGCCACTAGCCCTGCTGGCTAGTGGCTGCAAAACTTAATTTCTATCCCTGCATTGCACTCTGGATTGTCGCCTGCATTCAGTTTTGCTACACTAAAGTTGGCAAACAACCAACTTAGGGCCTCAGGGCACACACTACATGGGGTACAGCTGCCTCAGTGACAGCTGCAAGGGACATTCTCCTACTGTATATCTGCAAATCAGCTACCTGGAGAACTGCACATACCTTCACAAAGCACTACTGCCTGGACATCCAGTCCAGAAGTCATGCCAGGTTTGGCACAGCAGTCTTGCAGAACCTTTTCCCCAAGTAGGTTCTGTACCCTACCTCCCAGGGTACTGCTTGGTAGTCTGCATTAGTTAAGCATACTGAGGGATTCCTGGGGTTTGAAGAAAATATTACTTACCGTAGTAATGTTGTTTCTTCCAGTGGATCCTTAAGTATGCTTAAATTTCCCATCCTACCAGAACCAGAAAATGGGTCTCAACTTCTGCATCCCTGCTGGTCAGTTCTTGTCCTGTGATTTGGTTATTAAAATAATAATTGACATTTTCAGTTGTGTTTTCACTGTTAACCAGTGTTTTTGTTTACCCCTGTTGGGGACTTAATTCTTGTTGGAATAGCTTAATTACAAGGGTTTTGTATCTAATTAGGCTTTGTAATGAATCTGAGCATTTTAGAAAGCAGCAGCACCTAGGAGCAACAGTTTAAATTGTGACACGAGCCAATGATACATTCCATCATTTACATACGTTCCGTTCTTTCTGGGGCAGTTAGGCATAGAAGGCTAACAGCATTAGTTAAGCATACTGAAGGATCCCATACAAGAAATGTTACTATGGTAAGTCATTTTTTCTTTTGTGCCCTCCCCTGCACATCCCAGGACACTGCTGGTGGAATGCTTTTGTGAGGCTCTGCACCCCAGGCCTTGTGTACGTCTTCACTCCCTTCTCCTTGATCCACAAGATGGTGGTCAAGATCTGGAAGGACGAGGTGCAGATGATCCTGATAGCTCTAGACTGTCCAAGGCAGTTCTGGTACCTGGATCTCCTTAGCTTCAGCAGCAGACCTCTGTGGAGACTGCTTCTCCACCTGGATCTGCTGACCAAACTTCAGGAGATGTTCCTCCACCCGGACCTGCAGTCCCTCCACCTCTTGGCCTGGTTACTGAGCAGTTAGAGTTGCAGGTCTTGGGTCTCTTTGGTGATGTGCTGCACATTGTGGAGGCCTCCTGAAAAGAGTTGACTTGCAGATGCTGTGCTTTTTAGTGGAAGAGATTTTCCATTGGTGTTAGAGCAAGGAGCTTGATTCCCTTGCCTGCCCTGTGGCTAGCATCCTGAGCTAACACCTCTCTTTCCCAGTTGGGACTGCAGGCTAAGACTTATATAAGGTGCACCTGGCAGCCATCTTTGCTTACCAGGCGTGGGCTGATAAGCTTTCGGTGGCCCAGGAGAAGGTGGTCGGGCAGTTCTTCAAGGGCCTAGACCACTTGTCCCCTCTGGTGCATAAACTACGTCCACTGTGGGACGTACTGCTGGTATTGGCTATGCTCATGGGCAAGCTTTCAAGCCATTGCACAGGTGGAAGATATAACACCTATTGTGGAAGACGGCCTTCCTGGTAGTTATCATGTCAGTCAGAAGGATTAGAGCGCTCCAGGCGCTATCAGTGGAGTCTCCTTACCTGATCTTGGACAGGGACAAAGTTGTCCTTCACCCCAACTCTAAGTTCCTCCCAAAGGTGATATTGTAGTTTCACCTTAACCAGATAATTAACCTTGGTATACTTTATGAATCCATCTTTGGAGCCCGACTGTAGGCTCCACAGGCTGGATCTGTGGAGAGCGCTGTATTTTTGTAAGGAGCGTACGACTGGAGTTCAGGGACGGTGTGGTTGAAGGATAACACAGACAACAACAGATTGGTGCAACACACCACAATGTGGCTTTATTTTCTTAAAAAATCAGGATAAAATAATTAACTCCAAAATAAACCAAATGCTTTACAGAATTGCACCCTGGCTCACTTTCCTCAGTGACCACTGGGAATAACCTTAAGCAGTGGTATATCCCTTCTTCAGTATATCAGTTTGCAGCAACAGACTACGTACATCTTTCTTCTGCACTTGGTCAGCACCTACTAACCCACTGATCTATCTTTCCTGTGGAAATGATCCATCCCCTATGTTGGTCTTGTGTATTTGGGTAATGGTGAGCCTAAATTAAACAAAAAACCAAAAAAACAAGCAAAAGGCAAAGAACCTCTGTGCATAAGCACTGAAGCAAGGGTTACCCCAAAGGCATAGGCACTAAAGGCAAATTTCAAAGAAATACAAAATCACACATACCCCATAATACAAAGCATCAGGGAATGTATTAAAGGGATACGTGATGGCTAGGTGTGTGATACAGAATATATCTGAATGAGTGGCAGTTGAGCTCAGGGAATATCATGAGTAGCGTGGTGGAGCCATGAGTGATGGTTCCCTGAGCTCACTTGCCACAAGTTCAGATATATTCTGTATCACACACCTAGCCATCACGTATGCCTTTTATAGTATAGGACTGTGTTTTGTGCTGTTTTTTTTTGTTTGAAGATATCATCACAGTGTGATATCTGGAGTCATCACACTGTGATGGTGTCATCACAGTGTGATATCTGGAGTTATCACACTGCAGTGAGAGTATATGTTTTTATCTAATGTTATCTGCTCACTCCTCTTGTATAAATGCAATTATATGACAGGTATCTGCTCTTAGCCAATCATAATGCAGAATACCTGAGAGTTATTCTCCTACACACTACTTCCAAAAAGCCCCAGAGTCGGTTATTCGCCGAAACCCCTCCCACAGAGTCATTTAGTCACTAAAACCTTGCCCACAGTCGTTTAATCGCAGCTTAAGAAACCAAAGCTAAAAAAAAAATGGCGTCATATCGTCCGAGCTTCCATGTCGGTTGTTACAAAACACATAAACATTAGATTAATAAACATACAGGCACACATTTTCAAATTACAAAGCAGAAAGGCACATTTACACAACTTCTCACACTTTTTTATACAAAAACTCCTCTAGAAAATCACCGTCCCATTCTCGGACAAACATACCGTGCTGACCACTCCCCCAGTCTCACCACAATGACAGTAGACACAAGCGCAGTGAAAACAGTCCACGGTTATTTTAGTTAAAAAAATAAATAAATACCGGAGTTGTTTTTATAAATGGGACTCTTAACGCTCAACCAGAACTTGCTCTCTCTGCAGCTCTTTCACCTCCGTCACTGATATTTCACATTCACCGGAGAAAGAGTCCCACTTACATGAAAGTCGCCTCCATTTCCCGGTTTCAACCACTCTGCACAACCGCAGTACCGTAATTACCTCCAACACTGTCTGGAAGCCACTAATTACTAAGAAATGTAATCATACCTGAAACCCTACCAGCTCATTCCAAATGCAATCCACATGAAAAAAAAATCACGATCATTGTGTCTCCCTCCGCTCCCTCCACAATGCTGCTGCCTGACTGGTGCTGCGTATAGAAACAGAAAGCACTGAAAAACACCACTCCATGAAAATTACCATATTTCTCAACCACTCCTACAAAACCAACTCCAACTCATATAATGGTAATAACATTCAGTTAGTTGGAGTACATTCGCAATAAACGGCTTCTGTGATGATTAAACACCTTGGCATTTAATCATCCACAGAAGCCGGTTATTGCTTATTATACAATGGCAAGAAAGAATCCTGGTCTCTGATTGGTCAGTCTGGGACTGGACCCATGATGTTATCCCAGCACAACATCACAGGTCTAGTCTCAGCTCTATGAACCAATATGGAGCATGAGCATGTGCTCTTTTTTTTGCATTTCCTCTTAAGGAACAAAAATATTTTTCCACACTAATAAAAACATTCTTTAAAATTATTTTTTTATTTTATATATAACGAGCCATTGTATAATAGCGATAATGCCCTCAAGGGTGTGTGTCGTTTGGGATAATGTCACGCCTCAGGTATTGGATGCACTCAGTCTACGGCCTCGTGCCAACCACCTGAGACGTGACGTTATCCCAGCACGACACACACCCTGTCGGGCATTATTGCTTAAGTATACTCCAACTAACTGAATGTTATTACTTAAATCACCATGAAATTTTAGGCTGGTTCAGCTTCAAGTAGGAATGAATGGTGCCAATAAACTGTGCTTAATAACAATAGTTTAAACAACCGCAATTTCTTTTTATCTAGCACTCTAACTATATCAACCCCCTTCTCCTGCAAGATAAACCTAATCAGTTTCAACAAGGTTGCAGGGTTTATAGGGCACTGTTTTCAAACAACATGACGTTTCATTTTATAAAGCACCTTGCACATTATTAATGCACTGCCAGCACTTTATGTATGAAAGTACCTTAAGCACTTTATCTTTCTTCATATAAAGCACATGTGGTTCTTTATTAAACAGTAAGCAAGCTTGGCATTTTTCGAAGGTGTACATATTTATTCAGGTCCCAGCCTTCTTCCTATATACATACTGTATTTGCTTATAGTCATATCTGTTATTTCCTTAGAAAGGCATATGGCTTCTGGTGATGGACGGAATGGTGAACAAGAAACAAAGGAAGAAAACAAATTTAGGAAGGATACAAAAAGACTTCCATAGGTGGCCAACCTACTGCAGTGTTAGAAAAAGAACAAGATAGTTTTCTAGAGGTACTATTTCAACAGATTGTACAGAAGGAAGGGGAGAAGATTGAAAATGTCCCTAACTGCTACACAAATTTCCTGGTTAGAGCACAGCTCTACCACAGATAGGCTCACCAGCTGTTTGTCACAGACCAGCAGCAAAGTGGATGATTGGCAGGTGGATCACATCCTGTATTGACCTCTGCTACAGGTTAGTTGGTAGGGAGCCTCCTGTAGGGCTTGGGTTCATTCCACCAGAAACACCGCTGCCTATGTGGCTGCTTCCAGGAATGCTCCTATCCAGGAAATCTGCAGGGCTGCTGCCTGGAAGTCGGCATACACCTTCATTACCCACTACCGCACCGACCTAGAGTCGTGCCGGAATGCTAGTTTTAGGACCTTGGTTCTCCAATCTCTGTTCACCAATTGGGGGTGCACTCCTTGCCCCCTCCTCCCAGAGAACTCTTAGGAGTCTGCCAGTGTATGGATAATGAAGTATATCCATGCCCCTAAAAAAATTGGTTACTCACCTGTGACTGTAATTCTATGAGTGGTTTATGCATATGGTTTACATTCACGCAGCCCATCTGGCCTCCCCTGGCAAGTGGCTCACGGATTCCTGCTTTCCAGCATGCAAAGATCTGAGATCACGGGGCAGAGTCAGGGGATATACCATCTGGGTGGTGGGAGGAGCTTAACTTGGACATCCAGCCAATCAGACTGTTCAGTGGAACTGCCAGTGTGTGGATGTGAACCATATACCACTCCTAGAAGTACGCTTATAGTTGAGTAACCTATCTGTCTGGTCTCTTCCCCTCTCCCCAAACCAAACTCTCTACCTTGGGAATGACCTTGTCAGGAGTCACCCCCAGGAGGCAGCAATTCACCTTCCCATCTGGGTATGTGACACAGACCACCCCGTTAGTAACTCTTGCTATGGAATCCCTTATAACAAGGACCCTCTTTCAAACTCTTCAAACTCCCCAATGATTTCTGCCCTGCCCCCTCGCTCTCTGCTGAATGTCATCAGGTAATAACTCTTCTATGCTGTATGCATGTTATATCTAATTAGGCTCACCATTAATCCAAAATGAAATTATTTCTCTAAACAACAGCTCTTAAATGTGGAATATTATTTATTTCTATATACAGGCATTACAGATGCATGAAATTATTAGTACCCTTTAGTGTAAAGTTGTTTCTTTGTGTTTCCTTAGGGCATGGGATCAGAATATACAGAACACTTTAAGCGAAGTAAAGCTCATCTTGCATATGTGGATAGGTTTATTCTACACCAGAGCAAGTAATATACTCAGTGCCACCAACAGAAATGTTGTGGAACACAGCAATCCTGCAAAATATGTGTCGATAAACACTCTCCGTGATCCGGTTCCATGGTCTCAAGATAGCGAAAGCCAAGGAGGTCCCCCAGTTACAATTATCTCTTCCGACAGTGATGGTGATGGCGGTAGAGATGATGATTCTGCTGATGAACAATGTATTGTGGACTCCTTAGCATCTAGTTCAAGTACTAACTTTTGGGCTGACCAAAGCTTGGCTTCTGAAGATAAAGCTGGACAACAAACCATTGATCCAGTAGGTTGTTCCAGTACTAACTGTACAGATCAGGTAAGAATGATTTGCAAATGGCATTGGTGTAGATGTTATGTATTCTTGTGTATCAGCCAACTCAGAATACTCGACGAGTGATGCTTTTCTGTCTTTTGTGCTTCTGTCACATTTATTTCATTTCAGGTTATAAAATGGGGAGAGAAAATCCTTTGTTTTGATTGGTTCTTACCTGTGCATCAAATCTGTTCGATGCACAAGTAAGAAAAAATACTGAAAAGCAGGACCGCATTACAATGAAGCAAAAATCAGAGTGCCATTAGAACATTAATTTTTAAATTCCAGCATTTTTTTCCACCATTGGGACTTGTAGGTTGACCGCCTGGAGATTTTCCTAGTCCCCACAGTTCCATTAGCTGGTTATACAGTCTGACCCCCTAGGAGTCGCTAGTGAGCCATCCAACTTCTTCCCTCTTTCCTTAGTGTCTCTCTTCTACAGTGTGTCTTGTCCTCCTATCCCAGCCTATCTTCTCCTTGTGGGGCCCTTTAGTATCGCCAGCTTCCACGCTGCCTGAATTAACTGCTGCTCCCAGTCTTGAATCCTCTACACCAAAGGCAGGCATCCTACCACTGCGTTATTCTCCCAGCCCTCTCTCCTCACATACCTTTGTGATAACTATAGGCTCCAGCTTTGTTCCCTGGACCACTCCACTCCTTATTCTACCTTGGTGACCTCTCCCCCCCTTTTTTTTTGTACTCCCCTCCTGTACTGTCACACCGGCTGTGACACACTATCCTAACTCGCCCACCCCTTATTAGGAGAACCCACCCTCCTTCATGCAACTCCAGTATAACTGCAATGTGTGTATGTCTTGTAATACCCTCTCTCTTCCTAATTGTTGGGCTGCCTTTCACCTTAGACCTTGTCCCCATCTCAGCCTGCCCACAACCCTCGATCTCGCTGACCCCTAATACATATGATGACATGTGCCCCTCCATCACGATGACAACTACCCCATCTAAGACAATGCCTATTCTATGGGCATCCAGACTAAGCCCTTACATTACCTATCCCATTTCACCTATGCTACCAAACCTGGTCATATTTATTACCTGCTCTGAGAATTCCAGGGGTAACACATGATATTACTTCGAGAGGGCCCTTGCAGAAGGTATTCACATATAGGACTGGCCCGCCAGGTGTTGGGACCCCACGGAAGAATTTCTAGCTAGCAGTCTCTGCAGGGGACTGCCCCCACGTCAGGTGACTGGCGTCATACGATGTCGGTATAAAGGGGCAGTCTCCCACGCCCGCCTTCCAGTTCTTTCCCACCGTCGACTTGTGAAAGTTCCTTGCGGTAGAGTTCAACATTCGTCAGTCGTTCGGTCTAGTTTTCGGACCCTTTTGTTCTCTGTTTCTCGATCATATCTATCGATTCACCATGTATGTCATCCCCAATGCCCTCCGAATCACATAAAAATAAGTGCGACTCGTGTGGCTCTCAACTGCCACACAATGACGACCATTCTGTGTGCCTCTTCTGTCTGGGCCCAGACCAGCCCATGGAGAAGTGCCAACACTGCCAAAAATTTAACTCCACTACCCGGAAAGGAAAGCAGCAGTCCCTGGAAGCCTATACCCTCAAGAAAAGAATGGCATCCATGGAGAAGGAGGTAAAGAAATTAAGGCAGGCATTCACTTCCCCCGAAGGTCACAAGGAGAAGCATCGGGAGCGGGAAATGGCTTCCATGGCAGTCATAACTCAAGGGGATCACTCCACAGCAGCCGTCTTGGTGGTATCCAGGAAGGTGTGCGCCCCCCCCCCCCCCATCTGGCTCGGGCCCTTCGGGAGCCTCCAGGGCAGAGGAGACCTCTGCTCCCATGAAGGCCTCTTCCACCACGCAGTCTTCGGGTCAGAGCGGGTCCGGTAAGTCGGACACCGGCATCACCGATGTCCACCCGGACAAGGCAGCTAAGCCGCTTGCCCCTTTGGGGTGGGGGGGCGCCCAGCCAAACCTTCGCCCAACAAGGCCGCATCTCCAGCGCGACCTTCCTCTGGCAAGGAATTCGATAAATCGGACGTTGGCTTCACCAGCGCCGCCCGGATCGACTGATAAGCCAGGCGCCGACCCACTGATCCCACCCATCCAGGAGCCTGCGGACCATAAAGATCAATCCGGCGCCCCAGGCTCTCCGCAGCGCATTGCGTTGCCTTCTGAGGTCCTTGCGTCCCCTCTGCCGACCCCTGGAGATTCTAATTCTCCCTCCCCAGTCATCCCAGAGGACCTCATGACACTGCCGTTGGGGCCCCCTCCTTCGGGACCCGATACCCTGACGCCAGACCCTCAGACGCTGACTCCGTCGCCAGCATACCCAACACCAGCCGACGTCCCCTTGCCAGACAGCGTTCCAACACCGGGCCCGACGCCCCCGGGGCCAGCATTACCTTTACCTGACCCACTAGCTGGGCCTCTGCAAGGGTCCCTCTGCTCCGTCAGAGCCCCTGGCTCCTGAGTATCTGACACCTCAATATCTGGTGCCACAGTATCCGGCTCCTCCATACCCGACGCCACAATATCTGGTGCTGCAGTAGCCGACGCCAGGTTACCCGCCGTCAGGTTATGGATACTCCTTTTACAGATATCCTCAGTATCCGTATCCTCCTCCTCCTCCACCGCCACCTACTCCCCAGCTGCCGTCAGACGTGAAGGAGACCCTGGCCTCCTGGTGGGCTGAGGCCAAGACTCAACTCGCCAGAGAGGTCAAAAGTCGTCTACCGATGCCAGACCCTTCACAGGATCCCCTACATTGGAGGCAGGAAACTCCCTCCCCCCCCACCTGAAACCAGAGGAGAGCCTGCCGCCCGGGTTGGGGAGGACATGTGCCCCCGGGAACTCCCTAAAGGGGCCGTCCCTTCCCCTCCTAGGGAGGAGTCTTCCTGTTCTTCGTCGGATGTGTCTGACTCGGACTCAGACACTGGATGCTCTGATCCTGATAACAAGCCACATACTCCAGGTCGCCCCAGGCCAAGGACCCCTCTGAAGTCTGCTCCGGAGGATCCCTCCTTTCTGGAGTTACTGAGGAAAATCCAGGAAGTCCATCAGTGGCAATCACTGGAGCCAGACCCACAGCGTAAAAAGCTTGCTGCTCATTTGGATCTGCCCGAGACTGCTAATACGCTGATTCCACCCTGGATAGAGCCTCATGCTGACCTTGTTTCCACTATTTGGAAACAACCTTCCGCATTAGCCCCCCTTCCGGGGAAGGCAGACCAGCTATATCAGGCTCCTGAGGACGTAGATTTTTTTAACCTACACCCCAAGGCGGATTCGGTCATCATTAGTGCTGCTGACGGCAGCTAACCCAAAACACCTCAGCTCGTCCCCACCTGACAAGGAATCACGGCTTCTGGACCAGTACAGGAAGAAGATCTTTTCCTCTTCTACCCTGGGTATCAGGGCCCTGAACTGTGTGACACATATGGGGGACTTTCAGAAGACCATCCTTAGTCAGGTGGAATCAAAATTGGACTCCCTTCTTGAGTCTCAGACTAAGCTGGAAGAGGCAGATCTTGACCGTTACGCTCGTTTGGCCAGTTGGCACATGTTTCGTGCCACTTACGACGCAGTGAACACAGCCGGAAGGAGCTCGGCTTTCACTGTAGGTTTACGGTGTCATGCCTGGCTCCGTGTGTCAGGATTGGTCCCTGAAGTGCAATCCGCTATCCAGGATGCTCTCTTCAGGGGTTCAGTGCTGTTCGGAGGTGATGTCAAGGACATCATTACCGATCTGCAGGAGAAGGGCACTGCACTCAAGTCTGCAGATTCTATGTGCAGGCCCCCTCAAGGGCAGTGGCTTCCTTTTTTGTAGATGAAACCGACAAAAACCAAAACCACAGAGCAAACGGGCCAACAGGCGTTGGGCCCCTCCAGCAACCAAGCCTCCCCCTAGCAAAAAAGCCACGGGAGCCTTGGCTGTTGCGCTGCCCCACACCTCCTAACTCCCCACCTCTCTCACTGCCTCTGGAGGCTCCACAGGAACTGGTATGGGGAAGATTCTCCTTCCATCTGCCGGGCTGGGAGAGGATAACGTCAGATGCTTGGGTGCTGCAGTTGATATCAGCAGGATACTCTATCAAGTTTCTTCAGAAACCACCCTGAAGACCACCACCCTGGTCATCTTACTCCTCGCAACATCTTCCTCTGGTCCTAGACAAAATCACCTCCCTTCTCTCGAAGGCGGCGATAGAACCAGTCCCCAGCCGTCTTTGGGGGACAGGTTACTACTTGCGTTTCTTCCTGGTTCCAAAGAAGACTGGAGATGTGAGGCCTATTCTAGACCTCAGTTCCCTCAATATGTTCATGGAGTACAAACGCTTCAGAATGCTCTCTTTACAAAGCCTTCTACCACTCCTTCGGCAGGGACAGTGGCTGTGCGCTTTGGACATGCAGGATGCCTACCTGCATATTCTCATATGCCCGTCCCACTGCAGATTCCTCCCAGCTTTTGTTTTCAGGGGGACCACTACCAGTTTAAAGCCCTCCCATTTTGTCTTTCCTCTGCCCCCTGAGTTTTTACCAAATGCCTGTCTGTGGTAGCGGCCCACCTGCATACCCATAGAGTTCAGGTATCCCCGTACATGGACAATTGGCTCCTGGCAGCCCCGTCCAGGGAGGAACTCCTGCACTCTTTTCCTTACCCTGCAGGTTTTCGCCAGCCCTGGGTGTCACCATCAACCAGGCAAAGTCTCATTTGGTCCCTTGCTAGCACCTCCAGTTTATAGGGGCGATTCTGGCCACAACCATAGGCAAAGCCTTTTTGCCTCCGGACAGTGTAGACACCCTCCAGACTCAGGCCTGTCTTCTGTCCAGTGGCAGGAGGGTTAGTGCCAGGTCAGTCCTTCGCCTCCTCGGGCTAATGGCGACTGCCATTCTGACAGTCCCACATGCTCGGCTCCATATGAAGATCTCTCAGTGGATGCTTCGATCTCAGTGGGACCAAACCCTGGACAATCTAGACCAAGAGGTACTAGTTTCCGATCTCATGATCAGGGACTTACAATGGTGGATGGCGCCGGAGAACCTATGCCTGGTAGTTCACTTCAATATCAACACTCCCCACAGGCGATGACGACAGATGCATCATGAGAAGGCTGGGGAACCCATCTCAGGTCTCACAAGACTCAGAGCAGCTGATCCAAGTTTGAACAAATCTTGCAACAGCAGTCCTTTGTGCCCTTCAGGCTCTACACTCCATTGTCCTTCCCAGTCATCTCTTCATACAAACAGACAACATGTGTGTAGTCTGGTATCTCAACAAGCAGGGAGGAACATGTTCCTACCCTCTGTGCTGGGAAGCTATGAGAGTTTGGAGTTGGGTGCCCCAGTATCACCTTCACTTGACTGCAATTCACGTTCCGGGAGTGGAAAACACACTTGCGGATCAATTCAGTCGGTCCTCAGCCAGGGCACATGAATGAGAATTGGATCAAGAAGTCGTAAACGACATCTTTCTGCATTGGGGAACACCTCAGATAAACCTCTTTGCTTCTCCCCAAAATGCAAAACTTCCCGCCTTCTGCTCGCTTCCAAGGCGCGACGTTTTTTGGCGGGACGCTTTGTGTCTCAATTGGAGGGACAGATTTGTTTATGCCTTCACTCCTATTCCCTTAATTCTGAGAGTCCTGAACAAACTCAGATCGTAGGGGGCTCAGATGATTCTCATCACTCCCTTCTAGCCCAGGCAAGTTTGGTTCTCTCTTCTGCAATAGTTTTCAGAGAACCTCTTCTTCCTGTTCCTCTGTCACAACAATTGCTGACCCAGAATCAGGGGACCCTTGTTCATCCAGGTCTAAAATCCCTTCATTTACATGCGTGGCTCCTACAGACGTAGCAAAAGCCTGCTTCTGAGTTTCTCCGCTCGTAGCGGACATCTTGGTGGAGGCCAGAAAGCCTTCCACCAGGTCCACCTACGCCATGAAGTGGAAATGGTTCTCTATTTGGGCCACCTCGAAAGCCTGCGATCCTTTCTCATGCACAGCCAATGACGCCCTGTACTATGTGTGTCACCTCTTCGATCTGGGTCCCAGTCATTCCTCTTTAAAGGTCCATATGGCCGCTATTTCAGCCTACCATATTCCCTTCGGGGACAGGACGTTTGCTCAGTTGGAAGTCTCCAAGACCTTCCTCAGAGGGGTTCTCCATTTGAGAGCCCCCCCCCCCCCCAATCTGCATTCCTGACCCTCCTTGGGACTTGAATTTCATTCTGGAGAAGCTTACCCTGCTTCCTTTCGAGCCGGCAGCTACAACCAATTTAAAGTTCCTTTCTTGGAAGACACTCTTCCTAGTGGCCATTATGTCTGCTCGGCGCATTTCCGAGCTTCAGGCCTTGATGTGAAAAATCCCGTACTTGATTTTTCACAAGGAACGTATGGCTCTATGCACCAACCCTAAGTTTCTCCCTAAGGTGGTGGCTGAATCTATGCTGTCAATCCATTGAGCTACCAGCTTTCTTTACCCAACACTCTAATCAAGGGGAGTACCTCTTGCATACTTTGGATGTTCACAGAGATACTGCACCACTCGGACTAAGGATCTCAGGAAAACTGATCAGCTCTTTGTATCTTTTGCCCACAAAAGAGAAGGCAACGCGGTTTCTAGGCAATGCCTATCAAAATGGCTGGCTCATTGTATCACTTTCTGTTATGACAAGTACAAGACCCTGCCAGGTCAAGTCAGAGGTCACTCCACCAGAGGAGTAGCTGCCTCCGCGGCTTGTTTCAAGAACATGTCAGTAGCAGACATCTGTGCTGCCGCAACTTGGACTTCTGTCCATACCTTTATGAAACACTACAGTTTGGACATTGCCTCTCGCCATAGAGCAGGCTTCGGGTTGGCTGTGCTTCAAGGTCTCCTCTCATGAGACCCTTTTTCAGCCTAAGGTTCCATGCTATGGATGTGTATCCTCCTCCCGACTGTTTTTCCTTGTTCCACACTGCTTGGGACTCAGTCCTATATGTGAATACCTACTGCAACAGCCCTATCGAAGTAAGATAGTACAGTTACGTAAGAACTTCGAGCAGAATCGATAGACCGTGAGGCCTAATCCGCTGGCAAATAGTATGTTAGTATGTTAGTAACTTACCGTAACAGTAGATCTTCGAGAGAGGCTCTTGCAGTAGGTATTGCCTTCCCGCCCTCCATCCCCCTAAGCTTTTTTGGCTCCATTTCCTTGGGGGGGAAATATTCTCTTGTCTGGTGGTAAAGAACTGGAAGGCAGAGACTGCTAGCTAGAAATTTTTCCGTGGGGTCCTGACGCCTGGCGGGTCAGTCCTGTATATGAATACCTACTGCAAGAGCCTCTCTCGAAGATCTACTGTTAAAGTAAGTTATTACGTAACTGTACTTTTCTCCTCACGAACCCTCAAACTTTTGAAATGGTATGTTATAAGGCCTGCCTGGCTACTCTTGATGCTGTCATGTAATATTCATCCCAACCCAGGCCCCATGTACATTTCCTGAACAACAATAAAAAAGGTTGGTGGCCTAGCTATAGCCTCAATAAACATCTGCAGCCTCTTGGCTAAGCATGATGACCTCCAAGTTTGGGTCTCATGACATAAACCGGACATCCTCGCCATTGTTGAAACCTGGCTTACACCTAGGGTCCCTGACCTGGCCATCCAATTGGATGGGTACACCTCCTATAGACAGGATAGATCTGGCAAGCAGGGTGGTGGATGTATCGTCTACATCCAACACACCCTGCAAGGCAGCACACTTCCAAGTCCTCCCACCGGGGGGGGTTTCTCCCAACTACTGCCTGTGCAAATACAAATTGGCACTAGGAGCAAATCCCTTCTGCTAGTTTACCGTCTACATTCCGCCCAAAGAACAGGCACAGGGCCTCAAATCAGGGATGTGCAAATCCCATTGCCTCCTGTCCGGGTCAAGTAAATTTAATTGAAGGGCAAATACCAAAACAGAGCTAATTTCATGTAATTATTATGGGCAAGTAAAAATTCAGCTACAGTCAACACAGGGCAAGTAATAAAAGTTTTGATTTGAACACCCGTGTCTCAAATCAGCCTTTGAATATCTCTCTGGCATCTGCAAGAGCATGGAAGTCTTAGTCCTTGGGGAGTTTAATATGAACTGGATGGCCCTTGAGGCGTCACCCTATAAAGATACCTTATAGAAGTGGCGGGGAAGGTAAGGGAGAAAAAGATAGCATTCAGGAAGTATAAGGAAACACAGAAGGAGCAGGACAGAGAACTGTACCAGTTAAAGCAGAAGGAAGCGGGGAAGGCAGTCAGAATAGTAAAGGCCCAAACCGAGGAAAAGATAGCCAACTCAGTTAAGAACAGGGATAAAACCTTTTATAGGTATGTTAGGGAGCAAAGAAAGACAAAGACAGGGATACTGAGGCTGAACAAAGGGGGAAGGCGGTTGGGCAGAGAGCGACAATGAAAATGCAGGGATACTGAACAAATACTTCTACTCAGTATTCACAATGGAAAGGCAGGGGGAAATACCCAATCCGGTCAATAGAAGCATTCTGGATAGGGGGGTTGACATTAGTCCTTTCACAGATGAAAGGGTTCTGAAAGAACTCTTAAAACTGAAGGTGGATAAAGCATTGGGGCCTGATGGGATTCACCCCAGAATTCTAAAAGAACTAAGGGAAGAACTAGTAACACCACTGACTACCTTTTTTAATAAATCATGGGAGGATGGTGTGGTACCTGAGGACTGGAGGAGGGCGGATATGATTCCCCTTCACAGAAGTGGGAGCAAGACAGAGGCAGGAAACTACAGACCTGTCAGTTTGACCTCAGTGGTAGGGAAAATGATGGAATCACTTCTGAAGGAAAGAATTGTTGAGTACCTAGAGGCCAGTGGGGCACAGGACCCAAGGCAGCATGGATTCACAGTGGGAAGATCATGTCAGACAAATCTAATTGATTTCTTTGACTGGGTGACCAAAGTAGTAGACCAGGGAGGGGCTGTGGAGATGGCCTACATAGACTTCAGCAAGGCATTTGACACAGTCCCGCACAAAAGATTAATAAACAAATTAATCAGCCTGGGAATGGGTCCCAGTGTGGTAGCCTGGGTAAAACACTGGTTGGACAACAGGACACAGCGGGTAATTGTAAATGGAGTCCACAGTGAAGAAAGGAGGGTTACTAGTGGGGTACCGCAGGGTTCAGTACTGGGGCCAGTCCTTTTTAATGTCTTTATAAGTGACATTGCAGAGGGACTGGAAGGGGGAAAGAATGTCTCTTTGCAGATGACACAAAGATCTGCAACAGGGTTGATGCACAAGGTGGGGTGGAAAGGATCAAAATGGACTTGGCAAAGTTGGAGGAATGGTCAAATGTATGGCAGCTTAGATTCAGTGCTAAGAAGTGCAAAGTAATGCACCTGGGAAAAAAACCCAGGGGAAGAGTACAAGAGTACACAATGAGGGGGCTAAGATACTGACAACAGCAGCAATGGAAAGGGACCTGGGGGTAGTCATATCAGATGACCTGAAGGTGGGCCAGCAATGTGGGAAGGCAGCAAGGAGGGCTGGGGGGGGGATACTGGGATGCATAGGGAGAGGCATCACCAGTAGAAAACAGGAAGTTGTCGGCCTTCTGTACAGACAGTTGGTAAGACCACATCTGGAGTACTGTGTACAGTTCTGGAGACCCCATCTCTGCAAAGACATAGACAGGATGGAGGCTGTCCAGAGGAGGACAACCAAAATGATGCAGGGTCTGCATCAGAAGACATATAATGAAAGACTAAAGGAACTAAAGATGTATAGCCTTGAGGAAAGGAGGGAGAGGAGGGACATGATAGAAACTTTCAAATACCTCAAGGGAATCAACAAAGTCCAAGAGGGTAGCATCTTTCAGAAAAAGAGATATGCAAAAACGAGGGGGCACAATTTGAAGATAGTGGGGGGACGACTCAGAGGTAATGTGAGGCAGTATTTCTTCACAGAGTGGGTTGTGGATACATGGAATAGCCTTCCTGAGGAGGTCGTAGAGTCAAAAACAGTGGAGGAATTGAAGAGTGCATGGGACAGACATAAGGCAGTTCTAGTGGGGGGGTAGGAGGAAGTAGGCTGTTGGTTAACTAGGATCTGCAGCTTATCTGTTTGGTAGGGAAATGGGCAGACTAGGTGGGCCAAGCGGTCCTTATCTACTGTCAAATTCTATGTTTCTTTCCTCCTTAGGAATGACTCAGTTGATTCCCCCACACGCATAAACTACCGCACTGGCTCCAGTACTCTTCTTGATGGGATAATCACTAATCACCCCGAAAGAACTCTTAGAACTAAGGACCTTACTTTGAGAAACAGCTCTTGCAGCAGGTTACACCATTAGGACTGAAGCCGGCATGCGCCAGGACCCCATGGAAATTTTCTAGCTAGCAGTATTCAGCAGTCCCACCCCCCAACGTCAGGCACAGTGCATAAGGGGGCGGTCCCCAGAATCCCAGATCTTACTTGAGGGCTCTTGCAGTAGTAATTACATATAGGACTGGCCTTGACCCGGCGAGACCTGGAAAAAATTTCTAGCTAACGGTCCCTGGCGAGACCCCGCCCATGTCAAGTGACCCGTCAGATGATGTCGGTATAAAGGGCGGTCCCGGACGCCCGCCTTCCAGTTCTTTCCCGCCGTCAGCTCGTGCAGCGCCTCGCGGTTAAGTTCATATTGCTCAGTCGTGTTACTTCGTCGTTTTTTCCGAAAACGTTTTCAGTATTGTATTTTATACTTCTTTCGTCAGGTGAACATCGGTATATGTCGTCCCCTTCAAAGAATAAGTGCGACTCGTGCGGCGCCCAGCTGCCTCACAAAGACGGTCACTCCCTCTGCCTTTTCTGCTTAGGCCCCGACCACGCAGTCGACAAGTGTCCGCACTGCCTTCGATTCAACGCGGCCACCCGCAGACGACGCCAGCAGTCCCTCGAAGCCCATCTCCTAAAAGAAGATGTCCGCAGTGAAGAAGGAGTTGAAGAAACTTCAGCAGGCATCGACCTCCCTGAAGGGCACAAGAAGCGGGACAAGGAAAGGCACCGGGAGAAGGTCTCCTCCTCCGCGACTCTGGCCGGAGTCGCGGGCAGGGTAACATCCCCTCCGGGGGATCACCCAACGGCAGCCTCCAAGGCTTTGGAGGAGGTGTCGGCCCGCCCGTCGGGATCGCGTTTGAGCCCGCCGGGTGTCTCTGGGCAAAGGAGACTCCAGCCCCAGTACGCCGCAGAACCTGCGGCCCTGCACTTGGCACCTCCCTTAAGCCGGACGTTGGCTCTTCTGGCGACGCGCGAGAGAGGCCGCTAAGGCACGCCGACCCTTTGGGGCGGCAGCGCAGCATCGCCCCCTCGGACGGGCCTCCTGTCATCCTCGGCCCGGCTCCTCTGGTGTCCGCCGTTCGGCCCCTAAGCCACACGCCGGCTCCTCCGGCGGCGCCGGCCCTCGGAGCCACGCGAACCCTGCTCGCCTGCGTGCACAGGCTCCCGCAGCCTTCACTGCTGTCAGGGGAGCCCAGATCCCCTGCCCGACCCCGGGATTTTTCCCTCCATCCCGGACGAGGCTCGGGACCCTGGGCTACCGTCCGATCCTCTTCCTGAAGAGCCAGATCTGACGCCTTTTCCCCTGACGCCAGCTCCGGCGCCGGCTCCTCCGACGCTGGCCCCAACACCGGCCCCTCCGACGCCGGCGAGGGATATTCCTCTTCCATCGGGCCCTCCACCCCACGGGCCTATCCCGGCTGATCCGCCCGTGGAGTACCCGGCTGGGCCGTCTGCTCCTGCAGCTCCTCCAGTACCTGGGTATCCGCCGTCCTATCAGACGCCAGTTTTCCCAGGTCCGCAGTATCCTGCGCCACAGTACCCGGCGCCGACTCCTTCGACGCCGCAGTACCCGGCTCCGGTATACCCGCAGCCGGGTTACGGATACTCCCCCTACGGATTTCCTCCATACAACTATCCCCCTCCTCCTCCTCCTCCACCGCCCCCTAGGCCGCCGGTGGATCTTCAGGAGACTCTTGCCTCCTGGTGGGCTGAGGCCAAGGCTCATCTCACCAAGGAAGTCGAGAGACGTCTTACGGCGATGGTGCCACCCCCGGCTCCCGTACGCCCCAGACGGCACACTTCCTCTCCTCCTCCAGATTCCCGGGCTTTACCCTCGGGATCCAGAGAGGGGCAGGACACACATTCTGGGATCCCCCCCAAGGAACCCGTTCCTCCCCCTAGACGAGTTAGGGAGTCTTACTCTGCTTCAGAGTCTTCCTCCCCCTCTCTCTCGGAATCCTCGGAGGCTTCCGATGGCTGTTCCGAGAAAGACGACAAGCCGTGCTCTCCGTCCAAGCCCCGGCCGAGGACTCCTCCGAAGTCTCCTCCAGAGGATCCTTCCTTCACGGAGTTGCTCAGGAAGTCCATCAGTGGCATTCCTTAGAGCCAGATCCTCAACGGGTTAAACTCGCCGAACATCTGGACTTGCCCCTTACGGCTCCTACCCTAGTGCCACCCTGGATCGAGCCTCACGCCCACCTTGTTTCCACTATTTGGAAGCAACCATTGGCTTTAGCCCCACTTCCCAGGAAGTCGAACAGGCTATACCAGGCTCCGGAGGGTGTAGACTTTTTAGACTCTCACCCCGTGCAGACTCGGTTGTGATTAGCGCCGCTCACAGCCGGTCAGGACACCCGAAACACTTGAGCTTGTCATCCCCGGATAAGGAATCTCGCCTTCTGGATCAGTATGGAAGAAAGATCTATGCTTCTTCCACACTGGGGATTAGGGCCCTGAACTGTGTAGCACATATGGGGGATTACCAGAAGGCCGTCCTAACCCAGGCGGAATCTAAGATTGACTCTTTGCCTGACTCCCAAGTCAAGCAGGAGTTAGCTGACCTGGTCCGTTCTGCTCATTCGGCCAGTCATCATATTTTGAGGACGACCTACAACGCAGTGGACACCGCAGGACGGAGCTCTGCGTTCGCCGTGAGTCTTCGGCGTCATGCATGGCTCCGTGTGTCAGGTCTGGTCCCGGAGGTGCAGTCAGCGATCCAAGAAGCACCTTTCAGAGGTTCTGTGCTTTTCGGTGGTGATGTCAAGGACATCATCACTGATTTGCAGGAGAAGGGGACGGCCCTTAAATCTGTTGATTCAATGTACCGTCGCCATCCCTTTCGCAGACGCAGCCAGCCTCAAGCAAAACCTCAGGGAAGGCAGGCCACTAAACGTCGGGCCCCCACAGCTGCCAGGCCCCCGCCGCCCAAAAAAGCAACGGGTGCCCCAGCTGCAGCGCTGCCTCACACCACCTGACTCCTTCCCTCTCCCACCGCCTCCGGACGCCCCGGAGGAACCGATAGGAGGGTGGTTCTCCCTCCACCTTCCGGGTTGGGAGAGGATAACATCGGATTCATGGGTGCTTCAGATCATAGCAGAGGGGCACTCCATAGAGTTTCTACAGAAACCTCCACGTCACCCCGCTCTGAACTCCTCTTACTCAAGGGACCATCTTCCTTTGGTCAGGGAAGAAATCTCTGCACTCCTTGCGAAACAGGCTATAGAGCCCGTCCCCCCTCACCTGTACGGGACGGGTAACTATTCCCACTTCTTCCTTGTACCAAAGAAGACGGGAGATCTCAGCTCTCTGAACCTATATGTGGAATACAAGAGGTTCAGGATGCTCTCCCTTCAAACCCCCTTGCCCCTGCTTCGGCCGGGCCAATGGCTTTGTGCACTGGATATGCAGGATGCATACCTGCACATCCCCATTCGCCCTTCGCACCGAAAGTACCTCAGGTTTGCCTTCCAGGGGGTTCACTACCAATTCCGAGCGCTCCCATTTGGTCTTTCCTCAGCTCCCCCGAGTCTTTACCAAATGCCTGGCGATGGTAGCGGCCCACCTGCGTTCTTTGGGAGCTCAGGTTTTTCCCTACGTGGATGACTGGCTCCTGGCGGCCCCGTCCAGGGAGGAACTCCTGCATTTTCTCTCCCTCACCCAGCAGGTTTTCACTGGCGTGGGTATTACCATCAACCATTCCAAGTCTCACCTGGATCCTTCACAGAGGCTCCAGTTCATCGGGGCAGTCCTCGACACAACAATGTGCAAGGCCTTTCTGCCTCCGGGCAGGGGGGCCTCCCTCCAGTCCCAGATTTCCCTCCTATCGGAACACAGGAGGGTCCCGGCGAGGTCAGTGCTCCGTCTACTAGGGCTTATGGCGGCGGCTATCCTGACGGTTCCACGAGCACGCCTCCACATGAGGATCTCTCAGTGGACTCTCCGATCTCAGTGGGATCAACGAGTAGATGACCTAGATCATTTGGTCCTGATCTCCTCGCCGATGGTAAGAGACTTACAATGGTGGATGGTTCGAGAGAACCTGTTCCGGGGGGTCCCCTTTTTTCATCCTCCCCCCTATCAGACTCTGACTACGGACGCCTCAGGCGAAGGTTGGGGAGCCCATTTAGGTCCTCACCGAACCCAGGGCCTATGATCAAAGTTGGAGATCGTTCTCCACATCAACGTGCTCGAACTTCGAGCAGTGCTGTATGCTCTCCAAGCCCTTCACCAATACATCCTTTCTGGTCACCTAGCTGTCCAAACAGACAACATGTGCGTGGTGTGGTACATCAACAAGCAGGGAGGAACTCGGTCCTACCCGCTGTGCAGGGAAGCGATGAGGGCTAGGATTGGGCAGCGCTTCACAACCTTCACCTCACGGCGATCCACGTTCCGGGAATTGACAATGTCCTGGCAGACAGACTAAGTCGCTTGTCGGCTCTACCACACGAGTGGGAATTGGACGAAAAAGTTCTAAAAAGCATCTTCCAGATTTGGGGGACTCCTCAGTTAGACCTGTTTGCCTCCTCCCAAAACGCAAAGCTTCCAATCTTTTGCTCGCTCGCTCCAGAGCGAGACGCCTTCTGGAGCGACGCTCTATCTCTAAGCTGGAAGGACAGATTCGTCTATGCTTTTCCCCCAATTCCTCTGGTACCTCGTGTGCTGCAGAAGCTTGCTTTGGAAGGAGCAAGAATGATTCTGATCGCCCTTTTGGCCCAGGCAAATCTGGTTCTCTCTTCTACAACAATACTCAGAGTTCCTCTCTTCCTCTTCCTTTATCTCCAGGATTGCTGACCCAGGATCAGGGGACCCTGGTCCATCCGGGACTCAAGTCCCTTCATCTTCATGCATGGCTCCTACAGACCTAGCTCAATCTTGTTTTGGCGTCTCTCCTAAGGTGGCCGAGATTCTGGTGGAGGCTAGAAAATCCTCCACTAGGTCCACCTACACCATGAAATGGAAAAGATTTTCTATCTGGGCGGCGTCCAGGAATGTGGAGCCCTTTTCCTGTCCTGTGACCATTCTGCTTGAGTACATGCGTCATCTTTTCGACCTGGGTCTCAGTCACTCCTCTTTGAAAGTCCATATGGCGGCTATTTCAGCCTACCATGTCCCTTTCACTGACAAGGCATTTGCCCAGCTGGAAGTCTCCAAAACTTTCCTTAGAGGGGTCCTTCATCTTAGGCCCCCTGTCCGTACCCCAGCTCCGCCTTGGGACTTAAACTTTGTCCTCGAGAAACTTACCCTTCCCCCCTTTGAGCCTGCGGCTTCCGCAGATTTGAAGTTTTTATCGTGGAAGACGCTCTTCTTGGTGGCCATTACTTCCGCTTGCAGAATTTCCGAGTTCCAGGCCCTTATGTCCAAAATCCCTTATTTGATTTTTCACAAAGAACGAGTAGCTCTTCGCATGAATCCTAAGTTTCTTCCGAAGGTGGTAGCGGAATCTACCTTGAATCAGTCTATTGAATTACCTGCTTTCTTCACTCAGTACTCCAATCAAGGAGAATACCTGCTCCATACCATGGATGTTCACAGGATACTGAGATACTACACCAATAGGACAAAGGATCTCAGAAAGACTGATCAGTTGTTCGTCTCCTTTGCTCGGAAAAGAGAAGGCAACGCTGTTTCTAAGCAATGCCTATCAAAATGGTTGGCCCATTGCATCACTTTCTGTTATGACAAGTACAACAAGACCCTCCCGGGTCAAGTCAGAGGTCACTCCACTCGTGGAGTTGCCGCCTCTGTGGCTTGTTTCAAGAACATGTCTGCGGCAGACTTATGTGCTGCCGCCACTTGGACTTCCATCCATACCTTCACTAAACATTACAGTTTGGACATTGCCTCTCACAGTAGAGCAGGCTTCGGGTTAGCTGTCTTGCAAGGCCTCGTTTCTTGAGACCTGCTAGATTATTGCTACTTTTTGGAGTAGTTCCTCCTCCCGGTGCCTTTTCATTTGTTCCAGACTGCTTGGGATTCTGTCCTATATATATACCTACTGCAAGAGCCCTCTCAAGTAAGAAGGACAGCTACGTAAGAACTTACCGTAACATTAGACCTTCAGAGAGGCTCTGCAGGTAATCTACCCGCCTCCATCCCCTAGGCTTTTTCAGCTCCTTTTCCATTGAGGGAAATATCTGCTTTCTCTTGTCCGGGCCTTCCGGCCTGTGGCAGGAAAGAACTGGAAGGCGGGCGTCCGGGACCCCCTTTATACTGGCGCTGCCTGACGCGGTCACCTGACGGGGGCAGTCCCATCAGGGACCGCTAGCTAGAAATTTTTCCAGGAGTGCTGCGCCGTCACGCCAGTCCTATATGTAATTACCTACTGCAAGAGCCTCTCTTGAAGATCTACTGTTACGGTAAGTTCTTACGTAACTGTACTTTTTTTTCCTGCCGTCGACTCACCAGCATCGGCCTCCCGGTCTCCACCTAGCGCACGATGACTTAGAACTTTCAGAGTTTCTACATGACTAATGTCCTCTCCAACTCCTTCATATGAGGGTCACCTTTCAAAGTGTGTCTGCAGAAAACAGATCTCTTTCAAGGATCCTCATTCTTCCTGAGTGCGTTACTTAGGCCTGGACCATGATACCAAGGCCTGCACCTTTTGCCAGGGGTTCAACAGCCGCACCAGGATCCACCGTCAGAAGGCACTTCAGGCTTACCTGCTAGAGGAAAAACTTAGTAGGATGGACAAAGAACCTTCCTCCAGGGGCTATTCTTCCTCCAAGGTCCACAAACACTGGGATAAGCACTGGGAGAAGGCACGGTACAGATCCCCGAACTGGGCCTCGGATTCGCGGAGCTCAGGCTCCACCCGATCGGACCGCTCTCCCTCCAGGGCTAGGTCTCAGTCCCCTCTGGTCAAAGTCCGGACTTCCAGCGGTTCTTCGACTCTTCAGCCCATTAAGACCTCCAGGCCCTCGGCTTCCTCTACTCCCTCTCAGGCCTCTTCAAAATCCTCGAAAGCCACAAGTCTTCCTCTTCCACCCGACGTCAGGACTCCGACTCCAGGTCGGTCTCCCAGCCCCCTAGGGGCCCGGATCCTCCACCCAGGAAGACAAAGGACCTGATGTCCCTCAAGCGGACGATGGACCCGGCGTAGGCCAAGCACCTGAAGTCAGCCAGGCATTCGCCGGAGCCGAGAACATCAGCCAAGCACCAGACGCCGGCCAGGCGTTCACCGGACCTGAAGTCGTTGGCCAAGCAACCGATGTTGGCCTCACCAGAGCTGAAGACCGCCCCTCAGTCACCGGTAGACACTGGTCACAGGGACTCCACGGAGGAGGAGAACACCGCATTGCCCAAAGTCCAGGCGGGCGACACAGAGGATGCCGGGCTTCTGAGGGAACCTTCGCCCACCCCGGAGACACCCGAGGACCGGACACCCGATCCCGGCGACAGACCACCAGCGCCAGGCCCGTCGTCGGGCATGAATATTCAGGAAGTAAATTAACTCTTTACTTTCTGGTGGGACACCATCCGCAAAGACGTGGTCCCAATGAAACCTCCTCCTCCTCCTCCTTCTCCTACTCCTTCACCTACTACGCCCCCTCCTTCACCACATGGGCCAGCAGGACAACCACCAACCCCCAAGAAGCAGACTCCACCTCCTAGGGGTAGATCTCAGGATTGGAGAAGGCCTCCCTCAAGATCTCCATCAGGGTCTCCCAGCCCCAAGCGACCCAGACTTCGACGGTATACTCCATCAGGGGAGGACTCCAGATCAGATACCTCGGATTACTCCAGATCTCCTTCTCCACTCAGCATTTCATCACCTGACCCACATGACCTGCCCAGGTCTCCTTCGGATGACCCCTCTTTCTCTGAGATCATGAGGCACACCCAGGACAACATGGGGTGGGATGCTGAAGACCTCGACCCCGAAAGACAGCGCCTTGCCCGTTATTTTCTGCAGAAAGACCCAAAGTCTGTGGTAGTGCCACCCTTGGTGGACACCTTCGCAGACGTCACCAAGGCTGCGTGGAAGTGTCCGCACTCCACTCCACTCCTGCGGTGCCGAAGAAAGCTGACCACCTGTACAAGGCCCTGAGAGAGGACCAGTACTTGGCTCAACAACCTCTGGCAGACTCCCTGGTCATTACGGCCTCACATGACCAGTCCCAAAGACCACAACACATAAGCACACAGCCACCGGACCAGGAATCCAGACAATTGGACGCCCTGGGGAGATGCATGTATGCGGCCGCTACATCCTCTATCAGGTCCCTGAACTACCTAACCCCCATGGTACAGTTTCAGAACGTCCTATGGGAACAGGGCCAGGACCTGGTTGATAAACTTCCGGATGGCGAACAGAAGTCGGAACTCTTAAACCTTCTCCGCACAGGGTCTGATGTGGGGACCCAGGTACTACAAGTCGCATATGATTCCGTGGACTCGTCCACCAGAGCTGCAGCTTCAGGCGTCTGTCTCCAGCGACACTCTTGGCTCCGTGTCTCCGGCTTCACCCCGGATGTACAGAAGAACATTCTTGACATCCCCTACAACGGCAAAGTACCTTTTGTTGAACCCTCGTAGAAGGTGATCACCAAATTTCAGGACGCTGGGAAGGCAGTCAGGTCTGTACAGACCATGTACGGAACCAGAGCCGTTTTCGCAGCCAGCAACAAAGACAGCAGCCACGTTCCGGCCAGCAACAAAGGGGCACCTTTCAGTGAAAAGCCCAGACTAAGTCATCACCAGGCAGAGCCCAACGCTACACTAAACCGGCCTAGCCTGCAGGGACCAGTGCTGCCACAGCACGACTCCTTCCTGGCCCCTGCCCCTCCCATGGATCAACGGGCTAAGTGCTGTGGGGTCGTCGCGCCACTTTCAGGGTGGTAGTCGACACCACCACTGGGGTTCTCCAATTGGTCAGAAGGCCATTTCACAGAATTTCTTGACCACCCACCGCAAGACCTCCCTGCTTTCCCGTTACTCGGGTCAGCATGCCCTGCTTATACAGCAGGAGGTGCCTGCGCTCCTGGAAAAAGAAGTAATAGAGCACGTTCCACAGAACCATTGGGACGCAGGATATTATTCTCACTTCTTTCTGGTTACCAAGAAAACGGGACCTCTGTCCAATACTGGACCTCAGCGAGTTGGTCCTGTACAAACACTTCCGCATGGTGACCATCCCAGGTCTGACTCCCATGCTCAAGCAGGGCACCTTTCTAGCATCTTTGGACATGCAGGATGTCTACCTGCATATAACCATCGCTCGAGCACACAGGAAGTTTCTGTGCTTTGAGTTCCAGGGCCACCATTATCAGTTCCGAGCCCTCCCTTTCGGACTGTCATCAGCACCTCGGGTATTCACGAAGTGTATGGCGGTCGTAGTGGCGACTCTGAGGAGGCAAGGCCACTACGTGTTCCCCAACCTGGACGACTGGCTTCTCATGTCGCCCTCTTGGGAGGCCTTGATATCTGCCATTCATTATACTCAGTCTCAGTTTGAGACACTGGGCATCTTGATCAGTCAAGAGAAGTCTCGTCTGGTTCTGTCTCAGACTCTGCAGCTCATAGGCGCAGTTCTGGACACCGCCCAAGGGAAAGCTTTTCTTCCCCAGGACACATCAAATCCCTCATCAGGTACTTTTTGGCAAAGAAGACCGTTCCTGCCAGATTTGTCCTTTGCTTGCTCGGACACATGGCTGCAGCCATTGCAACAGCCCCGCTTGCTTGTCTCCACATGCGGGTCACCCAGTGGATGCTAAGGGTCCATTGGGATCAAAAGCAAGACCATCTGCAGCTTCCGATTCAGATCACAAAGACTGTGAGCCGGGATTGGCAATGGTGGCTAGATCCGAAGAATCTATTGGCAGGGGTCCCCTTCATTGCGCCGTCTCAGATTGTGACACTCTCCACAGACGCCTCAGGGCACGGATGGGGAGCACACCTCGACGGTGTCCGGTCTCAGGGCCTGTGGACAGCCCAAGAGACTCATCTCCACATAAACATCCTGGAAATGAGAGCAGTTCTTTACGCCCTGCAGACCTTCCAGTCAGAGATTCCACCGGGTACTCTTCTGTTACAAACAGACAATTCTTCGGTGATGTATTACCTCAACAAACAAGGAGGCACCCATTCCTACCCGCTTTGTAGGGAGGCCATGTGGGTGTGGAATTGGGCTTTGCAACACGGCGCAAACCTCATTGCTGTTCATGTCCCAGGAGTGGACAACGTCATCGCAGACAGCCTGAGCCACTCTCAGGCCAGAGTCCACGAGTGAGAACTACTCCAGGAGGTAGCAGATGATCTTTTTCACAGATGGGGTACACCAGAGTTGGACCTTTTCACGTCCCCATCCAACTCAGAACTGCCCAATTTTTGCTCGCTAGATCCAGGGCCTGGTGTTTTCTAGCGAGACACGTTGTCCCTCTCCTGGGCGGGCAGATTCCTCTATGCCCTTCTCCCCTTTCCGTTGATCCAGAGGGCTCTTCTGAAACTTCACAGGGAGCAAGCGATGCTAATACTCATTGTGCTGTTCTGGCCCAGGCAGATCTGGTTCCCTCTGCTACATCAGCTATCCCGGGAACCTCCGGTGCCTCTGCCAATCAGCTCTCGCTTGTTGTCTCAGGAGGAGGGCTCTTTGGTCCATCCGGACCTTCGTTCACTGAGCCTGCACGCTTGGCTCCTAGAAACATAGCTATTTTGTGACACAGGGTCCTCGCAAGAGGTAGCTGACGTTCTGGTGGCCATGAGAAACTGCCACTTTATGCTTACTTCTACGCCATGAAATGGCACTGTTTTTGCCTATGGACTCAAGCGTGGGGGGTTTCACCTCTAGACTGTTCAGAAAAGTTGGTCTTGGACTACCTCCTGTCTCTTTTTCAGAAAGGCTTGGCCTACTCCTTGGTCAAGGTACAGCTCTGTGCCATATCAGCCTATCATTGTCCGATAGGCCAATGCACCATATCCCAGTTGGACACGGCACAAGCCTTTCTGAGAGGTATTCTCCACCCTAGACCTCCGATTAAGGATCCAATTCTGCCATGGGATCTACCCTTTGTCCTGGAGCAGCTCACGCTGCCATCCTTTGAACCAGCCGCGGATTGCGAGCTACATTTTCTCACTTGGAAGACGTTGTTTTTAGTTGCCGTTACTTCGTCCAGAAGGATTTCTGAACTCCATGCACTCATGTGCAAAGAGCCTTATTTGTTTTTTCACCAAGACAGGGTATCCCTACGGACTAATTCCAAATTTCTGCGTAAGGTCGTCTCAGCTCTCACCCTTAATCAAGACATCGATCTACCAGTGTACTTTCCCAACTATTCGAATCGAGGAGAGGCCCTGTTGCACACCCTAGATGTGCATAGGTGTCTCCGATACTACCTGACCAGAACCAAACACCACCGAAAATCAGACCAGCTCTTTGTCTCCTTTGCCCACAGGATGCTGGGAGCTCCTGTTTCCAAACAGTCGCTGTCCAAGTGGCTCATTCGGTGTATCACATTCTGTTACCAGAAGCGCAATTAACCCTTACCGGACGCGGTTAAGGGTCATTCCACAAGGGGGGTGGCTACCTCCTTTGCGGCCCTTAAGAATGTGTCCACCTCGGTCATCTGTGCTGCAACTACTTGGAGCTCCGTGCACACTTTCATCAGGCATTACAGCCTGGCTATCGCATCGAGGCGTAGAACAGGTTTTGGTCTAGCAGTCCTTCAAGGACTTCTGTCCTAGGCTTAGGTTCCATTAAGGATTTCTGCCTTCCCTCCTCACAATGGTGTAGGATTTCCAATATTGCTTGGGAATCAGTCGTAATGGTGTAACCTGCTGCAAGAGCTGTTTCTCGAAGTAAGATAGTACAGTTACATAAGAACTTACTGCAACAGTAGATCTTCGAGAACAGCTCTTGCAGCAGGTACTTTCCCTCCCACCATCCCCACTGGAGGTAGATTCTAGTTCCAACATCCTTCTCCTAAGATCAGGTGTCTCAGCATCTCTCTGACTGCCATTTGATGGCGGATCCTTAGTCTCCTCTTCTGATGTCATCTAGCGACCGGGAGTCTCTGACGGGAAAAGAACTGAGGATTCTGGTGGACCGCCCCCTTATGTACTGTGCTTGATGTCGGGGGTGGGACCGACGTCGGGGCGGTCCCCACTGAATACTGCTAGCTAGAAAATTTCCATGGGGTCCTGGCGCCTGCCGGCTTCAGTCCTAATAGTGTAACATGCTGCAAGAGCTGTTCTCGAAGATCTACTGTTAGGTAAGTTCTTACGTAACTACTTTCTCCCAGATTGTATAAGCAATCACTCCCCCATCCTCTGTACCTGGAATAACAGGACCCCTAAAGCACCTCTCAAACTTATCACCTCTAGGGTTCTGAAAGCAGGGCAACTTGACCCTCGAAAAACCCACCCAAGACTCCAAGACTGATCTCCTGTCTACATTACTAATGACATTGATATAGCTCTCAAGCAGTTTGTGTTGACCTTCAGTGACTCCTGTAATATTTATGCCCCATACAAAAAACGGTTAGTGAAGAGTACCAGCAAAAGAGCCAGTACTTCAAACAGGAGCTAACAAACTCCTAGGGTGATAGCCGATCCTTCTGGGACAATTTAAAAACATTAACTAGCAAGTCAAATAAATCTCCCCTTCCACAGTGCTTAATGTGTAAGGGAGCTGATCCATGATCCCTTGGTAATCACCAACACCTTTAATAAGGAGCTGTCTGGCCCTGGTGGGGTTCTTCCCTCTGGCTTCCTTAACTCTCAAGGGAGTCCGGCTTCTGAGAGCATGGGTAACACCCATTTGCACACATCCCCACCCTTCTGTCTCAAAATTATTACCATATCAGCAGCCAGAAAATACCTCAAGAAGGCTATCTGGAAATATAGGTCTAGTGGGGACTCTTTGGACCTGAAGTTGTTAGCCCTCACAGTGGAAGAGGCACTGCATCCTCTGAACCACATCCTTAACCTGTCCCTCATCACAGCCAAATTCCCCAAAATCTGGAAAAAGGCTGTGATTACGCTTGTTTTTAAAAGTGGTGAACGCACCAACCATTCGAACTACCGGCCCATCTCCATACACCTGCCACTTTCTAAAGCACTTGAAAAGATAGTCTGTGACCAACCTGTTGACCACCTTCATAAATACCAGCTCCAGTGCAATGAACAACGTGGGTTCAGGAGGCAGCATAGCACTGCCACTGCCCTGATTGAGTTTTCCAGTTTCATACATGGTGCTTTAGACCGTGGACACTTGGTTGGGGCTACCTACATTGACCTAGTCAAGGCCTTTGACATGGTCAACCACGAGCTGCTCCTCCATCAACTAACCTGTACTAATTTCTCGCCAAAATCCGTGGGTTGGTTCCGGAGCTATCTCTCAGGTCATCCCAAGCAGGTAAAAATTCTTGATGCCTTCTCTGACCTCTATCCTGTCACTATGAGGGTTCCACAGAGTTCAGTCCTTGGCCACCTACTTTTCAGTTTATTTCAGAATAACCCCCCCCCCCCCTTGCCTGCCCAGGTCATGTCCTTCTGTACGTGGATGACGCGGTGCTGTTCTCAAGCCAGGCTTACCTGACTGCATTTGGAGAACAAATGCAGACCAGTTTCTCAACAGTAGAATCTTGGTTACTGCACCATAAAATTCTTAATTACAAGAAGTCAAAGACCATGCTTTTCGTCTCCTCCCAAAACCGTCATAAATCTCACCAACTCCAGATCTGCAACAGCAATAATGAAGTACTGGACATGGTCCACTCGTTTTAAGTACCTCAGCGTCACACTTGACAGTACCCTCTCCTTCTCGCAACACATTGAGGGAGTAGTCAGGACTGTCAACGCAAGAATTGGGATGCTGTACAAACATGGACACTGTCTCACCGAGGATGCATTTAGACTTGCAGTATCCAGTTCTGTCTCTCCTACCATTGACTATGGGCTAGTTGGTTTATGGAGCAGCGACTGATTTAGCCCTACACCAAATCAGGGGTACTCTCAAAAAAGCCTGTAGACTGATTCTGCAGGCCCACCACCGGACTCCTACTTGTGAGCCCTATTCTTACATGGGCTGGCTCAACTTAGATGCAAGAAATCGATACCAAATCTGCCTCCTAGCGAAGAAGGCTGCCTTTGGCCTTACTTCCCCCGGGGTTAAAGGTCTCCACCTCCCCAACACCAGGTCTAGGAATACCAGAAATTCTGAGAGACAACTACTAAAAGTTCCTTTACGTCAGACCTCTCTGGGGCAACAATCATTTGCTTATAGGGTTCCAACCTTGCTAAACTCTCTCAACCCTGACCACCTGTCCTGCACAAAAATTGGACAATTCAAAACATTATTGAGGGCCGCCCCCCTAGCGTCCAGGAACTTTTTTTTTTTTTTTTGTTATCTTTTCATCTTTCTTTCATCGCTCCATACTTCCTGAACTCTTTCAGGAGTGGTCACTTGGGGTCCCGGTCCTGATCCTGCCCGTCTGAAGCCCCCTCCCGCTCCTTCCAGCTGTCCTTGCTACCACCCGGCACCCTGGCTTTGAGTCCCCCGAGGCAGGACCACCAGACATACTCCTTCTGGTGCTCTATCTTCAAATCTAGTCTGGTGGAATGAGGCGGTGGAAAACGCACAGGAGCGGGAGGATGGCCCGACACTGGGCGTGGTGGACTGAACCCCACCTCCCCCTGACCCTCCATCACTTATCAGGAGGTGGAGGGTTTTTCCGTTTTTCTTGTTTTTGCCCTCACCCCCACCTCCTAAGGCGGAACCCCGACATGCAGTGACGCCAGGGCACATCCTGTCATGGCTCCCCAGCCCTCTAGAGAAGCTCTGAGGCGGTGCAGTACCTCCGGTCTCCACCAGAGGTCACTTCTGTTCCGGGCATAGTCCCTGGAACATTCCCTCCCCCCGAGGAAAGAGAGCTGTCCTCCCGGACGCTCGATCCTTCCTCTCTCCTGCCGACTTCTGGCGTCCCAGGCACGTTCCCGAACCCAGGTCGCTGGTGCAGGTGCAAGGTGTGGCGTCCTGTGCCTCAACCCTTGGCGCCACTGGCCCGGCCCGTCCAGGAAATCTTAAATGCGACTGTGAGCTCAACAATTAATTTCCTACTCCAACCTTCCTTCTCCGCACCCCTCATCCGACAAGGCCTTCATGCTGCTTCCCCCACCCTTATTCTTCCTATTCTCCTCTACCTCACCCTTAACTCTCCTTCCACGCACCCTACCAAGCACATTTTGCCTACCAAGGTTTTAGTATGATTTAGTAAATGAACATATTTGAACTGCATGTCTGCTGTCCTCCGCCTGACTGGTACCTATTCATACTGTATTTAGTTAAATCTTGTTACACTCGAGAATTGTTGTACTCAGTGGTTTTTATACACATTGCTTGTTTATTTCAGCTTGTTTCCCTGCTGTATTTGTTTACCTATGTAAACTGATGGCGAACCTTTTGTAAATGAGCTGCTAGCTCAAAGGTATTAATTCCTATTATTTAATAAATAGATAAAATCTCTGGAGCTGAAAAAAGTGTAGGTAGTAAGCTCTGCTCCCATGCCAATAACGTAGGCTAATACCTCCTACTGATACTAATGTGACATTAGTGGGGTGCAGCACTGTTAAGGTACAGTCCTTCATATCAGACTTTGAACCAAAGTCCCTTCTGTCCATCTCTGGTGGCTGCCCAGGTGGATGTTAAAGATTACATGCCACATATTGGCCCCTATGCACGATTGGGCACGGGTTACTTGCCAGGCGCATAACCGCCCGCGCAGCTCGCGGCCCTGCCCCTAAGCGCGCAGGGCGCGCGAGGGTGGAGCAGGCGGAGCCTCGGGTCTGGCCAGCATTCACTGCATGCCCATCCTGGACAGGAGTGAATCCTCATGACAGAGGCGTGGGTCCAGGTGAATGCACCTGCAGGCACCCGGACCAGAGTACCTGCCAGATGTTGGGCCATTGGTTGGCAGCCCTTATTCTCCTGCCACATTGCAGGCCACCACCTGTACATGCATCCCAACCCCCCATGCCCTGGACTGAGAGGCCCAGCACCAGCCTGGTACCCCTCTGTCAGTGATCACATCTCCCATGGTCACCCAAACTAGGCGTTGACGGCCGCTGTCCGGCTGGCACTCAAGACACCCACCACCTGCACATGTGTGTCGGTCCCCCTGACATGGCCTGCAGCACAGCCCTCCACACACCACCACCACGGCCGCCAGCCATTTGACATATGTGAGCGTGCATCGGCTGTGTGCACCTGCATAAGTCAGATGGTCAGCAGCCATGGAGGTGTGTGGAGGGTTGTGCCACCGGCCATCCCAGGGGGCACCGAAATGCAGGTACCAGGCTGGGGGGGATGGTGGTGTTGGTGCCGGGGGGAGTTGGGGCACAACACTGTTGAGGGATATATGGGCACGTAGCAGTGCAGGGGCAGCCGCGTCAGTGGGAGGGGGTGGTACTGTCATGCCAGCCATGACAGGGGCACTGTCAGATGGGGGACTACTGTGACGCCACCAGGACGAGGGTGTGTCTGTGTGCTGGGGGGTGGGCAGCTCTCTTTTCTCTGTTTTCGTCAACGAGTTTGTCTTTTCCACCAGCCTTGTCTTTCGACTGCTCTGCTAAGTATGCCTGCGGCAAACAGATTCCTGAAAAAGATGACCACTCTGCATGTCTCATCTGCCTAGGCCCACAACACCGAAGCCTACCAGATTTGCCATTAATTCAGTCTGGCCACTAGGAGATGCTGTCTAAAAACTCTTGACGAGCCACCTTTTAAAGCAGAAGTTGGTTGCGATTGAAAAGGAGCTGCTGGACAGGAGTTCTTCGGCCTCATCAGCACAGTCCTCCGGGGCCTCCTCCTAAAAATCTGGTGGGAAGCACAAGCACCTTGACCATCAACAGGACTGATCTGCTTCCCACAAACCCTCGACCAGAACTGGGTCGCGGAGGGTTGGCCTCTTCAGCCCCGCCTGCCATCTCTTCTTCTGGACTCCTAGTGACTCAACAGCCCACCCTCATTGCTATTTCGGGTGTTGGATCTTTGGGACAGGGGAATTCATCTCCTGCTCCCGTATCTTCCACAGACTCTCAGCCAGGTGGCTTGACTGGTGTTGGTTCATCCGGCATCAGTTCCTTCACCATCACCCCCCCCCCCCAGCCACAGCACTGCTGTTGTCAGCCCCTATCTCTGGGGCCTGACGCTAGTCCTTCTAGGTGGCGCCTGCAGCAGGCTGCTGCCGCTTCATCTTCTCCAACATCGACTCTGCCTCTACCGAGGGGGTCTCATCCCCCCAGGCAGCTGCTTCTCCGACTGGTCCTACACCGGTGGACCTGTCCTCTGTATGCTCCTGGCTGACACCTGCTGGGCCACTACTAGTACTGCTGCTGCCTGCAGGCACAAGACTAGCATCGCCTCTGCCGCAACCCACACCGCAGCTGATACCTGCTTTCCCCAACGCCGGGGCATCAGGCTGCCACATCCCTGAGTACCCAGTGCTGGCTCCACCATCATCATACCCTTACCCAGCACCTTTCTATCCCTGCCCACCGTTTAGTCTCCCACTGCCAGTGGATTATAACATGCTGTTTGCGTCATGGTGGTCCTTTGTCCAGAGGCAGACCCCTGCTTCTCAAGGGTCGCCTTCAGCATCCCCCTGGCGTCCACTCAGGGACCCACTGCCTCAGGATCTGGGCCATGCCGGCCCCAGTAAATTGGAGTTTCCTGGGTCTCGACCTGAAATCTGTTCTGGTCATCGGTGGGATGAGCATATGCCACCAGCATCAGACCCAGATAGTGAGACCAGTGAAGATTACTCTGACTGTTCCGGGTCTTCCTCCTCACCTAGGGAGTCTTCGGATGGGGAGGACCCTCCTTGGGGAGGTCCCTAAATCTCCCTGATGACCCGATGTTGATGAATGTACCACATCTAGTCCATTTTGGGCTGGGAAATGGTTCCTCTGTTGCCCGCTGCTGGTAAATCCTTCTTAGGGAGTCATAAATGCAGCGCATGACCATACCAAAAAGCACAAGCACCTTAGTGCCCTTCCCCCAGACATGAAGTCTCGGCATCTGGACCATCTGGGTAAGCATGTGTTCACATCTACTACCCTGGCAATCTTGGCCATTAATTACCTGGCCCATATGGTCCAGCATCAGAATGTTCTATGGAACCGGGCCAGGAACCTATTACAGGCATTGCCAGAAGACCCCAACAAGACACAGCCAGCTCACCCTACTCTTGAAGTCTGGCTCGGACGTTGGCAACCACGTTCTCCGGGTGGCTTATGATGCCATGGGTGCCTCTGGGCATGGCTGCTGGGGTCTGCCTCCGGTGCCATTCTTGGCTCCAGGTCTCCGGCTTTCCCTTGGATGGGCAAGTCAGTATCTTGGACACCTTCTTTCTGGGCTCTGTCCTTTTGGGGTGCAATGTCCAAGATGTCATTTCCACCCTGCAGGAGTCCAGGAGAGCCCTTAAGTTGGTTCATTCACTCTTGTCACACTCAGCCTAGAGCGGGCCAGTGTCAGTCTTTTCATTGTCTTCTCACAAGCAGTCCTGAAACCATTCTGCCAAGTGCCAGAATAAGCATAAGGCCACAGTGGCCTCTGCAGCTGCTGCAACCACAGCCCTCGAACACCTGCCTACCCTCAGCGCCCCAATTTCCCACCTCTGACTCTCTTTTTAGCTAAGTCTCCCGGCCGAGATTCTGAGGAGGCGTTGGGGTGGTTCTTCTCCAGCTGTATGGGGAGGGTGACTGCAGGTAGTTGGATGCTCCATATCATAGAGCATGCATGGACACACTCTGGAGTTTATAGAATGGCCTCCAGAAAATCCTCCTGTAAACTCCTCTTGCCCCCGGTCCATCTGTCCTACAAAAAAAAGCCATATAGCCCATCCCTCCGGCTCAATAGGGAAGAGGGTTTTATTCCCACTCTTCCTTGTCCCCAAAAAGACCGGGGACGTTCAGCACATCCTGGACCTGAGCCATCTAAATCTGTACATAGAGTACAAACACGCTTCAGGATGGTCATTCGCCAGGGGCTGTTACTCCTTTTGCACCAGGGGATTGGCTTTGCTCTCTGGATATGCAGGATGCTTACCTGCGCATCCAGATCTTTCCTGCCCATCGTCGCTTTTTCCTCCAGTTCCATTTTCAGGGAGCCCATTTCCATTTCCAAGCCCTCCATTTTTGCCTTTTTTTTTGTTTTGGCCCCCATGGTGTTTACCAAGTGCCTTGTGGTCGTGGCTGTAGTTTTGAGGAGGCATGGCTTCTACATGTTCCTTTACTTGGACATTGGCTACTAACAGCCCCCTCCAGGGACCACGTGGTTCAGACTCTAGACTACACCTTTGGTCTATTGCAGGGCTTGGGGGTCACCGTCAATCTGCCAAAGTCCTGCCTCTCTCCTTGCCAGCGCCTTCAATACATAGGAGTGATCCTGGACACTACCCAGAGCAAGAGCCTTTTTGCCCATGGATAGGGTGGCGTGACTGATGGAGCAGGCCCCTTCTGGTTTCCTCTAGTCGGCAGGTCTCCGCCAGGGTTTTCCAGTGCCTTCTGGGCCATATGGCAGCAGCAATTGCCATGGTTTTCTGGCCCACTTGCACATGCAAGTTCCTCAGTGGACCTGGCAGGTCCAGTGGGACACCGCATGGACAACCCGGACCAGTTGTTCCTGGTTTCCGACCTGGTCTAGAGGGTTCTGTCATGGTGGCTGGATCTGGCCAACCTCCTTCAGGGAGTCTTGTTTCAGCTCTTGACACCCTCCCCCATCAGATTCTCATGACAGACACATCCGCCTGGGATGGGGTGCTCATCTGGCAAACCACCAGACCTAGGGTACTTGGATGGAATTGGGACAAGGTCTCCAAATCAACATCCTGGAGATGCGAGTGGTCTTTGTCGTTGAGGCAGAGGTCAAGAAGCCTAGGAAAACCAGGAACAGTAATAACATTTGTAAGTAGTGTTTTTTATTATAAATAACAGTAAAATAAAAATTGTTCAGTAGAACTATTTACAAATGCAGTACAAACAGAAAACAAAGTCCTTCATCTGAGGGTATCTCTAATTCCAAGTTTCAGTATGTCTCTCCCTCTAGCAAAAGTATTGCTGTGCTTTTTGTAAGTCTCTGTCTGGGAAATCGTTAAGAGACATCTTTTTGGGCGCTAGAGAGCTGCGCTGCTGACTGGTTGTGCTTCAGATCAGCTCTGCCTTGTATTCAGTATAAATTAAAATTATTCACAATTTGGATACTACTAAAGGAAAATATATCAACACAGACCGACATAACATGTACTCATAATTCATCAGAGTCTAAACTCAAGATGGTCCACCAGAAGGGAGCCACAGGAGGTCTGAGTCAAAAAAAAAAACACACAGCAGCAATCAAAGGTACACCAAGGGCCGCCAGCCCAGGCAGCAGGACCAAGTGGGACAGAAAATCCTCCACCATGGGATACTGTTCTGCAAGCTGACAATGACCACAAAGTAGAACCGGTCCTGTCCTGGCTCAGCGCTTAGGATGCTAAAATAGAGCAAGCTGTACAAACGTCAAAGTGCTGAGGACAGATCTGCCACTATGCAGGCGGTCTTCTCCAAAATGGCTCTTGAAACCAACCATCTTAGAGCTAGAATCGAAACATTAGAGAACGCTAACAGAGTCATAAATTTACGCCTCGTAGGGGTTCCCGAAGAAATCGAAGGAGAAAATCTGCTGTCCTGTTTGCAACAATGGTTTGCTAATGCTCTACTGCCGGAGTCACAATTTGCACCCATATGGTTCAAAACTGCTTACCGGGTTAATTTCCGAAGAACAAAAGAGGGATGAGACAATACCAGGACAATTTTGTTAGTAACAACAGGTTCGGAGATTCGGGACTGCATTCTGGGTTGGGCGCGCAGTCACGCACCATTGACCATGGAGGATCAAGAATTCAAGATATATCCAGATTGTTCTTATGCCACGTGCAGCAGGAGAAAGTTGTTTGACCCACTCTGGAGAGTACTTCATGGGCTAGGAGTGGCCCATTCCTTATTGGCACCAGCTCGTCTCCGTATTATGTACAGAGGATGTACATTTCAGTTCAACGACCTTGCGGAGGCCCGTAAAAGTGTGGATATTATTGCTGCAGAATTCACCACCCACAGATCACTGGAAAGGGATTTACTGTCTGAATCGGGTGAGAACTGAGAGTTGTATGTACTGATGTCACCATAATATGTCTGAGAGCTAACTTGAGACATACTCTGAAATGTTACACTAATTGCTGCATTTGATGATCTGTTTACCCGAATTTGTATAATGGTCAATAGCCTCACAATGTTCCTAGTACTCATGGGGAATATATCCTTTAACTAACACACTTCTTATAAACAGGGCTAGTTTAAACATGGCTCTGATGGCGCATTTAGAGCCACGCTGTACACACCATGTGTTTCTGGAGACATGAGATGTTTTATGACTGTGCCCTGTTGCTAATGCAGTTATAGTTATAGTTTATTCAAACAGGACAGCTTGGATAATGTCTCGGTTTAGTTAGCTAGACATAGTTCTGTAGTGCTGACTGGTTTATCAAAATAATGATGTTATGTAGAATGTAGTGTTTAAAGATATTTACACATATGTAGGGGTTGTGGATTCAGGACATCTGTTAAGAGTCTATAACCTCCCTATAGAAATTTAGTCAGGTTTGTGGGAACAATGGTTGAATGTACCATGGTGTATTTATTTTATTTATTTATTGAAAGAAATCGGAATTACAGTCCTTTGAGTCATTGACTCCTTTGCAAAGGCTCCACATCGGTAAGAAATAGAAAGGAAACTACACAGAGGTAACGCATGTAAGTTACTGAAACTTACGTATTTGGTACAGAAATTAACATTTAACTTAAAATTTTACACAGTACAAACTGAAACAATTGGTACAAAACTTAAAACATTAGGCACAGTGTACAATGAAGGGTTACGTCAGCAGGGATCATAAGAAGGTCCCGGGTCAGTACTTATGCACATATTGAACAGTTGTTCAGTTACGGAGGGCCTTACAAAATAGGCCCAGAGTCGCAAATATAATACATCGAAAGTTGAGGGCAAACCTTTGGCCAAGAGAGAAGAGCAAGTCCCTCTGCCGGGCTACATAATTTTGTAGCTCTGGATCCTGCTTTTAACAAAGTATTGTATGCATGAAGCAGCTCTAAGAGGAAAAGTTATATACAGTCACATGTTGCAGAGTTGAGGAGTGACTTTAGGCTAGTTTTAAACTGACCCAAACTGGCTGTATGGGGGACTGTGGGTGGTAGGTTGTTTAGCCACAGAGGGGCACGATAACGGAAAGACCGCTGCCCAAGGGAGTTTCTACAGTGGGGGTACTAGCAGGGAGGTATTAGGTGAGTGTCTTGATGCTCTCCTGAGAGAGGCTGTTTAAATTAGAGGGCGGAGGCTTATCGATGCTAGTTTGTATTGTATCTTTTTTGCTAGGAGACAGGTGTGATACTTAACCCTATTTTGGAGGTTTAGTCAGCCTGTAGATGTGTAAAGCTCACAAGTATGGGTTAACCTGTTACAATTTGAGACCAGACGGCAGGCTTTGTTGAGGGAGAGGTTGGTGCTGTGCAGGGCAGTATGGTCAGCAGACCCATAAATGACTATGCCATAGTCCACCAAGGGAAGTATTGAAGAGGACACTGCCAATGCTTGCAGAGGAATGCAGTGCCTATGTATATATAGGATCCCCAATCTGGTGTTAACAGAGGCGGACACTTGTTGAATGTGAGCGTGATATGTGAGGGAAGTGTCCATCCTGACTCCCAGGTAATTTGAAGCAGTAGACCTGCTCCAGTGCAGCACCACTGGAGTCTGAGATGATTAGCGGTGCATTACAGAGTGGGTTTTATCAGTGGGTGAAAATCATTGATTTAGTTTTTTTATAGTTAATTACTAGATGGTGTTCAGAGAACCAAGTTTAGAGTTCTTTAAAGAAAACCTGGAGGGCGGATTGAAGGGTATTGAGATGGTGATGTTCCCAGAAGACCACAGCATCATCAGCATAGAGCAGTAGCTTCCTGCTACAGGATTGGGGGAGGTAGTTCAGAAAGAGGGTGAATAGCGGTGTGCCTAGCATAGATCCTTGTGGAACCCCTGTTAGGACTGGCTTACTGGAGGATAAATTTTCATTGATTTTTACCTGTTGGGTCCTGCCTGTAAGATAGTCTTTGATCCAGGAGGTAGCCTCTGGGGAGATATTCAGTGACGTTAGGGAATGGAGAAGAAGCGCGTGACTGACCGTATCAAATGCTTTGGTTAGATCGATATAGACAGCCCCCACAGCTGAGCCTTGACCCAGGGCCTCATGTATATACGAGGTAAATTCAAGGGCAGTAGAGGTGCTGTGACCTTCCGGAACCCATGTTGTTCTTGACATAGCAGATTGTGTTTGGTTAGGTAGTGAGAGAGCTGGTCAGCCACGATTTTTTCAGGGGCCTGGGGGGGGGGGTGGATATAGGTCTATAATTACTCATGGAACTTGGGTCACCACTCTTTAATATGGGGTTATAACTGCTCTTTTCCAGGAGGTGGGAAACTGGCTGTAGCATAGGGATAAGTTAAGTATTTTGGTGAGATGGGGCAGGGTCACATCCAAAGTAAGCTGGATGAGCTTGCGGTCCAAGCCGTCGCTACTATAGCGAGAGTTTGCCAGTGCTTCAAGGTAGAGCCTGGCCTCATTGCAGGAGATGATATGTAGCCAGAAGAGGGGATGGTTGATGGTGGTAGGTGAGTTTGTGGGGCGGTTACTGATTGGGTCAAAGAAATTAGGGGGAAGAATATGGCTGAGGTCTGTAAAGGCAGTATTTAGGGCATCTGAGATGTTTTTTGGGTCCTGGGAGATAAACCCATCAGTTTGAAGCTGCACAGGGGTAACATTTTTCCCAGTTAGTTCCTTAATGTTTCTCCTGAAATTGCTGCCAGAGCCCCAGGAGGAGGTGAGAGCGTGGTTGTAATACGCAGCTTTGGCTTGCCTGATAGCCCATGTGCATCTGTTTTGAGCCTCCCTGTAATTCTGTCTGTCCTGGGGGAGTTGCGAGGCGAGGGCCTTATGCCAGAGGTTGTCCCTTTGTTGCATTTGGTCAAGTAGAGACTGCGAAATCCAGGGGGTGTCCCTTGTTTTTATTATATATCTAGAGACTGGGGCAAAGATGTCACTGGCGGAGTTAAATTTGGCAATAAAATAGGTGAGGGCAGCATCAACTGATTGGGCAGTGTGAATAGGAGACCAGTCGAGGGAAGAAAGGTAAGCTTTTAGATGCGGGAGAGCTCCTTTCTTTAAGCGTCTATGCATTGTGACCTTAGGGGGGATTAGTGGAATTTTATTAGACCACCAACAGGTAACTGGGGAATAGTCACGTAATGAGTCTGGGAGCACCTTGATACGGGAGAGGTTTTTGGGACTGTTGGTAAAGATGAGATCAATGAGGGAGGATGTCCCTGTTTTTGGGTCCATCCTCATTGGGGAGTGGACCATTTGAGTTAGATCATAAGCAAGCATTGCTTCTTTGTAAGGGGAAGACGTAGCTGATAGCCAGTTAACATTGACGTCATCCAGTAAGATGATTTTGCAGTTAGGAGGAAGGTGGGAAATACTGGCCAGTACAGAGTCAAATGCAGGCGTTTGGTTTCTGGGGGCGGGGGGTATAGGCAGACAGGATGTATAGAGTTTTACCTGAATTGCCAAAGCTTACCTTGACTGCTAGAGTCTGAGCTCCATGTGAGGATTGCGAGAGGGCAACAGGGAGGGAGCACAGGAAGGATCTAATGTAGATGGCGCAACCTGCGCCTCTCTTGTTTTACCTGTCAGCTCGATGTATGGTGTAATCGTTGAGGTCTATGGCTCCATTTGGGACATTTTCTGAGAGCCAGGTCTCCAATAGAGCTAGGACATCAGGGGAGTGCTGCGCAATCCAGCCCTGGAGGGAGGTGAGCTTTTTCTGAAGTCTGCAGATGTTAAGGGAGGCCAGTTTCAGGCTTCCATGCTTGCTCAACTGAGCTGCTCCATAAATAGGTGGACCTGGGTTAGGATGAATATTCCCCAATAGGAGGAGAAGGAGAAGGGAGTGGCGGAGTAGTGCTAGACTAAGTAGTTTGGATGTTGTCTGGGCAGGTTTGGGGGTTGTATTAATGACTGGGATAGGGAGGGTGTATAGGAGGTGAGCTAAATGAGTGCGAGACAGAGGAGGTAGTGGCCCTGGCAGGTATCTGCCGTCCAGGGTTAGGGGGTGAGCCCCAGTAGGGATCATGATGAGAGTGCAGCGAAATATGTGGGCACAAAGGCTAATTTGTATGTTAGGTAAGTCATAAGTGTATGCATTTGGGTGGCCCCAGAGGTACATTAGGAGGGGGCATGGATGGAGATCACCACTAGTTGACCGGCCTTTGGGCAGTGCTCCACTGGCGGCGGAGATAGGTAGCGCTGTTGGAATTATTAGGATGGAGAGAAAGAGTAGCACGATGAGGTGAGGATTCATGCTTTGCTGGCCGATTAGCGTAAATGCTGGCTGTGATAAGAGACCCCTAGTGGAGGAGTAGAATAAGCTGCAAATGTGAAAGTGGGCTGATTGGTTCTTTCACCCACGTGATTCACCTCATAAATTGCAACGGTGGTGGGGGGGGTGAACCACCTACTTGATTCACCTTATAAATTGCAACGGTGGTGGGGCAGCCAGGCCAGCACCACTGAGTAGACCAGTTGCGTTATTAAAATGTCTTCCTTATTATATGTTATGTTTATAACCCACAAGTTTTAGAGTGGCTAGCATCCTGAGTATCGTGTATGGATGGGGAGCAGGTAGTGCTTCCTATTCCTAAGTACCTCGTATAGTACCCCACATGATGTATCATAAATTGGTGGACTTATATAATATATAACTAACAAATGATGACTATCATTCATTGTAGTGTCATAATTTACCTGGTACCATCAGTTATAATTGTAATGTCTTTATTTGCTCATTTGTGAAAATGAATAAAAATAAAGTTAAAAAAAAAGACATCTCGTTTCTCACAAAATGTTCTTGCCAGTTTCTATGCAGATGTAACAAATAGAATATTGTCCCAAGCTGGCCCCCTGCTGACAGCTCTGCAAAAGAGTTGGCTAACAAGCCTGAGAGGATAGAACAGATCCTTGCATTTAACTCTCTGCATAACAAATGAGACAGTGCCTTATTCAACCCTATCATAGTCCTTTATTCCCTGCAGGCCATTCTGACTCATCTCCTTCCTGGTCTGCTGCTAATGCAAAAGGACAGCGTGTGTGGTGTATTACATCAACAAGCATGGGAGGGACCCATTCCTACCCCCTGTGTCAGGAGGTGATAAGAGTCTTGTATTGGGCCATCGAGAATGGTCTGGAGCTCTCAGCCATACATGTTACGTGCTTTCAAAACGTCTTGCCCGACAGTCTCAGCCGCTCCAGGTCACGGGCTCATGATTGGGAGCTTCTAACCTCAGTAGTCAAAGTTCTCTTCGACAGGTGGGGTTGTCCAGAGTTAGCCCTTTCTGCGTCCTCACTCAGTGCAAAACTGCCGCTTTTCTGCTCGCTCAGTCCTGGCCCTGGAGTTTTCTAGTGAGACACATTGTCCCTCTCTTGGAAGAGGAGCTTTCTGTACGCCTTTCCCCCTTCCTGCTTCTACAGAGGGTTCTGCTCAAGCTCCAGTTGGAAGGGGTGGAGATGATTCTCATAGCTCCCTTCTGGCCACATCAAATTTGGTTCCCCTTGCTGCATCAGCTGGCGATGGAGCCTCCAGTGCCCTTGCCCATGTGCACCAGCTTGCTCTCCCAGGACCAGGGCATCCTAGTCTATCCAGACCTCAAGTCCCTGTATCTGCATGCGTGGCTCCTGCACACCTAGCTGTCGCCTGCTTTGGAGTCTCATCTAGGGTTACAGTCATCCTGGTGGCTGCTAGGAAGCCCTCCACCAGGGCCACTTATGAAATGGAAGCATTTCTCCCTTTGTGCTGCTGCTCCCCAACTGAACCCTTTCACCTGCCTGGTGAATCAGGTATTTGAGTATCTTCTTTCCCTCTTAGACTCTGGCTTGGGGTACTCCTAGCTCAAGGTGCATCTTTCCACCATCTTTGTGCACCATGCACGTATTGAAGGCAAAGTTGTTGCCTAGCTTGAAGTGTCCTGTACCTTCTTGCGGAGCATCTTGCATTTGCAGCCTCCCATTTGAGACCCAGTCCCTCCATGGGACCTCAATTTTATGCTGAAGAAACTCACTTTACGTCCCTTTGAACTGGCCACAAGTTGCAAGCTGCTCTTTCTGTTGTGGAAAGCGCTCTTTTTAGTTGCTGTTACTTCTGGTTGAAGGATTTCTGAGCGCCAAGCTCTAATATGTAAGGAGCCTTATTTGGTTTTTCACAAAGACCGAGTGTCTTTGCGTACTAATCCAAAGTTTCTACCCAAGGTGGTGTCTGAGTTTACTTTGAATCAGTCCATCCACCTTCCTGTTTATTTTCCTGAATATTCTAATCAGGAGGAGGCTTTGCTCCATACTTTGGATGTACATAGGAGTTTGCAGTACTATAGAAACCGTACTAAGCCTTTGAGGAAATCTGATCAGTTGTTTGTTTTCCTTCGCCCCGAGAGAGAGAGAGAGAGAGTTCCCCTGTTTCCAAACCGTGTTTATCAAAGTTGTTAGCAGATCGTATTGTTTATTGCTACTGCAAGTACAACAAGACCCTTTCAGGAGTGGTCAAGGGCCATTCCAGCAGGTGCGTGGTCGCCTGTATGGCTTCTTTCAGATATGTGTCTGCTGTGGACATCGTGCAGCTGCCACCTAAAGTTCTGTCCGCACCTTCACGAAGCATTACAGTCTGGACATCACCTCTAGGCACAGAGCCAATTTTGGCCTAGTTGTACTTCAAGGCCTTCTCTCCTGAGCTCTTGGCTGCTGATCTGTCCTTCTCCTGGTGATACCCGGTACTGCTTGGGGTTCAGTCCTACCGGTGTGGCCTGCTGCAAGTGCCTTTCTTGAAGTAAGATAGTACAGTTATGTAAGAACTTACCATAACAGTAGATCTTCGAGAGAAGCTCTTGCAGCAGGCCACATCGGTAGGGCTAAGCCATCAGGTAGGCACCCAAAGGGGTCCATGTGAGTTTTGGAGCACCGGATAGAAGACCTTTTCCATTTGGCTGTGCAGGTCATCTTAGAGGAAGGTTTGTGGTCAGTCAAAAGTGTTTCAGAGACCCTCTGCGCTAACCTTTTACCTGTTCAATTCTGTCTTACTGGAAAGGGCCAAAAATACTCCAGAATCTTCTCAGGTGGGCACCAAAAGGGATCAGTGCAGGATTTGGAGCACCAGATTGAAAATCTTTTGCACCTGGCTGTGTAAGTCTTTCTTGTGGAAGGCTTACAGGCAGTCAAGAGTATCTCAGAGACTCTCTGAGACACCTTGTACCGATTCACTTTTATTTTCAGGAGCCAAGTCTGAAGGTGAAGGGAGCACAGGTTAGGATGGACTAGGTGACCTGTTTCACTGTTCACACTACCTGTTTCTAGATGGGGAGAGAGGAGGAGCCGCAATGTGCGCAGCCGCTGGCTAGGCACCTTCAAATCCTGCTGCCTCCCGGACCCCACGCACACACCTGCAGTGCTTTAAGTTGACATTTCTCTTCTGTGCTTTGAGCTTCAGGTCCGCCTTTTTGATCTTGAATGCCGGCGCCTTTGTATGTTTCAACAGACTGACTGCAGACTGTATACGAGCATGGTGTATAAAATTAAGTAGCGAGCGTTCAAACACTATAAACCCGACATATCTCTGCCAACTCTGCCATTAAAATAATACACTTAAGCGGCTGGATTGATTTCGGACGGGGAATGGGAATTTGCTTAGCACATTTTGTGCTCGGCCAAATGCTCAACTGCCACAGTTGCCGGTCGGCTTAACCGTTTTGAACAGCATGTTGAAGGTTTCGACCAGCACAGTCTGAATAGCCAAACAGCAAGGAGACTGACAATTTCTTCACACCACACGGCTCTCAGCGTGGTGTATTATCCATACTTTAGAATGCCAACTTATTACTACAGACCCATACATACTAACTCTGCTAGAGGAGAATCTGACTGTTTTTCTTTGTCCTGTGGGAGGTAAGAACTTTATTCCCTACCTTCAAGTACTTGTATATATCTGGAAGACAAATAAGTCATAAGCCATGGACCTTAAAAATTCTAGCGCCTCCATAATAGCGTCTTGAAGAACAGTCCAACTCAAAAATACAATTTTACATAAAAACGGCATGATTTCCTTTTTGTGTATACATGATTTGTAACACATACTGTGGGAAGAATCTTTAAAATTTCAGCACATAAAGATATTTCTGGTCCACCAAAAACTTTTTAATTGCAAGCCAGTGGCTAAATAAAATCCCACTATATGTGTCCAACGAAGTAGTCTCTCAAGACAGAAAAAAAGTTGAGTAAACTATTTTAACAATCCTGCCTAAGACACAATAAAAGTTCTCATACAAAAGAAGTGGCAAATACAGTAAAAATGACTACTGAGCTTCCTAAAAAGGGTTATAAACAACTTCAGTTGCCATTAAAAAAAAATTGATGTAACCCCAAAGGTCCTGTAATATCTAAAATGCCACCCAAAAAAGATACGGAAAAAAGGGCAAATCCGGGAAACGGGCCCAAAACGCATCCTCAACAACCAAGATAATCCATTCAGCTGAAGAGTCTGAGGCTGCTCAGGATGATTTAAATTCCTTTCACGCGGAAGACTTACCCGATTAACCTTGAAGATGATACAGGGAATGGAAGCTCTAGCAATCCCTTAAGTAAAATTCATTGACCACCGTCCGCAAATGACTCATCTCCAGAATGGGCAAAACAGTTAATTTCTAATATACAGACTATTCAAACATCCCTGTTCAAACTGCAACTGGTTCTAAGTGCAATTGATAACTTAAGAATATAGCAAGTATTGAAAATAAACTTGAACAGAGGACAAGGAGAATGAATGAGCTGGAAAGTAGTCAGTCTCAGTTGAAAGATTTGAGTTGCCCCTTACCCAAGGACCTTAAGACACTGCAAAAACAACTAGAGCTACAAAGTAAAATAGACGATCAAGAAAACCAAGCAAGGCACAAAAATATTTGCATTTTTAGCATACTACAGGACTGGGAAAAAGGAACCTCTTTTAGAAGATTACTGTAGACCTTTTTACATCTTTATTTGGAGAAGGTTTGGAAATTCCAGTTATGGACAGGATTCATTGGCTGGGACAACCTAAAGAAAGTTGAGGAGCAAGACCTGTAATACCAAAAAATGCTTACCTCAGAAGGAAAAGACTTGATAATGGCCGCTTATTACAAAACTTCAAACTTTAAATTCAAAACCAGCAAATCTCTCTGAGGCATGATTTCTCAAAACCTCTTTGGGAAAGAAGGAAACCCTTTAATAGGGTCCAGCAATTTCTGTGGAAAAGGGGTTTTAAAGCCTATACAATTTATTCTTTAAGACTGAAAGTTTTGCTAAATAATCAAACTCTTTAATTTGTGGAACAGCAAATGATGCCATTTCGGATATAAAAAACAAAACAAAAACTTCCAGACCACTTTGTCTTCTTTGATAATGATTAAAAACATATTATGATTCAACGCCTCTTTGGGGTCTGTTAAGTAAAATATGTGTGTCTGTCTTTGGGGGCTGGGGCTTGTACACTTTGTTCTCAGGTGTTTTCTATGGGTTACCAGACTTTTTATCTTTGCCAAAATGGGGGGTTAAGGTAAGGGGAAAAATGGACATAAGTTCTCTTAGTGTTTTTTTTTTTTTTTCCCTACATGAATTTCTGGATGTTTCGTCATATATTAGTGGTACAAATGGGCACCTATACAGAGTTAAGATGATTTTTTTCTGCTTAACAATTTTTTTTCCAATAAAAGGAGCAACATGGAATGTTAACAGAATTAACTCCCCAATCAAATGATAAAGAATTATTGGAAAAATTAAAAAATTAAAGCTGAATGTGATAATGTTACAAGAAATCTTTCTTAATCAGAAGGAAATGGATGTGTTTAAAAAATTGTCAAGGAACAAATATATTACTCCCTTGGCCCCTCTAAGAAAAGTGCAGGGGTATTGATATTGGTATCTAAACAGTTTTAAAGGTACAATATTAGACAGTAAAACAGATGCATGGGATGAATTGTAGCTATTAAAATAATTTCTTGACTGAGGTGAATAAAATTGTATATGGCCTGGTCTGCTTTAACATAATTATAGGGGGGAGATTTTAATTGTTTAATAAATGATCTTTAGATAAATCCTCCACATTCTCCTCCTGGGATAAGTACAAAGCTAAGCAGTTAAAAAAGTTTAGATTCAAATAATTTGATGTGTGGCCAGGGAGAGTATGGGAGCGAGCCCATACAAGTCTATGGGAGCTGTTTTTAAAACTGGTTTTAGTCGTTTTTAACAGAGCTAGAGGAAAATTAAAGCAGTCGCTTAACTAATAGGGACCCTACTAGTTAGACTGTTTTAATTTTCCTCCAGGACTGTTAAAATTATTAAAACCGGTTTTAAAAACAGCCCCCATAGACTTGTGCAGGGCTTGTCCCATGGCTCTCCCTGGCCACACATCACAATTTCAGAGAGCGCGTGGGTGGAGTTGGGGCGAGGGGGCACTAGGAAGCTGGAAGGGATCGGCTGGCTGAGGCTTTGCACCAGTAACGATCCCTTTCGCGTTTAAAACAACTTACTTTAAAATTAAAATTTTTGCAGCGGTGAGCTCACAACGATATAAGGTATTGGGCTATGAAGCCCAATACCTTATATTGGAAACTTTCTTTAAACTAACCATGAACTGGGCATTTAAGTAAACTAATTTACTGTGGGAAAGCTCAATTTAAAAAAAAAAAATACTTTAATGAGCATCTTAAGTTAATGAATTTGTTTTGGTTTTTTTCATCTCTGTATAAAATCTGAAAGTGTTATTATACAGAAATCTTCGTTCCATATTACAAAATTTATTTTATTAGAACTAAATGGCTAATAACTAAATCCCCCTGAATGATATTTGGAATAACCCAACCATTACTTTACAAGGGAAGCAGCTGTATAAAAAATATTGGCTGCAGCAAAGCATCAGGAAATGGGAAGATATTTATCGATGTGGAACTAAAATTCCTTGGGATACATTCAAACAAAACTTTCATTCACAAAATGTTGATTTTTTTATTTTAATCAACTAAGCAGCATTTACAAAAAAGACTACCAAAGATGGGAAAGGGCTCCTAACAATAAAACTTTTGAATTGAAATTGAGAAATATTCCAAGTCTAATAACATAAAGTTATATCCTTGGTTAATGTCTAAATTTAAAAAAAATCTCCCTTTATTACATATAAAAACACAAAAATAAAATGGGAAATGGAGATAACAGATAACAGAACAGTGGATAATGATACTTTCTCAAATTTTCAATTACAATTTAACAGGAGATAAGACTGTTCAGTTTAAAATTATCAGTAGAGCATACTATACCCCTTATAGGCTTTTCAAGGAAGGGATTACTCATCTCATTAGCCTAAGGCTGCCTGTATGGTGATAACAGCAGCCCATGACAGATTGGCCAAGCCAAAACACCTAGGTGCTTCTCCGGACAAAGAGTCCAAGCAGATGGATCAATATGGTTGCAAGGTTTATGCCTCCTCCACTTGCGCCTTAAGGTCACTCTGTTATATGGCCTGTCGTCGAGGCACAGGTCAGGAAGCATTAGAAAAACCAGGAGCAGTTGTAAAATTCACAACAAGGGTATTTATTTGTACTTGCAGTAACATAAAAAAATAAAATTGTTCCGTATAACTATTTATAAAGGTAAAATAAGCAGAGAAGATCCATTAGATCTTACTTCGAGACACAGCTCTTGCAGCAGGTTACACCATTAGGACTGAAGCCGGCAGGCGTCAGGACCCCATGGAAAAATTCTAGCTAGCTATCTTCAGCGGGGACCGCCCCCGACTTCGGTCCCGCCTCCGACGTCAGGCGTAGTATAAGAGGCGGTCCCGCCAGATTCCCCTAAAGTTCTTTTTCCCCGCCATTGACTTGCAAGTCTCGACTCTTCGGTTCACAGTTCTAGCGCGATTTACGGTAAAGTTTTCCTTGGGAAATCTGTTTTTCTTCTTTCAGTTTGTTGTCTGATGTCTCTCCAACCTCCGGTCATCCTCGAGTGCGCCTGTGGAAGCAGATCCCTTCAAGGATCCATTCAGCCTCGGCCCCGTGCTTAGGCCCAGACCACGACACCCGGTCCTGCCCTTTGCCTTGGCTTCAACAGCAGAACCGGATCCGTCGCCAGAAGGCCCTACAGGCCTTCCTGTCGAGTAACAACTCAAGACCATGGCCTCAAGGGGATTCTTCTTGAGAAGGCCCGAGACATTCGGAGAAGCATAGAGAGAAGGCCCCTTCCAGGTCCCCGTCTAGGGCCTCTGATTCTCGTAGCTCCGGCTCCAGGTCCGACCGCTCGCCTTCCCGGGCCAGTTCTCAGCCTCCTCCTGCTGCGGTGAGAAAATCTTCGGGCTCCTCTTCTCAGGCCAAGACTTCCAGGCCTCCTTCGTCTTCTAAGGCCCTGGTCAAGTGGGGGGACCGCCACCATCACCACAAGTCGGGTTCCCGCCATTCTGAACCCGTCAGGTCTGCCTCCTTGCCTCCTCCTCCCCAGCGGAAGACCAAGGAGCTCACCTCTCTTAAGAGACCATCGGACCCGACGTCGGCCTCTTGCCACAGGTCCCCAGAGCCGTCGGCCGCCAGACCTTCGCCGGTAAACCCTACGCACCCCGGACTGCCCGGTAGGGGACGGCGTCCGTGCCTGTCCGGATTGAGAAGAGGGCCTCAGCGCCTCCGACCGACCGCCGGTCAGGAGACCACTACAGAGGAGGAGCACACAGCCCGAGGACCAGGACGGGCGACCCGGTCCTGTCGAGCCTCCCAGGAACCCTCCCCACAACCCGAGGCCCCTGTGGAGCCGACGCCGGAACCCGACGACCGACCACCGGCGCCCGGTCCGTCGTCGGGTCTTTCTTTCTCAGAGGTTAAGGAGCTTTTCACTTACTGGTGGGATACCATCAAAAAGGACGTGATCCCCACTCCACCTCCTCTTCCTCCTCCTCCTCCTCCTCCTAGGCCGGTTACTCCTCCGGTTCCTGCGCACCCTTCTCCAGCCGGGTCTGCAGGCCGGTTACCTCCTCCCCAGGAGCCCAGGATCCCTCCAAGGGGGAGACCAGATAAAAGGAGACCTCCGTCCAGATCCTCTTCTGGGTCACCCAGCCCTAAGAGACCCAGAAGACGCTGCCGTTCGCCTTCAACGGAGGACACGGGATCAGAGTTTTCAACAGGATCTAGATCCCCATCTCCCCTCCACATCCCTTCTCCGGAACCACGTGAGCTTCCAAGGTCTCCTCCGGATGACCCTTCATTCTCGGACATCATGAGACACATCCAAGAGAACATGGGATGGGATGCGGAAGAGTTAGACCCCGAAAGGCTACGCCTTGCGAAATATCTTCGGCAGAAGGACCCCAAGCCTGTGGTGGTGCCACCCTTGTTAGACACTTTCGTGGACGTCACCAAGGCAGCGTGGAAGCGTCCACGTTCACTCCCGGCGATGCCGAAGAAAGCTGACCGCCTGTACAAGGCTCCAAGGGAAGACCAGTACTTGGCTCAGCATCCTCAGGCCGACTGTCTAGTCATAACAGCCTCTCATGACCGGTCCCAGAGACCGCAACATTTGAGCACTCTGCCACCGAACCCGGAGTCCAAACAGCTGGACGCTATGGGTAGGCGCACGTATGCTTCCGCTACTTGCGCCATCAGATCCCAATTATTTGACCCACATGGTGCAGTTCCAAAATGCCTTGTGGGAGCAGGGTCTGGATCTGGCTGAGAAGTTGCCAGAAGGTGAGCAGAAGGAGGAGATGTTGCAGCTCCTCCGGGACGGGTTCGGACGTGGGGACCCAAGTGCTCACGAGCCACATCGACTCCAGCGGACTCCTCGGCCCGAGCAGCAGCTTCAGGCGATGTCTCCAGAGACACTCTTGGCTCCGTGTCTCCGGCTTTACCCGGACATCCACAAAACATCATGGACGCCCATTTGAGGAGAAGTTCTTTTGGTGAGCCCTCTGAGAGGGTCATCACCAAGCTTCAAGAGGCCGGAGCGGTGAGGGTCGGTCCAGGCAATGTACCGACTCGAGGCTTAGTTCCTTCGTAGGAACCAAAGCCGCTGTGGACGGGCACAGGAGACAACAGTCCCCAATGACCGGGTCTGACAACAAAGGGCCTGCCTCAGAGAGCCCAGGGTAGACAGCCGCGGGCTGAGGTCACGCTCAGCTAAACCGCCCAGCCTGCAGGCCCCTCTGCCGCCACAGCCTGACTCTTTTTTCGCCGCCCCTCAGGATCAATGGGACATCATGGTCGGGGTTGCATTAAGTACCTGCCAGGATGGCAGTCCATAACCACCGATCGGTGGGTTCTTCAGTTAGTCGAAGAGGCCACTTTATAGAATTACTTGAAAAGCCACCTCGAGGCCTCCTCTGCTCTCCGTTACTCGGGTCAGCACAAGCCTCTGATCAGGCAAGAAATACTCGCGCTCCTGCAAAAGGGGGCGACAGAGTATGTCCCAGAGAACCAGAGAGGATACAGGTACTACTCCCACTTCTTCCTGGTTCCAAAGAAAACGGGGGACCTCCGTCCAGTTCTGGACCTCAGCGACCTCAATATGTCGGTCGCCTACAAAAGATTCCGCATGGTGACCCTTCTGGGTCTTATCCCCATGCTAAAGAGGAACGCATTTTTAGCGTCCCTAGACATGCAGGATGCATACCTGCACATCCCTGTAGCTCAGGCGCACAGGAGGTTCCTGCGCTTCGAGTTTCTCGGCCACTACTTTTAGTTCCGAGCACTTCCATTCGGACTGTCATCAGCCCCCAGGGTCTTTACCAAATGCATGGCAGTCGTGGCCGCGTCTCTAAGGAGACATGGCCATTATGTGTTCCCGTACTTGGACGATTGGCTTCTCATGGCTGCCTCCAGAGAGGCGTTGTTATTGGCTATCCAGAGTACCCAGGATCTGTTTCGGTCTCTGGGCATCTTGATCAATTACGAGAAGTCTCTCCTGGTACCGTCGCAGAAACTGCAGTTCATAGGCGCAGTCCTGGACACCGTTCCGGGAAGAGCATTTCTTCCAAACGACAGAGCGGAGCGCATCAGATCCCTCATCAGGGAGCTTTCATCGAATAAGACCGTCCCAGTAAGGTCAGTCCTTCGCTTGCTCGGACACATGGCTGCGGCCATTCCGACCGTCCCTTTCGCAAGGCTCCACATGCGGGTAACTCAGTGGATGCTCAAGGTGCAATGGGACCAAAGGCAAGACCATATGCAGCATCCGGTCAGAATCACGAACGCCGTGATTTGAGACTGGCAATGGTGGCTAGACCCAGGGACACTCTCTATGGGTGTTCTGTTTGTAGCGCCGTCCCCAGAGGTAATCCTCACCACAGACGCCTCAGGACTAGGGTGGGGAGCACACCTGGACAGGGTGAAGTCCCAGGGAACGTGGACCCCTCAGGAGGCTCATCTTCATATCAACGTTCTGGAGATGAGGGCGGTCCTTTATGCCTTGCAGGCATTTCATAGGTTACATAGGTTAGACAGAGCTAAAAAGACCGTAGTCCATAATGCTCACCAATAATTAATTATAACCACCTATACAATTTTGTTTTAAATATTTATCCAAATGTTTTTTGAAAGTATCAGTATTGTTGCATGATGCAATTTCCACAGGTAATTTGTTCCAAATCTTGCAAATTCTTACTGAAAACCAATTACTCTTTTTTTTAATTGCAGTGTTCCATGGTCAATTGCCAGGGATGAGCCCTAGTTGCATAAGATTTATCTTTAACTTTTAGGCCTAGTAAATTACTTAAATCATTGTCCTGCTTTGCTTTAAAAGTGATTTCAGTCAGAGATCCCGCCGAGTACTCTCCTGCTACAGACAGACAACACGGCGGTGATGTATTACCTCAACAAACAAGGAGGCGCACACGCTTACCCCCTATGCAGGGAGGCCATGAGGGTGTGGGATTGGGTAATCTGACACGTGCGAACCTGATCGCAGTACATGTTCCGGGGTGGACAACACAATTGCAGACGGCCTGAGTCGGCTCCCAGGCCAGAGTCCACAGTGGGAACTTCTTCAGGAGGTAACAGAGGATCTGTTTCTTCGATGGGGAACTCCAGAATTGGACTTGTTCGCTTCCCCATTCAACGCAAAACTGCCCAATTTTTACTCACTAGATCCAGGGCCTGGTGTTTTCTGGTGAGACGCATTGTCCCTCTCCTGGGCGGAGAGATTCCTCTACGCTTTCCCTCCCTTCCCATTGATCCAGAGAGTTCTTCTCAAACTGCGCAGGGAGCATGCAACAATGATCCTGGTGGCCCCTTTCTGGCCCAGACAGATCTGGTTCCCTTTGCTAATACAGCTATCCCGGGAACCTCCGCTCCCGTTGCCATTCAGCTCCCATCTCTTGTCTCAGGAGGAGGGTTCACTGGTCCACCCGGACTTACGTTCACTGAACCTGCATGCATGGCTCCTAGAGACATAGCCATCTTGCGACACGGGGTCTCGCAAGAGGTTGCGGAAGTTCTTTCTGCAGCCAGAACGCCAGCAACGCATGCGATGTACGCCATGAAATGGCTACTGCTTTTTGTCTATGGCTCGCAAACACGCGCCTTCCCTTTAGGGTTGTCCGGTGAAAGCGGTGTTAGAGTACCTGCCTCCTTTCCTGCTCGGGTCTCGCTTACTCCTCTATTAAGGTCCACCTCTGTGCCATTTCAGCTTATCACCTCCCGGTGGGACAGCGCACAGTGGCACAGTTAGATGCCTGTCGAGAATTCTTGAGAGGGGTGTTACATCTTAGGCCGCCCATTAAGGACCCAGTGCCTCCATGGGACTTGTTCTTTGTCCTGGAGCAACTCACGCTCCCCCCCCTTTGAACCTGCCACGGATTGCGAGCTGCGTTTTCTATCGTGGAAAACATTGTTTTTGGTTGCTGTTACGCCAGTGAGAAGAGTTTCTGAGCTTCATGCTGTCATGTGTAAAGAGCCTTATTTAATTTTCCACCGGGACAGAGTATCCCTGAGGATGAATCCTAAATTCTTGCCTAAGGTGGTTTCCACCTCACTCTCAATCAGGACATTGACCTGCCTGTCTACTTCCTAATTATTCTAATAAGAGGAGAGGCTGCTCCACACCTGGATGTTCACCGCAGCTAAGGTACTACCTGAGCAGAACTAAGCAGCCTAGTAAATCGAGCAACTTTTCGTTTCCTTTACTGAAGGATGATGGGCCAACCAGTATCCAAACAGTCCCTGTCTCGCTGGCTTGTCCAGTGCATATCATACTGTTATGATATCAAACAAAGCCCCTCGGGATCAGTCGGGGCCATTCCACTAAGGTGGCACCTCGCTGCAACATGAACGTCTCCACTTCTGCCATTTGTGCTGCAGCCACTTGGAGCTCTGTACATACCTTTATCAGGCATTATAGCCTGGACATCGCTTCACGGCGAAGAGCCGGCTTCGGCCTGGCTGTGCTACAGGGTCTCCTGTCCTAGAATCAGGACCTGGAATGAACTTTCTAGTTTCCTCCTCCCAGTGTGTTTGCAGGTGCTACTGCTTGGGAATCAGTCCTAATGGTGTAACCTGCTGCAAGAGCTGTGTCTCGAAGTAAGATAGTACAGTTACGTAAGAACTTCCGTAACAGTAGATCTTGAGAACAGCTTCTTGCAGCAGGATACTTCCCGCCCACCTTTCCCTTGGAGGAGGCATGGCGTAGCATTTTTAACAGGATTTTACCCTTTTGTCTTCTGACTGTGGATCCTCGGTCTCCCATCTCGATGTCAGCCTGCGGCGGAAGTCTCAAGCGGGAGAACTGGGGAATCTGGTGGGACCGCCCCTTATCTTCTACGCCTGACGTCGGAGGCAGGACGGCCGACGTCAAGTGTCCCCCGCTGAAGATAGCTAGCTAGAATTTTTCCGTGGGGTCCTGATGCCTGCCGGCTTCAGTCCTAATGGTGTAACCTGCTGCAAGAGCTGTTCTCGAAGATCTACTGTTATGGTAAGTTCTTACGCAACTGTACTTTTATTTCTTCAATCTCTGTGTCCAACTTGCAAGCAGTTGCAGCTCTCTCTTATAAGTCCTTCCAACCCCCCATTCTTAACAAGCATCTTCCAAAGTGTTCTTGTATATTTCAGGCAGGTGCTGGCAGGAACACAGTGTGCCTGAGCTGAGGCCCCTTTTCCACAGCTCTTCTGCAAAATGCTTAAAAATTGCACTCCGGTAACCCCTTGAGTTTCCAATAGCTTTTTGCAGTCCTCTCAAACTATAATTATATACATTTCAAAAATTAACTCTATATAATTTCTAAACAAATGGATCCTAATATCCGTTTCATTTCCACATAATGATTTGCATTTATTTTTATATCAGCAGATATGAAAGGGAGGAAAAGATAAGCAGCAAGGGAAGACTGAGAGACCGTGAGAGGCAAAGAATTCCGAGACTGTCGGGGTGATCAAATCCTAGGTCTCACAGGAAAATTTGGTTGCACAACCAGACAGACAAGAGACCGGAAAAGAAAAGATCAGATCCTTGCATTTAAACACTTTCCCAATAACAACAGGGACAGGGTCCTATTCCACCCTGTCACATGGCCCACATGATTTCTTATCAGAAATCCTCCCTGGCCGATCTTGAGTCAGAGCTCCAGTCGATTGCAGACAAGGATGTCTGTGGTAGACTTCTCCACAAGGTGAGGCTTACCAACTCCACCTGTCGCCACGCCTTAAGTGCCACCTATGACTTGGTAGACTCGGTGGCCTGCTGCACTGCTTCAGGCGTTTGCCTGAGGAGGCTTACATGGCTCTGTATAGTGAATCTGGCACCTGCCGTCCAATCTACCCTCCTGGACACGCCTTTTCATGGGCCCATTTTGTTCGGTGGTGATGTTAAAAACATAATTACCGAGCTACAAGATAGGTGCAAAGCCGTTTGGGATGTCTGCTCCACGTATCGCTCTGGTTTTAAACCCAAGCAACTTTTTTGTCGCTCACAGCTGAGGCGGACCAAGCAACCCCTTCCAGACGTCCTGGTAAGCGTCATGCCATGGGATCCAGGGCCCCAACACCCCCCCCCCCGCCAAATCCCAGAGAGCTGCGGGAAGTTATCAAGTGGCCCTCCCCTCCTGACTCGTGAGAGACCCCTCTACCTCCTTCAGATCTTCAGGTGGAGCCAGTTTGTGGGGGGGGGGAGATTGTCCTCCACTTCAGAGAATGGGAGGAGAGCACCATAAATGCTTGGGTCTTACAGATGATTACAAGGGGGCATTAAATAGAGATCCTAGACCGACCTTCGGAAAATCCTCCATGTCGGCCCCACTACCCGTCAAGTCTTCTTCCTCTCATAAAAGAGGAAATCCAGGCTATTCTTCAGCCATAGAGCCAGTTCCTTCCGGACAGGAAGGAAGGGGGGGGTATTACTCCCACTTCTTCCTGGAGCCCAAATAGACCGGCAATCGGAGACCTATCTGGGATCTCAGCCTGGTGAACATCTTTGTCAAATACAAGAGGTTCCGCATGCTGACTCTCCAGGGACTCTTACCCTGCTCCACAAGGATCAGTGGCTTTGGTCGCTGGACATTCAGGATGCCTACCTGTACATCCCTATCCTCCAGGCCCACTGCTGTTATCTCAGGTTCACTTTCCAGGGGAACCGTTACCAATTCAAGGCTCTTCCCTTTGGACTTTCTTCGGCACCTCGGGTCTTCATCAAGTGCCTGGCGTTGGTGATCTTACGCTGCAGGGGGATTTATGCGATCTTACTTCGAGAGGGTTCCTTCAGTAGGTCATTACATATAGGACTGGCACCACCTGGCGTCTGGCCACACAGCAGACTTTTCTAGCAATCCCTGATGGGGAACCGCCCACCCGACATCACGTGACCAATGTCAGCTTGGCTGTATATAGTGGGCGGTCCCCACACTCCCCCTCCAGTTCTTTCCCACCGTCGCTTGTGTCAGTCGCATAGCAGACTTCCATTAACGATCGTCGTGATAGTTCCTCACGTCGTATTTTTTCCTTCGCTATTCCTTTTCAAATTTTTTTGCTTATGTCTTCTCCTAAGTAGTAGTACTTGTCCTGCGGCACGCAGATTCCTAATAAGGATGGACATCTGAAGTGCATGATCTGTTTGGGCCCAGACCATCCTGTCTCATCCTGCTCAGAGTGCCAAACTTTCAACCAGGCCACCAAAAAGCAGAGACAGCAGGCTTTGGAGGCCCATCTTTTAAAAGTCTGCCTAGCTTCCCTTGAGAAGCAAATGGACAAGGTCCGTGAGTCCTCCTCAGATAAATCTTCTCTCTCCAAGAAACACCACAAGGAGAAATCCAGTGAGTGGGACCATTCCACGGAGGCCCAGCCTGAAGGCTCGCGGCCCTTGACAAGCAAGGCCTTACAGCCACTGCCTAAGAAACCTTCGGATGGTAAGTCTGACAAACCTGCTGCGGGTCAGTTCGTCAGTTCCTCCGGGGCGCGCCCGGCCACCAGTAAGTCAGCTGCCCAATCCTTGGGGACCCGCCCGGTTATAGCCGAGAAGTCGGCCGGGGGCTCTTCCCCCACCCGCCCGGCTCCGTCTGGTGTGATGCCCATCACTGACGGCCACTCAGCCATGGTTCTCCCTTCATGGCCTAATGGCACCACACTCGATGTCTGGCAGAACCAGGGGGAGATTGCCCCTCTCCCCTCTTCTCCCCTGCCGGTACCCTGTCCTTCTCAGGTGGGTACCTCCGGCGAGGATAGCGCAGGACCCCTCGACATTGTAGATCCATCCTCGGTCAGTTCTGCACTCCCCTGGCGGGGGCAGGGGGCTCCTCCCCAGACCCGGTCCCTCCGTCGGTTCCCCGTCGTCCAATCCCGGCCCCTCCAATGCCGGATCGCTTCGGCACGGATCAGGTGGTCGATAGCCGGTGCTCCTGGCGGCTATCCCGATGCCAGACCCCACCGATTTACACGACGGTGGGTCCGACGTGGGTTCCCCCTCCGTCAGATCCCCTGATGACAGGGATTTTTTCCATACCCTGTACTGTTCCACACTACCCACCTGGGTACCCTGGGGATCACTGCCTGGCTGATCCTCCTCCTCCTGATTGGAGTTCTCTGGGACAGTATTACCCCGGATACAATCCTCACTTCCATTTTCAGGGTTACCAAGGGTATCATTACCCTCCTCCACCGGTTATTCCACCTCCTTCTCCTCCACCCCCTCAGCCTCTACCTCCTCCACCTCACCCTCCACTACCTCCAGCTGTGCAGGATTTCAAGACTTTAATCCAGTCTTGGTGGCAGGGGGTGCGCTCAGAGTTGGTATCAGATCTGGAAAGTAGACTCCCGCATCCATGCTCTCCTAGATCTCCATCCCTGAGGAGCTCCTCACCTTCTACGGTTCATGTCCCAGGGACAGCATGTCAAACCATTGTCCTTCCAGACGAGGGGGCGGATGATGATGATGATGGTGACAAAGATGCCGATGAGTCGGCGGAGGATGTTTTGGAGGATCCTGAGGGTCTGAAAGGCAAGGTTTCTCCCAAATCCCCCCAGAGGACCTTGCCTTCTCGGTTCTGTTGAGGTCCATGAAGGATTTTTTTTGACTGGGAGTCAGAGGATCAGGACCCCATGAGACAGAGACTTGCCAAACACCTGGACTTAGAGTCTCTGTCTCCAGTCCCGATCCCCCCATGGATCAGACCTCACCTTTATGGTCTGGCAGATGCCTCATTCTCTCCTAGCTGTCCCCAAGAGGGCAGACAGGGTGTACTGGGCTCCGAAGGAAGCTCCTTTCCTCAAGACGCATCCCAAGGCAGACTCTGTCTTTATCTCAGCTGCTCATGATTGCTCGTCTGCACCCAAGCACATGAACACCTCTCCTCCTGACAGAGTCGAGGCAGATGGACCAGTTAGGCAGGAAGGTTTACGCTTCGGCCACATGTGCACTCCGGTCCCTTAACTACGTGGCCCACATGGTGTCACACCAAAAAGCCACCTTGGCCAGGCTAGAGGCCTGAGTCCAGGCTATGGACCCTTCGAGCTTCAAGGAGCAGCTTGCCAAGGATCTTTGCCTCCCTCGCTTCTCCTGTAGGCATGCTTTGTGAGCCACATATGACTCCGTCGATTCTGTAGCTCGTGCCTCGGCAACTGCCGTTGCCTTAAGGCGGCATTCCTGGCTCCACATCTCTGGCCTCGCCAATGGGGTACAGTCTGCAATTCAGGACACCCCCTTCCGGGGCTCGGTGTTTTTTGGTGGTGACACCAATGACATTATTACTGATCTCCAGAACAGAGATCTCGCCCTAAGATCACTAAGGTCCATGTACCGATCAGGCACTCAACAGCAGCAACAGCCGTTTCGGAAAAGGACCTGGAAGCAGGCCCCAGCTCAGCACCAGGGCCAGCGCAAGGCCACGGGTTCCGCCACTGCTCCGGCCTCCAAAAACCAGAGACATTAAGGAGGTCCTCCCCCTGAACATCCTGCCACTTCCTGACTCCCTATCCCCCACTGTCTCCTCAGTCTCATGATGAGGAGCAGATGGGGGGGAGGTTCGCCCGCCATGCGCAGGAATGGAAGGCAATAACCTCCGACGTATGGGTCCTGCAGCTGGTGTCTGTCGGACACATTATAGAGTTTCTGGAAATTCCTCCAGAATCTCCGCCAAAAAGGTCTTCTTACTCCAGGAATCAGGCTCTTCTCATTTAAAAAGAAGTTCAAAGCCTCTTGCTCAAGGAAGCAATAGAGCGCGTTCCCCTCTGGCATGGGGCAGTGGTTCTACTTCCATTTTTTCCTGGTTCCAAAAAAGACTGGAGATTTCAGACCCATTCTCGACTTGAGCAACCTCAATCGGTTTATTGAGTACAAAAAGTTCAGGATGCTGATGCTACAAAGTCGTCTTCCACTCCTTGTGGAGAATCATTGGTTGTGTGCTCTGGACATGCAGGTTGCTTACATGCACATCCTGGTCTTCCCCAGCCACCACCGTTTCCTGCAGTTCCAATTCCAAGGGAGCACTTCCAGTTTCTTGCACTGCCTTTTGGTCTGTCCTCAGCACCTCAAGTGTTTATCAAGTGCCTGGCAGTGGTGGCGGCCTCTTTACACCGTCAGGGTATTGCGGTTTTCCCTTACCTGGACGATTGGTTGATTTCAGCCCCATCCAGGGACTCTTTATTGAAGGCTGTCTCCTTTACCCTGTACCTCTTTGGCAGACTGGGGATTACAGTCAGTATTCCAAAGTCATCTATGACACTGTCCCAGAGACTACAATTCATTGGGGCGGTTTTGGATACGGTCCAATGCAGAGCCTTCCTTCCTTCTTCCAGACAGGGTGGAGACCCTGATCCGTCAGGCTTTGTGGGTGGCTTCGTCCAGGACCATCCCGGCCCAGGAGATCCTCCGCCTTTTTTGCCTGATGGCAGCCTCCATCACTACTGTTCCCCTGGCAAGGCTCCACATGAGAGTTACTCAGTGGTCCTTGCGGGTGCAGTGGGATCAACTCCTGGACGACCTGGACCATCTGGTCCTGATGTCATCAGCAGTTCTGAAAGAATTGCTGTGGTGGAGGGACCACTGCAACCTTTCCTTGGGTCTTCCTTTCAGGATCCCAGCTCCTTCAGCATCCCTAACTACAGATGCATCGAACATGGGATGGGGAGAACATCTAGAGGAGCATCAAGCTCAAGGACTGTGGTCCAGCTTGGAGTTATCATTGCATATCAGTGTTCTGGAGATGAGGGTGGTCTTGTATGCCTTACAGGCCTTCCAGACCCTGCTTCCCAAGGGATCACAGCTGGTCCAAACAGACAAAATGTCGGTAGTTTGATACCTCAACAAAAAAGGAGTAACTTGCTCGTACCCCCTGTGCAGGGAGGCGAAGCGGGTGTGGAACTAGGTGATCCAGCACAGTCTGGCCCTGGTGGCCGTGCATGTTCCAGGCGTTTAAAATGTCTTGGCGGACAGTCTCAGCAGGTCTCGGACCCTAACTCATGAATGGGAACTAAATCAGGAAGTGGCAGAATCTCTCTTCCTAAGATGGGGTCGTCCGGAACTCGACCTTTTCACCTCCCAATACAACGCAAAACTTGCAATTTTTTTACGCTCGCTGGTTCCAGGGCATGGTGATTTCTGGCACGACGCGCTGTCTCTCTCCGGGACAGGGAAAGTTCTGTATGCCTTCCCTCCATTTCCCATTCTCCAGAGGGTCCTTCTCAAGCTTCAGGCAGAGAAGGCCAGGATGATTCTCATCGTTCCTCTCTGGCCAAGACAAATTTGGTTCCCGCTGCTACAGCAGCTATCAAGGGAACCAACGGTTCCACTTCCAGTGACCCACGACCTCTTGAATCAGGATCAAGGTCGCCTTGTTCATCTGGAGCACAGGACCCTGCACCTTCACACGTGGCTCCTGCAGACATAGCGATTTCTCTCTTTGGGGTCTCCTTTCAAGTAGCTCAGGTTCTTCTAGAGGCTAGAAAACCCTTCACTCATTCCACTTATGCCATGAAGTGGAAACGTTTTTTCATCTGGGCAACTTCCAAAAAGTGGAACCCCTTTTCTTGTTCTGCCCCACAAGTCATGGAATACCTCCTTAATCTGTCGGACTCAGGTCTGTCATATTCTTCCTTGAAGGTCCACCTTTCGGCAATTTTGGTGTACCACGAGCTAGTGGGTGGTAAACTGTGGCTCAGTTGGAGGTCTCAAAAAGCTTTATGAAAGGGAGCCTCCATCTGAAACCCCCCCATCCGCATCCCAACCCCACCTTGGGATTTGAACCTTGTGTTGGAGAAGCTCACTCTCCCTCCATTTGAACCGGAGAAGAGCTGCGATTTGCGTTTCCTTTCCTGGAAGACGTTATTTTTAGTTGCCATTACGTCAGCTCGAAGGATTTTGGAGCTTCATGCTCTGGTTTATAAAGAGCTTTATCTTATTTTCCACAAGGACTGGGTGGTCCTCTGGACAAATCCTAAGTTTTTACCCAAGGTGGTGACAGAAACCAGGTAATAAAAAGTGAATGAGAGAGGAAGACCCTATTGCTGAACCTAATGATAGATGGTATGAAGTTCAATACAGGCATCCAGTTAAAAAAAGGCAGGAAAGCTGAAGCCTTTAGTTTAAGTACAAGAAACAGATATGACCCCTTATTGCACTTGATGGTGGATGATTCCATTTTACCTTCTACTGCCCCCTTGCCTACTCTTAGGCCATCTACAGCAAGCCCCTTCACTAATTCTGGCAAGCTTATTGATTTAATGGAAACTACTGCTGTCCAAACAGATTTGTCTGTTCCTACTCTAGTTAATAAAGATAAAAGGCAAACATTTGTTATTGGTGACTCAATAATTAAACATCTCTATAGAGCTATTTGTAATCCTGGTAAAGAGAATCGGACATGCTTCTCCTTTTCAGGAGCTAAAATACAAGACATTACACGTATGCTTCCTAATATACTTTCTAAAAGTGGGGATAATCTTGCAATAGTTATTCACACTGGTACAAATAATATAGGTAAAGAGGATTTGCTTACTGTTAAACAGCATACAGTAGCTTTAATATTCTTACTGAGATGAGGTGTGATATCGTTATGTCTGAAATTCTCCCAATACCTAGGGCTCCCCAATCAGTGAATTTGAAAATATGTCAGTATAATGAATGGCTTAGGAAGTGGTGCCTGCATCAGCAGTTATCTTGTATCACTCGGGAAGAATTTTACGATCATTTTGATCTTTATAGTGGGGATGGACTGCATCTCAGTAGACGTGGAGCTTCTCTCCTGGGTAAACAATTCCTAAAACTTATTAATCTTCATTTAAACTAGTTCTACTGGGGGAGAGGGGTGATACTCCCTCCTCTCTTAACATAAATCACAACCCTGCACTGTCTAATCAAGTTATTGCAAAACATATTACATTTTTCTGTTGTAATGCTAGAAGTCTAAAAAGCAAAACTGATGAGCTCAAAATATGTGTCCTGGAAGATAAAGTTGCTGATATTGCAATCACTGAAACCTGGAGAGGTGAAAATACAGCCTGGGACTGTATCATACCTGGGTTTAAATACTATAAATGGAACAGGCCCAATAGGATAGGAGGTGGCGTTGCCTTACTCGTCAAAGATGATTTTGATTCTGTGGAAATATCTGACGAAATTAAAAATCCTGATGTAAACATCAAAACATTTTGGGTGAAACTTTTAACGGGTCTTTAAAATATTATACAGGGTGTTTGTTACAGACCCCTGAATGCAGATATCACCTACACAGAGGGTATAATCATGGAATTTGAAAATGCTTGTGAACTTGGCTCCATGTTATGTATGGGGGACTTTAACTTGAGCGATATATATTAGGAGAAAGGAAATGAACTTACTAACGCAGGTAAAAAAAACTCCTCACCTGTTCTAAACAGCGTAATCTCCAACAATGTATTTCAGCTCCAACAAGGGGAAATAACATTTTAGATCTCGTATTTCACAGTGGTCACTTAAACATACAAGGCGTTACTATTTCTTCTCCTATCTAATAGTGACCACAATTCTATTAAGTTTTCCCTATAACAGGTAGTCATTACGAATCGTAATAAAACTCATGTATCTGTACAATAAAGCCAATTTACCTAGTATTACAACTATACTTAATGGTATTAACTGAGATTACATTATGTCCTCACCTGATACCGAAAGCTGTTGGGATTTCTTCACTAATACATTATTACAATTAAGAGATCAATTTATTCCAGCTATCATTAAGCATGGGCAGAAAGAAAAAAAATACTCACCATAGTTCTATTGTTTCTTCTAATGGAGTCTTGCTGTATTCTGACATAATGCAGTTAGCTCCAGCACTTGAACTGCCCCGGAGAGGAAAGCGTTAACTCTATGCAGAAGCATAGAACGTTGAGCTCGAGCTCGGTTTTCAAACCTCTGTCTGTGGTACTTCCCAGTGTAACCGTCAGATTCTTATGAGCAAACTAACTAAGTACTATAGTATGGAAATTGTTCAACATATATTTATTTATTTTAAATTTTGGTGACTGGGTTGGTAGGCCCACTGAGACTGTAATGGTCCCTTTTTCAGGGGCGACCCGGGGTTAATTACAGTCAACAGTACAGTAAGAAGTAGGAACAATTCAAGAGAAATTGCGCATATAAAGACATTAAAATCAGAACATATAGGACAATCACAGGCAGATTAGGTAACGTTTAGAATAACATGGGGTAAACACTAGTTTCACAAGAGTGACAGTTACATAAGGTTCTTTTATCAGGCCAAAGGGCAAAATATTTTTGGGTCCAAAAGACAAGTCGAGAACCCAAGAAGGAAAGGTAGTGACAATATTTAATTATAAAAACACCAGAAAGAAACAATAACAGCTACCCCACCCTAGAGGGAGGGTACAAAATACACCCCTGAGGTGCAACACTGTACCTGCCGGCCCACTTCCCAAAAACTAGGTTCTGAGAGGGGAGGCGGGGGGGGGGGAGGTCAGAATACAACAAGACTCTATTAGAAGAAACATTACCATAGTGAGTAATTTTTTTCTTCAAACAACATGAAGTCTTGCTGCATTCTGACATAATGCAGAACCTACTTTGGGAACAGGATCTGCAGTACTGCTGTGCCAAAACTAGCATCACTTCTAGCTTGGATGTCCAGGGAGTAATGCTTGGTGAATGTATGTATGTACTGTTTTCCAGGTGGCTGCTTTACAGATCTCTAAAAAAGGTACATCTCTGGCTGCAGCTAGAGAAGCAGCTGTACCCCTAGTCGAGTGAGCCCTCAGGCCTGAAGGGGGTGTCCTACCCAATTTGTCATAACAGACTTGTATACAAGAGACAATCCACCTGGCAATAGTTTTTTTAATGGCAGGCTTACCCTTCCCCACTTCACCAAATGTGAGAAACAATTGAAGACAGTAATTTCTGTGTGCCTTAGTATGCTCTATGTAGTAGCTAAGAGCCCTCTTAACATCCAAACTGTGTAACCTTCTTTCTCGTGAAGAAGAACGGTCAGTGAAAAACACAGGGAGAGATATAGACTGGTTCAGATGAAAACCCGATACCACCTTGGGCAAGAACCTCCTATTGGTTCCTAGGACCACTTTATCCCTATGGAAGGATATGAAGTCAGGTTCTACTGACAAGGCCTGTAATGCACTAATCCTCCTGGCCGAAGTAGTGGCTACCAGGAACATGGCTTTCCAGGTTAAGTACTTCAGCTCAGCCGAAGCCATGGGTTCAGAGGGAGGCTGCATGAGCTGTGCAGTGCAGACATTAAGATCCCAAGCAGGGGTCAGTTCTCTAAATGGAGGGTTAGTATGAACCAGACCCTTGAAGAACTTTTTAAACACATGATGAGAGGTCAGGGAAGAACCCTTCCCTGCTGAGAGGAAAGCAGAAACTGCTGCTAGGTGAACCTTTAAAGTTGCAGGCATAAGGCCTAGGCCATTGAGGTGAACCAGATAATCAAAGGCCGTGGAGATGCCTGCAGAATCAGGGACAATGTCTTTCCGAGAACACCAAATGGTAAACCTCTTCCATTTGGAATCATAAGTCTTTCTACTAGATGGTTTCCTGGAAACCTTCAGGATATCCATGACTGCCTGAGAAAGATGCAGCTCTGCATATTCTAGCTCTTCAAGTGTCAGGCCTTGAGATTGAGAGACTGGAGATCGGGATACCAGATCCTCCCTTGGGAAGAGGACAGAAGATTGTGTCTCTTGGGAAGGTACAGAGGATGAGACACTGTCAGGGACAGGAGCAGAGGGTACCAAGGCTGCCTGGCCCAGTCTGGAGCCACTAGGATCACTGTGCAAGGCTGAGTTCTGATCTTGATCAGGACTCTGAGCAGCAGAGGGAATGGAGGGAAGGCATAAAGGAACCTGCCGTTCCAATTCAAAATCAAGGCATCCTGGGGTACAGTTCCCAGGAGTGGAGGTCTGCAACAGAACAGAGGGAGTTGGTGATTGTCCAGGGCTGCAAAGAGATCTATCTCTGGAGTGCCCCATCTGGAGAAGATGAGCTGCAGTATGAGGGGATTCAGGGACCATTCGTGATGTCCCTGGGATATTCTGCTCAGAGCATCTGCCAGTACATTGTCCTTCCCTGGAAGGTGAACTGCTACTAGGGAAGTCTGAAGAGAATAGGCCAGAGACCACAGTTTCATGGCTTCCGTGCACAAGGCTGAGGACAGAGTGCCTCCTTGTTTGTTGATGTACCACATTGTAGTGGTGTTGTCTGTTCTGACCTGGACCATTTTGCCCTTGACTGAATCTGAGAAGCTCTGAAGGGCTAGGAAGACTGCCCTGAGTTCCAGGAGATTGATATGAAGGAAAGACTCCTGTGGAGACCAGACCCCTTGAGCTGTTAGGGCTCCCAGGTGGGCTTCCCAACCTAGGAGGGAGGCATTCATAGTTAGAACTACTGATGGGACCTGAGGGAGAAATGGAACCCCTTGTCTGAGGTTGTCCTGGTCCAGCCACCACTGGAGAGCTTGGACTAGAGTCTGAGTCACTGGAATTAGTTTGGTAAGTGAATCCTTCTTTTGAGCCCAGAAGGACCTTGGGTGAAACTGAATGTCCCTCATCTGGAACCTTGCTCCCTGCACCACTGCGGTGGAAGCTGCCATATGGCCCAGAAGCTGGAGGAAATGTCTTGCTGGGCGGGAGACCTGAGGTCAAAAGGATGGAGTGAGATTCACTAGGGCCTTCACCCTTGCTAGAGGAAGGAAAGCTTTGGCATGTACAATGTCCAACTCTATGCTTATAAAGGTGAGAAGTTGAACTGGTTCGAGGACAGACTTTGGAAGATTGAGAAGAAACCCCAGGGAACTGAGTAGATCCTGGGTAGTCTGTAGAGCTGACTTGACCTGTACAGATGACTGCCTCACGATGAGCCAGTCGTCCAGATATGGGAAGATGGTGATACCCTGTCTTCTGAGGTAAGCCACCACTACTGCACTTTGTGAACACCCTTGCAGCTGATGTCAGGCCAAATGGCATGGCTCTGAATTGGTAATGGCCTGAAGGCAACTCGAACCTGAGGTATTTTCTGTGGGAGCACCTGATAGGAATATGGAAGTAGGCATCCTTGAGGTCCAGAGATGCTAGCCAATCTCCTGGCCTTAGAGAGGGAAGGATTATTCCCAGAATTACCATTTTGAATTTTGGCTTTAAAATGTGTTTGTTCAAATACTTTAAGTCTAGGGTGGGTTGCCTCTCCCCTTTTTTGTTTGGGGTAAGGAAGTACCTGGAGTACAGTCCTTTTCCCCTGTGTTGAGCAGGACCCTCCTCTACAGCTCTGAGCGCTAGAAGAGAGGAAACCTCTGCCTCTAGGGCAATGGTTTCCGAGGCTGGTGCAGGTGGAAAAGTCTTGGCCCTCTTTTTTGGAAAGTTTTTGAAGCAGAGGGCCAGTCCCTGGCTTACTACTTCCAGGACCCACTTGTCTGAACTCACAGACTTCCAGGCCTGGAAGTAGTAGGCCAGTCTGCCTCCTACTGGAAATGGGGAGTCGACCCAGGCTGACACATCAGGGTGTCTGCTTGGTAGGAGCCTTAGACTGAGAAGAGAAGGGAGCAGCCCTGCTCATCCCCATCCTGTCTCTCCCGCTGAAGAACCCCCTCTGTGGGAAGGGAAAGGAGGCCTGGGCTTGGTGAAAAGGCCTGCTCCTACTCCTAGACTGCTGCTTTTGAGGAGTGGCTTGCCTTTCCTTGGCCTGTGCACTCCTGTTCGTGGTCCTGTATTCATCCATTTTCTTCATGTAAACCTCTATTTGCTCCCCAAACAGAGAGTTACCCACTACAGGAAAATCCATAGCCTTAGTTTGGGTATCCTGTGAAAGGCTAGTACATCTGAGCCAAGCATGTCTCCTGAGAGAAACAGATGTAGCCATGACTCTAGATGCCACATCATTGGAGTCCACAGTAGCATGAAATCGCATTTCTAGGAGCGTGGATATGTTGTTCATCCACACTCTTTGGCATGTCCCTTTCCCCTTTAAATCTGGCTGGAAGTCTTCAAGCTTGCTCCTCCCACCCACCCGGGTGGTAAATACCTCGGCTTCACCGCATGACGCCAGATCTTCCTTTCCGCTGGAAGATTCAGGTTCCCTCGTGCTACTTCTGCAGTATTGTAGGCCCTGGATACTAATCTACGGTTTTCACCGCAGTCGCTTTCTTTGAAACTCATCTGAGTTTACGATTCTGATCCGAGTGCATCGGACATGGAGGACAAGTCATCCCTCGGGTTTCGCCAGTGTCCCTGCGGACAGAAAATGTTGCACACCGATCCCCACCTCTCGTGTGTTTATTGTTTGGGTGTCGTGCATGACACCTCTTTGTGCACCATCTGCTTGGCCTTCCATCCCAACGTTCTGGACGACCGCAAGGCACGCCTTAAGCTGGGGAGACCGGAGCTTTGCAATCCACCAGTGAAATCGAAGGAGGCAAGGTGGGCGGTTTCCGCTGCCGCGGGATCCACCGAACAGCTCGACCAGATGGCGGCATTTGAAGAAGAAGAAGCTGCCCAAGCCTCGGCCAGCCGAGGTTTTTTCGTGCCGCTAAACCTTGGCTCTGCCTTCACAGGATCCTTTCAGGAGCTGTGCCAGTCTCTCCCCACCAGGGGAGAGGCACCCTCGGGCATGCACTCCTCCCGCCCTAGAAACTGGGACAAGGACCTTAAGTCTTTTTCTCGGAGAAGACGTTCCTGGGACCAAGAGAGGTCTGAATCCCAGGACCTTGCAGTCTTGGCCTTGTTTGAGATCACTTCCTCGGCCGCCGGCTTCTCGGACCTGCCATCAGGCCAAGGCACCAAGGCTGAGGAAACTGCCGAACCGTCCGAGATATCTCTTGACTCGATTGAGCCGTTGTCGCCAACCCTGGTTGACTACTCATTGCAGAGGACACCTATCCTTTCCTTCCCCGATGAGGACATCCAGCCCTCGGGTATCCCGATCGAGGAACAGGACGGAACCTCGATTTTCACAACTCCGGCCTCTCGATCAAACAATGACCGTCGGTCTCGATCGAGAACCAGGACCCTTGATTAGAAAGAGGATGCCAAATATTTTTTTTTTTGGCCATGTCATCCACTTTCCTGGAGTCCTTATCTGGGTGTGTGAAGCCAAAGGAATGTTAGCCCTGTCACAGGCTGCAGCCTGCACTACCCCAACATGGCTGCTATGACTATAAAAGAACTCCACAGCTGAGCCTGATAACATATACCTCCTGTCCATTCTCTTGACCACAGGAGGTATAGAATTAGGAGTTTGTAAAATCTTGTGTGTCTGTTTCCCCAAGGATTTATGAAGAGGGATAGACAGCCTTTTGGACTCTGGAATGTCCATCATTTCCACAGAATCAGGCTCTTCATCCTCCTCTGCAGCTTCAACCAAGGGAAGCTGCAGGGTTTCTGCCACTTTTTTGTAGAACAAAAAATGTGAAGGGGACTCTAGAGAGCCTGGAAGGAGAGACACCCGAGGGCCTGTCTGAGGAGATGTCCGGTTCAATGGGCGCATCCAGACCCCCCTGAACATCATCATCAGGATAGTCTTTATCTCCTTCCCACTCCTCATAATAAGCATCTGGATCATAATCTGGAGGAGATGAATCCGACCGAACCGACCGCCTAACCAGCGGTACTGGTTCGCATTGAACCGGTCTAAGTGATTGAACAATGCTAATCGCTTTGGCTATCTCATCCGCGGTCAGAGAATGCGGTACAGGATCCGAACTGGCAGACTTACACTTCTTTTTTTACGGAACCGGCCCCTTGGGATCGGCTCTCCTTTGGCCCGAGAAGGTATTGCTTAGGTCAGTAGGCACCTCCTCAGGTTCAGCCGCAACTGAACCGGGCTGGCCATCCGGATCTAAGGACTTCTCGGCCTCCCTTTCCTTCAGCCTACTCAGTCTGTTGTCTAGAGTGGATTTAGGAAAGTTTTTATAAATTTGGCAGTCTGACTTGAGGTGGTCAAACCCCAGACAATAAACATAGAGGAGGTGTGGGTTGGCCTTGGCAAAGGCCTCTCCATGCTCAGTACAGTGTTGAAACCCAGTGGGACCGGTTTTCTTCTTGGGTTTCTCAGACATGGCCAACCTAACAAATTACCCTATTGCAGCTTTCAAGCCAGGTGATAAAATAACCGATCGGTTACAAACCGTGTCGCGGGTTTTTTAAAAGAACCAGCAAAAGGTCCAGTTCTTTTTCAACCGATCGGTACTGGAACACCACTTTAACATAATTAAAATTAAAACAGAAATGTAACAAAAGGTCAGTTCTAGGGACATGGATATGTTGTTCATCCACACTCATTGGCAGTATCCTTGCCGCTTTAAATCTTGCCGGAAGGTCTTCAAGCTTGCTCCTCCCACCCACCCGGGTGGTATAACTCTCGGCTCCGCCCCATGACGCCAGATCTTCCTTACCGCTTGGAAGCTCAGGTTCCCTCCTTAACGCTCTCGTTTGCGACTAGTTCCTATTTCTCCGTTTGCGGATTTAAAATAATATTTTGCAAAGACTTCAGTCTTGATCCCTCGGACTCGCGATGGACCGTCGACTCGTTTGGAGATGCCCATGCGGTGAAGATGTCTCGGACGGATCCACACTCCGCGTGTGTCTGCTTAGGCCTTGAGCACGACCGCGGGCTTGCGCCTGTGCTCATCTTTCTCGGCCTCGTCCTCGAAGACCGTGCTGCCGATTGCAACTGGGCGTCCCGAAGCGTTTCCCTCCGGTGAAGTCCAAGGAGAGCCCGGTTGGCGGTGTCGCGGCGGCTTTCGGCGGATCAGCTCGGGGATGGTAGCTTAAGAGGAGGCGCGCTGGCCGAGATCTTCCTCGGCCGCTGCATTTATCCCGCCTCTCTGGGTTCTTACTACGGCTTCCTTTAAGGAGCTTTGTCTGTCCCTCTCCACTAAAGGAGAAGGGCCTGCGTCTGCTGGACCTTATTCTCGGTCCAAAAAGAGGGACAAGAGTGAAGTCCCTCGTCGGCGCTCTTGGGGGCGGAAGGTCCCTCTCCCGGGCGTCGACCGTCGAGCCGGTCGACCGCTCGGCCGACCACTGGCCTCACGGTGTCCCGTCAGGTCAGTTGACGAGACTCCCACTGATGAAGTCGAGATTTTTCTCGACCCATTGGACGGGCTGTCGCCTTTAGCAGCCGAGATTCCCCTCTCCCCGGTTCCCCCGGGAGGAGTTGAGGATCCCGTGGGCTCGCCTGTGCCTCCGGTTCCGGAGCCCTCGGATGGACCTTCCGAGCGAAGGGAGTGCAGTTCGGCGACACCTCCCACCGACCCGGAAATTCCGGGACTCGGTCTCGGTCTGGACCTCTTCGCGGTCCAGCCGTTCCCACCGTCATAAGGCGGTCTCGGTCTCGGCACGCTGTAAGCGGGCGTCGCCTTCGTCCTCGTCCTCCTCCTCGGATGAGGGAAGCCCGGCGTAATTACGTCGGACGGCCGAGGACCTTATGTTGCAACAGCTCCTCCTGGCGGGAATAAGCCGACCGGCGCCTTCCCCGGCCATTAAGTGGCTGTCACCGGAACGGCCGACACAACCCCTCGACTTGTCCGAGGAGCCTATACCCAGGCCGGTTGTTCGGCCAAAACCAGCTGCTCCACCGATTCGGTGGAACCTCCGCCTCCACAGCCACCAATTGGGGCTCCGACCAAGGATTCTCGGTCGGCTAAGGGTTTACCCCATCGGCTGTCAGTTACCCTCACTCCCGACCGACCTCGGCAGGTGAAGGGTGGCTCAGGCCAGAGGCAGCTCTTGAGGACTCTTCCGAGTCGAAGGCGATTCCTCCTTCTTCTCCAAGCGACTGGACTTGGAGTCTTCAGGAGGTCAGTCAATGGACGATAGCCCGTCGTCCTTCCTAGGACTGCTTCGGCTCATCTCGAGTCTACGGGATGGAGCTCGAACCCGTTCCAAGCGGGCCAGGTATCCCTCACGGAGATTCTGGACCGAGGATTCTCCGACGGAGGCCTTTCCGGTGGCGAGGCCATAGTGGTCCGGCACTGGAACTTTGGCAGCGCCCTGCTTCCTGCCCTCGCCTTCGGCCAGGATGGCCAGGAAGTATCACGGTCCCCTACGGTTCCTTGTCCGGTTTTGAACACCCCTCTGCTGAGGGTTGGTTTACCGACAGCGTTTTCCGGTAGCGCCCGGCAGCGCCAGGGATGTGGACAAACCTCCTGACAAGGAGTCAGAAAGTGGACTATGTCGGGCGAAAAGTCTCTGTCGTCCTCTCGGCCTTCGTCAGGCCAGTTCGGCCGTCCTCATGGCACATTTTTCTCATGCCCTGTTGGGCTCCCTGGATGAGGTCATCCCTCATCTTCCCGCCCGATCTGCAGACTACGGTTAACAGGTGCGGGACCAGGGCAGGGGCAGTGGCCAAACAGCAGCTCCAGACTGCTTTGGATGTAGGGACTCATGTGCTAGATCGGTGGCGGCCGCGAGTGGCTATCGTCAGGCGGGCTTGGCTGAGGATATCCACCTTTACTCGGATACCCAGCACAAGTTGGCGGATGTTCCCTTTTGGGGACTGACCTCTTGCGCCCTGGGGTGGAAGGTCACCTGCAGAGGATCGAGAAGTCCAATGCTACCTTGGACTCGGTCTCTTCCGCTCAGAAGGACAAAGGCCGCCAAACCACAGCCTAAGCCTTTTCGTCCTTCTGTGCCCCGGCCTTGACCAACAACGTCAGGGCCAGCAGGCCTCGGCCTTGGCATCCCAAACCCAAGCCGCGCGCTTCCTCTAACAGGAGGCAGGGAGGAAAGGGCCCAGGAGGTCCCTCGGCGGTCCCTCCTCCAAGCCTGCCCAGTGACGGGCTGAGGATGTCGCCCCATCCCGTCACCCTTACCCTGGGTCCCCCGTGAGAGGCGGCTCCGGCACTTCCGTTCCGCCTGGTCGCTGTTACCACGGACAGGTGGGTCTTGGAAGGTGGTGGGAAGAGGCCTGCCTCTGGAATTGAGCAGGCACCACCCTTCAGAGCCGTCGCCCCTCGGGGGGCTTCGGGATCCCCAGCCTCACTGGCGGCTCGTCGAGCCGACATCACTCTCCTCCTCCAGAAGGAGGTGGTAAGAGAGGTGGTGGACCCTCTTTCAGACCCAGGGTTTGTGTCCAGGTACTTCCTGGTTCCGAAACGGACGGGGGGCTGGCGCCCCATTCTCGACCTACACGACCTAAACAAGTTCCTAAGGTCTCGAACCTTCAGGATGGTCACTCTGGCTCAGATAATACCATCCTTGGAGCAGCGTGTGGTTCTGCTCTCTGGACTTGCAGGGCAGCGTTTTCCGTCCCTATCCGTCCGTCTCACCAGAGATTCCTTCGCTTCCGAGCAGAAGGATCTCTTTGATTCAAGCCATGCCCTTGGCTTGTCTCCAGCTCCAGGGTCTTCACCAAATGCATGGCAGTGGTGACAGCATTCCCTCTTGGCCCGAGGGGTCGGGTGTACCCTTACCTGGACGACTGGCTGATAGCAGCTCCCTCCAGGAAGGAGGCGGAGTGGTCCAGAGATCTGGCCCTCCAGGTCTGCTCTCAACTGGGCCTCCTTATCAAGCGAGGCCAAGTCGGAACTCGAGGAAGCAGGTGATTTTATTCATCAGGCGCAGCTCGACTCTCTTGAGCCAGGCGCGGCTCGCCCGGACAGGGCGAGGTTCTTTCCTCCTTTGCCCGATCATTTCTGGTTGGCAATTGCGCCTGCCGGGACTTCCTCGCCTCCTGGGTCTCATGGCGCCTGTACCAGCGTGGTCCGTTGGGCCGCTGGAACATCGTCCCCTTCAGTGGGGACTGGCCAGCCAGTGGTCACAACGCTGCGATCCCTTGGACCAGCTTGTGTCGGTGACACAGGGGATGTGGAATGCTCTCCAGTGGTGGACCGTTCCAGATCATTTGCAGGAGGGCATCCCGTTCGTCGGCCCCGAGCCGACGGTCTCTCTGTCGACCGATGCCTCTCTGATGGGTTGGGGTGCCCATCTGGGGGAACACCGGGCTCATGGCCTCTGGTCCCCGCGGGAGTCCCGATGCCACATCAACCTGCTGGAGCTCCGAGCGGTCCGCCTAGCTCTCACCGCCTTTGCTCCGTTCCTCCGGGGTCAAGTGGTCCGAGTCCAGACGGACAATACCACGACCATGTACTATCTAAACCGCCAGGCGGGGCAGCTCCATGCTTCTATGCAAGGAAGCTCTCCGCATTTGGTCACCGTGCGCAGCCTGGGCCGGATCTCCTAGCCATTCACGTGGCAGGGCCTCCAACACCCTGGCCGATGCCCTGAGCCGGATAGGGGCTGCATCCCACAGTGGTCTCTCCTGCGGAGGTAGTACAGCATCTGTTCTCCTTTGGGGCACACCTCAGGTGGACCTGTTTGCCTCCATGGAGAGCAGGACTGAGTCTGTTCCATGCCCGCCCCCTCAGCAGGGCTCGCTGCAGGGGATGCCTTCTCGGAGGCAATGGACCCCGGGCCTCTTACGCCTTTCCCCATTTCCCTTGATCCACAAGGTGCTTCTCAAGGTGAGGAGGGACAAGGCGCAGGTGATTCTGATAGCCCCAGACTGGCCTCGCCAGTTCTGGTACCAGATCTCCTCAGTCTCAGCTCCAGGACTCAGCGGCAGCTTCCAGCTCGCCGGACCTGCTCTCAGTCAATCAGGGAAGGTGTTCCATCCGGACCTTCCAATCCCTGCACCTGGCGGCCTGGTTCCTGGCGGCTAGAGTTCCAGGCTTTGGGTCTTTCGACGAGGTCCTCAATGTAGTTGAGGCGTCCCGTAAGTCGACCAGAAAATGCTATGCCTTCAAATGGAAAAGGTTTTCCATTTGGTGTCAGAACAAGGGCTTGGACCCTTCCTCCTGTTCCTTGGCAAGCATCTTGGACTATTTATGGTCCCTTTCTAGTCAAGGGCTAGGTCGAGCGACCCTAAGGGTGCACCTGGCAGCCATCTCTGCTTACCGGGCGCGGGCGGGGAAGCAGTCGATGGCATGAGGAGAAGGTGGTCTGGCGCTTTTCAAAGGCCTTGATCACATTTCCCTCCAGTCACGGGAACCCCCACCTCCGTGGGATCTACTGCTGGTACTGGCAAGCTCATGGGCAAGCCATTCGAACCTATGCATAGGTGTGCTCTCTCTCTCACCTGTGTGGAAGACCGCCTTCTTGGTGGCTATCACGTCAGCCTGAAGGATGGGAGAGCTCCAGGCGCTTCCATCGAGTCTCCTTACCTGGTCTTCCACAGGGACAAGGTTGTCCTGCGCCCCACCCGAAATTCCTTCCGAAGGTGGTGTCGAGTTTCACCTTACACCAGGTGTTGACTCTGCGGTGTTCTACCCCAATCACACCTGGAGGCCGAATATAGGCTCCATACTCTGGATCCTAGAGGCGCTCTATTATAGGGCCTGGCGGCTGAAATTCGGGGAGAGGTTCGCCATTGCCTGTCACTCCACGCTGAAGGCCGTATCTGGCAGACCTGCAGCCAAGCGGACGATAAGCAGGTGGGTAACCTCCTGCATAGATCTCTGCTATAAGTTAGCGGGCATGGAGCCTCCCAGAGGATAAGAGCTCATTCTACCCGCCATACTGCTGCAGTGGCTGCTTCCAGGGGCGTCCCTATCCAGGAAATCTGCAGGGCTGCTACCTGGAAGTCAGCAAACACCTTCATTACCCACTACCACATCGACCTTGAGTCACGCCGGGATGCTGGTTTGGGGCCTCGGTTCTCAGTCTCTCTTTCCCAAGTAAGTATATGGGGGTGTCGTCTTGCCTCCCTCCTCCCGGAGAACTGCTAGGAGTCTGCCAATGAGTGTGGATGAACAACATATCCATGTCCCTAGAAATACAGGTTACTCACCTGTAACAGGAGTTCTAGGAATGGTATATGTTGTTCATCCTACAACCGACCTCCGGCTTGACGCACAACCTGAGCTTCCAGCGGGCCAGATCTGGCGTCATGGGGTGGAGCCGAGAGTTATACCACCCGGGTGGGTGGGAGGAGCAAGCTTGAAGACCTTCCGGCAAGATTTAAAGCGGCAAGGATACTGCCAATGAGTGTGGATGAACAACATATACCATTCCTAGAACTCCTGTTACAGGTGAGTAACCTGTATTTCCAAACCGGACCGACCGGAAAGAAACCGAGGAAAGGAACAATTTCCAACTTATTCAACAAATAACACATAGTGACTACCTATCTACACACTACCTGTACCGTAGACAGAGGCTGGAAATCCGAAAATAAAAAAAAAAAATACGGTTTACTTGAACGAATGCTTTACTTTTACCGAACCGAGCAGAGGAAATCTCCGGAGCAACGTCACTGTTAGGCGGAGTAAATAATCTGACGGTTACACTGGGAAGTACCACAGACAGAGGTTTAAAAACTGAGCTCGAGCTCAACGTTCTGTGCTTCTGCATAGAGTTAACTCTTTCCTCTCCGGGGCAGTTGAAGTGCTGGGGCTAACTGCATTGTGTCAGAATACAGCAATACTTCATGTTGTTTGAAAAATAAAGACTTAAATGGTTATCTAAAAATATTCAATGAATATTAAAACAAAACAATAAAAAAAATGCCATATATTTAAAATCAGGGACAACTGAGCATTGGTCTGCTTATATTAAACTTCAAAAGAAATGTATATACATGATAAAGGCTAAAAAGGGATGGGAATTAAATCTTGCTAGGAAAGATAATGGCAGGTTCTATTCTTGCGTTAACTCTCTTAAAAAAAACCTTCTTGTCAGGTTGGCCCACTTTTGGACAATTCAAAGCTTTATCATTCTACTTTAGTTATGGCAAATATCTTAAATCATAAATTCTGTGATGTATACAGTCATAAATCTATTCTAACTGATGTTAATATAAATGTAACTAATGAATCTGTGATTAAACTATCAGATAGTATGATATTGGCCAAACTTAAATTATTAAATAATAAATATTCCCCAGGACCAGATAATATTAGCGGAAACCTGCTGTATTTACTCGCTGATTATATTTACCATCCCCTACGTTTACTATTTGAACACTGTTTGTTGCATCATTATGTGCCTAAAGAATGGAAGATAGCCCATGTTATACCAATTTATAAAAAGGGGCCTCGTTCAAATTGGGAAAATTATCAACCAATCAGTTTAACATCATCTATTTATAAAGTACTTGAGAGTCTAATCAAGGATCTAATTAGTGATATATTGAATACTGTTGACATTGAATAACATGGGTTTAAAAAGGGTAGAGGATGCCTTAGTAATTTGATGTGTTTCTATAAAGACGTCAGTAATAACATTGATAAGGGCATCCCTTGGGACATGATTTATCTTGACTTTAGTAAAGCCTTTGATATAATGTCTCACAAAGCCTTAATCAATAAATTATTAGATTCTAATATTAACCAGTATATTACTGCATAGATTAACAATTGGTTAGATCAAAGAACTCGGAGGGTCTTAATCAGTGGTCATTTGTCTAACTCTCTGTTTGTTAGTAGTGGAGTTCCCCAGACCCCTGCTTATTCCTATTATTCATAGCCAACTTAACTATAAATTGTCTGTCCACTTCAGTAAAATATGCCGATGATGTTAAACTCTGTGAGCCTTGCAGTAGTACAGATATGATATCCAGAATCCAACAGGACCTCAATAGCATATCTGATTGGGTTAATACATGGGGTATGCATGTAAATTCATCAAAATGTAAGGTGATGCACGTTGGTCCAAACAACCCATTGTCCACTTACATGTTAAATGGGCTTCCATTGAATATTACAACTAATGAAATATTTGGGTATTTATATCACAGCTGATTTTGGATACAACAAACAAATTAATGAGGCTATAAATTAAACAGATCGGATAATATGGTCTATTAAAAAAAAAAACGTTAAATCTAGGGACTCAGTGATTATGTTGCCATTATATAGAGCCTATGCTAGACCACATTTAGAATACTCATCACAGCTATGGAATCCATATATAAAGGGTGAGATAGCATCTATCGAGAAAATCCAGATGAGGTTCACTAAAAATATAAAAGGACTCTCTAATGTCCCATATGAACAATGTCTGAAAACTTTAGATTTGATGCCCTTATCACTTAGTCACCTTCTGGGGGGACTTGATATTCATGTTTGATATCGTAAACAATCCATATTTGTTTGATCAGATAGGTTTTGAGTTTAAAAATAGCATATATAATGCCAGAAGTCACCCATTACAAATAAATAGGGCTAAATTCTATCACGTGTCAAGGAAATATTACTTTACACAAAGAATTATTAATCCTTGGAATAACCTTCCCTCTGAAATTGTTACAAGCAGCAACAAATTAACATTTCTAGGGACATGGATATGTTGTTCATCCACACTGTCTGGCAGGTTTCTTGCTGCTTTAAATCTTGCCGGAAGGTCTTCAAGCTGGCTCCTCCCACCCACCTGGGTGGTAAAACTCTCGGCTCCGCCCCATGATGCCAGATCTTCCTTACCGCTTGGAAGCTCAGGTTCCCTCCTTAACGCTCTGCGTGATAGACTGGATCCTAATTCTTCGGTTCGCCCGAAACTCATTTAAAATTTTCAAGACTTGGTCATCTTTCTCCCTTGCGGCTGCGATGGACAAATCGACTCCCGGATTTTGGCGGTGCCCTTGTAGGCAGAAGATGTCCAGGATGGACCCGCCCTCCATCTCGTCTACTGCCTCGGCGTAGAACCGACCGCAGGCCTGCGAGTCATGCCGTTCGTTTTGACTAGCGTCCTGGAGGACGCCTGCCGGTTACAGCTTGGGCGCCCGAGGCGCTACCGCGGTTAAGTCGAAGGAGGGCCCGCTGGGCGGTTACCGCAGCGGCTGGCTCCAGCTGAGCAACCTTCGACAGAGGATCGGACTCTCGAGGAGGAGGCGGCCCAGGCCGCATCATCCGCTTCCTCGGTCGTGGCATTTATCCCACTCTCACTGGGTACCTCATATTCAGCTTCTTTCAAGGAGCTTTGTCAATCCCTTTCCACGAAGGGAGAGGGGCCATCGGGACATTCCTCTCGGTCCAAAAAGAAGGACTCAAAGGGTAAGTCCCATCATCGGCATTCGTGGGAGCGGGAGAGGTCTCCTTCCCCGGACAGACGACTGTCGACTTCGGTCGAGGTTGCAGCTAAGGCCGCTGGCTTCACGGCGTCCCCGTCAGGCCAGCCAGCCGAGATGCCCGTCGACGCGGTCGAGATTTTTCTCGACCCGTCGGGAGGGCTGTCGACTGGTGAGGCTGACAACCCTTCTTCACCGGTTCCCCCGGTGGAGACTGAGGACCTGCCTGTGCCCCCGGTGCAGCAGTCCCCAGTTAAGGCTTCCGAGCCGAGGGAAGAGCGGGTGTCCCCCGCTCCTTCCCAGACTCGTCCTCGGAAACGACGAGGATCTCGGTCTCAGACATCGTCTCGGTCCATCTGATTCCACCAACATTGGCAGTCTCGGTCTCTGCACCGAGGTAAGGGGTGCCGCCGCTCGTCCTCATCCTCCTCGGAAGAGGAGAGGCTTTGGCTCAAATTGCGTCAACGCTATGAGGACCTGATGTGGCAGCAGTTACTACTGTCCGGGAACAAGCAGACGCCGTCGCCTTCCCCGGCCATCAAGTGGCTGTCAACCGAGCGGCCGAAACAACCCCTCGCTGTAGTCGAGGTGCCCAAGCCTGGGCGGGTTGTTGGGCCGAAGCCAGCTGCCCCACTAATTGTGGTGGAACCTCCGCCTCCACAACCGAAATCGGGGGCGCCGATCAAGGACTCTCGGTCGGGTCAAGGCCTTCCCCACAGGTTGTCAGTGACCCTCACTCCCGACCGTCCTTGGCAGGTGGAGGGTGGCTCAGGCCCCAGGCAGCTCTTCACGGACTCCTCAGAGTCCGACGACGACGACTCCCTGTTCTCCAGGCCCATTGACCTGGAGTCCTCTGGGGGCCAGTCGATGGACAAAAGTCCATCGTCCTTTATGGGTTTGCTTTGGCTCATCTCGGAGTCCACTGGGATGCAGCTTGAGCCCGTATCCAAGCGGGCCAAGTATCCCCTGACTGAGATACTGGACCGAGGGGATTCACCCACGGAGGCATTTCCAGTGGCAAAAGCCATTGTTGGCCCAGCCTTGGAGCTCTGGCAGTGGCCTGCTTCCTGTCCTGCGCCTTCGGCCAGGGAGTATCCGGTCCCTACTGGCTCTTTGCCCGGTTTCTAGGAACACCTCTCTGCCGAGGGGTTGGTCACCGACAGTGTTTTCCAGCATTCTGGGAACGCTAGGGATGTGGACAAGCCCCTCGACAATGAGTCCAAAAAGCTGGACTACGCCGTGTGCAAGGTGTACGCTGCATCCTCCCTTGGCCTCCGCCAGGCCAGCTCGGCCATGCTGATGGCACACTGCTCCCACGCCCTCATGGGCTCCCTGGATGAGGTGATCCCTCATCTCCCGGCTGACCTGCAGACCACGGTCCGGCAGGTGCAGGACCAGTGTAGGGCAGTGGCTAAGCAGCAGCTCCAAACGGCTCTGGACATGGGAGACTCCTGTGCCAGATTGGTTGCGGCCGCGGTGGCCATGTGCCGCAGAGCATGGCTGAGGATATCCACCTTCACGGCAGATACCTAGCACAAACTGGCTGATGTCCTCTTCTTGGGGACCGACCTCTTCGGCCCTGGAGTGGAAGATCACTTCCAGCGGATCAAAAAGTCCAGTGCCACTCTGGACTCTGTCACCTCCGCCCCCAGAAGGACAAAGGCCGCCGACAGCAGCAGCACAAGTCCTTTCGTCCTTCTGCGCCTGCGACACGTCCGGCCCAACAGCACCAGCACCAGGGCCAGCAGACTCGTGCTTGACATCACAAACCCAAGCCCGCGGCTTCTTCCAACAGGAAGCAGGGAGGTAAAGGCCCAGGAGGTCCCTTGGCCGGTCCCTCCTCTAAGCCTGCCCAGTGACGGGTTGAGGGGTGTTGCCCCCAGCCTTGTCACTCCCCCATGGGGGGATGGCTCCGCCACTTCCTTTCCGCCTGGTCCACTATCATCACGGACCGGTGGGTGTTGGAGGTGGTAGGAAAGGGCCTGCCCCTGGAGTTCGAGCTGGCCCTGCCCTACCGAGCTGTCGCCCCTCGGGGGCTGTGGGGTCTGCAGCCTCTCTGTCGGCTCGCCGATCCGATATTGCCCTGCTCCTCGAAAAAGAGGTGATCAGAAAGGTGGCGGACCCTCCTCCAGACGCGGGGTTTGTGTCCAGATACTTCCTGGTCCCAAAACGGATGGGGGGGCTGGCGACCCATTCTCGACCTGCACGACCTGAACAGGTTCCTTAGGTCTCGCACCTTCAGGATGGGCACTCTGGCTCAGATAATCCCATCCTTGGAACGAGGCGTGTGGTTCTGTTCCTGGACCTTCAGGGCGCATTCTTTCCGTCCCCAATCCGTCCAAATCCCCTGATTCCTCCAGCTTCAGAGTGGAGGGATCCCTTTACGAATTCCGGGCCGTGCCCTTCGGCTTTTCCCTAGCTCCCAGGGTCTTCACCAAATGCATGGCAGTGGTGACAGCATTCTTGTGGCACCAAAGAGTCCAGGTGTACCCCTACCTGAACGACTGGCTAATTGCAGCCCCCTCCAGGCGGAGGTGGAGCAGTCCAGAGATCTGGCCCTCTAGGTTTACTCTCAGGTTGGCCTCCTCATCAACGAGGCCAAGTCGGAACTCGTGCCAAAGCAGGTGATACAGTTCATCGGGGCAGAGCTTGACTTTGTACGAGCCAGAGCACGGCTCCCGGTGGACAGGGCCGAGGTTCTTTCCTCCTTTGCCCAGTCATTTCAGGTTGGGCAATCGCGCCCTTCCGGGGACTTCCTGCGCCTCCTGGGCCTCATGGCGGCCTGCACCAGCGTGGTCCTTTGGACCCGCTGGTACATGCATCCCCTCTAATGGGGGCTGGCCAGCCAATGGTCACAACACTTCGATCCGCTGGATCAGCTAGTTACAGTGACCTAGGGGATGTGGAACGCTCTCCAGTGGTGGACCATTCCAGCATATCTGCAGGAGGGCATCCCGTTTGTCCGCCCCGAGCCGACGGTCTTGCTGTCGACCGATTCCTCTCTGATGGGTTGGGGTGCCCATCTGGGGGAGCACAGAGCACACTGCCTCTGGTCCCCTCGGGAGTCCCGATGCCATATCAACCTGCTGGAGCTTCGAGCAGATCATCTAGCCCTCACCGCCTTCGCTCCATTTCTACGGGGTCAAGTGGTTCAGGTCCAGAGGGACAATACCACGACCATGTACTACCTAAACTGCCAGGGCGGGACGCGCTCCATGCCCCCGTGCAGGGAAGCTCTCCACATTTGGTCACTCGTGCGCAGCCTGGAGGCAGATCTCCTCGCCATTCATGTGGCGGGAGCCTCCAACACCCTGGCCGATGCCCTAAGCCGGATAGGGGCTGCATCTCACGAGTGGTCTTTCCTGCCAGAGGTAGTACAAGATCTGTTCTCCCACTGGGGCACACCTCAGGTGGACCTGTTTGCCTCCAGGGAGAATGCAAAGCTGAGGCTGTTTCATGCCTGCCGCCCTCAGCAGGGGTATGCCTTCTCGAGGCCGTGGACCCTGGGCCTCTTCTATGCCTTTCCCTCATTTCCCTTGATCCACAAGGTGCTTCTCAAGGCGAGGAGGGACAAGGCGCAGGTGATTCTGGTAGCCCCAGACTGGCCCAGTCAGTTCTGGTATCCAGATCTCCTTAGTCTCAGCTCCAGGCTCCCGAGGCGGCTTCCAGCCCGCCCGGACCTGATCTCGGTCAATCAGGGGAAGGTATTCCATCCAGACCTTCAATCCCTGCACCTGACAGCCTGGTTCCTGGGCGGCTAGAGTTCCAGGCCTTGGGTCTTTCCGACGAGGTCCTCAACGTCGTTGAGGCGTCTCGTAAGGAGTCGACCAGAAAATGCTACGTCTTCAAATGGAAGAGACTCTCCATTTGGTGTCAGGGCAAGGACCTGGACCCTTCCTCCTGTTCCTTGGCAAGCATTCTGGACTACCTGTGGTCCCTTTCTCAGCTAGGGCTTCGGACGACGACCCTTAAGGTGCACCTGGCAGCCATCTCTGCTTACCAGGCGTGGCCGGAAGCAGTCAGGCGCAGGAGAAGGTGGTCGGGTGCTTTTGAAAGGCCTTGATCACATATCCGTCCGATGCGAGAACCTCCACCTCCGTGGGATCTACTGCTGGTATTGGTTAAGCTCATGGGCAAGCCATTCCAACCGATGCACAGGTGTGAGATATCTCACCTGTCGTGGAAGACCACCTTCTTGGTGGCTATCACGTCAGCCAGAAGGATGGGAGAGCTCCAGGCGCTTTCCATCGAGTCTCCTTATCTGGTCTTCCACAGGGACAAGGTTGTCCTGTGCCCCCACCCGAAATTCCTTCCGAAGGTGGTGTCAGAGTTTCACCTTAACCAGGTGTTGACTCTGCCGGTGTTCTACCCCAGTCGCACCTCGGTGGCCGAATATAGGCTCCATACTTTGAACCCTAGAAGATCGCTCGCTTATTACAAGGAGCGGACGGCTGAAGTTCAGGGAGAGGTTCGCCAGCTGTTTGTCACCTACGCTGAAACCGCACCTGGCAGACCTGCAGCCAAGCGGATGATAGGCAGGTGGGTCACCTCCTGCATAGATCTCTGCTATAGGTTGGCGGGCATGGAGCCTCCAAGAGGATAAGAGCTCATTCTACCCCATGCCATGCATCGGTGGCTGCTTCCAGGGATGTCCCTATCCAGGAAATCTGCAGGGCTGCTACCTGGAAGTCAGCACACCTTCATCACCCCTACCACATCGACCTTGAGTACGGGATACTGGTTTTGGGGCCTCGGTTCTCCAGTCTCTATTCCCTAAGTAGGGGTGTGCACCTTGCCTCCCTCCTCCCAGAGAACTGCTAGGAGTCTGCCAGACAGTGTGGATGAACAACATATCCGTGTCCCTAGAAATACAGGTTACTCACCTGTAACAGGAGTTCTAGGAATGGTATATGTTGTTCATCCACACGACCCACCCGACCTCCCCGGCTTCGACGCACAACCTGGCTTCCAGCAGGCTAGACCTGGCGTCATGCGGTGGAGCCAAGAGTTTTACCACCCAGGTGGGTGGGAGGAGCCAGCTTGAAGACCTTCCGGCAAGATTTAAAGCGGCAAGGAACCTGCCAGACAGTGTGGATGAACAACATATGCCATTCCTAGAACTCCTGTTACAGGTGAGTAACCTGTATTTCTTGTGCCATGGCATCGGCCATCTCGGTGTGTTGCATGGCCTGGCTAAAGCCGTTCACCTTTAAAGCGTACACTCATCACAAGCTGGCTGATATTCCCTTCATTGGCACCCAACTCTTTGGCCTGATGGTGGAAGGTCCTCTCACAGTGATTGAGAAGTCCAGTGCCACTCTGGATGCTGTGTTTTCATCCCAGAAGGACTTGAAAGCCCAGAAACCAAAAAAAGAAGGCCTTTCAGTTTTGGTACTTTCAGCGACAGCAGCAGCAGCCCCCAGCAGGGGCAGTATCATGCCTAGCACCCCAAGGCCAAGTTCTCCAGCAGTGAGCCCAGAAGAAGCGGCGGAGGAAGTGGTGCCCCTCCAGCCCCAGCAGCCGGTGCCCCCTCCAAGGCTGTCCAGTAGTATGTTGGGTGTGTGTACCTCCAGATAGTCCAGTGCCTGCCCCAGCTCCCTGTTGTGGGTTGACTTTGCCACTTCTGGCCACACTGGTCTGGTATTTCTGTAGACAACTACAGACAAGTGGGTTTTCAAATTGGTAGGCAGGGGTCTGCCTCTAAATTTTGAGGCTCTCCCGCCTTACCAATCCTATGCTCCTTGGGAGTTCTCAGTGTCGCAGGATACACTCTGTCCTCCAGGAGGAAGTTGCCCAACTCCTTGCAAAAAGGGGCCATAGCCAGTGTCCCAGACACCCTGGCAAGTCAGGGGTACGTGTCCAGGTACTTTCTGGTCCTGAAATGGATGGGGCGCTAACTGCCCATGTTGGATCTATGCAGTCTCAATAGGAAGTGCAGGATCTTCCAGGAATTCATCTTCACCATTGATTCACACTCATTGGTTCTGAACCAGGGGCGCTAGGACCCTGTGGGAGCCAGAACTTTTAAGGAGGGCTGGCGCTGAGGCAAGCTACATTCATGTGCGGCATTGAGAGACTGGCTCATGTTGTATGGCTTACCTCGGCACCAGGCCTCAACCGTCTGTTCCTTTCCCCCACCACTACCACAGAGTGTGCTTCAGTTCAACGTCACTCACTCACTGGGAGTCAGAACTTCACGGCTTTATGACAACAGCATTTAGTTCTTTTCAGTGCTAGTAATTTAAGCTAGAGTTTTTTTTGTTTTGTTTTGTTTTTTTGCTGTCAAGTTTAGTTATTTAAAAAAAAAAAGATGACTTATCAGTTTAATTATTTAACAAAAATAAATAAATTTTCAGTCTCAGCCCTGCTGAGTCAACGTTTGACGGCTATGAACAGTGATGATGGGGAGCCTCCTCAGGCAAGCTGTTCTGGCAGCTGGGTCATGTCTGATCCACCACCCCCTCCAGGGGAGGGTTCTAACAACGGGTGGTCCTGTGTGCCGGGGGGACAGTCTTCCCATAAACACAAAAAGAAGCAGGCCTTGTCCTGATCCCAGTCAGAGTTGCGGTCGCAGTGCTAGTTGGCCTTGAGTTCTTCATTTTCCTGTAGAAATGGGGAGAAATACCACTTGAAGTCACCCTCTGTGAAGTCTACCGTGTGGTCCTCGACATCTCGAAGCAGAAGGTTTCACTGGTGCCTTTGGTGTCGCTAACGGCTTTGCTCGTAGGAGGTCATAGTCTCAGGCCCGGAGTCCCTCCCTGTCTTCCTGTGGGGGTTCTGGAGGGCAGTTCCACCAGTGGGCACCTCAAGGAACAGTGGGTGAAGCATCCTGCTCGTTTGCCTCAGCCTGTAGAACCAGTCCCAGGCCCCTGAGGGCTGGGGGCCTTAGAGCCATGGGCAGGGCTTTCAAGGTAGTTAGTGCATTTGGTTCTGTCAGCAGTGTCGGGATCCTTGCCAGTGACTATGCCGCAGACTACTGCCCCATTGGTCACACCCCAATTCGGTGTCTCTGCTTTGAGATTGACCTCAGTACCATTGTTGGTCACTTCGGTGCCAACTGTACCATCCGTGCTTCAATAGGCACCGGGCTCAGGCCTTTTGGGGTGTGGTCTGGTACTGGCTTTAGTGTCTGCCTCTGCTCGAGAGACACCTCCTTGTGTCAGATTCAGCCCTGGATACAGCATCACCTCCAGCACTGGCATCTCGCTGTTTTGGGCTGGTGTCACCAGTATTGCCTACGCCACAGTCCAGATTGGGACTTCTACGATCTACCTCCCTTCCATGGGGGAGGATATGGAGGGAGATGAGTTTGACCCCAAACTCTATTTCTCTTTCGGATGTGGTATGAAATAGGCCTTCTTATATTCCTACTGTCTGCAGACAGACAGATCGTAAGTACACTGCCACTTGGGACAGACTCATATATGCTTCTTAGCCTATTGCTGGCAAAATTGTTGTCCTTGTTGACAATGACAAGGCTGTTCTCCCTCAAGAGGTCACTGCACACTCCATTAACAAGGTGTCGTGCAAGATCGACACTATGGTCAAATGGGCTTTTGCTGCGCATACTCTGTGTGAGAACTGCCAACTACCAAGGGCATTTTTCGAAGTATGAATATACCCTGTGGACCTCTCAAGTCCCTTGCTGAATCTGTTCCAGATTTAAGAAACTAGACAGAAAATCCTGCAAACTGCCGCACATGGCCTGAGGTCTAACAGTCACCTGCTCGAGGCAGCCATGGATGCCTTTGACACTGCCTCTTACTTGGCTGGCAGCTTTCAATGCTGATAGTAGTATTGTTCCTCCCTGGCACAGGCACATGGAGGCAGCCAGGCGACTTTGGAGGCACTCTTCACCAACCCTTTCATACCAAGGCACCTGCTAGTCAGGTATAGCACCCTCACTGGGTCAACTTGAGATTTATCTCACTCTGCTCGTGGGCTTAAGATTTTCCTGACCTAGAATGGCTCTCAAGTCCTTACCAAGAAGTAGACAAGGGCAAAAGTATCGCACTAGGTCAGCAGTTAATGCTCAAAGAAGTCCTGGAGTTTGGCTCACGATTTTATCAAGAAGTTGAAGAGTGGGGGGTGCCAGAGAGCCAGCTTCCAGGCAGGATGCATTCCCTCACAGCTCCACACAAGTGGCTTTAATCAGAAATTACTGGTTAAAAGGCATTTTTTCTGAGTTTTGTGAAGTTCTACGACTTCGGCAGGACATTAGCTACAAAATAATGACAAGTTTACCATGAGTCGAAAGAACGCTCAGCAGCTGACATCGGGGACTCAGAGGCATACAGCATCTAGAATCCACATGGGTGTTGAGGCAGAATTTCCTGGGCCTTCATCAACTGGCCTATCTCAAGAACCTCCATGGCAAGGAATTCTGGGTTCAGTAAGAGCCATGGATGACAAAAAAGAAAAAACTTAAACTGGAGGCACACGAGACCGCTTTGGCTGCAGATGCCAACAAAAGATCAGTATTGACCCAGGCTACAGTTAACTAAGGAGAATCAGCATTTGAGAGAGAGACTCGAGGCAGTGGAAAACAGCCTGAGAGAAGAAAACATTCGCATCATCGGTCTGCCGGAGCGCGCAAAAGGGGCTCATCTCCTTATTTTTTTGCTCAGTTGGATTGCAGATACTTACTATGCCTGAAGAGTTTAACTGGATGGACCTCTGCCTTGCATACTGCATTAATACCAGAGCGCAGTCTGCTGAGGTGAACCAGCCCCGGACAGTCAGCCCGGAAGTGAGGGGACATCAACGCAGCTCGTGTGACATACCCGAATGAGTTCCAGGGGCATGATATAAAATTCTTTCCAGACCTCTCTTTTCAAACTCTGGCAAAGCGCAAGCAATTCGATGCTATCAGGCAGAAGTTGCGCATGTTGGGGATTATCCACTCCTTTTTTCTTCCTGCTCATTTACACATCACATGTGGAGGAAAGATGCTGGTCGGTGGGTGGAAAAAAACAAAATCCGAATTCCACAAACCGCCACTTCAAGGGACATTAACTGAAGCAGAAGAGATGGACTGTGATGAAGGCTGGGTATATGGGTTTTTAGACCCTTGTATTTTCATAGTGCCTTAACTAGGGTTACCACCTTTTAAGTGGCCCAAAGTGGGACATTTCTTACTGAAACATGATTTTTCGCGGGACAGTACGTAACCTCGACCAATGCAACAGAATTTTTTTCTCTGTATTATCAGAATTGAACCTAAGAATTGTAGTTTCTTAGTTGCTTCTATGGTTTCTTATCATTGTAAGGTATTTTAGTTAAGGTATTGTGATTTTCTAGAACGTTTAGTGAAAAGTTAGAAAATATATTTTCTACTATAAAATCAGGACATTTAGTATTTTTCATGTTTTTTTTGCAGTACACAGCTGCCCAAATCAGGACAGGTGGTAACCCTGGGGGTTTGCAATGTTGGGGGAGGTGTTTATGAGCAAGGGGGAACTTACAGGACTTAATGGATGATGATTTGGATAGTACTTGGGAAATGTATATTATTTTGTTACATTCCTCCTAGATTAAAGGTTGGATCCCTACTCTCTGTGACTTTCCTCTGCAGCTTTAATATTCTCTGGGGGTTGCACAGCATGTTGTAGCTTTTATAGTTAAAATGCCTAGTTCAGGACTTCCGGTGACGTCATGAACGTGGCTGCAGCCTAAAATAAGTGGCTCTCCTAGCGACCCCCTAAACAGCCTCCTCAGGAAAGCTTACTCAAGTAAAATTCGCCTACTAGCCGAATCAGGAGGCGCTACAATGCCTAAGAAGCGAGGGGAATCAAATTATGCCCTGCTGAAACATCAGGATGGAGAACGATCGCAGGACGAGGGGTCAGAGAGTGGGGATTCCCGGGCCTCATCGACCTCGCGCCAGAGTAGTACGGCGCCCGACCAGGCCCCGCATACAATCCTCCAGAGGCAGATGGCACAGATGTTAGCAGAGATAAGAGATTTCAGGAAAGAAATGAAGTCTACGGTCACCGCGATTCGCACAGATATCAGTAAGCTGGAGCAGCGCCAGGAGAACAGCGAGGCCCGAACGGCAGAATCGGAGGGGCGACTGGAGGAAGTGGAGCGCGCCATAGCACAGCTGTATGGAGACATCAAGACTCTACAGAACTGCGCAGAGGATGCTGAAAGCAGAGGACGCTGAAATAATATCAGGCTCTCTGGAGTCCCCGAAGGAGCTGAAGGTGGGGAGATGATCCCTTTTATACAAAAAACCCTAAAAGAGCTGCTTCACCTACCTGACTCCATCTCTCTGGAACTAGAATGGACCCATCGCACCCTAGGTCCCAGACCACCACCAGGCTCCCGCCCTCGTACAATCCTGATTAAGTTCTTGAGGCATCAAGAGAAGGAGGCAGTACTGCACACGGCCTGGAGGAAGGGTAAAATTTATTATGCATCCCAACGGCTATTCTTTGAGAATGACTACGCTCCCGAAATAATGGCGCGACGGCGGGCTTATATCCCAGTGATGAGAGTTTTAAAATCTGCAGGTATTTAACTCCGGACACCCTATCCTTCCAAGACGGTAGTCTTCTTCGAAGATGGCCCTCGCACATACGACATGGCCGCGGAGGCGACAGCAGAACTCCACAGAAGAAAAATGGAGATACCCCAATCTCGTGTCAGCCAGGGAACCTCAGTAGCCTCAAAGCTAGCCCAGAGAGTGTGGAATAATGGCCAAATGAACACTAGGCGCAGGCAAGGCATGGAAGCTCTTCAAAATATAGTCGGAGCTCTGAAGGCGTCCCAGCCTACCCCGAAAGAACTGACACAAGATGCTCAAGGATCCGAAACCTGAGGGGCCGCAAGTATATAAATCAGACTAATGTTAGACCCTGAGCCTGCTTGTCTTATAGCTTAGCGGGTGTGCTTGCTCTATGTTGTAAACTAATTAAACTTTCTGAGAAGGGACAGGGGAGGAGGAGGTGCAAAAGAGAGGTGGTCGAACCCCCCCCTTTTTTCTTTCTTTCTCTTCTCGTGGATGGGATGGCGTGGTAGGGGGGAAGGAGGGTCTGCCGCAGCTGGGGGGGTGGCATCTTTCACGGGCCTCGGGAAGGGGAGCAGGTTGGCGGCGTTGCTTGTCTGGGGCCCGGGAGAGCTCGTCCTCCTCTCGGCCTAACCAAGTTGGAGGAGGGAGTGGGATGGAGTTCCCGGCCGGGGGAGGTACGATCAGGGACCCCGGTCATACAGCCGAGTAGAGGGGGGGCAAGAGAGATGAATGTGGGCGGGGAGGGGGTGATAAGGAAGCAGATAGATGGGAAGTCGGATACAGCGGCTCAAGGCCTTCGGCCCGAAGATGGGGGAGGCACAGGTCAGGAAACAACCAACATTATGTGGCCTCTGGCCCTGACGCTGATCCTCCATCCATAGCACAGAGCTACATGGAAGTGGGAGGGGGGGAGATGAGATAAGAGAAAAAGATGGAGGGGGAGGCGCGGGTTTAGAGCAGGCCCAATAATAGGACAACAGAGCTGGGCCATTCGGGACCGGTTGGCTGCATGGAAATGGCCATCGGGACAGTCATTACAAGGGATTTGAAAATAGCGTGGTGGCAATATGGACCAATAGCTAGCTCTACAGATTAGGGATGACGAAGATGAGTGGGAAAGGAGGGAGGGCGAAGGAAGGGAGGGGAAACTGGAAGTCCATACCACTATTAAGCAAGCTGTTGATTACTGGTGGGCCAGGTGCCACCTATCCCAGCCACCGCCGGAGGGGAGGGAGGGGAGGAAGAGGGGAGGGGAGGATTTGGGAGACACATTTGGTGCTACAGCGCACACAAATAAACCCTAGAGTTTGTACACGCAGGGGCCTAGTTGGTCAGTAACTAATCTGATTAACTACTCCTCTTACCTGGTGACAGTGGACCTGAAATTGAATGTGATATTCTTGACCTTTGGGCATTAATAATGATTCTGTACACAAAAAGATCGGAAAAAAAGCTAACTAATCTGAGTACCTGTAGACTACTGTCGAGGACGGAGGAGGTGCGACTGGCCCGTCAGGCACGGGGCTAGGTGTGGTGCAGCCTGCGGTTGAGTTTTCACCCGACTGTGGGACATCCTGTTTGGCCTCGGCTATCGGGCTGATGGCTGGGCACCCGGGGATAGTGCCCGGCCCTGAGGACAGCGATCCTCTGCTTAAAATTATCATTCCCCTGCTAAGAACACTCAGTACCATGGGGGACTGCACGGGGCAGCCGCATGCGTCGCCTATCCCCGATTCCCTTTTCCCCACTAGGCACTAAGGTGCCAGAAGCCAGAGATATCGAGGGCTATGAAGGTAAGGGCGCTCCTTACCATTGGATCAGGATCCCCTGATCTTTGGAAGTACCAATCTACTGTTACCCGTTGTAAGGACCATGTTGACCCTATCGTTGATCTGTTCTTATTTGTATGTTGATGAGTCTAGTTGTCGAAATGCAATGTTCTGTTGTCATCATTGTTGTGTTACTGTCACCAGATCTAAGCAGAAAGACCAGCAAGCATATATCTCAGAAAGGACAAACTTGAAGTCCCTGATTGAAGGGGAAAGGTTAGACAAAGCTAGACATCCTGAGTCACAGAAATGTACACCGCTGAGGTAAAGCTACTCTCTCTTAATGTTAATGGCCTGGCCTCACCGATTAAAAGGTCTAAAACCCTCACTTATGTTAGACGAAGCAAAGCAGATATAACATACCTACAAGAAACACACATGACCCCTACTGAGCACGCAAAGTTGGCTAAATTGAGTCGGGGGCAGGTTTTCCACTCCTCAATCAAGGCAGGGAGGCGAAGAGGAGTGGCCTTAATAATTTCCCTGCATATTCCCTTGAAAGTTGAGTCTTCCTGGGCAGACCCGGAGGGCCGATTAGTAATAGTGCAGCGCACGCTAAATGATAAGCAGATAACCCTAGCGAACATCTATCTCCCGCCAGTTATCTCGGTCTCTCTTATGAGGACCTTACTTGACAAGATTATACAAAAGACAAAGGGAGTCCTCATGATGGCAGGTGACTTCAATTTAATCATGGACCCTGCTACGGATACCTCTAATACAAGACCACCTAAACAAACAACGGCCCAAAAATTCTTCAAAAAGTTTGTGACTGAGATGGGATGGTGTGATGTTTGGAGGAAGTTACACCCTCACTCGAGGAACTACACTTACTACTCTCCTGTACACCACACCTATTCCTGTATAGATCAGTTGTATACACAGGTGGAGAGCTTGGGATACTTGCACGATGCTCAACTTGGAGATATTTCAATCTCAGACCATGCTCCCCAGACCTCCATGTGGGATTTTGGCCTCCAACCTAAAAAGACACAATGGAGACTAAATCCATACCACCTGCTTTCCAAACAGTTCTGTGAATTTCTCACGGAAAAAATACTAGAAATAAAGGTGGATAACCCAGCGTCAGATACTACCTCCGCAATTCGTTGGGATACGATTAAGGCTGTACTTCGGGGACACATAATAAAGTATACTGCAGAACAAGAAAGGCAACGTAAAGCGCAAAGACTTAGGCTAGAGGATACCCTCCATTTTTTTACAAATGGCTCACAAACAGGGGGATACGTCAGTACTTCCCCAAATGCAGTAGGCTAGATACGAATTGGATCGACTAATTCAGCAGCAAACCGAGATAGCCTTGACCTTTTTACGCCAAAGGTTTTATGAGGTAGGCCCGAGAGCTACGCAGCTACTAGTGTATCAAACCCATAAACAAAAAAAGACAGCCACAATCCTATCCATTCGCCACCCAATGGGAGGCCAACACCTCACCAAAACGCATGACATTGCGGAAGCATTTACTTCATACTATAAGGCCTTATACACTCCTGAACATGCAGCATCCCCACAACAAATAGCAGAATACCTGCAGGCAATTACTCTCCCACGGCTTGCGGAGGACCATAGAGAAGCACTGGTTGCTCCGATCACGGAACTGGAGGTGTCTAATGCCATTGCAAACGCCAAATCCTTAAAATCTCCAGGACCGGACGGATATGGGGCTGAGTTCTACAAAGCAGCCAAGGTACAGATCTCTCAGAGTCTGCTCAATGTGTTCAACTCTGTATTGGAGGGGAACCCACCCCCACCATCCTGGTCATATGCAACTATTTCCATAATCCCCAAACCGGATAAGAATCCACAGCTATGTGCTTCATATAGGCCTATCTCAGTACTAAATCAGTACTATAAATTATTCATGAGCATATTGACCCATCGGGTAGACCAGGTGCTCCCTTTATTAATAAATAAAGATCAAATGGGATTTGTCAGATCCCGCACCACCACGGACAGTATTAGGTGTACTCTGCATGTAGTACACCACATGCAAACTAGTAAAATCCCAACCATACTAGCCAGTCTAGATGCTGAAAAAAGCATTCGACAGAGTGGCCTGGCCCTTCCTATACTCAACGCTGCATAAGTTTGGGTTTCCTCCTGCCTTAATCACAGTCCTCCAGAACGTATACTCAGCCCCCCGGGCCTGTGTAAAGGTGAATGGGCATCACTCCAACTACTTCCCCCTCTTTAGGGGGACGAGATGGCTGCCCTTTTTCTCCCCTGCTATTTGCAGCATTTATCGAGCCTCTAGCACAACAAATTAGAGAAGCGCGTGGAATAGAGGGTGTGGTGGTAGGTAGGTGAGTATCGAGTAGCCCTTTTATGCCGATGACATCCTTCTGTACCTCCAGAACCCTGAACAATCTCTCCCCATGGTCAGACAGATCCTGGACTCCTTCGGTTCGGTCTCGGGATACAAGCTGAACTTTACTAAAACAGAACTGCTAACCTTTCATTACTCCCCCTCACCAAAAGTGCAAGGCAGCTTCCCAGGGAGGTGGAACCTACAAAAGCTTAAATACCTAGGCGTGTATATCCCTCAAGCCCCTACGAAGTACTACGAATGCAATTATACCCCCTTCATCGCGCAGTTGAAATCTGACTTAAATTCATGGGCAACACTTCCCCTGGGCCTCGCTCGGAGGATTGACCTAGTCAGAATGATAACACTCCCGAGGGCTTTGTATCTATTTCAAAATATCCCCGTACACCTCCCATTAAAGACCTTTCGGGAACTGAACCGTCTCATCACAAAGTTCATTTGGGCCAACCAAAAGCCCGGTATCCGTTTAAAGATCCTCACTCTCCCCCGCCGAGCCAGAGGGCTGGCGCTCCCAGATCTAAGACATTACCAACGAGCGGCAGCGCTGACACACTTGATGTCCTGGCAAACCAGAACAACCAGCCCACACTGGTTGAACATAGAACGATCAATGCTAGATGACCACACCTACTGCCGAATCCTATACCAACAAGAAAACAACTGGTTACCGCTTCACCATGTAAACCCTTGGCTTAAGGCCTTGTTCCGCGCTTGGCAAACCATTAAAAAAACACATCGGTTGACACCCTTCCTACCACTTATATGCCCAATTGCAAGTCTGAGCAACTTTTTTCCAAACAGCTTGGATAACAGCTTTCGGCAGTGGGAAAGGCATGGGTTGAAGTACCTGGGACAGGTAATGTCACAGGGAGTGCTGTGGTCATACGCAGAGATTCAAAGGAAGTACAACCTACCACACCGGGATTTCTACCGCTACTTACAGCTCCGGCACTGTGTAGACGGTCTCCCACGAGTAATCTAGGAACACGAACAACTCCCTTCCATAATTCAAAATCAAGTCACTCTTAACAAAAGTCTGAAACACAACCACCTAATATCGTTATATTACCAAACGTTGAACGTGCAGAATCAGCCTCATATTGACAACATTCGCACAATGGAATCAGGCTATCAGATATCGCCCAAAGACTGGCGTAGAGCTTGGGGTTACACTGCCAGAGTGACGAGCTCACACCAGTGGCGCGAGTTTGCGTGGAAAAATCTGGTCCGGTACTTCAGAACCCCCGCAATTACCTGCAACTTCTCCCCAACCCACTCAGCTGCCTGCTGGCGCCTATGTGGGGAACGCAAGGCAAATCACACCCACATCATGTGGGAATGTCCACACCTGAGGCCATTCTTGGTGCTTCTGCAGACTCAACTGCAAGAAATGCTAGACCCGCAATTACAACTGACAGTAGAGATGTTCTTATTCTTCATTTTCCCCAAAAACCTCCGGGGTCCAAACACTAGATATTTACTCCTCCTACTCTTATCCGCAGCTAAGAAAGTAATTACTAAAGCATGGTTGACCCCTAAAGTCCCCACAACTCAGGATTGGTGGAATATCACAAGACAAATATACATAATGGAAAAAATCACGCATAGTCTGAACGACCAAGAGGAAAGGTTTACTATCAGATGGGCCAGATGGCAAATATATTATATGTTAAAAGACCCTATGTTTACCCCCTAGGGGAGTTATGCAAAGAAGCCCACTTAGGGAGTGTAACGCCCAGACTAGATCGATGTTATTTCTTAAGATTGTGACCTGGAATGGATATTGAAGAACAAAGTGTGTTTATGAAGAAGTGTTGTCATAATATTGTATATGACGCCTGTGGATCATGCTTGAACTTTCCCCCCTGGGAGCAACCTAGGAAGACTTTGGTATCAAGAGATCAGCCTCTCCGTCTATATCCTATGGCCAGGCCGGACAACGCTGCTAGTGATCTAACCCCTATAAATAAGCAAATGAAATTAAAAATCATATGTACCTCCCCTTCCTGTAGAGCAATAACTTAATGTACTCAAACTGGAATTGTTGCATTGTATAAATGAACTGTACTGCTTGGATCTGGATGATATGTCTGTATATATGTTGTAAAACCTAAATAAAGAGGATATTTTAAAAAAAAAATGCCTAGTTCAATATGTTGTAGAATTCATGTAGGGAGCTCAGTGTGGAAGTGTTTTTTTTTTTTTTTAATCTCCCTTATTTCTTTAGTGGCAACATAAGGTATAAAGCACTACCAGTGTAGCATTATTCCTATCGACGTATCCCTATGGATACCATCTTCGCCATTGAAGCGACTGGCATTTTTTGTTGGAACATTTGGGACTATGGGTGTATTATACCCAATCATTATGGTTTTACCCCCACTTCCTTTTGTGCAAGATTGTAAGAGTATGTTTGTTACTCCATCTATTCCTGTGTGCAATATGGATTCTGTTGCATGAGAATGCTTACTGTATTGTTTCTATGGAAAACAATAAACAGAAAGTTTAAAAAAAAAAAACTCAAAGAGCAACAACCTCTTTTTTTTTTTTTTTCCTTGCTAATATTAACTCCAGGACTTCTTTGAGTAATAATTGCTGGCTTAGTGTGCCGTTTTGTGCGTTGTCTGAACTGCCTGCCACATCCGCACCAGTGAACATCGCTGTGAGCGCATGGACTCCTGTGTTTTCTTCTTACTAGAGAGAACCTACCTGGTGCACATAACAAGAGTTGCAAAGCCCTAGGGAGGAAGAATTTTACCTTTGCCAGGTCTCTTTTGGACATCTCCCATCAGGCCCATATGGCAGCATACTAATGCCACCTATGGATGCAGTTGCATAATCTGATGTCTGCGATGCCTCTTGCTGAGTCCATGTAGCAGGCCTTAGATATTTCTGTCAGTGGTCGGGAGGCAGCTCAGCACCAATCAAGGGTGTTGTACGACGCCAACTAGGTGGCCTCCAGGGTTGTTGTATCAGTCATCTGCATCACACGGATGTCCTGGCTTAGCCTATCTCGACTAACACCTTTAACCTGATGTAAGGTGCTTGATTGACAGTATGGGGGGGCTTGCTTTTTCTCCCCATAGGTCAGTAGCAGCTTTTGGGAAGTCTTCTCATTCCTAAACCTTAGGAGCAGCCAGTTTTATTTTTAGTCCACCACCAGGGGCTAGCCTGGTGGTGCTGAGGGTTGAGGTACTGAATGCCACACTTCGCACCGGCGATCCGGGTGTGGATGCAAACTTGGGTCGTCGGGGACGGAGCAGATATAGCCTCTGGAGGACTGCTCTTCTCTCTTGGGGAAGGCTTCAGTGCCCGGCATTCACCTGGCCCCTAGCATTGGCTAGGGATGAGGCAAGCTGGGGGCTTTGAGCTAAGGGGAAGGAGTGGCAGGATGCCAGTGCTCCACACGAAGCATGTGTGGGGATATCTGGGCAGCACTGCATGCCACCCCTCCGGGGAGAAAAGGAAAAATGGCTTTCCAAGCTACCACTGACCCTGGACACCTGGTAGCACTGCAGCCCCTTCCAGCACCAAGGTCACACTGCCTTAAGCGCAAAGGTAAGTCCTGGCGGAGAACAGGGCTGGGGTGGTTGGCATCCGTAATACAGCTTTGGGCACCAGAGAAGCATCACTAACTGAAAAAATATGTATGTCGGGGTTGGGGGGAGAGTGTTTACCACTATATCATGTGCTTATCTTTAGGTTCATAGTCAGATTATATTCAGTTGTTTCTTTAATCTTCATATATCCTTTTTCTATTCTCTCTGTACTATTTTTATGACAAGCTAGCATGTAACCACATTTTGCTTCACTGTCCTTGCTAACAGATCTAAGAGAGGCTAGGGCATCAGCAGCTGTTATTGCTAGGTGTGGTGTCATGCATGCTCCCATACCACGAGCCAGTACTGATGCCGTTGCAGGAAAAATTTGCTCCCATAGGGTCCTAGTGCTTCATGCTAAGACCCAAGAGGTGGTACTCTGTGGAAAAGATATTCAGGAAGAGCTTCAGCTATGGTACGTACTGTAATTTTTCGTAATCTTGACCCAACATAGCAAAATGCTGTAATATTATCTTGCTGAGTTGAGTACATCACAATTTAACTGAACCAGAGAGCAGCTTTCACAATAGCCACGTGCAGCACTAAAGCCAGCAGTTGCAATCAAAGACAAAACTGTAAAATGTTTATCCAGATGGCAAATTTAAAAGCAATAACTAGTAAACAGATGTTGCATAAATCAAATATGCAGTCGTCTAGTTCAAAATATGCAGTTTATCATCTCTTGTGAAGGGGCAAGGCCATAACTCACGAGTGATAAAGTCCAGCCCCCTCACACGTGAAGATAAATTGCATATTTTGAGTAAGCCTGTTGCTTAAGTAAGCAATAACCCACAATAGGGTATGGGGTTATAGGCATTTAATGCATGCCTGGGCTGCGTTGTGAGGCAGGAAGCTGCAGACCGAGCGTCCTTCCACACAGCACCCCAGGCGTGCATTAAATGCCTATAACCCCGTACCCTGGTGTTGGTTATTGCACTTATAACATGGGCTATGGCAAAAACATGGGAAAACCCTCAAAAAGGTTTTTTATTGTGTTTAAACACCAAAAAAGGTACTGTGTCCTGCCACCTTGCAAAATAGTCCCTAAGTAAAAATGTACATTTCCTTGCACTTTGCACATAGAAATGTCACACATACAGTACTGACATGATCTGTGATATTTCTTGCATATAAGATGCTCTGGTACCATGCGTACGACATTTCATTTGCCCTACCCTCCAACATGTTGTCTGTGTATCTCTCTCTCTTAGCAGAATTACAAGATTTTCTTGGCTATAGGAGGACTCTCACAGAGACAGACACACACAGAAGACAGACACACTTTTGCACTCCCTCTCCCGATCCCGTTCTCTGGTGATTTTGATGGAGGCAACACCTCTGTTCCGAAAGGGAAAATTCACCGTAATAATAAACAGTGTGTGCTGTCTCACTCATTTTCTCTATCTCTCTCTCTCTCTCTCTCTCTCTCTCTTATCTCTAAACAGTGCATTGCACTCCTTGCCTGTTTGGCGGGGGGGGGGGGTGTGCGAATAAGGACATGTTCAGCTGGTTGCACAATAAGTGTTTAACTTACTTGGGACCGGGAATGTCTTGTGTGATTCTGTCACTGTACCACTCATGATATCTCTCTCTCTCACTACCCCTCTGTCTCTCTGGTCGCTGTGTGTGGCACAGAAACGCAGTAAACAGCAACTTTCAGGAAGGGAGGGATATTTTAATACAGCCTTACTCTCGCTGTACGCCCAAGACAGCGCTCTCTCTCTCTCTCTCTCTCTCTGCAATTGGGTGCTTACCCTGTCTCTCTCTCACACACACACACACACACACACTCTGTGCAGAACGAGGTCATACTTTCACTGATCCTGACATAAGGAGAGCACGGATTACATCTTGTGCGTGCAGGAGACTAGGGACACTAACTGGCAAACTGACAGTTGATGCCATGGTGAGATGTCTCGGATGCTGGGGGAGGGAGGTTGCCAACAAAGACAGAGTAGTGCAAGAATTTGCGTCTGACACTTCATTGCCGGATTGATCACATACCTGTCACAGCCAGACAAAGAGAATGGGCAGTGTGGCACTCTCTCTGTCTCTGACACACAAGATACCAGATCGGACACAGGGAAGCCTGAATCACACTGGAACATAGATACAGGGTATGACAACCAGATACGCTGTCTGCTTTTCCGTGTCACAGGAGGTGCATGGCTCACAGTGGGTGTTCATTCACACAGGGAGACAGCGAAACACACAGAGAGGACACTGCAGGACATATCCCTGTCTTGCTGTCGAGATCCAGGTGCAGAGTTTGGTGCTGCAGGTAACCGATATGCACATTCCGTGTTCACTAAGGGTACAGGTGACAGTACTACTGCAAGTAGCTTTTGCCAGCTGGAGATCTCTTGCTTCACCACATCTTTTAATGGCTGCTGGTGCCCCTTGGCTTTCTCAGATAGGGAATGAGTGCCGACGGCACTTTTCCCGAGTCCCTCCATAACCATGCATTAAAAAAGGAATTTCATGCACGGCCACACAGAGGGACTCCACCAATGGGTTTGCACGTCTTTTGCAACCCATGTGATAAAATGGTAATAAACAGAGGCTAGCCTGTTGGCAGAGCAGCAGCCAAGGTCATCGAGGCAGGGATGACGTGCAGTAAATTAAAAAAAATAATAAGCAGGAGATGTTACAGCCACTTGAGCCATAGGCTTATTTACAATGGCATTCTTGAAATCAGAGGTTACTTTACGGTTAAATAATAGCTGTGAAAGAGTGCGTCGGAAGAGAGGGTAGGAGATGCATAACTAGCAACCCCCCCTCTCCTTTTGGTGCAATCTTATCTATAAATGAGTAACTGGGAAGGGCAGTGGCTTTGTCTGATAACCTTGATGAGAGCCACGTCTCTCAGAATGTTTCAGGTGGTCTGTTTTTTTTTTTTTTTTTTTTTTTTTGATTTATAGCCTTTGCAGTCCAGCCTGACCTCCACCTGGGCGAACCCAATTCCCAGCATCACTGTCACTTACCCTTGGGTACTTTTAACCCCATGCGCTTTGCTCCTCCCCCATGATGGGGACCAGCCGAGCTGGTACCACTCCTTCACCTCCTCCAGTGCCGTGGAGGTGGGGATTCCTGGGTGTCCTGTGGTAGACGTTGGCTGGGGTCAGGGCCGGAGTGTTCCAGAGGTTCATGGTACATGGGCCATTTTCCCCTCAAGCCCTGTCCAAAGGAAGTTGGCATGCTAGGACGTCCAGGTATGCTTTCACAGGCCTCAGCTGATGTCTCCCCTCCCACATCCACTGCTACATGTTGTCACTCAGGTGGTAGTCTTGTAATAGCAGCAGCCATCCCTTCCCAGAGGAAGAGAGCATCCCCTGGGATGCTTGATCTTCCTCTCTCTCTGGCTAGCCCACTTCGGCTTAGGCTCGTTGCCAAATGCAGATCGCTGACATCATGAGTTGTAGTGCTGCCGCTGTGCCAACAGACCAGTTATGTAGGTGATCTGTTATTTTTTTTTTTTTTTTGTAATTTTTTTTTTCATTCAACTTTTATTAAAGTTTACAATACAGAGAATAAATCCAAAAGAAAACGTTTAGCGTAATAAAATATGATTACCATACACATTGAGCTGATTCATTTTTTTGTAATTTCTTTTTATACCCCTCTCTGCTTGGCACTGTCACCCCAACACCCTTACCCCACCGCAACCCCTTCCCAGGATCCCCCATGGAGCCTTGCTTATACCCCCAAGGTGAGGACGTGGTGGAGCCCCCCTACTTAGCCCCTGGAATGTACCTTTGTGTTTCATCAGGGTCCTCCTGGGTGGGCCGCAGTGTGGGCAGGTGAGGGTCACTACCAGACCTTCTCCTCGGGGTTGTGCTGACAGTCTTTTCTCTCGTACGCCCTTCCCCCCGGAGGCATGACATGCGCTGACACCAAGGCCTTATGCTGGTGTCTGTGACACCTTCCTCCATGGACTCTGGCTTGCCGTATCAACGGCCGCTGCCAGGGGCCAGGCAAGCACCGAGGCAGTGTACCCCTCTGCTTCCGGAGAAGACGAGCAGTCCTATGGACACGCAAGCCTCTTTCCCCAGCTGGCCCGCCAACCCAGGCTTATTCCTGAACCTGGGCTGCCAGCATCACAAGTGGTAGTGCTACCGCTGCGCCAGCGGGCTGGCTCCAGGTGATCTGTTTTGAGAAGACAGAATGTTGAGGTTGAATCCCTTGAGAAGGGGGAAGGGAAAGAGTGGGTTGGTTGGCGGGTAATTTCAACATGACCAGCCAGAAGGGGAAGACTGCAGATGATGAGCTGAAATGGGGGAGAAAGAGCAGAAAGACTGGAAAGCAAGGGGAAAGTTATGGAGCATAGCGGAAGGTGGAGGGGAACCATAGTTGAGATAGTGGGAGAACAGGACCCTTAAAGGAGATGGGAAACATTTTTCAGCTATAATTAACTGTAAAATATGTTAGAAATAACAAACAATTGCCTTTGTGTATGGTGTGTTTTTTTTTTTTTTTTTTATTTTCCTATCCAAGTGAGAAAGGGGTAACCACACCAAGGACGGCAGTGCCACAATCTAAATAATACTCAGCAAAAGTTCATGGTGCCACGGGGGATCGGCACCTGCCAAAGGCTCTAAATACACTTGGTGTTTCTTAATAATTGAGTGTAACTTGGAGGAAGAGGACTCATCCAACTGCTCTTCGTTCTCAATAAGTGGTACTTTATTCAGTACTGAAGTGGTACTTTAACTGTGATGTACTTAATGGGAGTTCTCCTTTTTCTGGGCTTAACTTACAGAGGATAAATGGTGTTTCTGGGTGGGATTTACCATTGAGGTTGTTTAGTATGCTGTGTTAGCCATGTTGGTGATCTTAAAGTTTCAGCCTGTTATTGAATCACCTGCCTAGTGAGGGATACCCTATCTTTGGGGGATTTTTACCCCACTCAATTTGTGAGCTGTTTGAATTCTTCTACTGATAACCTGTCTCCCTGTCAGTTAGCTGGTCTGATAATAATGCCAGGGGTGATACGCAACTTAATTGAGTCAAGGCAGTCTTTCAAACAACATGAAGTCTTGCTATATTATGACAGTAGCAGTTTGTCCCACCACTAGAACTGCTCCGGAGGTGAAATGGTTAATACCATTCCAAAATAGAACTTTGAGCACGAGCTCTAAGAAGCAGCTCTATCTGTGTAATTTCAAACCTGAACTGTCAGATTCTTTACTCCGCCTCAGTAAACAGTCGGCTCCGGATTTCTCCTACTGCTCAGTTCATTTCTCGGTTTAAACAGTGTTTTCTCAGTTCGATTCAACCGAGAATAGTTTTATTTTAACCGCAAAACCGTTCGGTTCAAGCTCTGTCTGTGGTAATCGTAAGTAAATTTAAGGTTTTGTCTGTGTGGAACTTGTAAGTTTATCGGTTCGGTTTTGAACCGATCAGCTGGGTTTAAAACTCATTAACTTTAAAGTTTAACATTTTAGAGTGCGGTTCCCGGTTCTTATCGGTTCTAAAAAAAACGGATTTTATTACGGTTTTTTCCAATACCCGTGACACGGTTAGGAACCAATAAGGGTGTCTTGCCTGGCACTGCCATTTAAAGGGCAAGTTTTTCTGGTTAGGCTGGCATTATGTCTGAGAAACCCAAAAGAAAAACCGGGCCCACTGGGTTTCAACACTGTGATGTCTGTGGGGAAGTCTTTGCCAAGGCTGACCCACACACCACATGTGTCTGTTGTCTGGGGTTTGACCACCTCCAGTCAGACTGCCAGATATGTAAGAATTTCCCTGCAGCCACCCTGGAAAAGAGATTGGGCAGGCTCAGGGAACGAGAGGCCAAAAAGTCCGCTGACCCGGATGGCCAGCCCAGAGGAGTGCCTCTGACCAGGGCAAGACTTCCTGCAAAGAAAAGCTGGTCTCTGAGGAACCAATTCCAGTAAAGAAAACAAGAAAGTCAGCAGGTTTGGAGTCCAAAACCCTTCTCCAACTGCTGCAGAGATAGCAAAAGCCATACAAATTGTCCAGTCACTGTCTCAGGTTCCGTCCGAACCGCCACTATCTGGCAAAAGGTCGGTTCGTCGGTTCCAGTGGTTCAGGAATATGATGTTGAGGAATTTTATGAACCAGAGGAGGGAGGATGATTATGAACAGTATGAATGTGGCTGGGAAGGTCTGGGTGTGCCCATTGAACGGACATTTCCCCAGACAGACCTCTAGAATCTCCCCTATGCTATCTGAGTCCCCATCTCATTTTATGTTTTACAAAAAGTTGCTGAAACCTTCCAGCTTCCTTGGAAGAAGCTGTGGATGAGCAAGAGGAGCCTGATTTTGTAGAAATGATGGATATTCCAGAGTCTAGGAGATTGTCTATTCCTTTGCATAAGTCTTTAGGAAGCAAACAATAAAAATTTTAAAAGCTCCTAATTCTGTGCCTCCTGTAGATAAAAGATGGACAGAAGGTACACATTGTCAGGTCCTGATACAGAATTCCTTTCTCAGCAATGCAGTCATGTTGGGGTAGTTCAGGCTGCAGCCTGTGATAAAGCTAATATTCCCCTGGCTTCACATCCTCTGACAAGGATTCCAGGAAGATTGATGCCATGGCGAAAAAACAGTATATGGCAGCCTCTCTGGGACTCAGGCAAGCAAATTATATGGCTTATGTAGCTAGGTATCAGAAATCTAGATGGGATACTGTTATGGAATTAGCCAAGCAAGCCCATGGCCAGCTGGCTAGCGAACTAGAACAGGTGGCTGCTGATGGCATTGAGGCTTTAAGGTACAGTTTCATGCTGCTGTGGATGTTAATGATGTTTCCTCTAGGGTCATGGCCACATCTGTAGCTTTTCGTAGGTTGGCCTGGCTCAGGTGTACTAGTCTGTCACAGGATACCCAGACTAAGGCTATGGATTTTCCTGTGGTGGGAAATTCTCTGTTAGACAGAGAATTACATGAAAAAGATGGATGAATATAGGACTACTTACAAAAGTGCCCAAGCTAAGGAGCGGCAAGCCACTCCTCAGAGGCATACCCCCAGGGGTAGGGGTAGGCCTTTTCACAGGCCTTTTAACCAGACTCAGGCCTCCTCTGCCTATGCTCAGAGGGGCTTCTTCAGAGGCAGAGGCAGGCGAGGGGTGGGCAGGCCTGCTCCACCCCTCAGCCTAAAGCTCCCTGCTAAGCAGGCACCCTGATGGGGTGCCCAGGGCGGTCTCCCTTTACGGTGGGGGCAGGCTGGCTTACTTCAGTCAGAACTGGGCTTCTTTAACCTCAGACAAGTGGGTTCTGGAAGTAGTAAGCCAGGGTCTGGTTCTCAGCTTCAAAAAGTTTCCCAAGTTGAGAACCAGACTTTTTCTACCTGCAAGTGCTTCAGAGACCCTTGCTCTGGAAGCAGAGGTCTCAACCCTGTTGGCTCTCAGAGCAATGGAAAGGGTTCCTCCCCTGCACCAGGGCAGGGGTCTGTATTCCAGATACTTCCTTACCCCAAAAAAGACAGGAGAATGGCGGCCCATATTAGACCTCAGATATCTGAACAAGCATCTTTTGAAACCAAAGTTCAAAATGGTAACTCTGGCAATGATTTTACCCTCCCTAAGGCCAGGGGACTGGTTAGCCTCCCTGGACCTCAAGGATGCCTATTTCCACGTCTAATCAGAAGCTCCCATCGAAAGTACCTCAGATTCGAACTACCGTCAGGTCATTACCAGTTCAGAGCAATGCCCTTCGGCCTTACCTCTGCCCCAAGGGTATTCACAAAGTGTCTAGCAGTGGCAGTGGCTCACTTAAGGAGGCAAAGGATTGCTGTTTTTCCCTATCTAGACGATTGGCTCATTGTAGGCCAGTCCCCAGAACAGGTAAAATCTCACTGCAAGTTACCCAGCAGCTTCTCACCTCCCTGGGCTTTCTGCTAAATCTACCAAAGTCGGTTCTGGAACCAGTCCAGGTGCTCACCTTTATAGGGGCAGAGTTGGACACAAAGCTAGCCAGAGCTTTTCTTCCCTTAGAAAGGGTGACGAATTTAGTGACTCTGCCTCCTCCTTCACCCTGCAGGTCTCTAGACCAGCAAGACACTTCTGCAGCTCCTGGGACACATGGCTGCATCCACAGCTGTTGTGCAGGGAGCAAGATTTCAGATGAGAGACATTCAGTTTCACTTGAGAACCTATTGGTCTCAGAGAAGAGACCCTTTCCAAGTTGGTCCCAGTGACTCGAACCTTGATCCAGGCCCTCCAGTGGTGGCAGGATCAGAGCAATTTAAGATTGGGGTTCCCCTTCATTCCCCCTGCTCACAATTTGACTCTCACTGCAGATGCTTCCCTTCTGGGTTGGGGAGCCCACATGGGCGACCTTTCCACTCAGGGAGTGTGGTCCCCCCGGGAATCTCTGCTCCACATCAATTTGCTGGAACTCAGAGCTGTCTTTTTAGCTCTTCAAGCATTTTCTGCATCTGTCCACAACAAGGTGATAACAAGTCAGAACAGACAACACCACAACAATGTGGTACATCAGCAAACAGGGGGGCACTCGGTCTTCGGCTTTGTGCACCGAGGCAATGAAGTTGTGGTCTCTGGCCTATTCCCTGAACACTTCCCTCATAGCAGTTCATCTTCCAGGGAAGGACAATGTCCTAGCGGATGCTCTCAGCAGGATTTCCCAGGGCCATCACGAATGGTCCCTGGATCCTCAAGTGCTGGGGATAGTCTTGCCAGATGGGGCACCCTCAGATAGATCTTTTGCAGCCCTAGACAATCACAAACTTCCTCTTTTCTGTTGCCGGCCTCCAGTGTTGGGCCTCAGTCCCTGGATGCCTCTTCTCCTGGATTGGGAGGGAAGTTTTTATGCTTTCCTCCCTTCCTCTCCTATTCAAAGTATTAGTCAAAATCAGATCTCAGCCTTGCAGGGTGATTCTGATTGCCCGGATTGGGCCAGGCAGCCCTGGTACCCACTCCTTCTGTCATTGACAATCCATCTTCCCTTTGCCTCCCAGGATTCACAACCTGTTAACTTGTGCCCAGGAAGGGTTTGGTATCCGGACCTCAATCCCTCAACCTCAAGGCCTGGCTCTTGAGGAGTTAGAGTTTGCTGATTTACACCTCTCTCAAGGTGTTCTTGAAATCCTAAAGGCTTCCAGAAAGCCTTCCACTAGGGCTACTTATAGTTCTAAATGGAAAAGGTTTTCCATTTGGTGTGCTGGGAAAATATTTCCCAGAATCTGCTGATTTGCCCATTGTATTAGATTACATGGTCCATCTTAATTCCTTGGGTCTCAGACCAGCTACCCTGAGAGTCCATTTGGCAGCTGTATCTGCTTTTGTGTCAGCAGGAAAGTCATCCCCTCTTTCCACTCACCCTGTGTTTTCCAAGTTTTTAAGGGATTACTCCATACTAATCCACCTTTTTGAACCGGCCCCTGCCTGGGACCTTAATGTTTGTATTGCCCAGTTAATGCAACCCCTTTGAACCTCTGTTTTCTGCAGAGCTTAAGTATCTAACTTGGAAAACTGTTTTCTGGTGGTATCACTTCTGCTAGACGCATAAGTGAGTTGCAAGCCTTGTCAGTGGAAACTGACTTCATTTCTTTCCACAGGGATAAGGTAGTCCTTAGGACTAATAGGAAGTTTTTACCTAAGGTGGTTTCAGATTTCCATCTTAACCAATCTATCTCCCTTCCAGTATTTTTCACTGATCACTCCTCTTCTGGTGAGAGGAGGTTGCACAGCCTGGATGTTAAGAGAGCTCTTAGTTACTATATAGAGAGCGTACCAAAGGTCACAGGTTCGAATCCTCCAACTTTTCCTTACCTATGGTGAAGTTGGGAAAGGCAAACCTGCCACTAAGAGATCAATTGCCAGGTGGATTGTCTCTTGTATCCATTTGTTATCAGAAACTGGGCAGAGATCCCCTCTGGCTTGAGGGCTCATTCTACCAGGGGTACAGCTGCGTCTCTAGCTGCTGCCAGAGACATCCTTATATTAGAGATATGCCAGGCTGCTACTTGGAAAACGGTACACACTTTTACCAAGCATTACTCCCTGGATGTCCAGGCCAGGAGAGATGCTCGGTTTGGCACAGCTGTTCTTCAGAGCCTATTCCCTAAGTAGGTTCTGCCCTCCTCCATGGAGGTACTGCTGTGTAGTCTGCTACTGTTCATAATATAGCAAGACTTCATGTTGTTTGAAGAAAAATTACTCACCTTAGTAATGTTGTTTCTTCTAATGGAGTCTTGCTATATTATGACCTCCCCAGCCTGCCCCTCTCAGAACTTCTACTTGGGTGGGTATGGCAACTTAGTGGGCACTATTTTATGCCCTTTTAGCGTTTCTCCCTTTGGGAGTTTGGGTGTGTGTGTTTTATTATACTGTTGTTTTATTCTCATGTTGTTAGAATTGTGTTAGTAGTTCTGGTCCCCTGACTTGAGTCTTGGGTGTTGGGACCAGCAATGGTTGTTAATATTTAGGTAGCCATTTGGCTAGTGTAGGTTACAGCTTCCACACAGACCTTAGTGAGTTTTTGCTCGTAAAGATCTGACAGTTCAGGTTTGAAATTACACAGATAGAGCTGCTGCTTAGAGCTCGTGCTCAAAGTTCTGTTTTGGAATGGTATTAACCATTTCATCTCCAGAGCAGTTCTAGTGGTGGGACAAACTGCTACTGTCATAATATAGCAAGACTCCATTAGAAGAAACAACATTACTAAGGTGAGTAATTTTTTCTTATAACACCTGTTTTAGTCTCCACTCATTAGGATGTTTCAGCCCTCCACTATCACTTAGGTATCCATTGAGGGGCAGAAATAGTGGTAAATTATTTGTGAAATATATATAGGTGAGAGTGGTATAGCCTACATTATTATCTAGCCAGTGAATTAATCGTACGATAAACTAAGTGTTGTGAATCACATGGATTGAAAACTTAATATTGTATACTCTCATGAATAATATCCTGTACTTAGATGTGATCTACAACAAATGTTTCATATTGTGATGTATGTTATATGGTACATGCTGTATTACATATAACTCATAAATAAAAAGTAAAAAAAAAAAAAAAAAATGTAAAGACTTAGATTCCACATTAAGGAACGGTCATCTAAGGGAGATGATTATACCGTGTACCAAGACGAAGCGGTCTGAAATTTTTTTTTGTCAAATCATTCCTCGATATTGGAACAATCTCCCAGACAAGTTTAGATCTAAACATATCAAATTCCCTCCTGTACATACTTTGAAAAAACAGCTTCTCTCAATTGACAGGTCCTGTGTTTGTACTTGTTTTAAATGATTTTTATGCTGTTTTTTTTTGGGGGGGGGGGTGTTAAATTATCATATTTGTATGTATTGTATTTGATGCTGTATGTGTTTTGTAACTTGATTATTGCTGTGCTAAGGTCACCGTTGTAAATAAGCTTGCTCTGTGGCTTAACCTAAATAAACAAACAATCCTGCCTTGACGTGGAAAGCGTGTCTTGAGGTCTTCTTACAACTCTGCAGACATGGCTGCTAAGCAATACCACCGGCTGAGGTGGTGGGGAGCCGGGGGTGGTGGGGCTCAGTGGGCAGGTGGGGTGGGGGTCCACTAGATCACCAGGGATGTCGGACTTGGGGGTGTGAGGAATGCCACCCTGGATCGGCTCCATGTGGTCCACTGGACCACCAGGGATATTGGACTTTGGGGTACTGATGCCCGTGATTGGCTACTCGGTCCACTGGACCACCAGGGATATTGGACTTTGGGGATACTGATGCCCGCGATCGGGCTACTTGGCGGTCCACTGGACCACCAGGATATTGGACTTTGGGGGGGGATACTGATGCCTGCGATCGGGGCATGGGGGGGGCGCCACCAGGTGCGGCCGGAACAGCTGATGGCCACCCTTAGGTGGCAGCTGCTGTGTTGCGCGCTGCAATGCAGCAGCTCACCTGTGGGTTGCCCTCAACTTGTTCCTGTTTTTTTAGGCGTAACTTTGTGCAGGCGCAGGTAGGGGTTGCGCCTGCATAACTCTGCACACCCTGGCTGAATATCGGGCTGTGCAGTTTTGTGCAGGCACGCTCCCCCACCTGTGCCTCCATACACTGATGTCGCCCAGGCGCATCAGGATTTATGCGGCACACTTTTCCCTTTTAAATATTGCACCGGGGCACATCAGTGGGTTGTGCACGGTGCAACACTGTTGCGCCATGCGCAGCCCTTTTGAATATCTGGGCCCATGTGTTAATGTGGGTATGCTTGCCTGTAGCCTCTGATTTTTGAGGTGTGATTAATTCTGGGTGAGAGCAATCAAAACAGTCATGTTAATGGTTTTCTATACTTAAGGTTGTCATGGATTAATAAGGGTCATGTTTTGTGACCCGAGTGTAATGATCACTCTGGATCACCGTCTCTGTGGAACATTTACGGGACTGTCCATGATCTTGCTGCAGATAGCTGATGTTTTACAGTCTTTGGTCTTGTGACCTGTATGTTTATTTTCTGCAATTCCCCCATATGTTGTAACACTGGATAAGAGGGTAACAATACTAATTATGATATTGCTGTATTTACCAATTATACAATGGCAAGAAAGTTTCCGGGACTCTGATTGGTCAATGTGTGCCTGAGGCAGTGATGTTATTACACAATAACATCACTGTATTGATTTTTTGGATGATTGTTTGGAGCTAATTTTTTTTTTTTCAGAAACAAAGATACACTGCCTCACTAAAAATCTAATAAAAACATTTTTATTTTTATTTGGCCTTGTGCCATGAATTGTCCCTCACGTGGTAAAGAAAGGATGGGGTTACCCACTCCTCGGTATTCCCTTTTCTCATATGCCTTCTCTAAGGGGCACATTTTAATGTAAATCTTGCTCTGAGTGTATAGTCGAAAGTCGAATAATAGGGAGTAATAAACTATGGTCTAATTAATGTACAATAAGTTCTCTATAACATCGAGCCATTGTATAATTGCAGTAAGGCACTCCAGGGTATGTGTTATCGTGTAATAACGTCGCCTCGTGCTTCAGCCCACCCCAGGAGTGACGTTATTACATGACAACACACACCTTGTCGTGCCTTATTGCTTAATGATTAGTTGCCTTGAACCATGAGGTATTTCAATGTACTGGAATGTCTTGAAACTTATGAAAAATAAAAAGTTGGGGGGGGGGACATTTTTAGACCCATACGCCTCCTAGAGACAGTTGGCTCCACTTCTACCATCCTCTGTTTTGACAGGCAGTCTGCTTTAGCAGGCAAAAAGTGTTTGCCATTTGCCAGCTGTATTGCAGATACAGTAAAAACTACTGTATACAGCGAGCTATAGTTGCTGCCTATTTTGGGGTAGTTTCCTGTCATTAGTGCTGTCAAACCGTGTGAAGCGCTGTAATCAGCATGCAGTTTGTGGAGCACAAAGGATTCAGAAGCCCCACAAACTGCATGCCAAAATGTGAACTGTCAAGCTATAAACTGTACCTCCTAGTCTCTGCTAATGAAACAGCTTCATTGGGAGTGGTATCAGTTCCTTTATTCATGAAACATGGCACACTCCGATTGGGTTGAAAGGAGTCAGTAAAAGACCCGGTCTGTGTAATAGTCTTCTATGTGGCACAGTGTGAAAGGCCTTGCTGAAGTCCAGATAGGCCATGTCCACTGCCCTCCCCTGATCCACCTCCCTAGTCACCCAGTCAGAAAATTCAACAAGGTTGGTCTGACATGACCTCCCCTGGTGAAACCATGCTGCCTTGGGTCCTGTAGTCCATTGACAACCAGATGTTCCACCAATCTCTCCTTCAGTAGTGCTTCCATGATCTCCCCCACTACTGAGGTGAGGCTGACTGGTCTGTAGTTCTCCGCTTCCTCCTTGTTCCCACTTTTGTATAAGGGGACTACATCTGCTATCCTCCAGTCTTTGGGTACCTCCCCTGTTTCCAGTGATCGGCTAAACAGGATAGCCAGAGGTTCAGCCACCACCTCTTAGTTCTTTAAGGACACTGGGGTGCACCCCATCTGGCCCCATTGATTTATCAACCCTTATTACTTCCAGTTCCTTCAGGACTCCTTTCTCGTGTAAAAGGACTTGTGTCCATTTCTGCACCATTCTCACCCCTTGTACTCCCTTCAGACCCATTACCCTCCTCTTCCTCAGTAAAGACTGAGCAGAAATACCTGTTCAATATGTCAGCTTTACTGTTGTCATTCTCCATGCGGCCCCCATCCTCCCCACTATCCCTCCCTTTGCCTTTCTTTTTTCACTTATGTACCTGTAAAAGGTTTTGTCCCCTCTACCCACTGATTTTGCAATGTGTTCTTCTGTCTGAGCTTTGGCTTCCCTTACTGACCTCCCTGCCTCCCTTTGCTTCTCCCGGTACTTCTCCCTATCCCCTTCTGCCTGTGTCTTTTTGTATTGCCTGAATGCAATCTTTTTGGCTTTCACTTTCTTTGCTACCTCTTTGGAAAACCATAATGGTCTCCTCTTCCTTTTCCTCTTGCTAACCTGCTTAATACATAATTCTGTTGCTCTTGTAATCCCCATTTTAAATACTGCCCACTGTTTCTTAACCCCTGATTCCTGCCACATTCCCCTTAATGCCTCTTTCAAGTATCTCCCCATTTTTCCAAAGTCTGTCCCCTTAAAATCCAGGATACGTGTTTTTGTGTGGTTTGGTTCTGCTCTTTCTGTGATTTCAAACGACAATGACTGGTGGTCACTGTTCCCCAGGTGCTCCCCCACTGTTACCCCCATCACACTGTCCCTGTTTGTGAGCACAAGGTCCAGTATTGCCTTCTGCCAAGTTGGTTCCATGACCAGTTGCTTGAGGAAAGCACCCTGAAGGGAGTCCAGGATAAATCTGCTCCTAGTTGATGCTGCTGCTGGGATGCTCCAGTCCACGTCTGGAATATTGAAGTCTCCAACCAGTACTACCTCACCCTTGTCTGCCATCCTTTGGATGGCTAGCATCAGCTCCCTGTCTGTTTCTTCCTCCTGGGCTGGTGGTCTGTAGATCACACCTGATCTATAGACCACCTAGTGTTGTAGATCTAGTGTTGTAGACCTAGATCTAGTGTTGTATTACATGAGGCAGACTCGTTTAAGTACCTAAGACTTGCTATTAACCAGTCTCTTACCTTTGCTCCACATGTTGGCCAGATTGTAAGCAACATCAGTAGAAAACTTGGGGCACTCTACAGACAGAGGCACAACCTTACCCCTGAGGCCAAACGTGTCGCGGTTACCAGCACCATTCTTCCTATGATTCACTACAGCAGCATGGTATATGGTGCTGCCTCTGGCAGGGTACTAAACAGGGTCACACTGGTTTTAAACAAAGTATGCTGTTTCGTCCGTGAGCCAGAAAGAATCACCCACACATGCACTCTATACCCAAACGAAATGGCTCCCCCTGCAGGACAGGATCAAGTTCCAGACCTGTTTGCTGGGTGTGAAAGCCCTTTTGGGCCTCACCCCTCCAGGAGTGCAAAACCGCCTAAGCCCTGCCCAGAGCCCTTACCCTACCAGAAGCATGGCTTGTGGTACCCTCTCTGTGCCATTCCGCAGAACAAATCTGGCTAGGCGCACAACTGGGGCTAGAGCCCCACGATGGTTGAATGAGTTGCCAGTGCAGCTGGCTGGACTATCCAAAATTGGCCAATTAAAAGTGAGCTACGGAAAGTACTCTCTACCTGGCGCTGTCTGTGCTTGCAGTAAGCAATAACCCCCTTCCTCTCCCCTCGCAGTCATCGGATGCACTGCTGATCACATAGCACTGCATGTTTCTAGCCATTCCACACTTATGACGCTAAATAGTTGCTGTTTGGCAATGCCTTGCGGTTTCTGCTGCTCTCTCTTTGTCTGTTCTGCTTGACAGTGCTTCTTAAGGTTGCCACGATTGTTCAATTTTGATTGTAAACACTGTGTATGATTTTACATTGTTTTATTATTGGTCAGTATTGTACACTTCATTGTGTATGATTTTGCATCATAGTTTTATCTGTTACTGATGAGGAACCTTTGTAAATGAGCATTTTGCTCAAAGGTATATATCCAGTTACTTAAATAAGTATGATCGCCAGGGTTCACTTGCTAATTTTTTCACATCAAACGAGGGAGTAAAACGGTTGTCTGTTGGCACCGCTTCTCTGCATCCTTTGTACCAATGATATTTTTACGAATCTTTTTTCTTTAACCATTTACAAATCTTGATGACAATAATTTTCACTCCCCAAATATATGTGATAATCCATGTCCAAGTCTAGCTTATGTAGGTGACATAGTTTTGTTTGCACTTTCATCTATAGGTCTCCAACATGAACTATATTTTTTCTTGAAATTTTGCGTGTTTAGTAAGTTGCAATTAAATTATAAGTCAAAAGTCATGGTGTTTGGAGGACAAAAAAAAAATCCTTACTTCACAAACAATGTAAAACTAGAAATAGTTACTATGTGTATCTACCTAGGAGTAAATTTTATCTCAATTGGGAAATGGTATAATCATGTCAGGCGGCAGGAGGAGGGTGCAGCATACTATAGGATGCACTCTATCTTAGCTAGTTTGGATCCTTTGCAGCACCACAGTCCCCTGATGTTCAGGGATTTGCAGTGGAGGCCATAGTGCTAGTATTCACAGGTTGTATGTGGTTGGAAAGAGCTGGAGTCCCTGCCCAGTAAAGGGGATGGGCGTTAGTATGGTTCTCGCCGCTTCTTCGGCTGCACCTCCATGAGCCACACTATAGGATCATAAACAGCAGAGAATTCGAAGGGTACCATGGAAGATGATGTGTAATCACTCCGCTGAATGAAAACCATAGATAACCCCTTAATGGAAGTATGACTAGAACTTTGGGGGTAGTAATGGAGGGTGGTGCTTAAGAAATCAGTATAATATACAAGACACAAGATGAGTTGTTATTGCATTGTGCAGTTTGAAAATGAGAATAGCCTTTATTAACATGTCTCAAAATGTCTTTTATTTACAGATTGAGGCAGAATGTTCAGAAGCGACACGTATAAAATTAAGAACTGAACATTTGTTAATAAGCGACTATGATGCACCTTCTAAGGAGATATCAAATGGTATTGAAATTCATAACTGTGCAGTGCCTGTTGCTGATGAAACAGATCATATATTGCCCAAACCCAATGACTTGATAGACACTGAAAAGGAAGAACTGACTTTGACACAAATTCAGCCGTCTACTGATGGTGACAACTGTTGTCACTTGTTGAATCAGAGGGAAGAAAACTTTATGGAAAAGAAAAACAATGAGAAACCATCAGATATTAAAGAAAAGCATTTTACTGCTGCTGATTTCCCTTGTGCATATGAACTAAAACAAATTGCAACCTGTGCAGCACTGCATCAGCAATGTGAGAGCTCCATTTCTAAAGTTACGGCACTGCAGGATGATGAGGTTACAGCAGACAACTTGAACTTCAAAACTTTGACAAGCTCAGATTGGAAATTATCCAAGGACACTAAAAAGGCAGATGAAACTCTACAGAGTAATGAGGCAACTGTAGGAAATGTAAACTTTGAAAATTTCACAGCCTCAAACCAAGAGCTGGCCAAGGACTCCGAAGTGGCAGAAGAAAAACTACAGGGTGATGAGGCTACAACAAAAAAACTGAACTTGGAAACTTTCACGGGTTTAAACCAGAAGTTGGCCAAGAACACTGAAGAGGCAGATGAAAATCTACAGGGTGATGAGGCTGTAGCAGAAAATGTGAATTTGGAAACATTCACAGGCTCAAACCAGGAATTAGCCAAGGACACTGACGAGGCAGATGAAAATCTACAGGTTGATGAGGCTGTAGCAGAAAACGTGAACTTTGAAACTTTCATTGGCTCAGACCAGGAGTTAGCAAGTGACAGCAAAGGAGCAGGTGAAAAATTACAGGGCTATGAGGCTATAGCAGAAAACCTGAGCTTTGAAACTTTCACAGGCTCAAACCAGGAGTTAGCCAGTGACCGCAAAGGGGCAGGTGAAACTCTACAGAGTGATATGGCAGATGTAGAAAATTTGAACTTAGAAACTTTCACAGGTTCAGACCAGGAATTAGCTATGGACACTGAAGAGGCAGATGAAAAACTGCATGATGAGGTAGATGTAGAAAATTTGAACTTTGAAACTTTCACAGACTCAAACCAAAAGTTAGCCCAGGAGACCAAAGGGGTTGACGAAACTCTACAGAATAACGAGGCTACTGTAGAAAATTTTAACTGTGAAAGTTTAACGAGCTTAAACCAGGAGATGGACATTGAAGCGACTGATGAAACTCTACCAAAGTCAGGTGTTGATAACATTTTATTCCTAAACTCGGAGAGTCGACGCCTTCAAGGACAGTTGACACTTAATGAAACTGGAGACTTCAGTGATAAATCTGATAAAAGTGATATTGAATACAAGGACTCTTATGATGATCCTAATGTAGGAGAACTAGAATGTAAGCTTACGAGTGTTAGCAGACATCGTAAAAGAACTAAAAAAACTTACCCTGGTGACCATGTAAGAAACACTGACACTGATAGAACAGATGCAAGTCAAATTCATAATGTATGTATCAGTAGGACTCGTAAACCTGTTTCAAATTTAGAAAATGAGGCTACAGAAGGAAGTTATGACTGGTATTATATGGAGAAAGGCTGTCCGAGTTATATAGATGAGTATTGGGACGCTGAAGAGTTGTCTACAACAGTACAGAATGATGATGAGCACATTCCACCATTTGTTTTGATCAGGGACCCCTTTGGCAACCAGAAAACCTACACTAACTTTACTATCACAAAAAAGCAAAATGATGTTCATGGAATAACTAGAACTTTGCATGGCCTGCAGAGAGAGGTCATATCAGTGGACGAATCTTGCTTCCTAAGTTTAAGGAAAAAGAAAGAGCGGGTTAGAAATGAGCGCACTCAGAACACTATGGATATGGAGTATTTTTGTTTTTTAAATGAGCTGCAGGAGGTTGTAACTGGTGAAAAGAAACAGGCTGCTAGATGGACAGGTAGGCCTTCGAAAGATTCTGACACGCGGACTACTGAAAGGTCCCTGCCACCTTGGAGGACAGCGGATGTCCAGTTGCTAGACAAAGTAAAGAGTAGAAGCCCACTAGTAATGACAGTTACTTGGAAAGATCAATGTGTTTCTAATGATCCCACACATGCGAAGCATTCAGAAGGAACCAGCTCATCTCGCAGTTCTCAAATTGAAGATTGTAGGGATAGAAAAAATGCAGAGAACCGACGGAGATATAAACTGCATAAACATTACCATTTAAAGAAGCTAAATTACATGAACAAGTTGAAGGAGACTCCCAGTGAGATATCAGACATCATAAATGAATGTACTGAATACAATTTGAGGTTGCTGAATGAGGTTGCTTCTGGTAACAGTGTGATGCCTGAACCGTCAAGTGCTGTCACTGAATCGGAACTGAGGAGGAAAGAGACGCGAGAGGCTTTCTCCAGACGAAAGGATACCTTCCGGCGCATTATCAATGAACTGTGCAGCAGTCTACACGTTGAACTGAACAATGTTGTGAGAGAAGCTTGCAGATGCACCTTTTTGTACTACATTATGGAAACCGAAGACAATCCTTTCTTTTTGAGAATGAAGGTAACATTTTTTGTTTGAATTCTGAATAATTTCCATTTTAGGGACATGGATATGGTGTTCTATCCACACTTTTTGGCAGTTGCCTTTCTGTTTAAAACTTGCTAGAGCACCTGGAGTCTCATTACCTGGTCTTCCACAGGGACATGGTTGTCCTGCACCCCAACCCAAAGTTCCTCCCAAGGTTGTGTTGGAGTTTCATCTGAATCTGGTGATAGCTCTGCTGGTGTTCTTCATGAAACACACCTTGGAGGCCAAACACAGGCTCCATACTTTGGACCTGAGGCGAGCACTCACTTATTATAAAGAGTGCATGGCTGGAGTTCGGGGAGAGGGTCGCCAGCTGTTTGTCACCTACGCTGAAGCTGCATCTGGCAGACCTGCAGCCAAGCAGCAGCCACCATCACAGCAGTATGATGAGTAGGGAGCCTCCCGGAGAGCTAAGGGTTCATTCCACCCACCATACTGCTGCGACAGTGGCTGCTTCTAGGTACGTCCCTGTCCAGGAAATCTGCAGGGCTGCTACCTGGAAGTCAGCATTCCTTCATTTCCCATTACCACATTGACTTAGAGTCATGCCGGGATGCTTGTTTGGGGGCCTCAGTTCTCCAGTCCTTATTTCCTTAGTAGGAGGTTTACATTTTGCCTCCCTCCTCCCGGAGAACTGCTAGGAGTCTGACAGAAAGTGTGGATAGAACATCATATCCACATCACTAGAAACACAAGTTACTCGCCTGTAACAGTAGATCTTCCACAGGGTGATCTCTTGCAGCAGGTAATACACTTGGGTCATCGCCAGAGGTCGCTGTGTTGCTTGGCAGTTCTTCTAGCAGTCTTTTCCAGGGGCTGCCCACACACGGCTTCATTTTCCTATTTCCTGTAGAAGAGTGGATGGTCCCTGGTATCCTCAGTTTATTTTCCCACCGTCTTCAGCTCGCACGCAGCAGCTGTTGCAGAGAGCAGCAGTCATCAACGAGAACTTGAGCTAGAAGTGGAATTTTTAGGTTTCACGAACTACATCGACAAATGTCCAAGGAACCTACTAGCAAGTCAGCGCTATTTTGCTCTTGTTATTGCGGTAGAAAAATCTACCACTTCGACAACCACACCATTTGTGTCTGGTGTCTGGGACCCACACATGACACCATCTCTTGCTTTCATTGCCAGGAATTTAACCAGGCAACCCGTCGACAATGGCTGCAGGAGACTGAATCCTATCTTATCGAGCAGAAATGGTCTCTACTGGAGAATCGAAGGGCCCGTTCCAAGGGCTCCCCGTCCACTGATTCTCATAAGAAGCAGAAAAAAGAGAAGGAGAAGCCCTCCTCATACTCTTTGAGCAAACGTTCATCGATGGCCACGGTCACCGGTGCTCCCCCATAGATGATGCCCGCTAAAACTGCTTCCTTATCAACTGGGATTTTCACCCTCTCGTCGACGGCACTTTCTTGTGCTATTTCATCAGTTCCTGATGATCCCTGTGAGGGTTCCAGCAACGCTCTGTCAACAGGGGATCATTTTCCGTCGAGAGCATCCACATTTAAACATTCTAAGGCTACCTCCCTTGCTGCCCCATCAACGATGGGGCACGCTCCTATGGGGAAACATACTGCCCCACCTCCTTCACAGGCTTACTCTCACAGGGGCCAGGCAGATCGAGATCTGGGACCCTGGGCTTCACCACCCAGGTGCCTAGACCTGCCTTTGTCACACGTCCTATTTCCTCCACGATTTCTTTGGTTTCTCAGAAGCCTCCTCTCCCTACCCCTCCTCACACAGTGGACATGGCCACAGTGATGTACAGCAGGTTCTACAAGCCATAAGGCAGTCTCAGCCCCCCCCCCAACCTCAGGGGAGCCGAGTCATCTTTCCCATTCTCCTACTCCTCTGCCGAAATGTTTCCAAGGGGACAGGGACCATTCCCCTACCTGGTTCCCTTCCCCTCCCCTCCCCAATGTGGATGATTATTCGTCAGATGAGGCTGAATTTCCACCAGATTCCACTGGAGATTTTGAGGGCATGGACCTGCCGGACCTGGATTCCCGGCCGCAGTCCCCTCTTTCCACTGTTTCCACATTAAGCGAGGACCGCTCCCTCTAGGCGGCTGCCTCTCCTCCTGACGACCCATCCTTTCACGAAATGATGATCCAAATCCAAAAGGTCATATGGTTCTCAACTACCAAACATGTTAAACAAAGAAAGGACATGGCAGACTATTTAGAACTGCCAGAGGAGCTGGTCATAGTGGTACCCCCACTTCTACAACTTACAAAAATGCTATGTTAGCGACCTGGACTCAGCCTTCGACTGTCCCGGCCATCTCTAGGAAAGCAGATCGCCTTTATCAGTCTCCTCTTGATCATCCTTGTCTGCCTGTTAGGAGGCAGTATAGTGCAGTGGGTAAAGACTCTGAGCTGCAGTTCTGGAGACCTGGGTTTGAATCCCACAGCCGCCTAGGTGCATACTGTGTGATCCTGAGCAAGTCACTTAACTTTCTTGTACTCCCAGGTCACATCTGAAAACAAGCTTCGGCTTAGTGTTCTACTTCTGGTTAAATAGTGTTCCCTTTCCCTTTTCCCAACCAACCGTGAAGCAGATTCAGTAGTAATTACTGTGATTCATGATCATACTACATGACCGAAGCACATGAGTTCCTTATCTCCAGATAAGGAGTCCTGTAGTATTGATTACCTAGGGAAAAAGGTGTTCCAAGGAGGTACCATGAATCTAAGGATTCTAAGTTATATGGGACACATGGTCAAATACCAACATACCCTCTGGTCCTCTGCGTTAGAATTGGTCAACATACTTCCTCCTTCTCAGGAGAAGGACCAATTGTTGGCCACTATATCGACTTGCAATTTCATATCCCTGACACTTAATTCGGCTCAAGTGAGGCGGTCGATATCGGCCTGTGTGTCAGCTACAGGGATTACCTTCCGGCGCCATGCTTGGTTCCGTGTCTCTGGGTTTACTACTAATGTGCAACATAAAGTTGTTAATGCCCCTTTTAATGGGTCCAAACTTTTTGGTTCAGGTACCCAAACACTGTTAGACGATCTCCAGTCTTCAGGACGTACCATACCTCACAACCTTCGTACTGTCCCCAATCCTCCTTTCATACAGAAAGAGGTGGTAGATACAGAGGCGGCTCCCGAGGTCATTCCCAGCCCTCTTCTAGGACCGCCACTTCAGCCAACAAGGGCACCCGCGGTCTCCGGGGTGGAACCGGTCAGTCTGCCTCTCAGTGACCAATTAGGGCATTGCCCAGGCTTCTTCGACCAGGCCTCGGAAGACGTGGATGGTCATTTTGCCCTCCATTTGGAGGCCTAGCAATCAATTACTTCAGACGAGGGGGTACTTCAAAATTATTTGGAGGGGTCATACGCTGGAGCTCACCTCCATTCCTCACCCTCATCCCCCTGCTCTGTCCGTTGTCCATCCGATCACATTCCTGTTCTCCAGGAAGAACTCCAGGCTCTTCTGTTCAAGAAGGCTGTTTATCCAGTCCCTCCATCAGAACACCTACAGGGATTTTATTCCCACTTCTTCCTGGTACCCAGACAAACTGACTACCTCAGACCTATACTAGACGTCAAGCAACTGAATCTACACATTCAGACAAAAGGTTCCGGCTGGTCACCTTAACATCTGTAATACCAATGTTAAAACAAGGGGATTGGCTATGTGCTTTGGACATGTAAGATGCCTACCTTCATATCCCCATCCACCCCGTCCACCATCGATTCCTTCGTTTTTGCCTGTTAGGACAATATTACCAATTCTGAGCACTCCCGTTCTGACTTTTGTCCACACCGAGGGTGTTCATGACGTGCCTAACGGTAGTGGCAGCCCTATGACAGGTCGGACACTTGTCTTCCCATATCTGGACGGCTGGCTCATAAAAGCAGAGTCCAAAACAGCTCTGCTTTCCTCCCTTCAAGCAACCCTTACCCTGTTTCACTTCCTGGGGATTACGGTAAACTGGCCAAAATACAATTGACCCCTACCCAGTCGCTACAGTATATAGGAGCAATCCTAGATACTGCCTCCACCAGGACTTTACCTCTCTGCCTCCCGGCAAGACAAGACTCTATCTCTGGCTTCCCAGATACAAACTCAAAAAGTTATCACAGCCAGAAAACTTCTGTGTCTTACAGGGCACATGGCCACTACCATCCCTATGGTAGCATTTGCCCAGCTACATATGAGACCAGTCCAGTGGACTGTAAAGTCAGAGTCACTCAGGCTCTGCGGTCAGCCCTGTCTTGGTGGACTCAGTGTACCAATCTCTCTCAAGGCATGCCATTACAATCTCCCCCACCCCAGCAGACGTTGACTACGGATGCTTCCCTCGAAGGGTGAGGTGCACACCTGGGTCCCTACGGGACGCAGGGCATGTGGTCCTGAACATCCACTTTCCCTCACATAAATCTACTGGAAATGAGGGCGGTCGACCTAGCCCTTCAGGCCTTTCAGCCCCACCTTTCTTTGGGACCTCTGTTGATCCAATCAGACAACACCCCAGCGGTATTTTACCTGAACAAATAAGGAGGTATGAAGTCCCGCACACTCTGCATGGAGGCGATGATGATTTGGCAGGAAGCAGTGCCTGTCGTTAACATCCATTAATCTACCGGGATGCCACAATACCCTGGCCAACGTTCTCAGTCACCAGTCCTCCACACACGAATGGACACTTCATCACGAGTTCTTCAAAGAATCTTTCACTTGTGGGGACCCCGCATCTAGACCTATTTGCCTCCCCCATCAATCACTGTTTCCCCAAATATTATTCTGTTATCCCGAACAAAAGGGGATGGTCTACCGATGCCCCTTCCCAACCATGGACAGGACTCTTGTATGCGTTCCTTCCCATCCTACTCCTACAACGGACTGCTGAAACTACAGCTCGAATCTGCCACTGTGATCCTCATAGCCCCTCTGTGGCCTCAACAGGTGTGGTTCCCCAGCTTCAGCAATTATCAGTGGTGGAACCCATTCCATTACCAATCAGGTCAGACCTGTTGACTCAGGATCAGCAAATCTTCCTTCATCCCAACCTGAGATCGCTACACCTTCACACTTTGCTCCTGACGACGCTTTCATAGCCCGTCTCCAAGTCTCCTCTCCTGTGGCCAGTATCGTATTAACCTCATGAAGACCAGCAACCAGGGAAACTTATAATGCTAAATGGAAACGCTTTTCCATATGGGCTACTTCCTGGTCGTTAAACCTTACTCATGTCCACTGACTACCGTCCTGGATTACGTGGCCTCGTTTGCCGAGACAGGGCTGAGTTATTCCTCTGTTAAGGTCCATCTGGCCCTATTTTGGCCTTTCATAAACCTTTGGATGGAAGATTACTGTATCAACATCATCTAGCCAAAATGTTTCTAAGAGGAATGGTACATATCAAACCTCACATTAGACGACCCACCCCTCTGTGGGATCTGAATTTTCTTTTAGAGAAACTGACCCTTGAGCCTTTTGAACCGGCGGACACTTGTGACCTCCACTTCCTTTCTTGGAAGACACTATTTCTAGTAGCCATCACTTCAGCTGTGTGCGTCTCCGAGCTTCATGCCTTCATGTGTAAAGAGCCTTACTTAATCTTTCACAAAAACAGAGTGGCACTTCGGACAAATCCTTCCTTTTTGTACCTAAGGTAGTCTCAGAACACACCTTAAATCAGTCCATAGTGATGCCAGTGTATTACCCTGAACACTCCAATCAGAGAGAATACCTTCTACATACCTTGGTGTCCATCATCTATTATGATATTTTACTGATTGTACCAAATCAATTAGAAAGACCTCTCAACTTTTTGTCACCTTCGCCTCCAAGAGAGAGGGTCTCCTGGTCACTAAATGGACCCCTTCCAATTGGCTAGCACACTGTATCGCATATTGTTATAATAAATATAACAAACCATTGCCTGGACCTGTCTAAGCCCATTCTACCAGAGCTATGGCCACCACAGTGGCCTGCTTCAGAAGGACTTCCATTGCAGAGATCTGCAACGCTGACACATGGTCCACAATACATACCTTCATGAAGCACTACAACTGAGACATTGCTTCATGCCGTAGGACAGCCTTTGGCCAAACTGTCCTACAAGGTCTTCTATTATAATTCCACCCTTCTTTGGTTTACTGCTTGGGAATCATCCCAAGTGTATTACCAGCTGCAAGAGATCACCCCGTGGAAGATAGTACAGTTACGTTAAAACTTACCGTAACCGTAGATCTTTGAGGAGTATCTCTTACAACAAGTATGATCCCTCCCTCCCTCCATCCCCCTCCTTCTCTAGGAGAATAATTGATCAAAGCGATGGGATACCCATGGTACCTCAGAGCTTCCTCGGTCCTCAATTAGTGAGCTGAATCCAGTGGGGGAACTGAGGATACCAGGGACTGCCCACAGTAAACAGGAAGATGATGTCATATGTGAGTGGCCCCTGGAAAAGACTGCTAGAAGAGCTGCCTTACACCACAGCAACCTCTGGCAATGACCCAAGTGTATTACCTGCTAAAATAGATACCCCTTGAAGATCTACTGTTACGGTAAGTTTTTACATAACTGTACTTTCTAGGAGTGGTATATGATGTTCATCCACACGGACACAGCTGACCTCCCCAGCTTCAGCGCACATGCTGTACTACCAGCGGGCAAGATCTGGCATCATGGGGTGGAACCAAGGGAGTTGCCACCTGGGTGGGTGGGAGGAGCCAGCTTGAAGACATTTCTGGCAATTCTTAAAGGGAAAGGCAACTGCCAGAAAGTGTGAATGAACATCATTTACCACTCCTAGAACTACTGTTACAGGTAAGTAATCTGTGTTTCTAACCCCAGGAATCACTCATTGTGATTAAACTGGTGCAGTCAGCCTCTTGTGTTGAACTGCCTGGAGAGATAGAATTATATGCAAATGATGGAACTCTCAATTGGCTCATGCCACTTTCAAACTGCTGCCCTAGCAACTGTTGAACTCTGAGTGCTTCAGATTCTTTACTCCGCCTGCCTAGTAAGGACGTCCTGGAGAGCTCTCCTTGAACTGTCTTCAGACTAAAGTTTATCTGTAGATAAGTGCTCATTTCTAGTTTCATTTTAAATTGCTGCCTTAGAAACATTGTTTAGTATAGTTATTTAGTGTTATACTAGTTTTTTATTTCGATCTGCGGTTCCCTCATGGTTCCTTGGAACTGAGGGTTCCGCGCCTATTTTGAGGGGTTTATCTCAGTTTTGTTTATAATATATACATATATATTTAGCAGTCGGTTCCTTGAACTGCTTTAGTGTTGTGTAAATTTAGTGTATTTCTCAGTTCCCTTTTCTTTCAGGAACCGAATAGCCCTCGGTTCCAGGAACCATTAGCGGTACTTATTTAAAAAGAAACCTCTGGTTCCATGGTATTTTGAATAACGGTTTTGTGAAGTAATCTTTCTGTCTAGCTTCAATATCAGAGGTCCATTTGTATAAACCTAAAAAACGCACAGGACCCACGGGTTTTAAATGTTGTGAGTTTTGTGGGCAACTTATAGCAAAAGCAGATAGACACTTTCTGTGTATTTCTTGTTTGGGTACAAGTCATATCTTTGCCAGTTGTGATATCTGTAAGACCTTTTGCCCTAAAACATTAAAGAAAAGGTCTAAGATTTTAGAAGAGATGGCTTCTGCTTCTAGTGTGGATAATTCTGCTTCTTCCTCTTCCAATAAAAAGGATGGAGGTAAAGCCAAGGATCCTGACAGGAGTTCAGAAAAATCTGAACAAGGTAAAACAAAAAGGGATGTAGAAATGGGCTCTGAACCTGTTCCATTAAAGAAAAAGTGTAAAGAAAAGCATGTTAACTGCGCCTCCAGCCGAGAAGGCTAAGGAGCTCCCAGCAGACAAGCATACTATGCTCTCGGCTGAGGACATTGCTAAAGCATTACAGGTTTTACAAGCCCTACAGGGTGCAATCCCAGTTTCTACACGAGCTGCCCCGGTTCCTCCTCCTCCTCCTGCTCCTGCAAGGCAGGAATTGCTGGAAGGGTATGGTGAGAAAGATGAGGATGACTTCGAAGGGGAACCTATAGATCCAGAAGTCTCCCCAGAGCAAGAGTTTGGGTCTCCTCCTAGGGGTCCTGAGGAATATTCTTCCCACTGTGCCTTTAAGAGCATGGTGGTAACCCTTAATCTTCCTCTTCAGGAAACAGAAGAGGATGTGGAGGAGGCAGACTTTTTGGAGATGATGGGGTTAACCCCCACGAAACGCCTGCTTCTGCCCATGCATAAGTCCTTAAAAAAGGCTGCATTACAGATTTTTAAAACTCCAACCTCTATCCCTGGTGTGGATAAGAAAGCTGACAAGAAATACCAGCTGGATAGAACTACTGCTGACTTTCTGTTTGTTCATCCTGATCCTGAAGGAGTAGTCCAAGCTGCTGCCTGTGACAAGGCCAGGATCCCTTTGGCTACCTATCCACCAGACAAAGACTAAAGGAAAATGGATGCCATGGGAAAGAAAGGGTATATGGCTGCCTCTTGATTAGTTAGGTAGGCCAATTACATGGCATATTCAGTGCAGTACCAGAAGGCTGTCTGGAACACTGTTCTAGCTCTAGCTGATAAAGTCCCAGGTGAAGTGGCTGTAGATTTGCAGGATGCAGCAAGGGCTGCACTTGATGCTACCAAGTACCAATTTCATATGGCAGTGGATGCCAATGATACTGCATCCAGGTTAATGGCTTTGTCTGTTTCGCTCAGGAGGTTTGCGTGGCTTAGAGCCACTAACCTGACTTTAGACACTCAGGCCAAAGCAATGGATTTTCCCCCTTGAGAACAACTCCTTGTTTGGAGATAAGCCTGATGCATACATGAAGAAGGTGGAGGAATATAAATCCACCTATCAGAGCAATTCTAAAGATAGGCCTTCCACCTCTTATAGACCCCAGAGTAGGGGAGGCAGAGGTAGGGGTTTTTACCCCAAACCTTTCTTTCAAGTGCATTCCTGTAAGCCTCAACAGCAGGCCAGAGGTTACTTCAGAGGAAGGGGCAGGAGAGCCATGAGAAGAGCGGCTCCTGCATCACAAGTTCAGGTACAGCCCACACAGAATCCCTGACTGGTTAGTGCAGGTCGCACCCCCTATTGCAGAACCGCCAGTGGGTGGCAGGCTGGCTCACTACCTTCACACTTGGCATTTCATCACCACAGACAAGTGGGTGCTGGAGGTAGTGAGCCAGGGCCTGGCACTCTGCTTCAAACCATTTCCAAAGCTGGGAACAAGAACCTTTGCTCCAATAACATCTGCAGACAGGATTCTACTGGCAATCAAAGTAGTGGAAACAGTGCCTCTAATAAACAGGGGCAAATGTTTTTATTTCCGGTACTTCCTCATAAGGAAGAAAAGCGGGGATTGGTGACCTTTTTTGGCTCTTAAGACTTCTGAACAAGCACATTTTGAAACCAAGGTTCAAAATGGTCACTCTCGCAATAATCATTCCTTCATTACAAAAAGGGAGACTGGCTAGCCTCCCTAGATCTAAGGGATGCTTATTTTCATATTCCCATCAGACCATCTCAGAAAATTCTTGAGATTCAGGCTGGCTTCAGGTCATTATCAGTTTGCAGCTCTCCCTTTTGGACTAACTTCGGCACCAAGTTACAAAGTGCCTGTCAGTGGTGGTAGAGTTTTTGAGAAAACAAGGTGTAATAGTGTTCCCCTACCTGAATGACTGGTTAGTAGTAAGACGGTCTCTGCAGCATGCAGTGCAGTTGCTGGCACTAACAAAATCTACACTGGAATCCCTGGGATTTCTTATAAACGAAGAGAATCTCAGCAGGTGCCACTTCAGGTGCTGGAGTTTATTGGAGCACAACTAAACACCAGACAGGGCAGAGCCCTCTTGCCACAAGACAGGGTGACAAGTATTCTGCAGATTGCAAGATCCTTCATGTCAGGGAGACCCAAAACAGCCAGAGAATTTCTCAGGCTACTGGGCCACATGGCATCTGCCACTGCAGTGGTAATGGGCTCGAGGTTTCAAATGAGAGATATTCAGTTCCACCTCAGACAGCACTGGTCTCAAAGGATGGATCCTATTTCCAAACTGGTTCCAGTCACAAAAAGCTTAGCCCAGGCATTGCAGTGGTGGCTGGACGAGCACAACCTCAGGGTAGGTGTAACTTTTATAAGAGAACAGCCCTCACTGATCCTCACAACAGATGCCTCTTCTTTAGGTTGGGGGGCACACATGTTAGAGCACACAGCAAGCGGCACAAGGTCCCCCCAGCAATCTCTGTTGCACATAAATCTTTTGGAGCTCAGGGCTGTTTACCTGGCTCTAAAGACATTTGCTCCTTACCTTCAAGACAAGGTGGTGCAAGTCAGAACAGACAACACCACAACCATGTATTGCATCAATAAGCAAGGGGGTACCAGGTTAGTCCTACTGTGTAAAGAAGCAATTAGGCTGTGGTCCCTGGTATACTCCATGGGAGTATCCTTGTCAGCCATACACCTTCCAGGGAAGGGCAATGTACTGGTAGACTCTCTCAGCAGGATAAGTCAGGACCACCACGAGTGGTGCCTGAATACTCGGGTACTCAGTACAATTTTCATGAGATGGGGCATTCCAGAGGTGGCTCTCTTTGCCTCCGCAGAAAACCACCAGCTACCAATGTACTTTTGCAGGCCTCCTCTAAGGGGCACAATTCCCCTGGATGCGGTGGCCCTGGATTGGACAGGGAAATTTCTGTATGCATTCCCCCTCTTTCCCATGATATTCAGGACCCTGCTGAAATTGAGGTCCCAACCAGTAACAGTGATACTGGCGGCTCCGGATTGGGCGAGACAGCACTGGTATTCTTTTCTGCTGACTCTGTCAGTAGTTTCCCCAGTCCATCTGCCCAGGAGGCACAACCTGCTAACCTTCTCTCAGGTAGGATCCTTTACACCAATCTCAATTCACTGAGGCTCAAGACGTGGCTCTTAAGGACTTAAAATTTGCTAACCTTAAGCTATCAGAGCAGGTGCTGACAGTGCTTAGGGGTTCCAGGAAGTCTTCTACTAAGAAAACGTATTCTTCTAAGTGGAAGAGGTTTTCCATATGGTGTACAGGTAAGGGTGTGAACCCCTCCAGGGATGATTTGGCTATTCTCCTAGATTACCTTACACACTTACATTCCTTAGGCCTGAAGCCTTTGACCCTCAAGGTCCACTTGACTTCAGTCTCTGCTTATCTGTCAGTTGGTAAAGAGAGATCCATGGCCTCTCATCCAGTATTCAGAAAATATTTTAAAGACCTTAACCTTCTGCACCCTTCCCTGAGGGAAGTGGTCCCGGCCTGGAATTTAAATATCTGCTTTGCTAAGCTCATGGATGCACCATTCGAACCTATGGCAACCGCAGATTTGAAGTATCAATTGGAAAACTGCTTTTCTGATTGCTGTTACTTCAGCCAGAAGGATCAGTGAATTACAAGCCATGTGTACAGATGTGGACTACATCTCCTTCCACAGGGATAAGGTGGCCCTCAGGACCAATAGAAAATTCCTTCCCAAACTGGTATCTGACTTTCACTTAAATCAGTCTGTCACTCTACCTGTCTTTTTTTTTTACAGAGACCTCCAGTTCTCCAGAAAGGAGGCTTCATTCCCTTGATATCAAGAGGGCACGAAGCCACTACATTGACAGAACTAAGTCTTACAGATCAAGTCAATCACAGCTCTTTCTCACCTATGGTGAAGTTGGTAAGGGTAGAGCTGCAGCAAAACGTACAGTTGCTCACTGGTTAGTGGCATGTATACAGTTTTGTTATAGTAAGGTGGGTAAATGGGTACCTCTGGGCCTGAGAGCACACTCCACCAGGGGCACAGCTGCTTCAGTGGCAGCTTCAAGAGAATTCCACTACTGGAAATCTGCAAAGCAGCTACATGGAAAATGATACACAACTTCACAAAGCATTACAGCCTGGACTTGCAATCCAGAGGTGATGCTAGGTTTGGTACAGCAGTACTGCAGAGCCTTTTTCCAAAATAGGTTCTCTGCTCAACCTTCAGAGGTACTACTTGGTAGTCTGCATCAGTTTAATCATAATGAGTGATTCCTGGGGTTAGAAGAAAAAATTTCTCACCATAGTAATCTTGTTTCTTCAAAGGGATCACTCATTATGATTAAAGACCCTCCCTGCCTCCCCTGCTAGAACCTGTAGACGTTGCTCTGCATCCCTGCATTAAAGGGTTTTACTTCTATATAGGTTAAGCTAGAGACTCGCTTTGTTTAACCAGTTGGTGTCCAAGTGGTCTTGAGTTTCTTAGGTTTGTTGGTTAAGGATGTTTTGACCTGAAAGGACACAGATAGTATTTTTAACCATATTAGTTTTAGCTAGTGGGTCTTTTACCCAGTTAGGCTCCGTAAGAATCTGAAGCACTCAGAGTGCAACAGTTGCTAGGGCAGCAGTTTGAAAGTGGCATGAGCCAATTGAAAGTTCCATCATTTGCATATAATTCCATCTCTCTGGGCAGTTCAACACAGGAGGCTGACTGCATCAGTTTAATTATAATGAGTGATCCCTTTGAAGAAACAAGATTACTATGGTGAGTAATTTTTTCTTTCTAACTACCTAGATTCAGTTCACATTTACGGTCTAGAACAGTCTTGAAGCTTGAGTCTTCTTAACATTCAACTACTGTATATGGTCCTCAGGCTCAACCTCCGTTACACTCAGCTCTTTTCTTCTGAAAAGAACATGTCTCCTCCCTCAACTCCTGCTGGTTGGTGATTGAGGATTTAACTGGTTTTCAAGAGGTGCTTTCAGTTTTCATCAAAATGTTCTTTGGGTTTCTACTTGCTGCTTCACTTTTTCCTGAGGCTCTGGCTCCATTGCTGAATTGTGCTATGGAGCAGAGGAAGAAGGCAGGGTTTTAAAAGGCATGTTCTGTGCAGGTACAAAATGTATGAAGCAGACGACCATGAGGCCAGCATTCACTGTCTGTGCCTCAACCGTGACGTGGCTGTTGCTCCATGTGTCAGGCCATACATGCAGCAATGCTTGAGAAATGAATGCTGCAGCAAGTGCCAGGGGCACAAGCCATTCATAGTCAAGAGATTGATGACACAGTTGTGGGCCTTGGAGACAGAAGCAGCTGATGAGGATGTTCCAGTCCTGGAACTTCTGTCGGTGAATGAGTACACAGTGGACCTACCGACCTCTCAGAACTATGAAGGGTTTGCTGATTTTCTTTTGTTCTTCTACTTCTTTGAAGGTGACCCCCCTTCTACTTGACGTAAGAAGAAGAAAAGTAAATTTGGTCATGGAATCGCACCCGGTTGTGGGGCTTCTCACGTTCTTTCCAGTCAGGAGCTCCCATGGTTGCTTGCCCTTTGCAAGAGGTCAAACTGCAAGTGAAGCCCATTAGCCTCTCAGCATTGCACCCATTGGAGCAGCTAACCAAGTCGACCCCATCAAGGATGAGTTGGGTGAGGAGAGGACTTCTCACTCGCTGACACTGCTGCTGCCTGCTGCCCATCCTGATCAGAGTGGGTTTGACTCAACAGTGCTTCATGTCAGGCCCCTCCCAGCCAAGTCTGCACTAGTCATCCAAACTCTAGGGATGCCTGTGGGGCACCTGGAGCTTTCATAGCAAGATGTAAGTGCTCCAACTAAGGACTCGAGGCCCTAGTCTGGAATTCCTCCTTTCCTGTCGGTATCACCCCACAAGGTCTTGCATCATTCATGTCAGTGGTCATTTCTTCTTTATCTGGGTTTGGATGTGTTGTCCATGCCATCAACCCATATCAGTGGGATTGCAGCCCATTGATTGGTCAATCCTCAAGAGACCAGGCCTCATTCTTCACCCTCTTGGATCGCGTATTCATGCCTCCGGACAGTCTGCTGCAGGAGGTCCAGAAGAGGGAGATGTATGGGCTGATGGATATTGTTAAGTAGGATTCCTCATTAAGGGTGGCCTTTTCTATCCCCTGGTTTTGCTGCACCCTGCGCGTAGTGTTCAGCAGCAGCCAACCTTATGTCAACCCTCACTGTGCCCTAAGGACCGCAGGTATGCTCTCCTACTGGATGGACTGGCTGGCTTCTTGTAGCATCAGTCTCCAGAGGGGTTAGTGGCAAACATAGTATTCCACAAGGTCAGGGTGTAGAGTGAGTTGGACAAGTAGCCAGAAAAGGAGTTCAAGAAAAAGGACTTCCTTGGCTAAAAGTTCTACGCAGCTACATCCCTGAGCATCTGCCAGATCAGCTATGCAACTTTGATGGCCAAGTTTTGTCATAAGGAGCTCTTTGAAAGGCTTTCCTACTAAATTGAACTGCTTCCTGAGCAGAGACAGCCAGACTTGTGGGAAGTCCGTAATCTGGGGCTTTCTCTGATCAAGCACAAGTTGCAGGTGACCCTGGACTCTGCTGATGTGTTGGTGCAAGCAGTGGCAGCAGTGTTGTCTCTATGCCTGTATGCAGATTTTACTACTTACTCAAGAAATCTAGCACCAGATGGCTGACCTGCACTTTAGTGGATGGGCCTCTTTGGTCCAGTGATCATGGACCATCTCATCTTTTACAGGAGAATGGGGCCCCTGAGATAGGAGCACACACCTTGTGGGACACCCTTAAGGTTGTCCTCAGGGGAGACGTCATAAAATTTGCCACACACTATAAGCAAAAACAGGCCTCCCGACTAAATGATTTACAAATTCAATTAAAACAGCTGCAAGGTCAACATGCGGCAGGAGATGAGGTGGTCTTTCTCTTGCTGGAGGTCACTAAGCAAAGTATTTACTATGTACTAGACATAAAAACTAAGCAAGCTCTCCAGTATTTAAAACAAAAGTATTACGAGGGTGGACCTCTTGCCACTCGTCTCCTGGCTCATCGGTTATGACAAAAAAAAACAGCCAGTCACTTATTACACAGATCAGATCCCCCATAACAAGAAAAGTGGAGAGAATGCCTTTTCAGATTATGCAGGTGGTCAGACAGTTTTATCAGACCTTGTACACCAGGCCTTGCGTTAGGGTCAGAAATCAGAGGGTCAGGCTGACCCCCTGCTTTAAAAGTAGGGAGTCAGAATCCAGAAGTTGGGGGTCACCGCACCAAAGTTTGAAAGTAACAAAAAAACATAAAATAATAAACAGCGTTCCAGAGCCTTGTACTGAACTTCAACAAACCTCAGCAATTGCTTTTTCATATTCAGTTCAAATGTAACCCATTGTGATTCCCAAGTCCACCACTGTTTGTTGGTGAGGTGCAAGGCTGTAATTTAAAGTGTCAAGGGAACATAGAGAGATCAGGGGCAGGGGGGTAAGGTGTACTGCCCAGGCATACCCATACTCTGTTACTGTCAACCTGATGTGCCTTATTGCCTCTCGCTCCAGACCACACAGTTACTACTATGCTGCCAACACTACACCCAAAACAAAACGTAAGAAGGGTGTCACCAATTGTACTGATGTGCTTCCTGTAGGACTGACGTGCACTCTTGTTACAAACACAATATTATAAGAGGTGCATCAAACTACAGGAATCTAATAGCATCAGTACGACCTGTGACACTGCATTTACTTTTTCTTCTGTGTGTCAGGCAGGAAAGTACTAACTCAACTGTGTGGACCAGAGAAAGAGGGAAAAAAGGCATTTCAGGTTGACAGCAACAGTACTGGTATGGGCAGTGCACCTTACCCCCCACCCCACCCCCAAATCTTCGTTCTGCTTGCCTTGCTGACACTTGAAATTACAGCTGAGAACATCACCAATAAACAGGGGCCCTAACTAAATTTTCAGCAGAGAGTCTGTTATTTTCCAGAATCCTGGACACATCTGGAGTAGCTCTGTCTGACTTTCTTCCAATTAACAACTCATTCACCGGCCCACACACAAATGATGATCACTGAAATAGTTTTGCTGTCTGACCACCTTATTCACAGTCCAGAAGTTGGCATAATTCTGCTGCTTTTACTCTTGCACTGTAATTTTTCCCCTGGCTGAATTTGTAGAAACTTATTCTGGACCCTAACCTTTGCGATTCTGTGTTGTCAGTCTTGCTTCAGTCGCCATTCCCTTCTCTTCTGGCACACCATCTTGGAGAAGTTTGTTTTTTACAAATTCGCGCCAGTTTAGAAGCAAAGAAAGACGCCGGAACAACAGATCTGTAAATGCTTGCTGGTGCTCCGAACTCCGCCCTCTGCTTCAACAAATCATTGCCTATACAGAGAGTCATTTGCCATGCCTGCTGAGCTGCATCCCCGCCCCCTACAACTCCTTGCTCGCCAGTCAGCGCTCCTATTTTAAGATAAAAAAAAAACACGATCCCCACCTACTTAGACTCGTGTCCCATAGAAAATCCAGACGTGCGGCTGATATTGCACTCCAAGAGGCAGCAGGTAAAATTTAAAGCTGCAGCATCATTTAACAATAGGCTGGCGACTGTCGATGAATTGGACCACAAAGTGCTGCATCAGATGCAGGGCAAACAGAACAGTGCATCAAAAATGTAATTTTTTCCATATGGGGACGTCACTAGTGCGTTAACGTGAGCCCTGGTACACGCTAGCACACCTGGCAGACTCTCAGAAGGTGCAGACCTTTCTAGAGCTCTTGACTCTCCAGATTTTATCTCGGATGCAGAGAGAGGCACTTGGAGCCCCAATTACTTTAGTTGGGGGAGGCTATCTCATATCTAAAAATGAACAAAAGCCCTGGCTATACAGGTGAATTTTACAAGATGTTTCAGAAGCAACTGACTCCGGTGTTTCATCTGGCTTGTCTGGGTGCTGGAGGGGGAGGAGGCACGAGACCTGGAGGTATACTTCTATTTCCAGTATCTTAAAACCTGAGAAAGATCACTTGTCTTGCTCCTTGTCTAGACCAGTCTCAGTATTAAATATTGACTATAAGATCTTTGTGACAGTGATCGCCAGGAGATTGGAGGCTCTACTCCCCCTGTTGGTTAACACCAACCAGTGTGGTTTTGTTTCCTTCAGACAAGCCCAAGACGATATAGAAAAGACTCTCCACCTCTTACACTATGCAGCCCGGTCAAACTCCCCTGTTCTGCTTTTGTGCCTGGATCCAGAGAAGGCCTTCGACCAGATGTCGTAGCCTTTTTGATGGCCACCCTTCAGAGGTTTGGGTTCTCTGAGGACTTCATAAGACTCATAATGTCATTATATGATTGACCCAAAGCTTATATCAAAATAAATGGGTCCTTTTCAGAGCCCATTCCTTTGCTGTGGGGTGCCAGATGGGTACCCTTTGTCACCCCTGATTTTTGCCATTTATTTGGAGCCTTTAGCTCAGGCAATCAGACAGGATCCTGGTATACAGGGTATTCAGGCAGGAGAGGAGCATTATAAGCTTGCACTATGTGCCAACTAGCTGCTATATATTTCTGATCCTGAGTCCTCCCTACCATGTTTGTGGCAGTTATTAACAAGATTTAGTGATTTGGGGTATAGGGTAAACCCTACCAAAACTGAGGCCCTGAGAATACATTATACCCCTTTTCCCCTCCATAAAGCAGTCATTTCCTTTCAGGTGGGACTTGCTCAGTTTAAAATGCCTAGGTGTTTATTTGGCAGGGGACCACACTCAATTGTGCAACCTAAATTATCTTCCTCTGGTACACCAGATCACTCTGGACCTTGAGAGGTGGAAGGTTATCCCCCTCCAACTGATCCAGTGGATGGATGCAATCAGGATGAATCCTCCACCTCTTTTTTTTTTTTTTTTATACTTGTCTCAAACACTCACTATCCCCCTGGCACTGAAAGTAATTTGGGAATTAAATAGGAAAATCTCCAGATATATCTGGGATTCACAGCGTCCTAGAATATGATATTCAATACTACAGTTACCAGAGAGGGAGAGGGGCCTGGCTTTACCAGACCTCGAGGCTTATTACTTAGCCTCTTAACTTAGAATAATAATTTATTGGCTTTACCCTCAAAAACCAGGCTTAATGGAGGGATCTAGTACTATGGGAGGAAAATGTCATTAATCTTAACAAGATATTGCTACAAAGTCCAAGCCCTCCCCGGCAGACATAACTGATGACCCCTACACACGTAATACTTCGAGAATTTGGAGGTATGTTCTAGGCTCTAAACAGTGTCTAGCCATAAGTATCTTCTTTATTCGCTACCATATCATCAACCGTTTTTTTCTGCCTGCCTAGACCATGGATTCCAGAGGTGGGAGCGAGTGGGGTTACACTTGGTGAGTCACTTTATTAAAGGGGGGAGATAGCTTTCCTTTGAAGACCTCAGTACCACCTATGGTATTCACATGCAGAACCCAATTTAGGGTGCTGCAGGCACATGATTTTATCAAGACGCTCCTTGGGAAGAACACAGATGAGACCCCACCACCTAAAATTTTAGAAATGCTCCTGTCATCTCTGTATGGTAGAGCCCCACTATCACACATAATAACATACCTGCATCAAGGAATTATCTCTCTCTGTCTTGGAGGGGACTCTCTGCAGAAACTTAAAGTGACCTAGAAACAGATTTGGGTATTACCTTAGAGGAAGACCTCTGGAACTCCCATTTGAAGTTCCTCCACACCGGGACAAACATCCTCATCTTGGAAAGAATTTTCATGGAAACTTGCATGCCGTTATTTTAGAACCCCTTCCCTCCGGGTGAAGTATTCTGAGCAAAGGGATGCTTCATGCTGGAGATGATGTGGTAGCCCTCTGGCCACACATGGACATATTTTTTGGCAGTGTCCGAGGTTGCGGCCTTTTACTGCTGACCTTACTATATCTGTATCAGAGATATTCACACCCCTGCCTCAATTGACAACCTATTTTTTCCTTTTTTTCTTCCTACCTGAAACATTGTCGTGACCCAAACACAAGGAAACTATTAACTATTTGTCTTTCAACTGCAAAGAAGATCATCACTAAGAATTGGTTATCCCTGGCCTGTCTGACTCTACATCAATGGCATGATTTGATGGTACAGGTATATACTGTAAAATGGAACACCCAATGGAAATAGTTAATTAGAGACAGGAGCATTTTGAATTAATAATGGAGAAGATGGGTGCTATATATTTCCTCCCAAAGGCCAGACTTTATTCCATGAAATTTACCATGTAAAATGCAGAAGTAGTATCAGCATTTATGTAGCGCTTTTCATACACAATGTATCCCAAAGCACTTTACAAACAATGCTAGACTGGTATAGAAGTGACTGAATGTGTTGTGGCAGCCATATCGCACATCAACACCCACACACAGCCTGGACATATGCATGATCTTTTTTATGGGAAGGGGAATGCTGGCCAGGACACCTGGAATGTCCCCAACTCTTTGCAAAGATTACCCTGGATTCTTTTACTCTCACCTGGACACCCACCAGGAGAACACCAGGATGCATAGATGGGACCTTAGTTTATTCAATTTAATTCAAGTTTATTGTAGGAAAACTCCATTGAGCAAGCTCATTCACAAAAAGATCCTAGTACAAGACCGGTGTACAACAGATTTACAAAATAAAGAGAGCATAATTTGAATAAGACAATGGGTTTCTTACATCACAACGTACAATCATAGTAAAAACAAGTCCTGGCAATTTAAATAATGCAGCAGTGTGTGGTAGGATGTAGAGAAGGCAAGGAATGCAACAGAGGAAGGGGACAGGACAGAAATAAGTAAGGATGTGAAATTGTTAATAGGGAGGGGAGTGCTACAGGAGAGGGTAGGGGACTTAGGCGGCGACAGGATAACACATGAGACAGGGCCAGAGGGAAAGGTGGGCAGAAGAAGAGGGATTCAGAGAACTAAGGCCTCTGGTATTTGCAAGGATCTGTGAAGAATCTTGAGGCAAGTGACTTGAAGAAACTAATAGTGATCAGGCTGGTGAACTTGAGTACCGTTTCAATGCTGTTCCAAGCCACAGGAAGAGAATGCAGTATAGCTCCCTTGCCGAGGGAGGTTCTAGTTCTGGGGATATCCAGGAGGAAGAAGGAAGACTTCCTAAGGAAATAAGCGCAGTGCGAGATGTGGATGAGAGAGGAAATATGGTCTGGGAGTTTATTATGCATTGCTGTGAGCGTCCATGTATAAAGGTGGAGCAGTCTTCTAGTGGCTAGGGACATCAGCCCAGCAGTAGACTGTAGTTCACAGTGATGGGTCGTGGGAGATGTGTTAGCAATAAAATGAAGAGCACAGTGTGGAAGAGGACATTGAGCCTGTGGAGGTTGGTAGCTGAAGTGCAGTTTTATATTATATCACCATAGTCTAAGAGCAGCAGGAATGTTGCCTGGATGAGTCTGAGTCTGACCTCGAGTGGGAAGAGGGTTCTGTGTCTAAAAAAGAAACCTGATCTGGCTTTGAGCTTGGCGGAGGGATTATTACTGTGGGCGTTGAAGGATTGTTTGTTGTCGATCCAGACTCCTAGGTATTTGAACTTGTCGACAACTGCGAGTGGTTAAGTTTTGACAGTTGCGAGGATGGACTTGGTCCCGACGGGGTGGGTTCTGGTGGAAGTACATTACCTTAGTTTTCGTAGCATTGAGCAAAAGCTTGGCACAAGTAAGATCACCTTCGAGCTGAAGGAAGTCTGTTTGGAGCTCTTCACGGACATCAAGAAGCGAGGGCTTGGAGGTGTAAAGTACAAGATCATCCGTGAAGAAGTGCAGTTTTGAGTTAGTGATATTGGAATTAAGATTCATGATGTAGATGGAGAAGAGGATGGGGCCGACTATGGACCCTTGGTGGATGCCTTAAGTGATGTGAAGAGGGTTTGAAAGGAGACCATCTAGCAAAGGGGGGGTGGCAGGCCAGCAAGGAGGGTACCTACTTGCTCACCCCCCACAGCTAGCAGTGGAACCAGTGAAACAGAGGAGTGGCTATCTCTGCAAAGCAGTGTGCAAAAGATGGAGATTAGTGCCCAAGAGGTGGATAAGCAGAAAAGGGGCAAAATTCAGCAGAAGGGCAGACAGCAAGGAGAACCAGGGATAAATGACAACCAAGGAAGGGGCTGGAGTAGAACAGTGAAACAGTCTAGGGAGGTCAAATCATGGAAAGCCATGTGTGCAAATGCCAGGAGCCTTAGCAACAAGATGGAAGATCTGGAGGCTGTCATGGTGCAGTCAGACCTGGACATTGTGGCCATCACCGAAACCTGGTGTAATGATAACCACGACTGGAGAGATGGCCATACCTGGCTACAACATATTCAGAAGAGACAGAGCAGGCAGGAAGGGAGGAGGAGTGGCACTGTATGTGAAAAATGACATAAGGGCCACAGAGATCCAGGAGGAACAAAATGGGGGAGAGATACTGTGGGTTAAGCTGGAAAGGAAAATGGGGACAGCCATCAGCACAGGTGTGGTCTATAGACCACCAGCCCAGGAGGAAGAAACAGATAGGGAGCTGATGCTAGCCATCCAAAGGATGGCAGACAAGGGTGAGGTAGTACTGGTTGGAGACTTCAATATTCCAGATGTGGACTGGAGCATCCCAGCAGCAGCATCAACTAGGAGCAGATTTATCCTGGACTCCCTTCAGGGTGCCTTCCTCAAGCAACTGGTCATGGAACCAACTCAGCAGAAGGCAATACTGGACCTTGTGCTCACAAACAGGGACAGTGTGATGGGGGTAACAGTGGGGAGCACCTGGGAAACAGTGACCACCAGTCATTGTGGTTTGAAATCACAGAAGAGCAGAACCAAACCACACAAAAACATATCCTGGATTTAGGGGGCAGACTTTGGGAAAATGGGGAGATACTTGAAGAAGGGCATTAAGGGAATGGGACAGGAATCGGGGTTGAGGAACAGTGGGCAGTATTTAAAATGGGGATTACAAGAACAACAGAATTATGCATTAAGCAGGTTAGCAAGAGGAAAAGGAAGAGGAGACCATTATGGTTTTCCAAAGAGGTAGCAAAAAGTGAAAGCCAAAAAGATTGCATTCAGGGAATACAAAAAGACACAGGCAGAAGGGGATAGGAGAAGTACCAGGAGAAGCAAAGGGAGGCAGGGAGGTCAGTAAGGGAAGCCAAAGCTCAGACAGAAGAGCACATTGCAAACTCAGTGGGTAGAGGGGACAAAACCTTTTACAGGTACATAAGTGAAAAAAGAAAGACAAAGGGAGGGATAGTGAGACTGAAGGGGGAGGATGGGGGCCGCGTGGAGGATGACAACAGTAAAGCTGACATATTGAACAGGTATTTCTGCTCAGTATTTACTGAAGAAGAGGTGGGTAATGGGTCTGAAGGAGTACAAGGGTGAGAATGGTGCAGAAATGGACACAAGTCCTTTAACGAGAAAGGGTCCTGAAGGAACTGGAAGTAATAAGAGTTGATAAAGCAATGGGGCCAGATGGGTGCACCACGGGTCCTTAAAGAACTAAGAGAGGTGGTGGCTGAACCTCTGGCTATCCTGTTTAGCTGATCACTGAAACAGGGAGGTACCCAAAGACTGGAGGACAGCATATGTAGTCCCTTATACAAAGTGGGAACAAAGAGAAGCAGGGAACTACAGACCAGTCAGCCTCACCTCGGTAGTGGGGAAGATCATGGAAGCACTACTGAAGGAGAGATTGGTGGAACATCTGGTTGTCAATGGACTACATAACCCAAGGCAGCATGGTTTCACCAGGGGGAGGTCATGTCAGACCAACCTCGTTGAATTTTTTGACTGGGTGACTAGGGAGGTGGATCAGGGGAGGGCAGTGGACATGGCCTATCTGGACTTCAGCAAGGCCTTTGACACTGTGCCACATAGAAGACTATTACACAAACTGGGGAATATGGGTGTGGGCAGGACAGTAGTGTGGTGGGTAGGTAACTGGCTGGGTGGCAGGACACAGAGGGTGGTGGTAAGCGGCTGTCACTCCACAGAGGAAGAGTGACCAGTGGGGTACCACAGGGATCAGTGCTGGGACCGGTCCTATTCAACATCTTCATCAGTGACATCTGCACTGGGACCTAGAAGGCAGAATTTCACTGTTAGCTGATGACACAAAGCTCTGTAACAGAGTAGACACACCAGAGGGTGTAGACAGAATGAGAAGCGACCTGCAGAAACTTGAAGAATGGTCAGGGGTTTGGCAGTTGAAATTCAATGCAAAGAAGTGCAAGATAATGCATATGGGGCACAAAACCCTGGCACAATATATCAGGTGGGGTGAGGATATAGCATGCACCAAGCAGGAAAGAGATCTTGGGGTTATCATCTCTGATGACCTCAAGGTAGGGAAACAGTGTAACAAGGCAGCAGGTAAAGCAAATAGGATGCTGGGATGTATAGGCAGGGGCATCACCAGCAGGAAAAGGGAGGTCATAAATCCGCTATACAAGACACTAGTGAGGCCCCACCTGGAGTACAGTGTACAGTTCTGGAGACCATACCTACGTAAGGACATAGACAGGGTAGAGAAGATTCAGAGGAGGGCAACAAAAATGGTGCATGGATTGCATCATAAGTCCTATGAAGACAGGTTGAAGGAACTGAACATGTACTCCCTGGAGGAGAGGAGGGAGAGAGGGGATATGATAGAGACATACAAGTATCTTACAGGGAGGACAGGGTGCAGGAAAACACTATTTTAAGCGAAAAGATGTTCCAGGACTAGAGGGCATGGGATGAAGTTGGAGGAAGGACGATTCAGAGGAAACATGAGAAAGAATTTATTTACAGAACGGGTGGTGGACAAGTGGAACACCTGCCAAAGAAGTGGTGGGGGCTGAAACAATCACGGGATTTAAGAATGAATGGGATAGACATAAAGGAATTCTGGAGGTCAGGGGTAAGGGGCAACAGACTTCTAGGAAAACAAACTGAACTTACAAGCGCAAATGGGCAGACTGGGTGGGCCATAGGCCCTTATCTGCCGACACTGTCTATGTATCTATGTCTATGTATCTATGTATCTATCTGCTTTTACTTGCTGAACGAGCCCTATGAGATGGCTGGAGAACCAACAGATTGTGGAGGCAAGGCACCTAAGTTGGACAGGCTGTGTATGGATAGATTATGGTCCACAGTGTCTAATGCTTTACTCAGATTAAGGAACACTGCCCCTGTTACTTGCTTGGAGTCCCAGGTGGAGAACCAATCATTGGTGATTTTACCTAGGGCAGAGATAGTGCTATGGTTATGTCAGAAGCCTGGTTTGAGCAGGGTTGAGGAGAGTGTGGGCATTGATGTGGTCTTTCAGCTGAGAGTATACAAGTTTTTCTAGGATTTTGGCGAGCACTGGTAGTATTGAGATTGGTCTATAGTTGTTTAAGTCAGAGGGGTCGTACTTCTGGTTCCGCCACGGATCAGCAAAGCAACAAGAGAGAGAGCTTCATTTCTGCCCTATGATAAAAACTCCCTATTTTGTTGGTAGTGACTTATTAAACTTGATAATATGTCCATAGGGGGTACACAGAAGGACAAGAGCTCCAGATCCAGACCTCACCAACCCAGAAATGAAAAGGATGACGAAAGATCCAAGCATTGCTCACCCACCCGCATGGCTAGCCATCTCCATGTGGCAGACTCCATCACTGCCTATGACACGGATGAGGAGACAGATTATCTTGGTGGAGGTATGACACAATTTTAAAAGAACCGTGAGAAATGTGGGCGGAGAACAAGTCCGAATTCTGTCAGCTAAACCAAGCTGATCGCCGGGTTCAGGAGGTAGAAGACGTGGTCTCACCGACGGAAGACAGCATGCTGCATCTAGGCCAGACAGTACAAGTACTATGCCATAGAAATGGAGCAAAAATGTATTTACCTGGAGAACCGATCTCGTTGGGAAAAACCTGAGATTATATGGGCTGAAGGAAGGGGCTGAGACTGGCCTGATGGTGCACTTTATTACAGATTTGCTCTGTGATGTGGTGGAGCTTCCCCCCACATATGACCTTCGCATAGAACATGCACACAGAGCCTTAATGCCAAAACCCAAAGAGACTTCTGCTCAGCCATGCTCAATAATAATTAAGTTCAGCAGTTACCGTACAAAAGATGATGTATCGCACCATGCTTGGCAAAAAAAGGAGGTGAAATATCTTGACTCACGGTTGTTCTTTGATCAGGACTATCCTCCTGTGGTACAACGGCAACACCTTTAATATGATGATAATATCAAATTCTTGAGGCAGAAGCAGATAAAAATACAGGCCCCTTACCCGGCTCATTTAAGAGTACACTGGGAGGAAGGCCCTGAGATTTATATCACGCCACAGGATGCTAGAGAGACCATGCAGAAACAAGGTTTCAATTTGCCAGCTCTGCCGAGACCACCCTCACAGAAACCGAAGGAGGTGACTCGAATGGCAGATGGTAACGTCCCGGCTTGCTAAGCTACGAGCCCTACAGAACACCTCCCGATCGATTTGCACTCTTACAGGTTCTGATTAAGAGACTACCTGGGGTCTTCAAGAGTGAGATAGCTGCAATGGAGGATGGTCGCTGAGAAGGGGAGTGTCCTTTCGGTTTTTCTTTTTTTGGATTGCCTGACCACCATGTGAGTAACACTTTGCCTACATATATGAAAGTTTTTTGGTTTTTTTTTTAATTTTAGTCTTTGGTAACCAGGTAAGGCCCACTAGGCACAAGTGCCTGTTTTCAGGGGTGACCTGGGAGCACTGGGCAGTTAAGTGACTTGCTCAGAGTCGCACAGTATGCACGTGGAGGTTGTGAGTATCAAACTCAGGTCTGATCCACTGGAAGTACCAAGCTCGTTCACACCTCATTCCTCTAACCTCTAGGCTATACTGCCAGCCCAGATTTATGACATGCCAAGTTGATGGAGTAAGCCTGGACTGAGTGCTGGCCTGTAGTTTAATAGGCCCCCTACCCTGCTGTCTAGAAGGGCCGATATATGTAGGGGTCACCCTTGTTTTGCCTGGGGGAACTCCTCTCTCCCCCCCACCAAGATGCTGTGCTGCCCTGGAACATAACAGTAGACGATTTGCTCTCCCCTTCTTCCCGAGGGCCCCGATTATTTCATGCCTATATGGAACTTAGTAAGTTTGCTTTCCTGCTTCCCAAGGAATCTTAACCTCCAGAATGTTCTGGATGGCCCACACAGGGGGTAACGACTATTTGCAGATGACTTTCCTCTCATTCTAACAGATGAAGAACTCCTGGTCTCCTCCTTCCCTCTCATGTGTGATGAGGGGCAGAACAATCATTCAGTTATTGGACTGTATGAGGACACTGCAATGTGAAATGTTTTCATATAAATTGAATATAAATGCATTTTAATTAGCTGATTGGGTATCTCAAGGTAAGGCTTGGGTGGGGCCGGATTACTGAGTGATTGAGATGTTTGGGGGGGGGGGATTGGATATTACTTAACGTGACACTAATATAGCAAGTTTTTATAATTTTATGTTTCCCTCAGTTCCCTTATATTTCTTTTACATCTTTAGAAAGAAAAAAAATGAGGAAAAAGGGAGGCCGGGGGAGGACTCCACACATGGAAATTCTGAATTAGTTTAAAAATGATGTGGTCCTCAGCCTCCAAACACAGAATATCAACTTGAGAGTAGGAAAGTTTCAAAGATGTCTCTCTTTATTTCTAAGTCCATGTCAACAGTCCTCATACAGTTCCATATTGAAAACCAGCTGTTTTTTTTTTTTGTTTTTTTTTTGTATTTTCTAGCTCTCTTCCAAAATTATCCAATTTATATGCTGGCTAAAAAATAAAAATAAAGAAAATAAATTTTTCTCTGTTTTCTGTCTTTGACAAGGTTTGTTCCCACCTTTTTGTTATCATTACTGTTATTACTATCATTATTAACATTTTATGTTCTATATTTTTTGGAAAATGCTATTGTCAAAGAAGGGACAATCTCCAGACCAAGTCAAGTCACACCTACAGATAACTCAGCAACTGCTCACTTCTCTAGAATTGCTCCTAAATCTTTCAAAGTCAGTTCTAGAGCCAGTGCAGCTCCTCATCTTCATAGGGTCGGAGCTGGATACAATAAGGACAAGAGCCTTCCTTCCCCTGGACAGGGCAAGGACCCTTGTGACACTGGCCTCTTCATTCACCCTTCAGGTGTCTCGACCAGTAAGGCATTTTCTGCAACTCCTGGGCCACATGGCTGCCTCTACGGCAGTGGTCCAAGGAGCAAGAGTTTAGATGAGGGACATTCAGTTTCACTTAAGAGCCTTCTGGTCCCAGAGAAAGGATTCTCTGACCAAGCTAATCCCAGTGACTCGAACCCTGATCCAGGCTTTGCAATGGTGGCAGGATCAGGACAACCTAAGGCAAGGAGTTCCCTTTGTCACTCAGTCTCATTCTCTAATCCTTACCACAGATGCCTCCCTCTTGGGCTGGGGAGCCCACTTGGGGGATCTGACCACCCAAGGGTTGTGGTCACCTCAAGAATCTCTGCTTCACATCAATCTCTTAAACTCAGAGCAGTGTTTATAGCACTTCAAGTTTTTTCCAAGTCTGTTCAGAACAAACTAGTTCAGATCAGGACAGACAATACCACCACACTGTGGTACATCAACAAGCAAGAGGGCACTCTGTCTACGGCCTTGTGCACAGAAGCAATGAAGTTGTGGTCTCTGGCCTATTCCCTGAATACCTCTCTGATAGCAGTGCACCTCCCAGGGAAGGACAATGTCCTGGCAGATGCTCTCAGCAGGATATCTTGGGGACATCACGAATGGTCCGTGGATCCCCTAATTTTGAAGGTGATCTTCTCCAGGTGGGGCACTCCACAGATAGATCTTTTTGCAGCCCCAGACAATCACCAACTTCCTCTTTTTTGCTGCAGACCCCCAGTGTTGGGCTCAGTGCCCCTGGATGCTCTAGTTCTCAATTGGGAAGGGAAATTCCTGTATGCTTTTCCCCCCTTCCCTCTCCTGTTCAAGGTACTAGTCAAAATCAGGTCTCAACCCTGCAAAGTGATTCTGATTGCTCCAGACTGGGCCAGATAGCCCTGGTACCCTCTCTTGCTGTCCTTAGCAGTCCACCTTCCCCTATCTCTTCCCAGGAATTACAACCTGTTAACATGTTCTCAGGGGAGGGTTTGATATCCGAATCTCAAATCTCTCAATCTCAAGGCCTGGCTCTTGAAGAGTTAGAGTTTGCCGATTTGCATCTCTCTCAAGGTGTTCTGGATATTCTAAAGGCTTCTCGAAAGCCTTCCACCAGAAAGACTTGACTTAACTCCAAATGGAAAAGGTTTACTATTTGGTGCTCTGGTAAGCATATTTCTCCAGAGTCTGCTGGGTTGCCTACAGTCCTGGACTATATGGTTCATCTCAATAGCTTGGGAATCAGACCAGCTACACTTAGTGCATCTGGCAGCTGTCTCCGCCTTCTTGTCAGCAGGCAAGCCCTCTTCCCTTTCAGCTCATCCTGTATTCTGTAAATTCTTCAAGGGATTGCTGCATACCAATCCTCCCTTCAGGGACCCTGCCCCTGCTTGGGACCTTAATGTTTGCATTGCTCAGCTTATGCAACCCCCTTTTGAGCCATTTTCCTCAGCAGAGCTTAAGTACTTGACTTGGAAAACTGTGTTCATGGTAGCCATTACTTCTGCCAGATGCATTAGTGAGTTACAGGCCCTGTCAGTGGAGCCTGATTTTATCTCTTTCCATAGAGATAAGGTGGTCCTCAGGACTAATAGGAAGTTTTTGCCTAAGGTGGTTCCAGATTTCCACCTTAATCAGTCTATGTCTCTTCCTGTTTTCTTCACTGACCATTCCTCTTCTGGGGAGAAGGGGCTACACAGCCTGGATGTGAAAAGGGCCCTTAGCTACTACATAGAGTGCACCAAGGGTCACAGGTTTGACTCCCTCCAATTGTTCCTCACTTATGGTGAGGTTGGTAAGGGAAAACCTGCCACTAAGAGACCTATTGCCAGGTGGATTGTCTGTTGTATACAATTCTGCTATGAAAAATTAGGTAGAATCCCACCCCCAGGCCTGAGGGCTCACTCTGCTAGAGGTACAGCTGCTTCCCTGGCTGCTGCCAGGGATATTCCTATCTTAGAGATTTGTCAAGCAGCCACCTGGAAAACAGTCCATACTTTAACCGAGCATTACTCTCTGGATATCCAGGCTAGGAGTGATACTCGGTTTGGCACAACAGTGCTTCAGAGCCTGTTCCCAAAGTAGGTTCTGTCCCTCCTCCATGGAGTACTGCTTGAGTAGTCTGCAATAGTCAGAATACAGCAAGACTTCATGTTGTTTGAAGAAAAATTACTCACCTTAGTAATGTTGTTTCTTCTAGTGAGTCTTGCTGTATTCTGATTCCCGCCAGAACCTGGGTTTTGGGATGTGGGTGGGCAGGAGCAGTGTTGGCACCTAAAGGTGCCCCCCCTTTTCACCCTCTTATTTTTGGGTGTGTTGTGTTTTTTTTTGGGTTTCCTGACTTGAGTCTTTGCCTTGGAACCAAAAATCTTTTATTAAATTTAGTTGCCAGTTGGCTAGTGTGAGTTTACAGTTTCCACACAGGATGCCCAGTGAGTATAGCTCGTAAAGATCTGGTGGTTTGGGTTCAAACAACAACAGACAGAGTCTCAGCCGAGCTCGAGCTCAGCGTTCCATGCCTTGCATGGAAAGTTGGCTCTTTCCTCTCTAGGGCAGTTCAAAGGTTGGATTTCACTGCAATAGTCAGAATACAGCAAGACTCCATTAGAAGAAACAACATTACTAAGGTGAGTAATTTTTTCTTCTAGCCCTGCTCCTGCGGGTTTGGTTTTAGTGGGTGGTACATGGAATATCAATGGAATAAATTCCCCAGTCATAAGATACTGAATAGTTAACAGAATTAGAAAAGGAAGCTAGCTTTTCTGCAGGAAATTCTTGAATGAGGAAGAAACAAAAAAATGGGAAAATTAAAGGAGTTTCTAAAGTACTATACTCAGTAAGTAAGAATAAAAGAAGTGCAGGGGTGGCCATAATTTTTAGCAGGAGGTTCATGAGGAAGATTATTGATCAGGTAACAGACAGTAATGGGCGAGTAGTGTTGGCTAAGATAGAACTTTATGGTAAAGAAATGGTTATAGGCTTTGTTTATGCACCATTCATAGGATATGGCAATTTTTTTGCAGACGTTATGAGAATGTTGTATATGGAGTTCTGTATGGAATTGTCCTTGTATTGTGATTGGAAAGGGACTTCAATTTTGTATATGATCCTAAGCTTGACAAATCTTCACAACCTTTCCAGTGGGACAAATAAATCTAGGTTTCTGAATAATTTCTTAGCTTCTTATAATTTAGAAGACGTGGCGCATTTTGCATGGGTCAGAAAAAGATTTTACACACCAGTCTGCAAGATACAAAACTTATGCAAGATTAGACTACATATTTGATTCAAAGAAATGTTTGGTAGAATTTTGTGCCTTGTTTGTCTCCATTGAACCACTGATGATCCCCGATTGTAACATGCTGTCATTTAATTTACAAACCGACTTTAATAATAAATTAATTGGAAATTTAACAATCTTCTATTTAACAAAAATGTTATTGCAAAAATAAAAACAGAAATACAAAACTTTCCTAAATATAATCAAATAACATCAACCAACATAATTAATAGTTGGGATGCTCTAAAAGCCACCATTTGGGGCATGTTATCTCAGAGATGGGTTGGAGAAACAGACATAACAAAAAGAAATAGAAAACTTAAGAATTTATAATTATCTGTAAAAAACCAAAAAAAGATGGCGATCAAAATAAAAGGGAAGACTATCAAGAAATGTAAAAGTTAATAGAAGTTTTAGATATTAAAATAACAAAGACAAATTGGTCCCAGAACAGTAGTTATTGGAAAAACAACAGTGAAAAAACTACTAAACCGCTAATAGAATAAAATCAGCTGAAAGTAAAATAGAATCTACTTTTATAAAAAATGTTTCAAATCGGAAGATTATGGATTTGGGCCTGATTAACAAAGACTTTTTTCATTATTATGAAAATATTTACACTTCTGAATGCTCTGAGTATAGAAGATATCAGATATTACGAACAATTTTACAAAAAAAAAAGCATATTTTACTGGGATAAGCTGGCTTATGGTAGATGGAGAGGCAACACGCTGGGTTTAAAGTTCACAGAAAAAAATGTAATTTTATTGCTCCAGATGTAAGTTATTGCTCCAGAAAAGCATAACTAGTCAGTTCAACTTCCCCAGCATTGTCAGAAAACATAAAGGTTAACACAAAACAGTTATTCCAAGCTGACTTGACAAAAGGAATATTTGAACCACTTATGCGGGCCAGCAGTTTTTGAATATACAGTCTCAAATAAAACACAGTTTTCCCTTTAGCCTTATTTGCAGGCTGTTATTAGCAGTACTTTCCACTCACTGTTTTGGTCCAGCTGGCTAGGCTGATCCTTTACCTCAGGATTCTCTGCTCTAGAAATGGTCTCTTTCTCGGCAGCAGGTTTCACCTTTTCCCCAAATGCTTTCTCCAGCAATTAACCCTTCTCCTTGGCTTTCTGCTCTGGTTCCTATCTTATATTCTACCCTCCATCTTGCAGGATTCTCTGTCTAGGATTATCTCCTCCCTGCAACAGTTTCCAGCTTCCAACTGACTCCTTGCTGGATTCTCTCTGCCCTTCAGCAATCCCTCTAATCAGCAACACCTGGGGAGGCACCCCCCTTGCCTGTTCATGTTGCATTCCCTCAACCTCAGCCAAGATGTTAACCTCTTGTTTCCCAGAGTAGTGTTTACACTGTCATATAAATCCCCCCTTTGTTTGAAGGCACAGTTGGTTGGCCCCTGACCATTCCTCTCCTGGGACAGGAAGTCCACGTTTCCATTCTGGGTCCCGGCCCAGTGGTGCACCGTAAAGGAAAATGACTGGAGGGCCAAGCACCACCTGGTGATGCGGGGGTTGTCATCCTTCATCACCTGTAGCCACCTCAGAGGGGTGTGATCTGTGACCACGATAAACCGCTGGCCATGCAGGTAGTAGCGGAGGGCGCCCACAGCCTACTTAACTGCGAGACACTCTTTCTCTATCACCACATAGTTTTTCTCCTGGGAAAGAGTTTCCGACTGCAGTGGAGGATAGGATGTTTCTCCCCCTCAAACTTCTGGGAGAGCATGGCTCCTAGCCCAACTTCAGAGGCGTCCATCTGCAGGATAAAGGTCCTGGTGAAATCAGGACTGCATAACACTGGCTCTCTGCACAGTGTCACTTTGAGTTGTGTGAAGGCCTGGTCACACTCCTCTGACCATTGGACCTTACTGGGGGCAGATTTCCGGGTGAGGTCTATAAGGGGGCTGTCAAGGGTGGAGAAGTGCGGTATGAACCTGTGGTAATACCCTACCAGTCCTAAGAAGGCCCTCACCTGGGTTTTTGTGGTGGGTATCGGGCACTCGGCTACGGCATGGACCTTACTGACCAAGGGTCTCACCTGTCCATTGCCTATACAGTACCCCAAGTACTTTGTTTCAGCTTTGGCCAAAGCACACTTCGCTGGATTGGCCATCAGCCCTGATTCTTGTAAGGACTGTAGTACCGCTGCCACTTTGGATACATGGGACACCCAGTCAGTGCTGTGGATCACCACATCATCTAGGTAAGCAGCTGCATAGTGGGCATGGGGTCGCAGCAAGCGATTCATGAGCCTTTGAAAGGTTTCAGGTACCCCATGGAAGCCGAAAGGCATGGTACGGAACTGGTATAGCCCAAAGGGGGTAGCAAATGCTGTCTTTTCCTGAGACTCCGGGGTCAAAGGGATTTGCCAGTACTCTTTCGTTAGGTCCAAGGTCGTGATGTACTTGGCTTACCCTAGTCTGTCCAACAGTTCGTCTACCCGGGGCATGGGGTAGACATCAAACTTCGAGATGGCATTGACCCTTCAAAAATCAGTACAGAAGCGGGTAGCCCCACTTTCTTTCTGTACTAACACTATGGGGCTACACCAATCACTGCTGGATTCCCTCCTCACCCCAACTCTAGCGTAATCCTGTAACTCCTCCTTAACAGTGTCTCGTCGCGACTTCTGGCAAGTACAGTGCTTCTGAGCACCTTCTCCCGGCTCTGTTTCTGTATGATGAGCTATCATATGGGTTGTCCCCGGGAGGAAGGAGAAAACATCCCAAAACTGGCTTGCCAGCTCTACTAGTTGCTGTTTCTGTTTGTGAGACAGCTGTTCTCCCCTTGGGACTTGTATCCCCAGAGTCTCATCTGGCACTTGGGGTCCCAGATCCACTATGTCTGGTTCAGGGGAAATCAGTAGGCTGTCCCTCTGGTTCCAGAGTTTCAGCAAATTGACATGGTAGATCTGGGTCTCTTTTCGCCTCTCTGGCTGGCAAACTTCATAGTCAACTGGGCCCACCCTCTGGGTAACTTCTCAAGATAAACAAAATTAGCTGTTAACTGTACACCTTCTCTGAGTGCTGCAATGTTCTGTGTTAGTGAAATTAACCATTTTATGCAGCATTGTGCTTGAGTGTCTGCTGTGTGCACTTGCGCTATTGCGAGACATACTGGAGCCCTAGCAAGATCAGGAAGCTAGGCAGAGGAGCTGTAGTTCTGTGAGGTGTGCACCAGAACTACAACTCGGTGTTTTAGTGTTATTTTCTGGGAGCTGCAAGGTACTTGGTGATCTAGCCTTTAGTTAAGCCACAAATAGTGGCGATTTTAACTTTATTTTAAACTCTGTGCCTTGAGGCTCCGTTTGACCCCCACAACTACTTCCGGGGTCACTAGGGCTTGTTTCAGTGAGCCCTGCGGTGAGCAGGGTGAGCACGCGTCGTCGCACGCAAAGACACGCGTGTTAGGTGTGTTTGGCAGGTTAAAAGGTTAATTGGCAAGGCTACAAGAAACAATAGCCATACGTGTGACACAGGTAATACACCCGGGTTGATACCAGTAGTTATAATATCACACTGTAGTATCACATAATGGCCGCAGTAATAACTGCATTAGATGGGAGACGAGGCATTTTATATATCTCATGCAATATGTACAAGTTTGGAGTTCATGATCTAACTTGTAATCTTTATACATGTACTAAGTGTATGCAGAATAAAGCACTGGAGGAAGAAATTATTCTATTTGACAGTAGACTACGGGCTCTTGATTTAAGCCAAAAGGAAACCACTAAACGCTTGCAAATATCCCTTTTTTCTGATAAATCCCAAGTGTCACATGGGGACACTATGGGTGATAGTAATTATATAACTGCATCCCAAAAAAAAAAGGCCCAGACAGGAAGAAGAATCACTAAATATGGAAAATGAATGGTTTTCCATTCAGAGCAGTAAACCAGCCAAAAAAGGTAGAAAAGCTAGATGTTTTCAAATACCCATCCATAATAGTTTCAACCCGTTAGTAGACTTGGATCAAGAGCAAGAAATTGTTAACATGCCCGTCTATGAACCCACTCAAACTGTTCCGGAACCACCTGTAGTACCCCATCCTATAGATCACACTGGTAATAATGCTGGAGCCTCTCCCCAAGCTAACATTTGTTGTCAGGAACCACTTGATTTGCTCTGTTTTCCAGAGTCCATTGGTAATAACATTAACAATGAGCCACTTAATATGGAAATAGTGGAAGCACCTAATTATTCAAAACAGATATTTGTCCTAGGGGACTCGATGATTGCAAAGTTAGATTGACTAATCTGTGACAAAAATAAGGCCACACATACTTTGTCCTGTTTCCGTGGCTCATAAATACAGGATATTACCAAAATGACCAGACAGCTAATTGTGGAGAAGATCCACTGGTTATTGTACATGCAGGTGTCAATAATAATAGTCATCAAAGTGTACAAAGATCAAGGAGGCATATGTAGGTCTGACGAATATACTATCAGATATAGGTGGCACTGTTGTATTATCCGAAATACTGCTAGTACCAAGGGTTGACCCCTATGTGGAATCTAAAATAAAACATGGAATAATTGGCTGTGGAGTTGGTGTTTAAAGCAGAACCTCGCGTGCATAACGCACTGGGAACAATTTGATAGTAAAAGGGAACTGTTTTCTAGAGATGGTCTTCATTTGAACAAGAGAGGCTCTGAAATACTGGGAAAACATATCAGTGCACAAACTGATAATGGGTGGGGTTCAAGATAACTGTTTACAAACTTCAAACTGTATGATTAATTTAGGTGTAGATCTTATTGATTTACATTGTTCGATACCTCCTTATTACAGGGAAGAACAACCCATAACCTGTTGTGCTAAACTTAAAATACTACTATTAAATGCTAGAAGTATAACAAATAAGATTAACAAATTGCAACTTGTTTTGAATAGTAGGAATATAGAGGTATGTGGGGTTACCGAAACATGGTTCACTGATAATCAGTGGGGTCAGGACATCCAAGGGTACACCCTGTATAGGAAGAATCGCACCTTCTCTAAAGGAGGAGGAGTGGCAGTATAGGTCAAGGATTGCTTAGACTGTTGAGAAGTGAACACTGATATGCCTACCCCAGATGGTATTCATCTAGTATGGGTCAAACTGACATATGAACACAACCCTACAACATTAGGACTCTGTTATCGTCCACCTGCACTTGATGCCTCTAATAATACTAAATTAGTTCAGTACTTACAAAGTATTAATCATTTGGATAACATTATCCTAATGGGTGATTTTAATTTTCTAGGTATAAAGTGGGACAGTTTAGAGGGTACTTATCTACAAGATACTAAATTTCTTGAAACCATTGTACACTTAGGATTGGATCAATTGGTATGGGAGCTTACAATGCAGGATAACATCTTAGACTTAATATTCACTAACATCAGTGACCTAGGGGAACCTCCTGTAATACTTGAACCACTAGGAGATGGTGATCACTGTATGGTACTTTGGATTGTTAACTATTATAAATCAATTACTGTAGGAGTGACCAAAATGCAGAATGTTGTCAGGGCAAACTATGTTGAAATAAAGGCTTATTTAGATGGATGGAATTGGGAACAGGACTTGAGGGATCTTGCAGTAGGTGAGACATGGGGTAAAATCAAAGGAAAAATAAGAGGACTGTATTCACAATTGGGTTCCTGAGCAGAAGAAATATAAAAATCAAAGGAAGCTTCCCCTTTGGTACTCAACTCATATATGTAGACTCATAAGAACTAAGAAAAAGGCATATAATAAATATAAAAAACAAAAGACTAAGACCAATTGGAACAGGTTTAAAAGGAAAGCTAATAAAACCAAGTCTGCTATTAGGAAAGCAAAAAAAGATCTAAAGTGTAAATTAACAGTAAAAAAGGACAATGACAAACAGTTCTTTAATTATATTAGATCTCTGAAAAGTAATGCATCTAAGGTAGGCCCCATACAAGTTAACGATAAAATAGTATCTGATGAGCAATCAGTGGCAGTAGAATTTAACCAGTACTTTTCCAGTATATTTAAAGCCAAATAATCCACTAGATATATGGACCACAGTATCCAGGACTCAAGTGTGGAATTTACAGTTGCTGAAACTTATTCAGCTATCAGTTCCTTCAAATCAGCAATCTCAGCTGGACCAGATAACATCCCTTTTGTTTTCTTGAAAGAAATCTCTTATGAGCTCGCTGGTGTACTTACCCTGCTGTACAACAAATCTATTACAGAAGGGGTGGTTATACAGGAATGGAAAGAGACCTTGGTGATTCCTGTTCACAAAGGGGGTGATAACCAAGATGTGAAACATTACAGACCAATTAGCCTGACCTCCTGTGTTTGGGAAAATTATGGAGAAACTTCTACTACAAAGAATAAGCAGTCATATTGTAAGCCATGGGTTGAGCGATTTAACTCAATATGGCTTTACACCAAGTAGATCATGTCATAATAACTTGATCAACTTTTTTGAACCCTTTAGTGAAGCTTTGGATGCAGGCCTTCCAGTAGATGTTATCTTTTTGGACTATGAAAAAGCCTTTGACTCTGTATCTCACAAGATCTTAACTGAACGTCTTGCCCACATAGGGCTCCACTGTAATATTATAATGTGGATTTCGTCCTGGTTGACAGATAGAAGACAACAAGTTAGTGTTCGGGGTTATAAATCCACCTGGAGCATGGTTACTAGTGGAGTACCACAAGGCTCAGTGATTGGCCCAGTATGGTTTAATATAGTTATTTCTAGTATGAAAACCACACAGGGAGTATGACTTAATAAATATGCAGATTATAGTAAATTGGGGTGTGTAGTGAATGACTCTAAATCTGCACATTTGTTACATGATAATTTGAACAGTCATCAAATTGGGCTAAGGAAACTAAATAAATGTTTAATATTGACAAATGTAAAGTCATGCATTTTGGTAAGACAAACAGGTTAATTGATTATTATATGAACAATATTTTACTAAAAACAGTAACTTCTGAGAGAGATTTGGGAGGTGTATGTTACAAATGATCTGAAATTTACTGGGCATACAAATAAAACAGCAAAAAAATTTCACAGATTAATCCGTTGTATTTTGAAAAACATTAAAAGTAGAGAGCCAGAGGTGCTTCTACCTATATATTGTAGTATAGTTAGATCTCATCTAGACTGTTGTTTATCATCCTGTGCCCCGACATCAGCACAGGATAAAGTATTAGTTGAAAAGGTACAGCGGAGACTAACTAGAAACATTATTAATTTGAAATCACTTTCGTATGACAATAGATTGAAAGCCTTGAGTCTTTATTGCCTTGAATATCGTTCACTAAGAGGAGACTTATGCATGATTGTCAAAGCTTCAAGAGATGCTGCTTTATTTGAGACCATCTGCTTGGACTGGTATCCCTCTGCAAATAACATTAGGTCTCATAAGTTAAAACTAAGATCTAATATTAACAAGACAGTTAAAAGAAATCTTTTCTTTACCCAGAGAACAGTACCAATTTGGAATACCCTCCCATCAGATGTGGTGCAAAGTGCTAATCTACAGCAGTTTAAGAAGAGCTATATATGGGCGATAACAAATATAAATTCCACCTTAGTTAAGGGTGGCAAGTTCATTATGGGCTAGTCCCTCAAACTTGTACTAACCTATGAACCTATAGGCCCCTTCCATTTGGCTAGAAGCTTATTCTGGCTGATCGGCAACAAAACTAGTACCTGATCCCCTGGTTTATTTTGCATCAACTGGGCTCCCTGATTACAGTAGTACTCTTGTCTTTGTTGAGCCTTCACCAGATTCTCTCGGGCAAATTTCACCACCCAATCTAATCTTTCCCTCGATTGCAGGACATATTGCACCACATTTTCAGTCTTGGGGTCGGGTTTCTCCCACACCTCCTTTACTACCTCAAGAACACCTTGTGGGTGGCACCCATAGAGGAGTTAAAGAGGAGAAAACCCCATAGAAGCTTGAGGGACCTCCCGCATTGTGAACATCAGTAAGGGAAATAACTTGTCCCAGTCCCTGACCTCAGTGGTTATGAACTTTCGAAGCATCATTTTAAGGGTTTTGTTGATTCACTCCACGAGGCCATCCATCTGGGGATGGGAGATCAAAGTCCTTATGGAGTTGATTCCCAATAAAGTACAAACCTCCTGAATCAGGCGAGACATGAAATTAGTTCCCTGGTCAGTCAGTATTCCCATATGACTAAAGACCTTTAATAGTTCCACAGCTACAGTTTTGGCCGAAATGGTTCGTAACAGGATGGCCTCGGGGTGGCATAGTCTACAATCACCAGAATGTATTGGTACCCCCCTGCATTCTTTTCAAGGGGTCCCACTATATCAACCCCAATCCGGTCAAATGGTACCTCAATAACCGGTAAAGGTATTAAACAGGCCCTTGGACTGTTCTTTGGAGCTACTAACTGGCACTCTGGACAAGATACACAATAATCTTTTAACATGTTGGTAGATGCCCAGCCAACATAATCAGGGCAACAGTTGGGCTAATGTATTCTTTACCTCACAGTGCCCTGCCACAGGAATAGAGTGGGTGAGGCATAGTAATTCCCCCTGAAAGACTCGAGGGATTAGCAGCTGATGCCAGGTGTCCCCCGTCTAGGCCTCCTTACTAACTTGATACAGGATACCCCCTTGTAACTCAAAATGAGGATAGCGTGCTGCCCGATTCTCATCTACCATTTCCCTTTCCCTGACAGCCAACTGGGTGTATACCCGGCTGAGTATACCATCGGCCTGTTGTTCTTTGGCAGTATCTGGGCAGTGCTTTAACACATCTTGCTCTGATAGGGACAGCCCTCCAGGACTTTGGTTAGGTGGGTCAGTGTTAGGGTCAGGCTGTGGGTCTGGACCCACTTTGGCCTTTGCTTCACCTCTCTCCTGTGCACCTGCCCCTTCGGGACCCCTTTCCTTTGCTGCCCTACGTTCTCGCATAGATTTGCGGGTTCTCGTCTGGGCATTAAAAATCCCTGGGTCCAGGAAGGGGAAAAACTTTCCCCAGCTGTGGGTGGCTGGCCCCCCTCCGTTCACAACCCTTAGAGCGGGTAATTACCAAAGATAAGTCTGCTTTCCATAAGTCATCAAACCATTTCCAATCTCTCCCCAGTAACACCAGATAGGGTAACCCTGGGGCAACCCCCACCTGTATAGTCTGTGTTTGGCCCCCCAGAGTAAGTGTAACCATAACACCAGGGTAAGCCTTTACATCCCCATGCACACATCGGATAAGGATGGGGTTCTGGTCCTGCCAGTGTCGGGGGTTCACAAGGGCCGCCTTGACTAGGGTCTGGCGGCTTCCTAAGTCCACCAGAGCCACCGTTTTTATCCCTTCTACCTCGACAGGGATCACAAAATCTCGGGATTAAGAGCCCCCACCCCCACTGTACAGTGAATACACATCTGTAAACGTGCAGTCTATGAAGGTACAGTCCATGTGGGGGCAGTTATTCGCAAAGTGACCCTTCTGTCCACATGAAAAACATGCCCGTGTCTCGGGTTTAGGGCGAGCCTCCGGGTTTAGGCAGCGGGCCCTCAGGAAATGTCTCCTTGGGCTGCTGGGTTGCCATCTTTCCCAGAGTCTGACCCTTATTTGGCCCATAACCCCCCCCCCCCACGTGCCCAAGATCCCTTTACAGTCCCTGCCAATATTCCTTCAGTCTGGCTCCTGGAACAATTCCTCATCTTTCCAGGTTGCCTTGTAAGCTGGGTCACAGGGCAGGAGGAGAGTTCAGCATCCAGCACTTGTTCTGAGATCTGCATGGCCTCTGCTAGCATGGTGATCTTCTGTTTGCGGACTCAACTCTGAATTCCAGGGGGCAGGATATTCAGAAATTGTTCCAAGACTATTAACTCGGCCACCTTGGGGCCACTGCATCTTTTGGGTTTTAGCCAACGCCAACACAGGTCCTGCAATTGTTGTCTCACTGCTCTAGGTCGTGCATCTGCTGCAAATTTGAAGCTCCGGAACCTCGGTTAGTAACTTTCTGAGTTGATGCCTAGGCGGTCCAGGATTGCCACTTACACCTCTGTGTACTCTCCTCGGCTGTGGTACTGTCCATAGCTCGATAGGTTGCTTGAGCTTCCCCGGCCAGACAGGGAGCAAGGCGGACAGCCCACTGGGGTCTGAGCCATCCAGCAGCTTCCGCCATTCGCTCAGACGTTACCAAAAAGGCCTCGGGATCATCCTCAGATGTCATTTTGATCAGCATGGCATTCATCCTAGGAACCCCTGGCCCCACAATAGCCGGGTCAGCCTCACCAGTAGGATCTTTTTGCGGCTGTTGCACCAGGGACTGCAGGAGCAGCTGCTGTTGTTGCCCCAGCTGTATAAGAAACTGCTGTTGTGCCTCCTGTTGCGCTTGATGGGCCCGTTGTTGTACCTCCTGCTGCTGGTGAGCCAGCTGGGTGAGAACCTGTTGTTGTTTAGCCTGTTGTGCTTGTTGCGCCCGCTGTTGCACCTCCTGCTGCTGCTGTGCCAGCTGCCTGAAAGCCTGTTGTTGTTCAGCGAGGAAATTTAGCAATTTCCCCATATCCGTTTTTCCAGAATGTAACTAGTCCTGCTCACTGCAGCAGGGGTTCAAATCCCATTTCTCACACCACGTGTGACAAGCTGGCCAATGGTAGATGGAGAGGCAACACGCTGGGTTTAAAGTTCACAGAAGAAAATCTATTTTATTGCTCCAGAAAAACATAACCAATCAGTTCAACTTCTCCAACCTGGTCAGGAAACATAAAGGTTAACACAAAACAGTTCTTTCAGGCTGACTTAACAAAAGGAATCTTTTGAACCACCTATGTGGGCCAGCAGTTTTTGAATATACAGTCTCAAACAAAACACAAACAGTTTTCCCTTTAGCCTTATTTGCAGGCTGTTATTAGCAGTACCTTCCACTCACTGTTTTGGTCCATCTGGCTAGGCTGATCCTTTACCTCAGGATTCTCTGCTCTAGAAATGGTCTCTTTCTCAGCAGCATTTTTCACCTTTTCCCCAAATGCTGTCTCCGGCAATTAACCCTTCTCCTTGGCTTTCTGCTCTGGTTCCTGTCTTACGTTCCACCCTCCATCTTGCAGGGTTCTCTGCCTAAGAGTATCTCCTCCCTGCAGCAGTTTCCAGCTTCCAGCTGACTCCTTGCTGGATTTTCTCTGCCCTTCAGCAGTCCCTCTAATCAGCAACACCTGGGGAGGCACCCCCCCCCTTGCCTGTTCATGTTGCATTCCCTCAACCTCAGCCAAGATGTTAACCTCTTGTTTCCCAGTGTATAGTTTACACTGTCACACTTACGAAGAACTATTACTGAAACCTATTACAGCGTCTGAGATAACATCTACAATACACAACATGACTGAAGGAAAAGGTCCAGGAATTGACAGATATACGGTAGAGTATTACATTGCGCTAGAATCAGAATTAGCCCCACTTTTTAAATTATTATTTAATCAGACACAAACTGAAGGGCAGCTACCATCTTCATTTAATCAGGCATATATTACGCTTATTCCAAAGCCTGGGAAAGACACACAAAAAATTGAAAATTAAAGACTGATTGCTATTCTAAAAATGACTATAAAATATATACAAAATAATAAATAATAGATTATTACAGTTGTTAAATTCCCTTCTACATAATGATCAATCAGGGTTTATTCCCGGGAGATCTATTCAAGAGGGACTTAACAAAATTCAGTTTCTAACAGAATATTTACAAAAATCAGAGACAGAGGCCATCTATCTTTTACTTGATGCAACCAGTGCATTTGATATGCTCGAATGAGACTATTTAATGCACTAAAAATGTATAGGATACTAGGAAAATGTATTATATAAGGGTATTGTGCAAAGAACCCATGATAAAAATAAACACATTTACTGAACTATTTACATTGAAATGAGGAGTCGGACAGGGTTGTCCCCTTTCCCCGACCTCATTTGTATTGGCTCTAGAGATTCTGCTTAATGAAATAAGGGACAACCACAAAATTGAAAGAATAAAAATTGGGGAAAAAGAAATTAAGATTAATGCTTATGTGGATGATTTATTACTTATGTTGCAAAATCCAACTGAAAGTTTGAAGACAACGAAAGAAGTTATAAGTAGATTCTGCAGAGTCTCTGGATACAGGATAAATGAAATTAAATCAGCGATTATAATCTTTGGCTCCATCCCGCCAGTAAATATAAAAGCTAGCTTTGATGCCAGTATACAGAGAAAAGGGATGAGTTATTTGGAAACAGTCATATCAAACCAGAGACAAAATTGTTACCCCTTGAATTTTAATACTTTGGTGACCTCACTAAAAGATAAATTACAAGGATGGAGCAAATTACCCCTGTCCCTATGAAGGAAAAAAAATCCAACTAATAGAAATGGCAGCTATCCCTTTCCTGTCCTACAGATTACAATTATTACTCCTATTTCAAAAGAATGGTTTAAAAAAAATTAGGAAAGCTTTTTCACAGTTTATATGGAACCATAACAATCCAAGAATTGCATGGAACAAATTATGCCTGCCAAAATATTTAGGAGGTGTAGCATGTCCAGGTGTCTGGAAGCAGCAGGTGGCCTATACTTCAAAGATATCAGTTTAATGGTCCTAGATTGACTTCGAACAGGTTAAACAATCAGCATACTGTAAGAGGTAAAATAACAGGAACAGCTTTTGATATGATTGCTGTTTTTCTCAACAAATAAGAATAAAAACTCTACCTGAAATATAATTAAACATATATCAGGAATACTAAACCACTTCAGTGACAAATCCAAGTGGCTTATACAATGTTCCCCAAGGGCAAGAATATGGGGGAATCCTAATTGTACAATAAACTAAAAAAAAATGAATAACAAAAACTGGGAACAAAAAGGAATTCATAGTTGGCATGGTACAATAAGCAGCATAAAGTATTACCATGGGATAAGGCTAAATTAAAATATGGCTTAACTGAGGAGTGTAGAATATATCACCAGATATGTAGTCTGTATAAAAAATATTTAAATATATGGATTTTAAATGTAATATGTTTCAAAAGCATGCAAATAAAATTCCATAATACCATCAAACCTTCTGTGGTAATAGTACTGTCAATCACTGTTATTGGTTTAGTTTGATTTGTTAATACTATCGTTGCAAGAGTCGAAAAAGATACCTTCTGCCCCCCACGTCCTAAGCATGCCTCCTCATTGGCCGCTTTTCCTCTGTGGGCGGGCAGAACATTTAAAAACATGGCGGCTCGCTTGTCGCTTAGCAAGACCGTACTGTCTCCTCTCAACATTTCTTTTTTTTTTTTTTTTGTAAGCTCTCGAGAACAGCAGATATAGGACCGCAGGCCAAAAAGGGAAAAGGTAGGACTACCTACCAGTTGATTTAGACCGAGGCGAGGCATAGGCGGGCGGGCAGGGTGCAGTGCAACAGGCTAGGGCAAGACAGTGCGGCAGTCAGCCAGGACACAGCCTCCTTCACTAAAACAGCCGACTGCCACTTGGAAAAAGATGAAAAAAAAATTAAAAATCCAGATATTAAAAAAAATAATAATGGATAGGCGCCAGTGCATTACCAGCGAGTGGTACCATCTCGACCTTCTGGACACGGGAACCTCTCGAGCTTGGCTCTTGAGGTTCCTGCATGTCCAGAACCTCTCAATGGTATTACTCGCCGGTAATGCACCGGCACCTATCCATTATTCTCTATTTAATATATGGTTGAGCGCTCCCAACAATAAAAAAATTTGAATTGGAATTTCAAAACCTACGGAGTAATAAAAATAAGTTTAGAACAAACGTTTTCATGGTTAATTGATTTATTAACAGAATCAGTTCAAGTTATATATAGTAAGGTAACAAATAAGTGGGAAACGGAGTTTAAAGGGAAATGCACAGAAATTCAGTGGTTGCAAGTCTGCAAAGCTATACAAGACTACAATTTGTCTAGAGACAAATCCATTTAATTCAAAATATTAGGGTGTATTACACACCCCATAGGTTATACAACATGACACCTATTAATGCTCTAACATGCTGGCATTGCGGGCAACAGGATACAGATATGCTTCATTCCTTCTGGGACTGCCAACTGTGCAGGGACTGGTGGACCCATTCTTATATGCTTCTACAGCAAATATGATTCAGACCTGTGAATTATAATGATTGCAGATTTGCAATATTAGAAATATTCTGTAATTCACAATCTGGTAAGAAACACACAGTTATAAAAGCTAATTCTATGGTAATAAAAAACTTGTACTTAAAAATTGGGAAGAACCATAATTTACAATGCCTTTTCCTAAATGGGAGTGGAAACAGCTTTTTTTTTTTTTTTTAAGCTATCTCTGCAATAACACATTTTTTGGTGATTGTAAACGGGTCTGGAACGTATTTAATAAAGATATACAGGACTGGGTCCAGTCAGATGTCAAGGGATATATGTGCAATTCAAGATTGAAATTTTCTAAAGTACCCAAATAACTCTTCTTAAATTTTTCTATAAGGACTTAATGTTATTTTATACATGTATGGACTTCTCATATAATTGTTTTACCTCTTGTCAGATTGTATGTATTTATAAGATGATATATGGTAATAAACCAATGCAATTTATATTTAAAAAAAAAAAAAAAAAAAAAGAACTCCGTTCTGTACTTCTTTGATATGACCAATTGTTCTTTCCATTCCTACATCTGAGGATTAACCCAAACTCTACACAGCAGCTCATTAAATTTTTTTAGACATTGGTACACCCTGATCTTTTTCAAGGTACAGCTCTTGCAGCAAATTACACCATTAGGACTGAAGCCAGAGCTCAGGACCCTATGGAAAATTTTTCTAGCTAGCAGTCTTCGTAGGGATCTTTCGACGGCCGGTCCCGCCTGTATGTCAGGCGTAGTATATTAGGAGACGGTCCCACAGAATCTTTCAGTTCTTTGCCGCCATCGACTTTGCATGTCTTGACCTCATCGGTTTAGTCTAGTGCGCGACGACCAGGAAATCCATTCCAAACTTCGGAAGAAATCCTTTTTCAAGCCGTTTCTTCGTCTGATGTCCTCCTCAACTTCAGTGGAGGGCCATTCTTCGAAGTGTGCCTGTGGGAAGCAGATTCCATTCAAAGACCCTCATTCGACCTGCGTTCGGTGCCTGGACCTGGATCACAACACCCAGGCATGCTCCTTCTACCAGGGCTTTAACAGCCGAACGAGAATCCGCCGTTAGAAGACTCTCCAGGCTTTCCTTCTTGAAGAAAAGCTTAAGGCCATGGAACCGTCCTCCAGGGGGGAATCTTCGGGGAAGTCACACAGACACCACAAGAAGCATCGGGAGAAGGTGAGACCTTGATCTCCCTCCAGGGCCTCGGACTCCCGCAGCTCCGGCTCCAGGTCGGACCGCTCCCCGTCTAGAGCCCACTCTCAGCCTCCCCCGGTCGTGGTCAAATCAGCCAGTGGTTCTTCGACTCTGTGACCTGCCAAGACCTCCAGGCCCGCTTCCTTGGCTAAGGCCTTCTCCAGGTCAGGGGAATATCATAAGTCACCGTCCCAGCTTTTCGGCCCCGGCGTTGAGGTCAGCCTCCCCAACATAAGACCAAGGAGCTGACCTCCCTTAAGCGGACGTCGGACCTGGCGTTGGCCAAGGTACACAAACACTCCCTGGAACCGGCGGTAGTTCGTCACCGGTCAGCCAGTCAGGCATTCACCTCTAGGACGCTGGCGGGGGACCGAAGGCCAGATACCGCAGCTAGAAGGACCACACCGCCTTACTGATGTCGGTCAGAGGCATTGTCGGAGGAGGAGTCTGCTCAGCCCGAAGACCAGGCTTTCAATTCCGGACCGTCGAGCTCCCACGGGAGCCCTCTCCAGAACCCAAGACCCCCGGGGAGCCGGCGCCCGGTCCATCGTCTGGCCTAAACTTGGCAGAAGTGAAGGAGCTCTTCACTTTCTGGTGATACACCTTCAAAAAGGATGTGCTCACCATGCACCCTCCTCCCGCACTCACAGCACCACCGACGCCTGCGCCCCCTTCTTCACCAAAAGGGACAGCAGGCCAAGCACCTTCCCCCCAGGAGCCAGCAGCACCTCCTGGGGCAGATCTACAGAAAAGAGAAGGCCTCCGTCAAGATCCTCTTCAGGGTCACCCAGCCCCAAGAGACCCAGAAGACGTCGGTATTCACCATCTACGGAGGATTCCAGATCTGACATCTCTGAATGCTCCAGGTCTCCTTCACCGATCAGCATCCCCTCTCCGGACCCACGCGACCTCCCTAGGTCTCCTCCGGATGATCCCTCGTTCTCCGAGATAATGAGACACATCCAAGAGAACATGGGATGGGATGCGGAGGAACTCGACCGAGACTCGCCTTGCCGCTACATTCGGCAAAGATCCCAAGCCCAGTGGTAGTACCACCTTGGTAGACACCTTTGTGGACGTCACCAAGGCAGCATGGAAGTGTCCACATTCGACTCCGGCAATGCCGAAGAAGGCTGACCGCCTGTACAATGCCCCAAGGGAGGACCAGTACCTGGTTAACCATCCTCTGGCCGACTCCCTGGTCATTACAGCCTCTTAGACCGGTCTCAGAGACCGCAACATCTGAGCACGCAGCCACTGGACCCAGAGTCCAAGCAATTGGAAGTGCTGGGCAGGTGCACTTACGCGGCCGCGACTTGCACCATTAGATCGTTGAATTACCTGACCCACATGGTTCAGTTCCAGAACGCGCTGTGGGAACAGGGACAGGAACTGGCGGAGAAATTGCCAGACGGTGGCCAAAAGGAGGAACTCCTTCAGCTCCTCCGCACGGGTTCAGACGTGGGGACCCAGGTGCTCCGAGCCGCATACGACTCCAGCGGACTCTTGACCAGGCGGCAGCCTCAGGCGTATGTCTCCGGAGACACTCATGGCTCTGTGTCTTCGGGTTTACCCCGGACGTCCAGAAAAACATTATGGACGCTCCTTTTCATGGCGAAGTTTTGTTTGGTGAAGCCTCGGAAAAAGTCATCACCAAATTACAGGAAGCTGGGAAGGCTGTTAGATCTGTCCAGGCCATGTACAGATCTAGACTCAGTTCCTTTCATAGGAATCAGAGTCGTTTTCACAGCCGGACTCGGAGGCAACAACCTCGTTCCGGCCAGCAACAGAGAGAGGGGTTCCTTCTCTCGGAAAGCCCAGGTCAGGACATCCTCAAGTAGAGGCCAACGTGCTGCCAAGTCAGCCCAACCTGCAGGACTGTCTGCTGCCACAGCATGACTCCTTCCCGGCCCCGGCCCCTCCTCAGGATCAACGGGAAACAAAGGTCGGGGGTCGCATCACAGACCACCTGCCAGGGTGTGAGTCGATCACCACCGACAGGTGGGTGCTGGATTGATCGAAAAAGGCCACTATGTAGAATTCCCTAGACAAGCCCCACAAGGCCTCCTCTGCCTCCCTGCTACTGGGGTCAGTACGCTCTGCCTCATAAGGCAGGAAGTGCTCACGCTTCTACAGAAAGAAGCTTTGGAGCATGTTCCAGGGAACCAGAGAGGAGCAGGTTATTATTCACACTTCTTCCTGGTTCCAAAGAGAACAGGGGACCTCCGTCCAATCTTGGACCTCAGCGACCTCAGTATGTCGGTCGTTTACAAGCTCTTCCACATGGTGACCGTCCCGGGACTAATCCCCATGCTGAAGGACGACGCTTTCTTGGCGTCCCTAGACATGCAGGATGCCTACCTGCACATCCCTATCGCTCAGGCACACAGGAGGTTCCTGCGCTTCAAGTTTCTCAGTTGCCACTATCAGTTCCGAGCACTTCCTTTCAGGCTGTCATCAGCACCCAGGGTATTCACCAAGTGCATGGCAGTCTTGGCAGCATCTCTGAGGAGACAGGGCCACTACGTGTTCCCGTACCTGGACGACTGGCTTTTCATGGCCTCCTCCAAGGAGGCTTTGCTGTTGGCCATTCAGCATACCCAGGCTCTCTTTCAGTCTCTGGGCATCTTAATCAACTACGAGAAGTCTCTCCTGTTACCATCTCAGAAGCTGCAGTTCATAGGGGCAGTTCTGGACACCGTCAAGGGGAAGGCCTTTCTTCCGAAGACAGGCGGAGCTATATGATCCTCATAAGGGACCTGTCAGCGAGGCGACCGTCCCGGCCAGACTGGTCCTTCGCCTGCTCGGACACATGGCCGCGGCCATTCCAACAGTCCCGATGGCAAGACTCCACATGCGGGTAACCCAGTGGATGTTAAGGATGCAGTGGGACCAAAGGCAAGACCATCTGCAGCATCCAGTCAGAATCACGAAGACCGTGGTTCGGGACGGGCAATGGTGGCTGGATGCGGGAACCCTCTCGTTAGGGGTTCCTTTCACAGCACCGTCCCAGGTGATAACACTCTCCACAGATGCCTCAGGGCTGGGGTGGGGAGCGCACTTGAACGGGGTGAGGTCTCAGGGAACATGGACTACCCAGGAATCTCATCTCCATATCAACATATTGGAGATGAGGGTGGTCCTTTATGCCCTGCAAGCCTTCCAGTCAGAGATTCCTCCAAGTACTCTCCTGTTACAAACAGACAATACGGCGGTGATGTATTACCTCAACAAACAAGGAGGCACACACTCCTACCCCCTTTGCAGGGAGGCCATGAGGGTGTGGGAATGGATAATACGACATGGCGCAAACCTCATCGCAGTTCACGTTCCCGGGGTGGACAACACTGTCACAGACAGCCTGAGTCGTTCCCAGGCCAGAGTCCACGAGTGGGAACTTCTACAGGAGGTGGCAGAGGATCTGTTCCACAGATGGGGCACTCCGGAATTAGACCTATTCGCCTCCCCATCCAACGTAAGACTGCCCAATTTTTGCTCGCTAGCTCAAGGGCCTGGTGTTTTCTGGCGAGACGCGTTGTCCCTCTCCTGAGTGGGCAGATTCCTTTACGCCTTCCCTCCTTTCCCGTTGATCCAGAGAGTCCTTCTCAGACTTCGCAGGGAGCATGCGACGCTTATTTTGATAGCGCCTTTTTGGCCCAGGCAAATTTGGTTCCCGCTTCTGAATCAGTTATCCTGGGAACCTCCGCTTCCTTTGCCAATCATCTCCCACCTGTTGTCTCAGGAGGAGGGTTCACTAGTCCATCTGGACTTACATTCACTGAACCTGCATGCTTGGCTCCTCGAGACATAGCCATGTTGTGACACGGGGTCTTGCAAGAGGTGGCAGAGGTACTTTCTGCCGACAGAAAACCGGCGACACACACAACATACGCCATGAAGTGGCACAGGTTTTGCCTGTGGTCTCAAGCACGCGGTTTCTCACCCTTAGACTGTCCTGAAAAGCTGGTTCTGGAGTACCTGCTTTTCCTCTTTCAATCCGGGTTAGCTTACTCCTCGATCAGAGTGCACCTTTGTGCAATTTCAGCTTATCATGCCCCCATAGGCCACCACATGGTGGCCCAGCTGGATACTACCCGTGCCTTTTTAAGGGGGGTCCTCCACCTTAGGCCGCCCATTAGGGATCCCGTCCCTCCTTGGGATTTACCCTTCGTCCTGGAGCAGCTTACGCTGCCACCTTTTGAACCTGCCGCAGATTGCGAGCTACGTTTTCTGTCGTGGAAAACGTTGTTTTTGGTTGCCGTTACTTCGGCAAGAAGAATCTCCGAATTGCATGCTCTCATGTGCAAGGAGCCTTATTTAATTTTTCATCAGGATAAGGTGTCCCTGAGGATGAATCCTAAGTTCCTGCCTAAGGTGGTTTCAGCCCTTACTCTTAACCAGGACATTGATTTACCAGTGTACTTTCTAAATCATGATCGAGGAGAAGCACTGCTCCACACCCTGGATGTTCACAGGTGTCTCAGATATTATTTGACCAGAACCAAACAGCACCAGAAAGTGGAGCAGCTGTTCGTTTCATTCACTGAGAGGATGAAAGGGGCCCCAGTTTCGAAACAGACGCTTTCACGCTGGCTCATTCAGTGTATCTCGTTTTGGTACGATGAACGTAAGAAACCCTTACCAGGAGTGGTCAAGGGCCATTTCACAAGAGGAGTGGCTACCTCCTTTGCAGCACTGAAGAATGTGTCTACGTTGGCTATCTGTGTCGCAGCCACCTGGAGTTCGGTGTACACTTTTATCAGGCATTATAGCCTGGATATCGCCTCAAGGCGAAGAGCTGGTTTCGGCCTCGCTGTTCTTCAGGGCCTCCTGTCTTAGTCTCAGGACGGGTCTCAATCTCTGTCTTGCCTCCTCCCGATGGCTTTTCAAGGTGCCATTGCTTGGGAATCAGTCCTAATGGTGTAACCTGCTGCAAGAGCTGTACCTCAAAGAAGATAGTACAGTTACGCAAGAACTTACCGTAACAGTAGATCTTCGAGAACAGCTCTTGCAGCAGGTATCTTCCCCCCCACCATTCCCCCTTGGAGGAAGTAGGTTCCAGCCTAACACTATCCTCAGGATCGGAAAGGTCGGTTCTTAGTTTTGGCCATCTGATGGTGGGTCCTCGGTCTCCTCTTCTGATGTCATCCAGCGACCGGAAGTCTCCGGCGGGAGAACTGGGGATTCTGGCGGGACTGCCTCCTTATGTACTACGCCTGACGTCGGGGGCGTGACCGACATCGGAGGCAGTCCCCGCTGAAGACTGCTAGCTAGAAAATTTTCCATGGGGTCCTGATGCCTGCCGGCTTCAGTCCTAATGATGTAACCTGCTGCAAGAGCTGTTCTTGAAGATCTACTGTTATGGTAAGTTCTTACGTAACTGTACTTTTTAGTTTCACCCCAGCTGCTTAAAATAACATTGGAGATGCACATTGTTAGCTTGTTCCGAAACAACACCACAATTGGTTAAGTTTCAGCATTTCCATATAGCAACCTCTTAGGTCTATCAGTTGTTTGTTAGCACCGTTTTTCCAGGCATCTTATTTCTTTCCTGGATTTCTGGATCTTGGAGCTGTGCTCAGACAAGTCTGAATCAAAATCACCAAAAGGAAAAGAGTCCGTCCCCAACATCTGAGACTTTCTTTGGTTGTGCACTTGTTATCACAGCTGCTGACATAGTAGGATTTATTCCTTTTGTGATTAACTTAGCAAATCCTGGAAAGTCATTTCTAGTAATCACAGGTACAGGTAACTTAGGTATTACCCAACTTTAATTTGTTGTAGCACCCCATTAATGCTCAGCGTCACTTGGCTATTGGAATAGTATCAGGTGTCCCCTTGGATGCAGATTACTCCAGTTCCTGGTTCTTTTGCACAGTATTTTCTCAGAACTTCAGCATACATAATGATATAATGAAGCATAATGATGTAACCTGCTGCAAGAGCTGTTCTTGAAGATCTACTGTTATGGTAAGTTCTTACGTAACTGTACTTTTTTGTTTCACCCCAGCTGCTTAGAATAACATTGGAGATGCACATTGTTAGCTTGTTCCGAAACAACACCACCTCGGTAGTGGGGAAGATCATGGAAGCACTACTGAAGGAGAGATTGGTGGAACATCTGGTTGTCAATGGACTACAAGACCCAAGGCAGCATGGTTTCACCAGGGGAAGGTCATGTCAGACCAACCTCATTGAATTTTTTGACTGGGCGACTAGGGAGGTGGATCAGGGGAGGGCAGTGGACATGGCCTATCTGGACTTCAGCAAGGCCTTTGACACTGTGCCACATAGAAGACTATTGCACAGACTGGGGAATATGGGTGTGGGCAGGACAGTAGTGCAGTGGGTAGGTAACTGGCTGGGTGGCAGGACACAGAGGGTGGTGGTAAATGGCTGTCACTCCACAGAGGAAGAGTGACCAGTGGGGTACCACAGGGATCAGTGCTGGGACGGTACTATTCAATATCTTCATCAGTGACATTGCACAGGACCTAGAAGGCAGAATTTCACTGTTCGCTGATGACACAAAGCTCTGTAACAGAGTAGACACACCAGAGGGTGTAGACAGAATGAGAAGGACCTGCAGAAACTTGAAGAATGGTCAGGGGTTTGGCAGTTGAAATTCAATGCAAGGAAGTGCAAGATAATGCATATGGGGCACAAAACCCTGGCACAATATATCAGTTGGGGGTGAGGATATAGCATGCACCAAGCAGGAAAGGGATCTTGGAGTTATCATCTCTGATGACCTCAAGGCAGGGAAACAGTGTGACAAGGCAGCAGGTAAAGCAAATAGGATGCTGGGATGCATAGGCAGGGCATCACCAGCAGGAAGGGAGGTCATAATTCCACTATACAAGACACTAGTGAGGCGCACCTGGAGTACACCGTGCAGTTCTGGAGACCTTACCTACGTAAGGACATAGACAAGGTAGAGAAGGTTCAGAGGAGGCAACAAAGATGGTGCATGGATTGCATCACAAGTCCTATGAGGACAGGTTGAAGGCACTGAACATGTACTCCCTGGAGGAGAGGAGGAGAGAGGGATATGATAGAGACATACAAGTATCTTACAGGGAGGAACAGGGTGTAGGAATGCACTATTTTAAGCGAAAAAGATGTTTCAGGACTAGAGGGCATGGGATGAAGTTGGAGGGAGGACGATTCAGAGGAAACATGAGGAAGAATTTCTTCACAGAACGGGTGGTGGACAAGTGGAACACCCTGCCAGAGGAAGTGGTGGGGGCTGAAACAATCACGGGATTTAAGAATGCATGGGATAGACATAAAGGAATTGTGGAGATCAGGGGTAAGGGGCAACAGACTTCTTGGAAAACATAAACTGAACTTACAAACTTAAATGGGCAGACTAGGTGGGCCATAGGCCCTTATCTGCCGACACTGTCTATGTATGTATCTATGTATACCCCTGGATCTGTTTGGCTTCCAGAATCTGTAAGTCCCTTCATAGTCTTATCCCCCACCTTAACATCTGTTACAGCTCTTGTTAGTCAAGCAGTGCACTTCATTAACCTCAGACTGACCGTTTTTATGTGAAAAAATGGACTTAAAAGTGACCTCACATTAACTTTGATGGGGCATGCCCCCGCCCTATCTCTGGTCACACATTTTTATGTGCCTGAGCACAGGGGCATATCTTGGCAACCGGGAAGTGAAGGGCTCGACTGACTGCCTTTCTGGGGCCAAATTATGATCCCTTCTATTTTCATACAGGAGTAGAATTAAAATATAAAATGTACCTCAAAAGTATTTCACTGACATAGGCTTCCAACTAATGCAAGTGTTACTCCAAAATAATCTCACATCATCACTTTAAGATTGTGCAGGATAGCTCTTATAAGGCAGTTTAAACAAAACAAAGTCCTTCATCGGAGAGTACTGTACCTCTAAGGCTAAATCATAATCTGTCTGTCAGCAAACATTGCTCTGTTTTATAAGATGTTTTCACCTGGCAATTAAATTCTGCATCCTTTTCTTGTTGAGCTGTAGCTCCTGTTTTCACACAACCAAACGTCAGTTTCTTTCCTTTGATCAGTACATTCAGTCTTCTCAATAGGTGCAGCCAGTTAACCCATTCTGGCCAGAGGTGATTTTCCTGCTGACAGCTCTGCAAACAGGTTTGTGGAAGGTCAAAATGAACCTCAAGATTAATCCCCTGTGTTTAAAATAAACCCAAGTACTATAGTTTTCTGCATTCATTTCAGCATGTATTCACATACATTTGCAAACCGAGGGATCCCAGTTTCACATACAGATTCACATATGTATTTTAACCACATAAAAGTGAGGGAGGAAGTGACCATCCAAGTGGACAGTTCTGAGAGAGGGTTCCACAAGGAAAAGTTGATTGTGCAGTCAGACAGATAAAAGATAAAGTAACAGTATAGGAAAGGATACACCAGATCCTGGCTTTTACCTCTGTCGGCTTAACAAATGGGACATAGTTTTACCCAATCCTGTCACATTGGGCAGGTTTATATAAAAATGAAATCATAGCCTGACGTGTATTGATAAAAATAATAGCTTATGTAATAAAGTAATAAGCATAATGTATTATAATGATATGCTACACAGTTTGCACTACTACCTGATTTGGTTGCGAGCAATATTTATGTCGTAAGTTTGTTTGAGTTGGTGTCTATGCTCTCCACACCTGTTTTAAATAAAAAAAAAATGTGGATAACACAACTTAATAAAAGAATTATTGCAGCCACACCAGCTAACTCAAATAGCGCAACTAGTGTAGTGCACTGGGCTAGTTATACTAGTTCGTAGTCCTCCACTGATGCTGTAATTTATAGTGATTCCTTACTTATGCTACTGTACCCGGGGACTCCCTTGGTAAGAAGAAATTTATCTGCCCTGGCATACATTTGAGGCCTGTACTGTCTTCATATCCACTGTCTCTATTGGCAGGCTGTTCATAGCACATTGGAGTATCCTGTGAGGATAATACTAACTTTGACTTAGCCTTGGTCAGTACTTACTTTTCTGCGCAATAAATCTTTACATTCACCTCAATGAAAATCAGTATTTTCATCTTTGATTTCTCATTATTTGCCTTCCAGGATTTGCTAAAGAAAGAAGGTCATGTTGAAATTGAGCCAAAACGTTTCTGTGAAACGGAGGAGTGTGGCTCAAATACATTGTTTATAATCATTAGGAATGAAGATATGTCTGGTCATCTCCATGAAGTGAGTAGAGAGCTGTTTAAATGTAAACAACCATTTAGTACCCATAGCCTGATTCTAGTTTTGTACCGCACCATTTCATTAATGAGCAGAAATAATTTTTACTTTTAAACAATATATTGTGTGATGTAATATAGAATTCATAGACTACTGCAGCTTTTTCTTCTTCAGTCTTTTTTTTTTTTTTTTTTTTATCTTTCTTTGATTTTAACTGGGCTGATTTTCCTTCCATCAGACTGCTTTTTCTTGTCCTATGGTGCTGCTGCTGTAGTAGCCCACCATTGTATCAACACCCCCCCCCCCAATTTGTGGGTCCCTGCTGTTTAACATCTTGGCGATTGGCTCTCAAGATTCAGTCAGTGGCGGTGAATGGCGGAGGTACCTGCCGCTGTCTGAGGAGCTGGAGTTAGCCCTATCTTCCTGTCCCAAAAGCTTCCCTTTTCCTACTGTTTCTGCCTTCCCACTGAGGATTCGGAGGCATTGCATGTCTGTTGCACCAATGTTTGTGTCCTTCCCTCCCACATATGCCCCAGCTGTACCTCCGTCAGCCGTCACCCAGGTTGTGCTATAGCAGTGGGAGATGCATCACTCAAACTCTGTAAGAGAAACAATCCTTTGGGACAAACTGACCTGCAATAACATCCTAGCCTCATGGAGCAAACCTGGGGCATCCCCATAGAGACTGTGTTATCAGATGTAATGCAGCAGTCTTCTTTGAAGAAATCTTTTGCAGCAGGTCATAACAGGTAGGCATGTCCAGCTGCAGTTGACCTCACTTCTTTTCCAGCCACAGCCTACATGCTACACGTTCTCTCTCCAGAGTATAGCTACAGTTTACGATGAAGAGTTCACCAATCATTGCTTAGTAGTTTTCCCAGTATTGTTGCATTCCTTTACTAATGTCTTTGGATACTCTGTTCTGTAAGTGTTCCTGTGGCCAGAAGATCACGGCTGAGGACCTCCATGACGTGTATGTCAGATGCCTAGGTCCCTAACACGATACTCGGAATTGTGTCCTGTACAAGCAATTTAACAAGGCCACGAAACGTCGATGACTCCAACAACTTTGTGAATACCTCACGGAGCAAATAGTTGCCCTCCTGAAACAGGAACAACATTCGAAGTCAAGGGAGTCCTCAACATCTTCCTCAGGGTTTCACTGTTCTGGTACTCACCCCACCCCCGTGTCAATGGTCACTCAGGAGAAACCAAGAAACACTCCACAAGAGTAAGCATGTTACTCCTGTCTCTTTGCCGTCGACGACGGGCCTGCCTTCCTCCTCCCGGTCTCGGGAGCAAAACTAAGGTAGTATTGGCAGCCCTTTCAGAGGCTGTAGCCAAGTCGTCATCTTCTCTGTCGGCGCCTCTGGTGCTTTTGCTTCCTGCCCGTCTATGGTTCCACCATCAGCGACCTCCACAAGTGTGCTTCAGTTGCAGCTCCCACTGCTGCCATCCCTCTCACAGGGATCTGCTCACTGTTTATTGACGACACCTCAGTTTTTGTCAACGATCCCTTCTACAAAGACCAGTCAAGCTCTATAATAGCTCTCCCATTAACGATTCTGGGGACCGTTGTACATCCCTCGTCAGTGGCTCGATCGGTGCCCCACCCATCCCCAATCTCATGTATTGTGCCAATCCAGTCGTTCCCTGCAGTTCCAACTACGACCTCTTCTCCACAGCTTGCTATGGTGAATGTTCAGGCATTGGTGCATACTGTTCTTGACCTTATGAAGTCTATCCCTCATTCCCATGGTGTTGATACATCTGTCCCTTCCCCTTCTACACACATTGATATTGCATTGGGAAAAGGAGGAGTAGGAGTTTGAAGAAGGTTGTGCAATGGCTACTTAAAGTCTCTTTTTGAGTGTGGCTAGGAAGGATAGGAATATAAAAAGCAGTTGCTCAATATATCTAAACGTGTGCAACAAAGGAGGTAAGGGAAATAAAGAAAATGTTTTGCACTGATAGAGGGGTGAGAGGGGAGACTTGGGGGAGTGTTTGGTATCCTGCATCTGGAAGGGTGGGGGGGTCGCTGTGAGCAACGACAGCAATGGGTAGGGTGGTAGGGCTGCAACAATCATGTGCACCAATCTTCTAAAAATTGCCTGGAGTGTGGGAGGATGTTTAGTGTGCAACCACATAGAAAAACTTAGAAAGGAGATTGAGGGTCTGCAGGAGGAAATAAGACAGGCAAGGCAGATTGGGGTGGGGTTAGCCCAGTACTGAAGGAGGAAGAAGGGAGATGAGGAGGGTGATTTAAGCCAACAGTGGTGAGGAGAGGGTCAGAAGAAGGGAAGCAGAGACAAAGGGGCCCAGGCCAGGAAGAACGATTGCCGGGGAAACCAGATCAGGAGACAAAAGACAAATGGAAGGAGGAGATAGGGACTTGTGAGGGGAGGCGAAGAAGTGGCAAAAGTCATGGAGTGGAAAGGAGAGAACAGGTTACTATGAAGAGAGAGGGAGCGGGCATTTGTGAAGGGTCTTCAGAAAATAGTTTTGCACTACTGGAGAGGAAGAAGGTGGAAGAGGGAAATGATGAATTTAGAGGAGTAATTGATAAATGCCTGGACCAAACTGGAGCGGGGGGAAGTTCTGCTGGGAGAATTGCAACAGGGGTAAAAGGGGGGAAATAATGTGCAGGAGGAAGAAGAGGAGCTGGAAATGAGAGAGGGAGATGAATGGAAGCAAGCAGGGAGTAAGAGGGGTGGAATCTTAGTGCTGGGGACTCAATACTAAGAGGAGCCAGATGGGTAGCAAGGGAGAGGCATAGTCGCATTTGGGTGGAGGCCATGCCAGGAATGACAGCGGAAGGGTGGGACAGTCTGTTCTGAAATATGCTAGAAGGGGTAGGGACAAGCCTCATTTAATTATACATCTTGGGACAAACGACCTGGCTGACAAGACAGTAGATATAGTCCAGAGGAGGTTTGAGGAACTAGCACAATTATGTGAGGGGGCAGGAAGATCAGTAACTTTTTCAGAGATACTTCCGTGCCAAAGGCAAGCACAACAAGAAAGCTGAGAATAGAGGAATTTAATGGATGGCTAAGAACCTGGTGTTGTGCTAAAGGGTATGGGCTGTTGGGGGGGGTGGGGAGGGACCTGGGAGGACAGTAGTCTCTATGCCAAGGACAGACTACACTTGAGTGAGGAGGGAAAGAAAGTGTTGAAACAGAGGATGGAGGAGTACATAGAGGAAGTTGGGAATTTAAACTAGGAGTGGGGGGTGGCAGTTGGGGAAGAGATATGCAGAGACCACAGGTTGGGAAACCATATGAGCTTACCCCCCATAACAGTGACAAAGGACAAATGGCAAGTACTATTGGTGATGCTAGGAAAAGGTGGAAGGGTGGTTACCCTTAATGCTAGGAGCCTTGGGAGGAAAACTGCAGAGTTACAGGTTCTCATGGCAGAGGAGAGGTGGACATTGCAGCCATCACAGAAACATGGGCCACCAATACAGTGACTGGGACCTGTCTGTACCAAGGTACAGGTTATTTAGTAGGGACAGGGTGATTGGGAAAGGAGGGGTGGCACTATGTGAAGGAAGGACTGAAGTGTAAGGGAGGAAGGGAGGAGGTAGTACTGGAGTCACTTTGGGTGCAAATCCAGGATTCCAAGAATAGGATTCTTAGAATGGAGTGGTGTACAGGCCACCATCTCAGACGGAGGAGTTAGACAGGAACTAGCGGGACAGATCAGGAGGACCTGCGAGAAGGGTAGTGTGGTGATTGTGGGGACTTCAACATGCCAGGAGTGGACTGGAGCACCCCAACAACCAGGAACAGAAGGAGCAGGTACTGCTGGATGCCTTCCAGGACAGCTTCCTGCTGCAAATGGTCAGTGAACCAACCAGGTTAGGAATACCCTTGACCTTGTGCTGGCAAATGGGGACTTTGTGAGAGAACTTACAGTGGAGGAACCGCTGTCAGGAGTGACCACCACTCAGTATGGCTCACATTGGATATGGGCAAGGAAGGAGGGAATCTGGCACAAGTGCTGGACTTCAGGAGGGCCGACTTGGGAGGATGGGGAAGTGGTAAAGGGTACCTGGCCAGAATTCAATCTAGTATGGACACTAACCAGAGGTGGGAGCTCATAAAGCTGGGGATAGTGGAGGCAACAAAACCTGTTGCAAAGCCCAGAGCAGGAAGGCTAGGGCAAAGAAACCGAGCTGGTTGAGCAAGGAGGTCATGGAAAAGGTAAGGAGGAAAAGAGCTGCCTTTAGTAAGTACAAGAAAACAGGGAGGGGGGAGGACAGGGAGGAGTATTGCAGAGTCGATTATTGACAGAATCAAAGGAGGTGACAAGGGCAGTAAGGGGAGCCAAAGCATGTACGGAACTCAGGCTGGCACAAGGCATTAAGAAGGGGGAGAAGGACTTCTTCAAGTACATCAGGGAGAAAAAGAGCTGTAAGGACCACATAATAAGGATAGGAGGGGGTTGGGTGGAAGCAGGGTGCGATAAGGCAGAAGCACTAAATGAGTACTTCTGCTCGGTATTTACTAAAGAGAAGAGGGGGTGACACCCAACGTGGGAGAAATTGCAGAAACGGGGGGGGGGGAGTGGTGGCAGATGGGGAAATCATGGAGGGCAGAGTTCGAGAGGGTTTGAAGGCACTGAGGGTGAACAAGGCGCCAGGCCCAGATGGCATCCACCCCAGGGTACTGAAGGAGCTGGCAGAGGTCCTTGCAGGACCTTTGGCAGACCTATTTAATGCCTCACTACATTCGGGGTGTGTACCTCAGAACTGGAGGATGGCTCATGTGGTGCCCCTCCACAAGAGTGGCCCCAAGGATGAACCGGGAAACTACAGACCAGTGAGCCTCACATCCATCGTGGGTAAGCTAATGGAGACTATCCTGAAGGAGAGGCTGGTGGCCCTCCTAGAGGCCAAAGGACAGCAGACAGCATGGCTTCATACGTGGCAGATCCTACCAAACCAACCTGGTGGAGTTCTATGACTGGGTAACTAGGCAGCTGGACAGGGGCCATGCAGTGGATGTCCTGTATCTGGACTTCAGTAAGGCATTCGACTCGGTGCCGCATGGAAGGCTGGGAAGGAAGTTAGTAGGCACAGGGGTGGGTGCAAAGCTGGTGAGCTGTGTAGGGAACTGGCTTCAGGGAAGGCAACAGAGGGTGGTGGTGGGTGGGGAGCTCTCACACCCAAGGGCAGTGATGAGCGGTGTTCCACAGGGCTCGGTGTTGGGACCAGTGTTGTTTGGGATATTCATTGCAGACATATCATGGGACATCAAGAGCAAGATCAGTCTGTTTGCTGATGATACCAAGGTAGGCGTGGCGGTGGATGACCTAGGGGGATGGCAGGGGTTGCAGGATGATCTGGCAAAGCTTGAAACCTGGTCAGACACCTGGCAACTGGGGTTTAATGCCAAAAAGTGCAAGGTGCTGCATTTTGGGATGAAGAACCCAAGGAGGAGTTACCAGCTGGGGAGTGCAGCTAGCCCAGACAGAGGAGGAGAAGGATCTCGTGTGCTCATTACAGGGTCAATGAACAACTCAGCACAATGTGGAAGGCAGCTGCAAAGCCAACAAAATGCTGGGTTGTATTGCAAGGAGTATATCCTCGAGGGAGGAGGTGATTCTGCCACTATATGGGTCATTAGTTAGACCACACCTGGAGTACTGCGTGCAGTACTGGCGCCGTGATCTGAAGAGGACATTAAGTTACTGGAGGGGTACAGCGAGGGCGACAAAGATGATCAAGGGCTGGGGACTTATCACACGAGAGGAGGTTGAAGGAGTTGAACATGTACTCACTGGAGGAGAGGAGGGACAGGGGTGACATGATTGAAACCTTTAAATACATGAATGGAATAAACAAGATGGGTACAGAGGGCTGTTCAAAGTAAGGAGGGAGGGCCACCAGGAGCCATGATATGAGACTGGAGGAGGAAGGTTCAGGAGGGAGATGAGGAGACACTTTTACAGAGAGGGTGGTGGCTGGGTGGAATCGTTACCTGCAGAAGTGGTATGCAGTAGAACAGTGGACTGCTTCAAAAGGGGATGGGACAGGACAAGGGGGAGGGTGAAGGGAGGGGCAGCTGCAGAATAAGGGGTGCTAGCTGCACATTCGAGCAGACTTGATAGACCTCTGGGCCTTTATCTGCTGGCAAATTTTGTGTGTTCGTAGACAATCCTCTGTCTCTAGAACGGCAAGTTCCTCCCCAGCAGATATAAACATGGAGGACCCATTTCTGCAGGACTGAGATCAGGATGACAATATGAACCAAGAATCTGTGTCTTCCTTTCGGTCTCTTCAGCTTCCTCTATACTGGAGAAGCCCACTCCTGCTGTTCCTTGTTCCCCTCCTGATGACCCCAGTTTTTCTAATATTATGATCCATCTTTAGAAAACGTTTGGCTTCCAGGAAACTGACCGAAATCCCTCTTGTAGGAAATTAGCCAATTATTTGGGTCTCTTAGAAAGTCCTTCCCTGGTCATTCCCCCTTTGATGGACGCATTTTAAGATGCGATCAGGGCTGCTTAGCAACAGCCTTTTCTAGGGACATGGATATGTTGTTCATCCACACTCATTGGCAGTATCCTTGCCGCTTTAAATCTTGCCGGAAGGTCTTCAAGCTTGCTCCTCCCACCCACCCGGGTGGTATAACTCTCGGCTCCGCCCCATGACGCCAGATCTTCCTTACCGCTTGGAAGCTCAGGTTCCCTCCTTAACGCTCTGCGTTTGTGACTGGTTCCTATTTCTCCGTTTGCGGATTTAAAAATAATATTTTGCAAAAGACTTCAGTCTTCGATCCCTCGCGGCTGCGATGGATAAATCGACTCGGTTGGAGATGCCCATGCGGGCAGAAGATGTCTGGACGGATCCACACTCCACGTGGTCTACTGCTTAGGCCTTGAGCACGACCCGCAGGCTTGCGACCTGTGCTCATCTTTCTCGCCCACGCCCCGGCAAGACCTGCATGCCCGATTGCAACTGGGCCGCCCGAGAAGCGCTTCCTCCGTGAAGTCCAAGGAGGCCAGGTTGGCGTGTGTCCCGCGGCCAGGCTCGGGCGGATCAGCTCGAGCGGATGGTCGCCTCGAAGAGGAGGCGGCGCTGGTATCTTCCTCGCCGCGGCATTTATCCCGCTCTCTGGGTTCTTCCTACACGGCTTCCTTTATGAGCTTTGTCTGTCCCTCTCCACTAAAGGAGAAGGGCCTGCGTCTGCTGGACCTTTCTCGGTCCAAAGAGGGACAAGGTAAGTCCCTCCGTCGGCGCTCTTGGGAGCGGAAAGGTCCCTCTCCCGGGCCGTCGACCGTCGGCTTCGATCGACGCTCGGCTTGACCACTGGCCTCACGGTGTCCCCGTCCAGGTCAGTTGACCGAGACTCCCACTGATGAAGTCGAGATTTTTCTCGACCCATTGGACGAGCTGTCGCCTTTAGCAGGCAGATTCTCTCTCCCGGTTCCCGGGAGGAGTTGAGATCCGTGGCTCGCCTGTGCCTCCGGTTCCGGAGCCTCGGATGGACCTTCCGAGCCGAAGGGAGTGTCGGTTCGCCAACACCTCCTGCACCGACCCGGAAATTCCGGGACTCTCGGTCGTCTCGGTCGGACCTCTCGCGTCCAGCCGTTCCCACCGTCATAAGGCGGTCTCGGTCCCGCACCGCTGGTAAGCGGCGCCGCCGCCCTCGTCCCCTCCTCGGATGAGGGAGGCTTCGGGCGAAATTACGCCGACGGCACGAGACCTTATGTTGCAACAGCTCCTCCTGGCCGGAATAAGCCGACCCGCGCCTTCCCCGCCATTAAGTGGCTGTCACGGAACGCCGACACAACCCCTCGACTTGCCCGAGGCCTATACCCAGGCGGTTGTTCGGCCAAAACCAGCTGCTCCACCCGATTGCGGTGGAACCTCCTCTCCACAGCCACTAGTGGGGCTCCGACCAAGATTCTGCGTCGGCTAAGGTTTACCCCATCGGCTGTCAGTTACCCTCACTCCCGACCGACCTCGGCAGGTGAAGGGGTGGCTCAGGCCAGAGGCAGCTCTTGAGGACTCTTCCGAGTCCGAAGATGATTCCTCCTTCTTCTCCAAGCGACTGGACTTGGAGTCTTCAGGAGGTCAGCCAATGGACGATAGCCCGTCGTCCTTCCTAGGACTGCTTCGGCTCATCTCGGAGTCTACCGGGATGGAGCTCGAACCCGCTTCCAAAGCGGGCAGGTATCCCCTCACGGAGATTCTGGACCGAGAGATTCTCCGACGGAGGCCTTTCCGGTGGCCGAGGCCATAGTGGGTCCAACACTGGAACTTTGGCAGCGCCCTGCTTCCTGCCCTCGCCTTGGCCAGGATGGCCCAGGAAGTATCGCGGTCCTACCGGTTCCTTGTCCGGTTTTGGAACACCCCTCTGCTGAGGGTTGGTTACCGACAGCGTTTTCGGCGCCCGGCTTAGCGCCCAGGATGTGGACAAACCTCCTGACAAGGGAGTCAAGAAATTGGACTATGTCGGGCGAAAGTCTCGCCGTCCTCTCTCGGCCTTCGTCAGGCCAGTTCGGCCGTCCCTCATGGCACATTTTCTCATGCCCTGTTGGGCTCCCTGGATGAGGTCATCCCTCATCTTCCCGCCGATCTGCAGACTACGGTTAAGCAGGTGCGGGACCAGGGCAGAGCAGTGGCCAAACAGCAGCTCCAGACTGCTTTGGATGTGGGGACTCATGTGCCAGATCGGTGGGCGAGTGGCTATCTCGGTCGTGCTTGGCTGAGGATATCCACCCTTTACTGGATACCCAGCACAAGTTGGCGGATGTTCCCTTTGGGACTGACCTCTTGACCCTGGGGTGGAAGGTCACCTGCAGAGGATCGAGAAGTCCAATGCCACCTTGGACTCGGTCTCTTCCGCTCAGAAGGACAAGCGCAAAACCACAGCCTAAGCCCTTTCGTCCTTCTGTGCCCCGTAGCGCCCGGCCCAGCAAATCGCCAGGCCAGCAGGCTCGACCTTGGCATCCCAAACCCAAGCCGCGGCTTCCTCTAACAGGAGGCAGGGAGAAAGGGCCCAGGAGGTCCCTCGGCGGTCCCTCCTCAAGCCTGCCCAGTGACAGGCTGAGGGTCGCCCCATCCCGTCACCTTACCCCTAGGTCCCCGTGGGGAGCGGCCCGCACTTCCGTTCCGCCTGGTCCGCTGTTACCACGGACAGGTGGGTCTTGGAGGTGGTGGGAAGAGGCCTGCCTCTGGAATTCGACAGGCACCACCCTTCAGAGCCGTCGCCCCTCGGGGCTTAGGATCCCAGCCTCACTGGCCTCGCCGAGCCGACATCACTCTCCTCCTCCAGAAGGAGGTGGTAAGAGGTGGTGGACCCTCCTTCAGACCCAGGGTTTGTGTCCAGGTACTTCCTGGTTCCGAAGCGGACGGGGCTGGCGCCCATTCTCGACCTACACGACCTAAACAAGTTCCTAAGGTCTCGAACCTTCAGGATGGTCACTCTGGCTCAGATAATACCATCCTTGGGCATTGGCGTGTGGTTCTGCTCTCTGGACTTGCAGGGACGCGTTTTTCACGTCCCTATCCGTCCGTCTCACCAGAGATTCCTTCGCTTCGGCGGAAGGATCTCTCTTGAGTTCCAAGCCATGCCCTTCGGCTTGTCTCCAGCTCCCAGGGTCTTCACCAAATGCATGGCAGTGGTGACAGCATTCCCTGCGGCGCCGAGGGTCGGGTGTACCCTACCTGGACGACTGGCTGATAGCAGCTCCCTCCAGGAAGGAGGCGGAGTGGTCAGAGATCTGGCCCTCCAGGTCTGCTCTCAACTGGGCCTCCTTGTCAACGAGGCCAAGTCGGACTCGAGCGAAGCAGGTGATTTTATTCATCGGGCGCAGCTCGACTCTCTTGAGCCAGGCGGCTCCCGCGGACAGGGCCGAGGTTCTTTCCTCCTTGCCCGATCATTTCTGGTTGGGCAATGCCCCTGCCGGGACTTCCTCGCCTCCTGGGTCTCATGGCGGCCTGTACCAGCGTGGTCCGTTGGGCCGCTGGAACATCGTCCCTTCAGTGGGGACTGGCCAGCCAGTGGTCTGGCTGCAGATCCTTGGACCAGCTTGTATGTCGGTGACACAGGGGATGTGGAATCTCTCCAGTGGTGGACCGTTCCAGATCAATTGCAGGAGGGCATCCCGTTCGTCCGCCCGAGCAGCGGTCTCTCTGTCGACCGATGCCTCTCTGATGGGTTGGGGTGCCCATCTGGGGAACACGGGCTCATGGCCTCTGGTCCCCTGGAGTCCGATGCCACATCAACCTGCTGGAGCTCAGGCGGTCCGCCTAGCTCTCACCGCCTTTGCTCCGTTCCTCCGGGGTCAAGTGGTCCGAGTCAGACGGACAATACCACGACCATGTACTATCTAAACCGCCAGGGCGGGGCCGCGCTCCATGCTTCTATGCAGGAAGCTCTCCGCATTTGGTCACTCGTGCGCAGCCTGGGGCGGATCTCCTAGCCATTCACGTGGCAGGAGCCTCCAACACCCTGGCCGATGCCCTGAGCCGGATAGGGGCTGCATCCCACGAGTGGTCTCTCCTGCGGAGGTAGTACAGCATCTGTTCTCCCTTTGGGGCACACCTCAGGTGGACCTGTTTGCCTCCACGGAGGCAGCGAGCTGAGTCTGTTCCATGCCGCCCCCTCAGCGAGGGCTCGCTGCAGGGATGCCTTCTCGAGGCAATGGACCCGGCTCTTTTACGCCTTTCCCCCATTTCCCTTGATCCACAAGGTGCTTCTCAAGGCGAGGAGGGACAAGGCGCAGGTGATTCTGATAGCCCCAGACTGGCCTCGCCAGTTCTGGTACCCAGATCTCCTCAGTCTCAGCTCCAGGACTCGCGGCAGCTTCCAGCTCGCCCGGACCTGCTCTCAGTCAATCAGGGAAGGTGTTCCATCCGGACCTTCAATCCCTGCACCTGGCGCCTGGTTCCTGGCGGCTAGAGTTCCAGGCTTTGGGTCTTTCCGGCGAGGTCCTCAATGTAGTTGAGGCGTCCGTAAGGAGTCGACCAGAAAATGCTATGCCTTCAAATGGAAAAGGTTTTCCATTTGGTGTCAGCCAAGGCTTGGACCCTTCCTCCTGTTCCTTGGCAAGCATCTTGGACTATTTATGGTCCCTTTCTAGTCAAGGGCTTGGGTCGGCGACCCTAAGGGTGCACCTGGCAGCCATCTCTGCTTACGGGGGCGGGCCGGGGAAGCAGTCAGTGGCGCAGGAGAAGGTGGTTCTGGCTTTTTCAAGGCCTTGATCACATTCCCCTCCAGTGCGGGAACCCCACCTCCGTGGGATCTACTGCTGGTACTGGCAAAGCTCATGGGCAAGCCATTGAACCTATGCACAGGTGTGCTCTCTCACTGTCGTGGAAGACCGCCTTCTTGGTGGCTATCACGTCAGCCAGAAGGATGGGAGAGCTCAGGCGCTTTCCATCGAGGTCTCCTTACCTGGTCTTCCACAGGGACAAGGTTGTCCTGCGCCCCACCGAGAATTCCTTCCGAAGGTGGTGGCCGGAGTTTCACCGTAACCAGGTGTTGACTCTCCGGTGTTCTACCCCAATCACACCTCGAGGCCGAATATAGGCTCCATACTGGATCTCAGAAGGGCGCCGCTGACTTAAGGCGAGCGCACGGCTGAAATTGGGAGAGGTTCGCCAGCTGTTTGTCACCTACGCTGAAGCCGCATCTGGCAGACCTGCAGCCAAGCGGACGATAAGCAGGTGGGTAACCTCCTGCATAGATCTCTGCTATAAGTTAGCGGGACATGGAGCCTCCCAGAGGATAAGAGCTCATTCTACCCGCCATACTGCTGCAGGTGGCTGCTTCCAGGGGCGTCCCTATCCAGGAAATCTGCAGGGCTGCTACCTGGAAGTCAGCAAACACCTTCATTACCCACTACCACATCGACCTTGAGTCACGCCGGGATGCTGGTTTTGGGGCCTCGTTCTCAGTCTCTCTTTCCCAAGTAAGTATATGAGGGGTGTGCGTCTTGCCTCCCTCCTCCCGGAGAACTGCTAGGAGTCTGCCAATGAGTGTGGATGAACAACATATCCATGTCCCTAGAAATACAGGTTACTCACCTGTAACAGGAGTTCTAGAAGATAGTATATGTTGTTCATCCTACGACCCTGACTCCCGGCTTCGGCCAGCACAACCCTGAGCTTCCAGCCGAGACGAATCTAGCGTCATGTGGGAGGCGAGCCGAGAGTTATACCACCGGGTGGGTGGGAGGAGCAAGCTTGAAGACCTTCCGGCAAGATTTAAAGCGGCAAGGATACTGCCAATGAGTGTGGATGAACAACATATACCATTCCTAGAACTCCTGTTACAGGTGAGTAACCTGTATTTTCTATCCCCTTGGCTCCTATTAACGCAGACAGGTCCGTTCCCCCCCCCCACTGACTCAGTAGTCATTAATGCGGCTCATGACAGGTATGCCAGACCAAAGCATTTGAGTGTGCAGCCTCCAGCTAAGGAATGACGGAAATTTGATGTGATGGGGAAGAGGGTTTATTCTTCTTCCATGATGACTCTCGGGATTCTGAAAATGTGGGTCATCTTCTGAAATATCAAGAAGAAAACTTGAAGGCCACAGAGTCCTTTGTTCAATCTCTTCCAGAGGATGCCCCTAAGGAAGACCTTACTGCCAAATTGTCCACTGTCTCGGCAGCCTGCTGAGAGCCACTTATGATGCTGTAGACTCCACAACTCAGGCCTCATCAGCTGGTGTCTGTCTTTGAAGACATTCATGGCTTTGGGTCTTCGGGATTGCCCCGGACATCCAACAATCCATACTTAATGCACCCTTTAAAGGTGACAGGCTTTTTGGACAGCAAACCCAGAATATCCTGACCTCACTACAGAACTCTGGTCCTACCTTGCACCCTGTTCTTACTTCATACCGTACCCCTTCCAAACTTTATTGCAGGGGGAATTTTGGCAGATCTGCAAATAGAGGGCAGGGAGCTCCCAAAGGGCAACCCAGTAATGAAAGAAAAGCCCAGATCTCCTGACCGGTTCCCCATACTAACCCTAAGGCAACTTGCTGTGTCTATGCTGCTGCCCAGCAGGGACAACCCTCTGCCTGAGGGCGCCCCCCATGCCAGTGGGATTAGAGGCCTGTCCCACAGTGGTAGGAGGGGCTGGTTTTCCTTGCATCTTCATGGTTGTCAAGCGATAACCTCAGATGCATGGGTCCTTCAACTGATTCACTCAGGTCATACCATGGATTTTTGTTTTTGTCCCCGGCACCTCCAATCCCTGAGGGGAGCTCAGCCCCTGCCTGTTCACCTCCCCCCCCCCCCCATGCCCAGGCTTCCCCCCTCCGCCACGGTCCATGGTAATGTGCCGTGACCCCAAGGGTGGAGCCACAGGAGTGGGGTTCCACCCAGCAGACACTATTGGCAGCGGGGCGGTGGCGGAGCAGGGCTTCACACTCGGGGCCGAGATTTTGTGTGCGGCTGTACCTGGTGGTGGGGACATGCACTGATGACCCGTGTCTGCCCCGTGCGCGCCCCCCCCACAGGTTACAGCGCTGGCACAATGGATTTCCTTCACCCTCTGCCAGGGGTCCGTGATGTGCCGCACACACTACCCTTCTCTCCTCCTCACTCCGAGAAGGAGAGCAGTCCGTGAGGATGCTCAATCCTTCTCCCCGCGGCAGGCCCTCTAATGTCCCGAGTCCGTTTCTGAACCCGGGTCGTCTGCATCAGTGACGGATGCACTGCCTCTGTGCTGGCCCATCATACCCTGGATTTAATAAAGGTTTCTCCCAATATGCCCCAAAGGGCCTCTCATTAACCCCCCCCCCCGTGACCAGGAATCAGTATTAATGGCAGAAATCCAAGCCCTTCTGTCCAAAAATGCAATAGAACCTGTTCCCCCTCCCCAAAGGGGCTAGGGCTTCTATTCCCCTTTTTTTCCTGGTCCCAAAGTGGACAAGGGATTTATGTCCTATTCTGGATCTCAAGACTCCTCAATCTCTATGTAGAATGCAAAAAGTTCAGGATGATAACACATCCAACTTTCCCACCTCTTCTGAACAAAGAAGGCTGACTATGTTCTCTGGACATTAAGAATGCCTGTCTTCATATCCTGATGCACCCTGCTCACAGGTGGTTCCTCCATTTGTTTTCTGGGTCATCACCATCAGTTCAGAGTTTGTCCTCTGCACCCCTGGTCTTCATGAAGTGTCTTGCAGTAGTGGCAACAGCTCTACGCATGGAAGGCCTATACATCTTTCCATACCTGGACGATTGACTTCTCAAAGCTCATTCCAGTCCTTAATTGGTGGAAACATTATCCTGCACACTTCAGAAGTTTTCCTCTGTGGGGATGATGGTCAGCATTCCAAAATCCAAGATGGATCACACCCAGTGTCTCCAGTACATTGGAGCAGTCCTGAATACCTCCAAGGGAAAGGCATGTCTCCCCAGAGACCTAGCAGATAAACTCAACACCATGGCATCTCAACTGATCGACATTTGGTATGTCTCAGCTCTGGACTACCTCTGCCTCTTGGGTCATATGCCATTTCCATGGTCCCTCATGCTTGCTTACACATGAGGATCCTCCAGCGGACACTGAGGGCCCAGTGGGACCAGAGAGAAAGCAGTTTTGAAAGTCCAGTTCTCATGTCCTCCCCAGTTCTCCAGGAACTACAGTGGTGGATGTCCCTAGACAACCTTATATGCGGCATCCCCTTCCAGTCCTCCATCCCTTGTCTTATTCTAACAACCAGTGCCTCCTCCCTCAGGTGGAGTGCCTCCCAGGGGACTTGGACAATCGAAGAAGCATGCCTCCACATCAACATCCTAGAGGTGAGAGAGGTCCAGTATAACTTACAGGCTTTCAAGACCCTCCATCTTCTGGAATGTCTGCAAGTCCAGTCAGACAGCTCCACGGTAGTTCACTATATGAACAAACAAGGAGGAACTCATTCCTATCCCCTATGCAGGGAATCAATGTGAATATGGTGTTGGGCAATTCAAAAAGGAATTCACCTCCTTGAAGGACATGTCCCGGGGTAACCAGTACTCTAGCAGATGCTCTGTGCAGCTCCACATCTAGAAAAAACAAATGGGAAATCCTCCAGGAAGTTCTGGAAGACGTCTTCCTGCATTGGAGCCACCCAAAGTTGGATCTGTTCGCCTCTCAAAATGCAAAACTGCCTCACTATTGCTCGTTTGAGCCAGGTCCTGGAACTTTATGGCTGGACGTATTCTTGCGTTCCTGGACAGGAAGATTTCTTTATGCCTTCCCCTCCTTCCCTCTCATACAGAGGGGTCCTGGAACTTTATGGCTGGACATGTTCTTGCATTCCTGGACAGGAAGAAAAAATTACTCACCGTAATAATATTACTTCTTCTAGGGGATTGTTCAACATTATTGACAGGTGCAGTATGCCAGCTGGGTTTAGCTGCCCCAGAGAGGAGGTGACAATGCAAATGAGGGAGGCATTGGCCAGTCAGAACACAGTTAGAGTAGAGTGCTGCCTACAGTCAGCCTGAGGAACCTCAGAACTAATTTCGGAGCTGAAAAAAGCAAGACGGTGCCCAATAGGGCAAAACACTGTTATTAATAAACATCCCATCCAGTGTAAATCACAATTGTGAAAAAGACTTTGAATCTAACAAATGAATATCTGATAGCAAATTTGCCTAAACCCCGAGACAGAACCTTCTGAAAAGGTTTCTAGGGGAGGATGGGCGGGAATGTCAATAATTTTGAAGAATCCCCTGGAAGAAGTAATATTACTACGGTGAGTAATTTTTTCTTCTCACCCCAGGAATTCTTCAGCATGTATTGACAGGTGCAGACCTCGAAGCAGTGTGGTTGGGAGGAGGGCACAGAAACCTATTTGAGAAGAGGCTCTGAAGCGCCATCCTGCCAAATTTGGCATCCTATCGGACTACACATCTAAGCAAGAATGGTTCGCGAATGTGAGAACCAAATTTAAATTAACTGCTCTGCATACTTCTAGTAAAGATATATCCATGGACGCTGCCGAAAAGGCAGCTGTTCTCTAAGAGATGGGCACTAAGCCCGAGAGAGGCTGATCGTCAGCCTTGCTGTAACAGAACTGAAATACAGGAAAAACAGTCCTGTGGGAAAAATACTCTTGATCACCGGTTTCTCTTTCTCTGTGAAAATGCAGGAGAGGAAGAAAAAATAATGACAGTACCTGAACTGTTAGGACTGCCGGCAGAACTATTTTATGTCCAGTCTGAGCAGCTTGAGCTCACCTAGGCAGGACTTGATAGAGGAACATACAGGCAAAGAAAATGATTGTTTGAGGAGGAAATAATAGAACACTTTGAGAAGGAATTTCCTATCCGTCCAGAGGACTAAGTTGTCCCTAAGCAGACTGAGAGGATAAGGCCTGTATGAAGGAATTGAGACTCTGATATAGAGAAGGGATGTCTTCGATGTTACTTACTTTAGGTCAGCATCGCCAAGGTTCAAAGAGACTCCCTGAACTTGGCTATGCAGAGGTTTGAGTTTCATGGGAAAAAAACCCGCTACCTTAAAGGGGCTGGAAATGAGGTGGCACCTTGCAGAAACTCCTTGCAATGGACAGAGAAATGACAAATGTCTCTTCCCTGATGGAAAAGAGGGAATAGTAAACGCAAGGAGTACTCCTAAGAATGAGGCCTAAAGGCCTACTATAATTACAAAAGAAAACCTTATGTTTATACAGGAAACAAGACACTAGGGCCAATACTAGTTCTGTTTACCAGACAGAACTGTCTAGATATGAACTAAATAATCCAGCAAGGAGAGGAAAAAGGATTGAAAAATAATCCAAGCTGTTGACGTTGTACCAGGGAAAAGAACCGCCTCCACTAAGAAGCAAAGTTTTTCCTAGTGCTAAATTTCTTGACTGTTCGTAGACTTTGCAAGCCCTGTTAGTATACAGGGACTCTGGGATTCTAGCCTCTCAAGAACCAGGATCTGAGGAGGAGAGATTGGAAGTTGAAAAAAACACTAGTCCTGTCTAAGAGAGGCAGGAGCTAGAAGAAACGATAGCCTGAAAGGTTGCTTGGCTGAAAAAGATAAAACACCAGGACTGTTCCGCCCCATCCAGGGCCACCAAGAACGTGGTGACTGGATGATACCTTAGCTAGAAAAGTACTAGCAATCAGGGGAAAAAGAAAAAAATATGTATAAATATATATTTATTTATTAGAGAAAACGTCCCCGACCAGTCTAAAATAAATTCTGTTGGAAGGACCCCAGAGCGGGGCCTGCAACAGGAAGTGGAAAAGTAGAGGTTCAGACTGGAGGCAAAAATTCAGGTATGGACCTGCCATAACCTCCTGAATGATGTGGCTAGGACTCATGTGTTGAGGGTCTACTTGCGGTGGCCCTGACTAATACATCTTAGAAAAACTGTCAAAGTGTTGTCCTTGCCCGAGAGATGGATGAGAGACTAAGGCACATCCAAAGAAGTAGGCTAGAGATAAAACTCGTAGCTATTGAGGAGAGTTAGAAGGCCTTGCCTTACAATTCGTTGGTGTAATACCAGGCAGGTGTATCGACTGTTCTCATCTGAACTAACTGACCTCTTTGGTCAAAAAAGTGAAGGCCTGAAGGAAGAAATCTGAGATTCCAGATACTGATGTGGAGGAAGGAATCTCTCAGCGTCCAGGCTCCACTGAGGTAACCCCCAAAGGGAGGCACCCCGGCCTTGAAAGAAACCTCTGTAACCGAAGTTTTTTGGGGGAAGAAGTCTGAGATTCAGTGATTCCTACCACCTTGTAGAAAAGTTCAAGCTTTACGAAGGAATCACTTATTCGGGAGACGTCCTAGAGGTCTGACCTCTGGGACTCCAATGACCAAATTATGAACTGTATACAGGGAAAGGAGCTTTCCCCTGCCAATAGTTGAGCATTGCCCCCTAAGACTTGCCACATTTTGGCCAGCTAGGGGACTTTTCCTAGTAGGTGAAAAACCCCAAGACCTAAGGAAAAACATGTCGGACTTAGGCTTGAGATACAGACTACAGTAGAGTTGGCTAAGAGTAGCCAAGCCTCTGCGGAGGGCAACCAGAGATTCCCTGTCTTCTAGAGTAAATCGCCCACCTAACCAGATACCTGGTGATACAACCTGTTCAAACAACATGAAGTCTTGCTATATTATAGACATTAGCAGTTTGATCCAGCTCTAGAACTGCCCCGGAGTGAAATGGTTAAAACCATTCCAAAATAGAATTTTGGCACGAGAGCAGCTCTATCTGTGTCATTTCAAACTTGAACTGTCAGATTCTTTACTCCGCCTCAGTGAACAGTCGCTCTTTTTACCCAGTATCTGTGAACGCTTTTTGGAGGCAGTCTAAATAGGAAGGGTTAAAAATTACCCAAGAAAAAAGGTAACTAGAGAGAAAAGATTACCAGGAGTGGATCTGAGCACTCCTACCTCTTCCTCCGGAAAAAAACTGACATTTGGGAGAAATCCAAATGTGTTGGCATAGGGGAAAACAAGGTTAAAGGGAAAATAAACCTTACCCGAAGCTCCCTTACTCAATCTTCTGGGAAAAGGAAAGCTTTCCTTTCAACTGAGTTACTCAAGAAGGTTAAACTCATACCTTTGTGCATGTCAGCTTCAGTTTGAACTCCAAACCAGGAGATGCTTCCATGAGGGCAAACCAAAGTTTGGACCGAGGCATAAACAAAAGGGCTGGATCTTCTCAAACAGGCAGTAGCCTGGGGGAAGAAATCTGCGCCAGGACTCTAGAAGCTGTATTGTTAATGACTTAAGGTTATAAGAGCATTATCCCTCTATCAGCCTCTTGGCTATTTAAAAAAAAAACTACCTCTGCATAGTGCCCCAAAGATGTAGCACTAAACCAAGGAGAGAATACATCAAAACTGTTAATAGATGTAAAGATAAACATTTTTGTTTTACTCATGATACCTCATTGTCTAGAGTCTGTCTCTGGAGTGAGAGCAGACAGTGGCACAAGAGCTTGGTAGCAGGCCGCTGCTTGCCCTAACTCTCTTTGATCTGGAAGTGTACAGAGAAAACAGCAAAACACTTACCGAGCTGATATTTCCTCTGAATGCTTCTTTCCACCCCAAAATAATAGGAGGGGTTTCCAGAACCTACCTGTAAGTCTCTTCAGAGAGTTGTCAGTTTCTTTTGAGGAGTGCAACCCATCAGATCTACGAAGTCGTCATCCTCCATCTCTTGATAGGTGTCGTCCTGTAGGAGAGGCCAGGGAGTCCACCAGTTGAATATAGATATGTGAGACAGAAAGAGACCTCAGCGTTACCAGTATCAGAATCAACCCCAGGGTGACTGACTGTAGTTAGTGGGTACCGAGAGGAGTTCAATATAGAAATCCTCTCCGAATTTTAATAATAAAAAATAACAATAATATCTTTGGGTGTAAGGATTAACATGGAGAGGATTGCATGGACCCAAAGTGACCAAGAACACGCCCAGAAATGTAAAGTATGGAATAAATGCCAAGCTCTCAAAAATTTAGTTGCAGAGGGCGTAACTTTGTCAGCCACTGATGTCTCCCTAAATCCTTCAGGAGGGAGGGTCAGAGGAAATAATCTCCTTCTAGAGCTTTTATGCAGGGGTAGAAGACACCCTGCTAATTTCATTTTACAGGCTTGGACAGAATAAATACTACTACTGAACCAGACTTATTATAATAAAAGTCCCAAAGGGACTTACTATTTTTGTGTTAACTTAAGGTACCCTCCTCAGCGCTTTTAGAGGCGGTAGACTAAGAGGCCATGATAAAGGAATTAGGCCAAACTAACCAAATCAAAATGACCTTACAAGAGATTTTCTTTTCTTTTCATAAAAGTGGAAAAGAACAGAAAACACCTCCACACCTCTTGTCAACAAAGCCCACTGCATGGTAAAATCAAGGGTCTCTCCCCAGAAAATGAGGGGCTTACTCTTCAAATATCAAAGTTTAAACAGAAAGAGAGAAAAAAGGGTTCCAGAAAGTCGCACAGGTGCGCAACGGAAAATAGCACACAAGCGTGAAAAATAAATAATTTTTTTTAGCGCAAAGGCAGTAAAAACACAGAATAAAACGCAAACTGTAATTTTAAGTAAAAACACAACAAATCGTGCATGCAGTAGCTTTTTACCTCCGAAAAAAACACTGATGTGAAAAAATACAAATACCTCAACTGTGCAGAACTCAGCGCAGTTATGGTAAACATATATAAAATTAAGAAAATATACAAAATATCTTGAAAGCAGCACTCAGAATGAAACAAAATGGCACAGGAAGATCTCTGAAGAGGAGAGCTCCGTGGCAGTGTTGCCAGTTCAGCGGAGAAAAAGTTCTGAGGTCCCTCAGGCTGACTGCAGGTAGCACTCTACTCTAACTGCATTCTGATTGGCTAATGCCTCCCTCATTTGCATTGTGTCCTCCTCTCTGGGGCAGCTGAGCCCAGCTGGCATACTGCACCTGTCAGTACACGTTGAAGAATTTCTGGGGCTGAGAAGATTTATTTACGCCTTCCCCTCCTTCCCTCTCATACAGTGGGTTCTACTCAGACTTATCAGGAACAAGGCTACCATGATCCCCCTCATGCCTCTGTGGCCGAGACAGGTCTAGTTCCCATTGTTACTACAACTGACTGTCCAGGACCCTCTAGCTCTTCCCATTTGCCTGGCTGTTCTGTCTCAAGCAGGGGGCTACCTCCTTTATCCCGACCTTCTCTCCCTGCATCTGCATGCCTGGCTCCTGAGTACGGAGTCCTCTCTAGATTTCAGGTCTCCCCGCAACTTGCAGAGGTCCTCTGGGCTGCCTGTAAGCTGTCTACCCAATCTTTATGCTATGTGAATTGGAAACGGTTTTCCTTGTGGGCTGCAAATCGGAATTTGGACCCCTACACTTGTCCTCCACAGCACATTCTGGACTATTTGCTCTCCCTGTCTAACACGGGTCTCAAATATTCCTCTGTGAAAGTCCATCTGTCAGCTGTTTCCACTTTTTATTTGCCTCTGGATGACAAACCATTGTCTCAACTTCAAGTTATGAGGACCTTCCTAAAGTGGAGTCTTCATCTCAACCCCTTCCCCATTCAGGACCAGTCCCTTCTTGGGACTTGAATTTTGTGCTTGAAAAACCGACATTAAATCCTTTTGAGCCTGCAGCCGCCTGTGAGCTGCAATATCTGTTTTGGAAAACTCTTTTTTAGTTGCCGTTACGTCAGGTCGAAATATTTCACAGTTACATGCACCTGAATTTCCACAAGGATAGGGTCTCTTTACGTACCAACCCTAAATTTCTCCCAAAAGTGGTATCTGAATTTACTTTGAATCAAATCATAGTTACCTGTGTATTTTGCAGAGCCTGCTAATACAGGAGAATCCCTGCTCCACACATTAGATGTGCATAGTATCTTACGATATCTTCTTCGCACCAAGAATTTACATTAATCAGAGCAACTTTTTGTTTCCTTCTCCCATGGTAAAGAGGGTGTTCCTGTTGTCAAGCAGTACTTGTCCCCTTGGTTGGCCAACTGCATCATTGTTTGTTATAACAAGTACAATAAGCCACTTCCTGGGGTGATAAAACCTCAATCCACAAGGGGTATGACTGCCTCAATGGGATTCTTTAGAGATGTTTCAGCAACTGAAATTTGTGAAGCTGCTACCTGGTCTACGGTACATACCTTTACTAAGCATTACAGTCTGGATATTGCCTCGAAAAAGCGAACCAACTTTGGATGGGCCTTTCTCCAAGGCCTATTGTCCTAAGTCAGTATTTTTGTTCCTCCTCCCCGATGCATCCCAGCTTCTGGGGACTAATTCCTACCTGTTATGGCCTGCTGCAAGAGATTTCCTCGAAGAAGATAGTACAGTTGTGTAAAATCTTACCGTAACAGTAGATCTTTGAGAGAATCTCTTGCAGCAGGTCATACTGCCCCTCCCCTCCATCCCCTTTGCTTCCTGCTTCAGGTCTGTGACACGCTGCCATTCTCCATAGAAAATTGGGCTACTCCCTTTTCCTCCTTGGTTCCCCTCGGAGGTCGGCTAGATCATATTTTCATTTCGGTTGCGATGGAAAAGAACCGAGGAGCTTCTGCAACCTCCCCTTTTATATAAGCCAGGACAGAACACGTGGTGCCTTCGGGGGCGGTCCCAGGTCGACTGCTGAAAAACCGTCCGGAGGAAATGACACCTGTGGCTGGACATTCCTATATGTAATGACCTGCTGCAAGAGAGTCTCTCAAAGATCTACTGTCACAGTAAGTTTTTTGCATAACTACTTTCTGATGACGTCACACTTAAGTGCATTACCAGTATTCCTGGCGTTTAAATGTTTTAAAATGTGTATTTTTGTTATGTACAGTATAAATAAATATACTAAAAATAGCCTAATAAAGGGTCCAAACGTGTCCCATTTGTAAGGCGCATGACCTTCACAACTCTGAGCAGTTGATTTTCTTCTCAGTTATGGGTTATTTTTCTTGTCGTATATGAAGGCTGTGATTGCTTGCAAGTATGAAGGAGTTGAGTGAGTTTGTGTGTGTGCGCGTGCAGCAGTCTCTCTTTTACCCACAGGGCATCGTTACATTTAAGATAAAATTGGCTTGTTATGGAGTTGTTGCATAAAACACATTAATAGTAGGTGCATGACTTTTTTAGGGTATAGGAGTGCATTTGTTTTGCATGCATGTTTTTCTGCAGTAAAAGTGATACTAAAATGGTTATCTTGGACAGATTCCGAATTTGTTAGCGTTGAAGTATCTGCCAAATGTAATATTTGCTGGTGTCGATAACCCAGAAGACCTGGTCGAGCACACTTATCAGGAGCTCTTTGGATCAGGAGGTTTTGTCATCTCTGATGGAACTGTAGTGGAAGATTTAACTCTAGGTAGGTTTTTAAATATTTATTTCAGCTTTTTATTTTGTGCCCCTTTATTCCCTCAGTCCCCTTTGTATGTGCATCAGCCAACAGAATGTCTTTCTTCAGGGTCCTTACAATCTCAAACTACACTTCTACTGGAGAAAATAAACCGCAGTCTTGGAGTCAGTCTCCTAAATAGTTCGGATTTTTTATGCTTTTACATTTTTAAAAGGTAAAATGTTTTAGTCATACATACATAAAAGAAAACATCAAAAGCAAGAATATATACATACCAACTATATGTGGACAAATGCAGTAAATTACAAATAGAATAAAAGATAGGGGCCTGTGTATTACAAGGCTGTAATACCATTGAGAGGTTCCAGCAAACCTCAACCTGGTTTTATAGATGAGTAATCACAGTCCCCTATCTTTTATTTTTTTGTAATACATGCATCCAAGGAGTTGCAGTGTGCTGCAGTGCTGAAATGTGTCTGCCAGTGGAGCCGCCTTTTTTTTTTTTTCTTTTTTTTTTTTTTGTGGTTGTCAGGCCATTTCTATGGATGCCACAACATCCACACACCTATGAACCTTTAACCGTGTGTTCTAATTGGTTTTTACTGTGTGTTTTTGAATAATTATCTAGGGAAAATGGCAGTATGTTTATGCAAGAGTCTCAAGGAGCTCTGTAGAGAGTGAGCTGTCTGCTCGTTCAGAGGGCGGGAGTTGGAGTGAAGTGGTGATTTGAAGATTCATTCATTCATTCTCATTCAGTGATTGAAGAGCCAGTTCATAATTTTCTTGGTTTTAGGCGAGCAGTGAGTCAGCTTTTACTGTACTGTACAGGACAGTTACAGTGAGCCAGTTCCCACTTTGCACAAGACAGTTGTGCACTTGCACTCCTCTGTTTCTGCGATACTATCGTTCAGAGCTCCGAACAATAGTATTATGGGCTGTGAACATTAATATTACAGCGCAGAAACGATACTCATCACTTTTGTACTGTCGTATTATGGAGATTTTTTGGTATGCTTTTCTGTGGTATTATTTGAATGTATCCCTATATTACAATACAGTTCAGTCCGATTTTAGGAGAAGAAAATGGTAAAAGATTTACTAAAAGTCATACATATTTGTAATATCTTGCAAACAAAAACTGTAACAGCTGATTTCATTTGTTCAATTCCTCAGTGAATGGACCATGGTAACAGAATCCAGATATAGCCTAGATGAGATTTCTCCCAAAAACCTTTTTCCAGCTGAGGAATAAAGAGAACAAATAAGTAGAAAATGTTGCTGTCCAGTCCAGACACGTGACATTATAGGAATACCCAAGTACCTACCCATAGGTCTTGCAGTTGGGAGAACCCAAAATTAAAACTTTGTGTGAAAGACATCTAAGTTTGGGGATTTCAGAATATCCAAGTATTCCCAGTAATGAGATTTTTTTAAATGACCTTAAAATAAGTAGAGATTTTTGCCTAAGATCAACAAAATCTGATTATATTACAATATCTGTGTCTTTGTTTTTAGAAAATTAGTAATTTCTAAAACCAGGCATGAATACAGTTCGGTGTCCACACAATGGCATTCTTCTGGAGACAGCTGAGTCATCAGAATGTCTTTAAGTTAAGTTCCTCCCACCACCCGGGTAATATATCTTCCGGCTCTGCTCTATGACATCAGATCTTCCTTTCCACTGGAAGGGACAGATCTCCTACTTTATAGCTGTGCATACCTAGAAGGATTTATTGGTGTTTTAGTCCCTTATTTGGCGAACTTCAACTTTTCAGTCCATTTTTGAATTTAAAGCAGCCCCTGCGTCTTCTGACTTTGCTCCGCCACCATGATCAGTGAAAGAGAAGCAGAATCCGTTTTCAAATTCTGCACCTGTTGTAGGCAAAAGATGTCAACCACGGATCCACAGACCACACGCATTTACTGCCTAGTTGACCAGCACAATGTCGAGAATTGCAACAAGTGCCAGGTCATGATGCCAGCATGCATCAACAAACGTAAGGTCACATTGGCCTTGTGTAGGCCTGAGGACTGCAAATCAGCTTTGGCAGCCAGTGAGTTGTCTGCTTAACTTGCAGTCATGGAAGAAGAGGACATGGCTGCCGCAGTACCTCGTCTGTCTTGGCGCTGTTTAGGCTGGGGCCAGTGTTGTATGTTGTATGATCTTTCTTTGATGATTTCAGTGAAATGTGTATGGCCTTCCAGACCTTTGGGGAGAGCCCTTCTTTTTGCGGCAGAAAGCCAAAAAAAAAAGCATACAGTAACTGCCACAGGTCGTGGAACCAGGAATGATCATGCTGTTTCCCCTCCTGTCACTCCCCTGACTGCTCAACACTTTTTGAGCTTTCTCAGGCCGAGGATTTGGTCAAGGCTCTGAGGTATCCCCTTCAGGCCTTCTGACCTCGACTCCAGTTGAACAGGCGGTTTACAGACTTCTTGAACCAGTTGACCAGCTGTTGGAAGAGGTCAATGAGGAATCAGTCTCTCAGACCTCGGTGCTTCTTATCCTCACCCAGAAGGAAAATAACCGGTCAGAATTCCCATTTGAGTTGCCTTGGGAGATGCCTGTACTGATCATCATGCCTCCCAGGCTGATTTTGGTCTCCTTGTTTAAGCAGAAGGGTTACTGAGACTCTCCAGAGGACTCCCATTGACATCCATCCTTTGGCGAACAGTCAGTGCCGCTCACACTTTTGATCTTGTTTGACGGGGGGTGATGCCATAGACATTCCTCAGCCTAAGGTTTTGTACCTGCGGTTACAAGGACACGACTGTCATGCAGTTTGTGTTTACTGTTTGCACCTATCACACAGCATCAAGGTCTGCAGGATCTGCCAGGGATTCCATCAGGTGATGCTGAAAGAAGGCTTTAGAAACCTTCACCACCATTAAGGTCTTGGAACTGAAGCCAAGGCTGAAGGCTCCAAGTTGGCTTCTTCCTCTTGTTCGACCACCTCCAGGAAGGGAGCACCCTAGCATTTGGCGACACTGTCAAGCAGTGGTCATTGTGGACTAAGGACAAAGACAAGGATAAGTCATCCTGGAAGTATTCTTCTTCTAGCCATCACCACAATCATAAGGGTGAATCTCATGCTTCACCAGTGAGGTTGATGTCTCCATTGAAGGATGGTAAGTCCTCGTCATTATCCACTCTTGCAGTTATGACTACAGCCTCCCCAACAGTTGATGTGACACCAAGGTCAGGGTCTGACTCTTGCGCTGCTGTACCTATTATGGACAGTTTGTAGCCTCCATCTTTGGGTTCTACCCCTTTGACGTTGGTTATCCTGGGTCCATAGCCTTTACAGCATGCCGTTGACTCCCAGGTTGTGCTGGCTTTGTTCTCTGAACTGTTTCAGTGCCTGTTACCATCATCCCCCCAACGATATTGACTGTCCCATCAACTGTGCCTTCCTCATTGGCACTGTCATCGTCAACAGGATACAAAAGTGGTCCTATAATTCCTCTGTCACAGTCACTGCCTCCATCGCCAGCCTCATCGATTGCTCCCATCATGGTTCCAGACTGAAAGCTGGAATACAGTTCTGATCTCCTTAATATAGTGTAGGATTTGGAGAGTGATGAAAGGGACAGTGATCCCTATGAGGGGAGTTTGCCTTCCATCTCTACCCTCTCCTCATCCAGAGAACTCTATGGTGTATACCTCAAACTCTCCTCCTGAGGAGTCCCCTTTTCAGGCTATGCACCAACAAATCCAGAATGTCATGGGATTTGAAGCTAAAGAGGAAGACTACGCTAAGAAAAATTTAATGGAGTTTTTGGAGGTTCCCAGTGCTCCCTCCATTGTGATTTCTCCTGTACATCCTTGGCATAGGCCTAATACCTTTTCTGCAGTACCTAGAAAGTCTAATAAGCAATACCCTGGTCTGTCTCTCTTAAGCCTTATGGTTCCCAGCCTGAAACGGATTCTGTGGTTATCATGGCCACTAAAGACTGCTCTAGAGCTCATAGGCACATGAGCACTTTGCCTCTTGGCAAAGAATTTAGGAGGCTGGATGTTATGGGCAGAAGAACATATACCTCTGAATCCTTAGCCATAAGAATTCCAAACTACCTGACATACATGATTAAATATCAGAATGGCCTGTGGAAATCCGCTGTGTCTACCATTCAGGCTGCCTGATGATCCTACCAAACCTTAAAGCTACCTCAGCTAGTGTGGGTGCTGGAAGGCATTAGTTAGCTTCTGCATAGGATGCTTCTTCCAGGGCTGCTGTCTCCAGCTTATGCCTTCCGGAGATGCTTCTGTCTTTGTGTGACTGGTTTTGCCACTGATATGCAACAAGTTGTGCTAAATGCCCCTTTTAAAGGCACCAGGCTGTTTGTGAGTAATGATGATGAAAATGCTCTTTGTGAGCTTCAATCCTCCAGAATGACTTTAAAGTCACTCGGATCTCTGACCCCTTTTCTGCAAATCTGCTGCCTGTGGTGGCCCTGCCTCCCATCAGCAGCCCATGTGCACAAAACCATGGTGGTTGTCCCTTCCCAGATCCCCTCACCACAGTGCAGGGGCATTCAGAGGTATCAGCCACAACAGTGCCCACACCACCCGTTTCTTCTGACTCCTCACTTTGTCCCCCTCCACAGTTGCCCTCCAAGGGTGCAAGTGGGGAGGCCGGTCTCCCCTTCATCTGTCAGAGTAGACGGAGTTGATGCTGGACGAGTGAGTCCTGAACATACCTTCCGCCTTTTTGTAATTATCCTCCTGCCCACTTGTCTTTTCTGGTAAAAGAGGTTTAGTTGCTTATAGAGAAGTGGGCTGTCAAACCCATTCCTCCGCAAGAAAAGAAACAAAAGGTTCTATTCCAGATGCTTGCTGGTTCTCAAGTGGAAAGGAGATTTGTGTCCTGTACTGGACCTTGGAGACCTAAACCTGTTCATCGAACACAAGATCAGATGGTACATCTTCAGGCTTTTATCCCCCTGTTACAAAAGGGGGACTGGCTTTGTGCCCTGGACATGAATGCTGTATACCATAGTATCATAATTCGCAGGTCCCACAGATGGTAACTCCACTCCATGCTGGAGGGCAACCATTAACAGTTCTGAGTCTTGTTCCATATGCACATACTGCATTAGACACTTCGGGTACAATGGGATCTGCTGATGGATGAGTTGGAACAAATGGTGCTCATCACATTCCCTTTCTACCATGCTCTAGTATTGTGGATGGACCACCAGAACTAATTGAAGGACATTCCTTTCTTTTCTCCGACTCACATGCAGATCCTCACAATGGATGCCTTGGTGTCTGGCCGGGGTGTGACCATCTCAGTTTTGATCAGACCCAAGTGCATTGGACCAATCTGGAGTCAGCTTTCAATATCGATATCCTGGAGATGAGAGCTGTTCTGCTTGGTCTTCAAGCTTTCGAGGAGCACCTCAGCCCAAGTCCCTTGCTGATTCAGACAGAAAATGTCAGTTTTATGCACTACATAAACAAGCAAGGGGGTGCTCAGTCTTATCCCCTGCGCAAGGAAGTGATGTGTGGTACTGTGTGATGCATCACAGCCTTTAGTCGTCAAGCATGTTTCTCCCAGGTGTCCAAAGTGTCTTGGCAGGCAGGCTAAGCAGGTCTCAGCCTCTGATGCACAAATGGGAACCGTTGACTACAGTGGTATATGACCTTTTTGCAAGATGGCGTCTTCCAGAGTTGGACCTTTTTGCGTCCCACACAATGCAAAACTGCCGCATTTCTGATCACTTGCTCCAGGGCATCAAATTTTGGTGAGATGCATTGTCCCTCTCCTGGAAAGGGAGATCTTGCTTTGAGAGGGTTCCTGCAGTAGGTCTTCACATATAGGACTGGGTCCCCTGGCATCAGGTCAAAACAGCAAACTTATAGATAGCAATAATCAGCGGGGACCGCCTCCGACGTCTGGCGTCTTGACGTCAGCCTGGCTATAAAAGAGGTGGCCTCGCGCCCACTCTCCAGTTCTTTCCTGCAGTCGCCTCAGTAACGTTCGGCACGCGATAGAACAGCGATCAGACATCTGCCATTTTGTCGAAGTTTTCTTTGCCTCATAACATTTTTTCTCAAATTATTTCACTCTATTTGATGTCTTCTAGACAGAAGAAGTGCTCGAGGTGCGGCGCTCAAAACCCGCATGGGGATGACCGTTCCTGCTGCCTCCTCTGCCTTGGTTCCAAGCACAACTCCCAGGAGTGCTTCATCTGCCAAGCTTTCAACCAGGTGACCGGAACCAGGCGTCAGCGGACCTCGGGGCCCATCTCTGGCTGATGACTGGCATCCGATGGAAAAGGGCTCCAGGAACTGCAGGATAGATTAAATCGTCAGCAGGCTAAGAAAAGTAAAGAGAGAAGCACTGGGAGCGGGTTTGCCACACTTGAAGCCCTCGAAACTGTGAGTACTTCTGCCGGTGCCCTGTCTGCTTCTTTAGGCCGGATACATTCTCCCTCTCCTGCTGAGGTGAGCGGGCAGCCGGGGGTAGCCGCTCTAGAGGTTTCTATCTTGTCTACCTGCCTAGTCAATAAGACACCCCTCGACCCCATCGAAGGGCACATGGCTCCTGCCGATCAGACTAGCGGCGGTCTCCAGACTTCCACTAGCCCGGCTCGGTTGGATCAGCCAGACGACGATGACTCCGTCACCTGCCTGGATCCGTCAGGCTCAAGTTTGGCTCCTGACGTCGGACAGAGTGAGGAGCAGAGTGACCCTTTGTCCTCTAGGGTTTTACACCCCAGGGACTCGCCACCTGATCCGCTAATTTTCCTGCCAGCGAGATCAACTTCAGACCTACCGTCGGGGCTCCTTCCAGGGCTTCCCCCTCTCCAGGCCATCCGCCGTCCCCATACATTAGTCTGCCGCCGGCTAGGGATCTATTAATGGAGCCTCCTCCCTCGGGACCTTCGGGGGTCCATCCAGACCCTGCACCTCCCTGAGGTGCCATGGCACTTCCCCCGGCAGGACCAGATCTTCCGGGCAGGTTTCCGGGCTCAGACGCTGTTGGCCCACCGTCTACTCCACAGTATCCAACATCAGGCTATGTACCTCCAACGCTGGGACACCCGACGCCGGATACCCTGGGTACTCATACTATCCACAAACTGGTTATCACTACCCTTCTTGGCCTCAATACGTAGGTTATCCTATCTTCCAGCCTCCGCCAGCACCGGCGCCGGAAACAGCACCCAGCTGCTCTCAAAGCTCAGGCAGTCGGTGGAGGAACCTCCCCAGCCTAGGGCCCCCCTGCACCACCTCCTTCGGTCAGAGCCTCGGGTTCTCTTGCTGCGGGTACCACTGGTATGGAACCCTCCATTCCCAGTGGCTCCGAACCATCGGACACAGAATCTGACACCAATCCTTCGGATCCCAGATCTCCGATTGAGGTGCCTCCCAAGGAGTCACCTAAGTCTCCTCCAGAGGACCCATCTTTTGGAGACCTCTTGCACTCCATACAGGCAGCCAGAGGCTGGCCCACAAAAGAGGTGGATCCGCAATGCAAAAGGCTAGCGGAGCACCTGGATCTTGCTACATTGGATCCCATTTCCATACCCCCGTGGATGGGAACCTATGAGGACTTGGTGACCATAATATGGCAACAACCGTCCTCCATCCTGGTGGTCTCCAGGTAGGCAGACCGGATCTATTACCCCCGGAAGGGATTCAACACCTTAATTCCCATCCTAAGGCTGACTCCATGGTAATCACGGCCGCTCATGACCAGTCAGCCCAACTGAAACACCTGAGTTTCTCACCACCAGATAAGTCCTCTCGTCAGTTAGACCCGTTCGGGCGAAAAATCTGTTCTTCCTCCTGTGGCATTAGATCTCTCAACTATGTCTCGCACATGGTTTCTTTCCAAAAAGCTACTCTTTCAGAGCTGGAAAGGGATCCACTTGAGGTTCAGGATGGAAACCTTAGGAAGAAACTCCTGGATAAGGTCAGTATGGGAAAGTCCTCATGTTGTCACGTGCTCCAAGCAACGTATGACTCGGTGGATTCTGTGGCTAGAGCGGCAGCCACCGGGATCTGTCTTCGCCAGCTTTCCTGGTTTCGGATAGCTGGATTGGCACAGGATGTATGGACTTCCCTCTTGGGCCGCCCTTTTGAGGTTCCGTCCTCTTGTGCGATGCCAAGATATCATCACAGGACTGCAAGAGAGTGGACACCCTTTAAGAGACGTATGCTGTATGTACAAGACAGGTCAGAAAAAGCAGTCGCCGCCAAAGAAGGTGGAGCAAGAACCAGGCAAAGCGTCAGGGAAAAAGACGTGCCCCGGGCTCAGGAGCCCAAACCCCACAGGCTAAGTTCTCCAAACCAGCCTCGGGGGCTAAAGCTCCCCTCCCCTCAGCATCCTGACTCCTTTCCCCTTCTTCCGCTCCCTCCCTTACTTCAGGAGGAACCGGTCGGAGGGAGGTTTGGCCTCCACCTGGAAGGTTGGAGGCTTGTCACCGCAGAGTCTTGGGTGCTTCAGCTCATCCAGCGGGGTTACTCGATCGAGTTCCTCGAGATCCCATCCCCTCTACCTCCGGGACGGTCTTTCTGTCCATGGGATCAGGTCCCCCTTGTCTCGCAAGAGATTCGGGCTCTTCTTCTAAAGGAGGCTATAGAACCTGTCCTTCAAAACCAGATAGGAAGGGGATTTTACTCCCACTTCTTCCTAGTCCCAAAGAAAACTGGCGACCTGAGACTGATCCTGGACCACAGCATACTAAACATCTTCATCGAGTACAAGAAGTTTCGTATGTTGACCCTTGAGGGGCTCCTACCCCTGCTCCATCCCAACTCCTGGCTGTGCTCCCTGGATATGCAGGATGCCTACCTGCACATCCCTATCCTCCCCACCGCCGCTTCCTCCGTTTTGCTTTTATGGAGGATCACGTCCAGTTTTGGGCACTCCCTTTTGGTCTTTCCTTGGACCCCCGGGTTGTCTAACAGTGGTGGCGGTGTTCTTACGCTGCCATGGCATTTATGTCTTCCTGTACCTGGACAACTGGCTTCTCACAGCACCCTCTCCAACCAGCCTGAAAGAGTCTCTCTCTTTCACTCTGAACTTGTTCTCCCTTCTGGGGATCATGGTCAACTTCCCCAAGTCCCAGCTAGTACCATCTCAGCAACTCCAATTTATCGGAGCTGTACTAGATACAGTTCAGAGCAAGGCTTTTCTGCCATCAGATCTTGCCGAGACTTTGGTTGCTCAGGCCACTCTTATGGCCCAGGCTCGTCGGATCCCAGCACATGCTGTGCTCCGTCTTTTGGTACTGATGGCATCGGCCATTTCCACAGTTAACCTGGCCAGACTTCACATGAGGGTCACCCAATGGTCTTTCCGAGTCCAGTGGGATCAGAGGACGTATGACATGAACCAAAAAGTCATGATCTCCAGCAACCTTCAGAGAGATCTTCGCTGGTGGCAGGATCTCTCCAACCCTATCAAGGGGAACCCTTTTCCATTCCCCAGTTCCTGCCCAAATCCTTACCACGGATGCCTCAAACTTGAGCTGGGGAGCCCATCTGGGGGTACACAAGATGCAGGGGTCTTGGTCCCAATGGGAGCTTATGCTCCACATCAACGTTCTGAAGACCAGGGCGGTTCTTTGTGCTCTCCAGGCATTTCAGTCCCTTCTGGTACTGGGATCACTTCTGGTCCAGACAGACAGACAGTATGTCCACAGTCTGGTACATCAACAAACAGGGAGGAACCCGGTCGTACCCTCGGTCTGGTACTGTACGATTCAGCACAGTCTTTACTTGACAGCAGTCCACGTACCACGTACCAGGAGAAAGCAATGTCCTGACGGACAGTCTCAGTCAATCAGTGGCCAGGGCCCACGAATGGGAACTAAAGTCAGGGGTGGTCGAAGAACTCTTTTCTTCGATGGGGTCATCAAGCCCATCTGTTCGCCTCCCCATTCAACGCAAAACTACCCAACTTTTGCTCGCTCGTTCTCTGGCATGGTGCTTTTTGGGGAGATTCACTGTCTCTCTCGGACAGGGAGGTTTCTTTACGCATTTCCTCCCATTCAGAAGGTCCTGGTAAAACTTCAGCAGGAGGGAGCTCATATGATTCTTATCGCTCCTCTTTGACCATGCTAGATTTGGTATCTTCTTTTGAAGCAACTGGCACTGGAACCTGCCATTTTCCCATGACCTTCTGACACAGCAGCAAGGCATCCTGGTGCACCCGAGCCTTCAGTCTCTCCACCTTCATGCGTGGCACCTGTGGACATAGCGGTTTCATGCTATGGAGTCTCCTCACAGGTTGCACATATCTTAGTAGAAGCCAGAAGACCCTCTACTAGTTCCCCTTACGCCATGAAGTGGAAAAGATTTTCGATCTGGGCCCTAGCAAGGAGCTGGGATCCCTTTTCGTGCTCGGCAGCCCAGGTGTTCGAGTACCTCGCACATTTATCTGAGACGGGCTTTAGCTACTCTTCCATTAAGGTCCATCTCTCTGCGGTGTCAGCCTACCACCTCCCGGTGGAGGGCAAAACCTTGGCTCAGTTGGAGGTTGCCAAAACCTTTTTGAAAGGCATCCTTCACTTGAAACCTCCTATCCGGAATCTCTGTCCCCTCTGGGACCTGAATTTCATGCTGAAGAAGCTGACTTTACCCCGGTTTGAACCAGCTTCTATTTGTGACTTACGCTTCCTTTCCTGGAAGACTTTATTTTTAGTCGCAGTCACTTCCGCCAGAAGGGTCTCTGAGCTTCAAGCTTTTGTTTGTAAAGAACCCTATTTAATTTTTCATAGACAGAGTAGCCCTGCGGACTAACCCTTCTTTTCTTCCCAAAGTGGTATCAGAAACCACTCTGAATCAGAGCGTGGAATTACCAGTTTACTATCCCCAGCATTCCAACAGGGGGTAATACCTTCTGCACACCCTAAATGTGTACCGGATTCAGAGGTACTACACAAACTGGAGTAAAGAGGTTCGTAAATCTAATCAACTTTTGTAGCCTTTGCTCCCCAGGGCAAGGCTATTTCCAAACAAACAATCTCTAGATGGTTAGCCAACTGCATCCATTTTTCTTACACGAAATATGGGAAGTCCCTTCCGGGGGCAGTCAAAGGCCACTCAGCCCGCAGCATGGCTACCTCTACTGCCTTATTTAGGAATGTGTCCACTGCAGAGATTTGTGCAGAGGCCACATGGTCATCTGTTCACACTTTCACCAAGCATTACAGTCTGGATATTGCCTCTAGGCGCAGAACAGGTTTTGATCTCGCAGTTCTGCAAAGCCTCTTGTCATAATTCCCTATGATGACTTCTCTTCCCAGATGCACCTCTGCATAAGTTATTTTGGGGACTGCTTGGTATTCAGTCCTATATGTGAAGACCTACTGCAGGAACCCTCTCGAAGTAAGATATTGCAGTTACGTAAGAACTTACCGTAACAGTAGATCTTCGAGAGAGGTTCCTGCAGTAGGTCTAGTTTCCCACCCTCCTTTCCCCAGTTCCTGGATGTTTTTTCCTTTATTTTCAAACAACATGAAGTCTTGCTGTATTCTGACAATTGCAGTGATTCCCAACCTTTGAACTGCCCTGGAGAACAAAGAGTTAGCTTTCTATGCAGGGCATAGAATGCTGAGCTCGAGCTCAGTTGAAGTCTGTGTCTGGAGTGATTCAAACCTAAATCGTCAGATTCTTTACTCCACCTCACTGAATGGTCGCTCCGGAGATTTCTCCTTCGGCTCGGTTCGAAAGTCGGTTAAAGTTTTCAGTTTTCTTCGTTTTTTTAAACCAAAAAAACTATCCGCATAGCCTGTTCAGTCTCTGTCTGTGGTGCCGTGAGTACTAGATAGGAATTGTTCTGTTTTTCTGTGTGCAACTTGTAAAAGTGCGGCTCGGTTCGGCTGAACCGGCCATTTGATAGTGAAATTTGTTTGTTTACTTAGTGTGTGGGTACCGGTTCTTATCAGTTCTAAAAAAAAAAAAGTGTTTTTAACCATTTTTTTTCCAATACCCCTGACACGGTTAGGAACCGATAAGGGAGTCTTGCCTGCCGGTTGCTGAAAAAAGGGTAAGTTTGGTTAGGTTGGCCATGTCTGAGAAACTGAAGAAAAAACTGGGCCCACTGGGTTTCAACACTGCAGTGAGTGTGGGGAGGTCTTTGCTAAGGCCGATCCCCACACCACCTGTATTGATTGTCTGGGGTTTGACCACCTCGATTCAGACTGCCAAATATGTAAAAATTTTCCCAAATCTACTCTTGAGAAGAGATTAGGCAGACTGAGGGAAAAGGAGGCCGAGAAGTCCGCTGACCCAGATGGCCAGCCTGGTTTGGTTTCGACCGAACCAGAAGGAGTGCCCTTTGACCAGGGCGATACTTCTTTGGGCAAAAGGAGAGCCAATTCAGAGGGATCGGTTCCAACAAAAACAAAGCGCAAAGATAAATCGACTGGTTTGGATCCAGAGGTTCATGTTCCGACCGCCGAAGAGATAGCCAGGGTGATTCAGATTGTGGAATGGCCCCGTCCGGTTCCGACAGATCCAGCTCCTTCTGGCAGGGGTTCGGTTGGTTCCACCGGTTCAAGAGTATACCTTTGAAGATTTTTATGAACCAGAATTTGAGGATGATGATGTAAGTGAAGGTCTGGATGTGCCCGTGGAACCGGACATCTCCCCAGACAGACCTTCAGGGGTTTTCCCACCTAGGCTTTCTGAGTCCCCGTCTCACTTTCATGTTTTACAGAAAGGTGGCTGAAACCCTCCAGCTTCTTATGGAGGAGGCTGTGGAAGATCAAGAGGAGCCTGATTATGTAGAGATGATGGACATCCCGCAGTCCAGGAGACTGTCTATTCCCCTCCATAAATCTTTTGGGAAACGGACATAAAAAATCTTAGTCTCCTAACACTATACCTCCTGTGGATAGAAGAATGAACAAGAGGTATACACTTCCAGGCTCAGACACAGAGTTCTTATATCAACAATCCAGCCATGTTGGGGTAGTGCAGGCTGCTGCCTGTGACAAGGGAAATATTCCCTTGGCTTCACACCCCCCTGACAAGGACTCCAGGAAGATTGATGCCATGGCATCTGCTTTGGGACTCAGGCAGGCAGCTTTCATGGCCTATACAGCCAGGTACCAGAAGTCCAGGTGTGACACTGTACTGGCACTGGCTAAATAGGCCTCCCCCCAGCTAGCCAAGGAGCTGGAGGCGGTGGCTGCAGATGGGATTGAGGCATCTACAGTTCAGTTTCATGCTACTGTGGACTCTAATGATGTGTCATCAAGAGTCCTGGCTACATCTGTGGCTCTTCAGAGGATGGCTTGGCTCAGATGTACTAGCCTCTCGCAGGACACCCAGGCTAGGGCCATGGATTTTCCTGTAGTGGGTAATTCTCTGTTTGGGGAGCAGACAGAGAATTACATGAAGAAAATGGATGAGTACAGGACCACTTATAGGAGTGCTCAGGCCAAGGAAAGGCAGGCAACTCCTCAAACGCAGCAGTCTAGGTGCAGGGGCAGGCCTTTTCAAAGGCCTTTTTACCAAGCACAGGCCTCTTCCTTCTCTCAGAGGGGGTTCTTCAGAGGGAGAGGCAGAAGGGGGATGAGCAGGGCTGCATCCACTCCTCAGCCTAAAGCCCCTGCCAAGCAGACACCCTGATGGGCCTGCCCGGGTTGACTCTCCTATTCCAGTAGGGGGCAGGCTGGCTTACTTTGTCAGGACTGGATGTCTGTTACATCAGAGAGTGGGTCCTAGAGTAGTAAGCCAGGGACTGGTTCTCGGCTTCAAAAAATTTCCAAAGATGAGAGCCAGATCTTTTCCACCTGCAAATCTCTCGGAAACCCTTGCCCTAGAGGCAGAGGTTTCTTCTCTCCTAGCTTTAAGAGCTATAGAGAGTGTACCTACCCTACACTGGGGCAAAGGACTGTACTCCAGGTACTTCCTGACCCCCCAAAACACAGGGAAGTGGCGACCCATCCTAGACCTAAGATGTCTAAACAAACATCTTTTAAAATCGAAGTTCAAGATGATAACTCTGGAAATAATCCTTCCCTCTCTAAGGCCAGGGGACTGGCTAGCCTCCCTGGACCTCAAAGATGCCTACTTTCACATTCCCATCAGGTGCTCCCACAGAAAGTACCTCAGGTTCGAGTTGCCCTCAGGCCATTATCCATTCAGAGCAATGCCCTTTGGCCTAACCTCAGCTCCAAGGGTTTTCACAAAGTGCCTGACAAAAGACTTCCATTTTTCCATATCTGGACGATTGGCTAATAGTGGGTCAGTCTCCAGACCAAGTCAAGTGTCACCTGCAAATGACCCAGCAAGTGCTCACTTCTCTAGGATTTCTTCTCAACCTTCCCAAGTCAGTTCTCGAACCAGTCCAGCTTCTTATTTTTATAGGGGCAGAACAGGACACACTTGGAGCAAGAGCCTTTCTTCTTCTAGAAAGGGCAAGGGTTCTTATGGAATTAGCGTCTTCCTTCAGCCTTCAGGTATCTCGACCAGCAAGGGATTTCCTCCAGCTCTTGGGACACATGGCAGCTTCAACAGCAGTGGTCCAAGGGGCAGGATTCCAGATGAGGGATATTCAGTTCCACCTGAGAGCTTTCTGGTCTGAGAAAGGACTCCCTTACCAAACTGATCCCAGTGACTCTGATCTTGATCCAAACCCTCCAGTGGTGGCAGGATCAGGACAGTTTAAGACAAGGTGTTCCTTTTGTTGCTCAGCCTTGTTCAGTGGTCCTTACAACGGATGCTTCTCTGCTGGCCTGGGGAGCCCACCTGGGGTCCCTTACTGCCCAGGGGCTGTGGTCCCCCCAAGAATCCCTTCTCCTCATCAATCTTCTAGAGCTCAGGGCAGTTTTTCTGGCTCTAAAAGCATTCTCACAGTCAGTACAGAACAAGGTGGTTCAAGTCAGAACAGACAACACCACCACCATGTGGTACATCAGCAAGCAGGGAGGCACTCGGTCCACGGCCTTGTGCACAGAAGCCATGATGTTGTGGTCCCTGGCTTATTCCCTACAAGCCTCTCTTGTAACAGTTCACATTCCAGGCAAGGACAATGTGCTAGCAGATGCACTGAGCAGGATTTCTCAGGGCCATCATGAATGGTCCCTGGACCCTCATGTGTTGAAGGTGATTTTGTCAAGGTGGGGCACTCCAGAGATAGATCTCTTTGTAGCCCCAGACAATCACCAACTCCCTCTCTTTTGTTGCAGACCTCCAGTCCTGGGCTCAGTCCCTCTGGACACCCTGATCCTGAATTGGGAGGGGAAGTTTCTGTATGCCTTTCCCCCCTTCCCACTCCTGTTCAAAGTTTTGGTAAAAATAAGGTCTCACCCTTGCAAGGTGATTCTGATTGCTCCACATTGGGCCAGACAGCCCTGGTACCCACTGTTGCTGTCCCTAGCAGTCCATCTTCCCTGTCTCTTCCAAGGAATTACAACCTGTTAACATCCTCTCAGGGAAGGATTTGGTACCCCAGTCTTCAGTCTCTCAATCTCAAAGCATGGCTCTTGAAAAGTTAGAGTTTCCAGATCTGCATCTTTCCCAAGGGGTTCTGGATATCCTCGAGGCTTCTCGAAAGCCCTCCACCAGGAAGACTTACAACTTCAAATGGAAAAGATTCAGCATTTGGTGTTCTAAGAAGCATGTTTCTCCAGACACTGCTGAATTGCTTACAGTTCTGGATTATATGGTCCATCTTAATGGCCCAGGCCTCAGACCAGCTACTCTCAAGGTACACTTGTCAGCTGTTTCTGCATTTTTGTCTGTGGGGAAGCCTTCCTCACTATCTTCCCATCCTGTGTTCTGTAAATTTTTTAAAGGATTGCTTCACACCAGTCCTCCTTTTAGAGACTCTGCCTCTACCTGGAATTTGAATGTTTGCACTGCTCAACTTGTGCAACGCCCCCTTTGAGCCTATGTCTTCAGCAGACCTTAAGTACTTGACTTGGAAAACTGTGTTCTTGGTAGCCTTTACCTCTGCCAGGCGTATCAGTGAATTGCAAGCACTGTCAGTGGAACCTGATTTTATCTCATTTCACAGGGATAAAGTGGTCCTTAGAACCAATAGAAGGTTCTTGCCCAAAGTGGTTTCAGACTTCCATTTAAACCAATCTATGTCTCTCCCGGTTTTCTTCACTGATCATTCTTCCTCAGGAGAAAGGAGGCTACACAGTTTAGATGTCAAAAGAGCCCTTAGTTACTACATAGAGCGTACCAAGGGTCACTGGTTTGACTCCCTCCACTTATTCCTCACTTACGGGGAAGTGGGAAAGGGCAAACCTGCCACCAAAAGATCTGTTGCAAGGTGGGTTGTGTCTTGTATACAGTTCTGCTATGAAAAACTGGGAAAAACTCCACCCTCAGGCCTGAGGGCTCATTCCTCAAGAGGTACAGCTGCTGCCAGGGATATCACTCTCTTAGAAATTTGTCAAGCAGTCACCTGGAAAACAGTCCATACTTTTAACAAGCATTACTCTCTGGATATCCAGGTTAGGAGTGATGCTCGGTTTGGCACAGCAATACTTCAGAGCCTATTCCCAAAGCAGGTTCTGTCCCTCCTCCTTGGAGGTACTGCTTGGTAGTCTGCAGTTGTCAGAATACAGCAAGACTTCATGTTGTTTGAAGAAAAAATTACTCACCTTAGTAATTATGTTTCTTCTAATGGAGTCTTGCAGTATTCTACCTCCCTCCTGCCTCCCTCTCAGAACCTGTTTTTGGGAAGTGGGTGGGCAGCTGTGGTGTTGCACCCCAGGGGTGTTTTTTGCTTGCACCTTCTTCCTTTTTGTTTGGGTTCTGATTTATTATTGTCATTTTTAGTACATTGGGTTTTGTTTTTGGGTTTCCTGACTTGAGTCTTCCTTGGGAATCCAAAACTTTTTTCAGCCAGTTGGCTAGTAAGAATTTTTACAATTTCCACATAGAATTTTTAGTTTAGTTGGGCTCGTAACAATCTGACGGTTTAGGTGTGAATCACTCCAGAAAGTGACTTCAACCGAGCTCGAGCTCAGCATTCTATACCCTGCAGAGAAAGTGAACTCTTTGTTCTCCAGGGCAGTTCAAAGGTTGGGAATCACTGCAATTGTCAGAATACAGCAAGACTCCATTAGAAGAAACATAATTACTAAGGTGAGTAATTTTTTCTTGCTTCCTACCTAGCCTTTGGGTCTAGAGAGGAAGTGGGGGTACTAGGAGTTTTTCTACTCCTTGCTCTTATTTACCTTTCTTGGGTCTCCGGTGGAAAAGAACTGGAGAGCGGGTGCAGGACCGCCTCTTTTATAGCAGACTGAAGTCCGATGCCCAGTGTAGGGGCGGTCCCATGATGGTGCTATCTACTGCACAAGTTGCGTTCACACCTGACGCCTGGGGGCACAGTCCTATATGTGAAGACCTACTGCAGGAACCTCTCTCAGAGATCTACTGTTACGGTAAGTTCTTGCGTAACTGCAATGTTTCCTTATGCCTTTCCTCCAGTCCCTCTTATGCGGAGGGTTTGTTTGTTTTGTTGATTATACAGGTTAGCTTAGTAGGCATAAAAAAAGCCCATTTTGACAAGTGAGCAGTTCTGCTCAAGTTGCAGGTGGAACATGCCAGCTAAGTACTGGTGGCTTCCTTCTGGCCTCACCAGATTTGGTTTCCATTTCTGCAGCATCTGGTAGCGGAGCCTGCTGTCACAGGCCCAGGAGTCCATGATCCATCCAGACCTGCAGTCTGTGCATCTGCATGCATAGCTCCTGAAGATGTAGCCATTGCCCATTTTGGGGTTTCACCCTAGGTGCTGATGTCTTGCTTGCAGCTACAGAGCCTTCTGTGAGAGACACCTATTCTTTAAAATAGAAGTGCTTTTCCATATGGTGTACATCCCATTTAGTGTACCCATTTACTGTACATGTCCTGTGAATACGGTACTGAATTGCCTTCTCTCCCTATCTGGCTCTGGTCTTCAATACTCATCCATTAAAGGTGCACTTGGCTGCTGTTCTAACCCCAGTAATACTTAGGTATTCATAACTTCTGCAGTGTCTCTTTGAGATTGAACTGCCCAGAGAGAATTTGAAATGCTATGCAAATGATGGAATCTTTGCGTGTGCTATTTTCAAATGCTGCCTTGAACTTAACTGCCTAGGTTCTAAACCCTCAGATTTCACTCTCTGCTTGTCAAGGCCAGAAACTCTGAGATCCTCTCCTCATCTACCTGTCCTGATGCAATAAAACTTATAAAAATACATAAGTATTTTTCTGCTTTTCATTTGCTGCATTTTGCTAGTTGTTAATATTAGCTAAACCATTGTTTTTGTATTTAAATGATATCTTTCTCGGTTTCTCCTGGCTCGGTATAACTGGTGGGGAACCAGGGTTCATTCTGTGTTTATCGGAGTTCCTTGACTAAGGAACGCCATTAGTTTAACCTAAATTTGTTTTTAAATATTTAATTTGTGAACCACTATTCTTGATTCTTGAACCGCTAGCTCCGGTTCATTTTTCGGTTCAGTTCCTGGTTCTGACTGGTTTCTCATCAGTTCAGGAACCGACCGCAAGCTCTATATAAGTTTTAAAAATCTGTCTTATTTAGCGGTTATTTGTTTTGGGTATTTTTACCCACAGAATGTCTGAAAAACCTAAAAGAAGAACTGGTGAACCCAGTGTCAAACCTTGTACCGATTGTGGTGAGATTTTTGCCAAGGCAGGCATGCATAATTTGTGTTCTGCTTGGGTTTTGAACATTTAAAAACAGACTGTGATATTTGCAAAATGTTTCCTGAAAAAAACTGTGGGAAAAACACCTTGAAAGGCTAAAGAAAAAGCTGTCTATTCCTAAGGGTCCCTCGAGCTCTAACCAGCCGATACCCTCTGTTTCTGTGGGTGAAACCACTTTAATAACAACTGTTAACTGCCATCCATGAGACGGGTATACAAGCAGTTCCAAAGAGGCTTGCTGAACCGGCTGACTCTCTGGTTCCCTCTAAAATATCCAAGAAAACAAAGCACACAGAACCCCCTGCTGAGCAGCGTTTGGGGACTTCTGTGCCTGCAATAAAAATGCCAACTGCTGATTAGATTGCACAGGCCTTTCGAGTTATCCGGGCTTTGCAGGGGCTGACTGTTCCTTTGCCTCAGACTCCTGCCAAACGGACTGGCTCTTCTTCCCAATCTTCCCTTTTTGAACAAGAAGAGTATGTTGATATTGATGTGGAGGACGATGGGGACCCCATTGAACCAGAGATTTCCCCTGAACAAGGCTTTGGTTCTCCTCCTAGGGCATCAGAGTATTTTTCTTCACACTTTACTTTTGTAAGAAGGATAGTGGATGCATTAGACATCCCCACAAGTGAGGTGACTGAGGATGAAGAAGAAGCTGAATACATGGAAATGATGGGGCTGACACCCACGAAAAAGCTTCTTCTTCCTGTTAACAAGTTCTTTAAGAAGAATGCCTTAAAGATTTTGCAAACACCTAATACTGCTCCCCCTCTGGATAAGAGGATGGATAAAAAGTATCAGAAAGGCAGGGTGCTGAATTTTTGTTCTCTCATCCTGACCACCAAGGGGTGGTGCAAGTGGCAGCCTGTGACAAGGCAAGGGTTCCACTAGCCTCCCACCCTCCAGACAGAGACTCTAGGAAGATTGATAGCATGGCCAAGAAGGGTTACCTTTCAGCCTCGTTGGCTATCAGGCAGGCAAACTTCCAGGCCTATGCTGCACAATACCAAAAATCTCTTTGGCAGTCGGTCCTTGCTGTGTCAGACAAGGCACAGTCTCCCCTTTCAGCTGACGTAGCTGAAACAGCCAGGTTTGGTTTGGAAGCAGCCAAATATCAATTTCAAGTGGCTGCTGATTCAAATGACACAGCTGTCAGGTGGATGGCAAACACTGTGGCTCAGAGAAGGTTTGCTTGGCTGAGATCCACAAATCTTACCCAGGATACACAAACCAAGGCACTGGATTTCCCATTGGAGGAAAACTCCCTCTTTGTGGGAAAGACAGAGGCTTATGTGAAAAAGGCGGATGGATACAAGGCCACCTATAGAAGCAATTCTGCAAAAAATGTAGCTTCCCATCCACCACACCTTATGGAAGGGGAGGCGGGGCACATCCTTTCAAAGCAGGCCCTTTCTCCAGGCCATGGCTACGCCTCAGTACCAGCTGTATCTACAGCAAGGATACATTGGGGCAGGGGTAGAAGGGGTTCCAGGAGTGGTTCCCAATCCCAAGCTCAGCCTCAAGCAAAGCAGGCACCCTGACCTGTCTGTACAGGCCATCCCCCTACTGCCTGTAGGAGGCAGACTGGCTCACTTTTTTCATGCTTGGAAAAACATCACCACAGACAAGTGGGTCCTGGAAGTAGTGAGCCAGGGATTGTCTCTAACTTTCAAATCCCTCCCACCCTTAAGAAACAGAGTTTTCAAGCCATCCTCAAATGCAGAGAGAAAATTCCTGGAAACAAGAGGTTCAAAAACTGCTTCTGTCACAAAGCAGTGGAACCAGTACCAACCCACTAAAAGGGAAAGGGATTTTACTCAAGATACTTCCTTACCACAAAGAAAAATGGGCAGTGGCGGCCCATCTTAGACCTCAGGGTCTTAAACAGATACCTAACAAAACCAAATTTAAAAATGGTAACTATGGCACTGATCTTGCCAACCCTCCAAAAAGGAGACTGGTTGGCTTCATTGGACCTAAAAGATGCCTATTTCCACATCCCCATAAGGGAGTCTCACAGAAAATACCTCAGATTCAGACTCCCTTCAAGTCACTGTCAGTTCTCAACCCTCCCATTTGGTCTCACTTCAGCACCAAGGGTGTTCACAGAGTGTTTGGCAGTGGTAGTGGCACACCTTCAAAAGCAAGCTGTCAGTCTTCCCATACCTAGATGACTGGCTGGTGGTGGGAAAATCACCCCAGCACATCAAGGAGCAACTGCAACTCACCCATGAGCTCTTGGAGTCTCTAGGATTCCTGATAAATCTAAACAAGTCGGTCCTTCAGCATGCTTGGGTATTGCAGTTCATAGGAGCCAAGTTAAATACCCTGCAGGGCAAGGTATACCTGCCCCTGGACAGGGTAAGAAGCATCCAACAGATAGCAGGTTCATTCATCCTGAACAAACCAAAAACTGCAAGACAGTTTCTTCAGCTGCTGGGCCACATGGCAGCTGCCACTGGCACAGTGCTGGGATCCAGATTCCAAATGAGGGACATCCAGTTTCACCTCAGGGCTTACTGGTGCCAGAGAAGAGACCCGCTTTCAAAACTAATTCCAATAACAGGAACTCTGTTACGGGCACTCGAATGGTAGAAAGAGGAAACCACTCTGAGAGGGTTTTTTTTTTTTTCAACAAGAGCCCCCATCAGTAATTCTCTCAACGGATTCATCACTTTTGGGATGGGATGCCCACCTGGGAGATCACACCACCCAAGGCACATGATCAAGAGCAGAGTCACTCCTGCACATAAACCTGCTGGAGCTCAGAGCAATATTGTTGGCACTAAAGGCCTTCACGCCACTGCTACAGGGAAAGGTCATACAGATCAGAACAGACAATACCACCTCTATGTACCACATAAACAAGCAGGGAGGGACAGTCAAACCCTCTCTGCACAGAAACCATGAAAATATGGAGTCTGGCATACTTGTTGGGAGTTTCTCTACAGTCCATTCATCTGCCTGGCAAGGACAATACCTTGGCAGACACCTTGAGTTGGATCAACCAGGCACATCATGAATGGACTCTGAACAGGCAAGTGGTGAAGTGATTTTCAGGAGGTGTGGCACTCCAGAGGTAGACTTGTTTGCATCCAACCAGAACCAACCACCTGCCAAAATATTATTATAGACCACCAGAGCGGGGAACAGTCCCCCTGGATGCTCTAATTCTGGATTGGTCAGGGAAACTTATGTATGCTTTTCCTCTCTTCCCCTTGGTATACAGAGCTTTGCTCAAGCTCAGATCCCAGTCAGCATCCATGATCGTGATAGCTCCAGATTGGCCCAGGCAGCCATGGTACTCTCTGCTGCTCTCCATGTCTGTGGCTGAACCGATGCACCTTCCCAGGAGGCACAGCCTGTTAACCTCCAATCAGGGGAGGCTTCTGTACACGAACCGCAGATCCCTCAGGCTCAAGGCTTGGCTCTTGAGAACCTAGAATATGCAGGCCTAAACCTTTCTGAAAGTGTCCTGGACATTTTGAGGGGTTGCAGGAAGCCCTCCACTAAGAAAACCTATGCTGCAAAATGGAAAAGGTTTTCTGTTTGGTGTTCCACCCAGAATATTGTGCTAACACAGGCTGGGGTACCAGCCATGTTGGATTATCTTTCTTATTTGTATTCTTTGGGCCTTCAGCCCAGTACCCTGAAGGTACATTTGGCTGCAGCGTCTGCTTACGTTTCAGCCAGGCAAAGGATTTATCTTGCCTCAGACCCCATCTTTAAGAGGTTCTTTAAAGGTCTTTCCCATTTGCACACCCCCAACAGGGAGCCAGTGCCAGCATGGGACCTCAGTGTATGTATAGCCAAACTCATGGGGGCTCCTTTTGAGCCCATGTCTTCAGCTCATCTAAAATATGTCACATGGAAAACAGTTTTCCTAGTGACAGTGACTTCTGCTAGAAGAATCAGCCAGCTCCAGGCTCTCTGCATAGACCAGGACTATATTTCCTTCCACAAGGATAAAGTGGTCCTGAGAACAAACAGGAAATTTCTCCCTAAAGTGGTTTGTGAGTTCCACTTGAACCAAACCATTACCCTACCTGTCTTTTTCACTGGGCACTCTACTTCTAGTGAAAGGAGGTTCCACAGTCTGGATGTTAAGAGCGCTCTTAGTCACTGCATGACAGCCACTAAGAACCATAGGCAGGACAGAAAACAGCTGTTCTGACTTATTAGGATGTGGGAAGGAGTAACCCAGCATCTAAGAGGCCCACTTCTTGCTAGATAGTATAGTGCATCCAGTTTTGTTATTCTAAGCGGGAAGGGAACCCCCAACAGGATTGAGGACCCATTCCACAAGGGGCACAGCTGCTACCATAGCAGCTGCCAGGGATGTCCTGTTAGTGGATATCTGTAAAGCAGCTACCTGAAAAACAGTACACACCTTTACAAAGCATTTACAGTTTGGACATCCTGTCCAGGAGTGATGCCAGGTTTGACACAGTAGTCCTGCAGAGTCTGTTTCCAAAGTAAGTTCTGTGCCCACCTCCTAAGGTACTGCTTTTTAGTCTGCAGAAGTTATGAATACCTGAGTATTACTGGGGTTAGAAGAAAAAAATTACTTCCCATACTAATCTTGTTTCTTCCCAGTGATACTTGGGTATTCAGAACTTCCCACCCTGCCTCCCCTTCAAGAACCAGTAGCCTCTGCATTCCTGGGAATGTTTTTGTGACCTGTTATATAGGTGCCACAATCGGGCACCATTGTTTGTGATTTGGTTTCATTTTGTTGTTTTCCTTCAGGTGATTTCTGACATTCGGGGTTACATTTTTTGACCTCAGTTTTGGGATATTTTCCTACTCTTGGGGGCATTTGGGTGTTATTTTATTATATTGCTAATTACTAAGGTTTTTATATATAGATATTTAGTTTTTTGAGGCCTGTCTTTTCAGGCTCCAAGGAAATCTGAGGGTTTAGAACCTAGGCAGTTAGTTCAAGGCAGCATTTGAAAACAGCACACGCAAAGATTCCATCATTTGCATAATATTCCAAATTCTGTCCGGGCAGTTCAGTCTTAAAGGAACACTGCAGAAGTTCTGAATACCCGAGTATCACTGGGAAGAAACAAGATTACTATGGTAAGTTATTTTTTCGTTCGGATTTCCATGCCTCTGTAGATGGGCACATGATGGCACAGATACAGGTGTCCTATACATTTTAAACGGGTATTCTGCACATGCATCCCCCAATTCGTAAACCAGTTCCACACTGGCACCTCAGTTTCATTTTGGAAAAATTACTTTGTCTCCATTTGAGCCTAATGTGACTTGTGAGATGCATTTCCTTTCATGGAAAACACTGTTTTTGGTTGCCATGACTTGTGCTCGTAGGATTTCTGAGTTGCAGGTTCTGATGCATGAACCTCCTATCTTGATCACACTAAGGACTGCAGAAAGTCCTCTCAGCTTTTGGTTTCATTTGCCCATGGGAAAGAGGGTGCCCCATGTCTAAACAGTTCTGTCCAAATGGCTGGCTAAAAGTACTGTATTGTATTCTGTTATAGGAAATATGGTAAGGAACTTCCTGGTGATGTTCGTGGCAACCCTGCAAGTGGTATGGCCACTTTTGTTGCCTGCTGTCCACATGTTTCTGCATCTGCCATATGTGCTGCTGCCACATGGAGCACTGCACATATTTTAACGAAGCACTATAGTCTAGACTTCATCTCTCATAAACATGATGGATCTGGTCTTGCTGTTTTGCAAGCCTTCTGTCATAAGACATATCAGACTTTGCCACACTCCTGGGGTACCTTGTGTACTGCTTTTGAATCATTCCAAAGGTGTGGCCCAATGGAGGAGAGATCCTTGGTAAAGATAGAACAGTTATTCAGATCTCTGAGAGAATCTCCTCAATTGGGCTACAGCACACCCACTCTCCCTCCCACTTTCTGAAGTATCAGCTGGCAGATTTGTCCACTGCCTTGTATGGAGGCATCCATAAGTGCCTTGTGTGTATCATATTTCCAGTCCCATGCCTCTCCTAGTCCTCATGTATACTGTAGTTCCAATCACATGCTGCCTGGCACTGGTCTGGTGTCCCATGTTCCTCATGGTAAGAGGCCCTCCAAGCTTATCTCTGGTGTGATCTGAGGAGCCATGAGGCTGTCCACAATTACATAGGCACTGGCTTTGCCTGTCATCGTAGGTGGCCCCTCTCCTAGCAAAAGTTTCTGAGTGATCCTGAAGCTGATTGCTTACAGTTCCAAAGGTGTGACCCAGTGGAGGAGATTCTCTTGAAGATCTACTATTAGTTGAGTAACTGTTCTTTCTAAGAGTGGTATGTAGTTCACATCCACACCACCCACCTGACCTCTCCTGGCAATGTGGCACCCAGATTCCTACTTCACACATGCAATGATGTGAACTGTATATCACTCTTAGAAGTACGGTTGCAGGGGAGTCACCTATATATCTTCTTCGAGGACTTCTCCTTCTGTTGAGCCACATCATGGAACTGTAAGTCGTCTGTGTCAGGACCATGCAGGAATTTTTTGAAGACTGGAGCTGCCCACGTCGACAAACTTTGGCGCCTATATAACATGGGCGTCCACATCATGCCTCAGTTCTTTCTCCCACTGTCAACCACTCATCAGTCCACCACTGCTGAAAAGTGCCTTCAGACTCTGAAAAATTTTACTAATGCTGCTACTTCTCAGAAGTCCCCCCCCCCCCCACACATCCTCCTGGCAGGCCACTCCAGTCCACGTAGGCCCCAGGGCCACCTTCCTCCACCGGCTGCCAACCTGCTGCTGTACGCTACCACCCATGGATCCCCCGGATGACCCGACATGATCCTTCATGGGATGGGACTCTGCACACACCCCCCCCCCCGAGAGAAGTGCCCATAGGCACCACCAATTAGCCCTGGAATCGGCAGTGGGGCAGACAGCTTGGGGCTATCCTGGCTTCGTGCCAGGGACCGGTGGCTATCGGCCAGGAGGCATTTTCTCCTCATGGGAGTGGGATGTGCCACTGACACCAGGGCTTATGCCAATGTCCATCATGCTGTCCTAGACATCGGGGCCCGATGCTGTGCTGTATTCCCAGCCTCTGCCAGGAGTCAACAAGCACTGGGCAGCAGCCCCACTCTCTCCCCGGGAGAGGCGAGCAGTCGTCGGACGCTCCAGCTTCTCCCCCCATCCAGCCCTCCGACGCCCACTACCGTTCCCGAACACGGGTCGCTGGTGTCGCAGCTGTGAATATTTCTGCTGTGCCAGCGGGCCAGCTAAAAGTTTGTAATTTAAAATGTAAACGTTTATGCCATCGCCTAAAGATCAGGTACTACTGTTCCGATCCTGCAGTTGCACTGAGGTTAACATTTATAGAGACATAGAAACATAGAATTTGACGGCAGATAAGGACCGCTTGGTCCACCCAGTCTTCCCATTTCCCTACGTACTGGATAAGCTGGAGATCCTAGTTAACCAGCAGCCTACTTCTTCTTACCCCCACACCCTAGAATTGCCTTATGACTGTCCCATGCATGCTTGAATTCCACCACTGATTTTGACTCCACAACCTCCTCTGGAAGGCCGTTCCATGCATCCACAACCCTCTCTGTGAAAAAATACTTCCTTAAATTACCTCTGAGCCGCCCCCTCTATCTTCAAATTGTGCCTCTTGTTTCTTGCACACCTCTTTTTGAAAGATGCTACCTCTTGGCCTTTGTTTATTCCCTTGAGGTACTTGAAAGTTTCTATCATGTCCCCCTCTCCTCCTTTCCTCGAGGCTATACATATTAAGCTCCTTAAGTCTCTCTTCATATATCTTCGGTGCAGACCCTGCACCATTTTAGTGCCCTCCTCTGGACAGCTTCCATCCTGTCTATGTCTTTTTGAAGATTGGGTCTCAGAACTGCACACAGTACTCCAGATGTGGTCTCACCAGCTGTCTGTACAGAGGGATAATAACTTCCTGTTTTCTACTGGTGATGCCTCTCCCTATGCATCCCAGTAACCCCAACCCTCCTTGCTGCCCTCTCATTGCTTGCCCACCTTTAGGTCATCTGATATGACTACCCCCAGGTCCTTTCCATTTTTGTTGTTGTTAGTATCTCACCCCCATTGTGTACTCTTCCCTGGGTTTTGTTTCCCAGGTGCATTACCTTTCACTTCTTAGCATTGAATCTAGCTGCCATACATTTGACCATTCCTCTAACCTTGCCAAGTCCCTTCTCATCCTTTCCACCCCACCTGTGCATCAACTCTGTTGCAGATCTTAGTGTCATCTGCAAGAGACATACTTTTCCTTCAGTCAGCTACAATGTAAACATAAAGACATTGAGAGGACAGTCCTAATACTGAACCCTCGGTGCCCCACTAGTAACCCTCCTTTCTTCTGAGTGGACTCCATTTACTATTACTCTCTGTGTCCTATTCTCCAGCCAATTCTTTACCCAGGCTGTCATCTTGGGACCCACTCCCAGGCTGGCTAACTTGTATATTAATCTTTTGTGTGGGACTGTGTCAGATGCCTTGCTAAAGTCTAGGTAGGCCATGTCCACAGCCCCTCCCTGATCTACTACTTTGGTCACCCAGTCAAAGAAATCTACAACCATTACTCCATGTGCATTCATTTCCTAGGCCTTGACTGCAACATTAAACCTGCACTGTCTGCCAGGGCTTAAACCAGGCCATCAGGAGATATAATAAAAAAGCTTTAGAGCATCATTTAAAGAAAAAAGGAATGGAGGAGAAACAGGCTGCTTCAAAGGCAGCATTGTCATCATGGTCCACTTCTTTTCTTTGTTTGCCATTGACCTGCTGCAGTCAATGGCATCCATTGCCGATTCCACTAAAAAGGACAAGTCCACCAAGTCAACAGAAAAACACCAGCATTCTGAAAAGAAGCGTAACGATAAGACTGCTTCCCCAGACCAGTCATGACCTTCTTTGAAAACAGGTAGGTCAACTAAGAAAGACTGGCCTCTGGTCCTTCTCTCCCCGGGATCTGGCACAGAGCTTGCCTCCCCCTCCATGCCACCGTTGGGCACTGTTCCATCGAAGGTTCCACAGTTGTTGACCCCTTCAGGGCCCGTCAGTGTGCAGCTCCTTTATGAAACTGTCAGAGGTTTTTAAGCAGCTTGCCATTGCCTCTTTCAACACCGTGGGTGATGCTGCTGTTGACCTCATCATTGATGCAGCTGTTCTTCCCAACCATCATGCTGAGACCTGAATAGCCTCTGATGGTTCCTCCTCCTCCTTGGTCTCCTTGTCCTGTCAACCCTTTACAATGATGTTCATTAATGAACTGGAATACAATCCAGAATATAAGAAGGAGGAGTAGTCCATGGATGAAGAGTTAATGGAAGTCCTAGATGCAGTAGGATTCAGCTCTACCCTGTCTTGCTGCTCAGAAGAGAGTGTGAAAAACACTAATCACCTCCTGAGGATGCTTCTTTCAAGGCTTTGCCCAAGCTGGTTCTGACAAAATTGAGTTTTGATGCTGAGGAAGAGGATTCTTTCATGAAGAACTTTGGTGAGTTCTTGGATGTGTCTGCCTCCCCTACTGTCATCATCCCTCCTGTCTACTCAACTATAGAGGAAGCTGTTTTGGCTGCCTGGCATCGAGCTGCTCAGTTGTCAGCTGTCCCTAGAAAGGCAGATAAACAGTATCCTGCCTCTGCTGTTAAACCTTACTACTCTCAGCCTGAGACAGATTAAGTAGTCATAATGGCTGCTCATGATAGATCAAAAGCACCTAAATAAATGAGTCATTTTCCTCCTGATAAGGTGTTGAGGAAGTTAGACTTATTGGGGAAGAGGACCTTTGCATCTGGTTCCCTTGGACTAAGGAGAGATTAACCCACAGCAGCAGGGTATGGGTTTAGTGAGCATTAATCACGCTTTGGGGGGGGTTGGAGTCATGAGGCGAAGCCGAGTGACTTAAACCACCCAGGTGTGGATTAATGCTCAGTAAACCCATACCCTGAAATGGGTTAATCCTCTTATAACATGGGCAATGTTATGTTAGAGTTTTACCTAAAGTAACAGTAGAATTAAAGCCCTGTGAACATGCAACTGTAGGTATGGGATTAATTAATAGTCAGGTGACCTATTTGGACAAATCAGACGGCAGTATAGCACAGCGGTTTAAGGCTCTGAGCTGCAAACTTGGAGACCTGGGTTTGAATCCCACAGCCCCCACTTGCATGTTGCGACACCCTGTGCAAGTCAGTTAACTTTCTTGTGCTACCAGGTCATGCCTGTAAACAAGCTTTCAGCTAAGTGTGTCTCTCTTGGTTAATGAAAAAAGAAAACAAAAAGTAGTTTTGAAACTGATGTTATAAAGACTGTTAACTGTCAGGCATGCAGGATCAAGCATCAAAATTGTCTATGGAAATTTATGGCCTCCCTAGCTGATAAGCTGCTGGATGGCCCTGACCTGATTAAGGCTCAACCAACAGCTGTAATGGCCTGGAAGCCAAAAAGCATCGACTCAAATCTGCTTATGATGCCTCGGATGCAGCTACCCATGCTGCTGCTTTTGGGATTAGCCTGTGATGCAACTCCTGGCTGCATGTTTCAAAAAAAAAACCTGTGTTATTACTCCTGGTACCAAAATGGACCTGGGATTTAAGGCCCATTATAGACCTTCAAGGACTGAAACCATTCATCGAAGTACAACAACACATATTGAATGGCCACTCTACAGTCCCTCATACTAGGAGTCATACTAGGAAACATAGGGTACAACCCTTAGACCCATAAAAACCCAAAACTTATGTATTGCTTGAGATTCTTGTATGAGTTAACAAGTATCTATCAAGCCTGCTTTTAAATGTGTTTTTATTGGTACTTAGAACTATATTTAATGGTAATTTATTTCAGGGTTGCACTACCCTTTGTGAAAAATAAAAAGCTCTTTTTTTGTGTGTGTGTTGCATTAATTTTGCACCAACTGAAGTGGATGCCCTCTAGTATTAACAAGTAATTGTTTGTATTCCAGGTCATAATCAATTAATAAATTGACATCAACTATATCCCAACAAAATAACAGGTCACCTCTAAGGCATCATAACTCTGAGGACATTAAATTCAATCTATGTAATCTATCTTCATAGCATATATATTTATTTGAAAAAAAGGATTTTGTAATTCTTTTTTGTACTCTTTCTATCCTATCAATGTCTTTACGCAAATATGGGGACCAAAGTTGAGATGCGTAATCCAAATGTGGACGTACATATGTACGGAAAAGAGGAGAAAGAACTTTGGAATTTCTGGATACAGTATTTCTCTTAATTGACCACCATATTTTGTTTGCTTTAATAATACAATTTGTAATTTGAATATCAAAATTAAACTTAGTCTATCATAACACCAAGATCTTCCTGGACATAAGTCTCCACCACTCATTCACACTAGTGGGATTGGCGCCGGAGGCACTAAGACCCATCGGGAGCAAACTTTTTGCTGGAGGGTCGGCGCGAGAGACGGCGCCGCGAGACACGGCGCCGCGAGCAGCGGCTCGAGCGGTAATGACCATCTCGGCGACGACCCTCCAACCGCCTCAGTTCCTTTTTTCCCGCCGTCGAGTGCGCTTCAGTGACGACGTCGCTCGCCTGTCGGGAGTCAAACTTCAAACTAGCGCATAGTTTTCAGTTTGTTTTTTTGTAACATTATCACGATAGTAGTATCGCTTAGTTTTATTCTATTTTTTCGTAAAATTTTTCTAATATTTAAATTTAACTTACTTGAAGAAGTCTCGGCCTACTGGACGGAGTCGACCATGAGCAGGTCAGGTGACGGTAGGGAGACTTCGTATGAAAGCTGTTCAGTCAGCCGGGCTGGGTCCGGTCAGCCTCCTTCTCCTCAGCGGGGTTCCGACTACGGTCAGTCCGATGCCCGGGGGGATGGGCGGTCCCCGCCCGGCATAAAATAAGCGATCGCATTCACCGGTAGCGCCCGTTGACCTCGACTCTTCTTGACCCACAGGTCAAAGAAGGCATCACTGGTGGCCCTCTGGAAGTAACTGTCGCGATACCGACGGTCGGTTATATCGTTGCTAGTTGCGGTCTCCTTCTTGGTCGCCAGCTTCCGATAATCGTCGTCCTCGACATCGGAGCCCCTCCGCCTATAGGTAGGGCTCCAGATGAGCAGTTTCATCAGTGGGCGCTCTTGTAGGCGATGGGCTCGGAGGTTGGTTCTTCTGCCTGGCTCGGTTACCTCGGGCCCTCGGGCTCCTCCGGCGATCAGGTAGGCGGTTGGACCTTCCTGATCGCGGCGCCTTCTTGATGCTAGCGACTCCGTGCTTAGGTGTTTCCCCCCTCACATGGCTGCGGCGCGAGGCCTCACCGATGCCCTTATCTCCTGGTATTTTCCTTCTCTTGTTTCCAGGTTCCGGGGCTTTTCGGCGCCTTCTGCAGGTCTGTGGCGTTTGAGGCCGCGGAGCTTCTTGGCGCCCGTTAGCGGCGCCGCGTGGTCTCTCGGCGCCGTTGGTGGCGCCGCGTTATCTCGCGGCGCCGCCGGTGGTGCCGTTGGATCGGGCGGCGCCGTTCGCGGCGTCGTCTGCGATGCCGTTCGCGGCGTCGTCCGCGGCGCCGTTCGCGGCGTCGTCCGTGGCGCCGTTAGCAGCGCCCGTCGCGCGGCGTCAAATCGCTAGCGCCGCCAGGGCGTTGCAGGAACGCGTGCCTCTTGGCGCCCGTCGCCTCCCCGTGCCGTCTTCAGCCCGTTTTGCCGTCTCGGCGCGGCAGTATGGGACTCTCCTTGTTTTCTGCCATTTCCTCCTCTCTAATTTTCCTCCTTTCCTGTCCAAACAGTCCTTTCTGGACCATCAGGAGATGATGTTGAGCCTGACCCAGACCTTGGTTGGGTGATGAAGTGGAGAAACAGGATCTTTCTTTGCTACAGAGCTGTGGTGAGGACCTGTCCTTTAAGTCTCTGTTGAAGAACCTGGGATCCACTCTTTCTCTCAGACTACAGACATCGATCCTGGGAAGATATTAAGACTCCAGTATCTTCATGCTCGGAGATCCCTCTGGTTTGACTCCTCCGATTCAGCCTTCCTTCGAGGCGCTGTCTCAAATGGTATGGAATAACCCTGCTCTTATTCCCTCAGTGGCTAAATCCATTGATAAAGTATTCAGCTCCCAAGGATCGTCCCATTTTGGCATCCCAAGCCTCTGCGGATCCTATTGTAGTCCTGGCAGAGAATGACAAAGGTCGTTCTTCCTCAAACTACTACAGCTCGACCTATTAACAAAGAGTCTCGTAAGATTGATACATTAGGTAAGAGAGTCTTTGCCTCCACTCTAAGTATCGTGTTGCCAGTTATCAAGGCTATTTTTCTCAGTATGAGTATATCCTGTGGCACTCTATGAAAAGAATGGTTGAAGCTCTTCCAGATTCGGATTCAAGTCAGAGCTTCTTCTGACCGTTATTAGAGTATTGAGTCCAATAACCAACAGGTCAAAGCCGCCATGGATGCTTCGACACTGCTTCTCGCTCAGCAGGCGAGGTTGTACTCGGCGCCATTCCTGGCTGCGTGCTTCTGGCTTCACGAATGATGCTCAGCAGCAGGTGATGGCGTTGCTTGATGGCTCCTTTCTTTTTGGCCCTCAGGTGGAGCAAGCCTTGAGGCCACTCAGAAGACTAGATTCGGCCATTAAGTTGGCCAGACCTCCGCCTGCCCCTCTCGGGGCATGTGAACAGGCGTCAGTTTCATAGTCGTCAGTCCTTTGAAGGCAGAGGCAGGAAGCTTCCATAAGCCAACCTGCCCAACCTCAAAAGAGGCAGCAGAAAGCGCAGGGACCTAAAGCTCCCAGCGCTACCTTATAGTCGTTGGCCCAAGTTCCATCCACTCTGCCGAGGTGGAACTTTCTCCTCAGTGGGAGGTCGTCTGATGTACTTCTACAACCAGTGGAAGTCCATAACCTCAGACAAATGGGTTCTTGGATAATCGCGAGGTTACTCTCTCAATTTCTTGGAACCCCCAATTGTCCTCCCATCGACAGCAGGTTGTAGCCTCTCAATCAGATCTCCTCCGCGAGATCCAGGGCCTTCTGAACAACAGGGCAATAGAACTGGTGCCCCGCATCACGAAACACAGGGTTCTCTCCATTACTTTCTGGTTCCAAAGAAATCTGGGGATGCTCCATTCTAGACCTCAGAAAGTTAAACAAATTCCTCCCCAGGGAGAAATTCAAGATGATTTCCCTAGTACCCTGTTACCCTTGCTGCATCAGTCACGACTGGCTGGCCTCTCTGGATATGCAGGATGCTTACCAGCATATCCCGTCCACCCGACCCACCGCAAATTCCTCAGGTTTGTAGCTTTGGGTCAGCATTATCAGTTCAGAGTCCTGCCCTTTGGGCTATCCTCGGCGCCGCGAGTTTTTACAAAGTGTTGTGCAGTTCTCGCGGCGCATCTCAGGAAAGTCGGACTCCGAGTGTTTCCCTACCTGGACGATTGGCTTCTAGCAAGCCCTTCCGGCCAAGGGACTTTGGAAGCCGTGCAAACGACTTCTCGTCTTCTCACGTCCATGGGAGTTCTGCTGAATTTGAAAAATCTCAACTGCAACCCTCCCAGAGCTCCTTTTCATAGGGGCGCTTCTAGACACCTCTTCAGCGGAGGCTTTCCTTCCAGAGGACAGAAGACTCGACATCACCATTATGGCCCGTTACATCAGGAGAACCAATCGGTTACAGCTCTCGATGCAACGATGTTGGAGTCTCATGGCGTCCTCGGTCTTCACTGTCCCTCTGGCCCGACTGCACATGAGAACCACCCAGTGGATGCTCTCACTCAGTGGTCCCCGACCTCTCACCCCAGTCTTATCCCATCAAGGTGGCGGGCCCTTGAAGGTCTCTCACCTGGTGGTCTCAAGAGAGCAATCTCCTGGAAGGATTCCCTTTGCTCCCCGGATCATCAGATCTCCATCACCACAGATGCATCGCTAATGGGATGGGGAGCTCACTTCTCTCCTCCACACTCAAGGTGTATGGACTCAGTTAAACTCATCTCACATAAATGTCCTGGAGATGAGGCGGTCCTCTATGCAATCCGAGCTCTGAAGGATGTCCTTTGTCACAAGAACATTCTCCTTCAAGCGGACAACAAAGCAGTGATGTATTACATCAACAAGCAAGCGGTGCTCATTCTTATCCCTTTGCAGGAAGCAATGAGGGTGTGGGAGTGGTGCTTGGAGCACAAGTCTCTGATTCAAGCGGTTTATCTGCCAGGTATACAAACGACCTAGCAGATCACCTCAGCAGAACGGAGGCAGACCCTCACAGTGGTCTCTCGATCCAGCCGTAGCTCGGTCCCTGTTCAAAGAGTGGGGACTCCAGACCTGGACCTTTTGCATCCCCACTCAACATAAAACTCCTCTCTTCTGCCCCAGAAATCCAGGGCCTGGCATTTTCTGTCAGGATGCGTTCAGGCTGCGGTGGACAAAGCGCTTTCTTCCTCTTTCCACCACTTCCTCTAATCCAGAGTACTCCTCAAGTTCGAGTCTCAGGGACCAAGATGATTCTCATTGCTCCTTCCTGGCCTCGGCAACTATGGTTTCCTCTACTCAACAGTATGTTGGCAGCCTCTCGAGACCACTTCCTTTGCAAATCAGTCTTCTGACTCAGGGTTCGTTGGTCCATCCAACCTGAAATCACTTCACCTTCATGCTTGGCTCCTGAAGAGATAGAAGTAGAATCGGTTCAACGTCTCTCGTAGAGTCTCAGACATCCTTCTGGCTGCTCGGAAGCCAGCCACCAGCGTACGCTTCCAAATGGAAACGTTTTTCTCTCTGGTGTGCAAAATCCTCTTGGAATCCCTTTTCCTGTCCTCCTGGCAAGGTTCTGGAGTATCTTTTGGACCTATCAAACTTAGGTCTTCAATACTCCACAGTTAAAGTTCACCTTAGTGCCATCTCAGCGTTCCATGAGCCGGTTTCTTCCTTAACTCTGGCTCAGTTACCTATGGTGAAGAGATTTCTTAAGGGGATTCTCCATACCAGACCCCCTGTTAAGCGTCCAGTTGCAGCCTGGGACATTAACCTGGTGCTGGACATGCTCACTCGGAAGCCTTTCGAACCCTTAGCTACCTGTGAGCTAAAAATTTCTTACCTGGAAGACTGCCTTCCTGGTGGCCATTACCTCAGCCCGCAGGGTCTCTGAGATACATGCACTGGTTACGGACCCTCCATATACTGTATTCCATAAGGACAAGGTAGTTCTCCGTACTCATCCTAAATTTCTTCCCAAGGTTGTGTCAGAATTCCATCTGAACCAACCTCTGGTACTCCTAGCTTACGCTAATTTCCAAAATGAAGAGAGCAGCTCTTCATTCCTTGGATGTTAGAGAAACCTTGCAGTTCTATTTAGATAGAACCAAGGATGTTAAAGACTCAGCAACTGTTAGTTTCTTTCAGCGACACCCGGCTGGGTCAACCTGTCGCTATTAGATGTATCTCTTCATGGTTAGTGGCATGCCTTACGTCATTGCTATTCCATGGCTCAAGTTAAATTAGAAGGTAGAGTGTCGCTCTCACTCTACTAGAAGTGATCCTGACATCCTAAGCGGAAATTCGCAATATTCCAATTGCAGATATATCAGCGCTACCTGGAGCTCAGTGCATACTTTAGTTAAGCACTATGCACTGGATGTTCATGCCAGGCGGCATTCAGCATTCGACAGAACTATCCTTAATGGGCTTCTATCTTAGGCGTGAGCTCTGGCTTTCCTGCCGCCTTGGGATTATCAGCTAGGTACTCTCCCACTAGTGTGAATGAGTGGTGGAGACTTATGTCAGGAAGATAGGAAAATTACGTACCCTACCGTAATTCTTGATCTTCTTGGGCGAGTCTCCACCACTCGATCCTCCTCTCCATCCCGAGCTCACGCTGTATTGGTCTTCACTCCCTCAAATCTTTAGGCCGTGAGGACTTCTTTGCTGACCCTTCTTGCAGGGTCATCACGGACTATCTTATGTCCGTTTTTAATGTTGGGTTTACCCTTTTCGTTGGTGCGCTGCACCTCCTTGGTAAAAGGTACTGAGAGGCGGTTGGAGGTACGTCGCCGAGATGGTCATTACGCTCGACAGCTGCTTTCGTGACGCCGTGTCTCATGGCCGCCTCTCGCTCCGACCCTCCAGCAAAAGTTTGCTCCGATGGGTCTTAGTGCCTCCGGCGCCAATCCCACTAGTGTGAATGAGTGGTGGAGACTCGTCCAAGAAGATCAAGAATTACGGTAGGTACGTAATTTTCCTATCTTTTTCATTTGCCTTCTACGTAATTGGTTCCCATATAAGTAATATTGATGATTGATATTTTTTTCCAAAATGCAAGATTGAACATTTTGATGTATTAAATCTCAAATTCCAACTTATAGACCATTGTTCTAAAGTATCCATATCTTTTTGAATGACTAAACAATAATTCAAATGACTTGCTATGTTTACCGTCTTACAATCATCAGCATACTTTATGATGTTATTTTCAATATTGCAAGATAAGTCTGAAATAAAGCACTGAAAAATAATGGGTGCAAGGACCGATCCCTTGGGGGACACCACTCAAAACCGGATTCCAAGATGATCTAAAACCATCAGTGGATACACATTGGCCCAGATATTCAAACTGCGCCATTCTGTGGCGCCAAGCCCCTAAGCTGCTCAAGAAAGTTGCGCGGGGGTGTCAGAAGCGATATTCAGCGGAGTTAGCTATTTAAGCGACTTCTTTGAATATCGCCCGGTAATACACCATTGTGCGTAGGCGCAGTGGAATTGCGCCACTGCAAATGGTCGGAAGTGGAGCATTCAGATGCAGTGGCGCAAGTTCCATTGCGCCATGCACAGCACCTGCGATATTCAAAGGTGACATGCAAATGGGGCCATAATTTATGCAAAGCGCGGGGGCCATTTGCATCTAATACGGCCCCATTTGCGATCAATGTACATGCAGATGCGCGATCCCCGGCGACTTGCGCCTGGCGCCCTGCCGAGCAGCAGCCGTCTCGAGGACTGACGCTCGATCGCGGGCATAATAGTATCCCCGTAGCCGATCACAGGCAGCACAGTAGTGCCCGTCCCCAGCAGCCCAATCGCGGGCATAGCGGTCTCAACCCCCGACTAGCCTGATGGCGGGCATGAATGCAACCCCCTCACCCCCATTGGCAGTCGTGGACATGAATGCAACCCCACCCCTCCGAGTAGCCCGATTGCGGGCAGCAGACCTCCCTCCCCAGTGTCCAATGTCCCTGGTGGTCCAGTGGACCTAGAGTAGCCCGATCGCAGGCAGCATCCGTTCCCCCAGTATGTTATCCTGATGATCTAGTGGCCTACCACCCGCTCTCCCGTCAGCCGGCCCGAGTGACAGCACTCCCGCCTGCTGCCCGCCAGCTGATGACAGCTCGGTAGGGCTGCCGCCCGTGGTTCAGAGCAGGCCAGTAGTGCGTGCAACTCATACATACAAGGCGATCCAGATTCACATATCTGGACTGCCTTGTCTGATATGGGCTACAAGCCCATTGGCTCATGCTCTGAACCAATGGGTGTGCAGCCTACCGAGCTGTCGAAGGCGGAACGAGGCGAAATAGTGGGCTCAATAAATGGTGGGGTGGTGGGCCACTAGATCACCAGGATAAGATACTTGGGGTACGGATGCACGCCACGATTGGGCTACTCTAGGTCCACTGGACCACCAGGGATATTGGACATTGGGGGAGGTCTGATCCCGCAATCGGGCTACTCGGAGGGTGGGGGTTGCATTGTTCATGCCCGCCGATCGGAGCTACTCGGGGGTGGGAGGTGCATTCATGCCCGTGATCTGGCTACCAGCCGGGGGAGAATACTGTGCTGCCTGTGATCGGGCCACTGGGGACTTCAGCCCATGATCAGGGCATGGGGTCCCGCCAGGTGCGGCGGGAACAAGGAGGGCCACCCACAGGTGGCAGCTGCTGTGTTGCGCCTGCAGTGCGGCAGCTCACCTGTGGGTGGCCATCGACTTGATCCTTTTTTGATGTAAAGTTGTGCAGGCAGGTAGGGGTTGCCTGCGCCAACTCTACGTAGCCTGGCTGAATATCGGGCTGTGCAGTTTATGCATGGTACGCCCCCACCTGTGCCTGCATACACGCATTGATGCTACCGGCACATCGGGATTTAGCAGGCACACTTTTCCTTTAAATATCGCCCAGACCGGTTATCAGTGGGTTGTGCATGGCTCAACCCTTTTGAATATCTGGGCCATTGTCTTCTATTTTTTAACTAGTTATTAATCCAATTTACAAATAGTGGTTTAATTTTTAATATTAATAATTTTTGAATCAAAGCCCAATGAGGTACTGAATAGAACGCTTTTTTAAAGTCCAACAAGACATCACATGGTATTCCTTTATCAAGTTTGTCACTTAATAGTCATAAAAACTGCTTAGATTTGTGACAACTGATCTTCCTTTTATAAATTCATGTTGAGTGGTATCCATAGGTGCAATAATTAGAGACAATTCATCCTTAATAATTCGCTCAAGCAGTTTACATACTGTTGGAGTAAGGGAAATAGGACGGTAATTTCCACCAAACTTCTATCACCCTTTTTATGTAATGGAGTAATATATGCTTCTTTCCAATCAGTTGGCACAAGACCAGATTTTAAACTTCTATCATATATTAACTTTAAAGGCAGACTTAAATGATCTTTCGTTAATAATAACATGTCTTCTGAAATACCATCTGGACCAGGTGGTGTACCCTTTTTGATAGACTGCAATTTACTTTTTATGTTTTCTAGAGAAATTTCCATGTGTTTTCCTGTATTATTAGTGTCATATTCCTTATCTGATGTCAATCTTTTAAAAGAATTACAAAATAGCTGTTGAGTTCGTTAGCCTTTTTTATTTTGTCACTGATGACTATTCCATTTATTTTCAAGAGGCCCACTTTGCAATCCTGCTTCTTTAAAGAATGTATAGTGCCTTCAGAAAGTATTCACCCCCCTTGAATTTTGTCACATTTTGTTGTGTTACTACCAGAAGTTTTAATGCATTGAAATGATTTTTTTCTCCCGTGATTCACACAGCATACTCAACAATTTAAAGGGGCAAAAATATTTGTATTGTGTAACAAAAAATGTATGAAACATTAAAAACTGAAATATCTTGTTTACTTAAATATTCACCCCCCTGAGTCAGTACTTTGTAGAAGCGCCTTTGGCAGCAATTACAGCTTTGAGTCTTCTTGGGTATGTCTGTATCAGCTTTGCACATCTGGATTTGGGGATTTTCACCCATTCTTCCTTGCAGATTTGCTCAAGCTCTGTCAAGTTGGATGGGGAGCGTCGGTGAACTGCAATCTGTAAGTCTTTCCACAGATTCCCAATGGGATTCAAGTCTGGGCTTTGGCTGGGCCACTCAAGGACATTCACCTTCTTGTTCTGAGGCCACTCCAGTGTTGCTTTGGCTGTATAGTTGGGGTCGTTGTCCTGTTGGAACATAAATCTTCGCCCCAGTCCAAGGTCTATTGCAGACTGATGCAGGTTCTCCTCAAGGATGTGCCTGTATTTGGCTCCATTCATTGTTCCCTCCATCCTGACAAGTGCCCCAGTCCCTGTCGCTGAAAAGCATCCCCATAACATGATGCTGCCCACCACCATGCTTCATGGTAGGGATGGTGTTACACGGGTGATGAGCTGTGTTCGGTTTGCGCCAGGCATAGCGCTTTGCATTCAGGCCAAAGAGTTCAATTTTTGTTTCATCAGACCAGAGAATCTTTTGCCACGTGGTCTCAGAGTCTGCCACATGCCTTCTTGCAAACTCCAGGTGTGCTATTATGTGGCCTTTTCTCAGGAGTGGCTTCCGTCTAGCCACTCTCCCATAGAGGCTACATCTGTGAAGTGCTGCAGAGATTGTTCCCATCTCAGCCATGGAACTCTGTAGTTCTGTCAGGGTGGTCATTGAGTTCTTGGTCACTTCCCTGACCAAGGTCCTTCTTGCCCGGTTGCTCAGTTTGGGAGGACGGCCTGCTCTAGGAAGAGTCTGGGTGGTTCCGTAATCTTTTCATTTCCTAATTATGGACTTGACTGTGCTCCTGGGAACTTTCAACACCCTAGAAATGTTTTTATACCCCTCCCCAGATCTATGCCTCCTCACAATTCTATCACGGAGTTCTACGGATAGCTCCTTGGTCTTCATGGTAGAGTTTCTGCTCTAACATACACTGTCAACAGTGGGACCTTATATAGACAGGCGTATTTCCTCTGAAATCATGTCAACCATTTGAACTGACCACAGGTGGACTCCATTCGAGTTTTAGAGTGATCTCACAAGGAAATTAGCACCTGAGCTTAATTTGTAGTGTCATAGCAAAGGGGGTGAATACTTATCAACTCAAGACATTTCAGGTTTTTATTTTAAGTTACATGTACAAAAAATTCCAGAAGTTTCATTCCACTTTGACATTATACTGTAATTTGTGTAGATGCGTGACAAAAAAAAATCCCATATAAATGTATTTTAATTTGAGTTTGCAACCTCACAAAATGTGACAAAATCCAAGGGGGTGAATACTTTCTGAAGGCACTGTATATAACTACAATATTTTATTGTTTCCTTTTTGTGCTTTAAGTGCTATATTTCTTTCAAAATTTTGTTTTGATTGTCTTATTTCTCTTTTACAATTTCTTTGCAAGCATTTAAGAGAGGATAGTAATCTATTACAATTATTTTGTTTATATATTTTAAATAATTTCTTTTTCTTCTTAATCATCTTAATTATTTTTGCGGATAACCACTTTGGACGATGTTTTAATTTCCTTTTCTTTATTTTTGGAATAAACGTTTTTGCTACTCCTAATATTTCCTGAAAGACTGACCATACTTCATTAACATCATCTGATGTCAATAACTCATTGCACTTCATCTTAGATAAATGTTCCATTAAAGCTACCTTATCTACTTTATTATATTGGTAGATTTCAGTGATGTTATAAGAAACTGAAAAAGGAAATTGAAGACTGGAAGTAGCTGCATTGTGATCACTATTACATAACGATATAGATACCAAACAATTTAATATTTTTAATGGTTCACTACTCAAAACCACGCCTAATATATTTAAACCTCTAGTTGGTAAAGTAACAGATTGAATCAGATCTAATTCGCTACAAGTTTGTAAAAAATCTTTTGAAGATATATGTACTGCTTTTTTATTTACCCAAACAATATTACCCATGTTCAGATCACCCATTAATACAGTATCCCGTAAATCTGCTGCTACAGCCATCTCGGACATCATTTCTTTTAAAACTTGTTTATCTGAGTTAGGTGCTCTATAACAAAGACCCAAAATAAGTTTTTTTTAGCCTAACTCTAACCTTACCCATAATGATTCTACAGTACTTTTATTAATTATAATTTTGCTCAATATTTCTGTAGCAATTATCTCAGAGTTAACAAATAAAGCAATACCTCCACGATTTTCTCTACCTAAATGAAATAGTGAATAACCTGGAATAGAGGTTACCCATTCTGGATTCTTTGACCACCATGTTTCCGTAATACCAACAACATCAGGTCTTTCAGACACTACCCTGACCACTAACTCATCAAACTTTGAGACTAAACTTTGTGCATTAAACTATTGAAAATCTAAATTAGCAGTATTCTTGTTTCTACCAGGAAACTGATTATTTTTAACTTTACTACCCTTCCCCCTTAGTGGTTTAAATGCAAAGACTTTACGGAACACTGAAAGTGACTACATAGTTCATATATACCATTTTTATTCAGATGTAGTCCATCTTTTGCAAACGAGTTTTTATTATTAACAAAAACCTCCCAACAGTTTATAAACTGAAGATTTTCATTCCTACACCAATTATACAATCTAGCATTTATACGTTCAATGGTGTGATTTTTCTCCAGTTTTGCACTTGGAACAGGAAGAATATTAGAAATAAAAACTTTACAATTCTTAAATGCAGCGTACTTTCCAAGGTCAATAATATCTAAACAAATATCATTTTCATGATCATATCCAACATTGTTTGTCTCCACATGAAAAATAGTATTTGATAGTTGTGAAATTATATCATCAATTTTTTCAGTGATATCTTTAATTTTTACACCTGGGAAACAGTGTATTTTCACATTATTATCTTGAAGCATATTACTAGCGGATTTTATAATAGAATCCCCTATAATCAAGGTAGATAGTGCAGGGTCAAAGCCCTCATCAACAAGATCAGCAGTAGGAGAGGGCGGCAATAAGGCACTGAATCCGTTTCTAATATCTATTCCAGTTAGCTGTTGTGAATCATTATTTGGAATACCAACTGCTCTTCTTCCTTTTAAAAAATTTTTTTTGGGCATAACCACCCAACCATCTTCAGCATCAGTATTTCCTTCTCTGGGCTGTTTATTGGCAGAAATCATAGGGTGAATAACTTGTTCATTATGTTCATGTGGTATTGAACCTTGATTGAAATCTATTTTATTAAAGGGATCAGTCAAAGATGTTAATACTACAGTATTTCTACTGTCAGTTACTACGGGTTCAATTTGGGGTGTAGTAGCTTCATTAGGGCCAGGTAGTTGAAGGCCACGCACCATATTATCCATATAACATTCTAAATCTCTTAATTCTTTAACAGTATTCAATTCTGAAGATAATCTTATAATTTGCTTTTTCAATGAGCTTAACTCAAAACAATTTGGACAGTCATGTGGCTGAGACATACCATTAGCGTTTGGTATGATGCAGAGCACACGTTTACAAAGTGCACAAACCATTATACTATGACCTGTGTGTAACATAAACGATAGTTTTCTCTGTTGTTATCCATTTTTTTTCCTCCTTCTTTTACTGTAAGAGGACTGGATGGTTGCTCTGAACATGAGGGATGCATACCTTCATGTCACAATCTGCAAGTCTCATTGAAAGTACCTGCCATTCATGCTCCAAGCCTCACACTGTCAGTTTTGTGTTTTACCTTTTGGTTTGTCTTCTGCACTACGTATCATTATGAAGTGTTTTTGCAGTGGTAGCAGCTGCCCTGCACAGGGAGGGCCTCTGTGTCTACCCATATACCGACACCTGGTTTCTGAAGGCCCCGTCACGTGAGGCCATAGTCTGCACCCTGTTTGACCCGACAGCTGTTCTACCAGTTGGGTATCCTGGTCAGTGAGCGGAAGTTGGTCTTTACTCCATGCCAGCACCCACATCACATAGGAGTTGTCTTGGGCACAGGGCTAGGATGAGCATTTTTGCACTCAGACCATGCTTTGGCCCAGGTTCAGCTGGTCTCCTTCAGTGAATTTATCTCCGTCAGAAGCCTGCTGCGGCTTATCAGCCTCTTGGCTGCTGCCATACTGACTTACCCTCTGGCACTTCTGCACATGAAGATCCCACACTGGCTCTTTGGGGCAGAGCGTTCTGACGAGTTGGAGTGTCTCGTACCAGTGATTTCTCCTCTCCATCTCTCCCTGCTCTGGTGTTTGGATTGCTCTAATCTAAATAAGGGGTTCCTATTTCTTCATCCATCCCCACTCTTCGTAATGACAACGGACACCCTGGGTTCTGGCTGGGGTGCCCATCTGGGCTCCTTCAGAACTCTGGGCTACTGGAACATTTCAGATACAGTTCTGCACAGCAGCAGCAAAGATGAGGACTCTTCTGCGTGGCGTACAGGCCTTCACTGGTCACCTTCTGGGGCATCAGTTGCTTATCCCTAAAGACAAGATTTTGGTGATACCCTACATCAGCTGACAGGGCAGAGTCCACTCTTATCCTTTCTGCATAGAGGTGATGAGAGTTTGGCACTGGATTGTAGAACACAAAATGTTTCTGTCAGCAGTATTCCTCCCGATACTCTCACCTCCCTAGCAGATCATCTTAAGTCCGTCCTAGAGCCAAAAACAAATGGTTTAATACCTTTTATTGGACCAACATAGATGTTACAAAAAGAAAAGAATGTCTAAGCTTTCAGACCAACCGAGTCCTTCCTCGGAGACTTATGACAATTGTTCAGAGAGTCACAGTCTATTAACACCCAGATCATACATTAAAAAAAAAAAAAATTGTCATTGGTTAGAAGTACCTAGTTCAAACAATCACAAATTTAAATGTCTATGTCAGTCCTAGGCATTTTGCCATGAGTGGGAGCTCTTAGACTCCATCGTTGATGGCCTCTTCGTAAAATGGGGTGAGCCAGACTGGAGCCTGTTTGCGACTCTCTACAGTGCAGAACTGCTGTGTTTCTGCTTGCTCCAGTGCCTGTAGTTTTTTTGATGAGATGGCGCTGTCTGTCTCCTGGAAAGGGTGGTTTATGTACACTTTCCCCAGTCCCTCTAAAACAGATGGTTCTGGTCAAGCTGAGAGTCGAGTTGGTCACACTAATTCTGGTGACCTCTTGCTGGTTCAGACAAACTGGTTCCTTCTGCTCCAGCAATTGACAGTGAAACCACCGGTCCCACTCCTTCTGCAGATGGGACTTCTTTTTATTTATTTATTTTTTAACTCTATTTATGCACTGGCTCTGTGGAACTCTCTCGGGCATCCTACAGTGCCCCCAACTCTTCCTCCATGCCTGAGAGGCCTCCTGCTTCCTGGCAGCAGCCTGGCTATCCCCCCAGCTCTAAGCCCCCCGAGGTAGGACCGCCCTTTCCACAGGGTGCTCTATCTGAGAGTCGGGCGGGCTGTGCTGTCGGGAGGAGTGCCACTGGCGGTGGAATGTGGTCGGGTGGATGTAGGTGCCTCGCTATCCACGAGCGGATGTTTTCTATTTTAGTTGCATCCCTGCCAAGTTCGGACGTGCAGTGACGTCACATCTGCCACAACTCCACTCCTTCTACTGCAGTGCCCAAACGTGCGCACATCCTCCAGTCTCCACCGGGTGATGCTGTTGCACCGGGCAGTCCCTAGATCCCTCCCCAGAGAGAGGAGAGCAGTCCACAGATGCTCAGTCCTCTCTCTCCCCTGCTGACCCCCAACGACCTGGGCTCGTTCCCAAACCCGGGTTGCCGGCGTGGCACAAGGTGTGGGATCCAGCGCCTCAACCCTCAGCGCCACTGGGCCAGCTTCAGTCTGGACTTCTGACACAGGAACTGGATGCTGCGGTGCATCTAGGTCTCGGGACCCTGCATCTCAAAGCCTGACTCCTGAGGATGTAGAGCTGTCCCACTTGGAAGTTTCCCCGGTGGTTGCTGCTTTACTACTGACAGCTAGGAGCCATGTACATGGTACACCTATTTGCAAAAATGCAAATGTTTTACAGTTTGGAGTGCTGCTCAGGCCCTGGATCCCTTTACATGTCAAGTTTAATCTAGTGCTAGACTGCCTCTTGTTCGTTAAGGACTTTGGCCTCAGGTATTCCTCTATTCTAACAACATGAAGTCTTGCTATATTATGACATATGCAGTGAGTCCCAACCTTCGAACTGCTCCAGAGGTGAAAGTTAACTTTCCATGCCAGGCATGGAACGCTGAGTTAGAGCTCGGTTGAAAACTCTGTCTGTTGTTCTTCAAACTCAAACTGTCAGATTCTTTACTCCGCCTCACTGAACAGTCGCTCCGGAGATTTCTCCTTCTGCTCGGTTCATTTTGTCGGTTAAAAGTATTAATTTCTCGGTTTTTTTGACCGAATTTAAACCACAACCGGTCGGTTCAAGCTCTGTCTGTGGTATTTGTGAGTATTAGATAGGTTTACATTATTTCTCTCTGTGTGTAACTTGTAAACGGTTATCGGTTCACTCTTGAACCGATCAGGTTGTTTAAAAATATTTTATTCTATCATTTAGAGTGTGGTTACCGGTTCTAAAAAAAACGGAATTTCTTACAGTTTTTTCCACGACCCGTGACACGGTTGGGAACCGATAAGAGGGTCTTGCTTGGCGGATTGCCATAAATGGTCAAGTTTGGTTAGGACTGGCACTATGTGTGAGAAACCCAAAAGAAAAACCGGGCTCACTGGGTTTCAACACTGCAGTGTGTGTGGGGAAGCCTTTGCCAAGGCTGACCCCCCAAACCACCTGTGTTTATTGTCTGGGGTTTGACCACCTCAATGCAGATTGCCAGATTTGTAAAAATTTTCCTGCAGCTGCCCTGAATAAGAGAGTTGGTAGGCTCAGGGAAAGGGAGGCCAAGAAGTCCGCTGACCCGGATGGCCAGCCCGGTTCGGTTCCAACCGAACCAGAGGGAGTGCCCTCTGACCAGGGCGAGACTTCCTTGGGCAAAAGGAGAGCCGACTCTGAGGGGTCGGTTCCAGCAAAAAGGTGGTGTGGAGCCAAAACTTTCCTCTCCAACCGCTGAAGAAATAGCCAAAGCGATTCAGATTGTCCAGTCGCTTTCTCCGGTTCCGACCGAACCGGTGCCATCAAATAGCGCCAGTTCGGCCGGTTCCACGGATCAAGACTATGATTTAGAGGAATATTATGAACCGGAGGAGGGAAGAGGAGTATGAGGAGAGTGAATGTGATTTGAAAGTCTGGATGTGCCCATCGACCGGACATCTCCCAGACAGACCTTCAGGAGTGTCCCTCCTAGGCTTTCTGAGTCCCCTTCTCATTTTATGTTCTATAAAAAGTGGCTGAAACCCTCCAGCTCCTGTGGGGAAGCTGTGGATGATCAAGAGGAGCCTGACTATGTGGAAATGATGGATATCCCAGAGTCCAGGAGATTGTCTATTCCCTTGCATAAATCTTTTGGGAAACAGACTTAAAATTCTAAAAACTCCTCACTATACCTCCTGTGGATAAGAGAATGGACAAGAGGTACACATTGTCAGGCTCTGACACGGAGTCCCACACAACAATGCAGCCATGTTAGTAGTACAGGCTGCAGCCTGTGACAAGGCAAATATTCCCTTGGCCTCACACCCCCCGGACAAGGACTCCAGGAAGGTTGATGCCATGACAAAGAAACAGTACATGGCAGCATCTTTGGGACTCAGACAGGCAAATTATACGGCTTACATTGCTAGATACCAGAAATCCAGATGGGATACTGTTATGGCTCTTGCAAAACAGGTCCCTGGCCAGCTTGCCAAGGAGCTGGAGCAGGTGGCTGCCGATGGTATTGAGGCATCCAAGGTGCAATTCCATGCTGCAGTGGACTCAAATGATGTTTCATCAAGAGTCATGGCTACATCTGTGGCTCTTCGCAGGATGACTTGGCTCAGATGTACCAGACTAAGGCCATGGATTTTCCTGTTGTGGGTAATTCTCTGTTTGGGGAGCAGACAGAGAATTACATGAAGAAAATGGATGAGTATAGGACCACCTATAGGAGTGCACAGGCCACGGAAAGGCAGGCCACTCCTCAAAGGCAGCTTCCCAGGGGCAGAGGCAGGCCTTTTCATAGGCCTTTTTACCAAGCCAGGCCTCCTCTTCAGCTTTTGCCCAGAGGGGTTCTTTAGAGAGCTAGGCAGGCGGGGTGCAGGTAGGCCTGCTTCACCCCTCAGCCTAAAGCCCCTGCCAAGCAGGCACCCTGATGGGGTTGCCAGGGCCGATTCTCAACTACCTGTAGGGCGGGCTGGCTTACTTTGTCCAGGACTGGGAGTCTCTGACATCAGACAAGTGGGTCCTGGAAGTAGTAAGCCAGGGACTGGTTCTCAGTTTCAAAGTTTCCAAAGATGAGAACCAGATCCTTTCCACCTGCAAATCCCTCAGAGGCACTTGCCCTAGAGGCAGAGGTCTCTTCCCTCCTGGCTCTCAAAGCCGTGGAAAGGGTTCCACCCTACACCAGGGCAAGGGTTGTACTCAGGTACTTCCTTACCCCAAAAAGACAGGAGAATGGCGGCCCATCCTGGATCTCAGATACTTAAACAAGCACCTTTTAAAACCAAAATTCAAAGCGGTGACTCTGGAATTATTCTACCCTCTTTAAGGCCAGGGGACTGGCTAGCGTCCCTGGACCTCAAGGATACCTACTTCCATATTCTCATCAGAAGCTCCCATCGAAAGTACCTCAGGTTCGAGCTGCCCTCAGGCCATTACTAGTTCAGAGCAATGCCCTTTGGCCTCACCTCTGCTCCAAGGGTGTTCACAGAATGCCTGGCAGTGGCAGTTTCTTCGCTAAGAAGGCAAAAAATTGCCATCTTCCCTTACGTGGATGACTGGCTCATAGTAGGCCAGTCCCCAGACCAGGTCAAGTTACACCTAAAAATAACTCAGCAACTGCTCACCTCCCTGGGTTTCCTTCTGAATCTTTCAAAGTCAGTTCTAGAGCCTGTTCAGCTCCTCACCTTCATAGGCGCAGAGCTGAACACAGAGAAAGCCAGAGCCTTCCTCCCTTTGGACAGGGCAAGGACCCTGGTCTGTCTGGCCTCCTCATTCACCCTGAAGGTGTCTCGACCAGCAAGGCATTTTCTGCAGCTCCTGGGGCACATGGCTGCTTCTACAGCAGTGGTGCAGGGGCAAGATTTCAGATGAGGACATTCAGTTCCATTTGAGAGCCTTCTGGTCTCAAAGGAAAGACCCTCTAACCAAATTGATCCCAGTGACTCGAACCCTGATCCAGGCCCTACAATGGTGGCAGGATCAGAGCAATCTCAGACAAGGAGTTCCTTTTGTCACCCATTCTCACTCCTTAATCCTTACTACGGATGCATCCCTCTTGGGATGGGGAGCTCACATGGGTGACCTCACTACCCAGGGGTTGTGGTCCCCTCAAGAATCCCTGCTCCACATCAATCTGTTGGAACTCAGAGCAGTTTTTCTAGCACTTCAAGCTTTTTCCAAGTCTGTTCATAACAAAGTGGTACAGGTCAGAACAGACACCACCACCACAATGTGGTACATCAACAAGCAAGGGGGCACTCGGTCTACGGCCTTGTGCACCGAAGCAATGAAGTTGTGGTCTCTGGCTTACTCCCTGAACACCTCCCTTACGGCAGTTCACCTCCCAGGCAAGGACAATGTCCTGGCAGATGCTCTCAGCAGGATTTCTCAGGGCCATCACGAATGATCACTGGATCCCCTGGTCCTGGAGGTGGTATTTGCCAGATGGGGCACCCCACAGATAGATCTTTTTGCAGCCCCAGACAATCACCAACTTCCCCTTTTTTGCTGCAGGCCCCCAGTGTTGGGCTCAGTCCCTCTGAATGCCTTAGTCCTCAACTGGGAAGGGAAGTTTCTCTATGCTTTTCCCCTTTCCCTCTGCTGTTCAGAGTGCTAGTCAAAATCAGGTCTCAACCCTGCAAGATGATCCTGATTGCCCCAGATTGGCCCAGACAACCCTGGTATCCACTCCTGCTGTCCTTAGCAGTCCATCTTCCCCTGTGTCTTCCCAGGAAGCACAACCTGTTAACCTGTGCTATGGGGAGGGTTTGGTACCCGAACCTCAAATACTCTCAATCTCAAGGCCTGGCTCTTGAAGAGTTAGAGTTTGCTGATCTACACCTCTCCCAAGGTGTAATGGATATCCTGAAGGCTTCTAGGAAACCTTCCACCAGGGCTACTTATAATTCCAAATGGAAAAGGTTTTCCATCTGGTGCGCTGGACAGCATATTTCCCCAGAATCTGCTGATTTGCCCACAGTCCTGGATTATATGGTCCATCTGAATACCTTGGGTCTTAGACCAGCTACCCTAAAAGTGCATCTGGCAGCTGTGTCTGCCTTTATTTCAGCAGGTAAGCTCTCTTCTCTTTCAGCTCACTCTGTATTCTCCAAGTTTTTCAAGGGATTGCTTCACACCAACCCTCCATTCAGGGCCCCTGCCCATGCTTGGGACCTTAATGTTTGCATTGCTCAGCTTATGCAACCCCCTTTTGAGCCTTTGTCTTCAGCAGAGCTTAAGTACTTGGCTTGGAAAACTGTGTTTCTGGTGACCATCACTTCTGCCAGATGCATAAGTGAATTACAAGCTTTGTCAGTGGAGCCTGATTTTATCTCCTTTCATAGAGATAATGTGGTCCTCAGGACTAACAGGAAGTTCTTGCCTAAAGTGGTTTCAGATTTCCACCTTAATCAATCTGTGTCTCTCCCTGTGTACTTCACTGACCATTCCTCCTCTGGCGAGAGGAGGCTGCACAGTTTAGATGTCAAAAGAGCCCTTAGCTACTACATAGAGTGTACCAAGGGTTACAGGTTTGACTCCTCAACTGTTCCTCACTTATGGTGAGGTTGGTGAGAAACCTGCCACTAAGAGATCCATTGCCAGGTGGATTGTTTCTTGTATCCAATTTTGTTATGAAAACTGGGTGAGTTCCTCCCTCAGGCCTGAGGGCTCACTCTGAAGGTACAGCTGCTTCCCTGGCTGCGGCCAGGGACATCCTATTCTAGAGATATGTCAAGCAGCTACCTGGAAAACAGTTCATACTTTTACCAAGCATTACTCCCTGGATATCCAGGCTAGGAGTGATGCCCGGTTTGGCACGGCTGTGCTACAGAGCCTATTTTCCAAGTAGGTTCTGTCCCTCCTCCATGGAGGTACTGCTTTCTAGTCTGCATATGTCATAATATAGCAAGACTTCATGTTGTTAGAAGAAAAAATTACTCACCTTAGTAATGTTGTTTCTTCTGTTGGAGTCTTGCTATATTATGACCTCCCCCCTGCCTGCCCCTCTCAGAACCTCTGTTTTTGGGATATGGGTGGGCAGTGCAGTGTTGGCACTTAGTAGTTGCTCACCTTGTTGTTTTTCACCCCTCCTTTTTTTGGGGTGATTTGGTGTTGTGTTTTTCATTTTTTGGGTCTCCTGACTTGAGTCTTTGTTTTGGGACCAAAAAATATGTTATTATGTTAGTAGCCAGTTGGCTAGTGTAGGTTTACAGCTTCCACACAGGACCTCGGTGAGTTTAGCTCGTAAAGATCTGACAGTTTGAGTTTGAAGAACAACAGACAGAGTTTTCAACCGAGCTCGAGCTCAGCGTTCCATGCCTGGCATGGAAAGTTAACTCTTTCACCTCCGGAGCAGTTCGAAGGTTGGGACTCACTGCCCATGTCGTAATATAGCAAGACTCCAATAGAAGAAACAACATTACTAAGGTGAGTAATTTTTTCTTAAAGTCCACTTGGCCACTGTGTTGGCTTTCCATGACCTCACAGAAGGCAAGACAGTGACCCAGCTTGAGGTTTCTCATAGGTTCCTCAGTGGTATCCTTCATCTTTCCTTGTAAATCTTCACCGTGCATTACTGCTGAATGTAAGCTGGAGGCACGCACCTGCACGGGAGAGCGGGTCTGCACCGACTGTGCTGCCTACTAGGCCGATGCACTGTGTGGCACACAAGGGTTGGCCTTTAGGCGCTGCAGACTCCTCATCCACCCCGGTTCTGTTTCTCCCGCTGTCAAGGTCACACCTGCTGCGCGAGTTCCACAGTTTGCTGCATCACTAGGCCTCGGCTGAAATTCGATGCCACATTTCTGCATCTACGTTTTCCTCCATCCCAGTTCTGAGTCTCGTCCAATGCCATTGAACCCGGTAAGCCCGTTCCTTTTATTTCCTTACCGACAGTGCCATTTATTTTCCTGTAATTTTGTTAAAATTGTTTTCACGTCATGTCTGGTTCGGGGGGCTAAGAAGAAATCCAAAATGGGCCGTGCCCTCATACGTCAATGCCCCTGTGGCCGGCATTTTTCCGTTACAGACCGGCATAACCTTCGTTGCCTGGGTCCCAACTACGATATTGACAACTGCGACACCCATTTCAAACCCCAGGAAATCTTATTGTACTCTGACAAATGCAGTATGATCTCACCATAGGACTGCCCCAGAGCCGAAATGGTTAATAGAACCTATGCAAATGGTGGGATGCTAGGCTCGAGCTCGGTTTTCAAACCACTGTCCCTGGTTGCACTTCCTGAAACCATCAGATTCTTAACTCCACTTGCCTCAGTAAGAGGTCTCCAGAGGGGGATCCGTACTGCTGCCCGACATGTAACTTGCTGACAAACTAGTTCCCTACATCGATTTCCCAACTGGGTTAGTTTGCTGACAGATTCTATCCCGTATGAACAATTGCCCGACAGTAAATCATTTTGCTTGTGCATTATGCATTGCTTGTGTTTGTGTCTTTTTTTATTGACATTGAGGAAAGTACAGAAATGCACTGTTCATGCAGAGAGAACACTTCTGCACATTTTGATGCCCTGTAAAAGGTTACTCTAAATGAAGATTCCTGCAGCTTTACCATTGAGGAAAGTACAGAAATGGTGTGTTAATTGACAGACGCGGCGTCATCGCTCCATTCATGCAGAGAGAACACACTGTGAAAGGCTACTCTAAATGAACATTGTTATGACACACTTTTTTGTTTTTTCCCTATGCAAACTGTGCTTGTCTTTACCTGTGCATTGTAGTAATTTCACTTGACAACAGCAGGGGATGAAAAATCCCCAAGTCCGAGGTCCGGGACGCACAAAAACTGCAGCAAGACTTAAACTGCACAGCCCGATTCAGTCCGACGGACTTGGCTGTGCAGTTCAGTATAGCCGCACATGCGTTGGTATTTTTACGTGGCTGTCAGGCAGGCTTCCTAGAGGCATCCCCCTCCACCAGCACACTTACCTCATGATCCATCTGGAACATGCGAGGGGTTGGGGAAAAAAGCAACAGGACCGCTCAGAGCTCCGCCCAGCCTGCAGGGCGGGGAGCTGACATCCGGGGACTTCCGTCAGTGTTCAGGTGGCTCCGAAGATCCAGCTGTGCCCAGAAGATTAGCGGGAGTGATGTGCTTCATGAGATCAGCCACAGACAGAATGATTAGGTGATCGGTTGCTGATATGCGCATGAGCGGTGATTCTGTGCGCCGTAACTCTTGGGCTGAATGTGGAACGTGTGTATGTTCTTGTCTCTGTAATCATGGCTGAAAAGTAAGACCTTCCACAGCACTTAGCGCTGAAACTTAAATTTTTGGCCATTTGGTTAGAGATTACTTAAAGCTGCACCTGAAAACTAAGTTTGGGGGATAGTTTTATTGAGGAGCCAGTGCAGGCTGAAACAGAATGACCAAGGGGAACAGGAGTGAATAGATTTGAACTGGGGCTGCTGCATCCATTCTGTTAGTTAAGATAATCTAGACCCGCGGCCCTAGTGCAGCAGAGCAATACTTGGGGAATTTGTTTTTGGGGACACATGTTTTGCTGACATTTTTCATTTGGGGGGGGGCTGCCTATTTTGGAAATTAAGCAGTCTAATAATACTGTTGGGCACACTGACCCTCTGTGCACTGGGGACATTAATGTGAGACCCTCTTAGCAGACTGGGGGGAGATACAGTAGTTTTCATCCCCTCCTGATATAACTATTTGGAAAGCAACTGCATGATTAGCAACTAAAAGGGAACAGGTGTCTTTGGGCTGCAAGTAAGATCATCCAAGCCAGTGACAGTCACATATTTAATTTGTTAATGTGATGTGACATAGAACTACTGTAAGTACTCAGTAATATTTTCTGGGCTGAAATCTATGACAGACAATTGTATTCCAGAAACCAAGCCAGTCTGACATTTGTAGAATTATTTTATTTGTTTGGGATCGAGAAATGAGTACTCAGACAACACATTTCTGGGCTAAAATATCCATCACAATATTATCATTATTTGTTTGCGACAGAGAAATAAGTTCTCAGTAATAAATATTTCTGGCTCAAGCCTGTGACAGTCTAATTTCAATATATCAAGAGTCACAAATTTGTTTGTTTGAGACAGAGAACTAAGTACGCATTTCTGGGCTGAAATCAGGCCTATGACAGTCTGCTAATAATACAGTATGCCGCAGAAAAAAGGCATGACTTACTGGCTTCTGCTACGGACTCATCCTAAATATGTAATATAAGTCCTGGACTTATGTATCCCAAAAAAATGTTTCAACCCCTGAACAGTGAATGTGTACTAGGTGTGAGAATGATTTAATATATTCGGCCAGCCACACAGCCCCTCTTTCATTTCCTCGTCGGCTGCTGACAGGTTATGCAAACCGTATATTTTAAAATTTATTAGGGAAGCTACTGTATTGCCCCCCCTCCCCGGTGAGGTGAATATTTGTTTTCTGGCACTAGCATAGTGGTCAGGCAAAGGTTTCTGTTGGCAAATAATACCGAACGGGCACTCTGTTTCCGGGAACTTACAGTCGGGAGATCATCAGTCGGGCAGTCATACCAGACCCCTCCGGAGAGCTCTCCTTCACTTTACCTGAAGAGTTTTATTTTGTCTCGGTTTTTCGAAGTCTGTTTATTTCAATTTTTGAAGCACTGTCCTTGGTTCACAGGTAGACTTAATCTAGATTTTAGTGAATTTTTGGTGAGTTTCTCGGTTCCTTATCGGTTCTTTTAACCGAGAAGGAACCAATACTATTTACATTATTTTAAAATGTTTACTCAGTATTTCTACCATCCGGTAAGGCGATATACATTTAATTAATAAAATTTAACTAGGTTATCGAGTTAATTCTCGGTGCATCGGTTTAATAGACCGATAAATGTCACAGACCAACTTTGTACAGAGTGTGGGGAACCGTTCGCTAAAGCAGATCGTCATCTAATTTGTGTATTTTGTTTGGGGTTTAACCACCTCAGGGAGGACTGTGAAATTTGTAAGAACTTCCCTCAGTCGACGCTTGAGAAGCGACTTAAACGACTGCAGGAGAAGATGTCTGAAAAGGCTGCTGACCCAGCTAAAGACATACCTGCTACCAGCCAAAATGAACTGGAGGAACAACCCTCGGATCAGGGTGACAGTTCCTCCTCTAAAAAAACACCCTGCAGATACTGCAGCTAACCCGGCAACAGCAGAGAAGAGAAAAAAGGAAAAGCATACAGCAGTCAAACCACAACCGAAGAAGTCATCGGTTCCAATTGCTGAAGAGATAGCAAATGCTGTCAGAATTATCCAGGCACTCCAACCGAGTACTCCAGTTACAGTTGAGAAGCGGCCGCGTCTACCTACCGCTGACTCTACTTCGGTTCCCAGTTCCTTGGAACATGAAGAGGGTCCTTTCGGTGAGGATGAAGACGAGAATGCTGATGATGATGAGGACTACAGGGAACTGACTGAACCAGATATTTCCCCGGATCCTCATCGTACTGACTCCCCTGACAAAGGGAATGAAGACTATACTTCTCGTTTTGCCATCATTAAATAGGTAGCCCAGTCCCTGGACCTTCCTACCCAGGAGTCAACCGACGAGGAGGAGGAACAGGACTACATGGAAATGGACTTCTGGTTACATCGGCAAATGAGTGACTGATCTTTTTGATCGCTCCGGGGACCACCGCTATTAAATATAACCCTTGCCGGCGTAAACTTGGTCCAAAACCACAGAAAGATGCACTGGAGAACTATAGCAACAAAATCAAAGGGCAAAAACTCGCAGGCTACTAAAATACATATGTTGATGGACAAAGATAAAACACAGGCCTCACGGGGTGACTCGCGCCCGCCATCACCAGCTGCCAGCCAAGCAGATTTGGAGGAGGGAATGGAAATGTTAGATCCCAGTGCAGTAATGGTGAAACTAAACGGCATCATAAAGACCCTGCATCGGGTGGAGTCAACTGTGATGGATGTTGGCCATTGAGCGGGTGGTGGGGGACTGCTCAGATTCAACCAGCCAGCACAACCACACACTGTTGTACCTACTTACCCGAGAGAAGGAGCTTCAGCTTAAAATAGACGATCTAGAGAACCGATCGCGCCAGAACAGTTTCCTACTATATGGAGTTCCGAAGGGCATAGAAGACTCCCATTCATCTATGGAAGATCTTATTCTTCACATTATCAAGTCAGTGCTAAAGATGCCAGAAGAGTATACCATAATGATAGAGAGGGCCCACCGTTCCCTGCTCCCCCGACCAAAAGAACAGAATGCAAGGCCCAGATCCATTATCGCTAAGATGCTAAATTATAATGCTAGGCAATTAATATTAAAACCAGCATAGCAGCAGAGAGAGGTTTTGCTTGATGGGCAAAGACTTTCTTTTGACCAAGATTTCTCTGACTACTTAAATAACCAACGGAAACAAGTCCAAGAGATGATTAAACAAGCCAGAGATAAGGGCATAAAAATACAGATGCTTTACCCAGCTTGCTTGCACATCCAGACAGATAAGGGACCACTGATCGTTGACTCCTTATATGAAGCAGCACCTACTTTGTGCAAGAAGGGCCTCAAAGTTTCTGATTTCCCTGCGGTGAATTTGGAACAAAGCATTGCGAAGGTGGCATGGCAGGGGGGGTTGAGTAAGCTCCGAAAGGGACAGCCTACATCAGTAGCGTGGGCCTCGCATCTGAGTGCAGACATACAGGAACTTTCAGACCGGGAAAACAAATCAGGCAACACAGAGGATTGCACCTCTAGGGCTTTTGCAGCAGACACATCCACCTGAGAACTGAGTCCTAAGGCAACAGTGAAAGCAGCCAGAATTCTAGGTTTCGGACAGTGGTGATTTCATTTGAGTCACATGGCGAGAGCCATTTGGAGGGCCTGTTATGTAGTAGCATTGAGTGCTTCAGGTCCTTCGGACTTCATATTAAGAGGGAGGGACATTTTTGGAAATCAGAGCTCAATGTTAAGGGCATCAGAACTGCATCTTTACGGGAAGAAGCTGGTGGAGAGGAGTGCACATTTAAGAACTTTTCACACATACAGTACAATGGGCGGTGGTCCCAGAGATTTTATTTGATATTTTTCTTTTTGTTTCTTTATCCACAGCAACAGTAGGTATAGCTTGTAACAGAAGAAGCTAGGCAGCTGCCGCTGCAGTCTAATCTAAACCTTGGAAGTAAATTGTTGGTTTAAAAGTTTTTATGTTTTTAGTTACCTTACTGTTACAGAAAGTTAACTCTGCGCCTAACAATTTAGAGGCGAGGGGCACAATGTTAAAGTTAGGGACCTATTGTGCAAAGAACATAGTATTCAGGACTGGTATAGATAGTGAAAAGGTAATAGGCAATGTACGAAAATCTTACATAAAAGGAAGCTGGGGCCCAATAAAGATAAATGCAGTGATGGGAGGATGTGGTGGGATGAAGGGTCCATCCTGCACCTAGCATAAATGGGTTCCCTCAAAACTGCAACCCTGAATGTTCAGGGTATTAATTCTCAAATAAAAAGAACGAAGAGTTTACATTATATGCAGAAGGCACATATAGATATTGGATTTCTGCAGAAAACTAGATTAAACCCTGTAGAGCATGGGAAACTAATAAGATCCTGGGTGGGACATGTGAGTTTCTCTCATCCCAAAGGAAAGTGAGCAGGGATGGCGATGATCATCAGAAGGGGATTCCCTCTGGAGGTAGTTTCAGAAGTCTCGGGGGACGGCAGAGGGGTGATGGTCTCGGGGACATTGTTTTCCCAGAAGATACACCTCATTAACCTGTATGCCTCAAACACAGACGACCTTTCATTTTACCGGAAACTGTTTGGGAAGCTAGCCAAGTTGAGGGAAGGAATGATTCTAATTGGAGGAGACTTGAATTGCATTCTTAACCCCGCCATGGACCGTTCCTCTCAGAATCTGGTGACAAACAAGAATATGAGCAAAGTAGTTAGGGGAGGGATTAGAGAACTGGCACTTGTAGACATATGGCAGGACTTGAACCCAAATACCAAGGACTTCACCTTTTATTCCAACCCTAATCAGACGTATTCCAGAAAATATTTCTTCTTATGTAGCCAGGTAAAGAGACATAAGATACAGGAATGTGTTATCCAACCCCGGTGGATCTCTGACCATGCAGCAGTATTTTTGCATCTCAAGATGGAGGACTGGGACAGAGTTACTACATGGCCATTTAATGCCTCTTTACTAGAAAGGAAAGAATTTAGAGAGCAGATCAAATCGGCTATAGAAGAATACCAAAACTATAATAAACCAGATGAGACAGGGTGGAAATGGTATTAGGATGGCCTAAAAGCCACTTTAAGAGAGAAAATATCATATTCAACTAGACTGAAGAGTCAGTACCTGGAAAAACAAACATTAGAAACAAAGCTAGCTCAGATAGACAGGGAACATAAAACAGCAAATCCCGAGAAGGTAGAAAAAGAACTGCAAGAGGTTAGGTCGACGCCCCAAGAAATATTGGGTAGGCAGGTGGAAGGGAAGTGGTGTTTTGCAAGCCAAAAGTACTACAAACAAGGAAATAAGGCGGGACGGCTATTAGCCTTCATTTTACGGAAACTGCAGGCAGAGAGATACATTAAAGTACTTAAAAAGACAGAGGGCGCCACACAAACAGAGGTACATACTCCAAAAGAGATAGCAGACGTATTCAGGAAATACTGTGCTACTCTGTATTCCAATCACACAAATACAGACCCAGTCAATACACACATGGATAGATTTATGGAAGAGATCACTTTGCCCGAACTCTTAGAAACAGATAAGACAGCAATGGATCCCCCATTTACCACAGCAGAAGCTGCTGCAGTAATAAAAGAAGTGAAGAAGGGCAAATCCCCAGGGCCGGACTGACAGATATGTTTAATTCCTACAAAAGCACAGATGATTTTGCAAACACCCGGAGGCAAGCTTTGATGTTTGTTATTCCTAAAGATGGAAAACCCCGGAACATAGCACCTCCTATAGACCGATCTCATTATCAAGCGTAGATTCAAAAGTTTTTACTAAAGTCTTAGCCTCTAGATTGAACAAAATACTGCCCACTATGGTCCACCTAGACCAAGCGGGGTTTGCCCCCAGAGACATCTTCAAGATAACATAAGAAGATGCCTGAGCATCCTGCAGAGTGGGAAACAGGCGAAAGTTCAGCAAGTGGCGATCACGGTGGATGCTGAAAAGGCATTCGACCGCCTTCGATGGGAATATCTTCAGAAGACATTCAAATTTGGCTTTGGAGAGAAATTTAGGAATTGGGTGGGTACAATATACAGATCTCCAACAGCTCAGGTGAAAGTAAATGGCACAGTATCAGACAAAATAGAGATACAGAGAGGTACTAGGTAGGGTTGCCCCCTTTCACCCCTATTGTTCGCTCTGAGCATGGAGCCACTGGCAGAACATATTAGGACAAACCCACAACTGGAAGGTACTAAAAAAAAAGGAGGGGGGGGGCGCATTTCCCTATATGCGGATGACATAATGTTGTACCTGCGAAACCCAGTGGTGACCTACCCTGTACTTGAAAATATTTTAGAGAAGTACAGTGATATCTCCGGTTTCAAAATTAACTATGAAAAATCAGAAGTCCTACTGGTGAGCGGTTCCCACACAACAGAATTAGAGCAGACCCTACCCTTTAAATGGGTGGTTAACAGCGTCAGATACCTGGGAATTAAAATCCCACTAAACCTGACACACCTGTATAAGGTCAACTATGTTAAACTAATACAGGAAGTTTGTGAGGACTTGCAAAGATGGAACCTTTTGCCTTTATCATTAACGGGGAGAATACAGTCCATTAGGATGAACATTTTACCACGGTTTTTATTCTTGTTCAGCTCTTTACCCTTTAGTATACTCAAAAAAGACTGGAAAAAACTAGATAAAGCCTTACACAGATTTGTATGGAACCACAGAAAACTTAGACTAGCATGGAACATACTTCAGAAGCCCAAATCCCAGGGGGGGTTAGGGTTAACAAATTTAAAATTATATTATAAGATGGCACAGATAACACCGTGGGTGGCACATCTTAAGAAAGACCCAGATAATGTCTGGTTACTTATGGAGGATGGTGCTGCCACAACGGCGGGCCTGGAATAGATTTTACAGCTTCACCAACAGCCTTGGTGAAAGTGAAGCTGCAAACCCCTGGCAGGAGCACCTCTATAAGGTATGGGGCGAAGTTAAGAAAGATCATAATATAACACATTCACTTTCTAATCAGACTAAAATTACAGAATACTGGACTTCTCCCACCCCCACCCCCACACAAGACCATACAATTTCAAACCTGGTGTAGATATGGTCTTTCTTACTTTATTCAAGTGATAGCTCATAATCAGATTAAAACTTTTGTGCAAATTCAGAGGGAATTTGGAATACCTAAATCTCATTTCTTCCGATATCTTCAGGTAGTCTCCTTTATACATAAAGATATTAATAAACAAAGAGTTCAGCAGGATCCCCATACAATGGAAAGCGTGATTAGGTGGGTTACTAGTGGGGTTCCCCAGGGGTCAGTGCTGGGGCCACTCCTGTTCAACGCCTATATCTCAGACATCAGGAGGGGGATCTGGAGTGAGATGAGTCTCTTTGAAGACGACTCAAAACTGGGTGCGGTGGTGGATGGGGAGGAGGGGAGGGTGACCTTACAGGAGGACCTGGAGGCTCTGGAAAGGTAGTCGGGAAAATGGAAACTAAAATTCAATGCGGGGAAGTGCAAAGTTCTGCACGTGGGAGTCAGAAATCCAGGCCAGGGGTATACCCTGGGAGCAGACATGATTCAAGTCATGGAGGGTGAGAGGGACCTGGGGATGGTGGTAGATGTCAAAATGAACAACTCAGAGACCTGTAGGAGGGCAGCGGCAAGGGCAAATAGGATGCTGGGATGCATCGCCAGGGGGATTACCTCCAGAAAGGCGGAAGTGATCCTTCCACTGTACAACTGCTTGCTTAGGCCACACTGCGAGTATTGTGTACAGTTTGGATACCACATTTAAAGAGGGACATTACACTCCTAGAGAGGGTCCAAAGGAGGGCAACCAAAATGATCTGGGGCCTGGGGGAGAGGACCTATGAGGAGAGGCTCATGGAGCTCAACATGTACACCCTGGAGGAGTGGAGGGACAGGGGGACATGATAGAGGTCTTTAAGTACATGAAAGGGATCAATAAAGGAGGCCCAGTCAGGGTGTTACAAAGGAAGGAGGGTGGGGCAACAAGAGGTCACGGATGTAAGCTAGAAGGGGGCAGGCTCGGAGGAGCGAGGAGGAGATATTATTTCACTGAAAGGGTGGTGGAGCCATGGAATGCACTGCCCAGGGAGCTGGTAGAGGTGGAGACTGTTGACGGGTTTAAGAGGGGATGGGACAGGTACAGGGGGAGGGTAAATCTGACCGGGCCCAATACAGGTGGAACATCTGGGACTGGGGACAGTATAACCCAAGGGGAAGGGGGGGACACCAAAATCGGCCCTCGGTGCAGGTGCTGAAAATCGAGCAGACTCAAGAGACCGTTAGGCCTATTCTGCTGACATTTTAGTATGTTAGTATGTAAAGCAGTTGTCAACCTAGAAGAGAGACACCTGATATCTCAGTTGGTTAAAGTTTACACGGACAGCAAGAAAGGAGGGACCCCCCCCCCCAAATGTCAAACAACATGGGAGAGGGAAATAAACTATGCATTAGGGAATCAACAGTGAGAAAGGGTTTGGGAGGGAGTTTTTCATACATCAGCATCCCCACATTGGAAGGAATTTAGGTGGAAGCTCACGAGCAGGTTTTTTAACACCCCTTCGAAAACCAAGCATTTCAACCCTACAGGATCAGAGCTGTGTTGGCAAGGATGTGGGCAGGTAGGCACACACTATCATATATTTTGGGATTGCCCCATTATTAGGCCATTCTGGACAGAGATGACCAAATTATATGGCAAAATGGCTGAGATGTATACTCTCCCCTACTTTGAGCATATGATCCTGGGACCCCCCCCCCCCCAAGAGAAGGAGTACTAATGGTCAGAAATTATTTCAGGGGTCACGGCTGGCAGCAGCTGGTAAAGTACTCACCAGAAGGTGGCTTTCCCCAGAGCCATCAACAGTTCAGGACTGGATTGATATTATTAAGACCATACAAAGGGAGGAAAAGCTTACAGCGAAGGTTCGTCTCAAGACAGATAAATTCAGTGGGGTATGGCTTCCATTCATGAGCCTCATAGAACAAAGTGGGGGGCAGCACCACAGTCTTATCTCAGCAGACTTTAAGCTCAAGGTTAGACAATACCTGATCCAGCTTCTTCCGGGAAAAAATAGATTCATTTAGAGATGTACATTGTAATAAACATGGAGGAAGAACACAATAGACAAAATGAAATACCAGCCAAACAGTTTGAGTTTATTCATGTATTTTAAATACAACTTTTTTTTGTGTGTGTGTCATGTTGAATTGTTTATGAAGAAACACTGCAGGGCACACAGACAATCTGTACAACTATATCTAGTACATCCCAACAGTATAACTTCAGGAAGGAAAAACATGGACATTTCGACCTGTAATACAGACAAGAGAAAAACAAAACAGGACATCCCTGGACTCATTCAGCACATGTACTATTATAAACTTTGGTGCTTGTAAGTTATCTACCTTGAGTTGGAAAGACATGATATAACACTGGAATGTAATGTTGTAGTAGAATTACTTGTGCCAAGACATAATAAAATATGAAGTTTCAAAAACAGGACTTTGTGGAAATGATGGATGTGCCAGTCTCTTAGACTGTTACTACCCATCCATAAATCCCTGAAGAAGCAGGTTAACAAGGTCCTGCAGACTCCCACTTCTGTGCCACCGGTTGACAGAACGGTGGATAAGAAGTATTGGATGGCTAAGGGTGGAGCAAAGTTCCTGTATGGGCACCCTAGCCATGAAGAAGTTGTGCAGGCTGCTGCCTGTGATAAGGCAGGTATCCCCCTGGCATCTCACCCTCCGGATAAGAATTCAAGCAGGATGGATTCCATTCCAGAGAAGGTGTATTTGGGATCCTCTCTGATCATCAGGCAGGCTTCATACATCGCCTGTGTTGCCAGATATCAGAGAACATTGTGGAACACTGTGATGGAAATCACAAAATCTGTCCCAGCCCCTATGGCAGCTGATCTGGAGGAGGCTGCAAAGAGGGGCATAGAGGCTTCAAAAGCACAGTTTATGATGGCTGTGGACAACAGCGACACTGCAGCTAGGCAAATGGCTTCTTCTGTGTCACTCAGGAGGTTCACTTGGCCCAGGACTAACTTGACCCAAGGCACACAGTCCAAGGCATTGGACTTCCCATGTGAGCCTACCTCTGTTTGAGGAACAGATGGAGGTTTACATGAAAAAGATGGATGAGTATAAGACAGCTTATAAGAGTGCTGCTGCTAAAGAGAAGGCATCTGCTCCCCAAAAGCAATAAGCCAGGAGAGGTAGGGGTTAATATACGCCATTCTTCCAGCATCAGGCTTACCCCCAATATCAGCAGCAGGGAATTTATTTCAGGGGCAGGGGCAGAAGAGGTGGTAATCGAACTAGCCCCAGCACTCAGACAGCATCTCAACCCAAGCAGGCTCGCTGAGGTGTCTGCTCAGATTGCCTCCCCAACCCCAGTAGGGGGCAGGCTGGCCCACTACCTCCAGGAATGGCAAACCATCACCACAGACAGGTGGGTCCTGGAAGTAGTGGGCCAAGGCCTGACTCTCAGCTTCAAGCTCAGACCAAAGCTGAGAGCAAGGGTCTTCAGACTCTCATCCCCATTAGAAACAGTGTTACTGGAAAGGGAAGTTTTAAACCTATCCTTAGGGACACTAGAACCTTTTCCTCTGGCACAGAGAGGGAGAGGCTCTATTCATGGTACTTCCTCACAATAAAGAAAACGGAGGAGTGGCAACCCATACTGGACCTCAGGCACCTAAACAGGCATCTGGTAAAGCCAAAGTTCAAGATGGTGACCCTGACAACAATCCTTCTGACCATAAGACAAGGGGATTGTTTGGCATCTGTAGACTTAAAGGATGAATATTTCCACGTCCCCATAAGGCAGTCCCACAGAAGATTCCTCAGATTCAGACTGCCATCAGGCTATTACCAGTTCAAAGCAATGCCTTTCAGAATTACTTCTTCCCCAAGGGTGTTCACAAAATGCTTGGCTGTGGTTGTGGCACACCTCAGGAGACAAGAAGTGGTAGTCTTCCCTTACCTGAATGACTGGCTAGTTGTAGGGCAACCCCCTCAACAGGTAAGGCAGCCTCTGGCACTCACACAGGAACTACTATGGTCATGGGGGTTCCTGGTCAACCTGAAAAAGTCAGTGCTACAGCCTGTACAGCTCCTGGAATTCATAGGAGCCGAGCTGGACTTAGTGAGAGGAAAGGCTTTTTTTCCCAGTCAAGGGCAGACAGTCTGGTACAGCTAGCAAGCTCCAAAGCCTAAGGCCAGCCAGGCATGTTCTGCAGTTGTTAGGCCATATGGCAGCTCCAGCAGCTACGGTGTCCGGGGCAAGGTTTCTGATGAGAGATGTTCATTATCATCTCAGGCTTTACTGGCACCAGAAATGAGCTTCATTATCAAAGCTTGTTCCAGTCACACAAACGCTCCTGCAAGCACTTCAGTGGTGGTTGTACGTGGACAACCTCAGGCAGGGAGTGCCGTTCCTACGGGAGCAACCCCCCTTAGTGCTAACCACAGATGCTTCCCTACTGGGGTGGGGGGCACACTTAGAGGAGCACACTGCTCATGGCACATGGCTCAAACAAGTCATTACTTCATATCAACCTGCTGGAGCTCAGGGCAGTCTTGCTAGCACTACAGGCATTCGCCAGCTTGGTGCGGGAACTACCAGCTTCCCCAGTTTTGCTGCAGGCCCCCAGTGAGGGGCTCAGTCCCACTGGATGTACTGATCCTGGATTGGACAGGGAAGTTTCTGTTTGCCTGCCCTCCATTCCCTTTGCTACCGAGGGTCCTGAAAGAGCTCAGATCCCAGCTGGCTACAGTGATCCTCATTGCTCCAGACTGGGCCAGGCAGCCATGTTACTCCCTGGTTCTGGCACTATCAGTTGCCAAACCAGTCAGCCTCCCCAGGAAGCACAGCTTGCTGACTTCCTCCCAGGGCCGGATCCTGTACCCTAACCTTTGGTCTCTCAGGCTCAAGGCCTGGCTCTTGAGGACCTAGAGTATGCCAGCCTGCATCTTTCAGAAGGGGTCATGGAGGTCCTTAGGATTTCTAGGAAGACCTACATGTCCAAGTGGAAAAGATTTTCTATTTGGTGCCAGAAGAAGAGTCTGGACCATACTTAGACGGGTTTGCCTGTTGTCCTGGATTATTTGACCCACCTTCATTCCCTTGGTCTAAGACCATCCACCTTGAAAGTGCATTTGGCAGCTGTTTCAATTTACCTGTCAGCAGGCTAGGCAGTATCTATGGCCTCTAATCCAGTGTTCAGGAAATTCTTTAAAGGGTTGCTACACTTGCACCACCACATAGAATTCCCACCCCAGTGTGGGATCTGAACATATGTATTGCACAGCTCATGCAGCCACCTTTTGAACCTATGGCTTCAGCTGATCTCAAGTACGTAACTTGGAAGACTGTGTTCCTAGTTGCTGTTACTTCGGCCAGGAGGATCAATGAGTTACAGGCCTTGTCCATGGAGACTGACTACATCACATTACACAGGGATAAGGTGGTCCTTAGGACCAATAACAAGTTTCTTCCTAAAGTGGTTTCAGACTTCCACATACGTCAGTCCATTACACTACCAGTCTTTTTCAATGGCCATTCCTCTTCAGGGGAACGTAGACTGCATAGCCTGGACGTAAAAAAAAAAAAAAAAGCGATCAGCTGCTATTTGGAGCGTTCAAAGGGCCATAGAGGGGATAGATCCCAGCTGTTCTTGATCTGTGGAGAAATAGGAAAAGGTACACCAGCCACAAAAGATCCATAGCCAGGTGGATTGTGGCATGTGCCCAATTCTGTTATGCCAGGGTGGGCAAGCAGGCCCCACAGGAGCTCAAGGCACACTCTATCAAAGGAACAGCTGCATCAATAGCAGCTTCAAGGGATATTACCTTGCTGGAAATCTGTAACGCAGCTACCTGGAAAACTGTGCACACATTTACCAAACATTACTGCCTGGATTCCCATGCTAGGAGTGATGCCATATTTGGCACAGTAGTCCTACAGAGCTTGTTTCCTAAATAAGTCCTCTGCCCACCTGTAAAGGCACTGCTTGGGTAGTCTGCATTTGTCAGAATACAGTAAGATTTCCTGGGGTTTGAAGAAAACATTACTTACCATAGTAATCTTGTTTCTTCCAAGGGAATGTTACTGTATTCTGAGCTCCCACCCTTCCTCCCCTGCTGGGACCTACAAGGCACTGCATACTGTCTGTACAAATGATGTTGGAAATGTGTGGCTACCTACTGCTTTCTTGGGCATCTGTTGACTTGAGTCTTGGAAGATGCCCTCTGTTATTTAAGAGGTGTTTGCCCCTTGAAGGGGGACCGATTTGTTTTTGTTAAGATTAGATTAGTTAGTGTGTGATCTTCTGCATGCTTCATAAGAATCTGATGTTGCAGGAAGTGCAACCAGGGACAGTGCTTTGAAAACCGAGCATGAGCCTAGCATTCCACCATTTGCATAGATTCTATTAACCATTTTGGCTCCGGGGCAGTCCTGTGGTGAGACCATACCGCATTTGTCAGAATACAGTAAGATTACCTTGAAAGAAACAAGATTACTATGGTAAGTTATGTTTTCTTCTCCAGGACTGCCACGTTCTCGAGATACACGCTTTTAAAGTCGGCAGGGCCATGCCAACATTTGGAGGACGTCGTCATCCTAGGGATGCCATGGCAAGAACCCTTGACCCTGCCTCTGGTCTGTATGGCCCGGTGAGGAGGAAACCTCCTTTTCTGATTCCTGCCTTGCCATCAAAGAGGTTTCTTCTGTGGTGCCGGACAAACGGCTTGGTTCCTTGTGGAGCCGGTTCATGAGCACCACTATGGTAGTCACCTCGGAGGTACAGGCTTCCCCAGTGTTGCGTCCCATGGCTGCTGAGCCTGGCGCGGCGGACCTCAGCGCCGCCTGCCGGCGCCGCTGGGATCCCAGCGCCATTAGCTGTGCTGATGGATCGGAGCCGGGCGCAGTTGGCGGGCGCGGCTCTCAGCAATGCTGTTCAAGCGTGCCATTGAGCAGGAGCTCCCGGGTCGCTAGTCTGGGGGTATGTGTGGTCCCCTCTTCTTCAGAGGAGGATGATTCGCTGGCCAATCCTGACTGGTGTCCTGACTCCTTGGAGTCAGGGAGCCCTCTTGGACGTGACACCAGGTGGCCCAGTGTTCATCTCCTGGGCTCCCTGGAGTTTGCAGTCTCTGTGAGCCCCCACATCGACCCCTGTATTGGGGGCCCCATGGAAGATAGAGGTGCCTAGGGTGACTGTCTCAACCTCTGGAGGCTGGGACAGCTGCCACCCCTGGTGCTGCCCTGGCTACCTCGGTTGGGATGGGACCCCCTCTTCTATGGCCTCCCTTGGGGGACCTGATTGATCGGGGGACCCCTTTGCACCGGGTTTGAGGAAGAGGGTATCCTTGGAGTCTGAGGGGGTTGAGAAGCCGGGGTGAAGAGCGGGGCCCTCTTCCACTGCCCTGCAGGGGTTGGGGAGGAGTCACAGTGCTGAGCCACGCTTCTCCTCCTCTTAGACTTCAGAGGCACCCTTAGTGGGCGGTGCTGGGAGTTGCCCTTCTGGATCCATGCAACCCCGGTCGCACCACAAGGGAGATTCTCCCTTGGGGCTCAGCCAGGTTTTGTTTTCACATTTACAGTGCCCCCTGACTGGATCAACCCCTGGTTCCCCTCCTGTGGAACGATCTACTGCGGGATCTCAGAGTCCGGGCACTCTCGGTTAGGTGCCCTACCCCAATCCCTCTGCAGACACCTCCTCCTCTCCTAGACCATGTGGGTTCTACGGGACCCGTAACCTGGGAGACTTTCAGGGTCCCTTGGGCGGCCTTCCCTAGATATGTTAGAGCCATGGACGAGCAGGTCTTTTGCCTGTCTCCATCGCCGCAGGAGAACTCTGAGCATCCAAGCTCCTCTACTTCCTCATCTGAGAAAGAGGAACATTCTGTCCACTTTTCCTCTGACTCTTGATTCCACCAAATTAGTGATTCCTTTCGAGGTTAGTTCAGGAGCTCTACATTTCCCATGTGGTAAGACGCAGTACCGAGTGGGAGACACTCTCGTTTTTGAGCAAGTTTAGTGCTAACCACTTGGTGGTACCTGTCACAAACGCACTCAGCAGGTCTGGCACTCTGCTTCCACAGTGCCAACCTCAGAGCGCAATAGTGTGAACAGGTAACAGTCAGGGCAACCCTCCTGTCTGCTTTTGGGTCCGAGTCACCTTTAGTCTAAAGTTCTGAGGGGATTCAAACTATGAACCTTATGCTAGCATACCCAAATGTACAGGCTCAGATAATAATCTCTTCTGGGGGATGCAGTATATCTTTCACCTAAGGGCACCTAACCAGGTATCCAAAATGAACCCTTTAAACTCTGTAAAAGACCTTAGATATATTCTTACCTTTTACCAGTTTAGTAGCACTGTCAAGCCCTTCACACAGCTGTCAGACTTAACCACGTATGCATCACATGCAAAAAGAACTTGAAAGACACACCCTGGCAGTATCTTAAGAAAATGTACTTTACTAAAAGATGATAAAAATATGAAAAATGTAAACACAGAACAATATATCAAAGCGGTCACAATCACATAAAATAACAAGGGAAAATTACAAAGCAAAACTCCTACCACAATACATTTAGATGTTCTATCTAAGGTATTACCTCTGGAAGTGTGTTTCAAAGTTAGATCAGAGAGCTGTGTCTCTCTAGAGTCCCAAAATTATATGACCTACATTTCGGACACAAGTATCAGTTTAAACTCTGTCTCCACGCCCCTTCTGTGAGTCATCTAGCTCCTCCTTTAAGAATGCAAAAGTACAAAAAATGATTTCCTATCAGGAGGTATCTTAAATAAGGTGCCATCAGAAGAAAAAATACATTTCCTATATATAACTCGTTAATTACACGTTTCCTTTGAACTTCGCACTCCCACACTGGCACCAATGTGTTAAAAAGCAAACAAGAATCAGTCTAATGACGTCCTGTTTCTGAACTCAGAAAGTCACATTTGGTTTACACTTCGGAAAGCCTGGGCATGTCATAAAAAGGTAATAAAATGCCATTCTAAAGGAAGTCAGTTAATTAAATGGTTCCTGGTCAGTTTGCATATCCTGTAGCTTCACTGAAACCTTTGGGGGGGGGGGACACCCATGGAATCACAGGCTGTCTTATGTGAGACAATCACATACTATATTTTTATATTACAAATATCATACAATAATCCTAACCAGCTGGCCAAGCATCACAGTACCTTCCTGACCCATTCCCTTCCAGGAACCGTCAGTCCGCACCTGGCAGTCACCAGCCACCTCATCTCCAGCGGACTGCAGGAGGAGGTATTGCGCTCCCCAGGAGTCTCTTGGTTCTCTGCTTCACCCTCCCTCGGGGCTGACAGCTTTAGATACTCCTTCTGGTCTTCAACACCTGGCACAGGACCGACCACTTGATCCGGATTCCACCAAGTTCGATCAGTGGTCGAGAAGAGTTTTCTCTTCAGCTCGTGTGTTACTCTGCATCAGCTCACATCAGGCTCACCATGTGGCCTACATCAGGCACCTGTGGTTGATGCTGGCGCAGGTTTTAGCATCTTTGCCTGATTCTGAGAATCTAGGCAAGCCATTGCTTTCTCTGCACAGGGTCTGGATCTTGCAAGGCACCAAGTAAGAGCATCATATGATGCCGATGTGGTGGCTTCCAGACTGGCAGGGACAGCGATCTGCATCAGGCAGTCGGCATGGCCTCGCCTGTCTAGATTGTCACCTGTTGCCCAGCGTAGGGCGATTTCCTCTGCCTTGTGGGGGACCTGCCTTTTCTCTTGCAGGGCAAGGAGGAATTTACAGGGGTGTCTTCCATCCCCCAGGCCACAGGGAATACCTCCTTGTCCTGACCAGCCATTGGGCATTGTTGGTCTAGTATGGCTATAGAATTCGTCGCCCCCCACCCACCCCCATCTCCTCGCAGAGGAGGCTGAGGGAGTTTGTTCCTCAGTGCAGTGCCGGGTCCTTTCCAGGGGCGGTTTAGTACTCACCTAGCAGTAATGAATGGTGAAGATTGACAAGGGAAGATATAAAAAATTATGTACCTACCATAATTCTTGGTCTTCTCTTGCATCGTCACCATTCATTACTGATTCCTGCCCACCTTCCCCTCCTGGGCCTTTACTCCTGGGCGCCACCTCCACCCTGCTCGCCCTCCCCCTTTTCGAGGCCAGTTGGGGGCAGAGTCCCCTTGGTACCTCAGGGCCCTGTGTTTCCTTCTCTAAAAGTCACACAGTGCCCAACGTAGGAGGGCGGCGAGTAGGGTCCTCGCCCTGGCCTTGGAGGAAACTCTCTGGGATTTTCACTGAGGTGCACTGTAAGGCCCTTCCATGTTTTGGCACGGGTCTGTTGGTCCGTTGTCAGCCTATTTAAGGGTGTGGACTTCGTCAGTGTATTCTGTGGGGGAACCCTTAGGGATCCCACCTCTTTTCTTCTTCTCGCTCTCCCCTTGCTTATAGGGGTCATTCTGGACAGAGTCATCTCCTGTTTAGGGGTTTTTCCCCTTTGGCTAAGCTCTCAGGTGGTAAGCTAGAGAGGGCCATGCTTCAGGACTTTAATCCAAATGTGAGTTAGGGGTGGGGGAAATCAAACCCCTGCCATGCTTTTTATTATCCAAGACCATATCAGAATCTCTGTTTGGACCTAGGTCCAGTGGTCCCTGAAGTTGACGGGTTCCTTGAACCTGTGTACCATACCTCATGTGGTCTTCTGGCTTAGCATGGCAGGGGTCTTCTTCTTCCCCCTCTATACAGATAGATAGATAGATAGATAGATAGATAGATAGATAGAGGGGATACTTGATGGGCAGGAGTGAGATACGGAAAATATTCTCACTCCTGCAGAGTGAGCTCTGGATACTTACGAGTGCCAAAGGCATGAGTGAGAGTATCCAGAGATAGCATATGATCTGCACATCATGTGTGTTATTTATACAATGGGGTAGGAGCTTCAGAAGTAGTGCTATGTTTTCCAGTTTCTTTGTGCTGTCTGCTGTTTTTGTATGTGTGTGTTTTTCTGAATGGGCCGAGAGTCTCAGAAACACTATGGGAAACAGGTGTGTCCTTTGCAATGCTAACTGAGTTAGCTTAGGTAGCAGTGAGAAACAGACTTTTGTGAAGCAGTGTCATTTAGAATGCAGGATGTAGTGAAGCTGAGATCAGCATAGTAATTGGCTGGGAGTCTCAAACACTGGGACACAAGTGAGTGTCTTTTGCAATGCTAATTGAGTTAGTTGCAGGTAGCAGTGAGAAACCAACTGTTTTGTGAAGCTGTTCCATTTAGAATGCAGGCTGTAGGGAAGCTGACATCAGCAGAGTGTGATAAACAGCATTTATTTTAACTCTGGTGATGTCATCATTTATCACACTGCAGTGAAAATAACTTGAGGTTATCACACTGATATTGCTCTCACCCCCATTGTGTGTGTGTATATATATATGTGTGTGTGTGTGTGTGTGTGTGTGTGTGTGTATATATATATATATATATATATATATATATATATATTGCAAAACCTCCATTAATGCATCAGTTAGGATTGATGTCTGACAGAAGTTTGGAAATTCGATGTTAGGGTTACCATCTACCTTCCCACACCCTGCAGGTAGAATATATTGGGCGTGTTAGGGGGGGTCGCCAGGCCCAACCTCACCCCATTTCATGTGTAAACAAACTGACACTCTTCATTATAGGAGAACGGGGTGAGAGTTAGGTCTGACGACCCCATGGCACACCCCAATGCCTGTTGGTGACTGTAGGGTGGGGGGGTGGTAACCCTAACATCGAATTTCCAAACTTTTGTCGCTGTGTCATCAACGCTAACTGATGCATTAACTTGAGTTTTTTGCAATGAATTTTCCTTCTTTTTGAGAAAGTGTACTATAAGTGGTTAGTGATGTGTGTTTGTGGAAGCGTGGGCCCTGCGCTCCTTTCGCATTGCCATTTTATGCGTAATGGTATGTGTCTGTGGGAGCGCAGGGCCCTTACACATAAGTACGGAGCCATACAGAAGTCCCATACTACTGAAAAGGAACCCTTGTAACACTTATTTGGCAATATCTCAGTAACCAAAGCAACTATGGAAAAAAATTCCACTGCAGTTTTAATCATGTCTTCGAAACCTCCACACATGCTTAGTCCACCTAAGGTGGACTAGTTGTGGGAAGCGGAACATCCATATCTCGAATCGTTTTCGAGATGTGGGTGCCACAGTGTTATCCTGTGGGAAATTTATCAACTTCAGAACACTGTAACTGTGGGTCCGTTGAATGTTTGGGGACCAAACCACCAAAAGGCACATCTGTGGGACCAGGGCTTGCCACTCTGCAAATTTCAGCCCCAAAGCACAATCCACCTAGGCACAATGAAGTGACAAAGAAAACAACACATAGGGCAATGTTTTTGAGCATTGTTTTCATTTTCGCAACACCCCTATCCCTTATAATGAAATGTTTTCGCGCGCGCACAAAAAAATGTTTTTGCAAATGTTTTCGCAGTGCACATATAAATTTTCCCATAGGCTAAAATGGGACATGAAAACTTGCATAACTTTTGAACGGATTAAGATTTTTTTCACCAAATTTTCAAAAGGCACCAGTTTAACCCAGGCCACTTATAGAACTACACATTTGGATCGACTCAGACGCATTCTTCAGTCCTTTAAGCCCGACTGAAAAATGCACAAAAGTTGAGGATTTTTCACTTTTTTGACACTCTACAGGTCCGCAACCGCGTATCCAACTGGAAACTAAATGTTACAGATCCAGTGATCCATGGTTGGATGCCATACATGCAACATTTCAGGCAAATCGGACAAATGGTTGCAAAGTAATTAAAGTACAAACTTTGGGGTTTAACATTAAAGTAGCCTGCCAGCCCTAACTATACTTGCACTACCATGCAGGTATAATATATATTTCTCCTTCCTTTCTCTTTCTTTCACTCTTTCTTTCCTGTGCTGCCACCCAGGGGCTGGGGCCCTAAGGCTAGTTAGAGAACTGTTATTCCCTCTGTCTTCTGGTCAGCTTATTCCTTTTTCAGTTTATATCCATTCCTTTTTCCTATCCCTCAGCTCTCATGCCTCTACTGTGGATTTCTCTATCCCTTTTTGTTTCATCCTCTCCAGCAGACCAGAACTGGGATGATGGAGTCTGCGGCACCTAATGGCCAACCCTCGTGCTCCATGCAGTGCATTGGCCTCATGGGTGGCGCCATCAGCCGACTCCTGCCCCCCAAAAACAAAAAAAGTGTTCTATGCAGGTGTCTCTGGCGTACGCCCAGCACTAATGAATGATGAAGATACGAGAGAAAATCAAGAATTATGATAGGTATGTAATTTTCATTTTTATACCTCTGATCATGATCTAGTTCCAGTATATGACTTTAATTTTGTCCTTAACCCTTACTGTGCCTCACTGTGAGCCGACCGCTGCTCATGAGCTGTGCTTCCTCTCTTGGAAGACACAGATCTTCCTATGTCTTCACCATTCATCACTGGTGGGTTATACACGGAGGCTATGATCCATAGAGACTTTCTTCTTATATTTTTTCCTTTTCTTAGAGAGGAGTCAGCATAGTAGGCTGGCACTGCGCCTCTTGCAGGGGAGCGGCGCATGGCGTGCTGCCTGCGCGTGTCAGCCAGTAACCATCGCCAACTCCTCCCTCACCTTAGTTCTGTTCTCCCCACCGTAGAGAGTGCACCTCAGAGCTGAAGGGCAAACTGTATAGTTTATTGTTCGAAGCCGAAGTTCTGTTCTTTACTTGACGCCATAGAGCTGCAAACCATTCCCCTTTTTTATTATATTCTTTCTACTGTTTCTACGATGCCAAGTCTTTTCTTTATTTTATTTAATTTTGTGTGCCGTCGATCATGTCCAATCCGAGGCATAAATCGAAATCTAAAGCGGGACATGCTCCCATGTGTCGGTGCCCCTTCAGCAAGTCCATCTCCATAACGGATCGCCATGATCGATGTCTCTCTTGCCTGGGCCCACAGCACATGGACAGTTCCTCTCCTTTCAGGACTTCTTCTCCCTTGCCTTTCCTTGACTCGGGATGAGTTTCAGGATGTAGCCACGCCTGTATGTGAAATTACTGTTGACAGGTCCTTTGTCCCGGGGTGGGCTCTGTCCCCACCCCCAGGCCCTAGGACAGCCTCAGATACCCAGACTGATTTCAGCCTCGGGGTTGTTTCTTCGGGCTTTCTTGGCTGTGCCATTGTTAATCAGTGTCTGGAGTATGTAGAGATGGATGCAGCCTTTGACACTTTCATCCTTCTCCCTGGGGGGGAGTGGGGTGTCGTGGGGTCTCTCATCATCCTTTACAATCCCTTCTTCTTTCTTCTCCTGAAATTTTCCTTACCCTTACCACTTCTGTATCCCTTAGGACTGCCCAGTGGTTGGGGCCTCTCCCTATGCCACACCCTTAGGTTGCTTCCCTCTCCTCCTATGTTGGCTTTTTCTCCTTTCTGTTTATATCCTTTCCTTTTACTATCTCTCTGGCTTCCTTGTCCTGCCCTCTTCTTTTCTCTGTTTCTAATTATTCACTCTCTCTGGTGGACAGAACTGAGGTGAGGTAGGAGTAGGCATCGGTTACTGGCTGATGCTTGAGCAGCACGCTATGCGTCGTCCTCGAGGGCGGCACTGACCTAGACGCCAACTCCTCCCCCAAGAAAAAAATTTGTAGGCTGAAAGCTCCCACGGGGTCATAGTGCCTCTGGCGTATAACCCCACCAGTGATGAATGGTGAAGATGTACAAGACGATCAAGAATTACGGTAGGTACGTAATTTTCATTTCCTAGTGGCTGTGATGTCTGCTAGATGCATACCAGAGTTGCAGGTTATTGTTTCAGACCATCTTTTTCTTATTTTCCACATGGACAGAGTTACTGAAATACTAATCCTAGTTTTCTTTTGAAGGCCTTGTCTGAAAGAACACTAAGTCAGACCAGTGATCTTCCTGTTTATATTTTGACTCCCACAGATAGTGGGGAAATGTCATTTTTAGGGGCACGGATATGGTTCACTTCTCGCCCCAGGAATACTCCAATATTCCTAACTCCTGCAGTATACATTTAAGGTCAGATCTGCCTGGAGATTGAATGCTATGCAAATGACAGAATCATTGGCATGAGCCACTTCTCAAATGCTGCCACCTATCAACTGCCCACATTTTAACCCTCTGATTTCTCTCCCCTCCTTCCAAGACCAGACGCTCTGAGTTTTCCTCCTCATCATCTCATCAAAGAAGCCTTAATTAATAGCAAATACTTGAGTATTATTTATTTATTTTAATTTGCTGCCTCTTATCAGTATTATTTTAATAACCGTTAGTTTATTTAGCTAGTTTTGTGGGGGGTTTTTCTCAGTTTCTCACGGTTTGGGATAACTGCTGAGGAACTGAGGTAATTTTAGTTAGATCTTCCTGGACATAAAGTCTTCACCACTCATTGACACTAATGGGATCTACACCGGAGGTACTAGGACGCAGTGGGGTAAACTTTTGCAGGAGGGTGGCGCCAGAGAGAGTGGGCCCGAGCCTCAGCTTGTGCGGCAGTGACTATCCCGTCGACCTCCAACGCCCTCAGTTCCTTTTTTTCCACCGTCGAGTGCACTTCAGTGACGCATGACGCCACTTGCCGGAGTCAAACTTCAATCTAGCAGCATAGTTTTCAATTTTGTAGTATTTTTGAATAAAGTTCCGCTTCGATAATTTATTCTTATCAAAGAAAAAGTCTCAGCCTACATTGACAGAGTCGACCATGATCAGGTCAGGTGGCGGTAGGGAGACTTCGTATAAAGCTATTCAGTCAGCGGGCTGGGTCGATGCGCTTCGCCTTCTTGGGGGGTCTGACAATGGATGGTCAATGCCCGAGGATGGCGGTCCCCTGGAAGCATAAAAATAAGCGGTCGCATTCTCGGCACCGTTCGGCCTTGAGCTGTTCTTCGGCCCGTAGGTCAAGAAAGAGAAAGCATCACTCGATGTCTCCCTCTGATATGTCTGCACGTCAATGGTTGGTCATTGGGGTCAGTTGCCAGTCTCCTCGTTCAGAGTCGCCGTTTTCTGGTTCTGGTCACCGACCTCTTTGACATCTGAGCCCTTCCCCGCCTTCTGGTAGGGCTTCCGATAAGCAGTTTCATCAGTGGGCCGCTCTGATGGTGCAGTGGGCTCAGAGGCTGGTCCAGCTGCCTGGCCTGGTCATTTCGAGGCCCTCGGGCTCTTTGGGGGATCGGGCAGGGCAATTGGCGCTCCCAAGTCACGCCCTCTTCGGTGCCGTCGACTCTGCGCTCAGGTGTTTTCCCCACTCACATGGCTGCAGCACAGGGGGCCACACCAATGCCTCTATCTCCTGGTATTCTTCCTTCTTTTCCCTCAAATCCTAATTTTCAGCGCCCTGGGTTGGTTTCGCGCCATTGGCGTCAGTGGGTCGCTTGGCGTTGATGCACCGTCCTCTGGACCGTTGGGTTTCTCGGTGCTGTGTGGCCTTTCTGCGCCGTATTCTTCTTCGGCACCGTCTGCTTTGTCGGCACCGTGCAGTCTTTCGGCACCATGCTCTTCTTTGGCACCGAGGCCTGGCTTTTCATCTGCCAATCTTCAGGGTTTCTCCTCTCCATATTCTTTTCCTTCCTGTTTTCCTGCTGATTTTCATTCCTTTCCTGTCCATGCAGTCCCTCCTGGACTATCAGGAGATATTGAGCCTGACCCAGATCTTAGACTGAGTGATGATGTGGAAGGAGCAGGACCAAATCCTGTTGCAGAGCCTGTGGTCGAGGACCTGTCATTTAAATCTCTGCTGGAAAAAATTTAATTCCATTCTTTCTCTCCAGACTATGGACATCAATCGTGGGAAGCTTTTAAGACTCCAGTACCTTCATGTGCCAGACATCCCTATGGATTTAACTCCCCCGGTACAGCCCTCCTTTGAGACGCTTTCTCAAATGGTATGGAATAATACTGCCCTCATTCCTTCTGTGGCTAAGTCCATCGATAGGAAGTATGCTGCTCCCAAGGATCGACCTATTTTGGCCTCCCAAGCCTTTGCGGATCCTATTGTAGTCTTGGCAGAGAATGATAAGGTTATCCTTTCTCAGACTTCTACAGCTCGACCTATAAATAAAGAATTTCGTAAGATAGATACTTTAGGTTAGAGGGTCTTTGCTGCGTCCACCCTGGGTATGCGTACCGCCAGCTACCAGGGCTATTTCTCTCAATATGAGTATATTCGTTGGCATTCACTCAAACAAGTGGTTGAAGCTCTACTGGAGTCGGATAATAATTCGGAGCTTCTTCAGACCATAACCAGGGGTATCGAGTCCAACAACCAGCAGGTTAAAGCAGCTATGAACGCCTTCGATACTGCCTCTGCCTCCCGAACAGGGGCGGCAGGCATTTGTACCTGCTGCCATTCCTGGCTACACACTTCAGGTTTCACAAATGATGCCCAGCAACAGGTCATGGCGTTGCCCTTCGATGGTGTGTATCTCTTCAACCCTCAAGTAGAACAGGCTCTAGAGGGCACACAAAAGACCAAGTCAGCCATTAAATTGGCTTGACCTCCTCCCGCCCCGTCTCGGGGGGGGGGGTGTTAACAAACGCTAGATCTTACTTCGAGAGGGCTCTTGCAGTAGGTGGGTCAGCATAGGACTGACGCCGCAGGCGGTAGAAACCCATCGGAAAATTTCTAGCTAGCAGTCCCTGGCGAGGGACCGCCCCCACGCCAGGTGACTGGCATCAGGAGACGTCGGTATACAGGGGCGGTCCATGACGCCCGCCTTCCAGTTCTTTCCCGCTGTTAGCTTGTGCAGTGCCTCGCGGAAAAGTTCTTCACTCGTCAGCCTCCCTTAGTCGTTTTTTTACTGAGTATTTTCGCTTTTTTGCCTCCATCATCAGTACATCCATCAGTGTACGTCGTCCCCTACACCCTCCAAGCACAAAAAATAAGTGCGACTCATGCAGCGTCCAACTCCCGCACAAGGACGGCCATTCCCTGTGCCTGTTCTGTCTAGACCCCGATCACCCGGTCGAGAAGTGCCAGCACTGCCTTAGTTTTAACGCGGCTACCCGGAAAAGTTGGCAGCAGTCCCTGGAGGCCCACGTTCAGAAGAAAAAGATGAGCACCATGGAGAAGGAACTCAGCTGTGGCTGGTGTCCACTTCCCCTGAAGGCCATCAGAAGAAAAAAATACAAGGAGAGGCACCGGGACAAGGGTTCCTCCACCGCGACTCCCCCGGGAGTCACTGTGCTTCAGGTAATGTCTCCTCCGGGGGACTGCTCCTCGACAGCTGCCTCAGAGGCTTTTGAGGCGCGCCCGCCTGCCTGGCTCATGCTCGGGCGCCTGGCTATCGGAGGCCTCCACCCCCGGTATGGCTGTGAGCTGTGGCTCACTGGCGGCGGTTGCAGTAAGCCGGACATCGGTTCCCCCCACCGGCCCATGCGAGAAGGCTGGTAAGTCGCACGACCCTTCTTCGGGTGGCTGCGGGCCCTTCTTCCGCCGGACCAGGCCGCCTCCTCCATCACAGTCTGCCTTCGCGATGGGTTCCAAGTCGGACGCCAGCTCCTCCGCGCCTGCCTGATCTCAGTTCTGTCTGACGTCTGTTCAGCGAAAGAACCAACGAGGTTTTAATAAAAATCAAGCCCTCAGCCTCAAAAGAAAACACAACAGAAGGCAGAAGGACCCAGCGCCCAGTGCGCCTTCTGAGTTTCTGGCCCAAGTCCCACCTCAGCTGCCCGGGGAGACTCATAGCGGTGGGAGGTCGCCTGACTCAATTCTGCAACGGTGGAAGTCCTTAACTTCGGACAAATGGGTCCTTCGGATAATCCGCAAGGGATATTCCCCCAATTTTTTGGAGAACCTTCCGGATTGTCCCTCCAAACAGCAGCCGAAACTGTCAATACTTCAGTCAGAACTTCTCGTCTCTGAGATACAGGGCCTTGTGAACAACAGGGCAGTAGAAGTACTTCTGCTGGATCAGCGGAACACAGGGTTCTACTCCCATTACTTTCTAGCTCCAAAGAAAACCGTGGGCATGCGCCCCATTTTGGACCTCAGAAAATTAAATAAGTTTCTTCCCAAAGGGAAATTCAAAATGATATCGCTAGGAACCCTGTTACCTTTGCGTCATGAACACAACTGGTTAGCCTCCCTGGACATGCAGGATGCTTACCAAAATATTCCTGTTCACCCAAGGCATCACAGATACCCAAGGTTCGTGGCTTTGGGCCAGCATTATCAGTTCAGTGTCCTGCCCTTTGGGTTATCCTCGGTGCCATGAGTTTTTGCAAAGTGTTGTGCAATCCTCGCAGCGCATCTCAGAAAAATTGGAATACAAGTGTAACCGTATCTGGACGACTGGCTCCTAGCAAGCCCTTCCAGGCAAGGAACTCTCGACGCCATTGCCACGGTCTCAGACTTTCTCACGTCCATAGGAGTCCTGTTAAATCTCAAGAAATCACAGTTGCAACCCTCCCAGAGGCTCCTTTTCATAGGAACTCTTCTGGACACCTCCTGTGTGAAAGCTTTTCTACCAGAGGACAGAAGGAGCGATATCCTACAGATGGCCCGATACATCAGAGACAACAGCTCGGTTCGAGCTATCTCGATGCAGCGGATGCTAGGTCTCATGGCATCCTCGGTGTTCACTGTACCCCTAGCATGCCTTCACATGAGAACCTCTCAGTGGATGCTCAGTACTCAGTGGTCCCCAACCACTCATCCTCAGTCCTTTCTCATCAAGGTGACAGAGCCTCTGAAGAAGTCACTCACCTGGTGGGCGCAAGAGGACAATCTTCTGGAAGGGTATCCCTTTGCTCTCCTGGATCATCAGATTTCTATTACCACGGACGCATCCCTGATGGGGTGGGGTGGGAAGCTCACTGTCTGACTCTCCACACTCAAGGTATGTGGACTCAGGACGAGTCCCAGCTTCACATAATGTCTTAGAAATGAAAGCCGTCCTTTTTTGGCAGTCCGGGTTTTGAAGGACATTCTCTATCTCAAGAACATTCTCCTTCAAACAGACAACAAAGCAGTGATGTATTACATCTACAAGCAGGGCGGTGCTCACTCTTACCCCTTATGCAGGGAAGCGATGAGAGTGTGGGAATGGTGCTTGGAACTCAAGGCTCTAATTCAAGCGGTCTACCTGCCGGGAGTGCAGAATGAACTGGCAGACTTTCTCAGCAGAACAGAGACAGATCCTCACGAATGGTCTCTCGACTCAACCATAGTTCAGTCACTATTCGCAGAGTGTGGAACTCTAGACCTGGACCTTTTTTGCATCCCCACTCAACACAAAACTACCTCCCTTCTGCTCCAGAAATCCAGGGCCTGGCATTTTCTGTCAGCATGCGTTCAGGCTGCAGTGGACAAAACGCTTTCTATACGCCTTTCCGCCTCTTCCTGTAATTCAGAGGGTATTTCTCAGGTCTGAGTCCCAGGGGGACAAAGTGATCCTCATTGCTCCCTTCTGGCCTCGACAAACATGGTTTCTGTTACTCAACAGTATGTTGGAAACCCCTCCGAAAGCACTTCCCTTTCAAACGAACCTTCTGACTCGGGCCTGTGGTCCATCCCAATCTGAGATCACATCACCTTCACGCTTGGCTCCTGAAGAGATAGAAGTGGACAGGTTCAATGTCTCTCACAGAGTTTCAGGTATTCTTCTGGCTGCTCGCAAGCCAGCCACTAGGAAAACGTACACAGCCAAATGGAAGCATTTTTTCGCTCTGGTGTGCAAAATCCTCTTTGAATCCTTTTTCCTGCCCACCAAATAAAGTTCTAGAGTACCTTTTAGACCGCTCAAATTCAGGTCTGCAATATCCTACAGTCAAGGTTCACCTTTGTGCCATTTCAGCTCATCATGAGCCAGTTCTTTCCTTGTCACTGCCTCAGTTACCTGTGGTTAAGAGGTTTCTTAAGGGAATTGTGCATACCAGACCTCCTATCAGACATCCAGTTGCAGCGTGGGACATTAGTCTTGTGCTAGACATGCTCACTCGAAAACCTTTCGAGCCTTTAGCTACCTGTGAGTTGAAATTTCTTTCTTGAAAAACGTCCTTCCTGGTGGCCGTTTCCTCGATCCGTAGGGTCTCTGAGATACATGCTTTGGTCACAGACCCTCTGTATAGTGTGTTTTATAAAGACAGAGTAGTTCTTAGGACCCATCGTAAGTTTCTCCATAAGGTTGTTTCAGAATTCCATCTAAACCAGCCTTTGGTCCTTCCTACTTACTTTTCGAACTTCCAAAATGAAGAGGAGCGTTCTCTTCATTCTTTGGACATCAAAAGAGCTTTTCGTTTTTATTTAGATAGAACAAAAGAATGTTGTAAAGCTCAACAACTGTTTGTTTCTTTCAGCAAGACCCGGCTGGGTCAAAATGTCGCTATCTGATGCATTTCAGCATGGCTGGTGGCATGCCTTCGCCACTGTTATTCCATGGCACAGGTTAAGCTGAAAGACAAGAGTGTACGCTCACTCTACTAGAGCAGTCACGGCATCCCTGGCGGAAATCCGCAATGTGCCCATTGCAGATATTTGCAATGCAGCTACCTTGAGCTCAGTGCATACTTTCATCAAATACTATGCCCTGGATGTCCATGCCAAACGACATTTTGTTTGGCAGAACCATCCTTAATGGACTTCTGTCCTAAATTTGTGAGCTCTTGGTCTCTCCTGCCGCCCTCTCAGGGGATTATTAGCTCGGTACTCTCCCATTAGTGTGAATGAGTGGTGGAGACTTTATGTCCAGGAAGATATGGAAATTACATACCTACCGTAATTCTTGATCTTCTTGGACAAATTCTCCACCACTCATTCACACGCCCACCCACCATCCCCCGAGCTCACCTCTGTTGTTGGTTTTCATCCCTCAATCTTTAGGCTATGAAGACTTCTTTCTTGACCCTTCTTATACGGGTCTTCCGGACTATCTTATGTTCGGTTTTTGTTAGGCTATCCTTTTAGGTTAGTTACGCTGCACCTCCTCGGGAAGAAAGGTATTGAGGCAGTTGGAGGGTCGACGCCGAGATAGTCATTGCCGCACGAGCCGAGGCTCGTGGCGCCGCTCCTCACGGCTCCATATCTGGCGCCGATCCTCCTGCAGAAAGTTTGCTCCCGCTGGGTCCTAGCGCTTCCGACGTAGATCCCATTAGTGTGAATCAGTGTTGGAGACTTCGTCCAAGAAGATCAAGAATTACGGTAGGTACGTAATTTCCATTTTTCAGGGTTTTCCCCCCTTTATTTCTGGTTTCTGTCAAATTTAAGTTTTAAAATTATTGTTTTGTTAACCGATATCTTCGGTTTCTGAACCTCTAACCCCGGTTCCATTCTTATCAGTTCCCAGTTCCACTCGGGTTCTTCGATCAGTTCCTGAACCGACCGCAACCGATAAAGTTGTTTCTTTTTTAATTTAAAACTACATAGTGTTTTGCGGTTGCTGTTTTTCTTCATTATGTCTGAAAACTCTAAAAAAAAAAAAGGAACCAGAGAACCCGGTTTTAAAAACTGTTCTGAATGTGGTGAAATTTTTGCCAAGGCAGATAAACATTCCAGTTGTGTCTTCTGCCTTGGCTTTGATCATTTAAAAACCAGTTGTGAAATCTGTAAATCGTTCCTCGAGAAGACCTTGAAAAACATCTGGAGAGATTAAATAAGAAATTGAAGGGTCCCTCTGGCTCTGACCAGCCGAAACCCTCTGGGTCTGTGGGTGACACCACAACCTCTACTGGTACTACCCCTGATATGGGTAAAAAGAGGCCTTCTGAACCAGCTAACTCTCTGGTTCCAGGCAAGAAAGTGAAGAAAACAAGGCACACTGAACCCCCCTGTGGAAAAGGGGACTTCTATGGTGCCTCCACTGTGCCTTCTCTTCAGAGATTGCACAGGTAATAAAAACAATGCAAACTTTGCAAGGTCTGCTGCCTATGGTTTCACAGTCCCCAGTCCAGACCCCTGCGTCCTTCAATCCACCCTCCTTTCCTGAGGAGCGTGGAGAGGAGGAGGAGGAAGAAGAAGGTGAGCCTATAGAGCCTGAGGTGTCCCCTGAACAGGAGTTTGGCTCCCCTCCCAGGACTATAGAAGATTATTCTTCTCATTTTTCCTTTATCGGGAACATTTCTGATACTTTGGACATCCCTACCTCTGAAGCTATAGAGGAGGTGTCTGAGTATTTAGAAATGATGGGGTTAACTCCTACTAAAAAGCTGTCACTCCCCATTATCAAGTTCTTTATGACTTCGGTGACGTCACAAAGCTGCCAGCAGTGACTTGAGAGAACTGCTCCCCATCCTCGCTACCAAAACCCGCTTTTAAATAGATAAAACCTCACCAAAGTGGTAAAAATGGCTAATCCAGGTCGATTTAAGGACAGACACCGAAGTTCTAGAGTGCAGACAAAGTCTAAAGTCAAGGATGGTGAGAGATTGTCCCAGCCAACTGCAGCCTTGAGTAGGAGCCCCTCTCCAGCAAGTATGGCCGTCACAGAGGAGGACACGATCAGCTTTCTAGATTGCACTTTGAACAGTTCTTTCATGAACTCAAAGAAATGCGAGCTGAGAATAAACAAGAGTTCCGTTCTCTATACCAGAAATTATTGGGTCTGGAGAGCCGACTGGAGACTGCTGAAAATAGAGTAGAAGCCATGGAGGAGGGCGCAACACAGACGGCCCTTGTAATCCAAGCCCTGGCTGAGCAAACAGAACGTCTACATGATAAATGCATCGATCTAGAGAGTAGATCGAGGAGGGACAATTTTAAGGATTTATGGCTTGCCTGAAGGCACAGAGACTGGGCTAATGACTGATTTCCTAACGGATCTGCTAATGGACATCCTGCAGTTGCCAGTGAGGTACACGCTCAGTATTGAACGAGCTCACCAAGCTCTACAGCCTAAACTGGTAGACTCCAATATGAGACCAAGATCAGTCGTATTAAAATTCAGTAGTTATAAAGTTAAGGAGGACATCCTGGCTAGAGCGTGGAGAATGAAAGAAGTTAAATACCTGACATCCACGATTTCTCTCCAGAGATACAGCGCCAACGAGCACAATATGTAGACATTATCAAAAAATTAAAAACAAAGGGGATTTGCTTTCACACGCCCTATCCTGCTCGGATGTGAGTTTTTTGGCCAGATGGACAGAAAACCTATGATTCTACTAATGAGGCACTCCAGGCCCTGCTTGAAAAAGGCCTTATGGAGCCAGGGGAAATCACAAAAAAAAAATTACAATTCCCAGCAACCAAGTGCAGGGCGCCCAGATTGGATGGTGGTTCCAGTGATAGAAAGAGGGGTCGCCTTGAGCGTACATCATCGATAGCTTCCCTTTAAGCAATCCAGCACCTGAGGCACAAGCTGCAGGACGCCCAGAAAGAAAGAAATAAAGATACTCAGGACTGAGCTGGTAAGAAATATTGCCATAGACTAGCAATCGACTACTCTAACCAAGCTCTTGAATTTCTCTCACAGTTGGAGGGCCACTAAACCACTCTAAGAAACTGTATGTGGATGGAGTGGAGACTGGCTTCCATGGGAACACTAGCTGAAATTTAGAAATGGTGTGTAACGTTTTATTTTTCTCCTTCTCCAAACTCATCAGGGAGATGAGATGCTATCTGAAAAAGACACCACCTTTCTGGACAATATGGACAGTTGCACTGAGACTAACTTGCATATAATGATCTTACTTCAAGAGGGCTCTTGCAATAGGTAATTACATATAGGACTGACGCAGACAGGCGTCAGGACCCTACAGAAAACTTTCTGGCTAGCAGTCTCCGGCGGTGGACCGCCCCCACGTCAGGTGACCGGTGTCAGGCGACATCGGTATAAAGGGGCGGTCCCTAATGCACACCTTCCAGTTCTTTCCCGCCGTTTGCTTTCGACAGCGCCTCGTGGTTAAGTTCCACTGCTCGTCAGTCCGTCGCCGGTAATTATACCGTTGGTTTTTTTTCGATTTTTCTAATATATTCGTCAGGACTTTTTTTTTTACCTGCCACATATGTCGTCCCCTACCATGTCCGAGCACAAAAACAAGTGCGACTTGTGCGGCACACAAGGACGGCCATTCTCGGTGTCTCATCTGCCTAGGCCCCAACCACTTCGTGGATTCCTGTCAGCACTGCCTGAAGTTCAACGCGGCTACCCGCAGAAGAAGGCAGCAGTCCCTGGAGGCCCACATCCTAAAGAAGAAGATGTGCTCCATGGAAAAGGAGTTGAAATAGCTCCGCCAAGCTTCCACCTCCCCTGAGGGCCTGAAGAAGGAGAAGCACCGAGACCGGGACTCCTCATCCGCGATTGCAGCGACTTCGGGTGGAGTCTCCGTCCTCCAGGTAACATCCCCACCGGGGAACCGCTCCCCAACGGCCATCTTGGTGGTGTCTGAGATGGCGTCGGTCCCCCAGCTGGTTCACGCTCAGGCCAGTCAGGAGCCTCCAGTACAAAGGAGGCTTCTGCTCCCAGTAAGGCCGCCCCTGCGTGGCCTTCTGGTTCAAGCCTCTCTGGTAAGTTGGGTGTTGGCTCCACCGACATCCGCCCGGAGCTGGCCGCTAAGCCGCTTGACCCTTCAGGGCAGTGCACGGCCGTCAAGCCACCCATCAAGGGCTCTTCCCCTGCGCGGCCTTCTTCAGGCACTGGGTCCGAACAGTCGGACGTCAGCTCCTCCGACGCCTGCCTGGATCCCGCCAGCCTGTCCAGCAGTCCTAGACCACAGAGCCTATACCAGATCCTTTGGACTTATCCGGTGCTGCTGGCTCCCCGCAGCCTTCGTCGCTGGCGTCTGAGGCCCTTGCGTCTTACCAGCTGGACGTGGAGGATCCCTCTGGCCCTCCCCCGGATGCCGCTGGGGACTCTTCTGCGCCTCCATCAGGCCTCCCTCCCGGAGGTCCGGATGGCCTGACGTCAGACCCTTGGACACCGCCCCCCGTCGCCGGCCGACGTCCCCTTACCAGACGTCACCCCAATGCTGGACCTGATGCCTGCTGGGCCACCTGTCCCTGGCCCGCCTACAGGGCCTCTTCCAGGACCTTCTACTTTGGTAGAGCCCCTGGTGCCGGATCTTACGCCTTCGTATCTGACGCCATCTTATCTGGCTCCGCAGTATCTGATGCCGCAATACCCAGTGCCTCAGTACCCGATGCCAGGCTTTCCACCGTAGGGCTACGGATACTCGCCCTACGGATACCCCCAGTATCTGTATCCCCCCCACCCCCTCAGCTGCCGGTGGATCTGAGGGAAACTCTGGCTTCTTGGTGGACTGAGGCCAAGGCTCAGCTCACCAGGGAGGTGGAGAGCTACCTCCCGACGACGGCCCCAGTCCCGGATCCTCGTCGCTGGGGTCGAGAGACCCCTCCTCCTCCCCTAACCCCAGAGACACTGCTACATGTTCCAAGGCTTTGGGTTTGCACCTTGCTCCCTAGGGGCCATGTTCCTCCCCCGAGTGGGGAGGAGTCTTCATCTCCTTCTTCTTCAAACTCATCGGAGGACTCCGATGACAGCTGTGATCCGGATGAGCCTCGCACTCCTGACAAGCCCAGGCCCAGGACTCCTCCAAAGTCCCCTCCGGAGGATCCCTCGTTTACAGAGTTGCTTAGAAAAATCCAGGCTCTTCATCAGTGGAAGTCTCTGGAGCCGGATCCACAAAGGCAGAAGCTAGCTACCCTTTCGGATTTGCCCGAGGTCGTTCCCTCGTTATTTCCACCCTGGATCGATCCTTATGCCGACCTCATTTCCACTGTCTGGAAACAACCGTCTGCTTTAGCCCCCCTTCCTCAGAAGGCAGATAGGCTGTATCAGGCTCCTGAGGGGGTTGACTTTCTCACGTCACACCCCAAGGCTGATTCAGTCGTGATCAGCGCCGCCCATGGCCGTTCGGCTAACCTGAAACACCTGAGCTCATCCCCACCCGATAAGGAATCCCGCCTTCTGGACCAGTATGGCAAGAAGATCCATTCTTCTTCCACTCTGGGCATCAGAGCCTTGAACTATGTGGCTCACATGGGGGATTACCAGAAGGCTTTCCTTAGCGAGGTGGAAGCCAAGTTGGACTCCCTTCCTCAGTCACAGACTAAACAGAAAGTGGCAGACCTGGTCCACTCCGCACGTTCAGCCAGTAGGCACATGCTGCGCACTACTTATGATGCGGTGGGCGCTTCTGAACGGCTTCGGCATTCTCCGTGAGCCTCTTCGGTGACATGCCTGGCTTGGGGGAGTCAGTGTCTGGCCCTCGAAGTACAATCCGCCATCCAGGACACCCTCCCGAGGTTCGGTGTTGTTCGGTGGTGATGTCAAGGACATCATTACCGGACTGCTAGAGAAGGGCACTGCTCTCAAGGAGGTTGACTCCATGTACAGAGCCCCTCAAGCGCAGCGTCGTTCCTTTCGCCGTCGTGCATGGCCTAAGACAAAACCACAAGGAAAGCAGGCCAAAAAATGCCGGGCCCCTCTGACTGCGAGACCCACCCCCACCCAAAACAGGCTGCAGGACCTCCAGTCACGGCGCTGCCTCATACCTCCCTGACTTCCTCCCTCTCCCACAGCCTGTGGCCGATCCAGAGGAACCAGTAGGCGAAAGATTCTCCCTATATCAGCCGGGTTGGGAGAGGATCACTTCTGACTCTTGGGTCCTCCAGCTCATAGCAGAAGGCCACACCATCGAGTTTCTTCAGAAACCTCCCAGAACCCCCCCCAAAGTCGTCTTTTTCCTCAACACCTTCTCAGGTTTCAGGAAGAAATCTCCTCCCTTCTGTTGAAGGAGGCAGTAGAACCTGTCCCTCCCCCTCTTCAGGGAACGGGTTTCTACTCCCATTTCTTCCTTTTCCCCATGAAGACCAGAGATGTGAGGCCCATTCTAGACCTCAGCTCCCTGAATCGGTTCATGGAGTACAAAAGGTTCAGGATGCTCTCCCTGCAGAGTCTCCTGCCTCTCCTTCGGCCGGGACAGTGGCTGTGTGCTCTGGACATGCAGGATGCGAACCTGCATATTCTTATCCGCCTTCCAACTGCAAATACCTCCAGTTTGCTTTCCAGGAGGACCACTACCAGTTCAAGGTCCTCCAATTTGGTCTTTCCTTGGCTCCCCGAGTATTCACCAAATGCCTGTCTGTGGTGGCAGCCCACCTGCATACTCAAGGAGTTCAGGTTTTCCCGTACCTGGACAATTGGCTCCTGGTGGCCCCATCCAGGGAGGTACTCTTGCGTTCCCTTTGTCTTACCAGGCAGGTTTTTACCAGCCTGGGTATTACCATCAACCAGGCAAAATCCCATTTGATTCCATCGCAACACCTCCAGTTTATCGGGGTGATTCTGGACACGACTACTGGCATGGCCTTTCTACCTCCGGACAGGGTGGCCACCCTCCAGGCTCAGGCAAGCCACTTGTCCTCCCACAGGCCGGTTACCGCCAGGTTGGTCCTTCACCTCCTAGGGCTCATGGCGGCTGCAATTCCAACAATTCCGCGCTCACGGCTCCACATGAGAATCCCTCAGTGGACTCTTCGGTCTCAGTGGGATCAATTGGTCGATGACCTGGACCAAGAGGTGCTAGTCTCGACCCCAATGCTTCGGGATTTTCACTGGTGGTTGGTTCAGGAGAAGCTTTGTCGGGGAGTTCCCTTCTGTCTTTCTCCTCCCTCCCAAATGCTGACAACAGACGCCTCGGGCGAAGGTTGGGGAGCCCATTTGGGATCCCAGCAAACCCAGGGCTCTTGGTCCAAACTCGAGCAGACACTTCACATCAACGTGCTCAAGCTCAGAGCAGTGTTGTATGCTCTTCAAGCACTGCATCCTTTTCTGCTTCCCGGTCATCTGGCCGTCCAGACCGACAACACGAGTGTAGTCTGTACCTCAGCAAACGGGGGGAGGGGGGGAACCCGTTACCACCCTCTGTCGGGAAGCGATGTGGGTCTGGGAATGTGCACCCCTCCTCAACCTTCACCTCACGGCAGTCCACATCCCGGGAGTAGAGAATTCGTTGGCAGATCACTTGAGCCAATCCTCGGCACAACCTCACGAGTGGGAGTTGGATCAGGAAATAGCAGACAACATCTTCCTACATTGGGGAACCCCTCAGGTCGACCTGTTCACATCCCCTATAAACGCAAAACTGCCCACCTTTTGCTCGCTCGTTCCAGGGTGTGGGCTACTCTGGAGAGACACTCTGTCTCTCGACTGGAAGGGCAGATTCGTCTATGCTTTTCCCCCAATTCCGCTGATTCCGAGGATCCTGCACAAGCTCAGCTCAGAGGCGGCCCATATGATTCTCATTGCTCCCTTCTGGCCCAAGCAAGTTTGGTTCTCTCTTCTGCAACAGTACTGAGAGGAACCTCCGACTCCTCTTCCACTTTCACAACTCCTGTTGACCCAGGATCGGGGATCCCTGGTCTATCCCAGCCTCAAGGCCCTTCAGCTGCATGCTTGGCTCCTACAGACGTAGCACAAGCCCGCTTTGGGGTTTCCCCACAAGTGGCAGAGATTTTGGTGGAAGCCAGGAAGCCGTCCACTCGTTCCACTTATGCCATGAAATGGAAACGATTCTCCATTTGGGCTTCGTCCAAAGACCTAGAGCCTTTCTCCTGTCCTGTCGGGCGGCTGCTGGACTGCATGAGTTATCTCTTCGACCTGGGTCTCAGTCATTCCTCTTTGAAAGTTCACATGGCAGCTCTTGCTGCTTATATTCCCTTTGGGGACAGAACTTTCGCTCAGCTGGAGTTCGCGAAGACCTTCCTTCGAGGGGTTCTCCATCTGAGACTCCCCCATTCGGGTTCCTGCCCCACCTTGGGATTTGAATTTTTTTCTCGAGAAGCTTACGCTGCCTCCCTTTGAGACAGCAACCTCAGCAGACCTTAAGTTCCTCTCATGGAAGACTCTCTTCCTAGTGGCCATTACTTCCGCTTGAAGAATTTCCAAGCTTCAGGCCTTGATGTGTAAAATTCCATATTTGATTTTCCATAAGGAATGTGTGGCTCTGCGCATCAATCCTAAGTGTCCCCCTAAGGTGGTAGCGGAATCTACGTTAAACCGGTCCATTGAACTGCCTGCGTTTTTCACACAGCACTCCAATCATGGGGAGTATCTTTTATATACTCTGGACGTTCATCGGATTCTGAGATAGTACACCAACAGGATGAAGTATCTCAGAAAGACTGACCAACTATTTGTTTCTTTTGCCAGCAAGAGAGAAGGCAACACTGTTTCCAAACAATGTTTGTCCAAATGGTTGGCTCATTGCATCACTGTCTGCTACGACAAGTATCACAAGACCTTGCCAGGTCAGGGATCACTCCACCAGGGGTGTCGCGGCCTCTGCTACTTGTTTCAAGAATGTGTCAGCAGCTGACATTTGCACAGCAGCAACTTGGACTTCTGTCCATACCGTTACGAAACACTACAGTTTGGACATTGCCTCTCGCCGTAGAGCCGCCTTCGGGTTGGCTGTTCTGCAAGGGCTCCTTTCTTGAGCCCTCTTCAGCCAGAGGATCTCTTTATGAGTAGTTTCCTCCTCCCATGTGCTTCTCTTTGTTCCAGACTGCTTGGAACTCAGTCCTATATGTAATTACCTACTGCAAGAGCCCTCTTGAAGTAAGATAGTACAGTTACGTAAGAACTTACTGTAACAGTAGATCTTCGAAAAAGGCTCCTGCAGTAGGTAATGCCTTCCCACCCTCCATCCCCCTTAGTTTTTTCAGCTCCTTTTCCAGGAAGGGATATATCCACTTCTCTCTCATCTCGCCTTTTTGGCCCTTGGCGGGAAAGAACTGGAAGGCGGGCGTGGGGGACTGCCCCTTTATACCGATGTCGCCGGTCAGCTGACTGCTAGCTAGAAATTTTTCCATGGGGTCCTCACGCCTGCCGGCTTCGGTCCTATATGTAATTACCTACTGTAAGAGCCTCTCTCGAAGAGCTACTGTTAGGATAAGTTCTTACGTAACTGTACTTTATGAATTATATGTCCATGGGTACCAAGTAATAAGAGGTTAGGTTAACATTTCCCCAGACTGTATGTTATATGCTTTGAAAGCAGTTTACAAATAAGGGGCTTAATCTTTGAAGTGTTACTTTTTTGCTTACAACTCTACTCATCAGAACAAATATCTGATCTGAGACTAAGAAGGTTATGTTGCTCTATTTCTTGGTTTAAATAATCATTTTCTAATTGGTATAGTCTAGAAATACTAGATCTTAAATTATACTTTTTTTAAGAACAGACAGCCTCTGATAGAATTCATTTTGTGCTATGAATTCCTGCTGGTTAAACTGGGCTTACAATAACAATGCCTAAGGTGGGGAATATAAAATAAAACATGTTAATTTTTTGAAATGTGGGTTTGTGGATCGGGGAAGGGGGAGACTAAATACCTTTTTGCTCCCTTGTTTCTCGAGGCTTGACTGCTGTCGGCCAGACATCAGTAATTGACTGTCTGGCATGGACGACACACGATGTAGCATTTTGAAGCCCAAGACTTAGATCTATTGGGCTCTTGAGGAGTACTGCCTGAAAGGGTGGTAAACAGACATAACCTCTCGTTCTGGCTCTTTTGTCGCCTTCAGTAGGCGGAGAGTGCTGGAGATAGAACTCTCCAAAATAGGAGAAGTTCCACATTGTGGAAGTACATTAAGATAAAAGTTGAATTTTGTATTTAGAGTTTATTATTGTTACACAGTTTGGTTGTGTTGTTTAAAACTGTTTTGACTACTGAAGTTGAAGACATGCTTCAAGACTTAGGGAAGGGAAATGAGGATAAATAGGGAAGAACACAAAACAGCAATAAGGGAAATACAGAAAGGACAAACGGGGATAGATAAACATGACTAAAACAGCTATAATGGTGGTGTTCTATGATGTGAATGGGCTCGCACATCCTATCAAACGAAGTAGAATGTTGTCATACATCCATAAATTGAATGCATCTTTTATATTGCTCCAAGAGACACACCTAAACAAAGAGGAGCACTCCAAATTGAAAAATGTGGGTATCAGCTAGTTATAGACTCCTCCTATAAAAAGGGCCATAGGAGGGGCACTGCAATTTTAATCCCCAATAAAATCACCTTTGAATGGAAAGACACAATAGTAGATAGAGAGGGTAGATACATGGGAATTGAGGGTAATTTCAATGGTGCCAAGAACACATTGGTGTCCATATTCATTCATTCAGTTTTTGTTGACCAGGTAAGTGCACTAGACAAATCCTGTCTGTTTTCAGGCACGACCCGGGGGAGGGGGATACAGATGAATGCCAACTGACCTTGAACCAGGTTAAGCTGTTGGTGGTATTTTTTTTAGTGAATGAGGGAAATTTGGCCAGGACACCAGGGAAATTCCCCTACTCTTTTCGATAAATGCCATGGGGTCTTTAACATCCACCTGAACTACCACCAGTCCAGGCAGATGGGACCTCTGTTTAACATCTCATCCAAAAGAGGGCACCTCAGAAGTGCAGTACCCCTCTCATGCTGCACTACAGTGTCAGTACTAGGATATTAACCCAAGTGCCAGATGTGGGAACTGAACCCACAGCCCTCTGATCTCCTGGCCTCAGAGGCGAGTGTGCTACCTGCTGAGCCACTGACACCATATATGCACCCCCTGGTTCTGATTTCCAGTTTTATAAGGATTTTTTTTACTGAAAATAACAGAGTGGGCAGAAGGGTGCCTGATTGTAGGGGGGAACTTAATCTTAGACTGAATGCTGCCAATGACTCCCCAACCCAAGTACTGAGAAAGGAGAACGGGACAGCTAGGAGAGTGTCTGGATTGTTAGGGGAGACAGGGCTGCTAGATGTTTGTCGGACAATGCATAAAGACAGCAGGCAATACACTTTCTTTTCTCAAGCTCATCAATTTTATTTCAGGCTGGATTACTTTTTAGTTCCCAGAGACTCCCTTGGTATATTTAGAGATTCTTGGTTGGGGGATATCACTCTCTCTGACCATGCCCCCATTTTCCTAAAAGTGGCTTTGGGCCCAGTGAAACGCACTACATTCTGGAGGTTGAACGCATCCTTATTACAAGACAAGGATATCCAGACCTCAGTGAAAACAACAATAGAACAAGCCATAAAAGATAATACGCCGGACGTATCGCCGGGTATACTTTGGGATACGATAAAGGCCATTATTAGAGGTAAATTTATAGTCATCTCAACCCATTTGACGAGACGGAGGGAGGAAAGAACAAAATTCTTAAAGGAACAGATGGCATCTATGGAAAAAGAACAACAACAGAAAATAGACAGGGAAAAGGGGTAGGAGGTTAGCACAATACAAAAAAGAACTCTTGGGGATACTGGATTATCAAATGGAACAGAAGCTACTTTATTTAAGACAACGGTATTACGAGGGGGGGGCCCAGAGCTTTGAGACTTTTAACTAGTAGATTACATCAGAACAGGGCAAGGGCTAGTATACCACACATCCTAGACCTAGAGAAAAATAGAGCATGGAGACATCAAGTAGAAGAGATTGCAGATGTCTTTAAAAAATGTTATCAAAAGTTACATACACAGGGTGCATCCCCTACAGAGCAAGAAGTTAGGACTTTCTTGGGATCATTACAACTCCCACAGGCTAACCAGGAAGCATAGAAAATTTTATCTGCCCCAGTGACTTTGGGGGAGTTACAGTCAGCAGTCACCAGATTGAAGGTGGGCAAGTGTCCAGGGACCAGTGGCCTCCCTAATGAATTTTACAAGCAATTCAGGAAGGATATACCCACGATAGTCCTGGCAGCCTTTAACTGGGTCTAGACTAAGGGGGGGTGAGGCAGCCCCTTCGTGGGCACAAGCAGTTATTTAATTGATTCCTAAACCGGCCAGGGACCCCATACTGTGTGCCTTTTACAAGCCAATATCTATATTAAATACGGACTATAAGCTCCTGACCAGTATTTTAGCGAAATGTCTTGAGCAAATACTTCCTACCCTTATTCATTTAGATCAGACTGGCTTTGTGCCCGGTAGGCAAACAATGGATAATATCAGACGTTCAGTAAATATAATAGAACACTTGCAAAATAAAAATACCCCAGCTTATCTAATGTGCCTAGATGCTGAGAAGGCCTTTGATCAAGTCTCCTGGAGTTTTTTTCGGGGTACCCTGGCCGGTTTTGGATTCCCTCTCCCTTTCATTGAATTTATTTTTAAACTGTATGCCACACCAAAAGTACATATTAGGGCTAATGGATATTTATCTGGGGCATTTGAACTAGCAAGGGGTACTAGACAGGGGGTGTCTATTGCCCCCATACTCTTTGCACTTTATATAGAGCCCTTGGCTCAAAGCATCCGGTTAAATCAGAATATTAGTGGGGTGGAAATGGGGGGCACAGTGCATAAGCTTGCTTTATATACAGACAATGTCCTGTTCTACCTTGCAAACCCAGAGAGGTCCTTACCAGAGGTTTTTTCACAGATGGCAATTTTCTCAAAACTATCAGGGTACACCCTAAATTGGAAAAAAAACTGAAGTCCTGACTCTAAGTTCACAGGTACCCCTGAGTTTTCAACAAGAATATCCCATGAAATGGGAAGGCAAGGTGGTCAAGTACCTGGGGGTCTACCTTAGTGGAGAATCATCTCTCCTTTTTGCAAACAACTACCCACCACTGATTAAAAATATAAAAGCTGACCTTCACAGGTGGGACGCCCTACCATTCCCATTCTACTCTAGATTGCAAATTATTAAAACTTATGTGGTCCCAAGGCTTATGTACCTCTTTCAGAGTGTGCCCTGCACTATTCCAAACCAAGAAATGGTGGTCTGGCAGAGACTCTTGATGACTTTTTTGTAGGCAGGACGTAAACCTAGAATTTCCTTCAAAACCCTGTACCTGACCAAGAGGGATGGTGGTAGGGCCTGTCCAAACTTACAAGACTACTGGACAGTAGCCCATATGAAGATCGCACTCTTGCGTGCACATGGGCCCTATAGGGCCCATTGGCAGCAGATAGAATTACAATACAATACAGAACACACACCCACGATGCTCATGTTCTCCCAAACAGACAGAAAGCATAAACACAGAGAGCTGCTGTCCATGGTGCACACCACTTTATAGGGCCGGTATGCAGGCCACAGAAAGGGCTATACAGGTAGACATAGTTGGAAGTATACCTGGTGGACAAGAGACAAAAACATCCGACCAGCTATTGAACATTCTTGGTTCCAGAGGCAAGTGGGGGGGGGTATAAGCTGCATGGCAGGTGATGCAGACAAACACCATACTGCCTTTTGAGAGCTTAGCTAGAAAATTTGGATGGAAACAGACAGTTGTAATACATTACTACCAAATAAGGGGCAGGATTAAAATTATACTTAGGAATGCAGAACTATTGGAGGATCCAAGGCCTTTCCCTGAGGTTTATGAAAAAATGAGGGCCTCCTCTAGTGGTAAAGGGGCCATTACTAAATTATACTGGAACCTGATAGCGGACAGGGCCCATACTCTACAGGGCTGCCAACACAAATGGTTCCAGGAATCTGGAGTCAAATATCATGACTACATGTGGCAAAATATTTATTTAAGGAGCTAGAGGGTAACATCTTCACCAATTTGGCAAGAATTTGCCTGGAAAATCAAACTTAGATAGTTTTTGACCCCCTTAAGACAAGCCAAAATGGGGCTGTTGTCTCAAGGGAAATGCTGGAGAGGATGCAGTGAACTCCAAGCTGACCTGATGCATATATTATGGTCCTGCCCACTGCTTAAAAATTACTGGGATACAATAGAACAGCACTTACAATCTTTGTTTGGGGTAGAATCACAGTTGGGCCATGCTGGGCATTACACCACAGGGAATCCAGGGAAAGGAGGAACAGTATATGTGAGACATCTTAGTTATAGCTGCCCTTAAGGCTATCACAAAGCACTGGTTGCAGAAAGACCTACTGACTCTTTCTGAATGGGTTGAACTTATAGAAAAAAATACAAACTATGGAAAGAGTGACATACAGAATCAATCAAAGAAAGGAACAGTGCACAAATAGATGGACCCAGTGGGAATTATATAAAGAACAAGTGAAATAGACCTCTCAGGTTTTTCTTCTCGCTGGCTAGGGTTTTATCCCACATCACACACATCCTCCCACCTCCTCCCCCCACCCCCCTTCCACCTTACAGATATATATGGCTACCTCTGTGTGCTCCCTGATTGCCTTCCCTGTCCTGGTACTCTGCCAGATACTAATGCTCCACACATGGACATATGTATTTTGTAGTCATGTTCACAAGGAACAATAAGAGCAGTAATTAATTTTACAAAATTTGAGAGATGAAGCATGTCAAAGTATTTTTTAAGTTTTATTTTATTACTGATTTTTACACGTTATTACTGAAAAGATGATACAGGATTGTATACCGAGGGTTATTACATAGAGCAGAGGGGAAGGACCGCTGTACCTACTACCTTCTCCCTCAATTTTCTTTGTATGAAAAAATGAATATCTGTACCATCAGTTAATTGTATTGAACGCCAGTGTAATTGTCTGGTTTATGATTGTTGCTGTTTTAACCTTGATGTAATGTAACCAACTCTTCAATTCAATAAACAAGTATAACAAAAAAAAAGTTATTTAAAAGAGATTTTGAAACTCCTCTACAAGCTCCTACGTCTGTCCCTCCTTTGGACAAAAGGTTGGATAAAAAGTACCAGCTTGACAGGACGGGCTGAATTTTTGTTTTCACACCCTGACCACCAGGGGTGGTGCAAGCTACAGCTTGTGACAAGGCACAAGTCTCTCTGGCTTCCCACCCCCCAGAGAAGGACTGTCGAAAAATTGATTGTATGGCCAAGATACCTGTCAGCCTCTCTAACCATTAGGCAAGCTAACTATCAGGCCTATGCAGCCCAGTACCAGAAGGCTCTCTGGCAGTTTGTTCTGGACATGGCTGAGAAAGCACCTACTCCTCTTTCGGCAGACCTAGCTGAAACTGCTAGGGTTGGCCTGGAAGCTGCCAAATACCAGTTCCAAATGGCAGCAGATAGTAATGAGACTGCTGCAAGATGGATGGCAAATATCATTGCACAAAGAAGGTTTGCCTGGTTGAGAGCCACAAACCTCACACAGGATACGCAGAATAAGACTCTGGATTTTCCTATGGAGGGCACTTCCCTATTTGACAGCCATACAGAGGCCTCTATGAAGAAGATGGATGAGTATAAAGCCATCTTCCATAGCAATTCTGCAAAAGAAAGACTCTCCACCTCCTCCAGACCTTGCAGGAGGGGAGGCAGGGGCAGTCAGTTTAATTCCAGGCCTTTTTATCAGGCCATGGTACTTCCTCAGGCAGCCCAATACACCCAGTAAGGGTATTTCAGGGATAGGGGTAGGAAAGGTGCAAGGCATGGTGCCCAGCCTCAGCCCCAATCCAAGCAGGACTCCTGACTTCCTTGATCAGGCTGCCTCTCCTTTACCAGTAGGGGGCAGGCTGGCCCATTATTTCCAGAACTGGAAAACCATCACCACAGACAAGTGGGTTCTGGAGACAGTGAGTCAGGAACTGTCCTTAAGTTTCAAGTCCTTCCCTTTTTAAAAAAAAAAACAGAGTTTTCAAACCAGCCTCTCTTCTGGAAAGGAAAAGGCTGGAAAAAGAGGTGAAACGCCTACTTTCACTAAAGGCAGTGGAACTAGTGCCTCTACATCAAAGGGAAAATGGACTTTACTCAAGGTATTTTCTTACTCCAGAGAAAAATGGAGAGATGCAGCCTATATTGGATCTAAGGGTCCTCAACAGGTTCCTAGCAAAACCAAAGTTAAAAATGGTAACTTTGTCTCTGATTCTGCCAGCACTCCAAAAGGGAGATTGGTTGGCATCATTGGACCCAAAAGATGTCTATTTCCACATCCCCATAAGGGAGTCTCACAGAAAGTATCTCTGGTTTCAGGTCATTATTAGTTCTCAGCTCTACCTTTCGGTCTCACTTCAACACCAAGGGTGTTCACAAACTGTCTGGCTGTGGTAGTGGCTCACCTGCGAAGACAAGGTGTCACAGTAGTCCCTTATCTAGACGACTGGCTGGTGGTGGGAAATTCACCACAGCAGTTAGCAGAACACCTGCAGCTCACTCAGCAGCTTCTACAATCTCTGGGTTTCCTTTTAAATCTGGAAAAATCAGTTCTTCTTCATTCCCAAATTCTGCAGTTTATAGGAACAGAATTGAATATCAAAGTGGGCAGAGCCTTTCTACCCAGAGACAGGGTAAAAAGCATCCTGCAGTTGACAGGTTCTTTCAAGCTCACTATCCCAAGGCCTGCAAGGCAATTTCTCCAACTCCTGGGCCACGTGGCAGCTGCAACAGGCACAGTGCTAGGCTCCAGGTTTCAGATGAGGTACATCTAGTTTCACTTAGGAGCTCATTGGTCCCAAAGAAAGGATTCCCTGTCAAAACTCGTCCTTATAACAAAAACATTTCTTCAGGCTCTTCAGTGGTGGAAAGAGGAAGCCAACCTCAGAGAAGGGGTTCCCTTCCAAAAAGAACTTCCATCAATGATTCTCACAACAGATGCATCTCTCTTAGGCTGGGGGGGATTATCTAGCAGAGCACACTATCCAGGGCACTTGGTCAAGCGCAGAGACTCTTTTACACATCAGTCTGTTAGAGCTCAGGGCAGTGTTTCTGGCAATGCAAGCATTTACGCCACTGATACAGGGGAGGGTAGTGCAAGTCAGGACAGACAACACTATCACAATGTACTACACAAACAAGCAAGGGGGAACAAGGTCAAGCCTCCTTTGCATGGAGGCTGTGCGAATTTGGACCCTAGCTTACTCGCTGGGATCCCCACTACAGGCCATTCACTTGCCAGACAGTGTTCTGGCAGATGCTGTGAGACGGAATCAGTCAGGCCCATCATGAATGGTCTGTGAACAGACAAGTGGTGCAGACCTTATTCAGGAGGTGAGGCACTCCAGAAATAGATCTCTTTGCCTCTCATCAGAGTCACCACTTGCCACAGTTCTGGTGCAGGCCTTCAGCAGAGGGGTCGTTTTCTCTGGATGCCCTTATTCTGAATTGGTCAAGGAAATTCCTGTATGTATTCCCAGCGTTTCCTCTGGTGTACAGGGTGCTGTTGAAACTCGGGTCTCAGCAAGCAGCAGTGATTCTGATAGCCCCAGTCTGGGCCAGGCAGCCTTTGTACCCCCCTATTGCTAGCCATGTCAGTGGACAAACCGATGCACCTTCCCAGGAGGCAGAGTCTTCTCACCTCCAACCAAGGGAGGCTCCTGTATCCGAACCTCAATCACTCAGACTCAAAGCTTGGCTTTTGAGGACCTAGAATATGCTAGTTTACAGCTTTCTAAACCAGTTATGGATGTTTTACGAGGATACAGGAAATCCTCCACTAAGAAAATCTGTGCTGCAAAGTGGAAGAGGTTTTCTGCTTGGTAATCTAGTAGGGGTATAGTGCCAGCCCAGGCAGGAGTGCCACTGGTACTGGACTACCTGGTCTATTTACATTCTACAGGCTTACAGCCTTCTACATTGAAGATTCATTTGGCTTCATTCTCTGTTTATGCATCTGCAGGCAAGACTGTTTCTTTGGCATCAAACCCCATATTTGAAAGGTTCTTCAAGGGCCTTTCTCATGTGTATCCACCGGTGAGGGAACCGGTGCCAGCTTGGGACCTTAATATCTGCATTGTTCAACTTATGGCTTCCCCCTTTGAACATGTTTTCAGCTCCTTTGAAATATGCCACATGGAAAGCAGTATTTCTAGTGACCATTACTTCAGCTAGAAGGATTAGTGAGCTCCAGGCTTTATGTGTTGAGAAGGACTATATTTCCTTCCATAGGGATAAGGTGGTCCTTCAGACAAATAGGAAATTCCTTTCCAAAGTGGTTTCAGACTTCCATTTGAACCAGTCTTTCACCTTGCCAGTGTTCTTCACTGACCATTCTTCTTCTGGTGAGCATGGGCTGCATAGCCTGGATGTCTAAAGAGCTTTGAGCTACTACATGATAGCTGCTAAGCCCTATAGGCAGGACAAGACACAGCTTTTCCTCACTTACGGGGATGTGGGAAAGGGAAATCCAGCATCTAAAAGGTCCATTTCTCAGATTATCCAGTGTATTCAATTTTGCTATTCAAAGATGGGCAAGGAAGTTCCAGCAGGGTTTAGAGCCCACTCCACTAGGGGTACAGCTGCCACAGTGGTGGCTGCAAGGGATGTCCCCTTGGTGGATATTTGTAAAGCAGCAACGTGGCGAACTTTACACACATCTGTCAAGCATTACAGCTTGGATATGCAGGCTAGGGCTGATGCCAGGTTTGGTACAGCTGTTCTGCAGAGCCTGTTTCCAAAATAGGTTCTTCCCACCTCCTAAGGTACTGCTTTTTAGTCTGCAGAAGAGTTAGGAATATTGGAGTATTCCTGAGGTGAGAAGAAAAAGTTGCTTACCATAGTAACCTTGTTTCTCCCATGGGATACTCCAATATTCATAACTCTCCGTCCCTGCTTCCCTGATTAAGAACCAGTGGCCTCTGTATTCCATGCTGTACTTCAGAGTTTGCATGCCACATTCTACTTCTATTGGAACTTATTCTTTGGTTTTCTCCTTTTCAGGTGATTCTGACATAGGAGTTGTGGGGTTGTTTAATATAAGTTTGTATTTTCCTCCAGTTGGAGGTTTGGGTGGGAAATTTTAAAGTAAAATCCTAGATATTTTAAAATGTGTGCCCTGTCTTTCCAGGTGTCCACGAAATCTAGGGTTAGAATGTAGGCTGTTGATAGGTGGCAGCATTTGAAAAGTGGCTCATGCCAATGATTCTATCATTTACATAGCATTTTATCTCCGGGCATATCTGATCTTAAAGGTATACTGCAGAAGAGTTATGAATATTGGAGTGTCCCCTGGGAGAAATAAGGTTACTATGGTAAGTTTTTTCTTATCCGCACAATGGCAGATCTTACTTCGAGAAACAGCTCTTGCAGCAGGTTACACCATTCGGACTGAAGCCGGCAGGCGCAGGACCCAGGAAAAATTCTAGCTAACGGTGTCCAGCGAGGACGCCTCGACGCGCCCTCCCGATATCAGGCATCACATAAAAGGGGGAAGTCCCCCAGCATCCCCAGTTCTTTTCCTGCTGTCGACTCTCCAGCATCGGCCTCACGGATGCCTGCATCAACGAAACGACACATGAAATCTTTATCTTGTTCAATCTCAATCCATGTCTGCTTCTCCTACCCCTTCTCTCGAAGGACACCCTTCAAACAACATGAAGTATTGCTGTATTCTGACAATTGCAGTGATGCCCTACCTTTGAACTGCCCCGGAGATGAAAGAGTTAACCTTCCATGCTAGGCATGGAACGCTGAGCTCGAGCTCGGTTGAGACTCTGTCTGTTGCTGTTTGAACTCAAACCGTCAGATTCTTTACTCCGCCTCACTGAACAGTCGCTCCGGAGATTTCTCCTTTGCTCAGTTCAATTTGTCGGTTAAAGTACAGTTTTTCTTGGTTTTCGACCGAATTTAAACCGCAACCTATCGGTTCAGTCTCTGTCTGCGGTATTCGTGAGTATTAGATAGGTTTATTTTTGTTATTTTCTGTGTGGAACTTGTAAACGTGGGATTGGTTCGGTTTGAACTGATCAGGTTGTTTAAAAGTCTTTATTTCTACTTTTAGAGTGTGGTTGCCGGTTCTTATTGGTTCTAAAAAAAAACAGATTTGTTACGTTTTTTCCACGACCTGTAACACAGTCAGGAACCGATAAGGGTGTCTTGCCTGGCGGATTGCCGAAAAAAGTGCGATCTTCCTGGACATAAGTCTCCACCACTCATTCACACTATTGGGATATGCGGAGGCACTAGGACCCATCGGGAGCAAACATTTTGCTGGAGGTCGGCGCCAGAGATGGAGCAGCGAGGAATGGCACATGAGCCTGTTTCAGCGATGACTGTCTCGGCGTCAACCCTCCAACGCCTCAGTTCCTTTTTCCCACCATCGAGTGCGCTTCAGTGACGACGACGCCGCTTGCGGAGTCAAACTTCAAACTAGCAGCATAGTTTTCAGTTTTGTTATTTTGTAGTATTATCTCGATAAAGTATCACTCAAGTTTATTCTTATTTTTAAAATAAAAGTCTCAGCCTACTTTGACGGAGTCGACCATGAGCAGGTCAGGTGACGGTAGGGAGACTTCGTATGAAAGCTGTTCAGTCAGTCGGACTGGGTCCGGTCCGCCGCCTTCTCCGGAGGGGGGTCTGACAATGGTCAGTCCAATGCCCGGGGAGATGGGCGGTCCCCGCGGAAGCATAAAAATAAACGGTCGCATTCTCGGCACCGTTCGGCCTCGAGCTCTTCTTCGGCCCACAGGTCTAAAAAGAGAAGGTATCACTCGAGGTCGCCTCTGATATGTCTGCGGTAGACATTCGGTTATCGGGCTAGTTGCCAGTCCTCCTTCGAGTCACCAACCTCTGCTTCTGGTAGCCAACGAGCCGACATCGGAGCCCTACCCGCCAGAGGTAGGTCTTCAGATGAGTAGTTTCATCAGTGGGCCGCTTTTATGGAGCAATGGGCTCGGAGGTTGTTTCAGCTACTTGGCTCGGTCGCTCATGGGCCTTGGCTCATTGGGCGGCCAGGTAGGGCGGTTGGACTTTCCTGGTCTGCGCGGCACCTTCTTCGGTGCCGTCGACTCCGCGCTTAGGTGTTCCCCCCCACATGGCTACGGCACAGGGGGCCACACCGATGCCCTTATCTCCTGCTCTTCTTCCTTCAAAACCTGTTTTTCGGAGTCTGGGGGTGTTTTCGGCACCTTTGGCGCCATCCTCAGCGTCGATGGTGCACTCAGCGCTGTCTTCGGCGATGTGCAGCTTCTCGGCGCCGTCCTCGGTGCTGTGTCTTCTTGGCGCCGTGCGGCTTTTCGGCGCTGCATGGTCCCGCGGTGTCGTTCTCAGTGCCATGCGCCTCCTCGGCGCCGAGAGTCTCTGCTCCCTCTGCTTTTCAGGACTCCTCCTTTCACTCATTTCTTCTTCCTTCTCTCTCTGATTTTCATTCCTTTCCTGTCCATACAGTCCTCTCCTGGACTGTCAGAAGATGACGTTGAGCCTGACCCAGACCTTCTGTTGGGTGATTGAAGTGGACAAGCAGGGTCTATTACTGCTATAGAGCCTGTGTTCGAGGACCTGTCCTTTAAGTCTCTGTTTAAAATCTGAGTTCCACACTTTCTCCAGACTACAGACATAGATCCTGGGAAATTGTTAAGACTCCAGTACCTTCATGCCCGGAGATCCCTACGGTTTGACTCCTCCGTTCAGCTCTTCTTCGAGACACTGTCTCAAATGGTATGGAATAATCCTGCTCACCCCCTTCGTGGCTAAATCCATTGATAGGAAATATTCAGCCCCAAGGATCGTTCCCATTTTGGCATCTCAAGCCTTTATGGATCCTATTGTAGTCCTGGCAGAGAATGATAAGGTCGTTTCTTCCTCAACTACTACAGCTTGACCTATTAACAAAAATCTCTGAGGATAGACACCTTAGGTAAGAGAGTCTTTGTTGCTTCTACCCTGCATGCTGCATTGCCAGTTGTGTTTGCAGCTATTTTTCCCAGTATGAGTATATCCTGTGGCATTCTATCAAGCAAATGGTTGAAGCTCTACGAGTGGATTCAAAGCCAGACTTCTTCAAACCATTACCAGAGGTATTGAATCTAACGACAGCAGGTTAAAGCAGCCATGGATGCTTTTGACACTGCTTCCCATTCTGCTGCTGCTGGTATTTGCACCCGCCGCCATTCCTGGCTGCGCACTTCGGGCTTCACGAATGACGCGCAGCAACAGGTGATGACGTTGCCCTTTGATGGTGCATATCTTTTTGGTCCTCAGGTAGAGCAAGCTCTAGAAGCTACACAAAAGACTAGGTCAGCCATTAAGTTGGCTTGACCCCCCCCTGCCCCTCTCGAGGGCATGTCAATAAACGTCCGTTCTCATAACTCAGTCCTTTCGAGGCAGAGGCAGAGGAGGTTTCCATAAGAACCAACCTGCCCAACCTCAAAAGAAGGCACAACAGAAAGTGCAAGGCCCAAAGTGCCCAGCGCTACCTGTATGAATTGCTGGCCCCAAGTCCCATCTCCAGCTGCCCGAGGTGGACTTTTCCTCTCCGTGGAGGTCGTCTGATGCACTTCTAGCCAGTGGAAGTCCATAACCTCAGACAAATGGGTCCTTCGGATAATTTGCGAGGGTATTCACTCAATCTTGTGGAGACCCTCCGGATCATCCCCAAAGCGACAGCCCAGGCTGTCAACCCTTCAGTCAGACCTTCTCTCTGCCGAGATTCAGGCCTTCTGAACAACAGGGCAGTAGAAGTGGTGCTGCATCAGCTAAACACGGGTTCTACTCCCATTACTTTCTGGTTCCAAAGAAGTCGGGGGGGAATGCGCCCCATTCTAGATCTCAGAAAGCTAAACAAATTTCCCCCCAAGGCGAAATTCAAAATGATTTCTCTGGGAACCCTGTTACCTTTGCTTCATCAACACGACTGGCTAGCCTCCCTGGACATGCAGGATGCTTACCAGCACATTCCTATTCACCCAAGACATCACAAATTCCTGAGGTTTGTGGCTCTGGGACAACATTATCAGTTCAGAGTCCTGCCCTGTGGGCTATCCTCGGCGCCGCGAGTTTTTACAAAGTGTTGTGCAGTTCTCGCAGCGCACCTCAGAAAGGTCGGAATACAGGTGTTTCCTTATCACGGACGATTGGCTTCTAGCAAGCCCTTGCAGGCAGTGGACTCTGGGCGCCAGAGAGATGGCCTCTCGCCTCCCTTACGTCCATGGGAGTTCTGGCTGAACCTCAAGAAATCGCAACTGCAGCCCTCCCAGAGGCTCCTTTTATAGGGACTCTTCTGGACACCTCGCGAAGAGGCTTTTCTTCCAGAAGACAGAAGAGCGATATCCTTCAAATGGCCCGTCCATCGGGAAAACAGCTCAGTTACAGCTCTCTCGATGCAACGGATGCTAGGCCTCATGGCATCCTCCAGTGTTCACTGTACCCCTAGCACGTCTCACAATGAGAACCACTCAGTGGTCCCCAACCACTCACCCACAGTTCCTATCGCACATCAAGGTGACAGAACCTTTTAAAGGGTCACTCACCTGGTGGTCTCAAGAGACAATCTCTAGAGGATATCCCTTTGCTCCTCTGGACCATCAAATCTCCATTACAGCAGACGCATCCCTAATGGGGTGAGCTCATTGTCAGGCTCTCCACACTCAAGTTGTGTGGACTCAACTTTCGAGTCCCAGCTTCACATAAATGTCCTAGAAATGAGAGCCGTCCTTTATGCGGTCCGAGCATTGAAGGACATTCTCTGTCACAAGAACATTCTCCTTCAAACGGACAACAAAGCAGTGCTGTATTACATCAACAAGCAGGGCGGTGCTCATTCTTACCCCTTATGCAGGGAAGCAATGAGGGTGTGGGAATGGTGCTTGGAGCACAAGGCTCTAATTCAAGCGGTCTACCTGCCAGGTGTACAGAAAGACTTGGCAGACCGTCTCAGCAGAACAGAGACAGATCCTCACAAGTGGTCTCTCGACTCAACCATAGTTCAGTCACTATTCGAAGAGTGGGGAACTCCAGACCTGGACCTTTTTGCATCCCCACTCAACGCAAAACTGCCTCTCTTCTGCACCAGAAATCCAGGGCCTGGCATTTTCTGTCAGGATGCGTTCAGGCTGCAGTGGACAAAACGCTTTCTTTACGCCTTTACGCCTCTTCCTCTAATTCAGAGGGTGGTACTCAAGTTCGAATCCCAGGGGGACAAGATGATTCTCATTGCTCCCTTTTGGCCTCGGCAGCTGTGGTTTCCACTACTCAACAATATGTTGGCAGTTCCTCCAAGACCACTTCCCCTGCAGGTGAACCTTTTGACTCAGACCGGTGGTCCATCCCAACCTGAGATCGCTTCACCACACTCTGCTCCTGAAGAGGGTCAAGTAAAACCGGTTCAATGTCTCTAAGGGTTCAGATATTCTTCTGGCTGCCGCGAAGCCAGCCACTCGGAAAACTTACACGGCCAAGTGGAAGTTTCCGCTCTGGTGTCTTGATCTTTGAATCCTTTTCCTGCCCACCAGATAATGTTTTGAGTACCTCTTGGACCTCTCAATTCAGGTCTGCAGTACTCTACAGTCAGAGTTCACCTTAGTGCCATTTCAGCGTATCATGAGCGTTTTTTCTTAACACTGGCTCAGTTACCTGTGGTTAAGAGATTTCTTAAAGGAATTCTGCATACCAGACCTCCTACAAGACGTCCAGTTGCAGCCTGGGACATTAATCTTGTGCTAGACATGCTCACCTCGAAACCTTTCACCTCTGGCTACCTGTGAGCTAAAATTTCTACCTGGAAGACTCTCGTAGTGGTCGCATTACCTCAGCCCGCAGGGTCTCTGAGATACATGCCCTGGTCACAGACCCTCCGTATACTGTGTTCCATAAGGACAAAGTAGTTCTTCATACTTCTTCCTAAATTTCTTCCTAAGGTTGTGTCAGAATTTCATCTAAACCAACCTTTGGTCCTTCCCTCCTACTTTGTGGACTTCCAAAATGAAGGGGAACGTTCTCTTCATTCTTTGGATGTTAAGAGAGCCTTGCGTTTCTATCTAGATAGAACCAAGGATTTTCGCAAAGCCCAGCAACTGTTCGTTTCCTTCAGCGAGGCCCGGCTGGGTCAACCTGTCGCTATCAGATGTATCTCAGCATGGCTAGTGGCATGCCTTCGCCACTGCTATTCCATGGCGCAGGTTAAGTTGGAGGCAGAGCGACTACTACCTGCACTAGAGCGGTCATGTATCCTAGCGGAATTTGCAACGTGCTCATTGCAGATATTTGCAGCTGCCACCTGGAGCTCAGTGCATACTTTGTTAAACATTATGCACTGGATGTCCATCTCAGACGACATTCTTCCTTTGACAGAGCCATCCTAATGGACTTCTGTCCAGAAAGCGTGAGCTCTTAGTCTCTTCTGCCGCCTCTCGGGGATTATTAGCTCGGTACTCTCCCAATAGTGTGAATGAGTGGTGGAGACTTATGTCCAGGAAGATATGAAATTGACGTACCTACTGTAATTTTGATCTTCTTGGACGAGTCTCCACCACTCATTTACACTCCCACCTCCGACCCCCGAGCTCACCTCTGTTGTTGGTCTTCACTCCCTCAAATCTTTAGGCTGTGAAGACTTCTTGGTTGACCCTTCTTATACGGGTCACCCGGGCTATCTTATGTCCGGTTTTTAGGTTAGGCTACCCTTCTAGGTTAGTTACGCTTGCACCTCCTTGGTAAAAAGGTACTGAGGCGGTTGGAGGGAGTCGACACCCGAGATAGTCACATTGCAAATGCGAGCTGAGGCTCATGGTGCCATTCCTCGTGGCTCCATCTCTGGCGCCGACTCTCCAGCAAAGCGTTTGTCCTCGATGGGTCCTAGTGCCTCGAGCGCAGATCCCAATAGTGTGAGATGAGTGGTGGAGACTCGTCAAGAAGATCAAAAATTACGGTGAGTCGTAATTTTCATTTTTTGTTAGGACTGGCCATGTCTGAGAAACCCAAAAAAAAACCGGGCCACTGGGTTTCAACACTGTAGTGTGTGTGGGGAAGTCTTTGCTAAGGCTGATCCCCACACCACCTGTGTTTATTGTCTGGGGTTTGACCACCTCGATTCAGACTGCCAGATTTGTAAAAAATTTTCCTGCAGCTACCCTGGAAAGAGTTGGTAGACTCCAGGGAAAGGAGGCCAAAAAGTCCGCTGACCCGGATGGCCAGCCCGGTTCGGTTCCAACCGAACCAGAAGGAGTGCCCTCTGACCAGGCGAAACTTCTTGAACGGAGGAGAACCGATTCGAGGAATCGGTTCCGTTAAGAGACTAAGAAGGGATAAATCAGCGGTGTGGATCCAAAGTTTCTTCCCCAACCGCTGATGAAAATAATAAGCGATAAAATTGTTCAGTCGCTATCCCAGTTCGACCGAACCGGCACCATCAGGAAGGCGCTGGGTTCGGTCGGTTCACGGGTTCCGATTATGATTTAGAGGAATTTATGAACCGGAGGAGGAGGAAGAAGTATGAGGAAAGTGAATGTGATTATGAAAGTCTGGATGTGCCCATTGACCCGGACATCTCCCCAGACAGACCTTCAGGAGTGTCTCCTCCTAGGCTTTCTGAGTCCCCCTCCCATTTCATGTTTTACAAGAAAGTGGCTGAAACTCTCCAGCTTCCTATGGAAGAAGCTGTGGATGACCAGGAGGAGCCTGACTATGTTGAAATGATTGATATCCCAGAGTCCAGGAGGCTGTCTATTCCCGTTCATAAGTCTTTTGGGAAACAGACAATGAAAATTTTAAAGACTCCTAATTCTATACCTCCTGTTGACAAGAGAATGGACAAGAGGTATACTCTTTCAGGCTCAGATACGGAGTTCCTTACCCAGCAATGCAGCCATGTTGGGGTAGTGCAGGCTGCAGCCTGTGATAAGGCTAATATACCCTTGGCTTCACACCTCCCAGATAAGGACTCCAGGAGGATTGTTGCCATGGCAAAGAAACAGTACATGGCAGCATCCTTGGGACTCAGGCAGGCCAATTATATGGCCTATACAGCTAGATATCAAAAATCCAGATGGGACACTGTAATGGCTTTAGCTAAACAGGTCCCTGGCCAGCTTGCCAAGGAGCTGGAGCAGGTGGCTGCGGATGGTATTGAGGCATCCGAGGTGCAATTCCATGCTGCAGTGGACTCCAGTGATGTTTCATCTAGAGTCATGGCTACATCTGTGGCCCTTCATAGGATGGCTTGGCTCAGATGTACTAGCCTGTCTCAGGATACCCAGACTAAGGCCGTGGATTTTCCTGTTGTGGGTAATTCTCTGTTGGGAGAGCAAACAGAGAACTACATGAAGAAAATGGATGAGTACAGGACCACCTATAGGAGTGCTCAGGCCAAGGAAAGGCAAGCCACTCCTCAGAGGCAGCAACCCAGGGGCAGGGTCAGGCCTTTTCATAGGCCTTCCTACCAGGCTTCTCCAGGCCTCCTTCTGCTTATGCTCAGGGGGTTCTTTAGAGGGAGAGGCAGATGGGCACAAGCAGGCCTGCTTCCACCCCTCAGCCCAAAGCCCCTGCCAAACAGGCACCCTGATGGGGTTGCCAGGGCCGATTCTCCACTACCTGTAGAGGGCAGGCTGGCTTACTTTGTCCAGGACTGGATGTCTTTAGCATCACACAAATGGGTCCTGGAAGTAGTAAGCCAGGGACTGGTTCTCAGCTTCAAAAAATTTCCAAAGATGAGGACCAGATCCTTTCCACCTGCAGATCCTTCAGAGGCACTTGCCCTAGAGGCAGAGGTCTCTTCCCTCTTGGCTCTCAGAGCTATAGAAAGGGTTCCACCCTCACAAAGGAAAGGATTGTACTCAGGTACTTCCTCACCCCCAAAAGACAGGAGAATGGCGGCCCATCCTGGATCTCAGATATTTAAACAAGCACCTTTTAAAGCCAAAGTTCAAAATGGTGACTGGGAATAATTCTACCTCTCTAAGGCCAGGGGACTGGCTAGTCTCCCTGGACCTCAAGATGCCTATTTCCATATTCTCATCTGAGAAGCTCCCATCGAAATACCTCAGGTTCGAGCTGCCCCAGGCCACTACCAACTCTGAGCAATGCCCTTCGGCCTAACCTCTGCTCCAAGGGTGTTCACAAAATGCCTGGCAGTGGTAGTTGCCTTCCTAAGAAGGAAAAGGATTTTCATCTTCCCATACCTGGATGACTGGCTCATAGTAGGCCAGTCCCCAGACAAAGTCAAGGTACACCTACAGATAACTCAGCAACTGCTTACTTCTCTAGGTTTCCTTCTGAATCTTTCAAAGTCAGTTCTAGAGCCTGTCCAGCTCCTCACCTTCCTAGGCACAGAGCTAGATACAGTAAAGGCAAGAGCCTTCCTTCCCCTGGACAGGGCAAGGACCCTTATTTCACTGGCCTCTTCATTCACCCTTCAGGTGTCTCGACCAGCAAGGCATTTTCTACAGCTTCTGGGGCACATGGCTGCTTCTACAGCAGTGGTGCAGGGAGCAAGATTTCAGATGAGGGATATTCAGTTCCGTTTGAGAGCCTTTTGGTCTCAGAAAAAGGATCCTCTGACCAAACTGATTCCAGTGACTCGAACCCTGATCCAGGCATTGCAGTGGTGGCAGGATCAGGACAATTTAAGACAGGGAGGGAGTTCCCTTTGTCACTCAGTCTCACTCTCTAATCCTTACTACAGATGCCTCCCTCTTGGGGTGGGGAGCCCACTTGGGAGACCTGACCACCCAGGGGTTGTAGTCTCCTCAGGAATCTCTGCTTCACATCAATTTATTAGAACTCAGAGCAGTGTTTCTAGCACTTCAGGTTTTTTCCAAGTCTGTTCAGAACAAAGTAGCTCAGATCAGGACAGACAATGCCACCACAATGTGGTATATCAGCAAGCAAGGGGGCACTCGGTCTACGGCCTTGTGCACAGAGGCAATGAAGTTATGGTCTCTGGCCTATTCCCTGAACACCTCTCTTACAACAGTACATCTCCCAGGCAAGGACAATGTCCTGGCAGATGCTCTCAGCAGGATATCTCAGGGCCATCACGAATGGTCCCTGGATCCCCTGATTTTGAAGGTGATCTTCTCCAGATGGGGCACCCCACAGATAGATCTTTTTGCAGCCCTAGACAGTCACCAACTTCCTCTCTTTTGCTGCAGGCCACCAGTGTTGGGCTCAGTCCCCCTGGATGCCCTTGTCCTCAACTGGGAAGGGAAGTTCCTGTATGCTTTCCCCCCCTTCCCTCTCCTGTTCAAGGTGTTAGTCAAGATCAGGTCTCAACCCTGCAAGGTGATTCTGATTGCTCCAGACTGGGCCAGACAGCCCTGGTATCCTCTCCTGTTGTCCTTAGCAGTCCACCTTCCCCTGTCTCTTCCCAGGAATTACAACCTGTTAACATGTGCTCGGGAGGGTTTGTTATCCGAATCTCAAATCTCTCAATCTCAAGGCCTGGCTCTTGAAGAGTTAGAGTTTGCTGATTTACACCTCTCTCAAGGTGTTATGGATATCCTAAAGGCTTCTCTCAAGCCTTCCACCAGAAGTACCTACAACTCCAAATGGAAAAGATTCTCCTTATGGTGCTCTGGGAAGCATATTTCTCCAGAGTCTGCTGGCCTGCCCACAGTCCTTGACTATATGGTTCATCTTAATAGCTTGGGACTCTGACCAGCTACACTAAGAGTGCATCTGGCAGCTGTCTCTGCTTTTCTTTCAGCAGGTAAGCCTTCTCCCCTTTCTGCTCATCCTGTATTCTCAAAGTTTTTCAAGGGATTGCTTCATACCAATCCACCATTCAGAGACCCTGCCCCTGTTTGGGACCTTAATGTTTGCATAGCTCAGCTTATGCAACCCCCTTTTGAGCCTTTGTCCTCAGCAGAGCTTAAGTACTTGACTTGGAAAACTGTTTTATTGGTGGCCATCACTTCTGCCAGGCGCATAAGCGAGTTACAAGCCCTGTCAGTGGAGCCTGATTGTATCTCTTTCCATAGAGATAAGGTGGTCCTCAGGACTAACAGGAAGTTTTTACCTAAGGTGGTTTCAGGCTTCCACCTTAACCAGTCTGTCTCTTCCTGTTTTCTTCACTGACCATTCCTCCTCTGAGTGAGAGGAGGCTGCACAGTTGGATATGAAAGGGCCCTTAGCTACTACATAGAGCGTACCAAGGGTCACAGGTTTGACTCCCTCCAACTGTTCCTCACTTATGGTGAGGTGGGTAAGGGAAAACCTGCCACTAAGAGATCCATTGCCAGGTGGATTGTCTCTTGCATTCAATTTTGCTATGAAAAACTAGGCAGGAGTCCACCCTCAGGCCTGAGGGCTCACTCTACCAGAGGTACAGCTGCCTCCCTGGTTGCTGCCAGGGATATTCCTCTTAGAGATATGTCTAGCAGCTACCTGGAAAACAGTTCACACTTTTACCAAGCATTACTCTCTGGATATCCAGGCTAGGAGTGATGCTCGGTTTGGCACAGCAGTGCTTCGGAGCCTATTTTCTAGGTAGGGTCTGTCCCTCCTCCATGGAGGTACTGCTTGGTAGTCTGCAATTGTCAGAATACAGCAAGACTTCATGTTGTTTGAAGAAAAAATTACTCACCTTAGTAATGTTGTTTCTTCTAATGGAGTCTTGCTGTATTCTACACTTCCGCCTTCCTCGCAGAACCTTTGTTTTGGGATGTGGGTAGGTTGTAGCAGTGTTGGCACTCAGGAGGTGCCCACCTTTATTCATCACCCCTTTACTTTGGGTGAGTGGGTGTTGTGTTTGTTTCATTTTTTGGGTTTCCTGACTTGAGTCTTTGTTTTGGGACCAAAAAATCTGTTTATTATATTTAGTAGCCAGTTGGCTAGTGTAGGTTTACAGCTTCCACACAGGACACTCGGTGAGTTTTAGCTCGTAAAGATCTGACGGTTTGAGTTCAAACAGCAACAGACAGAGTCTCAACCGAGCTCGAGCTCAGCGTTCCATGCCTGGCATGGAAAGTTAACTCTTCCATCTCCGGGGCAGTTCAAAGGTAGGACATCACTGCAATTGTCAGAATACAGCAAGACTCCATTAGAAGAAACAACATTACTAAGGTGAGTAATTTTTTCATCTAAGTGCTCCTTAAGCAAGCAGATCCTTTTTGCAGACCATCATTCGACCTGTGTAAGGTGCTTACCCAGACCTGCCCAATAGCAGAACCCGGATCTGCCGCCAAAAGGCCCTTCAGGGGTTCCTCCTTGAGGTGAATTAAAGAAAATGGAGACAAGGCCTTCCTCCAAAGAGGAATCTTCCCACAAAACAGGGTAACACCAGGACAAGCATCGGGACTCGGGTAGGTCGAGATCCCCCAGCCGGGCCTCTGAGTCCAGGGCCAGCTCCAGCTCTACGTGGTCTGACAGATCTCCTTCCCGGGCCCGCTCCCAACCTCCCCCAGTTAAGGTAAGGTCTTCAGGGGACTTCTCAGCCTCTTTACACCTACTCAAGACTACTCAGGCGCCCACCGCCACCTCCTGGCCTGATTCTTCAGACAGGCACAAGAAGTCTTCCTCAAAATCCAGTGGAGCATCTGACTGATGCCGGGACATAGACATCAGGTCTGTCTCCCAACCTCCAAAGGTCCTTGAAAGGAAGACTGCAGAACTGATGTCCTTCAGGCAGACGTCAGAGGCTAAGAAGGTGTCTGACCCAGCGCCCGCAAAACGGACTACCAACGACAGTAGTGCTGACGCCGGTGGACACCGGACTTTAGGGGTCATCAGTAGAAGAGGCTACCATGCCGACTGGTGACCAGACAGGCGACAAGGAGGATGCCGGCTTGCCCAGGGAGCTGTTGTTGGACCCGGTGGTTCCCTGGGACCCGACGCCCGACACCAGACCCCTCGTCGGGCATGAATATACAGGAGGTGAAAGAACTGTTCACCTTCTGGTGGGAGACCATAAAGAAGGACATGGTTCCCCCTAAGCCTCTACCACCTCTACCTCCTCCTCAGGGCGCTGAAGGTTCAAGACCCCTGACCCCTAAGGAGCCAACTCCACCTCCTCGGGGCAGATCACCTCAGGGTCCCAGAGTCCCAAACGACCCGGGGCAGACACCACTCTCTGGGGGATGACTCCAGGCTGGATACGTCCGACACCTCCAAGTCTTCATCTCCTTTTAGTCCCCCATCACCAGACCCACGAGACCTCCTAAAGTCATCACCGGATGATCCTTCCTTTTCAGAACTCATGAGGCACGTCCAGGACAATATGGGATGGAAGACAGAAGACTTAGATCCCGAGGGACAATGCCTCACCCATTACCTCAGGCAGAAAGACCCGAAGCCTGTGGTGGTCCCACCTCTGGTGGACACCTTTTTGGACATCACCAAGGTGGCTTGGAAGCATCCGCATTCTACACTGGCTGTTCCAAAGAAGGCTGACCGCTGTTCAGGGCTCCTATGGAAGACCTGTATTTGGTGCAACAACCCCTGGCCATTACTGCATCTCATGATTGGTCATGATTGGTCTCAGTGGCGTCAGCACTTGAGTACCCAGCTTCCGGAGCAGGAATCTAAGCAGTTAGATTCTATGGGAAGACACATGTATGCGGCTGCTACATGCTCAATAAGGTCTCTGAACTATCTCACGCACATGGTGCAGTTATAGAATGCCCTTTGGGAACAAGGCCAAGACCTCTTAAAGAACTTCCCGGACGGCGAAAAAGAGGAGGAACTGCTTACCCTCCTTCACAGTGGGTCAGACATGGGGACCCAGGTTCTCCGAGCCGCTTATGATTCAGCGGACTCTGCAGCCAGGGGAGCAGCTACAGGCATTTGTCTCTGGAGAGTCTTGGTTGAGAGTCTCCGGATTTACCCCGGATGTCCAGAAGAACATCCTGGACGTCCCTTGTAATGGAGCTGTCCTGTTCGGTGAGGAATCGAGAAGGTCATCACAGGGCTACAGGACACCAGGAAGGCAGTCAGGACTGTACAGGCCATGTACAGACCCAAGTCTGGTTCCTTTCGTAGGAACCAGAACGGTTTTCACGGTCGGCTGCAACAGCAGCAGCCACGTTCCGGCCAGCAACCCGGGGCAACTTTGGTGGTAAAAATCAAGCCAGGTTCCCCTCGGGCCAGGGCCCAAAGCAGCCCAGCCCGCGGAGTCCAATACCACCACAGCATGACTCCTTCCCGGCCCCTGCCCCTCCTCTGGATCAAAGGGTTGAGAAGGTCAGGGATCGCATCTCTCATAACCTTTCGGTATGGCAGAGGATAACCTCCAACCGTTGGGTGTTGCAGTTGGTAAAGCGAGGCCACTCCAGAGTTTCTCGGCCACCCACCATCCAGACCTCCCCTGCTCTCCCACTACATGGGTCAGCATGCCCTGCTCATCCAGCAGGAGATCTTGTCCCTCCTCAACAAGGAGACCATAGAGTATGTTCCACCGAACCAGAGCAGAAAAGGTTACTATTCCCACTTCTTCCTGATTCCAAAGAAAATAAGGGACCTGCGCCCGATCTTGGATCTCCTCAACCTCAACACCTTTGTGTTGTACAAGCGCTTCCGCATGGTGACCCTGCCGGGTCTTGTTCCCATGCTCAAAGAAGGCGCATGGTTGGCATCATTGGACATGCAGGATGCTTACCTACATCTCCCAATCGCTTGAGCACACCGAAAATGTCTGCGCTTTGAGTTTCTGGGACGCCACTACCAGTTCCGAGCCTTCCCTTTCGGACTGTCCTCAGCACCTCCAGTATTCACGAAGTGTATAGCAGTCGTGGCAGCAGCTCTCAGGAGACGAGACCACTATGTGTTTCCATACCTAGACGACTGGCTCCTCATGGCACCCTCACGGGAGGCACTGATGTCCGCGATTCAGGATACCTGTTCCCTCCTTCTATCGCTGGGCATCACCATCAACCAAGAGAAGTCGCACCTTGTCCCATCTCAGAACTTGCAGTTTATAGGAGCAATTCTGGAAACCACTATGGGAAGGGCATTCCTTCCTCAGGACAGGGCGGAACGCATCAGATCCCTTATAAGGGACGTAAAGCGGGTTCGGGAACGGACCCAGATCGTCGGAGGGCCGGCCGGTGGGGGAGAAGGATAGAGCGTTCTACGGACTGCTCTCCTTCTCTGGGGGGAGGGTGGGGGCAGTGATCGGCGCACTGAGGACTCCTGACCTGGGGAGCTCGAGCGTCCAACGCATACAGTTCTGGGAGGCAGGGCGGATGCTGGTGTCATTGCACGTCCCTGCCTCCGTAACGAAAAAATGGAGGAAAAAGTGAGGCGGGCAAGGACCACCGTGTATATGAAGCCCTCCCCGGAGGACCTCACCGTACCACCGTCACTGCGGGTCCCCGACCAGATACTAGTCCCGTGGCCACCAAGAAGGTGGCTGCGGCCCTGCCCTCCAGGGGGTAAGCCGGGGGTGACTGAGGGACCTCGGCAGCCATAGACGGTGGTGGAGGTCTCCGGGGGCCGTGACCAGGGCTGAAGAGGAAGACGGAGTCCTGCCAAGAGGGGAAAAAATAAATAAATAAATAAATAAATAAGGGATGTAAAGGAAAAGCATACGGTATCAGCCCAGACCATCCTTTGCCTGCTCGGGCACATGGCAGCTGCCATTGCAATGGTTCCCCTAGCTCAACTCCATATGCAGGTCACCCAATGGATGTTGAGGGCACAATGGGACCAGAAGCAAGATCATCTGCAGCATCCAGTCCGGATCACAAACGCCATCATCCGAGACTGGCATTGGTGGCTTGTCCCAGACCACCTTTCGACAGGAGTCCCCTTCATTGCGCCACATCCTTCAGCGACTCTCTCCACGGACATCTCAGGGTCCGGATGGGGATCTCTCCTCAACGGGGCCAGGACTCAAGACTCCTGGTAGTCAACTTCACATAAACATTCTGGAGATGAGAGCCGTCCTGTACACGCCCTACAGGCATTCCAAACGGAGATTCCACTGGGTACTTTTCTGGTACAAACGGACAATACCGCGGTGATGTACTGTCTCAACAAACAAGGAGGCACTCATTCCTACCCCCTTTGCAGGGAGGCACAAAGGGTTTAGAATTGGTTACTGCAACATGGCACAGATATCATTGCAGTGCATGTTCTCGAAGAGGACAACACTATCGCGGACAGTTTTAAGCCGATCACAGGCCAGAGTCTACGAATGGGAACTGCTTCAGGAAGTCGCAGAGGACCTGTTCCGCAGATGGGGACACCAGAATTAGACCTCTTCACGTCCCCATCTAACACAAAGCTGCCCAAATCTATGCTTGCTAGATCCAGGGCCTGGTGTTTTCTGGCGAGATGCCTTGTCCCTCTCTTGGACGGGCATGTTCCTCTACGCTTTCCCGCCCTTTCCTTTGATCCAGAGGGTTCTATTGAAGCTCTGACAAGAGCAGGCGTGCCTTATTCTAGTAGCGCCCTTTTGGCCCAGACAAATTTGGTTCCTTCTCTTACATCAGCTGGCCCAGGAACCTCAGGTGCCTCTGCCATTCAGCTCTCACCGTCTATCCCAGGAAGCAGGCTCCTTGGTCCATCCGGATCTTCAGTTGCTGAACCTGCATGCCTGGCTCCTAAGGACATAGCAGTCCTGAGATACAGGGTCTATCAGGAAGTTGCGGATGTTCTGGTGGCGGCCAGAAAACCCTCCACTCATGCCACATACGCCATGAAGTGGCACAGATTTTGTATCTGGGCTCAAGCTCGTGGATTGACCCCATTGGATTGTTCTGAGAGGTCTGTTTTAGACTACCTCCTATCCCTCTACGAGGCAGGTCTTCCCTGCTCCTCCATTGAGGTTCATCTATGCGCCATTTTGGCGTACCATTCTCACAGGTCTCTAGCTCAACTAGAGGCTTTTCACACTTTCTTGCGCAGCATACTGCACTTGAGACCTCCCATCAAAGACCTGGTTTCACCTTGGGATCTTCCCTTTGTTCTAGAGCAGCTTACACTGCCTCCTTTTGAACCACCCACGGATTGTGAGCTGTGTCTCCTCGCTTGGAAGACGCTCCTTTTAGTTGCTGTTACATCTGCCAGAATTTCGGAGCTTCATGCACTAATGTGCAAGGATCCTTATTTGATTTTTCACAAGGACAGGGTGTCCTTAAGAACAAATCCTAAGTTCCTTCCGAAGGTGGTCTCGGTTGTCACACTCAACCAGAGTATAGACCTGCCGGTGTATCACCCAAATCACTGTAATGGGGGAAGCCCTGTTACACACTCTGGATGTGCATAGGAGTCTCAGATATTATATGACCAGAACCAAGGCCCATCGCAAGTCGGACCAGTTCTTTGTTTCCTACGCACAAAGGATGCCCAGTGCTCCTGTCTCCAAACAGTTGCTTTCTAGATGGCTGGTCAAGTGTATTATGTTCTGTCACCAGAAGCACAACAAACCTCTACCGGGACTGGTGAAAGGTCATTCTACGAGTGGGTGGCGACCTCCTTCACTACGCTCAAAAATGTCTCCACTTCAGCAGTCTGTGCGGCAGCAACCTGGAGCACTGTACACACCTTCATCAGGCACTACAGTTTGGACATTGCCTCCAGACGCAGAGCTGGTTTCTGCTTAGCGGTCCTTCAAGGACTTTTGTCCTGAAGTCTGAAACATCTCTCCTATCCTCCTCCCGATAACAAATTGTTCCCTTACTGCTCGGGAATCAGTCTTAATGGTGTAACCTGCTGCAAGAGCTGTTTCTCAAAGTAAGATAGTACAGTTACGTAAGAACGTACCATAACAGTAGATCTTCGAGAACAGCTCTTGCAGTAGGTAGTTTCCCTCCCACCTTCCCCTCTGGAGGGTGAGTCTTCTGACCTAGTTTCTAGGCTACAGCGTCTTTGACGCCATCCTATTGCAAACCTTTCTTTGGAAGCGAATCCTCAGTCTCCCCTTCAGATGTCATCTTTGGGCTGGGAGTCTCCGCCGGGAGAACTGGGGATGCTGGGGGACCGCCCTCTTTTATGTGATGCCTGAGGTCAGGGAGGGGCCAACGTTGGGGGCGGTCCCTTGCTGGATACTGCTAGCTAGAATTTTTCCGTGGGGTCCTGGCACCTGTCAGCTTCGGTCCTAATGGTGTAACCTGCTGCAAGAGCTGTTCTCGAAATTTACTGTTACAGTAAGTTCTTAAGTAACTGTACTTTCTTTCTCATTCAACACAACATCAAAGCTCTTATGACCACCTTGGTGAAGTACCTCTCAGCTCTGCCTTATGACGTCAGATCTTCCTTTCCGCTGGAAGAAGTTGGTATTTTCCTTCGCAGCTCCACCCGTTGTAGGGCCTAGTAAGTGCGCCATTGGCAAACTTAATGATTTTTGAAAAGCCATATGCACAGGTGGTTTCTCTCAGTATTTTCAAAGTAATTTGCTATTTAAAAAAAAAAAATCGACAGCGGGACCAAGTGACTTATCGATCACATGTGAAGCAGAAGTCTCTCGATCCTTGCAAATCAGTCTGCCAATTAGCTCTGTTTGAACTCTGAATTAAACTCTGAGACAAAACCAGAGAGAAACCAAAAAAAAAAAAAGAGGGAGACAGAGAGACATCGAACACATCGGGTTGGGGGAGGACACTGACAGATACGAATGCTGCACCACCTACTGGCCAAAAGAGGAACATCAGAACATTTTTTTAACCTACACATACAGAACAAATAGCTTTTAAAACTTTTATCTTATTTTGTTTGTTTGTTTATAAGAGAGACGTTGTATAATAGCAGTAATGCACTCCAGGGTGTGTGTTATGCTGGGAATAACGCCACTTCTTGGGTGTTGGACGCACTCGGCCTGCAGCCTCGTGCCCACCCACCCAAGGCGTGATGTTATCCCAGCACAGCACACACTGTCATGCATTATTGCTTAAATAATGCATCAGTTTCACATGCTCTGCTCATTTAGTTTTTTATTCACTATGTTGCACATTTCAAGAACTTCCATGATTAAGTAGTTGTGACAACATAGCACTTCACTGATGCTCCAGATCTTACTTTTCATTGCATTGTAGGAGAGTACAGAAGGCAGGATTTAATTCTTTTCAGTATGTGGACTCTCAATACTGTGTCCTCATTGTCTGCTACTCTTATAGGGCAGCTCAGAGAAATGTTGGAAGTGCTAGAAAATCTGAACATAGATGGGAAATGGAAATGGCTGCTCCATTACAGGGAAAGCAAACGGTTGAAGGAGGACACAAGGTAATTAATTTAGTTTATTTTTATTTTTTTTTCGTCTTCTTTCCTCAACCCGGTAAGTACTCTAGTCATTCAACGCCTGTTCTCTAGCATGGCCGGGTAGAGTACCAGAGCAAGTACCGTATGGATACAGTGAAAGACTACAGTGGCACAATACAGCTCAGAGAACTGATACAAAAATGATGGAGTATAGAAGTTCATATCACTGTGCTAGTCAAGTGCGGAACAGGGTATAAAAAGCATGAGGTTTAAAATTCTGTCCAAAGACTGACTTTAAATCAGTACAGGTGGGTGTAACCCAACACAGTATATTGTTTAGCTTATCATATAGCCGCAGTTCAACATTGGGGATCCAACCCAACAGAGGACATACTGCTCCTGTATAGGTGCAAGCATTTTGAGTTAACAACTGTTGTCTTAGTTCTAGGAATATTGAATTTTTTTAACTGCTATCCCCGATCCCCAAGCACGCACCTTCAGGAGTCGCCTGTGGTGTCTGCCCTGCTTCCTTCACTTTACCGGAGCCCTGCTGAACCACCATGTAGCTGTGGATTTGCCCTCCAGGTAGGGACGAGGTGGAGCAGGTACACCCCAGACCTCTTTGTCTGCGTCGGGTCAGCTGCGGGACAGGCAGGTGGGAGTTTCAGGGTCTCCACCGGGCATTCCATCTACCCGGTGCCTGGAGACCTATTTTCCCCTTTCTCCTGGCGTGGCATGCACCTGGACATCAAAGCGTCACTGCTGACATCCGCCATGCACATTCCCCAGGAACTTGACTGGACGGCTTGCCATACCCCAGGCCTCCGCCTGGGGTTGGTGAAGCATGAAGTCGCATCCCCCCTCCCTCCCCGGAGAAGGCGAGCGGTCCCAGGGAGAGTTGGCCTCCTCCTCTGGCCGGCCCTCCGACTCCTTGGGCTCATTTCCGAACCCGGGTCATCGGTATCACAAATGGTAGCACTACTGCTGCGCCAGTGGGCCGGCTTGGAATTTTGAATATTAACACTGGTTTGAAATCCCTTTGTGGGGTGTATATAATGGGAAGAAATAGTAAATATTGAAACAGCCAACCAATAGCTCTGTCTAGCAACATTTTGCACAATTTTCTAATTTCACTGCAGACAGTGTTGTAGGATAGTGGTGTGCTTCAAAAGTGAAATGATGGAGATGTTTCCTGATCTGTGTTTAGAACCGTAAAAAATGGACAGGCAGCTTGGTACTGGCATGCAGATACATACCATCAGTCTTTAGGATCGATGTTTTTCTGCTGATGATGCGTTTGAGTGGATTTAAAGGTAGTGTGTTTGCCCGGTAAATGCCACCAGCTCAATTGGGCTACTAGACATGGTGACATCACAACCTCTGTTGGGAATGAATTCCTAATTTACTGTGATCACATTGAGAAGCCCACCAAAAGTGTCAGGCATCCTTTGGTTCTCCAGTGAGTTATTTAGTAATGCTTCTTGAACCCAATTACAGTCCTGCCTTTGAATATTCATTAAATTAAATGTATGTGACTACATTATACATGTGAATTTTTTTTTGGTCACACATAAAAGCGAGTGTAACTGATTTCATGCTTTGTGTGTGTCCATGTGTTTGAAAGTGCAAACTTCTCTTTTTTTTTTTTTTTTTTTTAATTGTATCTCACTGTTATCAAGTATGGTATGAGTTTTTTTAATTTATATCACATTGGTCAGATTATCATCGTCAAAATGAGTAGAGATAGATTGAGTACTATCTGTATGCTTTGGCCAGACTGCACAGCATATCGCATTTCATTGATCTGAACTGGTGTGAATGATGTGTGGTGCATTCAACATTTAATCTGACTAGTTGTTAGTCTTGTGTAGTAATTAATTGTATGATATTTTTGTGTGCATTGTTATAACATGAATGCTTCAAATAGATACAGCTTAATATCACAGAGGCAGACAATTTCACGATGGTTGTAAGAATATGAAAACCGGCAGCTTACTATTGCAATTACACAATCACTCTGCTATAACCCTTATGCAATATTATTTTTTCTAGTATATATTCAGTATGATTTGACATTTAGAGTAAAAAAAGACCCACTATAAATTCAGACCAGTGCTGTTTACATTTAAGTGTACATCGTATGAGCAAGTCTTAGTCCATTGTGAATATGACACATGCTGCTTCCCTAGAACTTGAATAACTATTTACCCAATAAAAGTTGTTTATGTGATTTATTTATTTTAATTTGGCAGTTAATTTTTTTCCTGCTTGATCGGGTGCATGTATGTGTGTAAGTAAAACCCCCTATTCAAACAGAGTCAGCCCATATGAAACAGCTGTCTTCTTACTTCCAGCTTGGAATCACAAAGCCCATCTTACAAAGTAAACAAACAAAAGATTTAGTCACAGTTTCATCCAGTGACGAGACCCTCCGTGCATGGCTATGTGACTGACGTGTGATTTAATGCCACACATGCTGAAATGTAGCTGCGCCATTCAGAAGAACTGTCAGACTTCACTGTGACGGCTCCAGTAGTCGACAGCTGAGAACGGCGCCAGTGGCAAACACAGGAAGTGATGTAGCGCTGTCTTGAGCTCCCTCAATTCATACTCTCGTCAGTTGAAAAGCTGACTGCTGCCGTAACAAGCAGAAATCGATATTAAAACACAAGACCTGTTTGACGGGGGGGCATTATTTAATGATTGCAGGATCAGGTCCATTTTAACACAAACGCTATAAAATGTTATACCGGGGTGGGGGTGGGAAATGCATACAGAGAAATTTCAAATACATTTTTATGGCCCAGTATTGAAATCGGCCATTCCAGACAGGTACTCTGTGACAACACCGCACAAGAGTGGATCGGGAGGGGTTAGCCATCGGATCTGGACCTTGTAGACATCCCTGTAGGAACAACCAGTTCCTTTAAGTGTATCGTGGGTGCAGGTTGCAGGATACTTCTAGCCTATCGTCCACCCAATGATGAGAAGGAATTCTTGCAGGAAGTAGTGGACTTCATCATCGACCTGGTATTTGAATCCCCTAGATGGATAATTCTGGAGGATTTAAATACCTGGGATGACGATTAACTCTTGCATTTTGGGCAAAACTTCCTCAAACTGATGAGTTAGTTGGGCCTGACATGGGTAGCTACCACTGCTACCCATAGTCACAGACACTCATTGGATCTGGTCTTCCTTCTAGAGATGAAGATCACTGATCAGGTGGTGGAACCGGTCTGGTGGTTGGGTATACCATTGGTTCCATGACAAATTTACATCGCCCAACACTACAGCGACAACAGCGCCATTTCACTGTAGTGTCGGCATGGACCCCGGCACAGCTTTCTGAGGGTATTGCACCCCTTCCCCGAATCAACTCCAACTCGGAGTTGATATCTAATTAGCGGGGGGTGCAAGTGGCAGAGCCCTCTGCATGGAAAAAAACAAAGTTAGATAAGACTCCCTTTATACCAACCGCAAATGCGGTCAGCATAAAGTTATAACGGCGGTCGACAACTAAATTGTCGACCAACCGTCATGGATCCTGGTGGTTGGACCATCACACTGTAGGGTTTCAGATTCGAGCCCCCCCAATAGACCTGCCCCCCACGAAGATGGTCCAGTACCACCCTTTATGGGGTTTGACTCCGGATGGTCTTTTTGGCGATGCTGGACCTATCAAGTTTGCCGAGGGTAAGTGGGGAGGCGGGGGGAGTTGGCTCTAGCTTACAGTAAGGCAGTAACTTGTGCCCTCTACTCCCAGGCTCCTGTCCATGTTCATCCCCTCACTCTTCGTCCAAAGTCCCCCTGGTTTGATGGATCTTTGAAGGAGTTGAGGTATAGGGGCCAAAGGTTGGAGCGGCGCTGGTGGAAATCTGGCCTGGTTATTGATAACCATAAATTGATAGCTCATTGTAGGGGGAGATCCATTTGATTTGTCAAAATGCGTCGGCCCGACTCTCGTAATCCCAGCCCCAGGCGCCCAAAACACAGTTGCCTGACATCGGGTTTTACCCCAGCAGAGTTCAAATCCTTAAGAAGGGGCAGAGCCCCACATTGAAGTGGTGCAGGGCAAGCCCTCGAAACACTTGCCATAGGTAAAATCCCAATGTCGGGCAAATGTGTCTCGTGCGCCTGGGGTTAGGATTGTGAGAGTCGGCCCGATGCATTTCCGCCAAACATAGTATATCCTTATAGGGACTATTATTCGTCAATCTCTTGTAAGAAGGCAGAATTCCTGTCAAATAAAATTGCTGTGGTGAGGAATCAACCTGCTCAGCTCTTCCAGACTGTTGACAGGTTGTGCAGTCCAACCTGTCTTTAGCTACGGGGAGCATTTTTGCAAGTAAAGTGCAATGGGTTTGCTCGATTCTTTGCAGATAAGGTTGTCACAATCAGGTCAGAGATCAGCTCAGCGCCTTCGGGTGGGTTTTGCAGTGATCAGCATGAGGTTGCAGGCCCTTGGCCTGCCTGGTCAGACTTTGACTGGGTGTCAATCAAGGACGTTGTATGGATCGTCAACAGTATGTGCCCAACCTTCTGTCGTTTGGACCCAGGCCCAGCATGTCTTCAAGTGGGGTGCGTCAATGTCAACGGCCTGGTCCTTGCTGAGATTGTCTGGTGCTTGTTGGACTCAGGGGTGTTTCTGGACCCCCTGAAGGAGGTGGTAGTAATACCTCTCCTGAAGAAAGCTTCCCTCAACCTGGCTGCTTAGCTACCTACAGACCTGTCTCTAATCTGCCCTTTCTGGGTAAGGTTATTGAGAAGGTGGTTGCGGTGCAGCTGGATGACTATTTGACATCTAACGATGTCTACGATCCTCTCCAGTCCGGGTTTAGGAAGAGGCATAGTACCAAGACCACTCTGGTTCGGGTACTTGATCTCCTGCCAGCAAGGGATCGGGGAAGCCATTCCATCTTGGTTCTCCTTGATCTCTCTGCAGCGTTTGACACTGTAGAACATGGGGGTGCTGCTGGAGTACCTTCAGATATTCTGTGGACTGTCTGCAACGGTCCTCGGATGGTTTTGATCATTCTTCACTGGCAGGGCTCAGAGAGTGGTGTCAGGAATTTATTCCTCAACCCCTCTTCCCCCTGTTGTTGGGTTCCACAGGGCTCCGTGCTGTTCCCCATATTGTGTGCAGTGTACATGCTGCCATTGGGAGACATTATAAGGCAGTATGGGCTGAGTTTTTACTGCTGTGCAGATGATACTCAGCTCTGCATGTCCTTTGTGCCTGAACATGGTGATGCAATCTCTGTTTTTAACAGCTGCCTTTCTGAGATCCAGGGTTGGATGAGTGCTAACTGGCTAAAGTTGAATCCTGGCAAAATTGAAGAGCTGGTGGTGGACCCACGTCGCCAAGGTGTAGAATCTGTGGCAGGACTGCCTTCTTGGCTTTGGTTAGGGGCGACCAGCTGCTCACCTCTGATCGAGTGTGAAATCTGGGCGTGGTGTTTGACAGCGGCCTGACATTAAAATGTCAGGTGTCAGCTGTCGTTAAAATTTTTACCATCTGAGGAACATCACCTAGATCAAGCACTTGGTCCCACCTGATGATCTTCCAGTGTTAGTCCACACCTTTTTGACCTTGCGCCTTGATTACTACAATGCCCTTTACCTAGGGCTACCGGGGGTTGATACCTGCTGATTGCAGCTGTTGCAGAATGCGGTGGCCAGGTTGTTGACTGGCTTACTTAGATCTAGTCATATCACTCCTGTGCTCTCGAACTGCACTGGTCACCTGTATATTGGCGGATCACCTTCCAGGTTGGGTTACTGACTTATAAAGCACTACACAGGCTGGGACCGCACTACTTGCAAGATCTTCTTCGTCCCTACTGCCCCCTCCACTCTCTCCATTCTACCGACGAGGGATTGCAGCGCCCAGTTTGTTGTTTTTTTTTTTGTCTGTCAGACTCTCTTTCCTTGGATCAGGGCCTCAGAGCATTAGAAGCAACTCCACAGCGAGTCGGAACACGGGTTCCTGCTTCCTTGCTTGCTTCCAAGCTAACAGACGACATTCTTCCTCTCTCGATCTTATAAGTCAAGTAGATCCTTGTTCAGAAAGGAATTTTTCAGTATTCGAACCTTCGCTTCCTGCACATTGGCTCCATTTCAGTCACTCCAGGTAGACTAGTTGGAAGCAGTTGCCTCAGCTTCCTCTCCCTTCCCCAGGAGGGGTTTTTCTATTTCAGGCGAGGTGTCAGTTTCGCCTCCCCAGCAGCTCCTTCTCTTAGGAGCTCCCCTAAATTCCTCCGGGTGAGGGAGGCCCTCTGTCAAGAGTTATTCCCTTTGGGCAGATGACAACATTGTGATGTTTTTGTCAGCAAGCAAGGTGGAGCAATTTTCCTACCCCCTTACATGAAGGCGATGGTGGCTGGTGCATTGAGCACGCCGTGCCAGTTTCAGTTGTTGTACAGTCACTTCAACGACTGGGGCAGCCCTAGTCTTGTCCTTCCTGCGTCCCCTCTTAACGTAACACAGGTCTGCCCCTATCCTGCTTCAGAAATCCAGACCCTGGTGTCCTCTGTCAGGATCAGTATTGCAGTAGACAAGTTCTCCTGTACATTTTTCCTCCTCTTCCCTTTGTTCAGAGAGTGCTGCTCGAGTTAAAGGCAAACTGGGACAGAGTGATTCCTCTTCAGAATGGAAGTGGGTAGACACTGGTTCTTCCAAACCTTTGCAGATGTTCTCTAAATCATGTATAGGCTAAATGGAGACCCTTCTCCATTTGATAAACAGATCTCATCTGGACCCTTTGGTGTTCACCAAGTAATGTGTTAAAGTGCCTCTTAGACCTGTTTTTCGCAGGTCAGCCATACTCGGTGGTGGGGGTACACATCTGCGCTTCTTCAGTCTAGCTTGAACCAGTAGACTTTCTTCTGGCTCTTACCGTTAATCAAGTTTTTGCCTTAACTCCAGAAGAGAAAGGTGCATTCCCTTCTCTCTCTGACTGTTGTGCCGTTTCTGCGATTTTTCTTCGACAGAGCAAAAAAGCTACACTTCGAGCAATTTTTGTAGCTTCAGCATGCCTCCGCTAGATCAACTTCTTGCCAGAGATATTTTCGGCTAGCTTAGTAGCATGTCTTCAACACTACTATCCTTGTCTCAGACTAAACCGTAAGGCCAGTTTCACACCACTCTATCAGAGTGGTGGCAGCTTTCTGGCGGAGATTCATATGTGTTCTTTGCAGTCTTCTGCAAGATAGTGAGTTGAAGCTCACTGCATACCTTTGTAAAGCACTGTGCTCTGGATGTCCTCCAGAAAGCTGTTTCTTTTTTGGTGGGACAGTTCCTTGGACTTCGTCTGAGTGAGCCCCATCTCCCATCACCCTGCTCAGGGTGGGTTGATTTTAGGTTAGTACTCCCCTGTAATTGTGAATGAGTGGTAGAGATTTGAGTCCAGGAATATATGGAAATTGCATACTTACTGAAATTCTTGATCTTCTTGGACTTAATCTCCACCACTCATTCACACGCCCACCCACTATCCCCCGGGCTCACTCGTTTTTGTTTCCTTGATCTTCACTGTGTTGTTCCAGCTGTGAAGACATTGTTCAATTGACCCCTCTTGCATGGGTCATCCAGGCCTTCACAGGCCCGGAGGTTTAGGCAAGTTATTTATTTTCATTGGTTACACTGTACCTCCTCGGTCAAAAAGGTACTGAGGTGGTTGGAGGGTCGACGCTGAGATAGCCTATACAGGCGCAAGATAGCCGCACATGTGTGGTCCTATCCCGGTGCTGGCCCTACTAAAGATTTTGACTCCTGTGGGGTCCTACCACCTCTGGCATAGTCCCATAAGTGTGAATGAGTGGTGGAGATTGCATCCAAGAAGATCAAGAATTCCGGGAAGTACGGAATTTCAATTTCTCCGATCCACATATGACTCTGCAGATACGGCGGCAAGGGCAGCAGCAACCGGTGTATGCCTCTGCTGCTATTTTTGGCTTCGGGTCTCAAGGTTCGCGCTGGATGTTCAGTCGAACCTCCTTGACATACCCTTTCATGGATCTGTCCTCTTTGGAGAGGGCACCAAAAAGGATTCTGGAAAGGCAGTGCTGACAGTCCAGTCCATGTATTGCCCGAAACAAGGACAGTTTCGGTGATCTCATTTTCATGGCAAAGGGGTTCTTCAACAACAGCAACCCTGTTTCCAGCAACAACTACCACCACCTCCTTCTCATTACTCTACGGAACACGCAGGACTGATCTGATCAGAGATACAAGCCCTGCTTTCCAAGAAGGCCGTAGAACCTGTTCCCCCAAACCAAAGAGGAGCAGGATTCTATTTGCACTTCTTCTTGGTCCCAAAGAAGACCAGCGACCTGAGGCCAATTTTAGACCTCAGTCGCTCCATAGAATACAAAAAGGTTCAGGATGGTTACGCTGCAGAACCTGCTCCACATGATCCATCAGGGAGACTGGCTAGCGTCACTGGACATGCAGGATGCACACCTCCATATTCCAGTGGCAAAACCACACAGGAGGTACCTCAGGTTCACCTTTCAGGGCAAACACTTTCAGTTCAGAGCACTACCCTTCGGCCTCTCTTTGGCGTCAAGGGTCTTCAGAAAGTGCCTCGCTGTGGTAGCAGCAGCACTCAGGATGATGGGTCATTACATGTTCCCATATTTGGACAATTGACTCCTCACAGCACCATTGAAAGAACAACTACAAGGATCCATTTGGGACACCTGTTCTCTTTTCAAGGAGCAAGGCATAACCATCAATGCTGAAATCATTTCTGACTCTGTCCCAGAATCTGACCTTCATCGGAGCTCAACTCGACACCATTCGAGGGGGAACCTTCCTGCCACAGGACAGAGCAGCCCGGGTTCAGGTCCTAGCGCAACACATCGTCTCAGTCCCTGTGGTACCTGCCAGAACCCTGCTATGGGCTGTTAGGCCACATGGCGACATCCATCATCATGGTCCCCTTTGCGAGGCTTCGTATGAGGACGATCCAGTGGACACTTCGTGTCCAGTGGGATCAGAGGTGGGACGATTTGGACCTTCCAGTCTTCGTCACAAGACCCGTTCGACTGGAGCTCCAATGGTGGATGACATCACCTTCCCTACTGGCAGGGATGCCATTCAGAATGGAGGTGCCAGACCAGATCCTGACTTCCGACGCCTCAAACACAGGATTGGGGGGCTCATCTAGGAGTCCACAGGACACAGGGCTCCTGGTCCATGACAGAGGAATCTTTCCACATCAGTGTTCTAGAAATGAGAGCCGTTCTGTACTCCATGCAGGCCTTGAGCTCAGTTTTCAAACCAGGATGCCACCTGTTGCAGACAGACAACATGTCTTTCTTTTTCTGTATCAACAAGCAGGGAGGCACACACTCCTACCTCCCTTTGCAGGGAAGCTATGAGAGTGTGGGATTGGGCCACGTCTCATTACCTGATGATATCTCAGCGGTCCATGTTACTGGGGTCCAGAATACTTTGGCAGGCGCTCTCAGCAGAACACGCCCAAGAGTGCACGAGTGATCCCTTCATCGATCCATAGTCAATGAACTGTTTGTCCAGTGAGGGACACCCGAACTAGAACTCTTCGCCTCCCCTACCAACGCAAAACTGCCCAGTTTTTGCTCGCTAGGTCCCGCGCCTGGTGTTTTCTGGCAAGACGCATTGTCCCTTTCTTGGAAGGGGAGATTCCTCTACGCCTTTCCCTCATTTCTGCACCTTCAGAGGGTCCTCCTCAATGTGCAAGTGGAAGGGGCAACAATGATCCTGGTGGCACCACTATGGCCTCGACAGATCTGGTTCCCACTTTTTCAGCAACTAGCAGTGGAACCTCCCACCACCCAACCTCTCAGCACGTACTTGCTCTCCCAGGACCACGGGACCTTGGTCCACCCAAACCTGCAGTCCCTTCACCTTCATGCATGGCTCCTGAAGACTTAGTCAGGCTCTGCTTGGGAGTCTTTGACAAGGTCGCCGACGTTATTGTTGCAGTCAGAAAACTTTCCACTAGAGCAACATACGCCATGAAGTGGAAGCGTTTTTGTCTGTGGGCCATGGCTCATCATCTGGATCCACTGGCCTGTCCAGTGAATATTATCCTGGAGTACCTGTTATCCCTTTCGGACTCAGGTTTGGGTTACTCCTCCATTGAAGGGCATTTGGCTGCCCTTTCTGCCTATCACACCCCTGTTCAAGGCAGAACGGTGACACAGTTGGAAGTAACCCACGCCTTCCTTAGGGATATCCTACACATCAAGCCTCCCATCAGGGACCCCATTTCCCTTTGGGACTTACTGTTTGTTTTGGAGAAGCTGACCTTACCCCCTTTTGAACCGGCAGCGGATTGCGAGCTATGTTTTCTGTCCTGGAAAACGTTACTTTTAGTTGCTGTTTCTTCTGCTCGAAGAATTTCCAAGCTTTAGGCCCTCGTGTAAGGAGTCTTATTTGGTTTTTCACAAGGACAGGGTGGTGCGGTTCCGGTCATGCCATGGTGAAGATGGGTATCTGATGGCTCCGGCCTAAAATTTAAAAAAAGAGTGCACTTACCTTTCTAAAACCGAACAAAACAACATACAATCGTCGCGCTCTGCATTCAGTTCAAGAAATGGCCAAGCAATCTCGAAGCAGATTTCAGCCTATAGCCGAAACTACAGATATCGATGACCCACCATTTGACAAGGGAGAGGCCCGTCCCGGAACTTCAATGGGCTCAGAGAAGAAGGCCCACAAAAAACAGCAGGAACCGAATACCAAGGCCATCCTTTGGACAGTCACAGATTTCCGAGGAGAGGTCCGTGAATCTTTTAAAGATATGAGACACGAGATTACCCTCCTACAAAACGGAGCTACTGAGGCCGACCAGCAGATCTCCCTAAACACTTCTAGACTGGACGACCTCGAGGAATCCGTCCGATCCCTAGCAGCGAACAGCTAGCCATATCAACTTGGCAAGAGGGTGCTGAGATTAGGAGCAGGAGGAGGAATATTCACATCTTTGGGCTCCCGGAAGACGAGGAAGGAAATGACCCTCGAGCTTTTGCAGACTATTTCCTCCGGTTGTCCTTAGCCCTAGACCCAGACTTTGAATCAGATGTGGAGCGGGCCCATCGTACACTCGGGCCAAAACCAACGTGCCTAGAAGCCAGACCGCGATCCTTTTTAGTATGCCTATTAAGCTACCAGACCAAGGAATTCCTCCTTAGCAGGGCCTGGCAAAAAGGGAAAATTATGTGGGGCCAATCTAAACTGCTTTTCGATAATGATTATGCCCCTTATACCCAGAGGCAGCGCAGAGATTACAGCCCGCTCTTTCCAGTATTGCGCTCCCAGAGAATATGATTTAAAACTCCTTACCCAGCCAGATTGATTGTTCACTTGGCCTCTGGGCAGCAGACCTATTCGTCGGCTTCCGAAGCTGCAGCTGACCTTCTTGCTAAGGGCATTATAACTGATAAGATTTTGGAGGTAGTAAAGCAACACCAGAAGCAGGGGGCTCAACAGACACGTGCAAATGCTCCCGAAGCATCACTACCAAACCCTGAACTACTAGAACGCCTGTAGCAATTCTGCAACCCCACCCTGCCTACCTGAGATATCCTGAGGCAAAGTCTTACCATCTTGTGAAAAGTTGAGAGTGGGGATTCGTTTCTCTTTTCCATTGTGGACTTGGTGGGCAGGGGTGCCAGTGGGGGGGCTCTGGTTCGATTGGAGCGAGCGCTTCTCCCTTCAGTCCAGGCAACAGAATTACTTTCCTATTTCAATTTTGGCCTTGGGTTGCCATATGGACTTTTGTAATCTCCCTGATGGTGGGGATTCTCCCTTACTAGGGGTATCGCTTTGATGCATGTGGCCTCTTCTGCCTCGTTTCGTTCCAGCCCTTTGCCTCCGTGCCCTTCCTCCTTCGGCTCCTTGGATGGCAGATCCAATTCCCCTGACCCAGATTCGGTCTTCCCTGATATCGGGTGGCCTAGGATTTCCCCTCTTAGTAGGTTGGTCCACAATCTCAATAAAAATCAGGCAATATTCTTGCGAAGCCCTTCCTTCATTCCTAGACATTACCCGGACTAGAGCACCATTCTACATTAATATGGTAGAGGCTCTGGGACAGTGATGCTCACTCTGGGGCTCACGAGCCACATGCAACTCTTTAACACCCCTCTTGTGGCTCCAACAATACAGTCACCTCATTATTACAATACGGCTCTTTTCACCACCCTCCCGACTGAATCGGGGAAAATAAGTCGCGATGTGCTTAGGGACGGGAGCGAACAGGGAGGGCAGAGCTTACAGAAGTTGTTTATTGAATCGGCAGCTAAATCTAATCTAAAATATATAGACTCTCATCCAGGGATACTCACTCTATTTGGTGTGTTTGTACCTTCTCCACTGGCCTGGTCGCACTTGGAAACGAGCCCTGACTCGGTGTGTCTTTCCCCGTTACTGACACATAGGTAAAAGACATTAACAAAGCTTAACTCCTGCTTAAGATATGCCTCTGAAATTGTGAAAACTAAACAAAATTTTGCTCCCCTTCGGCACCGCTCTTGACTGCTAGATGGTGCCAGAACTCCACAGAAAGAGCAACTCGCAAGTGGAACAGAAAAGGCAAGAACTGAGGTCAGATAATTAATGAATGAGAAGGGAGTTGCAAAACTAATAACTGGCTGTATTCCCTCTTACCAACCTGAATATTCCCATCTGACATGGTGATCTAATCTGAATAATATTAAAGACTGCACTTTCTAGCTATAAACCTTGTAGTGAGATAGTGCTGAACACTGTATTTTATTTCAGGGGATTTACAAATGACAATTATTGCAGTTATTTGTGTGCACCCTTTATCTCTGAAGTAGGAATGCTGTATATGTGGGCAGCGGCTCCTAAGCCAAATGAAGTCATGTGGGTGGCTCTTGGGCCAGGTCGTAGTGGGTGTCGCTGCTCTAAGATATGTTCCCATGTCCATTCACCAGGGATGGTCGTGTTTGTTTAAGGGAGGGGGGCTGGGTTTGGAGTGGGCGGTGACAGAATATACTTGTGAGATGGCTTTTCTAGTTGGCCCTATGTAAATCATGATTTTGACCTGAAGGAATGATATTAACCTTCCTCTGTATGGGTTCTCCCAGGCTTCTTCTCCGGCCTCTCCTCTTGCCCTCCCTCCCCGGGTCATCTGGATCATTCTAACTAAAGAGGGGTCTTGTTGATTTGGGGTGTGTGTTGTTTTTTTCTCTCTCCCTCTTGGCCTCTGGGGTGTTGGGACGACCCTGGTCCTATGACAATGGTCCACCTCCAGACCAACATAGCCCTACATCTCAGTTCTCTTCATTATACCAGGACAGAGACAAACAAGCTACATACTGAAGCCTGGGACTGGGCTGCTCCTCCCCAGGGGTAGGGAGAGAGAGAAAGAGAAAAAGAAAAAACTCAGATAGTCAATAGAGGGGTTTGTTCCCTGATAATCAGGCTACAGAGGGCGAAAACAAATACCCCAGGGTTACTCCCGGTTGGGGGATCTCACTCTTCTGTTCAATAGTGGCCCTTTAGATCCACTTTCCTTAGATTAAAATCATTGTGCCATAGTGTCTATCACTGAGGCAGAAAACCCCCAGTAAGAAAAATCACGGTATTCGCCACGGTTAAACTGGTTCCACCCCGGAGGAATTTAATAATCACTCCCTTAGGGGCTCTACTGCTGGCCCTGAGTATACCCTTACTTGGCATTGGCTCAAGAACCCCTCATTCCTCTTCTTTCCCTTGTGAAACTCGGGACAGGATGAGTCAGGAGGAGCTCTATGAAGAGCGCCTCCCAATTGGAGGTCAATTTGTATATAGTTAGGTGTTGTAGGGTGTGTATAGGTTTCACCCTTTATGGTTTTGAAATATTTAATCTTGGTAATGTTGTTGTTATCCAAATTTGACAAAGGCAAATTGGATCTACTGACCGGGGTTTTGGTCAGAGGCCTAATATTCCAGGCTTTTACGGTATGGTTTATACAGTTATCATTACAGTAATAGATTATGTGGGGGGTGGGTGTTAAAGAAAAAAAAAAAACACACATACAAAAAAATTGTTACTTAAACATCCTTTATTGCATTATTTAAGTAACAGCATTAAGTTGATGACTTAACTACAAAGAATGAACTTGGTGACTGGGGCAGCGTGGTCCATGGGATATCCCTTGTGTTCTTCCTGGAGTGAGCGAGAGAAAGAGAGAGAGAGAGACAGAGAGATTAATAAAGACCAAAAATGGGGGCATTAAATCCAGTAAAAATCTTCTCATAACATTAATGGGTTACATGACCCAATTAAAAGAGCAAGGCTTATGCAACACCTAGCTAAAAACCCCTGTGAACTGATACTTCTCCAGGAAACTCATCTCTCTGAATCCAAACACCTCAAGCTAAATTGGGAAGGGGATATCGAGTGGTGGCCTCATCGCATCCCAAGGGAAGAAAGAGGGGAGTAGCAATCCTAATTCCATGAAGCACACCCTTGGAGATACACCAACCGCATATAGATGCTTAGGGTCGCTATGTGATTGCCCAAGGTACATTATATGGTAAGCTAGTCACACTGGATAGTGTATATTTCCCTCCACAATCGAATTATCCAACATATAGGGGCTTTATAACAACGCTCCTTAGCCTTCTCCAGGATCAATTGATTATGGGAGGGGACCTGAATCTGACCTTGGCCCCACATATTGATTGTTCCAACCCACAAAAACACAGGAACAATGCGACTACCAAACAACTCAAAAACACCATAGATTATTTGGGTTTGGTTGATGTATGGAAAAGGTTATACCCCTCTATCCCTGGTTTTACTTACTGTTCCCCAAGATTTAAATCCCACTCCAGACTCGACTGCATAATAACAACATGTGAATACCTATCCTTGGTACAAGACATCAGTATTGGCCCTAAGCTACTATCAGACCATCATCCCTTGATTCTCAAAATAGACATGGGTAGAGTGAAGAAATTCTCTCTGGAGACTCAACCCCTCAATCTTGACCGATAGGGAATTTCTAGAGAATCTTTCCACTGGAATCCCCCCTTTTTTTCTCCGAAAATATAGACCCAGACATCCCAGAAGCAGTGCAGTGGGACGTGATGAAGGCCACTATCCGGGGGGAGATAATATCATACTCAACCAGAAAATACAAAGAAAGAGAACTTGAATACCAAAGATTATCGACCAAATTACTAAATTATCAAATGCTTTGTCTGAAGGGTGATGCTGACCTTCAAATACTAATAAGAGTACAAAATCTCCCTTGCAGCGGATAATTGACAATAAGGTTCAACAGTTCCTATACTACCTTTGTCAGGCAGTTCACGGGGGGGGGTGGTTCCAAGGGTATCAAGAATTTGGCTTGTAAATTAAGGGTTCGGTGGGAAAAAACTAAGAAATCCACCTTCAGGGAAAACATAGGAGGCAGTATAGCGCAGTAGTCTAAGGCTCTGAGCTGCAAATCTGGTGACATCCAGCAGACCAGACCTGGGTTTGAATCCCACAGCTTCCACTTGCCTACTGTGTGACCCTGAGCAAGTCACTTAACCTCCTTGTGCTCCCAGGTCACTCCTGTAAAAAAGCTTTCAGCTTAGTGTGCTATACCTGGTTAAACAACGAAATAAAATAAATAAATAAATATTACACTGATGGTCATATTCAACAGGCCTTTATTGAATACTATACCAAACTGTACTCCCCTCCTCCCTCTTTCCCATTGGAAGAATCAATGCAATTTTTGATACGGGCAAATCTCCCAGCACTTTCCCCTCTCCAAATTCAAAACTTGGAGTCCCCTATCTCGGTCCTAGAGATTGAGGAGACGATCAAAAAACTCCATTCTGGACGTTGTCCCAGACCAGGTGGCTTTGCTGCTGAATGGTACAAAAAACTATCCAAAGCTACAGGTATTATTTAATGACATCTCCCGGGGAGGTCTGTCTCCCCCATCCTGGGATTTTGCAGCAATAGCCCCAGTTCCTAAACCAAACAAGGATCCTAGCGCCCTATCTCCATTCTTAATGTGGATTACAAAATTTATATGGCCATTTTGGCTTCCAGACTAGAATCCATTATTCCTCAAATTATACACCCGGATCAATCAGGCTTTATAAAAAACAGGAATACCTCTGATAATGTTCGTAGGGCCTTGATTTTGCGAGAACATATACGTGCCAGGCAAATTCCATCTGTGTTTATCAGCCTAAATGCTGAAAAAGCATTTGATCGAGTCTCATGGCCCTTTCTATGGGAAACCCTAAGCAGCATTTCATTTCCCCCCTCGGTTTACCACTTGCTTAGTTAATTTATACAAGTCTCCACGGGCCTGTGTTCGAACGAATGGCTCCCTGACACCCCCTTCCCCTAGGGGACCCGGTCAGGGATGTCCCGTCTCCATACCTTTTTGCCCTAATTATAGAACCCTTGACGTCTGTCATACGCAATACCCCTATGGTAGAGGAGATTCCGATTGGTCAACAAGAATACAAAATTAGTATGTTTGCTGACAATGTACTTTTGACCTTATTTCCTTCCCAATCTATACCTGCTGTCTGGAAAATTTTAACCCTGTTTGAAAAAATATCTGGATTTAAGCTTAACGTAACTAAAACCGAAATACTATCATTTAGTTTTTCCTTTCCTTTCAATTGAAAAAGGCCTTTCTATTTTGGTGGTTGTCAATGCAAATAAAATATTTAGGTCTCCAACTCCCATTTGATCCAGAGTCTTGGAGACAGTCAACTATGAACCCCTAACAATACAAATTCAAACAGATTTGGACAGGTGGGCCACGGCTTTCTTTCCATTTCACCAACGAATAGCGATAATTCGCACAAACATTCTACCCCGGATTCTATACCTACTATAGAACATCCCCTTTCTTCCCTCGAAATTCTACTTTAAATCCTGGAACAGAATGATACTAACCTTCTTGTGGGGTAAAAAAACGACCTAGAATTAGGCTCTCCATCTTAAAACTGTCACTTTCCCGGGGAGGTCTAAATCTCCCAGATTTTGGTTTATATACTCAAGCTGCCTTTCTAAGAACACTGTTACTGTGGCTCACCGACTCTTATAGCTCCCCTTGGAAAACTATAGAACTTCACCTAAATGACCTATTTGATATCAAAAGAATCTTGTTTTCCTCCGATGAGAGATCAGTTGCCTCTTCAGCTTTTACAGAAATTACATCCAAGACATATAAGCTTTGGAAGGAGATTAGAAAATCTGGCCCACTGCTTAAAGTTTTTGAATTCTGTAAATTATTATCTCAGGACGAATCGTTAACCCCCATTTATGTGGATCACACCTTTTCTCTGTGGTGGGCGATTGGTCTTTCACACCTCTTCCAATTCCTCTCCCCCAAAGGCATTCCTTTTGATAAACTTCAGTCCCAATATTCACTTGGCAACTCCGATAGATTCCGCTACTTTCAAATGCGTAACCATATACTTCGTAATACAGTAGTCGGCCCAACATACCATCTCCTACCCCTGACCTATTAAAACTCTTTATAGAGGCTATTAAAGTCAATTTGGGATCACATATCATAGGCTTAATCTATAAAGAACTGAGAAGTGAGCTCCCGGATTCCACAGCTTCTATCCTGAGGGGGTGGAATAGAGATTTAGACCTGGAGATTGCCTTTGAAGACTGGTCTCGATACTCTCTGATTGAGTTGAAATCAGTTGTCTCTCCCCACTGAGGGAATTCGCATGGAAATGCCGTTCCGTTTTTTCCGGGCCTCAGCAGTCCTTCTTAAATACCTCCCCGAGGTGTATGGGAGGTGCTGGAGGGGTTGTGGCTGCCTGATTGCAACTTTGGGTCATGTGTTCTGGCTATGCCCTAGGCTAATGCCATTCTAGCTGTCATTTCAAAATGAGCTTTCAACATTGTTTTTGGAACCCATGGAGCTTACAGCAGAACAATTCTTAATGAGAATTTACCCGGACCACACCCCCAAGTGGGGATGTACCATATTACCAAACTCTTTTATTGCAGCCAAGAAAGCAATTACTAGACGATGGATGTCGAATCAAATTCTTACAATATAGGATTGGAAGGGTATAATGTCAGAGATATACAAAACAGAAATTTTTAATGCTGAGTTACAGGGCCGATTCCCACCCCTCGCTTTGAAATGGTAGGCTTGGATAAATTATAATTCTTTAACAGACACAGCCAATTGCCCGTGATAACAATCTATGGTCGAGAAGAATAACTACTTCTTCGGATGTCAGAGGGTTTTCTTATAAATCTGGGGGTTAGAAACACTTCTGGAGACCTCAGGTATTAAACCTTGACGCCCTTAACAGGTGAAAGACCATCAGAGTGACAGACCCAATCCTGTTCAATTTACAAAGCGAGGTTTTAATACAACTCATCAATAACTGTATTTACTATAAAATTGATTTTGATGCTGACTTGAACTCAAATCTGTAATATATCTTCTGTACCTACAAAATACTGTATTCTATGTATATGTGTGGTAAAAATTTGTAATAAATAAAAATAAATTTAAAAAAAAAAAAAAGGACAGGGTGGCCTTGAGGACCAATTCTAAGTTTTTGCCCAAAGTGGTATCTGAGATGACCCTAAGTCAGGACATCCAGCTTCCCGTTTATTTTCCTGAGTATAAGAATAGGTGAGAGGCTCTTCGCCACACGTTAGACGTGCATCGAGCTCTGCATTATTAGTTGTCCAGAACCAGGGACAGCAGGCGTTCTGACAAATTGTTTGTCTCCTTTGGCCCCAGAAGCCTTGAGGATCCTATTCCCAAACATTGTCCCAAGTGGCTGATACATTGTATTTCTTTTTGTTGCCAAAAGCATGACAAACTCCTACCGGAACCAGTTCGGGTTCACTCAACCAGAGGTGTGGTGGCTTCTTTTGCCACGTTGAAAAATGTGTATGCATCAGACATTTGTGCAGCAGCTACGTGGCATACAGTCCACACCTTTATTTGACATTACAGTCTGGACATTGCCTTGAGATGCAGAGCAGAAACATAGAACATAGAAACATAGAATTTGACGGCAGATAAGGACCGCTTGGCCCACCCAGTCTGCCCATTTCCCTACCTAATGGATAAGCTGCAGATCCTAGTTAACCAGCAGCCTACTTCTTTCTATACCCACCCCCTAGAATTGCCTTATGACTGTCCCATGCATGCTTGAATTCAACCACTGTTTTTGACTCCACAACCTCCTCCGAAGGTGGTTCCATGCATCCAGACCCTCTCTGTGAAAAAAATGCTTCCTTACATTACCTCTGAGCCGCCCCCCACCCCAATCTTCAAATTGTGCCCCTTTGTTCTTGCACACCTCTTTTTTTTTTTTTTTTTTTTTTAAAGAAGCTAGCCTCTTGACTTTGTTGATTCCTTGAGGTACTTGAAAGTTTCTGTTATGTCCCTCTCCTCCTTTCCTCAAGGCTATACATATTAAGCTCCTTAGTCTCTCTTCATATGTCTTCTGGTGCAGACCTGCACCATTTTAGCTGCCCTCCTCTGGACAGCTTCCATCTTGTCTATGTCCTTGCGGAGATTGGGTCTCCAGGAACTGCATACAGTACTCTAATGGGGTCTCACCAGCTGTCTGTACAGAGGGATAACAACTTCCTGTTTTCTACTGGTGATGCCTCTCCTGTGCATCAGTATCCCCAGCCCTCCTTACTGCCCTCTCACATTGCTTGCCCACCTTTAAGTCATCTGATATAACTACCCCAGGTCCCTTTCCATTTTTGTTGTTGTTAGTATCTCACCCCATTGTGTACTCTTCCCCTGGGTGTTTGTTTCCCAGGTGCATTACCTTGCACTTCTTAGCATTAAACCTAAGCTGCCATACATTTGACCATTCCTCTAACTTTGCCAAGTCCCTTCTCATCCTTTTCACCCCACCTTGTGCATCAACTCTGTTGCAGATCTTTGTATCATCTGCAAAGAGACATACGTTTCTTCCAGTCCCTCTGCAATGACGCATATAAAGATATTGAAGAGGACCGGTCCTAATACTGAACCCTTCGGCACCCCACTAGTAATCCCCCTTTCTTCAGAGTGGACTCCAGGTTTCGACCTTGCAGTCCTACAAAGCCACTTCTGGTAAGGGATCTTCTTTCCCCTTCTCTCCTACCTCCCGAGCTGTTGTCTTTAGTTTATACTGCTTGGGAATTAGTCCTAATTGTGCTGCCTGCTACAAGAGCTGTCTCTCAAAGTAAGATAGTACAATTACCATTAAAGTAGATCTTCGAGAGAAGCTCTTTTGGCAGGTGTATTTCCCTCCCACCTTCCCCCTGGAGGTCTCTTGCTGTGAGCAAATAATACTGCCTTACTCTCATCAGTTTCCTGAGGTATTGCCCTAGGTTTTCTGCTCTGATCACGTTCCATCCAGTTACCAGAGTCTCTGACAGAAAAAGAACTGGGGCATTCCGGGGACTGCCCACCCTTTATACCGTATGGGACATCAGGGGCAGTCCCCGCCTGGTACTGCTGGTTAGAAGTTTGCCGTGGGGTCCTGACAACATCAGTTCTAATTGTGTTACCTGCTGCAAGAGCTTCTCTTGAAGATCTACTGTTAAGGTAAGTTCTTACATAACTGTACTGTACCCACACCCTGTAACAACTGTTGTAAGGAAACAGGTTCATTGCTGGGGGTCCTGCAGTACACTTACACAGACACCACTCGGAGTGTTCACCCCAGATTTACCGCCCGGTATTCCAAATCAGTTTGTATTGATATGAAATTAAAGTATTTTAATTTCTAGTAAGCCGTACTATGGAAACCAAGTTCTAGGAAGCAATATGTTCATTTTTTTCAACTCCTGAGGTTTTGGTTTATTGTTTTTATGACAGTGTTCCTGGTACATTTTATGTATTTTCGACCAGAGTTATGAATTTTTTATACAGGCAGATATCGGACACATGGATGTTTATTATGGCTATACAGCTGTATTTTTACACCTAAGAAATCTGTGTTGTGAGCCTATGTATGTGTCAACCTGGCTGTACCTGTGATATCTTGGTGATCATGCTTGTGTTCTTGCTAGTAGTATATTTAATAACATACTGAATTGCCAGCAGAATAGGTGTAATGGTCTTTCATGTCTGCTCGTTTAGTCAGCCCCACCTTGGGAGCTGACCGTGCTGCCCCCCTCACCCTCTCTGGCTTCTCCTTTCCCAGTCCCGGATATTCTCGCTGCACTGGATTTTGCTTCCAGAACCCTTCCCACCCCCTCCACCGTCCCCCTGGGCAGTGCATTCCATGGCTCCACCACCCTCTCAGTGAAGTAGCACCTCTTCCTTTCTCCCCTGAATCTCCCCCCTCCAGCTTCCACCCATGCCCTCTAGTTGCCCCACCTTCCTTCAAAGCACCCTGACTGCTTCTCCCCTATTTACCCCCTAAATGTACCTGAAGACCTCTATCATATCCCCCCGGTCCTTTCTCTCTTCCAGTGCGTACATATTTAGCTCTACGAGCCTCTCCCCATAGGTCCTATCTCCCAAGCCCCAAATCATTTTGATTGCCCTCCTCTGGACCCTCTCCAGGAGTTCGATGTCCCTCTTTAGGTATGGTCTCCAAAACTGCACGCAGTACTCGAGGTGCGGCCTCACCAAGCAGTTATACAGAGGGAGTATCACTTCCTTTCTTCTGGAGGTGATCCCCCTAGCGATGCATCCCAGCATCCTATTGGCCTTTGCTGCTGCCCTCCTACAAGTCTCCAAGTTGTTCATCTTGACATCCACCCCCACCCCCAGGTCCCTCTCAGCCATCGAGACTTGTAGCATTCTGCCCCCCCCCCAGGGTGTACACTTGGCCCAGGTTTCTGGCTCCCAGGTGCAGTACCTTGCATTTCCCTGCATTGAACCTCAGATTCTGCTTTCTAGACCACCTTTCCAGAGCCTCCAGGTCCCCCTGTAGGGCCACCCTCTATCCTCCCCGTCCACCACCGTCCCCAGTTTTGAGTCATCCGCAAAGAGACTCATTTCATGCCTGATACCCATCCTTATGTCAGAGACATAGACGTTGAACAGGAGGGGCCCAAGGACCGATCCCTGCGGGACCCCACTAATGACCCTCCTTGGGGATGAGACTATCCCACCAACCACGACCCTCTGAGCCCGGTCCTGGAGCCAATTGCCTATCCATCTGATCATCTGGTTCCCCCACCCCATTTCTCCCAGCTTATCCAACAGGCCCCCATGAGGAACAGAGTCAAACGCCTTGCTGAAGTCAAGAAAGAGGACGTCCTCCGGTCTACCCAGGTCCAAGAAACTTGTCACCCAGTCATAGAACTCCACAAGGTTTGTCTGACACGATTTCCCTGGGATGAATCCATGCTTTCTATCGTCCAGGCACCAGACTTTTCCAGGTCCACCTCAGCCTCTCCTTGACAATGCCCTCCATCACCTTGCCCACCACCGATGTCAGGTTGACAGGCCTGTAGTTTCCTGCCACCTCCCAATAATAAAGAATCCTAAAAAGAATGTTTTAAAAAAAATCAAAAAAGTCATATCAGTGTTCTTTAAAACCTTTAGTTGGTTACAGGTGTAATCGGCAAAAAAATATTCTCCCCTTTTTTTTTTTTTTGCAGCATATGTATAGCTTGGTAGGTTAATGCTGGAACAGTTACATCAGCAGTGCAGTTTTTAGATGAGAAGAAAAATTCCAGAACCCTGCCTTGCTAAGTCTCTCCATCGTTAATCCAACAGGAAAGATCATGATGCTCAAAGGAAGAGTTTGATACTCAGTGCATTCCAAGAGACGAATATTGTTGAGGTGCTTCCTTATCATTTGTGTGACTCCCGAGCTCAGGACAAAACAGACTACTTAAACTGCCTGATAAACCTACAGGTCCAGAACATCAGGGCAAGGTTTACTGTATTCCTGACAGGTAAGGTCGTCGCTTCTTTTTATACTCTGTACACATCTTAAATAAAACCAGGTTAGCCAGTAGTGTTTCCTAGCTGTCATAACCCAGTGCAAACATTTGTGGTGTGTACTGTTTCACAAAGGACGAGAACATTGCAATTTTTTTTTTTTTTAAATTGGGGGATGAAGTGTGACTGAGGGAAAGCAAACCTTCTGGAAGTGATGCAGTATACCGTGTATCTCTGCTGGTCGTAGCTAAGGTCCAGTGCTATGACTGAGTGGACCTGTGTAAGTAATAGGCAGAAATCATAAAAGGAACTTATATATAGATACATAGATATTGTTGGCAGGTAAGGGCCTTATGACCCATCCAGTCTGCCCTATCCCTCTTTCTAATGCTTAAGGTACCCTAGGTGCTGCAAGTCTCTCCTTCCCCCCAGCTTGATAATTTCCATGCATTCTTGAATCCCTAAACCATGGCCACCCCCACCACTTCCTGGGGGAGACTGTTCCATCTCTCCGCCACTCTTTCAGTGAAGTAGGATTTCCTCAAGTTCTCCCTAAATTTTCCCCCCTTTTAGTCTCATGCTGTGCCCCGTTGTTCTGCTGTTTCCCTTCATGTGAAAGATGCTCCCCTCTGGTACCCTGTTGATCCCCTTCAGATACTTGAAGGTCTCTGTCATGCCCCCCGCCCCTTTCCTCCAGGGAGTACATATTGAGAGCTCTGAGTCTCTCCTCATATGACTTATGCTGCATCCAGGACACTCCATCCTGTCTGTCTTTTTGGAGATGGAGTCTCCAGAACTGAACACAGTACTCCAGATGAGGCCTTAACTAGGGGGTTGTACAATGGTACCACCATTTCCCTCCTTCTACTTGTTATACCTCTCTCTATGGACCCTAGTATTTTGTTAGCTTTTCCGACTGCTTTGTTGCACTGTTTAGTCACTTTGAGATTGTCTTCTATGACTACCCCTAGATCCCTTTCCTCTTTGGTGGCCTCCAGCGTTACCCCGTCTAGTTCATACTCGACCCTAGGATTCCCTCGCCCCAGGTGCATAATCTTAAACCTTTTTGCATTGAAACCCAACTGCCATTTCTTGGACCAGTTTTCTAACCTCTTCAGATCTCTCCTCATTTTTTCTATACCTTCCTGTGTATCTACCCTGTTACATAGCTTTGTACTGTCTGCGAACAGGCTAACCCTCCCTTCTAGACCCTCTGCAATATTGCTTATAAAGACATTGAAGAGCACTGATCGCTGGAGTACGTCACTTGTTACCCGTCCCTCCTGTGACCTTACCCCATTTACCATCACTCTTTTTTGTTCTGTTACTCAACCAGTTTCTAAAGCATGTGACTGCGTCTGTCCCAACCCCCAGATTTGCCAGCTTGTGGATTAGTCGTCTCTGGGGGACTGTGTCGAAGGCCTTACTGAAATCCAGATAGGCCACATCTACCACTCTGTCCTGGTCTATTTCTTTCATCACCCACTCGAAGAAACCAGTCGAGTTGGTCTGGCATGACAACCTTGCTATGAATCCATGTTGCCTTGGGTCCAACAGCCCCCTTGTCTCTAGATAGTCCACCAGCCTTTCCTTAGGCAGGGTTTCCATCATTTTCCTACTGCCAAGGTCAAACTAACAGGGTGGCAGTTTTCTGCCTCCTCCTTGCTACCACTTTTGTGCTGGAGTACCACTTGTGCCCTCCTCCACTCCTCCGGAACCACTCCTGTTTCCAGTGATGCACTGAACAGCTTAGCTAGAGGTATAGCCAGTTCGTCCCGGAGCTCCTTTAGGATCCTCGGGTGTATCCCATCTGGCCCCATAACTTTATCTACCTTAAGCCATTCTAGTGCCCTTTTTACTCTGTCCTCTGAAAAAGGTCTAATGTCCACCCCTTCTCCCTGTTTGCCCTTCTCCATTAATGGGGGACTGGATGGATGGGCAGACTGGATGGGCCTTGCGGTCCTTACCTGCTGTCAACTTCAGAGTTTCTGTGTTTCTATTGCTGCCTTCTGTGAATACAGAGCAGAAGTATTTGTTGAGGGCGGTCGCCTTGTCAGTGTCTTTCTCCACTACCTTGCCTCCCTCTTCCCTAATTCTCACAATCCCCCCACCTGTCTTCTTCCTCTCTCTAAAATACCTAAAGAATACCTTCCCTCCTTCCTTCACCGATTTAGCTAGCTTTTCCTCAGTTTTGGCCTTTGCTGCCCTTACTACCTTGTTCGCTTCCCTTTGTTTTTCCAAGTATTCTTGCCTGTTCTCTTTGCTTTGTGTTGCCTTTTACCTCAGAAATGTCATCTTTTTTCATCTTACTAGCTCTGTTACTCCCCTCAAGAACCACAGTGGTTTACTCTTTCTTCTGCTCTTGCTGCAGAGCCTGGCACAATGATTTACTACTAGGTGCAGGGCTTCCCTTATCTTATCCCACTGTTCCACCACTCCCCTTATGTCATCGTATCCCTACATAGCCTTCCTGAATTCGTCCTTCATCTCACCGAAGTCTGTCCTCCTGAAATCCAGGATTTTAGTCCTTGTGTGGCTCGCCTCCTGTGACATCCTTATGGTGAACCCCACAGTTCGATGGTCACTAGTCCCTAGGTTCTCCCCCACTGTGACTTCCTTTATCCTGTCCCCATTGCTTAGGACAAGATCTAGAATTGCATTGTCCCTTGTTGGCTCCCTCACTAGCTGTGTGAGACCCGCCCCTTGCAGAGATTGCAGGAATCCCTTACTCCTGGCTGAGGCTGCTGCCGGGATGCTCCAGTCCACATCCGGCAAGTTGAAATCATCCATCAGCAGCAGTTCAACCTTTCTTGCCATGTTCTCTATAGTCTCCAGCAGTTCTCTGTCTACATTCTCCGCCTGCCCTGAGGGCTTGTATATCACTCTCATTCTAAGTATGGTTCCCCTCCCCACTGCCAGGGTTACCCACAGTGCCTCTGCCCCCCATCTTGTGGGACTGCTGCTTTTATCCCTTCCCTTACATACAGTGCAACCCCTCCCCCTATCCCTGTCCTGCCTGTGCAGCGTGTACCCCAGAATGGCTAGCTCCCAAGCATGGTTGCTGTTGCACCATGTCTCTGTGACTGCCATGATATCCAGGTCCTCAGAGACAATTAATGCCACAAGTTCTGGGATTTTGTAACCCAGGCTGCAGGCACTGGTGCACATAGCCTTCCGATCACAGTGTCTCCTCCCCCCCCCCAGCTATAACCCCAGTACCATCTCCCTTTTCTGTGTCTGCGCCTCCTGTCCTGTACCTGAGGTCCCTCCTTTTTTACCTATGGCCACTTCTTGCTCGTGGCCATGCCTGTTTCCTTTTGTCCGACATCCAGGAAGGGGTCCCATTCCATTCGCCGAGCCCCTTACCTTCATATCTATCTGCTGTGTCCTCATTCAGGTACTTCTCTGTGCTGGAAACCTCCCAGTTTAAACCCTCCAAGAAGACCTCCAACTTCTGCCTTAGTGCTCTCGTTCCTTCTCTGGTGAGATGCAGACCATCATGCTTGAAGAACTTCCTGTCCCAGAAGGTCCCCCAGTCTCCATTGTAGTGCATGCCATTGTCTGCACACCAACCCTGGAGCCACCAGTTTAATTTCATGGTCTCTTTGTTCCTGATCTTGTCCTCACTTCTGTCCTTCCTCCAAACTGGTAGCACCTACAGTACAAGAAGGCCAGATGTGTTGTGTACTTTAGGCTCTCCCCCAGGGTCTTTATGTCTGCCTTGGCTTCTTCCACAGTCCTATTTGCTATGTCATTTGTCCCAATATGGACAATGATATCAGTGAAATCCTGATCTCTTCTCACCAGCTATCCTATCCTTTGCTGGCCTTGCAGATGCTTCTGGCATGCATTTCACCCGTGGTTTCAGCTCACTTCATACTGATGGACTGTGCCTCCACTTCTCGCAACATAGTCTCCCACGATCAGAATCCTCCTGTTGCTGTGTGTATTCTTCCTTTCCTTCCTTGTACCTCCTTCCTGCTTTCTTTTATCAGGTTTGTCATGCTCGATTCTTCCTCACCTGGTTTCTGTCCCCCGGCTGGGGGGGGGGGTGAAACAATTCTGCGTGTGGCTGGCGGTTCCCCAGACCAGAGGGCCTTTGGGGCAGTGGGTGGGTAAGAGGGGGCGGCGGGCATCCCCAGTCCAGTCTGTTCTGTAGCCTCGAGATCTCTTCTCTTGCCTGCCAAAGCTCCCGCCATAGTTCAGCAACTGTTCTGCAGAAGGGGCACCCCAGCCTCCAGAGTGTCTGCCCACGCTACCAGCCCTGTGCAGCTCTGGCAGATCTGGATGTCTATGTCTGTTTTCATCCCGACCTGTAGGTGTCACTGTTTCTCGCTTCACTGCATCTTCTCTGCCCTCTCTTCCTGCCTGGTCTTACTAATGTCTTCCTTTGGGAGCCCTGCAGGAAGCGCCCTTCTGCTTCTATAAATGTAGAAGGAACCTGGGTGGCTGGGAGGGTAGTACTATTACCACCCCTTAGCAGTAGCTGTTAGCAGTTAAGTAATGGGGAAGGGGGATATTTTGCTGATTCCCTTCTTCCTCTCCAAAATTAGGTACTCTTAAAAGCAAATGCTAACTCCCTTTTAGTTGCTAGCTTTTTTTCTGCAAAATGAGGTGCTTCTAAAATCAAATGTTAACTCCCTTTTAGCTGTTAACTTCTCCCTCCAAGTTTATTTTAAACTGTACATTATATGTAATCATGTTTTCTAGGGACATGGATATGTTGTTCATCCACACTTTCTGGCAGGTATCCTTGCCGCTTTAAATCTTGCCGGAAGGTCTTCAAGCTGGCTCCTCCCACCCACCCGGGTGGTAAAACTCTCGGCTCCGCCCCATGACGCCAGATCTTCCTACACTCTGGAAGCTCAGGTTCCTCCTTAACGCTCATGATAAGACTGGTTCCTAATTCTTCTGTTCACCCGAAATAAAGTTTAAGGTTTTCAAGACTTCGGTCATTTATTTCCCTCGCAGCTCTTGGTCCAAGAAGAAGGCCTTTAATGGTAAGTCCCTCCGTCGACGTTCTTGGGAGCAGGAGAGGTCCCCCTCCCCGAGTTGTTGACCCTTGACTTCGGTCGATCCTTCGGCCTCGGCCACTTCTCTCATGCCCTGTTGGGCTCCCTGGACGAGGTAGTCCCTCATCTCCCGGCTGACCTGCAGACCACGGTCAAGCAGGTGCGGGACCACTGCAGGGCGGTGGCCAAGCAGCAACTTCAGACTGCTCTGGACATCGGCGACCCATGTGCCAGGTCAGTCACGGCCGCAGTGGCTATGCGCCGTCAGGCATGGCTGAGGATATCCACCTTCACAGCGGATACCCAGCACAAGTTGACGGATGTCCCCTTCTTGGGGACCGACCTCTTCGGCCCTGGAGTGGAGGGTCACCTCCAGAGAATCGAAAAGTCCAATGCCACTCTGGACTCGGTCTCCTCCGCCCAGAGGGACAAAGGCCGCAGACCGCAACCCAAGCCCTTTCGTCCGTCTGCGCCCACGGCACGTCCGGCCCAGCAGCATCAGGGCCAGCAGGCTCGCACTTGGCATCCCAAAGCCAAGCCTGCGGCTTCCTCTTCCAGGTAGCAGGGAGGCAAAGGCCCAGGAGGTCCCTCGGCCGGTCCCTCCTCCAAGCCTGCCCAGTGACTGGTTGAGGGGTGTCGCCCTCAACCTCGTCACTCCACCCCGGGTTCCCCCGGTGGGGGCACGGCTCTGCCACTTCCTTTCCGCCTGGTCTGCTATCACCACAGACACAGGGTGCTGGAAGTGGTAGGAAAGGGCCTACTTCTGGAGTTCGAGCAGGCCCCACCCTTCCGGGCCGTCGCCCCCCCCGGGGTGCCCGGGGTCCGCAGCCCGCTGTCGGCTCGCCGAGCCGACATCACTCTGCTCCCCGAGAAAGAGGTGATCAGAGAGGTGGCAGACCCTCCCTCAGGCCCGGGGTTTGTGTCCAGGTTCTTCCTGGTCCCAAAACGGATGGGGGGCTGGCGCCCCATTCTCGACCTGTACGACCTAAACAAATTCCTAAGGTCTCAGACCTTCAGGATGGTCACTCTGGCTCAGATAATACCATCCCTGGAACGAGGCATGTGGTTCTGTTCTCTGGACCTACAGGACGCGTTCTTTCACGTCCCTATCCGTCCGTCTCACCAGAGTTCCCTTCGCCGAGCGGAGGAATCCCTTTACGAGTTCCAAGCCATGCCCTTCGGCCTTTCTCTTGCTCCCAGGGTCTTCACCAAATGCATGGCAGTGGTGACAGCATTCCTGCAGCGCCGAGGGGTCCGGGTGTACCCTTACCTGGACGATTGGCTGATAGCAGCCCCCTCCAGACAGGAGGTGGAGCGGTCCAGATCTGGCCCTCCAGGTTTGCTCTCAGATCGGCCTTCTCATCAACGAGGCCAAGTCGGAACTCGGGACCAAGCAGGTGATTCTTTTCATCAGGGCAGAGCTCGACTCTCTTCGAGCCAGAGCACGGCTCCCAGCGGACAGGGCCGAGGTTCTTTCCTCCTTTGCCCAGTCATTTCTGGTTGGGCAGTCACGCCCTGCCCTGGACTTCCTGTGCCTCCTGGGTCTCATGGCAGCCTGCACCAGCATGGTCCATTGGGCCCGCTGGCACATGCGTCCCCTTCAGTGGGGATTGGCCAGCCAGTGGTCACAGCGCTGCGATCCATTGGACCAGCTAGTGACGGTGACTCAGGGGATGTGGAACGCTCTCCAGTGGTGGACCGTTCCAGCCCATTTGCAGGAGGGCATCCCGTTTGTCCGCCCCGAGCCGACGGTCTCTCTATCGACCGATGCCTCTCTGATGGGTTGGGTGCCCATCTGGGGGAGCACAGAGCGCACGACCTCTGGTCCCCTTGGGAGTCCCGATGCCATATCAACCTGCTGGAGCTTCAGGCGGTCCGTCTAGCCCTCACCGCCTTTGCTCCATTTCTTCGGGGTCAAGTGGTTCAGGTCTAGACGGACAATACCACGAATTATGTACCACTAAACCGCCAGGGCGGGATGCGCCCAAGCCTCTGTGCAAGGAAGCTCTCGCCGTTTGGTCACTGTGCGCAGCCTGGAGGCGGATCTCCTAGCCATCCATGTGGCAGGAGCCTCCACACTCTGGCCGATGCCCTAAGCCGGATAGGGGCTGTGTCCCACGAGTGGTCTCTCCTGCCGGAGGTAGTACAAGATCTGTTCTCCCACTGGGGCACACCTCAGGTGGACTTGTTTGCCTCCAGGGAGAATGCGAAGCTGAGGCTGTTTCATGCCCGCCACCCTCAGCAGGGTTCGCTGCAGGCGGATGCCTTCTCGAGGCCGTGGACCCCGGGCCTCTTTTACGCCTTTCCCCCATTTCCTTGATCCACAAGGTGCTTCTCGTTGCGATTTAGGACAAGGCGAGGTGATCTTGGTAGCCCCAGACTGGCCCCCGCCAATGCTGGTATCCAGATCTCTCAACCTCAGCTCCAGGCTCCCGAGGCAGCTTCCAGCTCGCCCGGACCTGTTATCAGTCAATCAGGGGAAGGTGTTCCATCCAGACCTTCAATCCCTGCATCTGACGGCCTGGTTCCTGAGCGGCTAGAGTTCCAGGCCTTGGGTCTTTCCAACGAGGACTTCAATGTTGTTGAGGCATCCCGTAAGGAGTCGACCAGAAAATACTATGCCTTCAAATGGAAGAGATTCTCCATTTGGTGTCAGGGCAAGGGCCTGGACCCTTCCTCCTGTTCCTTGGCAAGCATCTTGGACTACTGATGCTCCCTTTCTCAGCAAGGGATTAGGTCAACGACCCTAAAGGTGCTCCTAGCAGCCATCTCTGCGTACCGAGCATGGGCCGGGAAGCAGTCGGTGGCGCAGGAGAAGGTGTTCGGGCACTTTTTCAAAGGCCTGGATCACATATCCCCTCCGGTGCATGAACCTCCACCTCCGTGGGATCTACTGCTGGTATTGGCAAAGCTCATGGGCAAGCCATTCGAACCAGTGCACAAGTGTGACATCTCTCACCTGTCGTGGAAGACCGCCTTCTTGGTGGCTATCACGTCAGCCAGAAGGATGGGAGAGCTCCAGGTGCTTTCCATCGAGTCTTCTTACCTGGTCTTCCACAGGGACAAGGTTGTCCTGCGCCCCAACCCGAAATTCCTTCTGAAGGTGGTGTCGGAGTTTCACCTTAACCAGGTGTTGACTCTGCGGTGTTCTACCCCAATCACACCTCGGGCCGAATATGGGCTCCATACTCTGGACCCTAGAAGGGCGCCACATTATAAGGAGCGCATGGGCTGAAGTTCGGGAGAGGTTCGCAGCTGTTTGTCACCTACGCCAGTCAGCACCTGGCAGACCTGCAGCCAAGCTGGACGATAAGCAGGTGGGTCACCTCCTGCATAGATCTCTGCTGTAGGTTGGTGGGCATGGAGCCTCCCAGAGGGATAAGAGCTTATTCTACCGCCATACCGCTGCATTGGTAGCTGCTTCCAGGACGCCCTATCCAGGATATCTGCAGGGCTGCTACCTGGAAGTCGGCACATACCTTTATAACCCACTACCACATCGACCTAGAGTCACGCCGGGATGCTGGTTTTGGGGCCTCGGTTCTTCAGTCTCTGTTTCCTAAGTAGGGGGTGTGCGCCTTGCCTCCCTCCTCCCAGAGAACTGCTAGGAGTCTGCCAGAAAGTGTGAATGAACAACATATCCATGTCCCTAGAAATACAGGTTACTCACCTGTAACAGGAGTTCTAGGAATGGTATATGTTGTTCATCCACACACCCACTCCGACCTCCCCGGCTTCGACGCACAACCTGAGCTTCCAGCGGGCCAGATCTGGCGTCATGGGGTGGAGCCGAGAGTTTTACCACCTGGGTGGGTGGGAGGAGCCAGCTTGAAGACCTTCCGGCAAGATTTAAAGCGGCAAGGATACCTGCCAGAAAGTGTGGATGAACAACATATACCATTCCTAGAACTCTTGTTACAGGTGAGTAACCTGTATTTATGGTCTGTTGACAGTCTTATGCATTGCCGTTTGTAACTCTGTGCCACTGTATGGTGGCCACCAGGTCATGCCTGAAAATGGTCCCTGGGATCAGCGCACTCACCTGGTTACCAAAGTAGAAACATACAATTTGACTGCAGGTAAGGACCGCTTGGCCCACCTAGTCTGCCCATTTCCCTACCTGATGGATAAGTTGCAGATTCTAGTTAATCAAAACCTTGCTTCCTCCTACCCTCCACTAGAATTGCCTTATGCCCGTCCCATGCATTCTTGAATTCTCCCACTGTTCCTGAACCCACAGCCTCATCAGGAAGGCTGTTCCATGCATCCACAACCCTCTCTGTGAAAAAATACTTTCTAACATTACCTCTGAGCCATCCCCCCTCTATCTTCAAATTGTGCCCCCTTGTTCTTGCACATCTCTTCTTCTGAAAGATGCTACCCTCTTGTACTTTAATTCCCTTGAGATACTTGAAAGTTTCTATCATGTCCCCCCCCCCCTTTTCCTCAAGGGTATACATATTAAGCTCCTTTTGTCTTTCTTCAGATGTCTTCTCGGTGCAGACCCTGTACCATTTTTGGTTGCCCTCCTCTGAACAGCCTCCACTCTGTCTATGTGTTTGCGGAGATGGGGTCTCCAGAATTAAATAAATCAGAAATAAAATAAATAAAATTGCTTAGCACCCTTTCAGCTGCTAGCTGCTGCTTCTTAAAGCTGAAGCAAAATGCAGCATTAATTCAAAAGTGGGAGGGTGTGAGAGTTCTGTGAATGTGCTCAGGCTGTCCATGAAGTGTATTTTGAAAAGTCAGGAGCACAGTTTCTCAAAGGGAAAGAGACCAACCATTCACACTAGTGAGCACATATGCTGCAAACTGCAGTATCCCAAAGCACTTTACAAGCTAAGAACCATTGGCAACAGTAAGTAAAGGCCAAAGAGTGTTGGTACAAAAAAAATAGAACAGAAGTACAGGGAGGTTCAGTGACTTGCTCAGGGTCACAGAGCAAGGAAGTGGTGTTTGTGGGATTTATACCTGGGTCTCCAGGTCTTCCACTTCACAACACTGCTTTAAGCACTATGCTAAACTGCTTCCCTACAAGCAGCAGTTTAAAATGATAAAATAAAGCTTAGGAATGTGAATTGAAATATAGAAAACCAGGTGTACACATCACAGACGACAGACTTAGAGATTTCTGGTTTCCAGCAAAATGAAATAAAAATTCAGTTGGCGTCAACAGAACTCTTTAAAATTCTGGACCTTCCTTTTTAGTACTGAATACATTTTCTTTAGATCGAGGATCTTTTTTTTTCCCCCCATAGACTTCATCTGTTCTATGTTGCTTCTTCCTACCATAAATTCCTAATCCTCTGCTTAAGGCATCACAACCTGCTGCCACAGAAGTTGTTTTGATGTCACAAGCAGAGGATTTTGATTTCATGGCAGATGAAGTAGGAACGGAGGAAATCTTAAAGGGAACCATTTCTGCATTTTTCTTTCTGCTATAAAGTAGAAGCATGGAGCTTCCTTGTCTCAGTGGTAGCTCCACCACAATGTTTAAACATGTTTTCTTTTAACCCCCAAAGGAAGGGAGGGATTGTGATTTGCCCCTGAATTTCTGGCATCATAATCCCTTTCTTCATGACTCTGTGATCCGCTCCCATGCTCCAACAATTTGTAACGTTTCTATAGGGAGAGCACGGGGGCGCACTCCATTCACTTGAATGGAGCATCTTTCAAAGCTGATTTTACTTCAAATTGGGTTTTGCAACCATTGCCCTGGCATCAATCAGTACCAAAACCCAATTTGAAATCGAACTCAACCTTGAAAAGACACTTCATTCAGGTGAATGGAATGCTCTGCACTCTCCTGTAGAGCGTTAACAAAAACGTCAAGTGGGGGAGATGGATCTCAGAGTCAGGAAGTGAAAGGGATCATGCTGCCAGCCCTTAGGTGCAAATTACAATCCTTCCATTTCTTTAGGAGCAAATAATGAAATCAGAGCAAAACAGGCAGTGAACAGAATCACAGGAAGCATAGCGTTTAGTAGCCAGGGCAGCATACCAAGGAGACAAGATGCTGTGGTTGTTACAGTGATAAGGTTAAACCAAAAAAATAGGGGGTCAGCCCAGTGGTGAAGAAGGCTGAGGCACCATGGGCAACTTATCTCTTTTCGCGCCGGCAACATAGGTTCAGCAATGGACAGGAGTTGCTCGAGGGATCAGCCAGGAGAGGGAAGATTGAGCATCCGTAGGATCACTTTGTTCCCTCGGGGATTCCATGTCCACTGTTGACTGCCACCTGGAGGGTTCCAGGTGGTGGCATGTGCAACTCTGATAGAGAGGGGAAGAGCCAGCGTTCAGAGTGCTGTGGGCATTGTGGAGCTCTTACATCGTTCTCATTGCACATCCGCCAAGCCCAAGGGGAGAAAATAGGAAAAGTAGAGGACGGGCTGCATGAAGCCCTGCCTGATCTCGGGAAAGTCCGGATTTGTGTCTCGGTTGGGGGAGGATGACGCTCACTTCCCAGCCCCACCATGGGGAATAATGGTCCCCTATACCACGGAAGATACGGACAGCGGTGGCTGGCGGGGACAGGGCTGAAACAGCCACCTGATCCTGACGAGGATAAAAACCTATATAGGAAAAAAAAGTGCAGTGCAATGCCACTGAATCATTTAGAATTTATAAGGTGTTGTACAAAGGAATGCAAAGATCTGACGGAGTTGTTGACAATACCAGTAGGTACTTTTGAAGGTGCATTTCCGAAGATGCCTGACAGGTGTGAATGTGAATGCAGGTGGTACAGAACTTGATGAAACTAGTGTCTAGATATGTGAAGAAAAGTCAAGAGAATTACCCAGAGGCGGCAGTGGCAGCTAGACATTTTCTCGTGCCAAAGAGCATAGAAACAGTTTTAGATTAAGTGCTAAGCGATTTGCATTAAACCAACTTGATAGTGCACCAAAGTCCGATTGCAGAGCAGCAGAGATATCAGCAGGACAATGCCCATGTGTATAAAGGATCGTATCATTTGCATACATATAAATATTAAATTGCAGTATATCATTTACAAAAATGGTGAAAATGAAGGACCCTAGAACAGAGCCTTGTGGGGACCCGCATGGTGATAATGTCTAGGATCAGATAGCGCTAATCCAGTGGAAACTTGAGTGAGTGCGGCCAGAGAGGTAAGATGAGGACCAGAAAGGGGAGAGCAGGTGAGGCCTGAGGCAGTGAGTTTATTTAGCAGAAGAGAATGGTCAATAGTGTGAAACGCTTTAGCCAAATCAAAGAAAATAAGGCTGGTTTGCAGACCCATAACGCTGTTAAAATGAGCAGATGGGTAGATGTAGAATGTGTTGCACAAAATCCAGATAATTGGTATTCCGAGAAGAAAATTTTTTTTAAAGATGTAGGTAGATAGTTTGTAGCTGAGTTCAAAGAATCCAAAGGGATGAAAATATACTCTGGCTGGGTGGCATGTTGTTCTATAGGTGGTGGAGTCTGTAGGAAGATGTACAGATGGACAGGGGAGACGGTGCATAGGAGGATCAGGAAAAACAGATACGTCTTCTATTCAGTCTTCACAGTGGAAGGGAAGCAAGATGGACCACATAAAAGCAGCAGAACTTGGGGGGGGGGGGAATTGCTTTCTTAGTCTAAATTTCCCTCAATGTACTCACTAATCCTTTTCTTCAGTACTTTCTTTCCTTTCTCGTTTTATGTGCAGTCTTTCTTTAGTATACAGACTGCTGTCTTCCCAGATCACACCCCACCCTCCTACCAGCCCATACCCTTTTTCCTGACACCAAGTTCCCAGCCATTCATTAAATTCCTGAATTCTCAGTTTTCTTCTTGTACTTGCCCTGGGAACTGGAAGTACCTCACAGAAAGTAATCTGATCTTCCTGCCCCCTCCGGAAACTGGTCCTAGTTCTTCAAACCTCCTCTTCACTTCATCTACGTCCCATCTGCCAGGTCATTCTTCCCCAAGTGCAGAATTAGGTGAGGTGTTTCCCTGCCCCTTCTGGCATACTTTAGAACGGATTGCCTCACCCCTTCTGCCATCATTCCTGGTATGGCCTCCACCCAAACCTAACTGTGCCTGTTTCCCTTGCCACCCCACCTAACCCTTTTTAGTATTGAGTCCCCTAACACTAAGTTTCTACCACTTTCTACCTCATCTTCTCCTCTTCCTATCACCTCCTCCCTCTCTTTTCTCCTTCATCCTCCTGCACCTTGTTCCCTCCTTCTGCCCGTTTTACTTCCCTCATCAGTACTCCCCTCTTTGCCTATTCCATCCTGACACTTTTTATTTACTCCTTCATACTCAGCCCCACTCTCTCTAGGTTTTCTCTTCATTACTATCATAGGAAAAATACTGAGCTAAATGGACTTACGTCCTATATGCTCGCCATCTATTTATAAACTCAAATTTTATTAATGTATATGTCCCATCTAGATTTAAACTCAGCAGTTGTTTGGCTGGCCACAACCTCCAATGGTAGTCTGTTCCAGTCATGCACAACTCTTTGATTGAACCACCATGTACTACATACTTTTTTTTACTATTTAATGCTGTTAACTGCATAGGATGATACCTAGTATTTTATACACTTTTATTTAATTCAAGACCAGTGATATCCCAAAGATCATCATTTTTCCAAGCCTTGTGCACTAAGTACATACCCCCTCTTTTCCTTCTCTCCTCCAGTGAATACATATTTAGCTCTCTCAAACGGGTTTCATAGTTTTTCTCTGCCATATTGTGTATTGCTTTTGTTGCTCTCCTCTGGACTCTTTCCAACAATATAATATCCTGTTTTTTATATGGTGTCCAAACCTGGGCACCAAACTCCATGATTGGTCTAATCAGTCAGATATATATAAAGGCATGATAACAGTCCTACTCCTAGATGACATATGTCTTAATATGCAATTTAGGATTCTATTTCCTTTTTGAGCTGTTTTTTGACAGTGTGATGAAAAAGACATATCACTAGAAACTGTAATACCCAAGTCTCTTTCCTCATCTATTGTCTTTAATAAAGTATTTCCTAATTTATAGGGTATTTTTGGATTTCTATTTCCCAAATGAATAACAAAACATTTATCACGATTTAATGTCAATTTAAATTTATTTTGTCCATATATCTATGTTATCAATTGTATCTTGTAGGTTTGATGAATTTTGACTAATATAATAATGTTCTTCCACAGTTCCTTTTCCCTCATCTGTCATCTTTGCCAAGGGCCAGTACCTGTTTGAACCTGTTGTGTAACTACGCTTATTTATGCTAGCAACTGTGCCCCTGTCTCCTGTACTGGTGCCACCCCCCGGTCCCCAGTGTGGCCTGCTCTCCCCACCTCCTGTCCCAACCTTCGTCCAGTCTCCTGTTCTTTACCCGGTTACATTCTGAGCTTCCCATTTCCACTGCTTTATTTGGCCGTGACCTTTCTCTCTTTAGCCAAGACATTGCCCCCTTTAGCCTTGATAGCTCATCCTCCAGCCTCCCCAACCTTTGACAAACTGGACACTCCCCCAACCTCCACAGGGTGCCCATGAATATGGCTGATCCACAGTTATTACACCCCACGATCCACCCTCCGCCTTACCCCCTACACTCTTCCCTCCACTGATCCATCCACCCCTTATGCTGCCCCTGACCCTCCCCCTGGTGTGCCGTCCTAGTCTGTCCCTTCCACCAATTTCCACAATCCTTTCCCTGATCCATTCTCTCCTCTCACCCCTGTCCCCCCCCTTGCTCCATGCACCCACGTATGTGCACGTATAATGAATCATGGAATGTATGTTTACAAAGCCATAACAAAAGTGTCAAGTGCGGCGGTGGGGGGATAGAGGCAGAAGATAAAGGTTGTTGCTGTCCATGTTATGCCACTGGAATGATGGCAGTAAGGTTTAGGCCTAGAGGAGACTGAAAAGAACCATTCCATGACTTTTGTACTGGAACACAAGAGGTGGTTTACCAGGGGTAGGGATTCTGGCAGGGATTTGCATTCAGTTGGGCATCTGTGATTGAATGTGAGGAACCCCTGAGCTGTATTTATGTGCATGAGTATCCACTCAAGTGATCCAGTTGAGCCCAGGGATCTAGGACTGGACTTGCAGGATATCCTAGAGTGTAAATAAGAGGGGACAGTGCCTTTGACACACAGCAGGGAGAAGATGAAGTGCAGATCTTACTTTGAGATACAGCTCTTGCAGCAGGTAACACCATTAGGACTGAAGCCGGCAGGCGTCAGGACCCCACGGAATTCTTCTAGCTAGCTAACTTCAGCAGGGACCGCCCCCGACGTCGGTCCCACCTCCGACGTCAGGCGTAGTACATAAGGGGGCGGTCCCGCCAGATTCCCCAGTTCTTTTCCCGCCGTCGACTTGCATGTCTCGACCCTTCAGAACGTTTCTAGCGCGCGACGCATGGTCAAGTTCTTCCTTCGGGAAAAAGTTCATTTTTTCGGCTCAGTTGCTGTCCGATGTCCTCTCCAACCTCCGTTGAAGGTCATCCCTCGAAATGCGCCTGTGGGAAGCAAATCCCGTTCAAGGATCCACATTCGGCCTGCGTCCGGTGCCTAGGCCCAGACCACGACACCCGGTCCTGTATTTTCTGCCAGGGGTTCAACAGCCGGACCCGGATCCGTCGCCAGAAGGCTCTGCAGGCGTTCCTGCTCGAGGAGAAAGTTAAGGCCATGGACACCTCCAAGGGGAGTTCTGCTGAGAAAGCCCGGAAACATTCTGAGAAGCACAGGGAGAAGGCTCCATCCAGGTCCCCTTCTAGGGCCTCCGACTCCCGTAGTTCCGGCTCCCGGTCCGACCGTTTGCCTTCCCGGGCCCGCTCTCAGCCTCCCTCCACTGCGGTGAAGAAACCTTCGGGCTCCTCTTCCTCCTCACAGGCCAAGACCTCCAGGCCCTCTTCGTCCTCTTCTTCCAAAGCCCTGGTTAGGTCTGGGGACTATCATCATTGCAAGTCAGGTTCCCGCCATTCCGAACCCGACGTCAGGTCTGCCTCCTTGCCTCCTCCTCCCCAGAGGAAGACTAAGGAGCTTACCTCGCTTAAGAAGCCGTCTGACTCGACGTCAGCCTGTCCGACGTCGGCTACTCATCACAGGTCCCAGGGGCCGTCGACCGCCAGACGCCCGTCGCTGGTCAGGCCTTCGCCCTCTCGGTCGTCGGCAGGAGGGCCGACGTCCGCACGAGTTGAGAAGAGGACCCCGACGTCTCCTACCGACATCGGTCAGGAGACTATTACGGAGGAGCAATTGACGCAGCCCGAGGACCAGACGGGCGAACCGGGTCCTGTCAAGCCTCCCAGGGAACCCTCCCCGCAACCTGAGGCCCCCGAGGAGCCGACGCCGGAACCCAACGACCGGCCACCGGCTCCCGGTCCATCGTCTGGCCTTTCTTTTTCTGAGGTTAAGGAGCTGTTTACCTACTGGTGGGATACCATTAAAAAGGATGTGGTTCTCACACCACCTCCTCTACCTCCTCCATCACCTGCGCCTCCTTCCCCATCCGGGGCAGCAGGCCGAGTACCTCCCGGAGCCTACGGACCCTCCAAGAGGAAGACCAGACAATAGGAGACCTCCGTCTAGATCCTCTTCAGGGTCACCCAGTCCTAAGAGACCCAGAAGACGCCGCCGTTCGCCTTCGACGGAGGATACAGGATCGGAGTCCTCGACAAGATCCAGATCCCTCTCTCCCCTTCCAATCCCCTCTCCGGACCCACGTGAGCTTCCTAGATGATCTCCGGATGACCCATCGTTCTCAGAAATCATGAGACATATCCAAGAGAACATGGGCTGGGATGCAGAAGAGTTAGACCCCGAGCGACTACGCCTCGCTAGATATCTTCGGCAGAAGGATCCCAAGCCTGTGGTGGTACCACCCGTGGTGGACACTTTTGTGGACGTCACCAAGGCAGCGTGGAAGCATCCACACTCGCTTCAGTCGATGCCGAAGAAAGATGACCACCTGTACAAGGCTCCTAAGGAGGACCAGTACTTGGCTCAACATCCTCTGGCCAACTCTCTGGTCATCACAGCCTCTCATGACCGGTCCCAGAGACCGCAACATTTGAGCACCCTGCCACCGGACCCAGAGTCCAAACAGCTGAACGCTATGGGCAGGCGGACGTATGCTTCCGCTACCTGCGCCATCAGATCCCTGAACTACTTGACCCACATGGTGCAGTTCCAAAATGCCTTGTGGGAACAGGGACTGGATCTGGCGGAGAAATTGCCAGAAGGTGAGCAGAAGGAGGAGATGTTGCAGCTCCTCCATACAGGTTCGGACGTGGGAACCCAGGTGCTGCGAGCCGCGTATGATTCCGCGGACTCCTCGGCCAGAGCGGCAGCTTCAGGCGTATGCCTCCGGAGACACTCATGGCTCCGTGTCTCCGGATTAACCCCGGACGTCCAGAAGAACATCATGGACACCTCTTTTGAAGGAGAAGTTCTCTTTGGTTCACCCTCTGAGAAGGTTCTCACCAAGCTCCAAGAGGCCGGGAAGGCGGTGAGATCGGTCCAGGCAATGTACCAACCAAAGCTTAGTTCCTTTCATAGGAACCAAAGCTGTTTTCGTGGACGGTCACAGAGACAACAGTCCCGCACCGGTCCACAACAGAGGGGCTCCGGTTCTCGCAGAGCCCAGGGAAGACAGCCCGCGGGCAGAAGTCAGCGTCCAGCTAAGCTGGCTCAGCCCATGCTCCTCCGCCGCCACAGCCTGACTCCTTCCGGCCCCGCCCCTCAGGATCAATGGGACATCAAGGTCGGGGTCGTATGCAGAATTACCTGCCAGGATGGCAGTCCATAACCACCGACAGGTGGGTTCTTCAGTTGGTCAGGCCACTTTATATAATTCGCAGACAAGCCACCTGGGCCTCCTCTGCTGTCCCTTACTTGGGTCAGCACAAATTGCTTATCAGTCAAGAATACTCACGCTCCTGCAGAAGGGAGCGGTGGAGTGTGTTCCAGAGAACCAGATAGATTCCGGATACTATTCCCACTTCTTTCTGGTTCCCAAGAAAACAGGGGACCTCCGTCCAATCTTGGACCTCAGCAACCTAAATACGACGGTCACCTACAAACGATTTCGCATGGTGACCCTTCTGGGCCTCATTCCCATGCTGAAGCAGGACGCCTTTTTAGCGTCCCTAGACCTGCAGGACGCCTACCTGCACATTCCCGGTGGCTCAAGCGCACAGGAGGTTCCTGCGCTTCGAGTTTCTCGGCTACCATTTTCAGTTCCGGGCCCTTCCGTTCGGACTGTCATCGGCCCCCAGGGTCTTTACCAAATGTATGGCAGTCGTGGCAGCGTCCCTAAGGAGACAGGGCCACTATGTGTTCCCGTACTTGGACGATTGGCTTCTCATGGCCGCCTCCAGAGAGGCGTTGTTGCTGGCTATTCAGAGCACTCAGGATTTGTTCCAGTCTCTGGTCATTATAATCAACTATGAGAAGTCTCTCCTCGTACCATCACAGAAGCTGCAGTTCATAGGCGCAGTTCTGGACACCGTTCAAGGGAAAGCATTTCTCCCAGACGACAGAGCGGAACGCATCAGATCCCTCATCAGGGATCTCTCAGCGAAGAAGACTGTCCCTGCCAGGCTGGTCCTTCGTCTGCTCGGACACATGGCTGAGGCTATTCCGACAGTCCCTTTGGCAAGGCTTCACATGCGGGTAACTCAGTGGAGGCTCAAGGTGCAGTGGGACCAAAGGCAAGACCACATGCAGCATCTGGTCAGAATCACAAATGCCATGATTTGAGACTGGCAAGGGTGGCTAGACCCAGGGACACTTTCTGCAGGTGTCCCGTTTACAGCGCCGTCCCCGGAGATAATCCTCTCCACAGATGCCTCAGGGCTAGGGTGGGGAGTGCACTTGAACGGGGTGAGGTCCCAGGGAACATGGACCCCTCAGGAAGCCCACCTCCACATCAACGTGTTGGAGATGAGGGCGGTCCTCTACGCCCTGCAGGCCTTTCAGTCAGAAATCTCGTTGTGCACTCTTCTGCTTCAGACAGACAACACGGCGGTGATGTATTACCTCAACAAACAAGGAGGCGCACACTCTTACCCCCTTTGCAGGGAAGCCATGAGAGTGTGGGATTGGGTAATTCGACACGCGCGAACCTGATTGCAGTTCACGTTCCCGGAGTGGACAACACAATCGCAGACGGCCTGAGTCGCTCCCAGGCCAGAGTCCACGAGTGGGAACTTCTTCAAGGGGTCGCAGAGGATCTGTTTCTTCGATGGGGCACTCCAGAACTGGACTTATTCGCTTCCCCATCCAACGCAAAACTGCCCAATTTTTGCTCGCTAGATCCAGGGCCTGGTGTTTTCTGGCGAGACGTGTTGTCCCTCTCCTGGGCGGACAGATTCCTCTACGCTTTCCCTCCCTTCCCATTGATCCAGACAGTTCTTCTCAAACTGCACAGGGAGCATGCAACAATGATCCTGGTAGCCCCATTCTGGCCCAGACAGATCTGGTTCCCCTTGCTAACGCAGCTGTCCTGGGAACCTCCAATTCCATTGCCTTTCAGCTCCCATCTCTTGTCTCAGGAGGAAGGTTCTCTAGTCCACCCGGACTTACACTCACTGAACCTGCATGCATGGCTCCTAGAGACATAGCCATTTTGCGACACGGGGTCTCGCAAGAGGTGGCGGAAGTTCTTTCCACGGCCAGAAAGCCGGCAACGCATGCAATGTACGCCATGAAATGGCGCCGCTTTTGCCTGTGGTCGCAAGCACGCGGCCTTTCCCCTCTAGGTTGTCCGGTGAAAGCGGTGTTAGAATACCTGCTCTCCCTTTTCCATTCGGGTCTCGCCTACTCCTCTATTAAGGTGCACCTTTGCGCTATTTCTGCTTACCACTTCCCGGTGGGACAGCGCACAGTGGCGCAACTTGGCGCCTCTCGAGACTTTGCGAGAGATTATTACACCTTAGGCCACCCATTAAGGACCCTGTTCCTCCATGGGATTTACTCTTTGTCCTGGAACAGCTCACGCTCCCCCCTTTTGAACCTGCCGCGGATTGCGAGCTGCGTTTCCTGTCATGGAAGACGTTATTGTTAGTTGCTTTTACGTTAGCGAGGAGAATTTCCGAGCTTCACGCTCTAATGTGTAAGGAACCTTATTTGAATTTCCACCAGGACAGAGTGTCCCTGAGGATGAATCCTAAGTTCTTGCCTAAGGTGGTCTCTGCACTCACTTTCAATCAGGACATTGACCTGCCTGTATATTTCCCTAAATATTCTAATAGAGGAGAAGCGCTGCTCCACACCCTGGATGTTCACCGCTGTCTAAGGTATTACCTGAACAGGACTAAACAGCTTCAGTAGTTGGAGCAACTCTTACGTTTCCTTCGCTGAGAGGATGATGGGCCAACCAGTATCGAAGCAGTCCCTTTCTCGCTGGCTTGTCCAGTGTATATCTTACTGCTATGATGCTAAGCAGAAGCCCCTCCTGGGTACAGACTGGGGCCATTCCACTAGGGGGGTGGCTACCTCCTTTGCAGCACTTGGCAACGTCTCCTCCTCTGCCATTTGTGCTGCAGCCACTTGGAGCTCTATGCATACTTTTATCAGGCATTACAGCCTGGACATTGCTTCACGGCGAAGAGCCAGTTTCGGCCTGGCTGTGCTACAGGGTCTCCTGTCCTAGAGTCAGGACTTGGATGGATTTTCCTAGTTTCCTCCTCCCAGAATGCTTACAAGCGTTATTGCTTGGAAATCAGTCCTAATGCTGTTACCTGCTGCAAGAGCTGTATCTCGAAGTAAGATAGTACAGTTACGTAAGAACTTACCGTAACAGTAGATCTTCAAGAACTGCTCTTGCAGCAGGTACCTTCCCGCCCACCTACCCCCTTGGAGGAGGCATGGCTTACCGAGCCTTGAGCAAGGGCTTACGCTCTTTTTGTCTTCTGATGATGGATCTTCGGTCTCCCATTCTGATGTCGTCCTGTGACCGGAAGTCTCCAGCGGGAGAACTGGGGAATCTGGCAGGACCGCCACCTTGTAGCCTCGCCTGGCCCGTGGACGGGACTGGCGTCGGTCGGTCCCCGCTGAAGTTAGCTAGCTAGAAGAATTCCGTGGGGTCCTGATGCCTGCCGGCTTCAGTCTTAATGGTGTTACCTGCTGCAAGAGCTGTTCTCGAAGATCTACTGTTACGGTAAGTTCTTATGTAACTGTACTTTCCCTCCTGTCACCAAGGGACAGCCAGTTTAATCCACTATAGAGCTTACACTGTTGAGTATTGTAAGGGCAGTCAAGTATCAGCACGGTTAGCTTGTTGTAAAGTGCATTTAATTTGGCCAGTCTTGATTTGGATGCACCACGGAGGACGATGTACACATAGTCAATAGAAGGGACCATCATACATTTGATTATTCTCTCTCTCTCTCTCCTTTCTCACTAGCTCATTGTATTTAGCTGTTCATTTCTGGATATCAAATAAAATAACACCCAGATCCTTCTCACCCTTCGTCTGCTCCATTTTCAGTCCACCCAACCTGTATTCCATTCTTGGATTCTTCGTTGCCATGTGCATGACTTTGCATTACAAACTAAAAATACAGCAAACTGGATGTACGCAGCATAGACAGCAAGCATTGTTCCTGGGCAACATATCAGTGCTGATCAGTAAACATCAACAACTTCCTTCAATATATTGGTTTTCGGGCTATAATTCAAACAAAATAAATTATATGGTAAATGAATAATTGCAACCGTCAAACTATAAATATATGCGACTGTATAGATACTGTATATTTCAATTCCTTTTTTTTTTTTTTTTTAAACCTCCCTTGGCCTGCAGACCTTCAACTTTCCATCAGTGCCACCTGCTCGTCCTTGGAGTTTCCCCTTTAATCGTTCTTTGGCACTGTGGGATAACCACAGCACACCACTGTATTGCCCACTCTGTTAGACTCTCAAGGCAGGACCCTGCCTTGCAGCTCCTTAGCAGACTGCCTCACATTATCCAGATACCTCCAGCATAGGTGCCTGAGACTTTCCTTAGGTCAGGGAGGAAGGAGCCTGGGTTGGATGAGGGGAGCTATCAAAGCATCTTCTGTCTAATCTGTGACTGATTTATTTCCTCATTATATTCCGTCCCTCTAAAAAGCCTGCTTTCTTTAACAGATGTCAGTTTGCCTAGTGCATTGACCTGTGCACTGTCTCCTCCCAGTGCCAGCTGCCGGCTCTGTGCTGTACTACCTCTGTGGACACTCAGGTGGTGGTAGTGCAACAGATTGTATAAGCATTCCTTCACAGACAGAGAAACATAGAATTTGGTGACAGAAAAGGACCGCTTGGCCTACCCAGTCTGCCCAGATGGTCCCTGCCTAGTCTGTCTCCGCAGAACCTAACTAGCTTTTGGCGATCCTCCCTGTTCCCCTCCTATTTACTGTTATTCCCGTGTCTATCCCATGCATGTTTAAAGCCCCTGTTTTTGCTACCCACCACTAGTGATAAGTGAAGTGGGCTAAATTCGCTCCATGAAGTGATTCGCAGAGTAACGTGGAATCTGCAAAGTGCTCCGCAATGCGAAGTGGAGTACTTCGCGTTACAATGGGGAACGCGAAGTCCATTGAAAACAATGACTTTGTGTTATTCTGCCTTTCCCAAACCACTTCTCCATCAATTTTAATGTGAAGTAACACTGAAATCAATGTACTTTGCATCACTTCGCCTTGTTATTGAGTTCCAAAGCAAATTTGCTGTGCTTCATGGAATTGCAGGTCACATGGGCTCTAGATTGTTCTGCACAGCCTCAGTTCTGTGTAGTGTGTATGTAGTGGAATATGGAGACCGTTTCTTCTCAGAGCTCTGCCACTGAAATCTTCTAAAAGCTATTAAAAAAACCTTTTTGAGCCATTTTTTTTGTTTTGCTCAATTTAGTACATCGATTTTAGGAAACACCCCCTGTGCTCATATCATTGAGCGTTTATTGTCTGTGTGTGGATTTTAAATGTTAATTTAGAACAGCGAGTCTGTGTACTGTGAAATGTGCTTTGGGGGAGGGAGTTTCTGTGGTGTAGGTAGATTAACTGGGAGAAAAAGGCAGTCTTTCTGTTTTGGTTATATTTTTCTTGTATAACTGTGTTAATGTACACACAGTAATATTTTCAGTAATTGTCATTTTTTTTGCTGATTGTTGTGGTGCAGCAGTGTAGAATTTGTTTAAAACATTTGGTGATATTACTAAAGGTTTTCAATTTGTTATGCATTACTTGTAGTTGTGTATATATGTGTGTGTGTGTGTGTGTGTGTGTGTGTGTGTGTGTGTGTGTGTGTGCGTGTGCGTGTGCGTGCCATTAAATCAGATACCATTTATTGTGCCACAGAGTAATTGCAGCAGTGTTAACCTGCTATCCACTGCACCTGCATGAATTTTTTGTACTGCTTGTGGTATCTTTACTGGTAGTAGTGGACTGTTACTGCCGTGCATTAACCCCCCCCCCCCCCAAACTAGCAAAAGGTATTCTTTTCAAATTTGGATTTCTGATGGTAAGCACTGGTTAGGTGGTGGTGTTGTACCTTTGAGCCTGCATCTCTTTAGTGTGCAGTGCAATCTTAACCTGTCTGTGCATTTGCATCTCTTTAGGGCCCAATTAAGTCACAGTTGTTTCCTTGGCTTCCCTTCAGAGTACTGGTGTGGTGCACATGATTCACGATCATGTAACGAATCACAAAATTGATGTTTTGTAGTATCTCTCCAGGGTTCACCACTGTACCCATTGATATGAGTTTTCAAGCTGGTGAGTTTTGTGAACAGCCGGGTCATCAGGGAAGTAGAGCCGTAGGCATTCACGTTCCCAGTACGCTCGTCAGCTCTAAGTCTGAGAAAAATAAATCCATTTTTCACAGTCATGAATGCAGTCACAATTCACGATCACATCACAAATCACAAAATTAATTTTTTTACTAGTTACGTGCATCATGTAAGCCTGTTTTGTAGTATCTCTCCAGACTTCACCACTGTACTTATTGATATGAGTTGTCAAATTGGGGAGTTTTGTGATACAGGTCATTGTCATCGGGGAACTACAGCCGTAGGCTTCGCGTTCCTGTACAGCATGTGAGTTACAGTACTGTAAGCCATGTGATATGTGGGGGCCAGGACCTTCAATATTGTTGTCACTCCATGCCACTTTGGTTTAGGCGGAATGACAACGAATCTAATCACAATAACAGAAGCGCAGTGGGCATTTCATGCTGGTCACTCTGCGTGGCGGTGAAAGCATAGAGTGCCCACTTCGTGGGCACTTCATAGGCGGAATTTAAATTCACTTCATCTCTAAGATGGGAGACTTTGCATGTCTTGTTACACTCTCATTTCATTTTGTCAGAACTGGGGAAATTTTTGGACACAAGACAGTAGCATTTTGGGGATGAACATTAATTCTGGTGATTTTGTCTGACCACCGCCCAGATGACTGAGTGTGCCATTAATTCTGGGAGACTTTGCATTTCTTGTTACGCTCTCATTTCACTTCATCAGCACTGGAGAATTTTCTGGAGACAAGACAACAGTAGCATTTTGGGGATGCACATTAATTCTAGTCACTGTGTGTGAGGGGGGCTGGCAATATTGTTGTCACTCTGCTTTAGTTCGCATTAAGGCGGAATGACAATGCAAAGTAATAATAAGGCGAAGTGGGCGTTTCATGCAGGCCACTCCGCGAAGCTGAGTGACAACGCGAAGTGCCCACTTCACGTTCACTTCGCCGGCGAAATTTACATTAGCTGCATCTCTACCCACCACCTCCACTGGCAGATTGTTCCAGGCATCCACCACTCTTTCAGTGAAGTAGTACTTCCTCACGTCCCTCTTAAATGTCCCCCTTCCAGCTTCATCACATGCCCCCCGGTTCTGGTGATCTTTCTCATTTGAAAGAGACTCCCCTCCTGCACCTTATTCATCCCTGTGAGGTACTTGTAGATCTCTGTAATGTCCCCTTTTGCTGTCCTCTCTTCTTGGGTCTGCATGTTGAGATCCCTCAGCCTCTCCGCTTAGGACTTATGATGCAGCCCCTGCACTGTCTTAGTCACCCTCCTCTGGACTGTCTCCACCCTATCTGTGTCCTTTCTGAGGTGCGTTCTCCAGAACAGGACACTACACCAGGTGGAGTCTCACCAGCACACAATACAGTGGCAACACCACCTCCCTCCTTCTGCCTGTTATATCTCTCATTATGCCTCCCAACATTTCACTGGCCCTACCCACTGCTTTGTCACACTGCCTTGCCACTTTATCTGATATGATCACCCCAAGGTCCCTTCACTGCTTTGTGACTGTCAGTACTCCCCACCCCCAAAAATCCTGTTCTTAGTTTCCATGCCCTAGGTGCTTAATTTTGTACTTTTGGAATTAAACCCTAGCTGTCATGCCTTTGACCACTCCTCAAGTTTCCCAGTGTTTCTACGCATTCTCTCCACCCACTTCTAAGTATCTATCCTATTGTACATTTCGGTGTCATCTGCAAAAAGGCATACTTCCCCTTCCAGTTAGTCTGCAGTGTCACTTATGAAAACATTCGAGAAGACCAGTCCCAGCACTGAGCCCTGTGGCAGCCTGCTGGTCACTCTCCCTTTGTTAGAGTGAGTGCAGTTTACCACCACCTTCTGTCACCTATCTGTTAATCAGTTTCCTACCGAATTTACCATTTTGGATACCACCCCTAGGCTGTCCAGTTTCTTTAACAGTCTCCTGGGTTGTACAGTGGCAAAGGCCTTGCTAAAGTCCAAATAGGCCATGTCCATTGTACACCCTTGATCTAATTCCCTGGTCACCTAGTCGAATAAATCATTCAGATTTGTCCGGCATGCCCCCCTCCCCCACTGAATCCATGCTGTCTTTGTTCTTGTAGACCATTTGCTTCAAGATACTCTGCTAACCTTTCCTTCCAACAGTTTCCATTAATTTCCCTATTGATGTGAGACTGGCCAGAGGAGAGACCATCCTCCAGAATGCTGTACCCCCACCCGGCCAGCCCTTTAACAATTCAGGCTCAGGATCATTGGTGTCACAAGCAGTAACACGGCTGCTGTGCTCTCAAGGTAACAGCCATCAAAAATTTTAATCGAAAGAAAGTGGGATTGTGATTCGTCATGGGTCGTGAATAATATAACACACAACCATGAACGGCAGCTGCAAAGTGAAGCTGAGTGGTTTCAGCTGCCCGTTGAGTGGGTTAGTAGAGCTCAAGTCACTGACCCTAGAGTGTATTGTAGTAGAATAAGCCATTTATCTCAATAGGAGAGGGTGAGATCCATGCTTCAGAAGTGAAAAGCCACACACACATATTTTCATATAGCTTTTTCTCCTCTAGTGTCATTCTCCCAGTTCTTGGGCCTTGAGGACATACCTCCCGTGGTGGAGCTCCCAGCCCTATCCTCCAATAGCCTACAGTCAGGGCCCCAGGGCTCCACCAGCTGTCATCCCGACACCATGGTTTTAACCCCCCATTTTTTGTCCTGCTTACACTCTTAACTCATTACCTCCAGGGTGGCCATTTTGTCTCAGGTTAAGCAATGGATAGTTTGGACTTCATACAAAGGCTATTGGAAGTAACAAGTTAAAAAACATGCGAGTACATCAGGAAACTGTTTCTACTTCATTATTACCATCAGCCAATCCAGCTTACTTTTGTACAGTATCTCTGGTCCGACCTTTGTTGTTGTAGAAACAATCTCTCGGTTAGCAAGCCCACACCAAGTCCTGAGATCATATCAGATGTTTGTAATGCGTCTTCTGATGAGTGCTGAATGGTGGTCTCTCTGGTCATTCTGTCCCTGGAGCCAGAGGCCTGATTTTTTTTTTTTCTATGGTTGACCTCCTGGATACGTACTCCACATTCCTATCTGCTCTTCGCAGAGAAGGTTCCTTAGATTCGGAGAGAGTGGAACCCCCCCACACACTAATTCCAAGCCATACCATTGAGTTTATATTGGACTCCCTGTGGAATCGTTGCGTGTCTGTTGGTAATGGCAGCATTTCTCAGATGCAGAAGCATCAAGGTGTTACTCTACCTCGGTGACTGATGTCTAACCGGCATTTCAATGCCAGATGTGGAACATGGCAGGGATCTGACAGTCCAGACATTCTAGCAACTGGGCCTCATGGTCAGTCTTTCCAAATCCAAACTGATGCGGAAGCAGTTTATTTTATTCATTGGGGTATAACTACACTCGCTGTACGCCAGAGGGTGCCTGCCTCCTGACAGGGTAGAGGATCTGTCATTCATTGCCTGCTCATTTGGGGTTTGGCAGCTGATGTTGGCCTGAGATTTCCTCAGTCTCCTTGGCTTTATGGCTTCTACCTTGGCTATGGTCTGCTGGAACTTGAGAACCATCCAGTGGGAGCTGAGGTGGCAGTGGTCACAGATGTGCTCAGCCCTGGATCACCTGGTTTGGGTGACCCAACTGATGACATCTTCTGGTGTCTGTTCCTGCCAAACCTCTTGAAGAGAATCTCATTTGTTAGACCAGAACCATTGATCACAATAACGATGGATACCTACTTAGTGTGTTGGAGCACATCTTTTGGAGCATAGGACATTTGCCATTTGGTCACCCAGTGAGTCTTGACTGAATATCAGCCTGCTGAAACGTACACTCAGCATCATTAAAGTTCACACCACTGGTCAAGGACCAGTTTGTTCAGGTCAACATAGACAGCTGACCACAATGTTTTACCTGAACAGTGCAAAATGCACTCCTTTCCTCTCTGTCAGGAGGCATTGTGGACATGGTCTCTGTCTCACTCCCTACGGATAGACCTCGTAGTATTCCATGTCATGGGGAGAACAACCAGCTTACAGACACTCTCAGACATCTCATAGAATTGCACGAACAAAGAAGGCTTTATGACCTATATGATGCTCACCCCTTTACACAAGGGAGAAACTTGTAGTGTCCCTTGCAAACTGTTTATCTTAACTTGTCCTTAAAGGTCACTATGTCCTTACTACCTACCACTTTGTGCGGTAAACTGGCCTTGCACTCAGTGTTACATATTTCTCCTTTTAACTGTAAACTGTGTGTGCTTGTATTGTAACTTTGTTCCTTCAGTTCAAGGCCTAAACAGTCCCAGAGATCATTGTTTGTAAATGAGCCAAAGAGCAAACAGAAGTTCCCCCTTAGTCTTCTGTATTCCAATGCATACAGACCCAAGGTTCTCAGGCTATCCTCATAGCTCAATCCCTTTAGTCAAGCAACAATCCTAATTGCGTTTCTCTGAACCCGTTCTAGAATATTGATTTCTGATTTGATACTTGGTGACCGTAGTTGAACGCAGTAGTAAGTGTGGCCTCACCAGAGATGAATAGAGCAGTATCCTCGCATTACTCTCCCTTGAAGTGATAGCCTTTCTGATGCTATTCAAAATTTTGGATGCATTTGTAGCACTAGAGCGGCATTGGCTCTTGAATTCTAGGTCATTGGTAACCATAACACCTAGATCCCTTTCCTCCATGGTATCCTTAAGAGTTTTATCATTTAATACATACTGTATGTTGCCATTAAGTTGGACCTACCAAAGTGCATCACTGCACATTTGTCTAAATTAAAATTTTATTTGTGCTTATTAGCTCATTCCTCTAATTCGAGTAAGTTATTTTGCAATTTGACTGCCTCATGTGGTGTATTAACTACATAACCAACTTTAGCATCGTCAGCAAACTTAGATACCTAGATGCCATCTGCACAGTTCATTGAAGCAATGAAAAAAATTAAACAAGGTTGGTCCCAGGACCGAATCCTGTGGAATCCCGCTTGTAATAGTTTCCCAGTTAGAGGCAGCTCCACGGATCACCAGTTGTTGCTTCCAGTCAGATAGCCATGATTCGATCCAGGCCACAATATTATCATTATCATTGATGCTTGCTCTTGCCAGTGTCTCTACTTGCTCATAATGTGGCACAGTATCAGATGTCTTGCTGTAGTCCAAATAAATAACATCTGCTGATTGCCCCCTGTCTAGTGCCTTGCTAACCCTGTTTTAAAACTCTGGTAGATAAGTCAGACACGATCTTTCCTTGACAAAACCATGTTGCGTGTGGTCGATCATATTTGAGTCCCTGATCTTTTTTTTTTTTTTTATTAGACCTTCAGGAACTTTACCGATGACTGATGTTGAACTAATTAGACGATAGTTATTCACCTGACTTCTATTACCTTTCTTTTTTTTCCATACTTACTTTTGTCTTTTTTGAACATACGAATGTACCAACAGAAACAGGCCACCTGGTCTGTCTAAGTCTGCTCAAGTGTGCAGCCAACACCCCTAGTTTGCAGCTGCCCCACCGTCCATCCCCTTTGTCATCCCACTGCCACCCCCACCCTCCCTCTCTCTCTCCTGTCCTTTTGAAGCTGTTCACAGATTTACATGATACCACCCATTCTGGTAGGGTGTTCTGTTTTGCTACCGCCGTCTCTGTGAAATAGTGTCTCCTCATTTCCTTCCTAAATCTTCCCCCTCTACTTCTTAGCCCGTGCCCCCATGACCCTCCCATCCTTAACTTAAAGACCACATCTGCCCATCCTTATTGAGTTCCCTCAGATCGTGGATGTCTCTATCATGTCCCCCACCTGTCCCTTCTATCCTCCAGGATGTACATATTCAGGCCTCCCAGCCTGCTGTTATATCTCTCCCCTCCATTTCCATATCATCTTTGTTGCCTCCTCTGCACCCCCTCCAGTAGCCTGATATCACGCTTTGGGTATATGACTTCCAGAAGTATGACCTTATACGACCTGTCGAGGACAAGATAACCTCTCTTCGCCTGGACGAAAAAAAACTCGCTATGCACCCCAGCATTTTGTTCGCTTTTGCAGCTGCTGTCCTGCACTGGGCAGTGTTCATGGTCCCTGTTATCATTACCCCTAGGTCCTTCTCCTCAGTGATCCCCAGCTTAAACCCCCTTTCCCCAGCCAGTATTCTGTCCTTGGGTTCTTCACCTCAGAGTGCATAACCTTATACTTCTTTGCATTGAACCCCAGCTGTCACCTCTCTGACCACTCCTCTAGCTTGCGTAGGTCAGAATGGTCAGAAGTATGGCAGCTAGGATTCAATGCAAAGAAGTGCAAATGGTCAGAAGTATGGCAGCTGGGATTCAATGCAAAGAAGTGCAAAATAATGCACCTGGGAAACAAGAACCCAGGGGAAGAATACACAATGGGCAGGAGGTAGTAACAACAACAAAAAGGAAAGGAACCCGGGGTAATCATATCAGATGACCTTTAAGGTTAGCAAGTGCTAAGATAGGCTGTAGGGAGGGCTCGGGGTATACTGGGATGTATAGGAGGCATCAGCAGCAGATTTGCAGTTGTTATCCTCTGTACAGACAGTTGGTGAGACCCCATCTGGAGTACTGTGTCCAGTTCTGGAGACCCCATCTCCGCGAAGAGATAGACAGGATAGAGGCAGTCCAGAGGAGGGCAACTAAAATGGTGCAGGGTCTGCAAGAGAAGCCGTATGAGAGACTAAAGGAGCTTAATATGTATACCCTTGAGGAAAGAAGGGAGAGGGGACATGATAGAAACTTTTAAGTACCTCAGTGGAATCAACAAAGTCCAAGAGGGTAGCATCTTTCAGAAAAAGAGACTTGAAAGAACAAGGGGACACAATTTAAAGATAGAAGAGAGGCGGTTCAGGGGCAATGTGAGGAAGTATTATTTCACAGAGAGGGTAGTGGATGCATGGAACAGCCTTCCTGAGGAGGTTGTGGGTTCTAAAACTGTAGGAGAATTCAAGAATGCATGGGACAGACATAAGGCAATTCTTGTGGGGGGGGTAGGAAGAAATAGGCTGTTGGTTAACTAGGATCTGCGGCCTATCCTGTAGGTAGGGAAATGGGCAGACTAGATGGGCCTAGCGGTCCTTATCTGCCGTCAAAATCTATGTTTCTAGGTCCCCCTGCAGCTGCTTCCATCCATCCTCTCCATCCACCACTGCTCCGATTTTGGTGTCGTCCGTGAACAGACTTACCTTGCTCACCACCCCGTGTGCAATGTCTGATATGAAGAGCCCAAACAATAGTGTCCCTAACCCACAGCCCTGTGGCACCCCACTCGTCAACTGCCTTGGAGTTGAGAGCTCCCCTCTCACCAACACCCTTTGCAGCCTGCCACTCAGCCAGCTTGTAATCCAGTTCATCATTTTTGCCCCTACCCCTACACCAGTTAGCTTCTCCCCAAGCCGCCCTTGAGGCACTGAATTGAAGTCCTTGCTGAAGTCCAAGTCAAGAGCATCCACCCTGTCACCCAGTCATAATATTGTATGAGGTTGGTTTGACAAGACTTCCCTGAAACAAACCCATGCTGCCTCACATCCTGGAGGCCATTGTCCTCCAGGTACGACACCAGTCTTTCCTTTAATATCATTTCCGTGAGTTTGCACACTATGGAGGTAAGACTTACCAGACGATAATTACCCGGTTCATCCCTTTGCCCGGTCTTGTGTAATGGTACTACATGTGCCATCCTCCAGTTCAGTGGCACACATCCTGACTCCAGTGAGGTATTGTACAGATCTGCCAGCGGCTCCACCAACACCTCCGCCATCTCCATCAGCACCCTGGGGTGGATACCATTCGGCCTTGGTGCCTTGTCTACCTTCAGTGCCCTCAGTCCCTCTAGGACTCTACTTATCTCAATTCTTCCATCTGTCACCTCCTCTTCCCTGTCCCCACCTCCCAGCCCATGCTGATGGCGGCCCCCTTTCTTCCATGAACACTGAGCAGAGTATTCATTCCAGTGTTTCTGCCTGCTCCTCCCCTTTTCGACCACTCTCACCCTTTTATCCTCACTATTGTCTCCTTGCACTTCATTTCTCCCTGATGTATCTGAAAAGTCTCCCCCGTGATTAATTCCTGTGCTAATCTCAGCTGCCTCTGGGCCTTGGCTTCTCTTACTTTTCTAGTCACCTCCCTGGACCATCTTGCATATTCCTCCCTGTCCACTTCCTTTCCTGTCCTCCTAAACCTCTGGTACGCCACTCGTTTTGCCCTCACCACCTCCACAACCTCACTGTTCAATCAGCGTGGTTTTCTTGCTCTGCTCCTCTTACTCTGTGCCTTGGTGCAGGCTTCTGTTGCCTCTATAACTACCCTTCCCCCCCCGTTTAATAATTTCCCGTTTCTGCTCCACGTTCATCTCTTGCCTTATGTCCTCCAGTTTCCCTTTCAGTACTTCTTGCATCCTCCCAAAGTCTACCCCCCTGAAGTTTACCACCCGAGTAACTGATTTCTCTGGCTCCCCACACATTGTGATATTAAACCACACTATCTGGTGATCGCTGTCGCCTAGTGGGTCCTCTGCCTTTATTTCCCTCACTGCCTTCCCATTAGACAATACCAGATCTAAAGTGTTCTTTAGCCTAGTAGGTACATTAACCAACTGTGTCAGGAGACCCTTCTGAATCGCGTTCAGAGCACTTGCTCCATAGCACTGAAGGTGACCGGAATGCTCCAGTCAACCCCCGGCAAGTTGAAATCCCCCACAATGACCATCTTCCTTTTCTACATACCTTTTTGATTTGTCCCGCTAACTCCCTGTCAAGCTCCTCAGACTGGGGCGGCGGCCCGTATACCACCTCAAACCTCACTTTTCTACCCCTTGAGTCTAGGAGCCGCAGCCAGATTGCCTCTGTTCTCCTTTCTTCTCCCTCGTCCCTTGTGCATTTGATCCCGTCCCCTTTAGTCCCATTCCCGTGCATCCCCGATGTGATGCTCACGTATGGAGGCATGCATGCGCACTCCTTGCAGGACGCCACCCCAACCCCCACCCTACCGGTTGCACCGTTGCCACCTGTGTCTATCACCAGACTTCCATCCGGTGACAGCAGAACTATGGGCGGGTGACCCCCTTCCAGGAGAGAGAGCCTTCGCTCAATCTACTCCCCACCCTCCCCTCCCGATTACCCTTTGATCCGAGGTTGTTCCCGAACCCTGATGGCGGTGCAGTGTGAGGTAAGGCATCCAGCGCCTCAGCCTCCATGTCAGCAGGCGGCACCTTCTATTGCCTTTCTTAAAGATTGGGGTCACCGTTGCATTCCTCCAACATTCTACCACACTGCCCATTTTGAGGGATGTCGGGGTGATTGGGTCTACCAATACGTCACCCAGTTCCCTAATAACTCTAGGGTGGATACCATCTGAACCAGGTGCCTTATTAGTGTCGATCCATTGCAGCCTGGTAATAACGTCACTCACCTCTTACCTTAGCCCCTGTGCTATAGGGTCTACTCTTAAGGGGATCACGTGATCAGTTTTTTTGTTAAAAACTGTATAATAGTAACTGTTAATCTGAACCATTTGTTTAATCTACCTTACCAATTGACCCTTTGTCATCTTTCAGTCGGCCGACCTGTACATTATCGCCTCTTTTGATGTAATTGTAGAACGAGTTACAGGTGTCCTTCACATCCCTAGTCAGGCACAGTTCATAATCTCGTTTATTGGCTCTGTGGTCTTTTTACAGACCTTCACTTTGAACTTATATATGGCCCATGCACTAGATGTGTTGACCCTCCTTGCCTTAAAGGGGAAGTAAACATTGCAGGGAGGTCTCTCAAATTGTCAAAGCCCATAAAAATATATTTCAAATGAGGTATGGAACTTGTTTGTAGGTGTTAAGAGTCCTGAGAGATGAATATATAAACACACTGTAAATCAAAACAAGGCAGCAACCATTTCAAGGGATCCTGAGACAGAAAGTGATGTCACTGAGGGGCAAGTTGTAATTAACAACCTAGAGCTGGCCCCTCAGTGACATCACTTCCTGTTTTAAGATTACATGAATAGACTGCTGCTTTGTTTTCATTTACAGATAATTTGATATTCGTATCACAGGACTCCTGAAACCTACAGCTAAGCCTAGTACCTCATTTCAATGGTCTTGTCTCGTGCGTTAACAATTTGAGTGAGCCCTGCAATGCTCTCTTTGTATTGCCCTGCTTACTTTCTGATCCATCCATTTAGGAATTTGTCCTGAGTTATTGTATTTTATATGCACAGGTACATATTTACTAACTAGTTTATTCACTTTGCTAGCTAATATATCCCACATGCTCCGCCTACTTGGGCTGTGTGGCTGGGTGTTTGTGTTGTCTCTGTCAATAGTTTAGTTTTGTGGATTTTCATGTGTTTTGGCTTGGAGGAACTAGACCATTCTTGGATATGTGATCTATGAAAGTTTCCTGGACTAAGAAACTGGAAAACATCACCAGCAGATATTGGGATTCTCATGATAAATCAACTTTTTTTGGAAGCCATCACAATCAAAGTAAGTACAGCTAAGAAATTCTACAAGCTCTGACCTAGGGAGTGCAAACTGAATCCACATTTCCATCTACCTTGTTGCTAAAGTACCTAAATGGCTGTGCTAAAGTACCTAAATCTCTGTTAAACCTCCATGAAACAACATGTAACATGTTTTTTGATTATAATTGTTACTTTGTTATGTACTGTATTCTCTGTATCATAAGTCCCGTCCCTGTTCAATTTATGTATGTCGTGGAACCTTTGTAAATGAGTCTCTGACTCAAAGGTCTTTCTGAATATCACAATAAATAAATAAAAAATAAAATAAAGGGAACTGCATGTCTTTGAGAACCATTCACAACTATTTAAACAAAGGGAAGACACTGACAAAGGGTTTTAACTTCCTGCATATGCCCCAGGCCAGTGTTCCAGGAATTTAACACATCCTTTGTCTTGTTACCATAGATCAAACAGTTTACTGGTTATTTTCCTGTGGATTTGATTATTTTACATCATTTGGCAATGGTGCAGATCCTCCCCCTGGAGGCACACCACCGAAATTGATCTGTCCCTGCTCATATGTGAGCCTTGGGCACATCTAGCCACATTGTGAACATCTGCAGTTTACTTCCGAAGCTTGATGCACTGCAAGCCTTTACCACCCAACACAACCCGGATATTCTGTCAGTAGTTGAAACGTGGCTCACCCCAAAGATTCCTGACCAGGCAATCACCCTTCCTGGCTACAGTGTCTTCTGGGTTGATCGTAAGTCCAAAAGAGGTGGAGGGTGTGCCTTATATGTGAAAGACACTTTCCGAGGACACCCCATTGATTCCAATCTTCCAGCAACACCTGCTCAGATTCTTCCCATCAGACTCTTATTAGGCGCCCACAATAAGGCCCTCACAGTTGTCACTGTTTACATACCTCCTAAAGAAAAGGGACCTGGTCTAACCGCTGTCCTTGACTTTGTCAAATCCTACCCATCGGACTCCGAAATCATCCTTCTTGGTGACTTTAACATTAACTGGCTCTCAGCTGAATGTGGGTCATTTAAGGACTCCGTTATATCAGCTAACCTGACTCAAATGGTTGACTATGCAGACCAGAAAGAACTACAAAACTGGGACCTGCACCCCTACTCGACTGGATCTAACCAACCACCCCTCTTGGATCATGAAAACCTCAGTCCTCCCTGACTCACTCAGTGACCACTCTCCCAGCAGCTGTACCTGGTCAAACAAATTCTATAAGCCCCCTCCAAAAATTCATCACCAGCAGAGTCCTACCCCGTGGTCAGCTACCCCACCTCAAATTACACCTCAGTCTGCTGGACTGGTCCCCCATCTTCAAGGCAACAGATACTAATACTGCACTGGAGCAATTTATTCACATTTTCAATGAAGCCTGTAATAAATTTGCCCCCCTCAAAAAGCGTAAAGTTAAATCGCTCAGTAACCCTTGGCTGTCAGGAGACCTCCTAAAAAAACTTAAATCCAGGGACCACCTCTGGGAACTGGCTAGAAACTCCAGTAAGCAACTCGACATCCAGAATTATAAACGGGCATGGAACGACTGCACCAAATCCATTCGGCAACAGAAATCTGACTACTAGAAAAATGCCCTCACTAACTCCTGGGGAAATGGGAGAGATTTCTGGAAAAACATTAAAGATGTCACTGGGAAGCAGTCAAAATCTTCGCCGAACATACGCAACATAAATGGGCACACTACACTCGACTCTAAAACTATTGCGAACACTTTTGACATCGCTTTCACTGACCTTAGCAGTGTTCTCCCCTCCAACTTCTTCCAAGACGTGTCAACTCCCATCCCCCCCAACTCCTCCACCCATGCCTGTCACCCACCTTTCTACTTTAAAGCACTAAAGAAACATCAAGTCCGAAACTACATTGCCAAAGCCATCAGCAAATCTAGAACAAGCAATGACACACTTGACCTCAAGCTACTGGCCCTAACGCTTGACAAGGTACTTGGGCCCCTCACCAAGGTCTTTAATCTCTCCTTCCTCTAGCCAATTCCCAGACAAATGGAAAATGGCCACTGTTACCCCAATTCACAAATGTGGTGATAAGGCTGACCATGCGAACTTCCGCCCTATCTCCATTCTGCCTCCCCTATCGAAGGCACTGGAACGTATAGTAGCGGACCAACTTACCGAGCATCTGGACAATTATAATATTCTCTGTAAACAGCAACATGGCTTTAGAAAAGGTCATAGTACATCCTCTGCCTTACTCGAATTCACCCTTGACAATGGACAACTAACTGGTGCTATTTTCATCGACCTGACCAAAGCCTTCGAGACTGTCCACCACTCCCTCCTGCTGAGCCAACTAAAATATGCTGGTCTCTCCAATGATTCACTCTTTTGGTTCAAAAGCTATCTTGAAAACCGCACCCAGCATGTAAAAATTGGAGATGTGCACTCTGATTCCAGACCTGTCCTCTCTGGAGTCCCCCAGGGTTCAATACTGGGCCCCCTACTCTTCAGCCTGCTCCTTAACACCCTACCAGTACTCCTGCACTGAACATATCATCCTGTATGCCAATGATGCAGTAATTCTTGCCACACACCAGGACCCAAAGAAATTGCAAGAAAATCTCCAACTCGGCTTCTCCTCGGTTGAGAATTGGCTCACAAAGCACAAACTCATCCTTAATCAAAAAAAAAAAAAACAAAGGCCATGATCTTCAGCAGCTCCCATAATAAACATAAGCACTTCCAACTCTCCATTATCACCAGACAAGGTGCCGCACTGGAACAGGTCAAAAACTTTAAATACCTCGGGATCACCCTTGACCCTCACCTCTCCTACATTGCCCATGTCACCAAAGCCACTAACTCCCGGCTAGGCCTGCTATTCCATCATAGGAAACACCTGACACCTGAAGCCCTCACTGTCGCTGTCCAGAGCTCCATCATATCCATCATTGATTATGGCATTATCATTTATGGCGCTGCTACAACCACCGCACTCAAACGTGTATCCACCGCCCTCAGCAAAGCCTGTCGACTTGTCACTGGCTCCCAACGCCTAACTCACACCTGTGACCTCTATTCTCAAACTGGATGGTTGAATCTTGCCAATCGAATAAAATACCAAACTTTTATTACTACTAAGAAAATCTTGCTGGGCTTTGCCCCTCCCCCCCCCCGAGTCTGTGCCCTCATACAACCGAGAATCCACACCGGACGTACCAGGGGATTGAAACCTCAGCTTCTGCAAGTCCCGCATTGCCGCACAACACAAGGCCAAAGATCCTTTGCTTACCGGGCCACTAGTTGGTACAGCGGTCTTCCCAGCAACATCTCATCTTCACTATCGCTCAGCACTTTTAAGACTCGTCTCCGCCTAACACTGACTGCCTCCAACCTCTGTGACTGTTGTGGCTAAACATATCTTTTGGTTCCATAGCTGAAGATGCCCTTTTGGACCCACATCTACTCCTGCACTTTGCCAGCACCCACCTTCCTATCTTCACCTCCCCTGCTGGCCCATGACAAATGCCACCCGGCTGCACTACCTCTACTCTTATCCGCCTTCCACCTCTCCTCTCTCTGTCCCCCCAACCTACCTCCCCTTCTCTCCCGTCCACTTAGTCTCTGTTTCACCCTCCTCCTTTCCCTTTCCCAAAGTTTCACCTTATTGTTCTTTTTTCATCTACAAGACTGTGTTGTTTTTTGGTTTTTTTTTTAATTTTATAAACTGTTATCTTTGCTTATGATTGTCTCAATTGTACCAGTGACGTGGAACCTTTGTAAAAGAGCCTTGGCTCAAAGGTATTTGTAATCCTAGAACAAATAAATAAAATAAATAAAAATAAATAAACATGGCATTTAGAGCTGAGTTTCTAAAATCTTCTTCCCAGTTCCAGTGTCTAAGCTCATGTCTCATCATGTTCCATTCAGCTCTATTAAAACATTTAATTTTGGTACCACCTTTTACTTTAGTTGCAGTAGTTGTGGCGGAAGCATCCCACAAGTCACTGCATCTACATGTGTTGTCCCAGGTGTTCTTAGTTTAGGGAATACTGTCAGCAGACCTGTTTGCCCCCTAGGAAAATAGAAGAGCTTGATAAGGATTTAAATGCTAGAGAGGAATAAATGCGTATGTCTTTATCCCCGGAAAATGGTTAACATATTTTTGTTTATCAGATGGTTGCTGTGAAACCCTGAAGTAGAATTTGTGCAATAATTTTGAACCCCATCCCAGTGCTTCCCCATTATCTTTTTTTCCCTTTACTAATTTTACCCAACTCTCAGGTTGTCCTCCATTATCGCACCTGTTCTTTGGCCCTCCAGGGCCCTGCAACCGGTAAACTGCACATGTCCTCTCCACTGCACACTCTGGAGGAAAATGGCAGACCACATCCCATGAGGAAAGCCCCTTTAAGTCAGCCACCCAAGGAGTTCCTCTAACTTGACAGTTTGTATGAGAGCACCAGTCTGCATCAGGGCCAAGACAGCCACAAGGAGGCAGTATTGTAGGCATTCCCTTGGGGGCATGATACACCAACCGGGGTTATTTTTTTTTCCTCTGGGTCTTTTCTGCCTGCATGGCAGAGGTGTCAACCAGCCCACATCCACTTCGGGGTACTGGGTGGTCATTACTGATGCTCAAAGTCATGCCATTCCTACCAGGAGGCACTCAAGCAGTACTGTAGCTTTCTTCCTCCCACCAGAGCTGGTGAGTGTTGCCTCTGCAGTGCTCTCCAGACTCCTCTCTCCTGGATTATTGGACTGTGTTTGTGTAGTGAATCCAGACCACTCACATGGCAGGACAAATTACTGCATCTGGACCATTGGGCCGGGCTGCTTCCCCAATGTTTTTGTGTAGTAGTGCAGGTTTATACATCTTGATGGGTATTTATCAGATTACTTACAAATTACTTAGTATTTTTTTAATTTTAGAGGAGCCTGTTAGAATGTTTCTAGGGACGTGGATGTGGTGGACTGTCCACACTTAGGCAGTCTTCCTTCCCCTTTAAATCCAGCCACAATGTCTTCAAGCTAAGATCTTTCCACCCATCAGGGTGATATCCTCCTTGGCTCCACCCCATGACATCTGATCTTCCTTTCCACTGGAAGAGTCAGGCATCCTTCATTGCAGCTCTCTGCAGTTGGTGTAGGCCCATTTTTTCCTTGCTGGGTCTTCAGGTGTAAATTGGCTATCTTCTTCAGGGTACCTCAGTCATCAGGTTACACCGTAGGAACTTCACTGTTGGTGAATAGAGAATCCATACGGAAGATTTTCAGCAGTACAATTGGGCATGCCCACGCCGTCGACGTCAGCTGACTTCGCCAACCTTATTAAGGCGTAGGCGGGCCTGCGCCCTCCTCAGTTCTTTCCTGTCAACTTGCTAGCGTAGTCTCCGCAGAAGAGCCATCGTAGTGTTCATGCCTTTTTGTGGCCTATGGCCTTTTTTCTACACAACCCTCACAAATCGCTCTTCAGAGGTATATTTTTGTTTGTTTTTTTCTTTTATGTTGAGAGTTAAACCTTCAGCTTCTCTCTTCCATCGCTGCAGAAAGAAGATTGCCTCCAATGACAAGTACTGTGTGTGTGTGTGTGTTTGCTGTCTTGGGCGTCATCACGATACCTCAGACTGTGAGCTCTCCCAACAGTTTAACCAGACCACCCTTAGGCAACACTGAAAGGCTCTCCGTACCTTCATTGAACAGCAGGTAGCAAGCTCCGAGCTGGAGTCCCTCTGGGGTGCCGGCCAACCACTCACCCTCTGGGTCCAAGAGCTCCAACGCCTCCCAGTCCAAAGACAGGTCCTCGAGGAAAAGTCATAATAAAGACCAGGATTGTGAAAGCTCCCCCAGCGGCCATCCCATTCCCCATCAGTCTCTCCTTCAGGGGGCTCTTTGTCGGCGGCTGCCCCGATGAAGAGACCTACTATCCAGGTCGTGGTTCACTTCAGACTCATACCGACAGCTTCTCCACCTGACTTGCAGGGTGCTCGGCTGTCGACAACCTCTTCAAGACCTGACCCTTCCCGTCAAAGGCTACAGGCTCGTTGTTCATCCTTTCGGGTTCAGCGACATCAGTTCTGTTGACCCCTCCTCCGGCAACCATGGACTTGAACGAAGTTCTGGTCTACTTCACTAATATGACTGCCCTGCAGTTTGCTGTCTTTAACAGGCCTTCGTTGCCAGATTCTTCGCCAGTGCCTTAGTCGACGGCCCTGGGAGCCAGTCCGAGGACTGTCGACAGTACATCCAACACCAGACCCAGATGAAGAGATGGATGTCGAGGAGCCTCTGAGGAATACCACCCTGACCTCAAACTTCCAGATGAGGTAGAGCAGGAGGAAGTGGAGGAAGAGCAATATTACACTTCACATAAGTCCACTGCTGCCTCTGTCAGTGAAGAATCTGTCAAGCATACCCCCAGGTCTCCACCTGAGGATGCTTCATTCTTCACCATTATGAAGCAACTGTCTTCCACTGTAGGGTTTCGGACGGAGGAGGAGGATGCCACCAGGAAGAACCTGGTGGATTACCTGGAGATCCCTGAATCTCCCCCTAAGATAATTCCTCCCATGCTTCCAGCCTTCAGGAATACTACCACGGCAGCCTGCACAGGCCAGCTATGCCCCACAGAGCTAATAAGCTCTACCATGCCCCTCGGGACATTCCTTACTTGGCTGCCCAGGCTGAAATTGACTCAGTGATCATCAAGGCAGCACATCACAGGCCTGAGGTGCCCAAGCACCTTAGTTTCTGGCCCCCGGACAAAGAATCCCGCAGGATAGATCTTTGGTGCAAAAGGGCATGTTATTCCTCTACCCTTGGCCTGAGGATAGTAAATTATCTGTCTCACATGGTAAAATTCCAGAACACCCATGCCAGAAGGGCAAGATGGCTGTCCAAGCCCTTCCTGATGGTGCCTAGAAACAGGAATTGTTCCAAATCGCAGACGAAGTTGGGAGGCATCTTCTCAGAGCCATCAGTGATCTATCTGATGCTCTTGCCAGGGCGGCAGCCACTGGCATCTGTCTCCATAGGCATTCATGGCTCAGGGTTTCTGGGTTTGCTGCTGATGTGCAAAACGAGATGCTGAATGTCACTTTTAATGGCACTAAACTCTTTGGTCCAGATGTCCAGGACATCATTAATGATCTGCAGGCTTCAGGTCCGGCCGATAAGTCCATCCATTCCCTCTACCACACTCAACAGCGTGGTAGGGGGCACCCTATTTTTAATAAGCAAGTTAACAGACCAGGCTCCGGCTCCTGCCTTCAGCGCAAACACAGAGCCCAGCCCTCCTTGCCTGCCTCCTTCCATACTGGAGCGGCAGCCAAGTGTCCCAGAACCAAGGATCCAACCTCCTCTGCTGGGCCCGCCTCAGCTTGACTCCTTGCTGGACCCCCCTCCTCTAGTCCAGGCCCAGGAGGTGCCAGTTGGAGGTCAGTTCTCCTTCCATTTGAGTCAGTGTAGAACCATAACATCAGACGCCTGGATCCTACAGATCATAGAGTGCGGTCATACTCTGGAGCTTGTCCAGGAACCTCCAGATACCCCCCCCCCCCACCTCCCTCAAATAACCCCATGGCTCATCATGTGTTCTCTGGAAGGAAGTGCAATCTCTCCTGCTCAAGCAGGCGATATAACTGGTGCCAAAGATGCAGAAAAACCAGGGGTTATATTCAAGATTCTTCCTGGTTCAAAAAAGACTGGAGATCTGAGGCCAGTCTTGGACCTGAAAGACCTCAATCGTTATGTCCAGTACAAAAAGTTCCGAATGATAACCTTACCAGGCCTCTTCCCCTCCTCAAGTCCGGGGACTGGCTTTACTCACTGGACATGCAGGACGCCTGCCTGCTCATCGTGGTCTTCCCTCCTCACAGATTTCTCCACTTCGCCTTTCAGGGAGAACATTACCAGTTCAAGGTATTGCCCTTTGGTTTATCTTCTGCACCGTATGTCTCTACGAAGTGCTTAGTAGCAGTTGCAGCAGTCCTCAGAGAGGGACTGTATGTCTTTCCATAACTGGACAACTGACTTCTCAAGGCCCCGTCCAGGGAGCAGCTGTTGCCCACTTTGGAGTATACTCCAGCTTTTTTAGTCTGTGGGCAAAACTGTCAATCTGCCCCAATCTGCACTTGTTTCGTCCCAAAGACTACAGTACAGCCAAGCAGAATGCCTCATGTCTAATCGCAGGAGGTCATCCAGAGTCAGAACATCCCTACCAGGCTGTATCTACGGCTCCTAGGACTCATGGCCGCATCCATTCCTATGGTTCTGCTAGCCAGACTCCACATGCACACCCTGCAGTGGACCCTCAGGGTGAATTGGGACCAGCGGACAGGTGAGTTGGACCACCTAGTTGTGGTCTCCTCCCAGTACGCAAGGTACTTCAGTGGTGGATGGTCCTCTCGAAACTCTTTCAGGGAGTCCCTTTCCAGCTTTCCTCCCCGAGTCAGATCCTAACAGATGCCTCGGGTCTGGGCTGGGGAGCCCACCTGGGTCCCTTCCAAACTCAGGGATTCTGGTGCCAGTGGTAAGCTACCCTACATATCAGTGTCCTGGAGATGAGAGCGGTGCTCTATGCCCTTCTGGCCTTCCAGGATCATCTGGCCCCAGGCCAGCAGTTGGTGCAGTTAGACAATCTGAGTGTTTTCTACTATATCAGTAAGCAGGACGGGACTCACTCTGGCCCCCTTTGCAAGGAAGCCATGACTCATGAGAGTGTGGTATTGGGCAGTGGACCACAATCTGACACTGTCTGTTGTACATGTGCCAGGCATTCTGAACACCCTGGCGGACAACCTCGGCAGGACTCAGTCCAGTATGCACGAATAGGAGCTTCTCTCATCTGTAGCAGAAGATCTCTTTGACAGCTAAGGTCATCCAGAGTTGGAACTTTTTGCGTCCCCACACAGTGCAAAACGGCCCAATTTGTGCTCGCTGGATCTAGGGCCTGGAGTTTTCTGGTGAGACGCTTTGTCCCTCTCTTGGAGAGGCAGATTTCTGTACCCATTCCCTCTGTTTCCACAACTACAGAGGGTGCTGATCATGTTGCAGATAGAAGGGACCAGCATTATCCTTGTGGCTCCATTCTGGCCTCATCAGATATGCTTTCGTCTGCTTCAGCAGCTGGCAGAGGAACCTCTAGTCCCTCTGCCCTTTTGCAGGAATCTGCTGACCCAGGATCCGGGGACCCTGGTCCATCCCAATCTGAGGTCCTGCCACTGCATGCGCAGCTCCTGAGGATGTAGCCATCGCCAGGTTTGGCGTTTCCAGTAAGGTGACAGACATCCTAGTGGCCACTCGCAAGCCCTTCACTCATGCCGCTTATGCCATGAAGTGGAAACGGTGTGCCATCTGGGCTGCAAAACGTTCCCTGGACCCCTTCACCTGCTCAGTGAAGCATGTCCTGGGCTATCTGATCTCTTTGTCTGACTCAGGCCTTGAGTACTCCTACCTCAAGGTGCGCCTTTCAACTATTTCTGCCTTCCACGAGCCCATGGGTGACCACACTATTGCTCAATTGGATGTCTCCCGTACCTTCCTTCAAGGCATCCTACATCTGAAACCCCCCAATCCATTCTCCCTTCCTGGCTTGGGACTTGGATTTTATTTTGGAAAAGTTAGCCCTGTCTCCTTTTGAGCCAGTCGCAACTTGCGATTTGCGCCTTCTCTCTTGGAAAGTGATTTTTTTAGTTGCATGCATTGTGTTCTGCTACAATAAGTATGGCAAAGAATTGCCGAGTGCTGTCAAAGCTCACGCCACCAGAGGCATGGCTGCCTCCGTGGCTTGTTTCAAAGGGGTCTCAGCTGCTGACAGTGCTGCTGCCACCTGGAGTACAGTTCACACCTTCACCAAGCATTACAGTGTGGACCTCTCTTCTAGAGCCCATGCAGGATTTGGCAGGGCTGTTCTGCAAGGACTCCTGTCTTAAGTTTATAGAGTTCCTTGGTGGGTTCAGTTTTCAAGGTCTTCTGTCTTAAGTTTAAGAAGCTCCTTGACTGGGTATGTTGCTCCCACCTCTCCTGTCTCAAGTTTATGGAGACCCAGCCTGCCAGACTGTTCATATACTCTTGTCGCTGCTTGGGATTCATTCCTATGGTGTAACCTGATGACTGAGATACGCCTGAAAAAGATAGAACAGTTACGTAAGAACTTATGATTAAGAGTAGATCATCGAGGGGATCTCGGTCATCAGGCCTATCCCCTCCCACCATTCCCCTTTTTGGGGCTCCTATTCAGGACCTGGCTGTCTGCTATTTCCATCATTTCTCTGAGAGCCGAGTTCCTCTGTGTTCTTGGGTCTCCAGGGCATCAGCCTTGCTTCCTTCATCGCCGGAGGGAAAGAACTGAAGAGGCCGCAGGCCCGCCTACGCTTTTATAGGGTTGGCGATGTCTGCTGACATCGACAGCGTGGGCAGGCACAGTTGTACTGCTGAAAATATTCCATTTGGATTCCCTGTTCACCAGTGGTGAAGTTGCTATGGTGTAACCTGATGTCTGAGATCCCCTCAAAGAACTGTTGTTATGGTGAGTTCTTATGTAACTGTTATGTTTTGTTTTTTTCCTGTTTCAATGGAGCGTGAAAACCCAGAACCAGCTCCGGTTCTAAGTGGTACATTGCATGCAGCCCGAAGATGTTGCGTACCAACCCGCACACCTCGTGCATTTATTGTCTTGGGGCAGAGCATGACCCTCAGGCTTGCGGCATCTGTATAATGCTGCTCCCCTTCTTCTCTTGGGGACTGGCTGCCTCCTTCTAGGCCGCCTGGATGAATGGGATCCTTTGGTCTGGTCCAAGGATGCCCACAGGGCCATTTCGGTGGTGGCGGGTTCAGCCTCCCAGCTGGCTCTGTTGAAGAAGCAGCAGCCCATGCTGCAGCAGTCTATTCATCAGCTCCTGTTATGCTCCCCGTGGGCACCAGTGCTGGTGCTTCATTTTCCAGATCATTCTGGAATATGTGTCGATCCCGACAGACCCTTGAGGAGGGCTTTTCCCGAGTGGAAGGATAACATTTTTTTTTATCACATTATTTGTACCACCTCTGCAGACCTGGCAGGGGCTACAACCGCACCCATCCACCCCCAGAGGGGTATGTCTTCCGGCCCATCATGGGTCCTGCTGGGTCCCAGTATTTTTCCTCCATGCCTTTGTCCGTGCAGTAGGTGCTGCAGCAGATCCACCTCCGTGGAGGCAGCCAAGCATCCTGGATGCGGGCCGAAACCCTCTTGTGCTGATGCACGCAGCACAAATCCCACCCCCCCCCCATCCTGAGGAAGGAGAGCAGTCCTCCGGATGCTCAATCCTTACCTCCCCAGCCGACCCCTGAACGACCAGAGTCCATTCCCGAACCTGGGTCGTCGGCGTTACCAGTAAGGTGCATCCAGTTCAACCCTCAACACCACCGGTTAGCTCCGAATGGACAGATGTAAAAAAATTAAAGAACTGTCACAGGTCATGGGATCAGAAACGGGCACGCTGTTCCCGCTTCCATGACTCCTTTGACCGCTCGACAGCTGTCAAGCTTTCGGCTTCAGCCAATCCTGCCAAGGTCGAAGGGCAGGCTGCTGGTTCCACAGTGACCCAGTTGGGCTTGTTGACCAAGATGCAGACTGAACAACCAACCAAGATATTTCTTGACCCGGTGGATGAGTTTGGGCCGACTTGCTCTCCCAGGCTCCGATCCTTTGAGCCCTGTCCAAGGAGGGACAGGAGAAGTCAGCCAACCAGGCTGTCTCCTCTGAGGAGATTCACCCTTCTGGGTTCCCGCGGCAGGTCCCAGTCCATGTAGAATACACAGCCCCTCCTCCTGTGTCTCCTCACCATTGACACACTCGTTGAGGTCCAGTTTGAAGACCCGGTCTCGTTCCTGATCCCAGTCTCAGGACACTGGGCATTCCTGCACTTGATCTTCCAGGAAGCGCCATCAATGCTCCTCTTCCTTGGACAATGAGAGGCTCCATCTCAAGTTGCGGTGGCACTATGAGGAGCTTTTGTGGCAGAAGTGGGTTTCTGGACAAAGTCGGTCTCTCCCACAGGCCACGGCACTCCCCTGATCTCCTTCGGTGAGGCCTGTCCCAGTTACCAGTTCCACCCCATCCGGTTGAGCCTACACCGGCCTCTCAACCTGGTGGATCCTCCAACCAAGCAGCCCTTGCATGGAGCCCTATCCAAAGCTGCTCACCCTGCTACTGGCATTCCCAGCAGTCTCCCTGTCCAGATAATCTACTCCGATGAATCCAGAGTGGTCCATGGGGATAGAGGGATGAGGGCGATGTTCGAGGAGTCATCGGACACCGATGGCTCCTCCATGCATCCCTGTAGGACCCCGGGCCTCAGCCAAAAGTCCTCTGAGGAGCTCGTTTCTGACCTTGGTCCTTCTTCTTGCAAGGCTTTGCTCCATCTTATCTCCAGATCCATAAGCAAGCCAAGTACACACTGAGGGAAATCCTCAACCGGGATGAATCGTCAGGGTGGCCTTTCCAGTGGCAGAAACTATCCTGGGTTCCACCTTTGGAGTTGTGGCAGCATCAAGCTTCTTGTTCTGTGCCTTCTGCCTGCGTGATCCACAAGTATGCAGCCCTGACCGAGTCTCTCCCCAGGTTGTAAGATCCACCCCCCCTCAGTCGAGGGGTTAGTGGTGGATTCTATCTTCTGTAAGACGTGCAGTGTCGGGGATGTTAAGCCCCCCTACAAGGATTCTAAGAACCTAGACCATGCAGCAAGGAAAGTTTACGCTGTGTCTTCCCTGTATCTCAGGCAAGCAAGCTCCTCTGTTATGATGGCCAACTTCGACCACACTCTTATGGGGGTCCAGGACCAATGTCCTTCCCCACCTTTCTGCCGGCTTGCAGTTGGCAGTCAAAGTGGTCAGAGACTAGGGCCACTCTTTTGCCAAGCATCAGCTTCAGGCAGCCTTGAACATAGACAACTCTTGCACCCGATCCATGGTGGTAGCGGTGGCTGTGCACCACAGAGCCTGGCTTAGGAGCTCCACCTTTACTGCGGATACCCAGCGCAAGCTGGCAGATGTCCCCTGCTTGGGCACCGATCTCTTTGGGCTGGAGTGGTGGGGACACCTCACAATAACTAAGTTCAGCACCACCGTGGACTTCTTCACATCCTCACAAAAGGACCCCAAGGGTCAGAAGCCAAAAAGGAAGCCATTTTTATTTCAACCCTTTTAGGCCCAGTAGCCTTAGCCATAGCAGCCTTAGTCGGGGGCAGTCCCAGGTCTGGTGGCCTAAATCTAAATCAGCCAACCAGGACTCCAAGAAACCTGGTGGCTGGAGCAACAGCACTCCCCTGGCAGCTGGCTCCGGGTCCTCCTTCCTCCCAGGCTGTCCAGTGACAGGTCAAGGGGCTTTTGCCTCCCGGCCATCATGTCCCTACCTCAGTTCCCCTTGGCTGGTCGGCTTTGCCATTTCTGGCACACCTGGTCCACCGTCACTATGGACAAATGGATGTTGGAAGTGGTGGGTCGAGCTTTTCCTCTTGACTTCAAGGCTCTCCCACCCTACCAGACCCATGGGAGTCAGTGGCTTCCCTGGACATGCTGTCTGCCCTCGGGGAGTACATCACCCAGCTCCTGAAAAAAGGCACTGTATCCATATCCTGGAAGCCATGGTTAGCCAAGGTTTTGTGTCCAGATACTTTCTGGTCCCCACACAGGGGGAGTTAGGGCCCCCTACTGGATCTGCACCATCTGAGCCAGTTCCTGAGGAGGCGCAAGTTCCAGATGGTCACACTGACTCAGATCATTCCTTCTCTGGAGCAGGGCATGTGGTTCTGCTTTCTGGACCTCCAGGACACCACCTTTCACAATCCCAGGCCATCCGTCCCAGTGGTGGTACCTGCGGTTCTGCACAGAGGGGGTTCTGTATGAGTTCTAGGTCATACATTTTGGCCTCTCCTTGGCCCCTAGGGTCTTCACCAAGTGCATAGTGGTGGTGGCAGCATTCCGGAGGCACCAGAGGGTCTAGTTCTGTCCATACCTGAATGGCTGATTGCTGGTCCTTCCCGAGAGGCAGTGGAGCAGTCCAGGGATCTGTACCTCTAGACTTACTCAATCTTGGGTCTGCTCATCAACCCAGCTAAGTTGGAATTCAGTCCCTCGCAAGTCATCCACTTCTTCGGAGCAGAGTTAGACTCCATCCGGGCCACAGCCTGACTCCCAGCAGACCAGGCAGCAGACCTTACCTCCTTTGCAGATCATTTTGGTTTGGGCACTCGTGCCCTGTCCAGGACTTCCTACGGCTGCTGGGGTTCATGGTATCCTGCACCAGCATGGTCCGGTAGGCCTGCTGGCAGATGTGCCTCCTGCAGTGGGAGGTAGCCCTCCAGTGGTCTCAACACCTCAGTCATCTGGACCAGTCAGTCATGGTGATGCAGCCGATATGGGATGCCATCCAGTGGTGGCTTGTCCCAGAAAACCTGCAGGAAGAGTCCAGTTCATCTGCCCAGAGCTGATGGTCATTCTGACGACCGATGCATCTCTGGTGTGTTGGGGAACAGTCCATGGGCTCTGGACCCCCAAGGAGTCCCGCTGCCACATCAACCTGCTGAAGTTCTGTGCAGTCTTTGCTGAATCGGATTGCTCGCTTTGCCACACAGATGCCTTTAAGGAGGCAGTGGAGCAGTCCAGGGATCTGTACCTCTAGACTTACTCACCCTTGGGTCTGCTCATCAACCCGGCTAAGTCGGAATTCAATCCCTCGAAGGTCATCCACGTCATCAGAGCAGAGTTAGACTCTCTCCGGGTCACAGCCCGACTCCCAGCAGACTGGGCAGTAGACCTTACTGCTAGCCGATCATTTTATTTGGGGTACCTGCTCCTGTCCAGGACTTCGTACGGCTGCTGGGGTTCATGGTATCCTGCACCAGCATGGTCCGGTGGGCCTGCTGGTGGATGTGCCTCCTGCAGTGGGAGCTAGCCCTCCAGTGGTCTCAACACCTCAGTCACCTGGACCAGTCAGTCATGGTGATGCAGCCGATATGGGATGCCATCCAGTGGTGACTTGTCCCAGAACACCTGAAGGAAGGAGTCCAGTTCATCTGCCCAGAGCTGATGGTCATTCTGATGACCGATGCGTCTCTGGTGTGTTGGGGAACCCACTTGGGGGACAGTCCATGGGCTCTGGACCCCCAAGGAGTCCCGCTGCCACATTAACCTGCTGAAGCTCTGTGCAGTCTTTGCTGAATCAGATTGCTCGCTTTGCCACACAGATTTCTTTAGGGACACATCGTTATGTCCTCTTAAATAAATTAGGTTGCTTTTCCCTAGATTTAAGATTTCAGTATCAAATGAAGATAATGGCAAAAAAAGTGATTACAAAAAAGCGACCACAATCTTACTGTTCTATTTTTAAAGGCTATAAAGGTAAAGCCGGGACAACGTCTTTCTGAACGGCAACGTTTTTGTATACCTATAATGAAAACATCTATGTGGCAGAGAACTTTTTTCTATAATCTTCCAATGTTTTTTAATTCTCTGTCAAAAGTTTTTGACTGTATTAATGTTTCTTTACATCAATTTAGAACTACTTTGAAAAAGTATCTCGCTGCTAGGATGCATTGTACATGTTCTAATTAGTTTGTGTTTTGCTAGTAATTCTTCTGTGTATGTTAAGATGTATTTATGTATAAATGTGAATCTTGTTGACCTTGAAAACGGGCCATTGGCTCATGGACTTATCAGATTTTAAAATAAACAAAACAAAAAACAAAACAGTGTGTTTAAGCTCTGATGGCATTTGCTCCATCATTTCTGAGTCAGGTCATGCAAGTCCAGATGGATAATACCCCAAACATGTACTACCTCAACAGGCAGGGCAGAACGCATTCCCTCTGGCTATGCTGGGAAGCACTCCGCACCCAGATCCTCATGTGCAGTGTAGATGATGTGTCCAGAGCCTCCAACCAACTGGTGGATGCCCTCAGCAGAGTGAACAAGGTGTCTCACAAGTCGTTCCTTAGTCAGGAGGTGGTGGACCACCTATTCTCCAAGTGGGACACTCCGCTGATCGACCTGTTTGCCTCCTGGAAGAATGTAAAACTGAGGCTGTTTTTGCGCCCACCTCCACAGTGCAGGATACTGATAGGGGATGCCTTCGCAAGGCCCTGGACCCATGGCCTCTTTTATGCCTTCGTTCCCTTTCTTCTGATCCACCAGGTGCAGGTCAAGGCATGGAGGGATAAGGTGCAGGTGATCTTGGTAGTCCCAGACTGGCCGCACCAGTTCTGGTACCCAGATCTCCTCAGCCTCAACAGCAATGGGCTGCCGTGGCGATTGCCTCTACATCCAGACCTGCTCTCCCATCATAAGGGGAAGGTCTTAACACCCAGACCTTAAGTACCTGCGCCTGACAGCCTGGTCCCTGAGTGGCTGGAGTTCAGGATTTGGGTCTCTCCAATAAGGTTCTCTGGGTTGTGGAGGCCTCCCGGAAAGGGTCAACCTGCCAGTGCTACGCCTTCCCTGTCCTGCCCTTTAGCTAGCATTCTGGACTACCAGTGGTCCGTCTCCCAGTCAGGACTGAGGTCAGTGAGCCTCAAGGTGCATCTGGCAGTCATCTGTGCATACCAGGCGCAGGCTGGTATGCCAACGGTGTTGCAGGAAAAGGTTATCAAGCACTTCTTTAAAGGCTTTGACAAACCTGTCCCCACCGGTGCATGAACCACCACCACGATAGGACTTGCTGATCTTGGCAGTGCTCAAGGGCAAGCCATTTGAACCAATGCACAGGTGTGATGTATCTCATCTGTCATGGAAGACCACCTTTTTTGTGGTCATCACCTCCGCCAGAAGGATCAGTGAGCTCCAGGTGTTCTCGATGGAATCTCCGTACTTCGTGTTCTACAGGGACAAAGGTTGTCCTTTGCCCCAACCTAAAGTTCCTCCCAAAGATTGTTTCGGATTTTCACCTTAACCAGGTGATCAATCTCCTGGTGTACTTCATCAGCCACACCTCTGAGGCCGAGCACAGGCTCCATACATTGGACCTGAGGCGAGCGCTCGCTTATTACATGGAGCGCACAGTTGGAGCTTGGTTAGAGGTTCTCCATCTCCTTGTCACCTATACTGAAGCCACACTGGGCAGGTCGGCAGCTAAATGGGCAACTGGTAGGTGGATTGTTTCTTGCATCGACCTCTGCTATAGGTTGGCTGGTAGGGAGTCTCCCGGTTTTAGGGCTTCAGGCTCATTCAATCAGGCATATCGCTGCCTCAGTGGCTGCTTCCAGGGATGTCCCTGTCCAGGAGATCTGCAGGACTGCTACCTGGAAGTCAGCACACACTTTCATTTCCCATTACCACATCGACCTTGAGTCACGCCAGGATGCTGGTTTTGGGGCCTCAGTTCTCCGATTCCTGTTTCCAGTGTAGGGATGTGTACCTTGCCCCCTCCTTCTGGAGAACTGCTAGGAGTCTGCCTAAGTGTGGATGTGCACCATACCCACGCCCCTAGAAATGAGGGTTACTCACCTGTAACTTGCTCTAGGAATGGTATATGGTGCACATCCATACAACCCACCTTTCCTACCCTGGCAAGTGGCACACTGACCCCTGCCTCCAGCATGCAAGATCTGTCGTCACAGGGAGAAGCTGAGGAGGATATCACCCAGGTTGGTGGCAGGTGCTTAGATTGAAGATGTTCCAGCTGGATTTAAAGGGGAATGAAGACTGCCTAAGTGTGAATGTGCACCATATACTACTCCTAGAACTACGGTTACAGGTGAGTAACCCTCATATAGCTGCAGATGTCCATTATTTACAATGTATATACATGTGTGGTGACATCACTTGGAGACCTTTCCCACTCAAACAGGACCTCATCCTAGTGTAGTGGAGCCAAGAGCCACTGTTGATTGTCTGCAGGCTCCAAGAGCAAAAGAGTTCTTTGTAGCTATCCTATAGATTGGTGTCATCAAGTTTGCTAGTAGGACACAAGCACTTTCCAGAGTGAGGCTCAGAAAGGAGATGAGGAAGTGTTATTTTACAGAAAGGCTGGTGGAGCCATGGAGCAGTCTGTCTGCCAAAGTGGTGGGTGCTAACACTGTTGGTGGGTTCAAGCACAGCTGGAATAGAATGAAAGGCATAGTGATTGCGTGGTCGGCAAAAGCTGGGAGGAGAGTGGGGGGGGGAGGATGGGGAGAGCTAAGACCCTAGAGGGAACAGTATGTGGCAGAGCTAAATGGAGAACCTGGGCAGACAGGATGGACTGTTGGTCTTTTTCTGCCGTCATTGTCTGTATTTCTGTGTTTAATAATGGTTCTGATCAGCTAACTGCATGATCTTGTTAAATGTTCCCGTAAAAGGCAAAGACAAAAACATTTTATCTTGGTTGCGCCAGCAGCACTGTGCAATGCATGGTACCTCACAGTGGAGCCAGATGGCTGTGAAGCGGAGTTGAGGAACATGCCGCCCGGTACTCACGCTCCCCCTGCCAGCTGATAATGGCGTGAAAGTGGTGTTGGTTATGAAGACAGGCAACCGCTAGCTCAACTGGAGAAATGGCGCTGTCATGGCAGCCCCATTATTGAGGGAGGGGGGAGAAACCTTTAAAGGGGTAACTAGAAAGAAAAAAAAAAGAAAAAAAGCTCTATCTACAAATGCCATGGGTATTACCATCTTATTCTCTTTTTGCTCTTTTTAAATCAGACAACTCGAATGTTGCAAAAGAGGATTTTGAAAATAAAGGAATCCTTGTAACAGATGTTGAGACGTTTGTCAGTAGTATCCAGAAGCTGACTGCTCCATTTGCCACTGCACAACGGTAAGGATAATTGTTTGATTTTTATGATAAAGAAGTTCCCCATGTGAGAGAATTTGTTGGTTTTATTTCTGTTTTTATGTGCTTACATAAGCTGAGGTATTCGTATCACTAGAAACACCACTCATTCAGTGATGTAGCTAGATGACCCGAGAACTTGGGTCGCTGCCCATAGTGTGCAGAAAAGGGTGCCTCCCTAAGGGGGTTGAGGGGCATACCACACCACAGTACACCGTGCGAGTTGCTGTTTTGTTGTACATTGAGTGTTTTATTAAATGAGCACTGTTCAGCTCACTTATTCTCATTTTCAAGTGACCTGCTTTAGAATTAACAAAGAAAATTAAAATAGAAGAATGACCTTGTGATAGCTGTTAAGTGAGGGCTGAAAATGAGTACTGGACAATATAGAGCATGCTTAGCTTTTTGATCCAAAATGATTGTCTAGATTTAAATGCATCAAATGAGTGTAAGTACATATTTATTTTTCTGTCTCCCCCAATCCTTTCTTCACTGGTATTTCTGTGAGGCTTTTGAACCTCCTATAGCCTCCCTCAGGTTCTTCTCCAATCCAGTCACAAACACTGTTCATTGCACCCCCCAAACTGTCCTCCTCCAATATTGTGTGGGCTAACTGAACCCCACCACACCCCTGATAGAGCCTGACCTACCCTTTGGGACAGTTTAGACTCGATCTGATGAAGAAATGGAAGATGCACCCCCAAAAGTGTGTGCGGGCCCAAGTGGACATGGAGGTTTTGTTTGCTATGATCCTTTAAAGGGCCACTGTCAACCTGTTTTTCATGATATTATTTCTAGTTCAAACCCCAAATTTTATGGTTGCTTACCCTCTCTAAAATTCTCTGATACTGCTGTTTGTTTTGTCTGTCTCCTTGCTTAGCAGAACTAAAATGCATGGCAATGTATATTTATAAACAACCTTGTTTTTGTTTACAATCCTGTTTCTGTTCTTACAGCATACTTTCTGAGCATAAGAAACACACCCAAACAGTGCAGTCACTCATAAAGCAGTAGCCACCTGAACTCCCACTGCATTATGAAGGGCTAGACTGTTTTATGGGTGTTCCCAAGGCCAGGAAAGATGCATTTGGAGTTGATTAAGGAATGTAAACAAACTTGTTTTGGTGTGATAACACCAGTGTGTTGGGCAGTCTGTATTTTACTTTTTTAAAGAAAATAAGAGTCAGATTCAAACTACCAGCTACATTAACAATCTTTACAGAATTTTGGCAATCATAAAATATGTTTTTTAAACTAGGGACACTTTGACGCCTAAGGGGGTTGACAGTGTCCCTTTAAATCCTTTGCTTTCTCCAGACCTGCCCTTTGGTACACTGTTTGTGTCAGCTGATGGACAACAGCACATTCCGCCCACCCAGTGCTACTGAATGCTTCCTAACTGCACCACCCCATGTGGTTACCCAGAGAATGTTAAAGCAGAGGAAGCTGCTTCCCTCACCCACCCAGAAAAAGAGCACATCTTCTGGGATACTTGAGCCTCCTCCCCCCCTCCTGTTGATCCACCATAGCATCCATACTCGGTACATGAACCTGGGTCACCACCAATATGGAAAGAAGCACTTGCCACTGCTGTGCTAGGGGGCTGGACTACTCTGTACAACATGTATATGGATTTTGTGTGTGAATTTGTAAAAAAATAAATAAATAAATAAGTGGTGCTTTCATCTGTTTAGGTGAAGAGACGGAGACCCTTGATGTGGAAAGAAGAACCATTGCACATTTTGAAATACAGGAGGATATCACCACCTTGGATGACACATGAATATATATAGTTATAAATTAAATAATGTCGTCTTTGGGGTTTGAAGGGGGAAACACCAGAACAGTTACAAAGAAGCCGGCAGTGTCTAGCAGCAGGCATGCTGTGCTCATTTTCACAGAAAGACTGGAAGTACCCACAAAAACACTGCGCGGTTATCGGTCCGTTCATTAAAGTGGTTCACTCTGGTTTCACTGCAATGTATTATCCTTGGAGTTTTGATTAAACCTTTTAAGACAGTGACTACCATGGAACATAGGAAGTTATAGTACATACATTTCATTTGAGTTCTGCAGCTCAAGGCCAGTGGCCGACAGTATTTTTTTATAATATACCTTGGCTTGCTTCTAGGAAAAACATTATTTCTACAATGTAAATATCCTGTATATGATAAAACAATGTGTTGTGTAGCTGTCTTTCTGTGTAAATTATAATCTAGGATTTGTACAAATACAGTCATGGCGCACTTGAACTTGGTACTTTAAAGTATTAAGATTATTGTAACTATTAACATAGCACTACATTTCCAGAGTTCTAAAAAGGGCAATGTGTATGTTCATTAACACAAATATCAAACCATAGTTTGTTTGAAGTGCTGTTCAAGATGTAAAGGAATGTGTTTTTTAAATGTTTGTAGAGATTTGTAAATACTATAACTAGATGTTTAAAAGGTACATTTTTATATTTATATGTTAAGTGTCAACACTTCCATGCTAACTTTTGAAAGATTTTAAGGTACTTTTTTAAAGTATCTAGTCTCGGGGTGATATTTTGTATTTTGGGAAGGGGATAACATTTTATTGATATCGCTAAATTTTAATGTATGGTTATTAAAGTGACTGAAGAAGACATTGAAGTTGACAAAATTAAAAAATAAGCGTACTTTTGATGATGGGAGTGCCTCTGTTTGTAAAAAATTGGATATACGTATATGGATCATGACATTTTTAACTGCCTAGATTCAGTTCACTACATAAGCAGTGTCAAGGCACAGGTCAGGAAGCTGAGGAAAACCAGGAGCAGTTTCAAAATTTGCAAATAGCGTTTTCTTTTTCAGTCTCTCACTCTCCTTGTCTCCCTAACAAAAGTATTGCTGCTGTTTTTATAAGTCTTTGGAAACTCGTTAAGAGAGCCTGCTTTGGTCAGAATGTGCTTGTAAGTTTACAGAATGTTCTTGTCAGTTTTGATGCAGGTGCAGCAAAAAGAACATAGTGACCCAGAACTGACCTCTTGTTGACAACTCTGCAAAGAGCTTAAAAACTGCATCTCATGTTAACCCCTTGAATTCCAAACAGCTTTTTGCAATCAACAGTATAACAATATACAATTTTACACAAAAGGATCCCAGTATCAGTGACATTTCCACATACGAACATACAAATCTGCCAGCAAAACCAGCCTAAGTAGTCTGTCAAGTCTGCTTAATGTGCAGCCAGCCCCTCATTGCAGCTGCCCCCCTTGCATTTACCCCCACCCTGTCCCATCCCTTTTAAACTGTCCACCGTCCTACAGGATACCACCTCTTCGGGCGGAGTATTCCACAGCTGCCACCCTCTCTGTGAAGAACTGTCTCCTCATCTCTCTCCTTTACCTTCCCCCTCCAATCTGAGACCATGCCCTCTCGTGTCCCTCCCCCTCCTCAACTTAAATACTTGTTCTGTACCTGTCTTGTTTATCCCTGTCATGTATTTAAAGGTTTCAATCATATCCTCCTGATCCCTTCTCTCCTCCAGTGAGTACATATTCAACTCCCTCAGCCTGTCCTCCAAACCCTGGATAATCTTTGTTGCCGTGCACTGTACCCCCTCCAGTAATCTGGCATCCTTCTTCGGAAACGGGTGCAAGAACTGCATGCAGCACTCCAGGTGTGGTCTGACCAGTGACCTGTACAGAGGCAGGCTCATCTCCCTCTTCTGGAGGAGATTTCCTCTCACAGTACATACCAGCATCCTGTTGGCTTTAGTGGCCGCCATCCTGCACTAAACTGAGTTGTTCTTATTCCCTGTTATAACCACCTCTAGATCCTTTTCTTCCTCGGTGGTACCTAATTGAACCCCTCCCAACTGGTAGCTCCTCCCAGGGTTCCTTGCTCCGATGTGCAGTACCTTGCACTTCTTTACATTGAACCCCAGTTGCCACATTTCCAATCACTCATCCAGTTTAGTTAGGTCTTCCTGTAGCCCGTGCCACCCTACTGTGTTGTCCACTACTGCCCCATCTTGGTGGTATCAGCGATAAGACTGATCTTACTCCTGATGCCATGTGAGATATCGGATGTGAAAATCCCAAACAGCACTGGGTCCAGTACCGAGCCCTGTGGAACCCCACTTGTCACAGCCCTTGGAAATGAGAGTCCCCCACCACCACCACCACCCTTTGCTGCCTCCCCTTCAGCCAGTTCACAGTCCAGTTCACCATCTTTGTCCCCGCCCCCACACACTCCCAACTTTCTCCTCAACCGCACATGAGGCACCGAATTAAAAGCCTTGCTGAAGTCCAACTACAGGACATCCACTGCATGGCCCTTATCCAGTTCTCTTATCACCCAGTCATAATACTCAACTAGGTTGGTCTGCAGGATCTTCCTGAGATGAACCCATGTTGCCGACTTTCCTGGAGTCCATTGTCTTACAAAAAGGTCACCAGCCTCTCTTTCTGGATTGTCTCCATTAATTTCCCTACTATGGATGTGAGACTTACTTGTCTGTAATTGCCTGGTTCATCCTTTGGGCCACTTTTGTGGAGGGGCACCATGTGAACCGTCCTCCAGTCCTGTGGTACACATCTTCTGTCCAGGGAGTTATTGAACAGGTCTGCCAGCAGCCCCGCCAGGACCTCCACCAGTTCTTTCAGCACCCTAGGGTGGGTGAATGCTGTCTGGTTTTGGTGCTTATCTACACTCAGAGCCTTTAGACCCTTCAGCACCATGCTCTTTGTAATCACCTCATCTGTCACCCCTGCCCCCTTGCCCACCTTCCCCATCTCCTGAGGTAACTGCCCACCCTTCTCAAAACAGAAGTATTCATTTGATGCTTGTGCATGCTTGGACCCTTTTTCCACACACACACACACACACACACACCCATCCTTCCTAATCCTTACTATCTGTTTTTTGCAGCTCCTCTCCCTTTTGTACCTGAAGAAGTCCTTTGCCCTGTCCCTGATGCCCTTTGCCAGCCTCAACTCTCTGGAAGCCTTGGCTGCCCTGACTAATCTGGTTACCTCTTTGGACTTCTTCACATACACTTCCCTGTCCTCCCCGCTCCTGGATTTCCTGATTCTCCTAAATGCTGCTTTCCCAGATCATGGATATGTTATTCTGTCCACACTTACTGGTATGTCCTTTCCCTTTAAATATCTTGCCGGAAGGTCTTCAGGCTGGCTCCTCTCTCCCACCCACCAGGGTAGTATAACCCTCAGCTCCACCCCATGATGCCAGATCTTCCTTTCTGCTGGAAGATTCAGGTTCCTTCCTTATCACTATGCAGTGCCCACTGGCTCCCCTTCAGGGTTCACACAAGCATCCCTCTGCTGAGGGAGTGGTGACCGAGTCTGTGTTTAGGTGATTAGGGAATTCCGGAGACACTGATAGACTCCTGTGCTTGTTCAGTAGCGGCCGCAGTCATCATGCGCCACAGGGCTTGGTTACAGGTCTCAACTTTCACGGCTGACACCCAGCACAAGTTAGCAGATGTCCTGTTCCTGGGTACCGACATATTTGGCTCAGGGGTGGAAGGTCATCTCGAATGTATCGAGAAGTCCACCACCACATTGGACTCAGCTGCATCTGCCCAAAATGAATCCCAGTGTTTCAAAAAGCAAAAGAAAAAGCCTTTTGGGCCTCTGCCCTTGTGGCCTAGCAGCCCCAGTTTCAATCTGAGCAACAGCAACAAGCCCAGTCTTGGCACCCCCAGCCCAAGCCAGGAGCTCAGTCAGACTGTAGACCAGGAGAGAAGGGCCCAGGTAGTTCCACTACTAGACCCTCCTCTTCCAGGCCTGCTCAGTGATGGTATGGGGGAGACCAGCCCATACCCGTCATGACCACTCTGTGTCCTTCCTTGGGGGGCCAGCTCCATCACTTCCTTTCCGCCTGGTCCGCTGTTACAATGGACAGGTGGGTTCTGGAAGTGATCGTCAGGGACTGCCTCTGGAGTTCGAGCAGTACCCATCAAGCCGAGCCCGCGCCCCATGGGAGGAAAGGGTATCAGTTCATACTCAGTCGGCTGTTTGAGACATCGCCCAACTCCTCCTCAAGGAAGTAGTGGCAAGAGTAACAGATCCCCCAGTCAGCCCATGGTTTGTTTCCAGGTGCTTCCTGGTCCCGAAACAGACGGGGGCTGGCACCCCGGTCATGCACCTTTCAGATGGTAACTCTGTCCCAGATCATACCATCTCTCGAGCAAAATGTGGTTCTGCTCTCTGATCTTCAGGATGCATTCTGCCATGTCCCAATCCATCCGTTACACCGAAGGGTCCTCCACTTCCAAGCGGAGGGAACCCTCTACGAGTTCCAAGCCATGCCATTTGGCCAGTTATCTCCCCCCCCCCCCCGGCTCTTTAACAAATGCATCACAGTGGTGGCAGCCCATGTTTGGCGTCAGGGTGTACCCTTATCTCGATGATTGGCTCATAGTGGGTCCATCCAGGTTGTAGGTGGAGAGGTCCAGGGATGTGATCCTCCAGACCTGCATCAGCCTTGGCCTCCTGATCAACGAGGCCAAGTCAGAACTCATGCCAGTGCAGGTGATCTGCATCATCGGGGCAGAGCTTGACTCTTGCCAAGCCAGAGCCAGGCTCCCCGCGGACAGGGTGCAGGTTTTGACCTCCTTTGCCCAGTCATTTCTGGTTGGGCAATTGCACCCTGCCCGGGACTTCCTGCGTCTTCTGGGTTACATGGCAGCCTGCACCATCGTAGTCCATTGGGCTCAGTGACATATGTGCCCCATTCAGTGGGGCTTGGCCAGCCAGTGGTCCCAGCATGAGGGTCACCTCAACTAGCTGGTCATGGTAACTCAGAGACTATGGGATGCTTTCCAGTGGTGGACCGTCCCGGAAGATCTGCAGGGAGGGATCCCCTTTGTCTGCCCCAAATCGGTGATCGTTCTTATGACTGATGCCTCTTTCAGTGGCTGGGGAGCCACAGGGTCCACAAGCTGTGGAACCCAAGTAATCCTGATCTCACATTAACCTGCTGGAGCTCCAAGCAGTATGGCTGGCGCTGAATGCATTAGCTACATTTCTGCGGGGTCAAGTGGTCCAGGAACCAGATGGACAACACCACGACCATGCACTACCTCAACAAGCAGGGCAGCACTCCACATCTACGCACTCGTGAGCCATCTGAATGGGGATCTCCTTGCCATCCATGTAGCAGGAGCCTCAGATCAACTGGTGGATGCCCTCAGTCGTGTGAGCGAGGCGTCCCACAAGTGGTCACATTATCTGGAGGTAGTTCGCAGTCTGTTCTCCCAGTGGGGCGCCCCTCAGGTGGGCCTGTTCACCTCCAGGGAGAATGCAAAGCTGAGGCTGTTTCATGGCCACCCACCTCAGCAGGACTCGCTGCAGGGGATGCCTTCTCGAGGCCATGGACATCAAGCCTCTTCTACACCTTCCCTCTATTTCCCTTGATCTGTTAAGTGCTTCTCAAGGTGAGGAGGGACAAGGCAAAGGTGATTCTGGCAGCACCAGATTGGGCGTGCCAGTTATGGTATCCAGATCTCCTCTGCCTAAGCGACAGACTCCTGATGCATCTTCTAGCATGCCCATACCTGATATCCACCAGTCTGGGGAAGGTAGTCCATCCAGACCTTCAATCCCTGCACCTGACAGCCTGGTACCTGAGTGGCTAGAGTTCCAGGCTTTGGATCTTTCCGAAGGTGTACTAAGTGTGGTTGAGGCATCCATGAAAGAGTGGACCATGAGGTGCTATGCCTTCAGATGGAAAAGGTTTTCCGTTTGGTGTCAGGGCAAGGGCTTAGACCCTAATACCTGCCCTGTGGCCAGTATCCTCGACTACCTTTTGGTCTCTCTCTCCAAAGGAGGTCTCTGGATGACTACCCTTAAGGTGCAGCTGGCAGCCATCTCTGCTTACCAGGCATGGGCTGGTCAGTGGCACAGGAGACTGTCTGGTGCTTTTTCAAGGGCCTGATCACATATTCCACTCTGGTGCGTGAACCTCCACCTCCAGGGGATCTACTGCTGGTACTGGCAAAGCTCATGGGCAGGTCATTCAAACCAATGCACTGGTGTGAGATGTCACATCTGTCATGGAAGACCGCCTTCCTGGTGGCTATCATGTCAGCCAGAAGGACTGAGGAGCTCCAGGCACTCTCAGTGGAGTCTCCTTACCTGATCTTCCACAGGGACAAGGTTGTCCTGCGCCCCAACCTGAAATTCCTTCCGAAGGTTGTGTCGGAGTTTCACCTTAACCAGGTGTTAACTCTGCTGGTGTGCTCCCCGAATTACACCTCGAAGGCCGAGTACAGGCTCCATACTTTGGACCCGAGACGAGCGCTCTCTTATTATAAGGAGTGGATGGCTGAAGTTCGGGGAGAGGTTCGCCAGCTGTTTGTCACCTACACTGAAGCCGCACCTGGCAAACATGCAGCAAAGCAGACGATTGGCAGATGGATTACATCTTGCATGGATCTGTGCTATATGTTGTCAGGTAGGGAGCCTTCCGTAGGGCTAAGGGCTTATTCCACCTGCCATACCGCTGCATTGGTGGCTGCTTCTAGGAATGTCCCTATCCAGGATATCTGCAGGGCTGCTACCTGGAAGTCAGCAAACACCTTCATTACCCATTACCACATCGACCTTGAGTCACGCCAGGATGCTGGTTTTTGGAGCCTCAGTTCTCCAGTCTCCGTTTCCCAAGTAGGGGGTGTGCACCTTGCCTCCTTCCCTCATCCCAGAGAACTGCTAGGAGACTGCCAATAAGTTTGGATAGAACAACATATCCACAATCATAGAAAAACAGGTTACTCACCTATAACAGTAGGCTCTTCCACGGAGTGGTCTCTTGCAGTTGGTAAATACTTTTCGGAGTTTCCAGCAGAGGTTGCTGTGGCACGGCAGCTCTTCTAGCAGTTTTTCACCAGGGACCGCCTACACAGCTTCCTGTTTCCTATATAAGTGTGGGCGGTCCCTGGTATCCTCAGTTCATTTTCCCGCCGTCTTCAGCTCACACAGCAGTTAGTTCAACTTCTGTGTAACAGTGATCGACGAGAATTTGGATTCCAAACTAATTTCTAAAGATTCTACAATCAAACAAGCACTGTTTCGTTCCTGCCATTGTGATAGGACGATATACCGCTTTGACAATCATACATCTTGCGTAAGGTGTCTGGGACCCACACACAACAGCAATTCCTGCAGTTTCTGTCGGGAATTTAATCAGGCAACTCATCGACAATGGTTGCTTGAAATAACATCTTTTGATGGAGCAGAAAATGTCTCTCTTGGAGAACCAAGGGGCTCATACCAAGGGCTCCCCACCACTAGATCTCATCCCAGGCAGGAAAAGGAGAAACCCTCCTCACACTCCCTGCCTCGTCACCCGTCGACGGCCACCGTTTCAGGTGCTGCTCCGCCGATAGTGCGTCCTTCAACACCTTCTTCGTCGATGGGGGCTCATACCCTCTCGTCAACAATGCTTTACATGCAGTCAAATACATGGCTGCTCTGTCGACAGTGGCCCCTCTCCCATTGACGACTCTGACAATTTAAGTGAAAATGATTATTTTTTCTCTGCAGGCTCGTCAACGGGACCCCGCATTTCTCAGGGAAAACCTATGGCATATGCCTTACTTACTGCTCCTCTACCCTCACAGGTGGCCTTTTATGGGGACAGGCGGACAGAGATCAGGACCCTGGTTTATACCACCTTGGGTCAAGATCTGCTCATACTGTGTGTCCCATCCCCCCTATCACCCCCTTTGTTTCCCAGCATGCCCCCCTACTCACCCCCCTTTCTCAAGAATGGGATATCGCCAACGTAGTACGACAGGTCTTGCATGCCATGCGGCACTCCCAGCCCTCCGACCCCAGAGAGCCAGGTGATCCTCTTCAATATCCTACTCCTCCGCCCAAACAATTTCGTAGTGACAGGAATACCATACCACCTTGCTTCCCTCCTCCTAATATGGAGGATTATTTGTTAGATGAACCAGAATTACCGGTTGACTTCTCCAGTGATATTGACGAAGAAGAGTTCCAAGATCTGGATTTTCCAAATCCTGACTCCCCCTATTTGGAAATCTCTTCTCTGGATGGGGCCCTGCCTAGACCTTCCGTAGCCTGTCCCCCAGATGACCCAACCTTTAATGAAATGATGGTTCACATACAAAAGGTCACGGGATTCTCTACTACAGAGCATGGCAAACAATGTAAGGATATGGGAGAATATCTTGAATTACCAGAGGAATCTGAGTTAGTGGTTCCCCCACTAATACCAATGTGCCAGAATGGCATGCTGGTTGCCTGGCATCAGCCTTTAGCTATTATACCTGTTTCCCGCAAAGCAGATCGTTTATATCAAGCTCCCCTGGACCATCCTTTTCTGTGCACCATCCCAGAAGCGGATTCAGGGGTCATTACTACCGCTCATGATTGTACTAAAAGACCTAAACACATGAGCTCCTTACCACCTGATAAAGAATCCCAAAATATTGACTACCTAGAGAAAAAGGTATTTTCCTGAGGTACCATGAATATACGAATCTTAAACTGTATGGGTCATATGGTTAAATGCCAGCGTACCCTTGGGACCTCTGCCATTGAACTCATCAGTAAACTCCCTCCTTCACAAGAAAGGGACAGATTATTTTTGTTTTAGTTTTTTTCTCATCTCTCCTCCATTGGACTCTCTCCGGTGTGAGCATGCGGTCCCAGACGGTCTCCCGTCTGCCTGAAGCGCCATCTCTCCGATGTGAAGAACCCCCCTCTTCAGGCTGCTAGCCCATCCCCCCAGCTCTGAGTCCCCTGGGGAGGGACCTCCTTACTCCTCAGGTGCTCTGTCTACAGTGTTGTGGGCTGCAACCCTTTTGAAAGGGATCATCTAGACATCTGATGCCCGGCGGTGACAAGGGGTCCCAACCTCTGGCCCCACCATCGGCTACCAATGGCGAGAGGGTTTTTTTCTTGTGGTTTTACGTCCTTTCTCCTCTCCCCCCGGCAGAGCCTGAGCGTGCAGTGACGCCAGGGATGTCCGTTGTGGCTCTGTAACCCACTATTGAGTCCTGAGTGTTGCAGTGCCACCAGTCACCACCGGGGGCTGCTGTGATGCTGGGATGAACCCTGGATCCCCCTTGAGAGAGGAGAGCAGTCCTACAGATGTTCAATCCTCCCTTCCCCTGGTGGCCCCGGCTCATTCCTGAACCTGGGTCGCCTGTGTGGCACGAGGTGTGGCATCCAGCGCATCAACCCTCAGTGCCACCAGGCCCAAAAGGGACAAATTATTGACGACAGTGTCAACTAGCAACTCTGTCTCCCGTCACGTACTCAGGTCGGGATATGATGCCGTAGATACCTCAGCCCAACTATCAGCTACTGGTATTTCTTTGCATTGCCATGCCTGGCTTCACGTTTCAGGATTTTCACCTGATATATAACATAAAGTAGCCAATACTCCCTTTAATGGATCCAAGCTGTTCAGGCCAGGTACTCAAACATTACTAGATGACCTGCAGGCATCAGGCAGAACCCTATGGTACAGTTCACAGCATGTACCATACTCCACATACAATCTACCATTCTCAATACTCCTCTTATTCCAAAAGAGGTGGAAAATACAAAACTAATACCAAAGGTGGCTACAGAGGTCATATCCAATCCACCAGAGGCAACACCTCTGCCACCAAGGGATCCCGCCCCAACCCTTCTGGAGGGGCCGGGCAGCCCAGCACCCAGTTACCCACTAGGGCCCCCCCGCCTCCTCGACCAGGCCTCGGAGGCTGTGGGGGGTCATTTTGCCCTCCATTTGGAGGCCTGACAAAAGATCATTTCAGACAAATGGGTACTTCTGATTATACAGAAGGGCCACACTCTGGAGTTCATTTCTGCCCCACCCCCTTGCCCTCCCAGAAGATGCAGTATCCTCCAGACCACATACCCATCCTTCAGGAGGAAGTGAGGGCCCTTTTAGCCAAACAGGCCATTTTACCAGTGCCCCTTTCAGAACATCAAACGGGATTTTACTCCCACTTCTTTCTGGTACCCAGACGAACAGGAGACCTCAGACCAATACTGGACCTGACACAAATGAATCATTACATCCAGTACAAACATTTTCACATGATTTCTCTAAACGCCACCATGCCCATCCTGAAACAGGGAAACTGGCTTTGTGCCTGGATATGAAAGACACTTACTTACATATCCCCATCCATCCTGCCCACCACAAATTTCTGCACTTCCACCTACTAGGTTAAAGCTACCAGTCTTGAGCACTCTCTTTCAGCCTCTCCTCGGCCCCAAGAGTGTTCACCAAATGCCTAGCAGTGGTGGCAGCAGCCATACAAAAAAGAGGGCACTTCATCTTTCCATATCTAGACAACTGGCTGATCAAAGCAGACTCCAACGTAGCTCTGCTTGCCTCCCTAGATGCTACCCTGAAGATGTTCAAAGATCTAGGGATCACAGTCAGGTGGCCAAAGTCCAGCCCAGACCCAACACAGTCCCTCCAATGCATTGGAGCTGTTCTAGATAATGTCATAGCCAGAGCTTACCTCCCACCTGCTCGCCAGGACACACATATCTCTGGCTTCGCAGATACTGACTCAGAAAATAGTCACAGCCAGACAAATGCTGAGCCTTCTGGGTCGCAGGTCCACAGTCATCTCGATGGTGGCATTCAACCATCTTCACATGAGACCTGTCCAATGGACCCTCCAGTATCAATTATCTCAAAAAACAGGACAGTTCAAAGACAGAATCAGGGTCACTCCCTCTCTGAAGTCAACCATGACATGGTGGACAACCAGAGCCAATCTGAGTCAGGGAATTCCTTTCTGGTCCCTGCCTCCCATGCAAACGTTAACCACGGATGCTTCCCTAGAGGGCTGAGGCACATACTTGGGTCCTTATCAGGCACAAGGCCAGTGGGCCGCCTCTCCCCATTACCTTCATATCAGTCTCCTAGAGATGAAAGCGGCCCATCTAGCCCTTCAGGCATTCCAGTCCTACCTGATGCCAGGAGCCTTGCTGATTTAGTCAGACAACACTGCAGTGATATTTTATCTCAACAAGCAAGGAGGTACGAAATCACGCACCCTATGCATAGAGACCCTTGCAGTCTGGCAATAAGCCATCAGGCAACAAGTAATGCTAACGGTCATCCACCTACTGGGGGCATTACAACCAGTTAACCGACTGGCTGAGTCACCAGTCCTCCTCTCACGAATGGACACTTCACAAGCAAGTACTTCAAGAAAACTTCAACGTATTGGGAACCCCACATCTGGACCTGTTTGCATCCCCAGTGAATCACCATCTCCCCAATTACTTTTCCATTATCACGAACAAAAAGGGACGGTCTATAGATGCCCTGTCCCAACCATGGACAGGACTCTTCTTCTATGCTTCCCCCGCTGTCTCTCTCCTGCATTGGACTCTTCTGAAACTACAAATAAAACCAGCCACAATTATACTCATAGCTCCAATGTGGCCTCACCAAATGTGGTTTCCCCTACTCCAACAACTATCAGTACAGGAACCCGTTCTGCTGCCAATCAGACTGGACCTTTTGACTCAGTGTCAAGGGTGCCTCCTACATCCCAACCTGAAGGCTCTACACCTTCATGCTTGGCTCCTGAGGATGCCTTCATAACTAGATTACAAGTGTCCTCTCCTGTTGCCAATATTCTCTTAGCCTCTTGTAAACCAGGAACCAGAGAAATATCCAATTCCAAATGGAAATGTTTCTCCATATGGTCTGCCTCTCGGTGATTGGCTCCTTACTGTTGTCCACTGATGAAGGTTTTAGACTACCTGGCCTGTTATCTGAGTCAGGTTTAAGCTATTCTTCCATCAAAGTCCACTTGGCCGCCATCTCGGCTTTCCATGAACCTCTAGATGGCAGATTACTGTACAAACATCATCTAGCCAAGATGTTTTTGAAAGGAATGTTTAAATTAAGCCACCTATCAGAAGACCCACTCCTCTGTGGGATCTCAATTTTATAATAGAAAAATTGACCCTTGAACCATTCAAGCCAGCGGCCACTTGTGCACTCTGTTTCCTTTCATGGAAAATGCTATTTCTAGTGGCTGTTGCTTCAGTTCGCCGTATTTCTGAGCTTCATGACCTCATGTAGGGAACCTTGCTTGATTTTCCACAAGGACAGGGTAGCACTCCACACCAACCCTTCCTTCCTAAAGTAGTCTCTGAATATACTTTGAATCAGTCCTTGGAGTTACTGGTATACTATCCTGAATACTCCAATCAAGGTGAACATCATCTACATACTTTAGATGTCTGTCGTATACTACAATACTATACTAATTGGACAAAATCAATTAGAAAAACTTCTGAATTGTTCATCACTTTTGCCTCAGGCAGAGAAGGACTCCCAGTAGCTGAAAGAACCCTTTCTTGCTGGCTGGCAAATTGCATTACATTTTGTTACAAAACATACAACAAACCTTTACCAGGACCTGTCCAAGCCCATTCCACTAGAGCTATGGCTACTGCTGTGGCTTGCTTTAAAGGAGCCTCCATTCTGGACATCTGCAATGCAGCTACCTGGTCCACAATCAATACAATCACATGGAATTGCAATCTAGATATTGCCTTACAATGTGGGGCGGCCTTCGGCCATGCAGTCCTGTAAGGTCTTCTGTCATAACTGTCCTCCCACAGGGACATAACTGCTTGGGATTCATCCCAAAAGTATTTACCTACTGCAAGAGACCGGGAAGATGGTACAGTTACGCAAGAACTTGCCATAACAGTAGAATCTTCGAGGAGTGTCTCTTGCAGTAGATCTATTCACAGGGCCGGCTTTTAGGGTTTGGGGGCCCCAGCAGAATTAGTGAAGTCATGGCCTCTCTTACAGCCCACCTTAGCCCATGTATTTTACTGTAGCCCATAGGTGCAAGATTTTATTTGTGGTGATACTATAGGCAGGGAAAAATGGGCAGATTAGGAGGGCCAAGTAGTAGTTATCTGCCGGCAAATTTTATATTTCTTTGTTTCTATGTATAGCTTTAGTATAACCTTTAGTATTATCCTGGACTCCCTTCAGAGTGCCTTCCTCAAGCAACTGGTCATGGAACCAACTCGGCAGAAGGCAACACTGGACCTTGTGCTCACAAACAGGGACAGTGTGATGGGGGTAACAGTGGGGGAGCACCTGGGGAACAGTGACCACCAGTCATTGTGGTTTGAAATCACAGAAAGAGCAGAACCAAACCACACAAAACACGTATCCTGGATTTGGGGGGCAGACTTTGGGAAAATGGGAGATACTTGAAAGAGGCATTAAGGGAATCGGACAGGAATCAGGGGTTGAGGAACAGTGGGCAGTATTTAAAATGTGGATTACAAGAACAACATAATTATGCATTAAGCAGATTAGCAAGAGGAAAAGGAAGAGAAGACCATTATGGTTTTCCAAAGAGGTAGCAAAGAAAGTGAAAGCCAAAAGATTGCATTCAGGCAATACAAAAGACACAGGCAGAAGGGGATAGGGAGAAGTACCAGGAGAAGCAAAGGAGGCAGGGCGGTCAGTAAGGAAGCCAAAGCTCAGACAGAAGAACACATTGCAAAATCAGTGGGTAGAGGGACAAAACCTTTACAGGTACATAAGTGAAAAAGAAAGACAAAGGGGGATAGTGAGACTGAAGAGGAGGATGGGGGCGTGGAGGATGACAACAGTAAAGCCGACATATTGAACAGGTATTTCTGCTCAGTCTTTACTGAGGAAGAGGAGAGTAATGGGTCTGAAGGGAGTATAAGGGGTGAGAATGGTGCAGAAATGGACATAAGTCCCTTTACACGAGAAAGGGTCCTGAAGGAACTGGAAGTAATAAGAGTTGCTAAAGCAATGGGACCAGATGGGGTGCACCCCATGGTCCTTAAAGAACTAAGAGAGGTGGTGGCTGAACCTCTGGCTATCCTGTTTAGCCAATCACTGGAAAGGGAGGTACCCAAAGACTAGAGGACAGCAGATGTAGTCCCCTTATACAAAAGTAGAACAAAAAGAGGAAGCGAGGAACTTCAAGACCATCAGCCTCACCTCAGTAGTGGGGAAGATCATGGAAGCACTACTGAAGGAGAGATTGGTGGAACATCTGGTTGTCAACGGACTACAGGACCCAAGGCGCATGGTTTCACGGGAGGTCATGTCAGACCAACCTTGTTGAATTTTTGACTGGGTGACTAGGGAGGTGGATCGGGGAGGGCAGTGGACATGGCCTATCTGGACTTCAGCAAGGCCTTTGACACTGTGCCACATAGAAGACTATTACACAAACTGGGGAATATGGGTGTGGGCAGGACAGTAGTGTGGTGGATAGGTAACTGGCTGGGTGGCAGGACACAGAGGGTGGTGGTAAATGGCTGTCACTCCACAGAGGGAAGAGTGACCAGTGGGGTACCACAGGGATCAGTGCTGGGACCGGTCCTATTCAACATCTTCATCAGTGACATTGCACAGGACCTAGAAGGCAGAATTTCACTGTTCGCTGATGACACAAAGCTCTGTAACAGAGTAGACACACCAGAGGGTGTAGACAGAATGAGAAGGGACCTGCAGAAACTTGAAGAATGGTCAGGGGTTTGGCAGTTGAAATTCAATGCAAGGAAGTGCAAGATAATGCATATGGGGCACAAAAACCCTGGCACAATATATCAGCTGGGGGGTAAGGATATAGCATGCACCAAGCAGGAAAGGGATCTTGGAGTTATCGCTGATGACCTCAAGGTAGGGAAACTGTGACAAGACAGCAAGTAAAGCAAATAGGATGCTAGGATGTATAGGCAGGGGCATCACCAGCAGGAAAAGGGAGGTCATAATTCCACTATACAAGACACTAGTGAGGCCCCACCTGGAGTACAGTGTACAGTTCTGGAGACCATACCTACATAAGGACATAGACAGGGTAGAGAAGGTTCAGAGGAGGGCAACAAAGATGGTGCATGGATTGCATCACAAGTCCTATGAAGACAGGTTGAAAGAACTGAACATGTACCCCTGGAGGAGAGGAGGGAGAGAGGGGATATGATAGAGACATACAAGTATCTTACAGGGAGGAACAGGGTGCAGAAATACACTATTTTTAAGTGAAAAAGATGTTCCAGGACTAGAGGGCATGGCATGAAGTTGGAGGAAGGATGATTCAGAGGAAACATGAGGAAGAATTTCTTCACAGAACGGGTGGTGGACAAATGGAACACCCTGCCAGAGGAAGTGGTGGGGGCTAAAACAATCATGGGATTTAAGAATGCATGGGATAGACATAAAGGAATTTTGGAGGTCAGGGGTAAGGGGCAACAGACTTCTAGGAAAACATAAACTGAACTTACAAGCTCAAATGGGAAGACTGGGTGGGCCATAGGCCTTATCTACCGGCACTGTCTATGTATCTATGTATAACCAGTAGTATTTAAAAAAAAAAATTTTAGGCGAACACAGCAGTGTCATTTCTTGGGGCTGTTCTTCCCATCCCATCCATTGCTGCCTATCCACCTCATATTGACTGGATCACAGCTTGTTGAGGTATTTCATGACATAATCAGAAGGATCTGCATAGTCCTTCACTGATGTTTTAAAAATATATTAAGATAAAAAAATGTTTAAAAATGAATAAGGTCAACTTCTCTGCTTGGGGGCCCCCATGAGCAGGGGCTCCCAGCAACCGCAGGGTTCGCTGGTGCCTAAAACCGGCTATGGTTCCCACCCTCCATCCCCCTCGTCTTCTAAGACAGCAAATTCTGGTCCAATGTCTTTGGGTTGGGATTCCTTCGCTACCTCGGGTTCCCCTCGGTCCTCGCTTTGTGAGCTGAATCTGGTGGGGGAACTGTGGATACCAGGGTCTGCCCACACTTGTATAGGAAACAGGAAGCTGATGTCATGTGTGGACGGTCCCTGGTGAAAAACTGCTAGAAGAGCTGCCGTCCCACTGCGACCTCTGCTGGAAACTCCCAAAAGTATTTACCTACTGCAAGAGACAGTCCTCGAAGATGTACTGTTACTGTAACTTCTTTCATAACTGTACTTTCTAAGAGTGGTATATGTTCATGAACACAGACCTCGCCAGTTTCAATGCACAACCTTTGCTTCCAGCAGGCAAGATCTGGCGTCATGCAGCCGGAGCCGAGGGTTATACCACCCAGGTGGGTGGGAGGAGCCAGCTTGAACACCTTCTGGCAAGATATTTAAAGGGGAAGGAAATACCAATAAGTGTGGATGAACAACATATACCACTTATAGAACTACTGTTACAGGTGAGTAACCTGTTTTTTTGACATCACCCCTTCCAAGACCTCCCAATTCAACCAGCTTGGTTTCTTGGCCCTACCTTTCTTGATCTGTGTTTTGGTACATGACCCAGTAGCCTCCACCAGCCCCAGCTTGATGGTTTCTCATTTTTGGCATGCATCCAAGTGTGAATGACTTCCTGCCAAGTGCCTTTCCAAAATTTCTCCTATCTTAACAAAGTCAGCATTTCTGAAGTCAGTCACCTTGATTCCTGTACCTACAGCATCCTTGCCCATGTTGAGCATGAACTACACCAAGTTATGGTCACACCCAGCCAGCGGGTCTTCCACCCCCAGCTGTCTTACATCCTCCCTATTAGACAGTATTAGGTCTAGAGTTTTTCCCAACCAAGTCAGCTGGTTAGCCATCTGTGCTAGGAAACTGTCCTGGAATGCATCCAGTAGGATCTGTTCCCTTGCACTCAGGGTGGCTGGGGTGCTCCAATCCACTCCTGGTAGATTGAAGTCCCCCACAATCACTGCATTCCTCTTCCCACAGACCCTCCTTTTTTTTCTATAATTAGTTTAAGTTTACAACATACAAGGATGAAACCATGACCTATACAAATGAGACATAGTAATAAACACAATCAAAACCCAAATCATGAAGAAAATAAGACAACCCCACCACCCCAACTAACCACCCCCCACTTCCTTAGAGCACAGCCTTGGGAAAGGAACCCCACCAGTCAAAAATAGGAAATAAGGGAGGCAGAAAAGGGGAACAAAATAAAAACAGGACAAATTAGTTGGGTAACTTCTGAATAGAGAGGAGAGTATGGAATTCCTCCCATCTGTGTGTGTGTAGAGGTCAGGTTAGTCGATGTAGTATGGCAGTTTGTTTCTCCACAGCAAACGTCTGCAGCATCTACCATACCATTTCTTGTACGACTGGATACCAGCATCCCACCAGTGCCATAGGATGATTATTTTAGCCACTACAGAAATCAAAGCCATGTGCTCTTTGTGGTGGCCGACCAGAGAAGGCGGGTAATCCCCAACCAACCAAACAAATCTCAGGAGTAAAGGCATCCTCCAGTCCCAGTAAAGGATCTAGGGAGGCCTTAATGCAAGACCATAAGGGGGCCACTTTAGGGCATTCCCATAACATATGATAGAGGTGACCATCCTCTGTTCCACATCGAATGCAAGTGGGTGTATCTGATCGCCCCATTTTAAACAAGACGGAAGGTGTTTAATAAAGATCATGCAAAATGCCAAATTGAGTCGAGTGATACTGGTCTGTTTTAATAAATTTGAACAGATTGCACCAGACATGCCTGCAGCAGCCTGGATCAGCTGGCCCTGGAAGATCTGCTGTCAATAAAAACAGATACCGGATGGGGCATCAGATGCAAGGGACTGCAGACAAGACTACAGCTCAGCCACAGAATGCGGTTGACCAGCCAGGGGCAGTAACCAGGAGAGAGGATCTTCCCCAAGGGAGGCCTCCAGGGTACGCCCAAAAACCAAAGAGAGGGCAGCCACCAGTTGCCAGTATTTAAAAACATGAAAGCAAGTGAAAGAAAGCAGCTGCAAAGGCAAACAAGGTGCTTGGATACATATCTAGGGGGATCAGTAGTAGGAGAGAAGCGGTTATACTGCCCTTGTACAGGTCACTGGTAAGACCGCATCTAGAATATGGAGTTCAGTACTGGTGCCCACACTTCAAAAAGGACATTACCCTGTTGGAGAAGGTCCAGAGGAGGGCTACAAAGATGATAGTGGATCAGCAGGGTGTATGGCATTCGAGGAGAGGTTGAGGGCACTGAACATGAACTCCCTGGAAGACGGGAGAGAGAGAGAGAGAGGGGACATGATTGGGACCTTCGTGTACTTGAAAGGGATAAATAAGGTTGATAAGGAGACTCTCTTTAAGCTGAGTGGCAACCATAACACTATTGGGTACAGTCCTAAGCTGGAGGGAGGTCAAGAAGCACTTCTTCACAGAGAGGGTGGTGGACACTTGGAATGCACTGCCCGAAGAGGTCATCTTGTTCAAGACAGTGGGCAGCTTTAAGAGAGTCTGGGATAGGCATAGGGGGAAAGTAAGGATCATGGGGAGGGAGGGCAGGGACATTAGCTCAAGCTGTGGACCCTGCAATACGAGCAGACTTAATAGACCAAATCGCCTTCTTCTGCTGACTTCTTCGTATGTTCATATGTATGCATGTTCGTATGAAAAGTGAAGATTTCAAAAAGTGCTTCAAGCCGTGAGTGGGAGATAAACTTCCTGTCATCCACTAGAGAAGAAACAGAAACATTTGCCAACTGAGGACAGAAGGCTACAGGTATCTGATGGCCCCCTATCCTAATATTGGAGTTAGCCAGAATAGGTTGGGATAAAGCGAGGGCCAGTCCATCCGCAGAAAGCGCTCCAACTGTAACCTGGCTTTACTAGACCAGAGAAGTGGAGGGACATGAACTGCAACTGGTTAATGGTAGAGCTTAGCATGCAAAAGACTAGCACAAGAGACACCAGTGGACCAGCACAGCCGACTAATACGAAGCCACAGAGGAAGATCATCATCATCATGTTCTACAGAGGGCACTCCCCAATGCAAGAATTTAGCAGCATGGAGAGCTAGATAATAAAGATAAAAATGAGGAAGGCAGAGGCCGCCCAGATCCCTGGAAAAGGTAAGTTTAGTGTATGCGCTCCTGACCACTGCCCTCCTTCCAAAGGAAGCGATTCAAGAGCCTCTGTAAAGAGATAAACCAGGCCTTGGGGAAATTAACCTCAAGTATCCCCAATGGGTAAAGCAACTGAGGGAAGATATTCATCTGGAGAACGTGGAAACAGCCCCAAAAAGCCATCGGGAGAGATGACCACCTAGTGAAGTCATCTTTGATCTCCTGAAGCAGAGGTGGTATATTCAGAGGAACCAGGTCAGAGAGATGGTGAGGCAAATAAATCCCCAAATATTTGAGCACCTTAGTCTCCTATAAAAGGCCCAACTTCACAGTATCTCACTTAAGAACCAAAGCATTGAGGGGCATGACCTGGTTTTTAACGAGATTAAGCCTGTACCCCGCTAACCTGGAACAGTAATTTCAGCCAAAGTGGTGGTGATGGAAGTTGCTGGATCATCAACATGGAGCAACAAATCATCCGCATAAGTGGATAACTTTTAATGCTCCTCCCCAACCAATATACCTTGGAAGAGGCTTGAAGGTGCCGAAGCAGGGATTCTAGGTAGAGGTTAAACAAAAGGGAAGAGGACAACCCTGCCTCATGCCCCAGCGTAAGGGAAAGGCCGCTGAGGACAGGCCATTACAACAGATTCTTGCTGTAGGTTTAGTATAGAGCACCCACAACCAGGAGAAGAAATTATGGGGGACACCAAACCACTGCAGGACTTCAAAAGGAAAAGGCCAGGACACACGGTCAAAGGCCTTCTCTGCATCGAGAGAGACCAGGGCTGCAGGGGACCTCCTGTCTCCCAATGCAAAGACCAAGTATATCAGCTTCCAAACATGGTCCCTGGAGTGATCCCCTGCCATAAAGCCCATCTGCACTGGTAAAATAAGGGTCTCCAAACTGCTTGCAGTCTATTAGCCAAAACCTTGGCAAAGATCTTTAAATCCAAATTAAGGAGGGATATCATTCTGTAACTGGCTGGTAAAAGCTCAAATTTACCTAGTTTGCAGAGGAGGGTTAGCCAGGCCTAGGTGAGAGAGTAATCCTGCAAACCATCCACTAAGAAGAAATTGAAAAGCTGGGTAAGCAAAGGGGCAATATCATCCAAGAAAGCCTTGTAAAAATTATTGCAAAACCCATCAGGGCCAGGAGGTTTATCCAAGAGGAGCTGACTAGTTACTGCCTGGACCTCACTCAACAAGATGGGACCCTTGAGAACTTCCCGCTGAGATGGGAAAAGTCATAGATTCAAGTAGTCAGAAACATCTCCTGTTCATCAGGGGAGAGGATTGGAGCCTCAGAGAGGGCACGATAAAACCCCACCAAAGGCTTCCCCAATATCCCTTGGATTAGTGAGCACAGCAGCTGTGTTATCAGGCCACAAGCGAGGGACAACCCGTGACTCCTCCAATTGCCTTAGCCTCCAAGCTGGCCTGTTCCCCAGACTCCCAAGTATCAGGACATAGTCCAAAGAGTGGCCAACTCAGCCTGTTCAATCAGAAAATCCATGTATTTAAGAGCCAACTCCGGCATTGCCAAACTGCCGTGGAGGAGGTGGATGATAGTTCCCATTCTAAACTGTGCACCTCAGCTAGCAACTTAATACTCTCTAGTGTACAATGCTTCTGGCGCTCCGAGGCTAACTTGATGCATTCTCCTCGAACTGCAGCTTTGAAAGTTCCCAGAGCTAATCTACTCTAGTCACTGACCCCTCATTGGTCGAAAGAAAGCAAAAAACATCCTTAAGGTGTTTTATCACTGTGGAGTCCCAGAGAAGCTGGGTATTCAGGCACCAGTTGTCATCTCGGGCCTCGGCAGCTAATAAAACCTGAGTGAGCTCGACCGGAGCATGGTCCGACAATACTCTGGGAAGTATCTCGGAGGAAAACAAACCATTCAAGGCCAAAAAGAAATTTTTATGTACCAAAAAGAAATCTATCCTGGAGGACGTGCCATGAACGACCAAAACAAAGGTGTGTGGCTGGTCATGGGGATGCAGAACCCACCAGGGGTCCACTAAACCCGTACTAGCTAACAAATCTTTAAATCCCCACTGACCCGTTGATAGACCCAGATCTGTACAAATCAACTTGATAAACCGTGTTCCAGTCACTTTCCAAAATTACGTTGGAATGGGGAAGAAGACTAATTGGAATTCAAGAATAGAGCCCACGGACCATCCTGATCTGCTCTGCTAATTCAAACAACATGAAGTCTTGCTATATTATGACATATGCAGTGAGTCCCAACCTTTGAACTGCTCCAGAGGTGAAAGAGTTAACTTTCCATGCCAGGCATGGAACGCTGAGCTCGAGCTCGGTTGAAACTCTGTCTGTTGTTCTTCAAACTCAAACCGTCAGATTCTTTAATCCGCCTCACTGAACAGTCGCTCCGGAGATTTCTCCTTCTGCTCGGTCATTTTGTCAGTTAAAGTATTGTTTTTCTCGGTTTTCAACCGAATTTAAACCGCAACCGGTTGGTTCAGACTCTGTCTGTGGTATTGTGAGTACTAGATAGGTTTTACATTTATTTCTATTCTGTGTGGAACTTGTAAACGGTTTATCTGTTCGGTTTGAACTGATCAAGTTGCTTAAAATATCTTAATCTTTTAGTGTGTGGTTACCGGTTCTTATCGGTCCTAAAAAAAACAGATTTTATTACATTTTTTTCCACGACCCGTGACACAGTTGGGAACCGATAAGAGAGTCTTACCTGGCGGATTGCCATAAACGGGTAAGTTTGATTAGGACTGGCACTATGTCTGAGAAACCCAAAAGAAAAACTGGGCCCACTGGGTTTCAATACTGCAGTGTGTGTGGGGAAGTCTTTTCCAAGGCTGATCCCCACACCACCTGTGCTTATTGTCTGGGGTTTGACCACCTCAATGCAGACTGCCGGATTTGTAAAAGTTTTCCTGCAGCTACCCTGGAAAAGAGAGTTGGTAGGCTCAGGGAAAGGGAGGCCAAAAAGTCCGCTGAACCGGATGGCCAGCCCGGTTCGGTTCCAACCGAACGGGAGGGAGTGCCCTCTGACCAGGGCGAGACTTCCTCAGGCAAAAGGAGATCCGACTGGAGGAGCTGGGTCCAGCAAAAAGGACTAGAAAATCAGCTGGTGTGGAGCCAAAACTTTCCTCTCCAACCGCTGAAGAAATCGCCAAAGAGATAAAAATTGTCCAGTCGTTTTCCCCGGTTCCGACCGAACCGGCACCATCGAGTAAGCGCCCGGTTCCACCGGTTCAAGAGTATGAGTTAGATGAGTATTATGAACCGGAGGAGGGGGAAGAGGAGTATGAGGAGAGTGAATGTAGATTTGAAAGTCTGGATGTGCCCATTGACCCGGACATCTCCCCAGACAGACCTTCAGGAGTGTCTCCTCCTAGGCTTTCTGAGTCCCCTTCTCATTTTATGTTTTATAAAAAAGTGGCTGAAACCCTCCAGCTCCCTATGGAGGAAGCTGTGGATGATCAAGAGGAGCCTGACTATGTGGAAATGATGGATATCCCAGAGTCTAGGAGACTGTCTATTCCCTTGCATAAACCTTTTGGGAAACAGACTTTTAAAATTTTAAAAGCTCCTCACACTATACCTCCTGTGGATAAGAGAATGGACATGAGGTACACATTGTCAGGCTCTGATACGGAGTTCCTCACACAACAATGCAGCCATGTTGGGGTAGTGCAGGCTGCAGTCTGTGACAAGGCTAATATTCCCTTGGCTTCACACCCCCCGGATAAGGACTCCAGGAGGATTGACGCCATGGCAAAGAAACAGTACATGGCAGCATCCTTGGGACTCCGACAGGCAAATTATATGGCTTATGTTGCCAGATACCAGAAATCCAGATGGGATACTGTTATGGCTCTAGCAAAGCAGGTCCCTGGCCAGCTTGCCAAGGAGTTGGAGCAGGTGGCTGCTGATGGCATTGAGGCATCCAAGGTACAATTCCATGCTGCAGTGGACTCTAATGATGTGTCATCAAGAGTCATGGCTACATCTGTGGCACTTCACAGAATGGCTTGGCTCAGATGTACTAGCCTGTCACAGGATACCCAGACTAAGGCCATGGATTTTCCTGTTGTGGGTAATTTTCTGTTTGGGGAGCAGACAGAGAATTACATGAAGAAAATGGATGAATATAGGACCACCTATAGGAGTGCACAGGCCAAAGAAAGGCAGGCCATTCCTCAAAGGCAGCTTCCCAGGGGCAGGGGCAGGCCTTTTCATAGGCCTTTTTACCAAGCCCAGGCCTCCTCTTCTGCCTATGCCCAGAGGGGGTTCTTTAGAGGGAGAGGCAGACGGGGTACAAGCAGGCCTGCTTCCACCCCTCAGCCCAAAGCCCCTGCCAAACAGGCACCCTGATGGGGTTGCCAGGGCCGATTCTCAGCTACGTGTAGGGGGCAGGCTGGCTTACTTTGTCCAGGACTGGAAGTCTCTTACATCAGACAAGTGGGTCCTGGAAGTAGTAAGCCAGGGACTGGTTCTCAGCTTCAACAAATTTCCAAAGATGAGAACCAGATCCTTTCCACCTGCAAATCCTCCAGAGGCTCTTGCCTTAGAGGCAGAGGTCTCTTCCCTCCTAGCTCTCAGAGCTGTGGAAAGGGTTCCACCCCTACACCAGGGCAAAGTTTGTACTCCAGGTACTTCCTTACCCCAAAAAGACAGGAGAATGGCGGCCCATCCTAGATCTCAGATACTTAAACAAGCACCTTTTAAAACCAAAATTCAAAATGGTGACTCTGGGAATTATTCTACCTCTCTAAGACCAGGGACTGGCTAGCGTCCCTGGACCTCAAGGATGCCTATTTCCATATTCTCATCGAAGCTCCCATGAAAGTACCTCAGGTTCGAGCTGCCCTCAGGCCATTACCAATTCAGAGCAATGCCCTTTGGCCTCACCTCTGCTCCAAGGGTATTCACAAAATGCCTGGCAGTAGCAGTTGCCCACCTAAGAAGGCAAAAAATTGCCATCTTCCCTTACCTGGATGACTGGCTCATAGTAGGCCAGTCTCCAGACCAAGTCAAGTTACATCTACAGATAACTCAGCAACTGCTCACTTCTCTAGGTTTCCTTCTGAATCTTCCAAAGTCAGTTCTAGAGCCTGTCCAGCTCCTCACCTTCATAGGCATGGAGCTGAACACAGAGAAGGCCACAGCCTTCCTTCCTCTGGACAGGGCAAGGACCCTGGTCTCTCTGGCCTCCTCATTCACCCTGCAGGTCTCTTGACCAGCAAGGCACTTTCTACAGCTCCTGGGGCATATGTCTGCTTCTACAGCAGTAGTGCAGGGAACAAGATTTCAGATGAGGGACATCCAGTTCTATTTGAGAGCCTTTTGGTCTCAAAGGAGACCCTCTAACCAAATTGATCCCAGTGACTCGAACCCTGATCCAAGCCCTACAGTGGTGGCAGGACCAGAACAATCTGAGACAGGGGGTTCCTTTGGCCCCTCAGTCTCACTCCTTAATCCTTACTACAGATGCATCCCCCCTTGGGGTGGGGAGCGCACATGGGTGACCTCACTACCCAGGGATTGTGGTCCCCTCAGGAATCTCTGCTCCACATCATTCTGTTGGAACTCAGAGCAGTTTTTCTAGCACTTCAAGCTTTTTCCAAATCTATTCAGAACAAAGTTATTCAGGTCAGAACAGACACCACCACCACAATGTGGTACATCAGCAAGCAATGGGGCACTCGGTCTACGGCCTTGTGCACCGAAGCAATGAAGTTGTGGTCTCTGGCTTACTCACTGAACACCTCCCTTATGGCAGTTCGCCTCCCAGGCAAGGACAATGTCCTGGCAGATGCTCTCAGCAGGATTTCCCAGGGCCATCACGATTGGTCACTGGACCCTCTGGTCTTGGAGGTGGTATTTGCCAGATGGGGCACCCCACAGATAGATCTTTTTGCAGCCCCAGACAGCCATGCTTCCCTTTTTGCTGCAGGCCCCAGTGTTGGGCTCAGTCCCTCTGGATGCCTTCCTTCTCAGTTGGGAAGGGAAGTTTCTCTATGCTTTTCCCCCCTTCCCTCTCCTGTTCAAAGTGCTAGTCAAGATCAGATCTCAACCCTGCAAGATGATCCTGATTGCTCCAGATTGGGCCAGACAGCCTTGATACCCACTCCTACTGTCCTTAGCAGTCCACCTTCCCCTGTGTCTTCCCAGGAATCATAACCTGTTAGCCTGTGCTCAGGGGAGAGTTTGGTACCCAAACCTCAAATCTCTCAATCTCAAGGCCTGGCTCTTGAAGAGTTAGAGTTTGCTGACCTACACCTCTCCCAAGGTGTAATGGATATCCTGAAGGCTTCTAGGAAACCTTTCACCAGGGCTACTTATAATTCCAAATGGAAGAGGTTTTCCATATGGTGCTCTGGAAAGCATATTTCCCCAGAATCTGCTGCTCCCAAAGTCCTGGATTATATGGTCCACTTAAATACCTTAGGGCTGAGGCCAGCTACCTAAAAGTGCACCTGGCAGCTGTGTCTGCTTTCTTATCAGCAGGTAAGCCCTCTTCTCTTTCAGCTCATCCTGTATTCTCCAAGTTTTTCAAGGGGTTGCTTCACACCAATCCTCCATTCAGGGCCCCTGCCCCTGCCTGGGATCTTAATGTTTGCATTGCTCAGCTTATGCAACCCCCCTTTGAGCCTTTGTCTTCAGCAGAGCTTAAGTACTTGACTTGTAAAACTTGTGTTTTTGGTAGCCATCACTTCTGCCAGATGCACAAGTGAATTACAAGCCTTGTCAGTGGAGCCTGATTTTATCTCCTTTCATAGAGATAAGGTGGTCCTCAGGACTAACAGGAAGTTCTTGCCTAAGGTGGTTTCAGATTTCCACCTTAATCAATCTGTGTCTCTCCCTGTGTACTTCACTGACCATTCATCCTCTGGCGAGAGGAGACTGCACAGTTTAGATGTGAAAAGAGCCCTTAGTTACTACATGAGAGCATGTACCAAGGGTCACAGGTTTGACTCCCTCCAACTGTTCCTCACTTATGGTGAGGTTAGTAAAGGGAAACCTGCTACTAAAGATCCATTGCCAGGTGGATGCCTTGTATCCAATTTTGCTATGAAAAACTGGGTAAGGTTCCTCCCTCAGGCCTGAGGGGCTCACTCTACCAGAGGTACAGCTGCTTCTCTGGCTGCTGCCAGAGACATCCCTATCCTAGAGATATGTCAAGCAGCTACCTGGAAAACAGTTCACTCTTTTACCAAGCATTACTCCCTGGATATCCAGGCTAGGAGTGATGCTTTCGGTTTCTTACAACTGTGCTTCAGAGCCTATTTCCCTAAGTAGGTTCTGTCCCTCCTTCTATGGAGGTACTGCTGTATAGTCTGCATATGTCATAATATAGCAAGACTTCATGTTGTTTGAAGAAAAAAATTACTCACCTTAGTAATATTGTTTCTTCTAATGGAGTCTTGCTATATTATGACCTCCCCCCCTGCCTGCCCCTCTCAGAACCTTTGTTTTTGGGATGTGGGTGGACAGTGCAGTGTTGGCACTTAGTAGATGCCCACCTTGCTGTTTCACCCATCCTTTTTGGGGTGAATTGGTGGTGTGTTTTCATTTTTTGGGTCTCCTGACTTTTTTTGTTTTTGGGACCAAAAAATGTGTTCTTACGTTTAGTAGCCAGTTGGCTAGTGTAGGTTTATAGCTTCCACACAGGACTTCAGTGAGTTTAGCTCATAAAGATCTGACAGTTTGAGTTTGAAGAACAACAGAATTTCAACCGAGCTCGAGCTCAGTGTTCCATGCCTGGCATGGAAAGTTAACTCTTTCTCCTCCGGGGCAGTTCGAAGGTTGGGACTCACTGCATATGTCATAATATAGCAAGACTCCATTAGAAGAAACAACATTACTAAGGTGAGTAATTTTTTCTTCCCTGTCCAAGTCCTCAGCCTGAGCTGGTGGCCTGTACACCACTCCAATCCTAAGTGTCTTACTTTTTGAATCCTGGAACTGCATCCATAATGCTTCAGCTCTACCCTTATCCCCCCTCTTCCCTTACACACCTTATCTCCTCCCTTATGTAAATCGCCACCCTACCACCTTACCCCTATCCTTTCTGTACATCCTATACCCTGGGATCATCAGATCCCATTCCTGGTATTGGGTGGCACAAGTCTCTGTGATGGCCGCAGTGTCCACCACTCCAACTGCCAAGAGAGCCTGCAACTCAGCTGCTTTGTTCCTCAGGCTTCTTACATTCAGAGAGACGGCCCTCCAACTTCTTCCCTTCCTTAACCCGTTTCTCTCCATTCTTGAATGAATATGTGTATTTTTCTACAAGTAAATTGTTAGGGTGAAACCCTATTTGCAACAATTTCCTGTACAAAACATGTAAAAACAACACACAAATACAAAAAAAATCAGATCTTACTTGGAGAGGGTTCCTGCAGTAGGTCTTCACATACAGGACTATGCCCTCTGGTGTCAGGTCTGAACGGCAAACTTGTAGATAGCAATCATTAGTGGGGACCGCCCCCAACGTCAGGCGTCATGACGTCAGCCCAGCTATAAAGGAGGCAGTCCTATACCCACTCTCCAGTTCTTTCCTGCCGTCGCATCAGTAACATTTGGCATGCGATAGAACAACGATCAGACGTCCGCCATTTTGTCGAAGTTTTCTTCACCTCATAATTAGTTTAAACTTATTTGTTTCGCTCTATTTGATGTCTTCTGGACAAAAAAAGAAGTGCTCGAAGTGCAGCGCCCAAATCCCACATGGGGAAGACCATTCCCGCTACCTCCTCTGTCTCGGTTCTAAGCACAACTTCCAGGAGTGCTCCATCTGCCAGGCCTTCAACCAGGCAACCCGAACCAGGTGCAAGTGGACCCTCGAGGCCCACCTCCTGACCTGATGACTGGCATCGATGGAAAAGGAGCTCTAGGAACTGCGGGATAGGTCGTCATCGCCGGGCCCAAAAAAGAAGAAAGGCACTGGGAGAGGAGTCTGTCACCACATGGGAGGCCCTCCGAGACTGTAAGTACTTCTGCCGGTGTTCTGTCCACTTCTTTAGGCCAGGCACCTTCTCCCCCTCCTACTTAGGTGAGCGGGCAGCAGAGGGTCGCCTCTTTAGAGGTCTCTGTTTTGTCTACCTGCCCTGCCGATAAGACACTCGTCGACTCTGTTGAAGGGCGCACGACCTCGGCTGATCAGTCTAGCGGCGGTCTTCGGACTGCCTCCAGCCTGGCCCAGTCTGATCAGTCTGACAACTGTTCCTCCGTCACCTGCCCGGATCCTTCTACTGTCCCGTCAGGCTCCAGTTTGACCCCTGGCGTCTGACAGAGTGACCCTTCGTCCTCTAGGGTTTTGCACCCCAGGGACTCGCCACCTGATCCGGTGATTTTTCTTCCAGCGAAAGCTCATTTGGACCTGCCATCGGGGCTCCGTCCAGGCCTACCCCACTCGCTAGGTCTTCCACCATCCCTAGACTTTTGTCCGATGCCGGCTGGGGATCTCTCTATGGAGCTTCCTCCCTCTGGACCTTCAGGGGCCCTTCCAAATCCGCGCCTTCCCGAGGCACCATGGCACTGCCCCTGGCAGGACCAGATTTTCTGGGCGGGTTTCTGGGCTCTGATCCTGTTGTCCCATCTCTGGGAAGCCCACCATCGACCCCACTGTTTCAGACACTGGGCTATGTGCCCCTGATGCCTGGACATCCGACATCAGATGCTGGGATACCCTGGGTATTCCTACTATCCACAGACGGGTTATCATTACTCCTCTTACCCAGGGTATCCATCATACCAGCGTCCTCCTCCTCCTCCACCACCACCGGTGCCAGAAAAAGCACCCCACTGGTGGCAGGAAGCCAGAACCCAGTTGCTATGGGAGCTCAGGCAGTCAGTAGGGGAACCCCCCCATTGCTTTCTGTGTGTGGAACCTCGGGTTCTCATACTGCAGGTACCATGGGTGTAGACCCTTACATCCCTAGTGGCTCAGAACCCTCTGACACCGACCCCTCGAATCCCAGATCTCCAGTTGAGGTTCCACCAAAGGAGTCTCCTAAGTCCCCTCTAGAGAACCCATCTTTTAGAGATCTCGTGCGCTCCATACAGGCAGCCAGAGGCTGGCCCACAAAAGAGGTTGATACGCAACACAAAAGGCTTGCGGAGCACCTGGACCTTACTACTTCGGATCCCATCCCCATACTCCTATGGATGGGACCCCATGAGGACTTGGTCACCACTGTATGGCAGCAACCATCCTCCATACCAGCGGTCTCCAGGAAAGCAGACCAGACCTGTTATCCCCCAGAAGGGGTTCTACATCTTAATTCCCATCCTTAGGCTGATTCCATCGTCATTACTGCCGCCCATGACCGGTCGGTCCAACTGAAACACCGGAGTTCCTCACCTCCAGATAATGACTCTTACCAGTTAGACCAGTTCGGGTGAAAAATAGATTCTTCCTCCTCCTGTGGCATAAGATCTCTCGACTATGTCTCGCACATGGTTGCTTTCCAAAAAGCTACCCTTTCTGAGCTGGAAAGGTATCTACTTGAGGTTCAAGATGAAACCCTTAGGAAGAAGCTCCTAGACAAGGTCAGGATGGGAAAGTCCTCATGTTGTCACGCACTGCGAGTGACATGCGACTCGGTGCCTAGGGCAGCAGCCACCGGAATCAATCTCCGCCAGCTCTCCTGGCATTGGATAGCTGGTATGGCACAGGATGTACAGATTTCTCTTTTGGATGCCCCTTTTAGGGGTTCCATCCTCTTTGGCGGTGATGCAAAAGATATCATCACGGGACTGCAAGAGAGAGGACGATCCTTAAGAGATGTACGCTCTATGTACAAGACAGGTCAGAAAAAAGCAGCCCTTTCGCCGTCCATGAAGGTGGAATAAGAACCAGGCCAAGCATCAGGGAAGAAGATGTGCCCCTGGATCCGGAGCCCAAACCCCACAGACTAAGTTCTCCAAACCAGCCTCAGGGGCTAAAGCTCCCCTCCCCTTGGCGTTCTGACTTCTTTTTCCTCCTTCCGCTCCCTTCCTTACCTCGGGAGAAACCGGTTGGAGGGAGGTTTGGCCTCCACCTTGAAGGTTGGAAGTTCATTACCGCAGAGTCTTGGGTGCTTCAGCTCATTCAGGGAGGTCACTCGAATCGAGTTCGTCGAGATTCACACCCCTCTACCTCCTGGACGGTCTTTCTATCCTCAGGATCAGGTCTCCCTCATCTCGCAAGAGATTTGGGCTCTCCTCCTAAAGGGGGCCATAGAAGCTGCCCCTCAAAACCAGACAGGAAGAGGATTTTGTTCCCACCACTTTCTAATCTCAAAGAAAACGGGTGACCTGAGACCGATCCTGGACCTCAACACACTAAACATCTTCGTCGAGTACAAGAAGTTTCGTATGTTGACGCTTCAGGGGCTCCTTCCCCTGCTCCATCACAACTCTTGGCTGTGCTCCCCTGGATATGCAAGATGCCTACCTGCACATCCCTATCCTCATAGGGCCCACCACCACCACTTCCTTCGTTTCACTGTTATGGAGAATCACTTCCAGTTTTGGGCACTCCCTTTTGGCCTTTCTTTGGTCTCCCAGGTGTTCACGAAGTGCCTAGCGATGGTGGAGGTGTTCTTACACCGCCAGGGCATTTATGTCTTCCCGCACCTGGATGACTGGCTCCTGCAGCACCCTCTCCTACCAGCCTAAAAGAGTCTCTCTCTCTCTCTTTCACTCTGAACTTGTTCTTCCATCTGGGGACCACGGTCAGCTTCCCCAAGTCCCAGCTAGTACCATCTCAATGGCTCCAATTCATTGGAGCTGTACTAGATACAGTTCAGAGCAAGGCTTTTCTGCCATCAGATCGGGCCGAGACTTTGGTTGCTCAGACCACTCTTGTGGCCCAGGCTCGATGGATTCCAGCACATGCTGTGCTCCATCTTTTGGGACTGATGGTGGGCACAATTTCTTCAGTTCCCCTGGCCAGACTTTACATGAGGGTCACCCAGTGGTCTCTCCGAGTACAGTGGGATCAGAGGATGACATGAACCAAAAAGACATGAACTCCACCAACCTTCAGAGAGATCTTCGCTGGTGGCAGGATCTCTCCAACTTATCGAGGGGAACCCCTTTCCATTCCCCTGTGCCTACCCAAGCCCTCACCACGGAGGCCTCGGGCTGGGGAGCTCACCTGGGAGAACACAAGACACAGGGGTCTTGGTCTGAATAGGAGTGCATACTCCACATCAACATTCAGGAGACCAGAGCGGTTCTTTATGGTCTCCAGACATTTCAGTCCCTTCTGGTACCAGGATCTCTCCTGGTTCAGATGGACAATATGTCCACAGTCTGGTACATCAACAAACAGGGAGTAACCCGGTCTTACTCTCTTTGCAGGGATGCTGTGAGGGTGTGGTACTGGGGCGATCCAGCACAGCCTTTACTTGACAGCAATCCATGTACCAGGAGAAAGCAACATCCTGGCGGACAGTCTCAGTCGATCAGTGGCCAGGGCCTACAAGTGGGAGTTAAAATCAGAGGTGGTAGAAGAACTCTTTCTTCGATGGGTTCATCCAGACTTGGATCTGTTCACTTCCCCATACTACGCAAAACTATCCAACTTTTGCTCGCTCATTCCCGGGCATGGTGCTTTTTGGCGAGATGCACTGTCTTTCTCTTGAACAGGAAGGTTTCTTTATACTTTTCCTCCCTTTCCTCTCATTCAGAAGGTTCTGGTGAAACTTCAGCAGGAGAGAGCTCATATGATCCTTATCGCTTCTCTGTGGCCACGCCAGATTTGGTTCCCTCTTCTGCAGCAATTGGCACTAGAACCTCCGGTTCCTGTGCCGTTTTCCCACAACCTTCTGACACAGGAGCAGGGCACCCTGGTGCACCCGAGCCTTCGGTCTCTCCACCTTCATGTGTGGCACCTGAGGACATAGCGACTTCCCGCTATGGTGTCTCCTCGCAGGTTGCTCATATCTTAGTAGAGGCCAGAAAACCCTCCACTAGATCCACTCATGCCATGAAGTGGAAAAGATTTTCGATCTGGGCCCTACCAAGATGCTGGGATCCATTTTTGTGCTCTGTGGCCCAGGTATTAGAGTACCTCGCACATCTTTCTGAGATGGGCCTTAACTACTCCTCCATCAAGGTCCGTGTCTCTGCAGTGTCAGCCTACCATCTCCCGGTGAAGGGCAAAATCTTGGCCCAGTTGGAGGTTGGCAAAACCTTTCTGAAAAGCATCCTTCACTTCAAACCTCCTATCCTATCCCCTAGGACCTGAATTTCATGCTCAAGAAGCTGACTTTACCCCCATTGAAACCAGCTTCTACTTGCGACTTATGCTTCCTTTCCTGGAAGACTTTATTTTTAGTTGCAGTCACTTCCTCCAGAAGGGTCTCTGAGCTCCAGGCTTTTGTTTGTAAAGAACCCTATTTAATTATTCAGAGACAGAGTAGTCCTGTGGACTAACCCTTCTTTTCTTCCCAAAGTGGTATCAGAAACCACTCTGAATCAGAGCGTGGAATTGCCTGTCTACTATCCCCAGCATTCCAATGGGGGAATACCTTCTGCACACCCTAGATGTGCACCAGATTCTGATGTACTACATGAACCGGACTAAAGAGGTTCGTAAATCAAACCAACTTTGTCCTATTTCCAAGCAAACCATTTCCAGATAGTTAGCCAACTGCATCCATTTTTTTATTCAAAATATGGGAAGTCTGTTCTGGGGGCAGTTAAAGATCACTCCACCCACAGCGTGGCTACCTCTATTGCCTTCTTTAGGAATGTGTCCACTGCAGAGATTTGCGCAGTGGCCACTTGGTCATCTGTTCACACTTTCACTAAGCATTGCAGTCTGGACATTGCCTCTAGGCGCAGAACAGATTTTGGTCTCGCAGTTTTGCAAGGCCTCGTGTCATTAATCCCTATGGCGACTTCTCCTCCTCCCAGATGTACCTCTGCATTATTATTTTGGGAACTGCTTGGTATTCAGTCCTATATGTGAAGACCTACTGCAGGAACCCTCTCGAAGTAAGATATTGCAGTTACGTAAGAACTTACTGTAACAGTAGATCTTCGAGAGAGGTTCCTGCAGTAGATCTAGTTTCCCACCCTCCTTCCCCCTGTTCCTGGATATTATTTTATTTATTTTCCATCCTACCTAGTCCTTGGGTCTAGAGAGGAAGCAGGGATCTTCCTAGACATAAGTCTCCACCATTCATTCACACTATTGGGATCTGCACCGGAGGCACTAGGACCCAGCAGGAGCAAACTTTTTGCTGGAGGGTCGGCACCAGAGATGGAGCCGCTGAGGCGGCACCATGAGCCCTGTGCTCGCGCGATAATGACTATCTTGGCGTCGACCCTCCAACCACCTCAGTTCCTTTTTTCCCGCCAAGTGTGCTTCAGTGACAACATCGCTCACCGTCCGGGAGTCAAACTTCAAACTAGCAGCATAGTTTTCAGTTTTGTTATTTTGTAGTAATATCTCGATAAGTATCGCTTAAGTTTATTCTTATTTTAAAAATAAAAGAAGTCTCAGTCTACTTTGTCGGAGTCGACCATGAGCAGGTCAGGTGCGGTAGGAGACTTCATTGTGAAAACTGTTCAGTCAGTCAGGCTGGGTCGGTCCTTCTCCGGAAGGGGGTCTGACAACGGTCAGTCAATGCCCCAGGGATGGGCAGTCCCAGCTGAAGCATAAAACAAACGGTCAAGATTCTCGGCAACTGCTCGCCTCGAGACTTCTTCGCCCACAGATCAAAAAGAAGGCATCACCCGAGGTCACCCTCTGATATGTCTGTGCGTGAGACGGTCGGTTATTGGGTTGTTGCTGGTCTCTCCTCCTTGGAGTCGCCAGCTTCTGTTTCTGGTATCCGATGTCTTTGACATCGGAGCCCTACCCCGCCCGCAGGTAGGTCTTCAAATGAGCAGTTTCATCAGTGGGCAGCTCTTATGGAGCAGTGGGCTCGGAGGTTGGTTCAGCTACCTGGCTCGGTCACTCAGGGGCCTTTTGGCTTCTTGGGAGACCAGGTAGGGCAGTTGAGCTTCCCTGGTTGCGCGGCACCGTCTTCGGCGCCGTCAACTCCGTGCTTAGGTGATTCCCCCCCTCACATGGCTGCGGTGCAGGGGACCACACTGATGCCGTTGTCTCCTGCTCTTCTTCCCTCCTTACCTTCAAATCCTGTTTTTTGGAGTCTTGGAGTGTTTTCAGCACCCTCAGCATCGACGGCACACTCGGCGCCGTCTTCTGCGCCGGAGCATCTGTGGCGCCATCCTCGGCGCATCGCCTTAGCCGTCCTCGCCATGTGCAGCACCGTCAGTCATCTCGGTGCCGTCTCCGTGCCGTCGGCTTCTCGGCACCCGTCTTCGTCGCCCGTGTAGGTCCTCGCCACCCGTTTTTAGGCGCTCGTGGTTCCTTGGCGCTATTCTCAATGCCGTGCGCTTCGGTGCCATACGCCTGCAGTGCCGGGGCTCAGGCTGCCTTCGCTTTCAGGCACCTCTTCACTCTTTTCCTTCATCCTTTTCCTCTGATTTTCACTCCTTTCCTGTCCATACAGTCCCTCCTGGACTGTCAGGAGATGACATTGAGCCTGACCCAGACCTTCGGCTGGGTGATGAACTGGAGGAAGCAGGATCTATTACTGCTGCAGAGCCTGTGGTCGAGGACCTGTCCTTTAAGTCTCTGCTGAAAAATTTGATTTCCACTCTTTCTCTCCAGACTACAGACATCGATCATGGGAAATTGTTAAGACTCCAATACCTTCATGCTCCGGAGATCCCTACGGATTTGACTCCTCCGGTTCAGCCTTCCTTCGAGATGCTGTCTCAAATGGCATGGAATAATCCTGCTCTCACCCCTTCGGTGGCTAAATTCATAGATAGGAAATATTCAGCCCCCAAGGATCGACCCATTTTGGCATCTCAAGCCTTTGCGGATCCTATTGTAGTCCTGGCAGAGAATGATAAGGTGCATCTTTCCTTGTCAATCTTCACCATTCATTACTGCTTGGGTTGGTGCGGAGGCCTCACCTACCGGGGAGTTTTTTTTTTTTTTGGAGTACCGGCCCACGGCGCGCCCTCGATGGCGACGATTCTGCGCGCGAGGGGCGGCCGTTAGGTGCCGAAGACTCCTCCTCTATCTAGTTCTGTTTCTCCCGCCGTCGAGGCTGCACCTGCTGCACAGTAGTTTAACTGTTTCTGAGTCAAGACTCCTCGTTTTTCTCCAGTGACTCTCGCTCAACGCCGTCTCCCGGTAAGACCGTTCCTTTATTTTCTGTCGACGGTGCTGAGTGCTTTATTGCTGTTTTTTGCCTTATTTAGTTCGCATCGTGTCAGGTTCGGGGGCAAAACGTAAGTCGAAAGTGGGCCATGCCCCTATGCGTCGGTGCTCCTGTGGCCGGCATTTCTCCATCTCGGACCGGCATGATGTCTGTCTCCGTTGCCTGGGACCCAACCACGATATGGACGCATGCGATGCCTGTTTCTCCATGGACCGTCGTGTCCTCGAAGTCCGTGTTCAAGATCGGCAAGGCCCCGCCGACCTTCGGGGGACGGCGTCGCTCCAGGGATTCCCAGGTAAGGTGTCTAGGCCCTTCCCTCTGGGTCCCCTCTCGGGCCTATCACGGTCCCGTGGAGGAGGAGAGCTTCCTCTTCTTCTTGTTGAGGCTTCTTTGTGATGTCAGAGGAGCATTCATTAGCAATGGTCCCTCCAGGGGCCACGGTGGGATTACCGCCACCGGCGTCACCTCCCTCGGAGGTGCAGGCTCCCCAGTGTCAAGGCCCCGTGCCTGGGCCGGCACCAGTGGACCCTCAGCGCTGCCCTCAGTGCCATTTCAGATCCGGCACGCTTGCGGTGCTGGTGATCGAGCAGTGCCGTGCGTCAAGCGTCACTCCTGGCCTTGGCCATAGGCCCAGTTAAGCTGTCTCAGTGGCGCCAGGTTGGGTTCGGCGCGGGGCGGTGCGTGGGCCAGCCGGTGCCGCTGGGGGAGCAGGGGCCGGCTAGCGGGTATGGGTGGGCCAAGGTCATCCGGTGCAGCCTCTGGCACCGGCACCGTGAAGGGCGCCGTTTCTCCAGGGACCCCTGGGGTTGCTAATATTGTGGTTCAGCTGGTCTCTTCCTCTTTGGAGGTCGATGACTCAGATGTGGACTCATCCTGGCAACCTGACTCTTTGGAATTGGGGTCCCCGGTGGCACGTTGTGCTAGGTGGCACAGCGGGCCTTTCCCCTGTCGCTGCTGTCCTCCTCTGAGGGCCCCTCCAGGCTAGGGGTGTCCTGGGTCCCTGGGGGTGATGGGTGGGGGCGGAGGGAGGGCTCTCCCCTCCTGGGGAGCTCGTGACAGCTACCTCCCTGGTGCTGTTACAGCCACTCGGAGTGAGAGGAGAATGCTGGAGTGGGGAGGCGGTTCGGAGGGTCGAGGCGGGTGCAGTCCACGGTTCGCTGCCACCCCTCAGGGGTGGCGAGCCGTAGCTCTGGGCCCCGCCTTTCCCTCTTGGACCCAGAGTCCCTCTAGTGGTGTTGCTGGGACTGCCTTCTGGATCCATGCAGTCCCAGGTTCATCTCACAGGGGAGGATCCCCTGGGATCTTCCAGGCTTCGCTTTCCCAGGGTTCCGTTTTGTGACCTGGTCTGTTGTCCGGAATCCCGCCAGCTCGGGCTCCGTTCTCCGGATTTCAGAGCCCTAGCAGAGGACAGTTGCCTCTTCGTAGGTGCCCATCTCCAGTGCCTCTGCAGCCACCCCCCCCACTCTTCCAGGCCATGTCGGTCCTACGGGTCCGTTATCCTGGGAGCAGTTCAGAGGTTCTGCGGCAGGCTTCCCCTCATATGTCAGGTGTATGAATGAGCGGGTCTTTCGCCTATCCCCACCGCCGCAAGAATCTTCTGAACACTCGAGCTCTCCATCATCCTCATCTCCCTCCTCTGAGGGAGAGGAACCCTCTGCTCATATCTCCTCCGATGCTGATTTCACTGAATATCAGTGATTCCTTTCGAGGATGATGAGGGATCTTCAAATCTCCTATATTAGGTGAGACAATACCGAATGGGAGCGTGTAGAATTCCTTGGAGAATTCAGTACGCACCTGGTGGTACCTTCCTGGCCTCTCCTTCCAGGGCGTCTACCGATTCCACAAGTGCCAGCCACCCTTCTCCAGCCCGACAGACTAGCCGGCGAAGGTACCCTGCCCCTTCGGAATCCCTGAGTACTCTCCCCAACCCACCACAGGTTTGGTATACCTAGAAGACTCCCTCCGGGTGCACCGCCACCTGGCGACCGTCCACCGGTTGGTTCCATATTAGGCCGGTGGTGGCGAAAGTGTTCTCTTTCTCTCATGCGATGGCTTGCATTGGCCATCAGACTCATCACACTGCCCACGGTAGGCATTTGTGGTCGATGCTCTCTCAGCTTTTTAGCATCAATGCCTGATACTGGAACAAACCAGACAAGCTATTGCCCTGCTATAGGTCTGGAGCTGGCAAGACACCAAGCAAGGGCATCTTATGGCTCCAATGAGGTGGCTTCCAGGCTTGAGGACAGCGGTCTGCATTAGGCGGATGTGGCTATCTATTCGAGGTTATCACCCTAGCCGGTAGGGTGATTCGCTCCATTTCGGGGGACCTGTCTCACTTTTCCTCCAGAGCTAGGAGATTACTGTGAGGGCTTCCTCCGTCTCCCCATCCTCGAGGGGCACCTCCCTGCTCTTCTCCTCCATAGGCTTCTCTTTGGATTAGCCCAGGGTCTTCCCTTCTGTTTCTCACCAGCAGGAGGCTGGGGTCTTGTTCCCTCAGGGTTCTACCCCCTTTTCTAAGGGGCTTGTTACTCACCCAAGTAGTAATGAATGGTGAAGATTGACAAGGGAAGATATGAAAATTACGTACCTACCATAATTCTTGATCTTCTCTTGTATCTTCATCATTCATTACTGATACCCACCCACCTTCCCCTCAGTGGCCTCCTTCTGTGGCGTCTCCCCCTCCTGTCTCATTCCTCTTCCTTCCCTTGGCCTTTATGCCAAAAAAAAAAACTTTGTTTTCCATTCTTAATGAATGGTTCCTTTTTTCTTCAAGGTAAAGAGGAACGAACACAATTGTACTTTTATCTAAATTCTGAGGGAACTCTTTCTGACCGCCCTTAGGGTGCGATTCCGAAATACCTGGTTCAGGTTATGCAGTTTCACAGCCCAAGTGGCCATGCTCTGACTTGGCCTCGGCAAAGTCTAGAATCCTCCTGGCAGGTATTATTTTGAGCTCTTCTAGCTGCTGATTGATCTTGCAGCTCCGGCGCCTGCTTGCCTTGCCTTAGGGAGTCTGATTGAGTTCCACTCTATCTTTCATACAAAACTGCCTTCGAGAAGGCATAGTCTTTCCATACACTACTGTGTTAGCACTTAACAAGGTGCTAAGGGACTTAGTCCCCTTCCTGGGTGGGCGCTCTACCCAGAACAGGTTCTGCCCGGGCAGTCTAGGAGCCCTCAGCTAGGATGAAGGGATTTGGCATGTTGAGAGTTCAGAGAGTCTGCCCTCATTCGGATCTGTTCAGGTGGTTTGGTTGAACCTCCCCTTAGTCCTAGCAACTGGGATTCTTGCTCCGTTGTTAGTTTCGAGCCTATAAGCCTCTCAACCAATGCCTGATGGGCACTGTTCTCCCTCTCAACATGCCTCTTCTTCTTCTTCTACTTTCTCTTCCTTCTCTCTGTTCCTCCCCTAGAGCCGCCCCAGAAAGGAGGCCCTGCGGCCCCTTAGGGTAGGAATTCTCTCTTCTCTGTCTATTCTCTACCGGCTTATCCTTTTTCAGTTTATATCCTTTCCTTTTTCTGTCCCTCGGCTCTCTTGGCTCCCTCCCTTTTCTTACCTTTATTTTGCCTCTCCGGCTACCAGAACTGAGATAGAGGAGGAGTCTCAGGCACTAACGGCCGCCTCACGCATGGACGCAGTACATCACGCCGAGGTGGCACCGTGGAGCCGACTCCAAAAAACTCCCGTGGGGGGTGCGCGCCTCTGGCACTAACCCAAGCAGTAATGAATGGTGAAGATACAAGGGAAGATCAAGAATTACGGTAGGTATGTAATTTTCATTTCTTCCCCAAACTACTACAGCTCGACCTATTAACAAAGAATCTCATAAGATAGACACCTTAGGTAAGACAGACTTTGCTGCTTCTACCCTAAGTATGCATATCGCCAGCTACCAAGGCTATTTCTCCCAATATGAGTATATCCTGTGGCACTCTATCAAACAGATGGTTGAAGCTCTACCGGAATTGGATACAAAGCCAGAGCTTCTTCAAACCATTACCAGAAGTATCGAATCGATCAACCAGCTGGTTAAAGCAGCTATGGATGCTTTCGACACTGCTTCCCATACGGCGGCTGCTGGTATTTGTACCCGCCGTCATGCCTGGCTGCGCACTTCAGGCTTCACGAACGACGCCAAGAGTAGCAGGTAATGTATGCTGTTTTGATGGTGCATATCTTTTCGCTCCTCAGGTAGAACAAGCTCTAAAAGCTACGCAAAAGACTAGGTCAGACATTAAGTTGGTTCAACCTCCTCCTGTCCCCTCTCAAGGGAGTGTCAATAAATGCCAGTTTCATAACCGTCAGTCCTTTCAAGGCAGAAGCAGAGGAAGTTTCCATAAAAATCAACCTGCCCAACCTCAAAAGAAGACACGACAGAAAGTGCAAGGGCCCAAAGCACCCAGCGCCACCTTATGAGTTACTGGCCCAAGTCCATCTCAACTGCCCGAGGTGGACTTTTCCTCACTGGTGGGAGGTCGTCTGATGCACTTCTACAACCAATGGAAGTCCATAACCTCAGACAAATGGGTCCTTCAGATAATTCATGAGAGGTATTCACTCAATCTTGTGGAGACCCCTCCGGATCGTCCTCCCAAACGACAGCCCAGGCTGTCAGCCCTTCAGTCAGACCTTCTCGCCGTCGAGATTCAGGACCTTCTGAACAACAGGGCAGTAGAAGTAGTGCCACTGCATCAATGGACACAGGGTTCTACTCCCATTACTTTCTGGTTCCAAAGTAGTCCGGAGGCATGCACCCCATTTTGGATCTCAGAAAGCTAAACAAATTTTTCCCCAAGGAGAAATTCAAAATGATTTCTCTGGGAACCTTGTTACCTTTGCTTCACCAACATGACTGGCTAGCCTCCTTAGACATGCAGGATGCTTACCAGCACATTTCTGTTCACTCAAGGCATCACAAATTCCTGAGGTTTGTGGCTCTGGGACAACATTATCAGTTCAGAGTCCTGCCCTTTGGGCTATCCTCGGCGCCACAGGTTTTTACAAAGTGTTGTGCAGTTCTTGCAGCACACCTCAGAAAGGTTGGAATACAAGTGTTCCCTTATCTGAACGATTGGCTTCTGGCAAGCCCTTCCAGGCAGGAAACTCTGGATGCCGTAGAGATGACCTCTCGCTTTCTCACATCCATGGGAGTTCTGCTAAACCTCAAAAAATCGCAGTTGCAGCCCTCCCAGAGGCTCCTTTTTATAGGGAATCTTCTGGACACCTCCTGTGCGAAGGCTTTTCTTCCAGAGGACAAAAGGAACGATATCCTTCAGATGGCCCGTCACATCGGGGGAAACAACTCAGTCCCAACTCTATCAATGCAATGGATGCTAGGCCTCATGGCATCCTTGGTGTTCACTGTACCCCTAGCACGTCTGCACATGAGAACCACTCAGTGGATGCTCAGTACTCAGTGGTCCCCAACCACTCACCTGCAGTCCTATCCCATCAAGGTGACAGAACCTCTAAAGAGCTCGCTCACCTGGTGGACTCAAGAGAGCAATCTCCTGGAAGGGTATCCCTTTGCTCCTCTGGACCATCAGATCACCATTACCACAGACGCATCCCTAATGGGGTGGGGAGCTCACTGTCAGGCTCTCCATACTCAAGGTACGTGGACTCAGGTCGAGTCCCAGCTTCACATAAATGTCCTAGAAATGTGAGCCGTCCTTTATGCGGTCCGAGCATTAAAGGACATTCTCTGTCACGAGAACATTCTCCTTCAAACGGACAACAAAGCAGTGATGACCTACATCAACAAGCAGGGCGGTGCTCACTCTTACCCCTTATGCAGGGAGGCGATGAGAGTGTGGGAATGGTGCTTGGAGCACAATGCTCTAATTCAAGCGGTCTACCTACTGGGAATACAGAACGAACTGGCAGACTGTCTCAGCAGAACAGAGACAGATCCTCATGAGTGGTATCTCGACTCAAAAATAGTTCAGTCACTATTCAAAGAGTGGGGAACTCCAGACCTGGACCTTTTTGCATCCCCACTCAACGCAAAACTGCCTCTCTTCTGCTCCAGAAATCCAGGGCCTGGCATTTTCTGTCAGGATGCGTTCAGGCTGCAGTGGACAAAATGCTTTCTTTACGCCTTTCCACCTCTTTCTCTAATTCAGTTCTCCTCAAGTTCGAATCCCAGGGGAACAAAATGATACTCATTGCTCCCTTCTGGCCTCGACAGCTGTGGTTTCCACCACTCAACAATATGTTGGCAGTTCCTCCGAGGCCACTCCCCCTTCAGATGAACCTTTTGACTCAGGGGCTGGTAGTCCATCCCAACCTGAGATTGCTTCACCTTCACGTTTGGCTCCTGAAGAGGTAGAAGTAAACCGGTTCAATGTCTCTCGAAGGGTTTCAGATATTCTTCTGGCTGCGCGGAAGCCAGCCACTTGGAAAACTTACACAGCCAAGTGGAAGCGTTTTTCACTCTGGTGTACAAAGTCCTCTTTGAATCCCTTTTCCTGCCCACCAGATAAGGTTCTGGAGTACCACTTAGACCTCTCAAATTCAGGTCTGCAGTACTCTACAGTCAAAGTTCACCTTAGTGCCATTTCAGCATATCATGAGCTGTTTTTTTTCTTAACACTGGCTCAGTTACCTGTGGTTAAGAGGTTTCTTAAAGGAATTCTGCATACCAGACCTCCTACAAGACGTCCAGTTGCAGCTTGGGACATTAATCTTGTGCTAGACATGCTCACTCGGAAACCTTTTGAACCTCTGGCTACCTGTGAGCTAAAATTTCTCACCTGGAAGACTGCCTTCCTAGTGGCCATTACCTCAGCCCGCTGGGTCTCTGAGATACATGCCCTGGTCACAGACCCTCCATGTACTGTGTTCCATAAGGACAAAGTAGTCCTTAGGACTCATCCTAAATTTCTTCCTAAGGTTGTGTCAGAATTTCATTTAAACCAACCTTTGGTCCTTCCCTCTTACTTTGCGGACTTCCAAAATGAAGGAGAACAATCTCTTCATTCCTTGGATGTTAAGAGAGCTTTGCGTTTCTATCTAGATAGAACCAAGGACTTTCCCAAAGCCCAACTGTTTGTTTCCTTCAGCGAGACCCGGCTGGGTCAACCTGTCGCTATCAGATGTATCTCAGCATGGTTAGTGGCATGCCTTCGCCACTGCTATTCCATGGCGCAGGTTACGTTGGAGGGCAGGGTTTACGCTCACTCTACTAGGGCAGTCGCGGCATCCCTGGCGGAAGTTTGCAACGTGCCCATTGCAGATATTTGCAATGCGGCCACCTGGAGCTCAGTGCATACTTTTGTTAAACATTATGTACTGGATGTCCATGCCAGATGACATACTTCCTTTGGCAGAGCCATCCTTAATGGACTTCTGTCCTAGAAACATGAGCTCTTGATCTCTCCTGCCGCCCTCTCGGGGGATTATTAGCTCAGTACTCTCCCAATAGTGTGAATGAGTGGTGGAGACTTATGTCCAGGAATATATGAAAATTACGTACTTACCGTAATTCTTGATCTTCTTGGATGAGTCTCCACCACTCATTCACATGCCCACCCTCCGTCCCCCGAGCTCACCTCTATTGTTGGTCTTCACTCCCTCAGATCTTTAGGCTGTGAAGACTTCTTTGTTGACCCTTCTTATACGGGTTGTCCGGACTATCTTATGTCCGGTTTTGGTTAGGTTATCCTTCTAGGTTAGTTACGCTGCACCTCCTCGGTAAAAAAGGTACTGAAGCGGTTGGAGGGTCGATGCCGAGACAGTCATTACCGCACGAGCTGAGGCTCGCGGTGCCACTCCTCGCGGCTCCATCTCTGGCGCCGACCCTTCAGCAAAAAGTTTGCTCCCACTGGGTCCTAGTGCCTCCGGTGCAGATCCCAATAGTGTGAATGAGTGGTGGAGACTCGTCCAAAAAGATCAAGAATTACGGTAGGTACGTAATTTTCATTTCTAGGAGTTTTTACACTCCTAGCTATTGTTTACCTTTCTTTAGGTCTCTGGTGGAAAAAAACTGGAGACCGGGCGCGGGACTGCCTCCTTTATAGATGGGCTGATGACACGGCGCCCAACATCAGGGACGGTCCCTGCTGATTGCTATCTACAAGTTTGCCGTTTGGACTGGACATCACAGTTCGTAGTCCTATATGTGAAGACCTACTGCAGGAACCTCTCTCGAAGATCTGCTGTTACGGTAAGTTCTTACGTAACTGCAATTTACAGCAGTAGGTACATTTATCAAAAACAGGTGCAAATATGATGTAAATATTGTTTCAGTGCTTTTTGCAAAGTACTATAAATTGAAATGCTCTTTAATTCACTTGGCAACTTATTCCAAGTTCTATAAATAAAAAGAGAATTTGTAACATGGCATCTCGATACCTGTTATGTATTCTAATAGCTTGTATGTCTAGACTACTTACTCTTAAAATATATCACTTGTCCTTGTTATGTGTAATATTTATAATAGTATTCAAATACATACTCCTTTTTGCATGGATTACTTTATGACACCAATTTAACCAATTTTTTTTTTCCGCAGGGTGAAGCCATTTTAATTTATTATATAGATCACAATGATGTTCCCCATGTTTACTCAGGGTTATAAATTTAGCTACTTTATAATAAAATTGATCTACTTTAATTCTCTTTCGTTAGCATTCCTAGACAGAGTTAGTTCATACTTTATCACAGGGATCATCATATGGCTAGCTATTTTCTTTCTGGTGTCTGTTGAAAGGCTATTGGCCATTCATCTTCCCTTGTCAGTCTTCACCATTCATTACTGCTTGAGTGTAAGCTGGAGTCGCACACCCGTCATGGGATATTTTTTTTCAGAGGAGTCAGCGCCGATGGCGCCATCCCCGAAAGTGACTCATCGCGTGATGTGTGAGGGGCGGCCTTTAGGCTCCGCAGACTCCTCCATCCCAGTTCTTTTTCTCCCACCATCAAGGCTGCACCTGCTAGTGCGTGTGAGTTTTCTGTCTGCGCCATAGGCCTAGTTCGTCTGCAACTCCATCATCCCACTGTTTTTCACGACTCCGCTGACTGCCAGTTAGTTCATTCCATTTCTTTTTTGATGGCGCTGGGAGCTTTACTGTGTTCTCAATTATTTTTGCATCATGTCCGGTTCGGGAGCTAAGCGAAAGTCGAAAGCGGGCCGTGCCCCTATGCGTCGGTGCTCCTGTGGTCGGCATTTTTCCGTGACGGACTGACATGATGTTTGCCTTCACTGCCTGGGACCTAGCCATGATATGGATAGATGCAATGCCTGTTTCTTGATGGACAGCTGTGTTCTTGAAGTCCTTGTGTTCAAAATCGGCAAGGCCCTGCTGACTTTTGGAGGATGGCGTCGCTCTCAGGTCTCCCAGGTCAGCTATTTAGACCCTTCCTCTGGGTCCCCTCCCAGGCCTATATGGTCTGGAGAGGAGGAGGCCTCCTCATCTTCAAGGACAGAGAACCTCTGTGCGTAAACACTGAGGCAAGGGTTACCCCAAAGGGCATTTGGCTGGGGAATAGTTTCAGGAATACAAACACATGTTCTCATTGGTCGTAAAGACATGGTTGCACAGGAACACAGACCAAGAGCCAGACCAGATGAAATGTTGTTTGACATGGTTTAAAAGGTGTGTTAGCACCTCTTGCAAACTGTGTGGGAGAGGGCCCTTCGCACCATGCACCCTTGCTTAAAGTTGGACCAGCATAACATTCTGTGGTGATTTGCATATGCAGCCCATGATGCTTTGCATTGTGGGGGCATGTGTGACTTTGTATTTTCTCCTCATCTTCAAGTCTTGCCAAGGAGGAGGCCTTTTGTGGTGCCGGGGGAACACCGTGGTACCTCATGGGGCCGCAGTGGGGACACCACCTCGGCAGTCACCTCTTTGGAGGTGCAGGCTCCTCCAGTGTCATGACCTGTGGTTGCCGGCCCTGGCGTGAGTGGACCCTCGATGCCGCTTTCCAGTGCCATCTCGAATCCTGGTGGCACCGGTGATCGGGGCGCGGCACTGTGTTGGCTTTCAGCGCCGCGGGCCCAGTCGACTCCACTGGCAGCGCCAGCTGAGTGCAGTGTTGGGGACTTGGCTGGGGCCACGGATGAGTCAGGACCAGGTTCCGGAGTGGTCTCTGGCGCACCGACGCTGACCAGTGCTGTGAGTGGCACCAGTGCAGTTCGCGGCGTTGTTTCTCGGGAGACTTCTGTGGTGGCCAGTATCGGGGTCCTGCTAGTCGTCTCTTCCTCAGAGGCGGATGATTCTGACATGGACCCATCCTGGTTCCTCGATTTTTTCCGGGATCGGAGTCTTCTGTGGGACATGTTGTCAGGCAGCCCAGCGCGCCCATTCCTCAGTCTACACAGCAGTCTTCTTTTGAGGACTCCCAGGCTGAGGGTGGCCTGTAGTCCTTGGAAGGGGATGGCATGGGGGTCGGGAAGGGGTCTGTTTGCCCAGAATGGGCTGTAGCAGCTGCCATCTCCGGTGCTGCTGCACCTCTCAGGGTGAACTAGTTGCCAAGACTTCTAGGGGCTCTCCTCAGAGATCCCAGGATCAACTGGCTATGTCACTGGCATCTAGGAGGTGGGCATCCTCTGAGTCCAAGGGGTTGAGAGGCCAGGGTGAGGCACATTGAGTTTTGCCTGCTACCCTTCGGGGTGTAGGTAGGAGCCATAGTGTCGAGCCTCGCCTCTCCCTCTTAGGCTCAAGGGACCCCTCCCATGGCATTGTTGTGGGCTACCCTTATGGATCCTTGCAGCCCTGGGTATGTCACAGGGGAGGATCCCCTTCCAGGATTTTCCAAGGTTCGCATCCCCAGGGTGCCATTCTGTGACCTGGTTTGTTATCCTGGACCTCGTCAGCTCGGGCTTCGTTCCCCAGATTCCAGAGCCTGAGCAGAGGACAGTTGCCTCTTTGTAGGTGCCCTACTCCCATTCCTCTGCAGCCACCACCCTCTCTCCCAGGCCATTTCAGTCCTACGGGTCCGTTATCCTGGGAGACGTTCAGAGGCACTGCGGCGGCCTTCCCCTCATATGTTAGATGTATGCATGAGCAGGTGTTTCTCCTATCCCCACCACCACAGGAGTCTTCTGGACATTTGAGCTCCCCATCCTTCTCATCTCCCTCCTCAGAGGTAGAGGAACCCTCTGCTCACCTCTCTTCCAACGCTGATTTCACTGAATATCAGCGCTTCCTTTCAAGGATGGTTGGGGACCTCCATATCTCCTTTGTTAGACGAGACAATGCTGAACAGGAGATGCATGATTTCCTCAGTGAATTCAGTGCCCAACATTTGGTGGTGCCATCCTGGCCTATTTCTTTCCAGGAGTCATTTATCCATTGCTGGCAGTCTCTAGCCGACCCTCTCCCAGCCCCGGCAGACTGCAGAAGGAGGTATTGTGCCCCATTTGAGTCCGTAGGTTCTCTTCCCAACCCGCCTTTGGGATTGGTGCCCCTAGAGACTCCATCCAGCTGCTGCACTACGACAACCAACCACCAGACTCAGATTCTCCTCAACTTGACCGGTTGGGTCGAAGAGTGTTCTCTTCCTCTCATGCGATGCTGTATCTCGCATCACATCAAGCACACCAAGCTGCCTACAACAGGAACCTATGGTCGATGCTATCTCAGCTTCTAGCATCAATGCATGACACGGAGCAATCTAGACAGGTCATTGCCCTCTCTGCTATAGGCCTGGAGCTGTCAAGGCACCAGGCAAGGGCATCTTATGACACCAGTGAGGTGGCTTGCAGGGACAACGATCTGCATTAGGCGGACGGCATGGCTTTGTCTATCAGGATTGTCACCCCTGGCCCGGCGAAGGGTGATTCGCTCTGCTTTCCGGGGACCGGTCTTTTCTCCACCAGAGTTAGGAGGCTTCTGTAGGGGCTTCCTCCATCTCCTCGTCTCTGGGGGATACCTCTTAGCTCTCCTCAGCCTTAGGCTTCTCATTTGATTAGCCCAGGGTCTCTCCCTTCTGTTTCCCACCAGCAGGAGGCTGAGAGTCTTGTTCCTTCAGGATTTCTCTTGTCCCACCCCTCCGGGGGTGGGGCTTGGCACTCAGCCAAGCAGTAATGAATGGTGAAGATTGACAAGTGAAGACATGAAAATTACATACCTACCGTAATTCTTGATCTTCTCTTGTATCTTCACCATTTATTACTGATACCTGCCCACCTTCCCCTCAGGGGCCTCCTACTCCGGCATCTCCCCTTCCCTACTTGTTCCTTCCCTCTTCCTCGTTGGCCTTTAAGACAAAAAATAAAAATAAAAAAATTAGACATCTTGATTTTTCAGTTCTTCTCTGGACGGATCCCGTTTCCTGAAGGTAAGGGGGAACAAGTAGGATTTATTTCTATCCTGAGGGAACTCTTTCTGATTGCCCCTAAGGGTAACCTCTCGGCTCTTTCTTAGCCATGTTGTTCAGTTCACAGTTAAAGAGACCATCCCTATAGTGGTTCGGACCTCTTTTTCCAGATTCCTTCTGGCAGCTCTTAATCTCCTAGTGTGTCAGCTTCTGCTGGTTAGTGCTGTCCTGGCACATCAGTTACCTTGAACTGATGTTCTTACCTTGCCTTCAGGGAATCTGATTGAGTTCCCACTCTATCCTTTACATAAAGGGGTGTCCTCTGTAGAGCTCACCCCCCCACCCCACACACATCTGTTTTAGCACTTAACAAAGTGCTAGGGGACTTCTTTCCCCTTAGTAGTTGGGCGCTCTCTTTCTGGAACAGAATTTCTGCCTTGGCAGTCTGTGAGCTCTCACCTAGAGTTTAAGGGGTTGGGATGATGGGAAGTTAGAGAATCTGCCCTTTGTGTCCATTCTGTGCAAGCTGCTCTTCAGTCCTATCAGGTGGGATCCTTGCTCCCTTGTTTTTGTTTCTGAGCTTATAAGCCTTTAAACAAATATCTCAATGAACAGAGTTCTCCCCTCCCAACATCCCTTGTTCTCTTCCCTCTCTTCTTCTTCTTCTTCTTCTTCTTCCCTCTTCTTCATCTGTTTCTCCCTTGGAACTGCCCCAGAAGTGAGGTCCTGCTTTCCCTTAGGGTAGGCATTTCCTTCTTGTTTCTGTCCACTACCAGCTTATTCCTTTTTCAGTTTATATCCTTTTTGATTAGTCTTTCTAACTATTGTCTTTGTGTTCTTTATAATCTAATCTCTGGTCTGTTATAACCCCCAGATACCTATAATGAGTTACATTATCCATCCAGAGTCCACTACTATATCTCACTTCCAAGGTTTCTCTCTGGCCCTTGCTATTACCAATTTGAAAGTAAATACATCATGTCTTTCTTGTTTAACAAGAGTCCTGATGAGGCAAGCCATTCTTCCATGCAATTTGTATCTTCTTGGAGTTTGAGTTCCATCTGACGGCAGCTGCATGTGGACGCCACCAAAATGGTGTCCGCATAGAGCCGCACATCGCTGTACCCAGCACTCTTTTCTAGGTTGTTCACCTATATGTTAAAAGCAGTTGGCCCAGGATGGATCCCTGTGGTACCCCTCAAATTACCTTTTTCAACTGGGTAACACTATTAACTATTATCACACACTGTCTTCTTGTTAGGTAAATACGATTTAAACCAGCCTTAAAGTTCCTGTTGTCCTCTCATACCCAAAAGTCTCATCAACATTGTCTGGTGGTCAGTCAGGTCGGAGGCTTTGCTGAGGTCCACGAATACCACCACCGTTTCGCTCCCCATAGTCATAGTGGAGGTGACCAGATTGTTAAAGTCACTAAGGGCGGTACCTGTGGGCCTCCCTGCTCTAAACCCATGTTGATCAGCAGCAGACAATAGGCCATAATCTTCCAAATATTGACTCATTTGTTTATGGACCATTCTCTCCAAGATCTTTGACATAATTGATAACAAAACTATTGGTCTATAATTAGAGAGTTCAGTTAACTCTCCCCCCTTTATATATGGGAACCACTTGTCCTATTTTCCATGTTTCTGGGAAAATTCCACTATGCAGACTCCAATTATACAGATATGTTAAATGATGTGCTAGTCTATCTGCCCCAATTTTTTTTTAATTGGGTTCAGCTCCGTCAAGTCCCTCTGCCTTATGACCTTTAAGGTTTTTTAATTATTTTTCTGCATCTTTTGATGTTACTTTTTTTAAACCTAAAATGAGGCAAAGATTTCTGGGGCCCTGTTGTCATTAACCTTTCCTGCTCATACATCCTGACCAGTTCTGACACCATAATGTCTTTAGTATCTATTTTTGGGACTTCTACATTTAGATCCGGTAGGTTTATGAACTATTCATTCAAAACTTCTCGTACCTCTCTCAGATCTTGTATGACATTACTATTTTTTAACTGGAACTGGTTTAGCTCTCTAACGGGACATTGTACTTTTGAGACACATTTCCAAAATTGCTTGGGGGGGGGTTAGCTTGTTCAAAATCTTTCCTATGGTACCATTCTTTTGCCTGCCTAATTTTGTCTGTGTATGTATTACGCCATGCCTTAAAAGGTTTTACAGTCATCCTCTGTTTTTGTCCACCTGGCCTTTTCCATAACCTGTTTTTAATTCTGGTTAGTGTTTTGAACACTGCCCCCCCCGCATCCCTGGTACCATCCTTGTTAGCTTGGTGGTAAGCTTGTTCAGCTCTCCTCTCGATGACTCTGCATTCCTGCTGCACACTCGCCTCCCCCCACACCTAGTTTAAGTCCACCTTAGTTGCTATGTATTCCCCTACCCTCTGCTTTAATACCCCCTGCCCCAACTTACTCAAGTGTAACCTGTCCTCTGCAAATGGATCACTGTTGTCCCAGATTTTACCCCAGCCTCCCAGTAGTCCATACCCTTTGGATCGACACCACTCTCCCAGCCAAGTGTTGAACTCTTCTATTCTTACTTTCCTCTCTATGCTTGCACTTTGGTGGGAGCACGCTACAGAGAAGGCACGCTGATCTCTGCCTCGCAGAACTCGGAGTTCCTTGAACCTCTTCCTTACCAACCTGACCGTGCTACATGCCAAGTCATTTGTACCACGTGCACCACTACATGCAGTTTCTCCCTTCCTCGTCTTGCACACTTGAGAGTAGATTGTCCTGCACTGTGCGCTGTCAGTCCAGGTACTGATTCCACCCATGTTTGACTATGCCGCTCCCCTTTGCTTCCCCATTTTACTCCTTTCAGGACTCAGTCACCCAGCACTAAAACCCTGCCTCCTCCTCACCTTTGTGCCCTCACACCATCCTACCTTCCTTGCACCTGCTTTCATAACCCACCCCTTCCTGCATATTCGTGGTTTGATCTGCCCCTGTACTATGCCCCCTGGCCCTACTGGCCAATTTGTCCCCTCTGCTTTGCCCCCAGCCTCTACCCTAGTCCTGCCCTTCCCCTGTTCCTCCTCTCATCTGACTTGCCCACCCCAACCCCCAATGCTCTCCCCGGATCATCCTCCATCCCTACCTCACCAGACCCCAGTTCCTCTCCCCTTCTCTGCGTTATCCCCTTGCCTTCCACTTTACCTCTATCCCTTTCTCCCTGCTCCCTTCCCTGTTCCATTGTCTGTCTGCATGTTGACCTCTGGGCTTACACTACCCCCTCTTCATCCTGCTCTCGCTCTGTGAACCCCCTCCCTCATCATCCACCATTGATTCCAGCAAATCGAACCTATTGCTGGACCCAGCACTTCTACTGTTCACTTCTCTGCTTGTGCTATCCCTAGATTCCTCTTTGCTGCTTCTGTAATTGTTCACCCTGCTCCTTATCCTCTTTGTTTCCACTGGTCCTGTGCTCCTGATTCCCCAAGGGGGTGGTCCATCCTGTACCAGTTGCCCCTCTCCTTCCCCCAATCTTCGCTAAATCCCTTCCTAGCCACTGTACTTCTGCTTTTAGACTCCTCAGCGTGTGACAGATTGTACACTGCCCTAGCTTCCATAATGTTTCCATCCAGATAGCCACACCACATCCATTGCAACCCACTATTCTTCCCATCCTGGATTGTCTGCAGTCCTCCTACCCTCAGAACCATTCCTTCTTCCCCTGCCGCCAACCCTTCTCCTGCAGCCATAACCCCCCTATTGTAACCTTCGCTAGTGTGTGTGACAGTAGAATAGGACCCTGTTCTAGTTGTTATGGAAAGAGTTTGAATGCAGGGATATGTTTTATTCTCCCCTTTCCTGTCTCTTCTCTGGTTGTGTGATCAAATTTTCTTGTGAGACCTAGGATTTGATCACCCTGACAGTCTTGTAATGCTTTGCCTCTCACTGTCTCTCAGCCCTCCCTTGCTGTCTTTTCCTCCCTTGCATATCTGCTGATATAAAAATATATCCAAATCATTGTATGGAAGTGTAACTGATATTGGAATCCTTTTGTTTAGAAAATATATAGTGTCACTGTTGAAATGTATATAATTATAATTTGAGATGATTGCAACAAGCTATTCAGAACTCAAGAGATTACCTGAGTGCAGATTTTTAAGCCTTTAGCAGAAGAGCTGTGGTAAAGAGCCTCAACTCTGGGACACTGTTCCTGCCTTGCACCTGCCTGAAACATACAAAAACAGGATGCTTGTTAAGAATGGGGGTTGGAAGGACTTGTAAGAGATCTGAGCTGCAACCGCTGGATAGGGAAGATGGACACAGAGATTGAAGAAAAACTCAGATAGACTTTTTTTTTTGTGGCCTTTTTAAATAGTTATACTGATCAAGTTTATTTATGTAACTACTAGTGTAAATAAATATTTTTGGTGTATTCTACAACTGCTCCTGGTTTTCCTATGCTTCCTGACCTGTGCCTCGATGACAGATATTGTCAGAAATGAGATTTACACTCTGCATATACCCTAAGACAGGAGTTTTGTGAGTGGGTACTGGACCTAGTACCAGGGAAGCGCAGAGAAAGGTATGGATTCTGCAGCAGCAAGTCCAGGAGTGGTTACCAGGAGAATGGCAGCAAAACTAGCAGAGACACAAGTGCAAGCTGAAACTGTGCAGCCAACACAAGTTCTGAAAAAAGAACAGGCAGTGACAGAACCTAAAAGCCAGCCTTATGGACTTTTTCAAATGGTGGGCTATACAACAAAAAGAGACTGAGAAGCAGGAGAAGAAGAGATTAAATGTTTAGAAACACAGAGGAGAGAAGAGATGCAGTGACAGGAGCAGCAGATGAGAAAAAAGATGCAGCAACAGTAACAGCGGTGGCTGGGATGCCTTATAAGCTGTCAAAGGCAGAGGATCTGGCACAGATCCAGACGAGCAACAAAAGAAGCAACTTAAAAGCCATCAAACTTGATCTTATCTGTGTCAATCTTCACCATTCATCACATATGGTTACTGGCCGGAGATCAGGACCCCACGGGAGCTTTTTTTAAAAAGGGTAGGCGGAGCCGACACAGCATCGGCGCCACCCTCGAGGCCGACGTACTGCGTGGCGCTCGAGGGTTGGCCGTTAGGCTGTGTCGACTCCACCTGCCTACCAGTTCTTCATCTCCTGCCATCGAGCTCACCTCGTGGGAAGCTGTCTGAGAAAAAATTTAGGCCTTTCAGCCTTTCGTTCGACGTTTCAGTCCGTCGGTTGCTTACAACTAGTAAGGGTTCTGCCTGCACTTGACGTCGCCGGTAAGATCTCTCCTTTTATTTGAAGTTTTTGCGACGTCAAGTCTGCTTTGGTGTTTGTTTTTCCCATAGGTCATGTCTCGGTCGGAGGGCAAGAAGTTTTCTAAGGCGGGTCCGGCCCCTATGCGCTGCGCCGTGGGCCGGATGCCATCTGCTACCACCAGCATGACGGTGTCTCGCGTGTTTGGGCCCACTTCACAACATGGATTCATGCAACGCCTGCTTCTCCATGGACCGCGGCGTCCTCGAACAGCGCCACGTTGAAAGTGGAAGCGAGCTCCGCCGACTTTGGGGCTTAGGGTTACTTTTCGGGCAAGCGGCGCTCTCGGCCTTTCCTCCGGTCCCTCCGCGTTCTATACGGACCGAGGAGGAGGGAGCCTCGGTTACTTGTAGCCTGGCCATTGCCGAGGCTACTCCCGCGGCGCAGGAGGCCCGTCCCTCTTCCTCCCGGGAGCGGGTGGGAGGTGTCGCCGCGGCAATCACCCCTTCAGAGGTGAAGGCTCCCGGTGTCACTCCTGCAGCTTGGAAGGCGGTCAGCGCCTCCTCAACATGGGGTCAGTGCTGTCGGAGCCTTGGCGCCGTGCAGAGAGCCCTGTCAGCGCCCGACGTGGCACCGACTCATCGCTTGGCACTGTGGGCCCTGTCGGCACCGTTCACGGTGCCGATGCTGCTCACGGCACATGGGGCTGGATCCGGCATCACCTTTCACCATGTCTCACCTCGGTGCCGTCCTCGGCGCTGAGGTTGAGCATGGCACCTTGCCTGTGCGGTTCAGCGTCATAGAGCCTTCAGCATCAGCAGTCGGTGCCATCCTCAGCACTGTCAGTGCTCTTGGTGCCGCTCGCGGCACCGAGGGCCTGGCAGTATCGCATTTTGCGCCAAGTCTGCCCTCGGGACCATAGGCGCCACTTCGGTCCTCTGTACCATTCGCGGCACTGAGGGGCCTGGTGGTGTCGTCTGCGCCGAGGTTGTTGCCGTCTCTGTCCCTGGTACCACCCCCGGTGCTAGTGGACTTGACGGCGCCGCGGCTGGCCCTGGCTCTGGACCTTTGGCCCGAGCTGCCCTGGTGGCTTCTGTGAGCCCCGCCTGCAGGGTTGCAGAGGGCACAGGTGCCACCTCGGGCACTGCTCTGGCTGCCGGGCCCTCTGGCAAAGTCACTTTCTCCCGCCCTCCTACTGTTTGGCTCAGAGCCTCAGACTCTACCTCTTTGGAGTCGGGCTCGGAGTCAGGCGGGCAGTCACACCCTTCGGGGTTGTCTGTGGAGGAGAGCGATCCAGTGGTCTCGTCGACGAGTCGTAGCCAGCCCCCTTCTGAGGAGCGTCAGGTAGTCCCCGAGGTTAGGGTCAGTGGTGCTGACCAGCAGGCAGTGGTGCGTGCCGCCATTGCTCTGCAACCTGGCCGTGGGGGTTTTCTCGACCCCTCGGTGGTGGTACCCCCTCCAGTAGTGTGTCTTGATCACCCAACTTTGGGGCCCATCGAGAAGCCTACAGGAGGGGAGGGTGCTGTTCCCTAGGTCTCCCCTTCGGGGGCAGCCCAGCGCTGCCAGCTACCTAGGCTGGCCCTCTCGAGGAGGAGGACTCTCTCGGACTCTGAGGGGTCGAGGGGTGTGGGGTCGACATGTCGGCCTTTCTCTGGGGTCCACCCGGGCCCTGGACGAAGCCGAAGTGCGGATTTCCACCCTTCCCCTTCCGGTTCTTTGAGAGGGTCCCATTCTTTTGAGGCAGGGGACCGTCCTTCTGGACTTTTACAGCCCCGGTCACCTCACTGGGGGAATTCTTCTGGGCGCAGCCAAGGCAGAACCAACGTGGTTGTACAGCTGTCGGCTGTGGAGTCTTCTGGAACACCCTCCTCGGGTGATCATGGTCCGCTCCCTAGCCCTGGTAGAGGTCAGCCGACTTCTTTTCTCCGCTCTGCCCCTATCCCTCTGCCGCATTCTCCAGCGCTCCCAGGCATTCTTGGTCCTAGCGGCCCTCTCACCTGGGAGCAGTTCAGAGTGGTGGCTGCTCGGTTCCCTGCCTATGTTAGGGCTATGGACAGCCAGGTTTTTCAACCTCCCCCCGTGCAGCCACCCTCGGAACGTATGGTGACCTCCAGCTCCTCATCCCCCTCTTCTGGGGGAGAGGAACCATCTGTCCACATCTCTCCAGCTGCTGATCTCTCCGAGTATCAGCGCTTCCTCGTGAGGATGCTGGAGGACTTGCAGCTTTCTCCCTCTTCTGTTAGCAATCCTGAGCATGCGGCACATGCCTTTCTAGGCGATTTTGGCGAGGCCACCCTTGTGGTGCCGCCCTGGCCTGCTTCCTTTCGGGAGGCGTGTTTGTGTTTCTGGCAGAGGCCCTTCTCCGGAGTTCCTGCCCCTAGGGACCTCAGCCAGAGGTATTGCACTCCCCTGGGGTCTCCAGGTTCTATGCCTCATCCGCAGTCTGGCTTGACGCATCTGGACACCCCTGATGGGCTTCACGCCCTCCACCGTGACCAGCCCCCGGATCAAGACTCCTCGGATTTTGATTTTTGGGGGAGGAGGACCTACTACTCGGCACGGTTGCTCCTTTCTATTTCCGCTCACCAGGCCCACTATGCAGCCTACAGGAGGTTCTTGTGGTCCGCGCTAGGTCAGATCCTAGCTGCTTTGCCTGACTCGGAGCAAACCAGACAAGCCATCGCGCTCTCTGCATGTGGCCTGGAGCTAGCAAGGCACCAAGCTAGGGCATCTTATGATGCCAACGAGGTAGCTACCAGGGTCGTAGGGACAGCGATCTGCACTAGGAGATCGGCGTGGCTTTGTCTTTCCCAGTTGTCACCCTTGGCCCGGCATAGGGTGATTTGCTCCGCCCACCAGGGAACCTACCTCCCTCTTCTCCCATAGGGCGAGAAGGCGTTTGTCGGGGCAACTTCCTTCCCCCTCCAGGGGGGCCCCGTCTTGCTCTCCCCACTCTCAGGCCTCCTCAGGCCCGGAAGATCCCCCTCCCTTAGTGTGTCACCCACTGAGGGCTAAGGGACTCTGTCCCTTAGGGTGTAATTAATCAACCCCCTTCAGGGGGGCTTGGTACTCACCCATATGTGATGAATGGTGAAGATTGACACAGATAAGATATGAAAATTATGTACCTACTGTAATTCTGATCTTTCTGTGTATCTTCACCATTCATCACAACCCCGCAAACCCTGGGGCCTCAGTCTCTGGGTCTCCCTCCCTCTGTGGCTCCCCCCCTCTTTTGGAGCAGGGTAAAGTAGGGACACACGGGGGGGTATTCTCCTTTAAGGAATACAGCTCGAGCGGCACTCCTTCTCTACTGCATGTCTCCACCCCATGGGGTGGGAGTTGGTGGTTGCCCTCCTCCTGTTCTCCTTCTGGTTTCCATCCAGCTGTCAAAAAAAAAAAATCCTTTTTTTCACCAAACATCTTTCCTGAGAGAGTATTAAGTCCCTGTACCCTGTCCTTCTCCAGAATAGCCGACTCTGCTTCTGGGGTATTTGCCAGTTATTCTGTGCCTTGAATTCTGGCAGAGAGAGCTTTGCTACTCCTTGCAGTTCCTATACAATCTGGTGACGGACAAGGGTCTTGGATACCTTGTTACCTCTCACTCTCTCCTAAATTTTCTCCCCTGCCTTCCTTCCCTTCTTCCGCTTCCAGAGATTGGGGCCCCTACCAAATCCCTTTAGTCTCTTCTCTTCTTTGCTGTCTTCTCAGTCATTATTTCTTCGTTTAGTTCAGTTTTCCTTTCCTTTTTCTGTCCCTTGGACTCTCTTGTCCCACCCTCCAACCCTTCCTCTTACCTCTCCGGCGACTCAGAACTGGTAGGCGGGCGGAGTCGACACAGCCAACCCTCGAGCGCCACGCAGTACGTCGGCCTCGAGGGCGGCGCCGATGCTGTGTCAGCTCCACCTACCCTTTTTAAAAAAAGCTCCCGCGGGGTCCTGATCTCTGGCCAGTACCCATATGTGATGAATGGTGAAGATACACAGAAAGATCAGAATTACGGTAGGTACGTAATTTTCATTTCTGTCCCTCGAGTGATGTGCATACCTGACAACTTTTAAAAGAGTTGCCACAGCCTGCCAATGGCCAAAGCAGCAGTGGACAATCAGACTGGTATCCTATCTGACAGGGAAAGCCCAACTTGCCTACAGCAATATGGACACTGCACAGTCAGAAATCTGACCTGGTGAAAAGTGAAATCCTGAAAAGGTATGGCATCTCCAGAGAGAACTACAGGAAGACATTTAAGTCTCTGGGGTACAGCTCGGTTGACAGTCCTCGAGAAGCCTTCACCTGACTCTGAGAAGTCCTGATAAAATGGCTCCGACCAGAGGTCAAGACAGTCCCACAGATCATCACACATTTGCCATGGAGCAATTCATCAACATCCTGCCTACAGATGTGCAGCTTTGGGTAAAGAAACACTGACCAGAGAGTCAGGAAAAAGCTGTTTCTTTGGCCGAGGACTACCAAATGGCCAGACAGATGCCACAGCAGTGAGATAACAGCCAAGCACTGGTAAGACACTCTTTTTCCCATTTAAACTCCAAGCCTGATAAGAACGCTGGTGGTGGTAACAAATCTGTGCCCAAAGACATTATTTGCTATAATTGTAACAAGCCAGGCCATATTGCAAGAAACTGTCATAAAGAGAGTGGCACTGGAGCAGATATGTCCTTGGCAAATTGGGGCAAGTACTTAGATGTGAAGGTGGGGGATAAGACTGTAAAGGGACTCATTGATTTAGAAAGCAGACAGACCCTAGTGCATGTTGAAGTGCTGGGAAAACACTGTGCAAAAGGACCAGGTACTGATGTCATCTGCATTCATGGGGACACTCAATACTTTCCCACCACCCAAGTGACTCTGACCATTAAGGGTGTGTCGCACCAAATGAAAGTGGGGTATTACCTAAGTTACCTATACCTGTGATCATTGGAATAGACTTTCCAGGATTTTCTGAGCTGATCAAAGAGGGAGTACATCCTGATGTTTCAGCAGCTGTGGTGACGAGCTCAGGCAAAGAAAATTTCAGATGGTGACACTTTTCCTTTCAGTGATTTTGATTCAGAATTGTTTGAGCAGCTCCAAGATCTAGAAATCCTGAAAAGAAAGACGATGTCTGAAAAAACTGGCAACAAATGACTGATGGACATTAAGGGTTAAAATATGAAAATGCTGAAAATAAACTGATAACAGATTGTGATTTTCTTCAGAACAAGCTAACAATGTTTCTCTCCAGGGTTATTTTAAGCAACTGGGGGTGAAACCAACACAGGGTGGACCAATGTTTAAAAAATGTAATGGGTTACTGTACAGAGTTTGGGTTACACCTCAGACACAGGAACAGACAGAACAATTGGTTATACCACAGAAGTATAGAACAGAGTTGTTACAGATAGCACATGATAGTCCTATGGCTGGTCACTCAGGGAGGGATCGCACCATTGTCAGATTGCTGTATGGATTTTACTGGCCTGGAATTCATGAAGATGTTGCTTCCTATTGTAATTCCAGTGCTGAGTGTCAGAAAGTAGCCCCAGTCACTAGAAAAGACTAGGTGCCCTTGCTGCCCCTACCCTTGATAGATGTGCCTTTTGAGAGAATTGCAATGGATGTGATTGGTCCTTTAGACAAAAGTAAAAAAGGTAATAGATTTATCCTGGTAGTGTGCGACTGTGCTGCTCGATACCCAGAAGTAGTTCCAAAGCATACTTTCACAGCTTCAAAAGTGGCAGCAGAGCTCGCAAAAATCTTCAGCAGAATGGGCATCCCTAAAGAAATAATTTCTCTCTCTTTTTTTTTTTAATCATTTTTCTCCCTTCTGCCGGCTTGTATCTTTTCAGGAGGGCATCCCCAGTCCCATCCACCAGCCGACGCTGACCTGACCCCAGGGCTTACCCCCCCCAGTGGGGTCAGTGGGAGTCACGGACTCCCCCACCAAGGACTGGATTTGTTGGCCAGCACTGTGGCTAGTCAAGGAGCCTGCAAGGCGCCCGCCATCCTGCATGGCAGTGTTCTTTTTCTCCTGTTCTTCCAGGAGCTGGGACTGCAATTTGAGGCCAGCTGGAGGGGAGCATGCACGCGTCCACATGCGCTCCATCCAGACATCTGGCCTGACTCTTCCCCTACTTGTGGTACGGCACCCTGTCCTCCAGCCTCCACCGTGGGGTGAACAAGTGCCGATCACCAGGATACCCTTCCCCGGCGAAGGAGAACAGTCCATCAGATGCTCAATCCTTCTCCTTCCCTGCCGACCTCCAATGGCCCGTGCTCATTCCCGAACACGGGATGCCGGCATAGCATGAGGTAAGATGTCAGTGCCTTACCCTCAGTGCCACCGGGCCGGCTAAAGAAATAATTTCTGATCTGGGTAGTAATTTTGGTGCTTCATTACTTAAGGGGCTGTACAGTCTACTAGGTATCACTGCCATAAGAACCTCCCCTTATCACCCTCAGACAGATGGCCTTGTTGAGCGTTTTAACCAACCCCTTTATCACATGTTAAAAAGGTTTGGGGAAGGGAAAGATTGGGACCAATACTTGCCTTACCTACTTTTTGCTTACAGAGAAGTGCCACAGGCATCAACAGGGTTTTCGCCATTTGAAATGCTGTATGGTAGGCAGCCAAGAGGGCCACTGGATTTGATAAAACAAACGTAGAAAGATAACCCCACTCAGAAACAATCGATAACGTCTTGTATGTGTGCCCTAAGAAAGAAGCTGGCAAAATATGTTGAAATTGCCCATTGTAATCAGGAAGAAGCCCAAAAGCAGCAGAAGGTATATTATGACCATGGGATAAAAGAAAAAGTTTTCGAGCCAGGTGAAAAGGTTTTCCTACTATTACCCACAACAGATAAACTATTAATGAAGTGGCAAGGGCTTTATAGAGTGCTTAGACGTATTGGCACTGTTAACTATGAGATTGAGACCGACAGGAAAACTCCTACCAAGATATACCATGCTAACCTCCTCAAGAAATGGGTTGAAAAAATACCAAAAGCTGCTTTGCTAGTTTTACCAGAAACTGATAAAAGAAGATATTGATGTAGCTTATGATAGACTGGAACAAACTGTAAATGTTGATGCTGTCAAGGTTGAATGTTTCCTTAACCTCAGAACAAACTGCAGACATTTGTAATGTGCTAAACATTTAACGGTACTTTTACCACAGTACCAGGCCGAGCAAAAGGGGCTGAGCATGTTATAGGGACTAGGAATGCTCGTCCTATTAGACAAAAGACATACAGGTTACCAGAGTGGTTAAGAGCTGACATGGTTAAGGAAATACAAAAAATGAAAGAATTGAGTATCATAGAGGAGTGCTTGGTCATCTCCAATGGTAACTGTAAACAAAAAAGAAGGGGGTGTTAGAATCTGCCTTGATTTTTAGGAAACTTAATCAAGTGTCAGAATTTGACAGTTATCCTATGCCCAGAATGGAAGATTTGGTGGGCTGACTGGGGAGTGCAAAGTATATCAGTACCCTCTATCTCATCAAGGGTTACTGGCAAATACCTTTAGCTAAAGAATCCAGAGATAAAACTGTATTTGTGACTCATACCGGATTCTATCAGATCTTCCCTTGTCAATCTTCACCATTCATTACTGCTTGGGTTGAGCCGGAGGCGTGCATCCGCTACAGGAGTTTTTGTTTTTTTTAAATCGGCTCCAACGGCGCCACTTGGAGAGCGTGACGTGACATGTCATAAGCGAGGGGCGCTGTTTATTATGCCGCAGACTCCTCCTCCTCCTCTATCTCAGTTCTGTTTCTCCTGCCGCCGAGGCTGCACCTGCTGTACGGTAGCGATAGTATAACGGTTATTCGGATTCGTTCAAGACTCTTGTTTTCTTCAGTGACTCGCTCGACGCCGTATACAGTAAGACCGTTCTTTATTTCTCGGCCAGTGGCCGAGTGCTTTATTGCTGTTTTGCCTTGTTTAGTTCGCATCATGTCAGGTTCAGGGGCAAAGCGTAAGTCGAAGGCGGGCCGTGCCCCTATACGTTGGTGCTCCTGTGGCCGGCATTTCTCCATCTCGGATTGGCATGATGTCTGTCTCCGTTACCTGGGACCCAACCACGACATGGACGCGTGCGATGCCTGTTTCTTCATGGACCATCGTGTCCTCGAAGTCTGCGCATTCAAGATTGGCAAGGCCCCTCCGACCTTTGGGGGACGGCGTCGCTCCAGGGATTCCAGGTAAGGTCTCTAGGCCCTTCCTCCGGTTCCCCTCCCGGGCCTATACGGTCCGTGGAGGAGGAGGCTTCCTCCTCTTCTCTTGCCAAAGAGGAAGTTTCTTTCGCGGTGTCGGAGGAACGTCATGGTCCCTCCCGGTGCCGCGACGGGGACACCGCCTCGGCAGTCACCTCCTCAGAGGTGCAGGCTCCCCCAGTGTCGAGGCCCGTGCCTGCAGGGCCCGGCACCGGTGGACCCTCGATGCCGCCCTCTGGTGCTGTTTTGGATCCTGGTGCTGCTTTCGGCGCCGGTGATCGAGACGGCGCCATTGGCGGCGCCGCTCTGGCCTTCGGCGCCACTCGCGGCACCGCAGGCCCGGTCTGCACTCTAGGCGCGCTAGGTTGGGTTCTGATGCGGGGCAGTGCCAGGGTCTAACTGATGCCACAGTGGAGCTGGGCCGGGCCTAGTAGGCGCGGTGGGTTAGGTCATTCGGGCGCCATCTCTGCACTGGCGCCTGCTTCTGTGGTGCCATTTCTCTGGGGACCCCCGGGGTTGCCAGCATCGTGATTCAGACGTGGACCCATCCTGGCAACCTGACTCTTCAGAGTCGGGGTCCCCGGTGGCATGTGGTGCTAGGCGGCATAACGGGCCCCTCCCGCTGTCCCTGCTTCCGTCCTCCCCTGAGGGCCCTTGGGCTAGGGGTGGTCCCAGGTCCCGGGGGGGCGATGGAGTGGGGACGGAGGGAGGGGCTCTTCCTCCTGGGGGGCCCGTGACAGCTACCCTTCTGGGTGCTACCGCATCTCAGGGTGGGAGAACGCTGGAGTCAAGCAGGAGGGCACTCTTGGAGTCCGAGGGGTCAAGGGGCGGGGGACAGTCATCACGGTCTCTGCCGGCCACCCCTCGTGGGGTGGCTAGGAGCCATAGCGCTGGGGCCCCGCCTTTCCCTCTTGGACCCGGGTTCCCCTCTGGTGGTGTTGCTGCAGACTGCCTTTCTGGATCCATGTAGTCCCAAGTTCATCACAGGGGAGGATCCCCTTCTGGGCTCTTCCAGGTTTCGCATCCCCAGGGTTCCATTTTGCGACCTGGTCTGTTGTCCGGAATCCCACCAGCTCGGGCTCCGTTCTCCGGATTTCAGAGCCCTAGCAGAGGTCAGTTGCCTCTTCGTAGGTGCCCATCTCCAGTGCCTCTGCAGCCACCCCGCCTTCCAGGCTGGGTCGGTCCCTATGGGCCCGCTATCCTGGGAGCAGTTCAGAGGTTCTGTGCGCCTTCCCCCATATGTCAGGTATATGCATGAGCGGGACTTTGCCTCCCCACGCTGCAGGACTCTTCTGGACACTCGAGCTCTCCATCATCCTTGTCTCCCTTCTCTGAGGGAGAGGAACCCCTTGCTCATATCTCCTCTGATGCTGATTTCACTGAATATCAGCGATTCCTTTCAAGGATGGTGAGTGATCTTCGAATATCCTACGTTAGGTGCGACAATACCAAATGGGAGATGCGCGAATTCCTTGGAGAATTCAGTGCCCAGCACCTGGTGGTACCTTCCTGGCCTATCCCCTTCCAGGAGGTGTCTATCCGTTCCTGGCAGACACCAGACGCCCCTTCTCCAGCCCCGGCAGACTGTCGACGGAGGTTTTGTGCCCCTTCGGAATCCCTGGGTACCCTTCCCAACCCATCCTCGGGTTTGGTATACTTAGAGACTCCTTCCGGGTGCTGCCACCTGGCGCACGACCGTCCGCCGGATTCGGATTCCCTACAACTCGACTGGTGGGGGCGAAGAGTGTTCTCTTAGTCTCATGCGATGGCTTGCATTGTGTCACATCAGGCTCACCACGCTGCCTACAGTAGGCATCTGTGGTCGATGCTCTCTCAGCTGTTAGCATCAATGCCTGATACGGAGCAAACCAGATAGGCGATTGCCCTCTCTGCTATAGGCCTGGAGCTGGCAAGACACCAAGCAAAGGCATCTTATGACGCCAATGAGGTGGCTTCCAGGCTTGCGGGGACAGCGATCTGCGGCATGGCTTCGTCTATCAAGGTTGTCACCTCGGCCCGGTGTAGGGTGATTCGCTCCGCCTTCCGGGGGACCCGCTCTTTTTCCTCCAGAGCTAGGAGATTACTGTAGGGCTTCCTCCGCCTCCCCCCGTCCTTGGGGGCACCTCCTAGCTCTTTCCCACATAGGTTTCTCTGGATTAGCCCAGGGTCTTCCCTTCTGTTTCTCACCAGCAGGAGGCTGGGGTCTTGTTCCTCAGGGTTCTACCCCTTTTTGGGGCTTTATCATCAGTTAGTAATGAATGGTGAAGATTGACAAGGAAGATATGAAAATTACATACCCACCGTAATTCTTGATCTTCTCTTGTATCTTCACCATTCATTACTGATACCCACCCACCTTCCCCTCAGTGGCCTCCTTCTGTGGCGTCTCCCCCTCCCCGTCTCGTTCCTCTTCCTTCCTTTGGCCTTTATGGCAAGAAAAAGAAAAAAAAATAAATAAATAAACTTTGTTTTTCCATTCTTAATGAATGGTCTCCTTTTTTCCTCAAGGTAAAGAGGAACAAACATGGTGTTCCTTTATCTAAATTCTGAGGGAACTCTTTCTGACCACCCTTAGGGTGCGATTCCTAAAATACCTTCTTCAGGTTATGCAGTTTCACAGCCTAAGAGGCCATGCTCTGTCTTGGCCTCGTCGAAGTCTAGAATCCTCCTGGCAGGAATTTCTTTGAGCTCTTCTAACCGCTGATTAAGCTTCTCAGCTCTGAGCATCTGCTTGCCTTGCCTTAGGGAGTCTGATCGAGTTCCACTCTATCTTTCATACAAAACTGCCTTCGAGAAGGCATAGTCTTTCCCATACACTACTGTGTTAGCACTTAACAGGGTGCTAAGGGACTTAGCCCCCTTCCTGGTTGGGCGCTCTACCCAGAACAGGTTCTGCCCAGGCAGTCTACGAGCCCTCAGCTTGGATGAAGGGATTTGGCATGTTGAGAGTTCAGAGAATCTGCCCTCATTCGGATCATTTCAGGTGGTTCGGTTGAACCTCCCCTCAGTCCTAGCAACTGGGATTCTTGCTCCCTTGTTACTCTCGAGCTTATAAGCCTCTCAACCAATGCTCGATGGGCACTGTTCTCCCTCTCAACATGCCTCTTTTTCTTCTTCTTCTTCTACTTTCTCTTCCTTCTCTCTGTTCCCTCCCTAGAGCCGCCCCGGAAAGGAGGCCCTGCAGTCCCTTAGGGTAGAATCCTTCTTCTTTATCTATTCTCACCGCTTATTCCTTTTCAGTTTATATCCTTTCCTTTTTTCTGTCCCTCGGCTCTCTTGCCTCGCTTTCCTTTTCTTACCCTTTATTTCACCTCTCCGCTACAGAACTGAGATAGAGGAGGTCTCTACTGACACCTAACGGCCGCCCCTGGCCATATGTGTGTCACGTCACTCTCGAGGGCAGCGCGCTGGAGCCGATTTAAAAAAAAACAAACTCCCGTAGCGGGTGCACGCCTCTGGCTCAACCCAAGCAGTAATGAATGGTGAAGATACAAGAGAAGATCAAGAATTACGGTAGGTACGTAATTTTCATTTCACTACCATGCCATTTGGTTTACATGGTGCACCAGCTACATTCCAGCGGTATATGGATGTAATTTTATCCCCTCATACCGGTTATTGTGCTGGATACCTGGATGATGATGTGACTGGAAAAGCCACCTGGAACACCTACAACAGTTATCCAAGCTGTTAAAAATGCAGGTCTGACTATTAATCCTACCAAACGTGCATTGGGCATGCAGGAAACCAGATATTTGGGCTATGTGTTGGGAAATGAAGAAGTTAGGCCAAAAATTTCTAAAACAGAAGCTGTAGCTAACAGCCCTGTCCCCAAAACAAAGAAGCATGTCAGGTCATTTTTAGGACTGAAAAGACTCCACTCCCAAACCTGTGTGCGCTGTACGGATAAACCTATTTGCAGAAAAGGGGCAGCAAACCCACAACACAGCAGATAAAGGCATAGTTACTCTGCACTGTTTGTGTGCAGTTCACCACAAGACAAGGAGATTCCAAAGCATGAAATTATTTATTGTAGCTCTCAGCATACAGTTCGGAACATACTCCTTCTACCTCCATTCACTCTGAATGAACTCCCTGGCACTTGGACCAGTGCGTGGTCTTCATCAGGGTGGAGATCATTCAGGGTTGCCCTTGTTATATAGCTAGCTTTATTTAAAACACCTTAGTCATTAACTTCTTTCTGTTCCAATTTAGGTGGCTCTGGAGGGCTTAGAATGTGTGCCCTTCTTAATTCATAATGTTACAAATACATGTTTTTCCTTATTGATTATATTAACAATCTTAATCATTCAATTTTATAATACAAAAGTATAAAGAGTTAAGAGAAGCCAAGGATAAATGTGGTGTGGGGGTACCAAATTTCTGTAATTATTATTTAGTGGCCCAGACACTTCCTATCCTTAAATTAATATCACCAGGTCTTAGAGGTGGGTGGTATTATATAGAAAATTGTACTATGTGCCCAGCTCCTCTTGATATCCTGCCCTGGATGGTTCTGCCCACAGATTTAAAAGAAATCCAGAACAAATGGACTCGACAGACACTAAGAGCCTGGCTGGAGGCTAGACAATGGTGTGAAATTTCCACAAAAATTTGGAATTATATTCCTTTGACTAGGTTGCCTGGCTTTCCCAGCTCTGACAAGGATCCAGTTCTTCAGCGATGGGTGCAACTGGGTCTTAGGTTTCCCTCAAAGATTGTGCAGGACTTTGAACTTCAGTCATTTAGTACACTGCAAGTAGAATTTTGGTTGCATCACAAGGAATTTTTTAAATTCCTCCAGTGCAGACACTATTTCTCTACAGAAGTTGGTCTGGGGGCCTTGACAGCTACACCACCGTCTCCGGTGGTAATCACCTACCAGAGTGGTAAATTGTGTACCACTAGACAATTTATTTCCACCATTTATAAAACCCTGCAGAAAGGGGTGGACATGCTACTTATTCAACAAATACAGGAAAACTGGCAGGGTGAGACTGAACAGACGTTCTCAGAAGAGGAGAGGGAGATATGGGGTGGCATTCATAAAACTACAGACTGTCCTCAATGGAGATACTTCCGCTGGTATGTAAACACTAGGTTTTTCATCACCCCAACTATCTCATTTAATTACTTACCTGCATATACAGATAAATGCTGGAGACATTGTAATTCAAGGGGAAGTCACAACCATATTTTTTGGGATTGCCCAGTTATTCAACCCTTCTGGCAGGAGGTCACACGGGGAATGGAAATGATTTTTAATTTGCATACCACACTTGTTTTTGTAAACCTGGTTTTGGGTCCCCCACCAGAGGAAGTAAACACTTCCAACTTGAGATATCTTTTTTTATGCTCTGGTGGCTGCAACCTTTGAGTCTATAACACAAAATTGGTTAAAATCCAGCTCATCTCCTACACAAGGGTGGAAAGGTTATATTGAGCATATCAGAAGTATGGAAGCAATCACTGCCAGGTTGCACCTATGAGTTAATCAGTTTAATACCAGATGGCTCCCGTACTTTGATTTTGTAGAGGTGGAAGGAGGGATGCCCACTTTGGAACAGTTGCTGGTAGCCTGATTGATCTTGGAATATACCCTGGTATGCATGGGAATGGGTTATGAGTATATGTTGCCCCCCCCCCATTTGACTCACATATGTTACCCCAGGCCTATTTACCAATAATTCAGGTTAATTATATTATGACCATATAGAATCAAATAATGACACTACATCAGCCAATGAGTTGTATTTTGTTATGTTCTATTGTAATGTACTTGTGTTCCCTGTCTTTTCTTATGGTGCATACTATATGGAGGTACTGGACAGTTGTATCAGGTACAATCTTCCGAGCCGGAGTTCTGGAACAACTGGAGTTGGAAACTTTAATTGTTGATGGAAGAACATTCTCTTGGTAAAAGTGGTACCACTGTCTGGAAATAAATATGAAAAAGAAAATAAACACTTAAGAAGGACAGTATTACTAGATTTTACTTCTGGATTGTTAGCATTCTGAGATGATGTGACACTATTTGTAATTTTTGATGGTATGATATTTATTTATTTATTGCATATAATCGGAATTACAATCCTTTGAGTCACAGACTCTTTTGCAAAGGCTCCACGTCGGTTACAGGGGGTGGAGGGAGAACAGAATACAAGGATACATACAAAAACAAGCAGTATACAAGAAAACATACATAATCAAGCAGTATTCACAAACAGTACTGACAGTGCAGTCCAGGCTTTAACTTAGTTTACCAGAGACAGTGGTAGGCAGCTTTCTGGGTATCATTTGTTAGAGATTTGTAGAATGTGGATTCATGGGGCTAGGGAGACCCTGAGTCAGTTATTAGGGGGGGTTTGGGAGCACACGAGTTGGGCAGTGCTAGCCACAGTCACAGTCTGCAGACTCAGGTGAGCTTTGAAGCCTACTTTGAATAGGGAAATGCTACGGGTCTGAGAGAGCTGGGGAGGTACAGCATTGAGCCAAAGTGGAGCACGGTACCGGAAAGATCTTTGCCCCAGTGATGTTCTACAGTGGGGGACCTGGAATGAGGAGTTTGCTGCGAGCCGTGCATTACGCCTGAGGGGGGGCTGGGCTGATTATGGAGAGAAGGCCAACGGGGGCTAGCTGGAGCTGTATTTTTTTTGCAAGGATTCAGGTGTGGTACTTTAGTCTTTGTTGAAGGCTTAACCAACCAGTCAGAGCGTAAAGGTCACAGGTATGAGTTAGTCTGTCACTGCCAGTAACTAGTCGGCATGCTTTATTCAGGGCAGTGTTAATACTACGTAGTGCGGTGGGTTCTGCTGATCCATATATCACTATCCTGTAGTCAATTAGGGAGAGGATTGAGGAGGAGGCTGCAAGATGCATGGCCTGTGTGGGTAAGCAGTGTTTAAGTCTGTAGAGCATTCCCACTCTAGCGTTGACAGCTGAGGAGAGATGTTGAATGTGACTATGGTAGGAGAGGGAGGTATCTAATGTGATACCCAGGTATTTGAAGTTAGTAACGTGTTCAAGGGGGGTGCCTTGTGTTGTGTTTTAAATTAGGAGTGCCGATTGACTGTGTGGGCTTTGACGATGCGCAAAGATCATGGATTTAGTTTTTTTATAGTTGATGATCAGGTGGTGCTCATCGAACCATGTCTCTATGTCCCTGAAGAAACCCTGTAGAGCTAGCTGGAGGGCGCTTGGTTGTGGGTGTTTCCAAAATAGTACTGCATCATCAGCATAGAGAAGCAGATGACCAATGCATGCCTTGGGAAGTGAGTTTAAAAAGAGGGTGAAGAGAAGAGGGCTGAGAATAGACTCCTGTGGGACCCCAGAGCACACTGCTTTGCAAGAGGAGATGGTGGTATTTAAACTGACTTGCTGTGACCGGCCTGAGAGGTAGTCCTTGAACCAGGCAGTTGTCTCGGGGACCACATTCAGCTGTGGAAGGACACGAAGCAGAAGATCGTGACTGACCGTGTCAAATGCCTTGGTTAGATCCTCAAAGATTGCACCCTGCGGTAGATCCTTGGTCTAGAGCCTCATGAATGAACGAGGTGAGCTCAGAAAGTGCAGTGACAGTGCTACGGCCTGTCTGGAAACTGTGCTGAGCCTGACAGAGAAGGTTGTGTTTAGTTAGGTGTTCTGTTATCTGGTATGAGACTATTTTTTTCCAGTGCTTTGGAGAGAGGTGGAAGTATAGAAATCGGTCTATAATTGCTTGAGTAAGTGGGGTCGCCACTCTTCAGAATGGGAGTGATTATGGCTGTCTTCCAGGTTGATGGGAACTGACCAAGGCAAAGAGAGAGGTTGAGAATTTTAGTAAGGTGGGGTAGTATGACATCCAATGTCAGCCGAATGAGTTTAAGATCTAGTGAATCATTGCTGTAACGGGAATTGGCGATAGCTTTGGAAATGTAATGTTTTGCCTCGCGGCAGGAGATGACTCTCAGCCTGAAAGGTAAGTGAATCTGAGTTACACGGTGTGTTGGGGGGAGGGTGGGGAACAGGGTGGAAGAAATTAGGAGGGAGGATATGGGAGAGGTCCGAGAAGGCGCAGTTAAGGGTTTCGCCTATAGTGGAAGGATCCTGTGTGACAACTCCATTTATAGTGAGTTGGGAGGGGTTGGGGGAGCAGGATTTCCCATTGAGTTCTTTTATGTTGCTCCAGAATTTTTTACCGTCTCCCCAAGAGGAAGTTAGAGTTTGTTGGTAGTAAGTAGCCTTCGTCTGTCGTATGGCCCATGTACATTTATTGCGGGCCGCTCAGTATAGTTGTCTATCATGTGTGCGTTGAGAGTCAAGAGCCTTATGCCAAAGGCTGTCCCTCAGTTGGAGCAAGTAAAGTAGTGAGGGTGTGATCCAAGGGGTGGTTCTGGTTTTCAGTACTTGTTTGGTGAGGAGGGCAAAAATGTCACAGGCCTTGTTAAAAGTGGTTATAAAGTGGGCGAGTGCTAGGTCTACTGACTGCGTGGTGTAAATGGGGAGCCAATCACTGGTAGTTAGATGGGCTTTGAGTTTCTGTAAGCCTCCTCTTATTAGCCATCTCTGCATGGAGATTTTTGGGAGAGCAAGAGGCAGTTTTCCCGACCACCAGCAGATCACCAGGGAGTGGTCAGTAATAGCATCAGGGAGCACCGTGGCTTGGGAGAGGTTCCGTGACCTGTTGGTGAAAATAAGGTCTAAAAGGGTGGAGGTCCCGGATCTATTGTCCCTTCTGGTAGGAGAGGTGATGAGTTGGGCTAGGTCATATGCCAGTGCGGTGTCTTTAAAACTGGATGAGGCTGGGGATAGCCAGTTGACATTGAAGTCACCCATTAAGATGAGTTCACTAGTATTAGGTAGGTGGGAGATAGTGTGGAGGATAGAGTCAAAGGCGAGTTTTTGGTTTCTTGGGGGGATATAGGCTGAAATGATGTGAAGCGTTTTGGAACCCAGACTGAGTTTGACTGTTAGTATCTGGGTGCCATATTGTGGTGCGGGGGTGTGTACTTCAGTGGCATGGAGTGAGGATTTAACATAAATTGCACAGCCACTGTCTCTCTCTTGCTGGCCCTATCGCACTGAGGGCGACAGCATTATTAGGTATTCTATCGGAGAGCCAGGTCTCCGAGAGGGCTAGGATTTCCGGTGTATGCTGGGCAACCCAGCCTTAGAGAGGGGTGAGTTTTTTTGGTAGGCTGCATATATTCAGAGTAGCTAGCAGTAGGCTACCCCTAGGGTGGTTTGGAGAGGCCTTAGCGCAGGGTGGTCCTGGGTTGGGGTGGATATTGCCAGATATTAATTGAAGTAGGAGGGTGTGCCGCAGAAGGGCCAACCTGCAGAGTTTGGATGAGTGTCGTTGGGATTGGTAGGATGTGGGGCTTTTATCTCTGGAGGTAGGAACTGGGAGACTAGGAATGACACATGCAAGAAGGGCTAGGGAAGTGTGGGGGATGGTTATGGGGTTAGCCATGGTGGTGGAGGGTTGTGATCTTGGGGGGTGGGGGAGCACTGAGGTACAATGTGTAGCATGTGAGGGTTAGAGTGAGAGCGTCTGAGTAAAAGCCAGCATGTTCAGATTGGCTTGCGTGTGGGATGTTGGTGAGACAGGGTCTGAGGTCATCATAGGTAAATAAGTGAATAATGGAAAAGTTGTGGTTGTGTGGTTTGGGTGCCTCGGGGGGGGGGGTTGTTGAGCATGTTGAAGGATCCTGAAAGTCAGGAGGGCTGTTAGTAGCAGGGATAACATAATATATGTAGATAGGGATAGGTATGTTGCAGTGGCCACTAGTGTTAACCTTGTATAACCTGCAGCTGGAAAAGTGAGCTGATAGGTTATTTCGCCTCATCACCTGACACCCCCTTGCCTATAAATTTGAGAGCCGACCAAGGGTGGTGGTGGTGGGGACGGTGGGGAGCCGAATGCATAGCGTTCAGCGGGGCAAAGCCTGAGCACCAAATCAATGGTGCGTTTTCGGCAGTGAGAAGGGGTGCTAGCAGCCGTTGGTGGAAAAGGCGCCAAAAAGCAGTGGTAGCCGAGCAGTCTTTTCCCAGCGGTCGCGACTGCTGTCTGGACAGAGGTACAAATTTCCTTTTTCAGCTTCAGGGGTATCTTGTGGCAGGGACGGCTTCAAGGACTGGCCCTTGCGACCTCCGGTCTCCTCGGGGGAGGGGGGTGGAATCTGCAGAAGAGGGAGAGACAGGGGTGATTAAATAGTCTGTAGAGGGCGAACAGATTAGCAATTGGGGCCGGGCAGGTACAGGAGAGGGAAGAGACGATAAAATGAGGACAGGGCAAGCGGTTCCAATTGCAATTCAAGCCTTAAGTGATTAACTATAGAAAAAATGGCTACGCAGAGCTCAGCAGTCTGCACACTGGTTACCGTTTTCAACTTTGCACTGAATAGATGTCTGCTCACAGAATTACACTTTTATAACTTTGTACTGGATTTGTATGGAATGTATAAGAAAAATAAAAAAGGGCAAATACAAACAAGGAAACAATGATTTATAGCTCTAAATCCCACTCTCCTGAAACATTTTAAATTCACGCTTCATTTTCTTAACGTTCACAATTTCTTTATCCAACCTTAGTTAATCTTAATTCCTTTGGGTTTTTAAGATTGTGGTTACAGAGGTTAAATCAATTTCAATAATATTCATTTATATAAAAAAATTCTAATGATAGTCTCAAGGGGGGCTATGGTTCATTACTTCAATTTCTTCATACTTCATTTTATTTTGTACATCTGTCCATAAGGTGTAGGGTAAGTTTTTAGAAACAAACAATAAAATTGCCTTATCACAAGGCAATCGGGGTGGAGATCATTCAGGGTTGCCCTATCTACAGATTTAATTGTTAGTGCTACCCATGGTAGTGATTCCTTATTTTCAGGCTTGATTTCCAAAATAGTCTAGGATCTACTGTCATCAGTATAGCACCCCCTAACCCTGAGAATACAGGGAATCCCTTATTTCTTTAAAAAAGGTTTAAGGTCCCACACTGAGGTGAGACATTTTGGCTGTATTGTGTCCAGCGTAAAAATCCAATAGCTTTCTCGTTGGAGGAGGGTATTTAATCTACCCCCTCCCCTAGGGTTTCTTCCCACCCTTTCAATTTCCATGGATCTGGTTCCCTCCAGTTATGTTTTTCTGAAAAATGTTTAACAAGAAGTTTGTTCATAAGGCCAGTTTTTATATTCCTAATATGTTCTTGCAGTCTTTGTTTCACAGGCCTTATTGTTCTCCCTACATAGATTAAATTGCAGGGACACCAGGCAGTATACACCACATAAGTGCTATTACAGTTAAGAAAGCTCTCGATCTTGACACTGTATGTGCAGCCATCCACCCTTAAGATTTTTCCCTAGTTACAGTGTTCACACACAACACATCTTCTGCATCTAAACATTTCTATTGGGGTTGGGGGTGACCACATCCTATGTGTTTCCTCTTTTGTTTTGTATTTGCTATGGACAATTTTGTCTTTTATAGTCTGCTTTAGAGAAGGTGATCCTTGGATACCTGCCCAGTTCTTCGGATAAAATGGGGTCATTTAAGAGAATTGGCCAATATTTTTTTTTTACTGCTGACGCTATTTTGTTAGCCTGTTTGCCAAACTGTGTTACAAAAGTTACCGGTTGTTTATCAGATTTTTTAGGTTGTTCTTCATTTCTAATTTTAAGCATCAGAAGTGCATTTCTACCTTTATTTTCTCCTCTTTCCAAGGCTAGATCCAGGAACTCTTTTTTTATAGCCCCTTCTTATAAATCTTGAACACATCTCTGATGCCTGTCTCTAAAATTCTTCGGTTTGTGAACAGATCTTACTTCGAGAAACAGCTCTTGCAGCAGGTTACACCATTAGGACTGAAGCCGGCAGGCGCCAGGACCTACGGAAATTTTCTAGCTAGCAGTAATCAGTGGGGACCGCCTCCGACATCCGTCCCACCCCTGACGTCAGGCACAGTACATAAGGATGCGGTCCCCCAGAATCCCCAGTTCTTTTCCCGCCATCGACTCGCCAGCATCGGCCTCTCGGTCTCTACCTAGCGCACGACAACTTAGAATTTCAAGAGTTTCTTCAAAACTAATGTCCTGCCCCTTTCCAAGTGTGCCTGCGGAAAACAGATCCATTTTAAGGATCCTCATTCCTCATGCATGCGGTGCTTAGGCCCGGACCATGACACCAAGGTCTGCACCTTTTGCCAAGGGTTCAACAGCCGTACCAGGATCCAACGTCAGAAGGCACTTCAGGCTTATCTGCTGGAAGAAAACCTTAGCAGGATGGACCAAGAACCTTCCTCCAGGGGTGATTCTTCTTCCAAGGCCCATAAACACTGGGACAAACACCGGGAGAAAGCAAGGCCCAGATCTCTGAACCGGGCCTCGGACTCCTGCAGCTCAGGTTCCACCAGATCAGACCGCTCTCCCCTCCAGGGCTCATTCTCAGCCCCCTCCGGTCAAAGTCTGGACTTCAGGTGGTTCTTCGACTCTCCAGCCCATCAAGACTTCAAGGCCCTCGGCTTTCTCCACTCCCTCTCGGGTCTCTTCCAAGTCTTCCTCATCGACCCAACGTCGGGACCCCGACTCCAGATCGGTCTCCCAGCCTCCCAGAGGTCCAGATCCACCACCCAGGAAGACCAAAGACCTGACTTCCCTAAAGCGGGCGACGGACCTGACGTCGGCCAAACACCCGAAGTCAGCCAAGCATATGAGGTTGGCTAGGCATTCGCCAGAGCCGCGGACACCAGCCAGGCACCAGATGCTGGCTGGGCATTCGCCGGACCCGAAGGCGTCGGCCAAGCGACCAACGGCGGCCTCGCATTCACCAGAGCCGAAGACCGCCACCCAGTCACCGGTGGACACTGGTCACAGGGATTCTATGGAGGAGGACACAACACTGCCCAAAGACCAGGCAGGTGACACTGAGGATGCCGGGCTTCTGAGGGAACCGTTGCCCACCCTGGAGACACCCATGGACCCGACACCCAACCCCAGCAACAGACCACCAGCACCAGGCCCGTTGTCGGGCATGAATCTACAAGAAGTAAAGGATCACTTTACTTTCTGGTGGGACACCATATGAAAGGATGTGGTCCCCGTAAAACTCCCTCCTCCTACTCCTTCACCTCCTATGCCCCCCTGCTCCACCCAAGGGGCCAGTAGGACGACCACCAACCCCTAAGGAGCAGACTCCACCTCCTGGGGTAGATCCAAGGACAGGAGAAGGCCTCCCTCAAAATCTCCATCAGGGTCCCCCAGCTCCAAGCGACCCAGACATCATCAGTACACTCCATCGGGGGAGGACTCCAGATCAGATACCTCAGACTATTCCAGATCTCCTTCTCCACTCAGCATTCCATCACCTGACCCAATGACCTTCCCAGATCTCCGGATGATCCCTCCTTCTCCGAGATCATGAAGCACATCCATGACAACATGGGGTGGGATGCTGAAGACCTCGACCCCAAAAGACAGTGCCTTGCCTGTTATCTTCAGCAGAAAGACCCAAAGCCTGTTGTAGTGCCACCCTTGGTGGACACCTTTGCAGACGTCACCAAGGCTGCATGAAAACGTCTGCACTCCACTCCCACTGTGCCGAAGAAAGCTAACCGTCTGTACAAGGCCCTGAAAGAGGACCAGTTCTTGGCTCAACAACCTCTGGCAGACTCCCTGGTCATTATGGCCTCACATGACCAGTCCCAAAGACCGCAGCACATGAGCACACAGCCACCAGACCAGGAATCCAAACAACTGGATGCCCTGGGGAGGCGCATGTGTGCGGCTGCTACATGCTCCATCAGGTCCCTGAACTACCTAACTTACATGGTACAGTTTTAGAACGCCCTGTGGGAACAGGGCCAGGACCTGGTCGATAAACTTCTGGATGGCGATCAGAAGGCAGAGCTCCTAAACCTTCTCAGCACGGGGTCTGATGTGGGTACCCAAGTACTATGAGCCGCATACGATTCTGCGGACTCATCTGCCAAAACTGCAGCTTCAGGCATCTGTCTCTGGAGACACTCTTAGCTCCATGTCTCCAGCTTCACCCCGGACGTACAGAAGAACATTCTTGATGTCCCCTACAATGGCAAAGTACTTTTTTCACCAAACTTCAGGACACCAGGAAGGCAGTCAGATCTGTACAGACCATGTACAGATCCAGGCCTGGTTCTTTTGTAGGAACCAGAGCCATTTTCGCAGCCAGCAACAAAGGCAGCAGCCACGTTCTGGCCAGCAACAAAGGGGCACTTTTCAGCATAAAGCCCAGGCCAAGTTGTCCCCAGGCAGAGGCCAACGCTACACTAAACCGGCCCAGCTTGCAAGGACCAGTGCTGCCACAGCATGACTTCTTCCCGGTCCCGCCCCTCCTCTGGATCAACAGGCACAAAAGGTCGGGGGTCGCATTGCTCACCACTTTTTAGGGTGGCAGTCTATTACCACTGACTGGTGAGTTCTCCAATTGGTCAAGAAAGGCCACTTCATAGAATTTCTCTACCACCCACTGGCAAGACCTCCCCTGCTTTCCCGTTACTCGGGTCAGCATGCCCTGCTCTTACAGCAGGAGGTGCACGCCCTTCTTAGAAAAAAAGCTATAGAGCATGTATCATGGAACCAGAGGGGTGCAGGATATTATTCTCACTTCTTTCTGGTTCCCAAGAAAACAAGGGACCTCCATCCGATACTGGACCTCAGCAACCTCAACGAGTCGGTTCTGTACAAATGCTTCTGCATGGTGACCCTCCCAGGTCTGATTCCCATGCTCAAGCAGTGTGCCTTTCTAGCATCTTTGGACATGCAGGATGCTTACCTGCATATACCCATTGCTCAAGCACACAGGAAGTTTCTGTGCTTCGAGTTTCAGGGTCACCATTATCAGTTCCGAGCCCTCCCCTTCTGATTGTCATCCGCACCTTGAGTATTCATGAAGTGCATGGCAGTCATAGCGGTGGCTCTGAGGAGACAAGGCCACTACGTGTTCCACTACCTGGACAACTGGCTTCTCATGGCGCACTCTTGGGAGGTCCTGATGTCCGCTATTCATTATACTCAGTCTCTGTTTGAGACGTTGGGCATCATCATCAATCAAGAGAAGTCACGCCTGGTTCTGTCACAGACTCTGCAGTTCATAGGTGCAGTTCTGGACACTGTCCAGGGGAAAGCATTTCTCCCCAGGACACATCTGATCCCTCATCAGGGACATTTTGGCAAAGAAGTCCGTTCCTGCCAGATTGGTCCTTTGCCTGCTCGGACACATGGCTGTGGCCATTGCAACAGTCCCACTAGCCCGTCTCCACATGCGGTTGACCCAGTGGATGTTACGGGTCCAGTGGGATCAAAAGCAAGACCATCTGCAGCTCCCAATCCAGATCACGAAGGCCATAATCCAGGATTGGCAATGGTGGCTAGATCCAAAGAATCTGTCAATGGGAGTCCTCTTCATTGTGCCATCTCCGATTGTGACACTCTCCACAGATGCCTCAGGGCTCGGATGGGGTGCACACCTCAACAGTGTCTGATCTCAGGGCCTGTGGACAGCCCAAGAGACTCATCTCCACACAAATATCCTGGAAATGAGAGCAGTTCTTTACGCCCTGCAGACCTTCCAGTCGGAGATTCCACCGGGTACTCTTCTGTTACAAACAGACAATTCTGCAGTGATGTATTACCTCAACAAACAAGGAGGCACCCATTCCTACCTGCATTGCAGGGAGGCCATGAGGGTGTGGGATTGAGTTTTGCAACGCGGCGCAAACCTCATTGCTGTTCATGTCCCAGGAGTGGACAACATCATCGCAGATGGCCTGAGCTGCTCTCAGGCCAGAATCCATGAGTGGGAACTACTCCAGGAGGTAGTAGAGGATCTGTTTCGCAGATGGAGTACACCAGAGTTAGACCTTTTCACGTCCCCATCCAACACAAAACTGCACAATTTTTGCTCGTTAGATCCAGGGCCTGGTGTTTTCTGCCGATACGTGTTGTCCCTCTCCTGGGGGGGCAGATTCCTCTATGCCTTTCCGCCTTTTCCGTTGATCCAGAGGGTCCTTCTGAAACTTTCCAGAGAGCAAGCAACGCTGATACTTATCGCGCCATTCTGGCCCAGGCAGATCTGGTTCCCTCTACTACATCAGCTATCCCAGGAACCTCTGGTGCCTCTGCCAATCAGCTGTCACTTGTTGTCTCAAGGGGCAGTCTCCTTGGTCCATCCAGACCTTTGTTCACTGAGCCTGCATGCTTGGCTCCTAGAGACATAGCCATTTTGTGACATGGGGTCTCGCAAGAGGTAGCTGACGTTCTGGTGGGCGTGAGAAAACTGGCCACTCATGCTACTTATGCCATGAAATGGCACAGTTTTTGCCTATGAGCTCAAGCTCGGGGGTTTTCACCTCTGGACTGTCCAGAAAAGTCGGTCTTGGACTACCTCCTGTCTCTTTTTCAGACAGGCTTGGCCTACTCCTCGATCAAAGTACACCTCTGTGCTATCTCAGCCTATCACTTTCCTATAGGCCAACGCACCATATCTCAGTTGAACATGGCATGAACCTTCCTGAGAGGTGTTCTCCACCTTAGACCTCCAATTAAGGATCTGATTCCACCATGGGATCTACCCTTTGTCCTGGAGCAGCTTACGCTGCCACCCTTTGAGCCAGCCGTGGATTATGAGCTACGTCTTCTTACTTGGAAGACGTTGTTTTTAGTTACCGTTACCTTGGCCAGAAGAATTTCTGAACTTCATGCACTCACCTGCAAAAAACCTTATTTGGTTTTTCACCAAGACAGGGTATCCCTACGGACTAATCCTAAGTTTCTGCCTAAGGTAGTCTCAGCTCTCACCCTTAATCAGGACATCGATCTACCAGTGTACTTCCCCAAGTATTCTAATTGAGGAGAGGCCCTGTTGCACACCTTAGATGTGCATAGGTGTCTCCGATACTACCTGAGCAGAACCAAACACCACCGAAAATCGGATCAGCTTTTTGTCTCCTTTGCCCACAGGATGATGGGTGCTCCTGTTTCCAAGCAGTTGCTGTCCAGGTGGCTCATATCATGTTCTGTTACCAGAAGCACAACAAACCCCTACCGGGTGCGGTCAAGGGTCATTCCACAAGGGGGGTGGCTACCTCCTTTGCAGCCCTAAAGAATGTGTCCACCTCGGCCATCTGTGCTGCAGCTACTTGGAGCTCCGTGCACACTTTCATCAGGCATTATAGCCTGGATATTGCATTGTGGCGAAGACCAGGTTTTGGTTTAGCAGTCTTTCAAGGACTTCTGTCCTAGGTTCAGGTTCTATTAAGGATTTCTACCTTCCCTCCTCCCAATGGTGTGGGATTTCCCATTATTGCTTGGGAATCAGTCCTAATGGTGTAACCTGCGGCAAGAGCTGTTTCTCGAAGTAAGATAGTACAGTTACATAAGAACTTACCATAACAGTAGATCTTCAAGAACAGCTCTTGCAGCAGGTACTTTCCTTCCCACCATCCCCGCTGCAGGTAGATTCTAATTCCAACATCCTTCTCCGAGGATCAGGTGTTCTCAGCATCTCTCTGATTGCCATTTGATGGCGGACCCTCAGTCTCCTCTTCTGATGTCATCCAGTGGCCGGGAGTCTCTGGTGGAAGAACTGGGGATTCTGGGGGACTGCCTCCTCATGTACTGTGCCTGACGTTGGGGCCAGGACCAACATCAGAGGTGGTCCCCGCTGAATACTGCTAGCTAGAAAATTGCCGTGGGGGTCTTGGTGCCTGCCGGCTTCAGTCCTAATGGTGTAACCTGCTGCAAGAGTTGTTCTCAAAGATCTACTGTTACGGTAAGTTCTTACGTAACTGTACTTTTGTACATAATCTTAGGAACTGTCCATATGGTATGGATTTTATTAATGCACGGGGATGGGAGCTTGCTGCTCTCAAAACATTATTTGTGGCAGTGGTTTTCCTGAAGATTTTAGTTTGTATTTTACTATTCTCATGCACTAATAATGTTGAGTCCAAGAAATCTATTTCTGTTGGATTTTCAGTGTACAGTATATGAACTTCAGATTTATTTTATTGTTGCTATTTATCTATTCCACAAATCTTTCCAGCTCTTCCTTGGATCCTGTCCAAACCCATATGATGTCATCAATATATCAGTGCCATTTTATAATATTTTTTATAAAAAAGGATTTCTTTCTGCTGAAAATATTACATCATGTTCCCAGGACCCTAGGGAGAGGTTTGCATAGCTAGGGGCAATTGCTGCCCCCATAGCTGTCCCCTGTAGTTGTAAGAAAAACTCACCATCAAATTCAAAGAAATTATGAGTTGACAAACTCCAAAGCTTCTAAAATAAAGTCAGTGGGGAACTCAGAGCTTCATTGATTTTTAGTCAAAAACTGTGAGCATGCCAGCAACCCATCACTGTGCTTGATGCTAGTATACAAGGATTCTACATTGATGCATAACCATTGATATCCCTCATTTCATGTGAAGTCCTTAAACTTTTTCAGGACATCCATAGTGTCCTTCAGGTATGACTCAACATCAGAAAGGCAGGTTTTCAAGAAAAAGTCAATAAACTGAATGTTTATATGTAAATGAGTCTATACCTGACACAATCTGACATCCTGGTGGGTGCCAAACTGTAAGCTGAGAGCTACAATAAATAATTTGATGCTTTGGAATCTCCTTGTCTTGTGGTGAATTGCACATGAAGAGTGCAGAGTAATTTTTGCCTTCATTTTTTGGGGGGCTGACTGGTTATTATCTGAGATTTGTTCCCAACTTTGTTAGTTAGCTACTCCCCTCACTGAACTCACAAAACAATGGTACCCAGTAATGTGAAATGGACACCAGAGTGTGATGAAGCTTTTCAGGCCATTAAAGCTGCATTATGTCCAGCCCCTGTTTTAAGAAGCCCAGACTTTGAGAAATCATTTTTGTTACAAACAGATTCATCCAAGGTAGGTCTAGGGTGCAGTACTGAGTCAAAATATAGATGGGATAGAACATCCTGTTCTATACATAAGTAAGAAGTTGCATGACAGAGAGAAAAGGTGCTCCACCAGTGAAAAGAAATGTTTAGCAACAAAGTGGACCATGGAGTCCCATAAGTTTTATTTGCTAGGAACTGACTTTGAACTTATAACAGATCACAGTCCTCTCTGTTGGCTTATACAAATGAAAAATTCCAGAATCACAAGGTGGTACCTGGCACTACAGCAATTTAAATTCATGGTGATACACAAATCTAGTAAAAAAAAACAGCAATGCTGATTTTCTGTCAAGATATGGATCAGGAATTGAGGGTTCTGAAGGTTGAAAGACAAATGTATGGGTTTGGACGTTACTGTTTACTGTACTCTTATCGAAAAACAGATAATGCACATGTGCTTAATTTCTGAAAGCAGCAAATCTTAGTAGAAAATTAATAAAAAGTTTTGGAAACCAGTTTAATAAAACAGGTTCCCTCTTAAGAAGGGGGGTGTATGTAACAGGGTAGAATAGGTTCCTGTCCCAACTGTTATGGGAAGAGTTTGAATGCAGGGATATGGTTTTTTCCTCCCCTTTCCTGTCTCTTTTCTGTCTGGTTGTGCAACCAAATTTTCTTGTGAGACCTAGGATTTGATCACCCCGACAGTCTCACAATTATTTGCCTCTCACTGTCTCTCAGCCCTCCCTTGCTGTCTGTCTTTTCCTTCCTTGCATATCTGCTGATATAAAAATATATGCAGATCATTGTATGGAAATGTAACTGATATTGGGATCCCTTTGTTTAGAAAAAATATATATATATGTATTTTTTAGTCTTTGATAATCGGTATAGTGTTACTATTGAAATGTATATAATTATATTTTGAGATGATTGCAAAAAACTATTCGGAACTCAAGAGGTTACTCGAGTACAAATTTTCAAGCCTTTTGCAGAAGCGCTGTGGAAAAGGGACCTCAGCTCTGGGACTCTGTGTTCCTGCCTTGCACCTGCCTGAAACATACAAAAACAGGATGTTTGTTAAGAAGGGGGGTTGGAAGGACTTATAAGAGAGCTGAGCTGCAACTGTTGTAAAGGGAAGATGGACAGGGAGATTGAAGAAAAACTCAGATGGACTTTTTCTTGGCCTTTGTAAATAGTTATACTGAACAAGTTTATTTTTTTATGTTGCTGCTAGTGTAAATAAATATTTTTGGTGAATTCTACAACTGCTTCTGTTTTTTCTATGCTTTCTGACCTGTACCTCGACGACAGTGTGCCACATTGTTATTCTTCTAATCCCCATAGTGGTACTCCTAATTTCTGTACTGGATCCCCCTACACTACAGTGCCTTATATAGCACAGATGAGTCCCTTGGCTCTCACCTAACACAATTACATCACCTGTTTCTATTTTCAGTTTTTTTTGGGGGGGGGTTGTAGATTTTTTCCTTTTATCTACCCGTGAATTACAGGGATGACAAAGGTCAACTAGTGTCTGCTCCTGGCTGTACTATCCATCTGCTGCAACATGGCCACTCCCTAATAAATGTGAAGTAGCTGGGTTATGGAGTGGGCTGTTTCTCCTCAGGAAAATGCAGGAAGTTCTATGACTCAGGTACCACCTTAAGAAAAAGCAGGAAGTTGTATGACTAAGGTACCACCTTAAGAAAATGCAGGAAGTTGTATGACTCAGGTATCTATAAAGGTAGGGTGAGCACAGGGCTGAGTGGGTGGTTGCCGCCCCCTGCTCCCACAAAAAATAGGCAACCAAAGTAAAATTCCCCATCTGTACACACAGCCCCCCATAACCTACAATAAACACCAATGCAAACAGATAAAAATGAAAGCATTTTGTGTTGCAGTTACTTCCCTTCCCCGAAGATAGCTTCCTCTTCACTCGCTGCTGCTCCTTCCCTTGATGTCTGCTTCTGACTCCTGTAAGGCTGCCGAGCTCCTTAAATCTCTTTTGCTTGGCAGGCTATTTAAATTAGGGAAAATCCCCTTTGGCTGATTAAAGTAGGGAAATTGCCTTTACCTCGCCAGCTATTTAAGGTAGGGAAGATCCCTTTTAGCTAATTAAAGTAGGGAAATTCCCTTTGTCTCTTCAGTGGGGGCGGAGTTACATTGCTGCCCCCTGCTCCCACAAAAGACCATCAGGCAACCAAAGTAAAATTCCCCATCTATGCACACAGCTCCCCAGAACCTAGAACCAATACCAATGCAGACAGGTTAAAATGAAAGCACTTTGTGTTGCAGTTACTTCCCTTCGCCAAAGATAGCAGCCACCTCTTCACTCACTGCTGTTCCTTCCCTGGACATAATTATTCACATATAGTTTTATAACTGCAACTATGCAAGGGGGAAGAAAAGACAGAACAAGAAGTGAAGGCAGAGAGATAGCGAGAGGCGGAGAATTATGAAACCGTTGGCGTGATCAGTTGCTAGGCCTCAAGAGAAAATTGATTGCACAATCAGACAGATGAGACAGAGGAAGAGAGGACAGAACAGATCCTTGCATTTAACTCTTTCTGCATAACAAATGGGACAGGGCCTTATTCTGCCCTGTCACATACCCCCCTCTTTAAGAGGGAACCTGTTTTACAAAAACAGGTTTCCAAAACTTTCTAGTTAATTCCCATCTAATATTAGTGTAACCCCTACCCGGTCTGCCATTTCCATCTGACAGAAATACCAGGTGGGCTGGGTACGGGGAGGAGTAGGTCACTCGGCACAAAGGCTAGGTTTGGCTACTCTGCACAGGAGCATCCAAGTAACTCCAAACACAGGAAGCAATAACTGTAATGTCAAATACCAGAAGTGGGATTCTAAAGTGTGGCTTTTATTCACATCCAAACAGAATAAAAGCATAGATGGACTCCACAGGGCAACACTCCTGGTAATGCAGATTAAAAGAGACCAGAACACTTCCTCATCACTTTAGCCCTCAGGCTCTACAACACACTGGGCACACAGCCTGGACTTATACGCTGCTTTGGGTTACACAGCCCAAACTTGTACACTGTTCTGAGTATTCCCTGGCTCGGCCCCCTTGCCAGCCACTTGGACACCTTCCATACTTCGTGGAAACATTTTCTGGTGGCTCCCTAAACCACCTAAGAGCATCTTGGCTCCATCAGGGAATCTTTCTCTTAATCCCATGTCTGGGTACTTTCCTCAGGCACTGGCCAAGTACCTGAGAGAAAGCAACAGGTGTCTCAGAGCAAATCTATAGAGGTGAATTTGGTTACTACTGATGGGGGGGTTTCCCACCTCTCGCTCCCACAATTCATACCCGGCCATTTCTCTGGACTGTAAACACTTCATCCTTTAACACTTTCTGTGTAGATTCTTGCTAAATGTATTTCACATTCAATCTCCTTGTCTTGCTTCCCATTTGTGCTGGACTTGAACATACTTAAAATAAGTGGCATTGTCCATTACTCTAGATCCTCCACAGAGTTAAGCAGTCCAATCCCCACATTCTTTCTTTCCATGTGTGCTGGACTTGAAAATACTTATTAGTGGCTTTGTCCATTACTCTAGACCCCCCACTGAGTTAAGCAATCCAATCCCCACATCTTCCAACTGTACTTGGCTGTCTTTTTCTGACCCCATAGTAACAGTCCCTTTAGTTTCCTTCTGTTTCAGGTGAAAACACTTGGCCCTTTTTTAGAGTGAACTCACCATTTGGTTGCAGGTGCCCCACAGGCATTTCCTCCTCAAGGAATCTTCCTGTCAGAGCTTCTGGTGCCTCAGCACAATTCAAACAGGCAGCTTCTTTCCCTTAGCCGGACCCAGGAGGGTTGCCTCTGGAAAACAGGTAGACACCTCCCCCCCATCCCCTCAGGGATGGGGCTCTGAACCATTGAAAGTGGTCTCCACCACTTCAATTACCAGTTCCTGTGTTCCTCTTCAGGTGGAAACACACACCTAAACCAAAGTAGCTCTGAAACAGAGCTTAAAGCTCTGAGAGCCTGCACACACTCTGCTGCACTACAGTCTTTCCCTCAGACTGCACACAGACTGGCTTCAAAATCCCCAACGTTCTACTCTAACCATCAACTGCAACATTCCAGTGTGGCTTATGCAGCTGCGACACTTCTAAAATGATGTCATCCCTCAGTCTCAGCTGAGACGGAGAACAGAGTGAGACAGTGTGAAATCCATTTAACTGGAGTTTCACAAGCTGCCTTCCCTGTCTACCACTAGGTCTTACTGGGATTCTAGTAGCCCCGGGTAACGAGGGGTTACACTCACCTTGGGCCAGGAAAATGACTGTCCACAGTCATTAATCACCCGGCTTAGGCCATCTCACCCCATGTGTTGACTATGGGGAGGTAGCGCTACATTCTCCCCTACCATGTGTTAGCACAGGCAGGCAACACTAAGGGCCTAGAGGCCTTTGGCTGATGCATCGGCCTCTACCCTACCTGCTGACTATGGGTACCTAGTGGCTCCGGTAGAACTGTCCAGAGCATAGCCCTACTAGATCAGCACTGTGGCCCCTACGGCCGTTCAGGAACACAGCCTGTCTATCCCCCCTAGCCCTCTAGGGAAAACCTGTCTGCCTCTAACTCAAATTTCCCAAAACAAAACAAACAGGGGTCCTCCCCGACCCTGGACACCATGCAACCATACACCAGGAGCTAATACCATACACCATGCATTACTCCCACACTCCCCCACAACCATACCTGTGGAAGGAAAAAGTTACACACAGTAACAACAACAACAGCAGTACTTTAAATACTACACTGTGAAGTACTAGTGAGGGACTCCACTGAGTCCCTCCTCCTCTTCTTGTCTTCTCTTCTGCCTTCTTCAGGAACACCTGCAGGAAAAAGAAAGACAAAATACACTCCGAATCTGCATACACAGTCTATCTAAACCCCTACCTTCAAAACACTGGAGAATCCCAAAAATATATTTTTTTAGAAAAGTAGAAAAAACAGTATAAACATTAGAAAACAGTAGAAAACAATGACATTATTTACAGTACACCATATTTGGGCATGGAGTGCCCTAAAAGTCTCATCTAGTGACCACAGTGCCCGAAGGCAAGTCCATTAAAGAGTCTCTCCTGGGCCGGAGCCCGGTGAAGCACAGTTCTAGCAGGCCAAAGTCCCAAAGGGGAGAGTCTTTGAGGACAGTTTAAACATCTGGAGTCTGCTAGTGTAGGCTGTGTACTGCAATGTCATAAAAATAGAAAAGTCTGGACTTACCAGTCCCTTGAAGAATGAAAATGGCACCAAACCTGGTCCTCAGCTGAAGACTCTCCCTGGCAGCATTCTTCCAATACAGCTGGGCAGACATGTTCCAGGAAACGACAGGAGGTCACATCTGGAAACTGCTGGGTTGATGTCATCTCTGGAGATGGAACCTTGGAACAGGAACAAAAAGAAAAACTGCTGGTCTGAAGTCATCCAATTACCAGGCAATGAATCGGGATACAGCTGGGCTGGTGTCCTGTCTGGATCTGAAGTCATCTGGTGGGCCAGTCGATGGATTCAGGAAAGTCAGTACACTGTAGAACTGATGAATGTGGGGCACCTGAGTCCTGGGCATCCAGACTGGTGAAACAACATAGGTACTGCAACGGCTGGAGTGGCAGCACTGGCAACCACTGCTCTGCTTTCCATTTGGTAGGCATGGGCACATTCGCAGGAAGGTCTTTGCACTGTGGTCAATAGCACAACGGGTCAGACGCTTGAATTATTACCCCATCTGGGCACTCATAATTCACACTGTGAAAAGTTTCACGTCCCTCTCCATCCACTATTCGAACAGTGTCCATTAACAGTGTCCTGCCTCATTTCCACTGACTGTATTTCTCGTGAAACATTCTGTGCTTGGCATGCTTGTTTGCACACATTTCATTGCCTCTGCACAAATCCAGGACTTCCTGCTGTTCTCAGTCTCCTCCCAGACTCTCCGAGGAAAGGTAGGAAAGGACATCTCGAAGATTTCATTCGCCATCCTACTAACCAGTCTTTCCTCTTTCCTAGCTTTGGTCAACCTGAGACTTCTGACCTGGCTTGGGGGTGGCCAGTCCTGGTTCTGCCAGCTACACATTCTCAAGGACACAAAAAATGGATCCCTGGCTTCTTCTTGCACAGCTACGGCAGTGGCATCACCACTCTCTTCCATGCATTCCTCTGAGGCAAGAGCTTGAGGCTGTGTACCAGTTCCTTTTTCACAAGGCCACATTGGTTCCCCCTCTTTTTCTTCCTCACTGAGAATCTGTGCCCAGGAGTGAGCAGTTGTCCTCACTCCTGAGACTATCCACTCTTCTCTGGGCACGGAGGTCGAAACCTCCCATTCAAAGGCCTCCCTCATCTTGTCTTCTCTTGTGAGACTTGGGCTAGACCCCTTTCTCTAATGGTCTACTGATGCTCTTCCTGATATGTCTCTCTTCGATGCAGACTCCAAAACATCAGCACATTGTTCTGTCTGTAAATCTACACCCTCTAGCTTTGTGCTACACTCCCCTGAGGAGCCTTCTCCAACAGGCTCTGTCTGGTGCTGTGTGCTGTCAACTGAAAATTCTTGAACTTTTGTCCATGTGGGAGCCAAACAAATCTTGGGCACTTTAAATAAACCATATTTCTCTAAGCACCCAGAACAGTGAGATACCATGAAGATGTCCCTTCCAGCATTTAAGCACATTAAACATACTTGCACTGGATATCCAGGAATCACCACATGAGGAGGCAGTTGTCCTCTGTAGTAACATCTCTCAATGTCCCTTAACTTGTTAACTTCTACTGTTACCACAGCCCGGGCATGATCCGGGTAGCGGGCTGGTCCTGAGGCCATGACTGCAGAGAAACAACAAACAATGCTCACTGTTATTTCAAGTCCCACATCATTGAAAACTTTTTCTCTCTTCAAAATGGCTCCTCTGCTGCTGTGTTTACATTACTACCCCACCCTGTAATGGTGGCAGCAGCACTCCTACGCATTAACATTCTGAAATTGGGTCAAGCAATTGTGCATCCGATTTACACACTCTACTGATAACCTTGCTCAAACTGCACAAACTTGCACTGTTCTTTATCCTAGCACATTTGTATGATTTAACACAGACTTTTCACTTGCTCAAGACATTGATCTAGCTTACAGCCCCTTAAAGCCTCAGTATTTCAAGCACAAGATTGCCTGTAATTCTTGCTGCATATCTGATACAACTCACAGTCTCTCTCATGGCTTTGAAACTTATACTGACGCTGAACCTATAATTATGCTCACAGTCGATGGCTTAAAATGCTTGCTTTTGCTGGTAAAATTTAACACAGTCCTTATTTGCAAAGCGATTACACTGCTACACACAGATTCGGCTGGCTTTTGGCAAAATCATAGTTTGAGCAATTATTTCTGTTTGTACTCTCTGTTTTCAGAAGCTGTTTGCTGCGATGGAAAATGGCCTGTAGCCAGTCTTGGAGGCCTCTGGAAAGAAGCAGGTTGGCAGTCCTGCCGATTGTCCCTCTGAACACCACACTCACAGTCCAGTCGATCGAGATGTGGGTTGAGCCTGAATTTAAACAGGAAAGTCAGTTTTTTTAACTTTTTACAGTGCTTTCAGTCACCGCGACGCTCCTCCTGATAAGCCAGTATGCACACTCCACTCACTCTCCCTCTCGAATGCTGGGCAGTCGTTCTAGAGCTGGCTTGGGGTGGAACTAATTGCAGTCTCACCAATCACTCGACGCCATGCAAATGAACCTCTTTTTCCTCTCGAGTGCTCATCTCTTCATGGTGATCATTAAGCAGGCAAATTTAAACTGCAAAACCACACTTTTTTTTCTTAACTGACTCCACGGTGGGAGCCCATTTCAACCATTTTTCATGGCCATTAAGCACAACAAGTCTCTCAGTTCACAAGAAATCATTTCCAACATCTAGGGTATAATTTTCCTTTTGCTGCCCACAGTTTTCCACACTTTTCTTTGTCACAAAAACTTTAAAAAAGCTGGAAAATGCTGTAAATTGATGCAGGACAAGGGCATGCTGTCTCAGGCTTTACTGCTCCTTGGTAAACAGTTGGCATTTTAACAGCAGCACATGCACAACAGCACACAGCGGCACATTAGTTTAACATTGCTTCAGATTTTTGGGCTACCCACTGCCAGATAACCAGAATGCTAGCCCCTTGCCCAAGCGACCTGTCTTGCATTCCTCCCTAAATTCCAAACCCAAATCCCAGTGGTGCCTCCATTTTTGTGACCCCTACCCGATCTGCTGTTTCCATCTGACAGCAATACCAGGTGGGCTGGGTATGGGGAGGAATAGGTCACCCGGCACAAAGGCTAGGTTTGGCTACTCTGCACAGGGGCACCCAAGTAACTCTGAACACAGGAAGCAATAACTGTAATGTCCAATACCAGAAGTGGTATTCTAAAGTGTGGCTTTTATTCACATCCAAACAGAATAAATAAAGCATAGATGGACCCCACGGGGCTACACTCCTGGTAATGTAGATTAAAAGAGACCAGAACACATCCTCGTCACTTTAGCCCTCAGGCTCTACAACATACTGGGCACACAGCCCGGATATGTATACTGCTTTGGGTTACACAGCCCGAACTTGTACACTGTTCTGGGTATTCCCTAGCTCAGCTTCCTTGCCAGCCACTTGGACATCTTCCATACTTCATGGAAACATTTTCTGGTGGCTCACTAAACCACCTAAGAGCACCTCGGGTCCATCAGGGAATCTTCCTCTTAATCCCACGTCTGGGTACTTTCCTCAGGCACTGGCTGAGTACCTGAGAGAAAGCAACAGGTGTCTCAGAGCAAATCCGTAGAGGTGAATTTGGTTACTACTGATGAGGAGGGTCTCCCATCTCTCACTCCCACAGTTCATACCCAGTCATTTCTCTGGACTGTATACACTTCATCCTTTAACACTTTTCTGTGTAGATTTTTGCTAAATGTATTTCACATTCAATCTACTTGTCTTGCTTCCCATTTGTGCTGGACTTAAACATACTTAAAATAAGTGGCATTGTCCATTACTGTAGACCCCCCACAGAGTTAAGCAGCCCAATCCCCACATTCTTTCTTTCCATTTGTCCTGGACTTGAACATACTTATTAGTGGCTTTGTCCATTACTCTAGACCCCCCACTGAGTTAAGTAGTCCAATCCCCACATCTTCCAACTGTACTTGGCTATCTTTTCCTGATCCCACAGTAACAGTCCCTTTAGTTTCCTTTTGTTTCAGTGAAAACACTTGGCCCTTTTTTAGAGTGAACTCACCCTTTGGTTGCATGTGCCCCACAGGTGTTTCCTCCTTCTCTTCAAGAAATCTTTCTGTCAGAGCTTCTGGTGCCTCAGCACAATTCAAACAGGCAGCTTCTTTCCCTTAGCTGGACCCAGGGGGGGTTGCCCTTGGAAAACAGGCAGAACCTTCCCCCTATCCCCTTAGAGATGGGTCTCTGAACCATTGAGAGCGGTCTCCACCACTTCAATTACCAGTTCCTGTGTTCCTCTTCAGATGGAAACAAACTCCTAAACCAAAGTAGCTCTGAAACAGAGCTTAAAACTCTGAGAGCCTGCACACACTCTGCTGCACTACAGTCTCTCCCTCAGACTGCACAAAGACTGACTTCAAAATCCCCAACGTTCTACTCTAACCTTCAACTGCAACATCCCAGTGTGGCTAATGCAGCTGCGACAGTTCTAAAATGATGACATCCCTCAGTCTCAGCTGAGACTGAGAACAGAGTGAGACAGTGTGAAATCCATTTAACTGGAGTTTCACAAGCTGCCTTCCCTGCCTACCACTAGGCCTTACTGGGATTCTAGTAACCCTGGGTAACAGGGGGGTTACACTCACCCTGGGCCAGGAAAATGACTGTCCGCAGTCACTAATCACCCAGCTTAGGCTATCCCGCCCCATGTGTTGACTACGGGAGTTAGTGCTACATTCTCCCCACCATGTGCTAGCACAGGCAGGCAACACTAGGGCCCTAGAGGCCTTTGGCTGACGCATCGGCCTCTACCCTACCCGCTGACTATGGGTACCTAGTGGCTCCGGTAGAACTGTCCAGAGCATAGCCCTACTAGATCAGCACTGTGGCCCCTATGGCTGTTCAGAACTACAGCCTGTCTATCCCCCCTAGCCCTCTAGGGAAAACCTGTCTGCCTCTAACTGAAATTTTCCAAAACAAAACAAACAGGGGTCCTCCCCAACCCTGTACACCATGCAACCATACACCAGGAGCTAATACCATACACCATGCATTACTCTCACCCCCACCACAACCATACCTGTGTAAGGAAAAAGTTACATACAGTAACAACAACAACAACAGTACTTTAAATACTACACTGTAAAGTACTAGTGAGGGACTCCACTGAGTCCCTCCTCCTCTTCTTTTCTTCTCTTCTGTCTTCTTCAGGAACACCTGCAAGAAAAAGAAAGACAACACACACTCCTAATCTGCATACACAGTCTATCTAAACCCCTACCATCAAAACACTGGAGAATCCCAAAAATATATTTTTTATAAAAGTAGAAAAAACAGCATAAACATTAGAAAACAGTAGAAAACAATTACATTATTTACAATACACCATATTTGGGGGATGGAGTGCCCTAAAAGTCCCATCTAGTGACCACAGTGCCCGAAGGCAAGTTCATTAAAGAGTCTCTCCTAGGCCGGAGCCCAGTGAAGCACAGTTCTAGCAGGCCAAAGTCCCAAAGGGGAGAGTCTTTGAGGACAGTTTAAACATCTGGAGTCTGCTAGTGTAGGGTGTGTACTGCAAGGTCATAAAAGCAGAAAAGTCTGGACTTAGCAGTCCCTTGAAGAATGAAAATGGCATCAAACCTGGTCCTCAGCTGAAGACTCTCCCTGGCAGCATTCTTCTTCTGATACAGCTGGGCAGACATCTTCCGGGAAATGACAGGAGGGCACATCTGGAAACTGCTGGGTTGATGTCATCTCTGGGGATGGAACTTTGGAACAGGAACAAAAAGAAAAACTGCTGGTCTGAAGTCATCCGATTACCAGACGATGAATCAGGATACAGCTGGGCTGGTGTTCTGTCTGGATCTGAAGTCATCTGGTGGGCCAGTCGATGGATTCTGGAAAGTCGGTAAACACTGAGGTACAGTGCTCAACAGAGGGTAGGACAGGGGTAAATGGAAAAATAGACAAGGCCGAAAAGAGCAGACATGGGGGGAAAAAAGGATAAAGCCAGCATTAAATGGAGGGCAATGAGTACCAATGCCCATAGTCTGGGAAACAAGCTTCCTGAGCTAGTAGCCTTGATGGAAGATGAACACTTGGATATTGTGGCAGTCACAGAAACATGGTACATGGGGAACCATGACTGGGATATCAACATACCGGGGTACATAGTCTACAGAAGGCACAGGGAGGGGAAAAGAGGAGGTGGAGTAGCTCTATACATAAGGGAAAGGATCAAAGCTACAGAACTAAAAAGTAAAGGGGGAGAACAAGAGGCACTCTGGGTCACCTTGGAGACAGGGACTTGCATCACAATCCGCACAGGGGTTGTATACAGACCCCCATCTCAAGGGGAGGAAATGGACAAGAAAATGATAGAGGACATTCTCATAATGGCTGAAAAAGGGGATATACTGTTGATGGGGGACCCGAATATGCTTGTTGTTAACTGGATGACATGTACTGCAGCCACATCCAAAAGCAGGGTCATTCTCAATGCCCTGCAGGGGGCAGGCCTTAGACAGCTAGTGTTGGAACCCACTCAGGAGGAAGCAATACTAGACCTGGTACTCTCAAATGGAGAGAGGATCACAAATTTAGAAGTCACTAGACATCTGGGAACAAGTACCGACTGCACAGTGTGCTTCACAATAAGCACAACCATGGAGACAAGCCATACAAAAACAAGCATACTGGACTTTAGAAGGGCTGACTTTGGCAAAACGGGTGAATACCTGAGGAATACACTAGCAAATGGCCAAAAAGAAGGGGTGGAAGAACAATGGAGAAAAATCAAAACTGCCATCATAGAGGCAACAAACCTTTGTGTGAAACAAATAAAGAAAACAAAGAGGAGTACAAAATCACTATGGTTCTCAAAAGAGGTGGCAGGGAAGGTTAAGGAGAAAAAGGCTACATTCAAAAAGTATAAGGCATCACAGAAGGATCATGACAGGGAACTGTATCAATTAAAGCAGAAAGAAGTAGGGAAGGCAGTCAGAATAGCAAAAGCCCAAACTGAGGAAAAAATAGCCAAGTCAGTTAAGAAGGGGGATAAAACCTTTTATAGGTACATTAGGGAGCATAGAAAGGTTAAGGGAGGAATAGTGAAGATTAATAAGGGAGAGGGGAGGTGAGCAGAGGGAGACAGTGAAAAGGCAGATATACTAAATGAATACTTTTGCTCAGTATTCACAAAAGAAGATGATGAGGAGTTACCTAAACCAGACAATAGAAGCACTCTGGGTAGGGGGGTTGACACCAGTCCATTTACAGAAGAAAGTCCTGAAAGAACTCCTAAAACTCAAGGTCGACAAAGCAATGGGGCCTGATGGGATTCACCACAGAATCCTAAAAGAACTAAGGGTAGAACTAGTGACACCACTGACTACCCTCTTTAACAAATCATGGGAGGATGGGGTGGTACTTGAGGACTGGAGGAGGGCAGATGTGATTCCTCTTCACAAAAGTGGGAGCAAGGCAGAAGCAGGAAACTACAGACCTGTAAGTTTGACCTCAGTGGTTGGGAAAATGATGGAATCACTTCTGAAAGAAAGAATTGTTGAATACCTAGAGGCCAGCAGGGCACAGGACCCAAAGCAGCATGGATTTACAGCAGGAAGGTCATGTCAGATGAATCTAATAGATTTCTTTGACTGGATGACCAAAGTAATAGACCAGGGAGAGGCTGTGGATATGGCCTACCTAGATTTTAGCAAGGCATTTGACACAGTCCCGCACAAAAGATTAATAATCAAGTTAGCCAGCCTGGGAATGGGTCCCAGGGTGGTAGCCTGGGTTGCAAACCAGCTACACAACAGGACACAGAAGGTAATAGTGAGTGGAACACATTCCGAAGAAGGGGGGGTCACTAGTGGAGTACCTCAGGGCTCAGTACTGGGTCCAGTCCTCTTTAACATCTTTATAGGTGACATTGCAGAGGGTCTGGAGGGAAAGGTATGCCTCTTTGCAGATGATACAAAGATCTGTAACAGAGTTGATACACAAGGGGTGTAGAAAGGATGAGAAGGGACTTGGCAAGGTTGGAGGAATGGTCAGACATATGGCAACTTAGATTCAATGCAAAGAAGTGCAAAGTAATGCACCTGGGAAACAAAAACCCAGGAGAAGAGTACACAATAGCAGGGGAGGTACTAACAATAACACAAATGGAACGGGACTTGGGGGTAGTCATATCAGATGATCTAAAGGTGGGTAAGCAATGTGAGAGGTCAGTAAGGAGAGCCAGGGGGATACTGGGATGCATAGGAAGCGGCATCAGAAGTAGAAAAAGGGAAGGGGTTATCCCTCTGTACAGACAGTTGGTGAGACCCCATCTGGAGTACTGTGTGCAGTTTTGGAGACCTAATCTACTCAAGGACATAGACAGGATGGAAGCAGTCCAGAGGAGGCAACTAAAATGGTGCAGGGTCTGCATCAGAAATCATAAGAAGAGAGACTGAGAGAGCTTAATATGTATACCCTTGATGAAAGGAGGGCCGGGGGGACATGATAGAAACATTCAAGTACCTCAAGGGAATCAACAAAGTCCAGGAGGGTAGTATCTTTCAGAAAAAGAGATGTGTAAGAACAAGGGGACACAATTTAAAGATAGAGGGGGGATGGCTCAGGGGTAATGTGAGGAAATCTTTTTTTATGGAGTAAGTGGTGGATGCGTGGAACTGCCTTCTTGGAGAGGTTGTTGGGGCTAAAACAGTGGGGGAATTCAAACGTGCATGGGACAGACACAAGGCAATTGTAGTGGGGGGTGTCAGGAAGTAGGCTGTTGGTTAACTAGAATGTGCAGTTTATCCAGTAGGTAGGGAAATGGACAGACTGGGTGGGCCAAGTGGTCCTTATCTGCTGTCAAAGTCTATGTTTCTATGATGAATGTGGGGCACCTGAGTTCTGGACATCCGGACTGGTGGAACAACATAGGTACTGCAACGGCTGGAGTGGCAGCACTGGCTACCACTGCTCTGCTTTCCATTTGGTAGGCATGGGCACATTCGCAGGAAGATCTTTGGTCTTTGCATTGTGGTCAGTAGCACAACGGGTCAGGCACTTGAATTATTACCCCATCTGGGCACTCATACTTCACACTGTGAAATGTTTCACGTCCCTCTCCATCTGCTATTCGAACAGTGTCCATTAACAGTGTCCTGCCTCGTTTCCACTGGCTGTCTTTGTCGTGAAACATTCTGTGCTTGGCATGCTTGTTTGCACCAGGATGCACACATTTCATTGCCTCTGCCCAAATCCAGGACTTCCTGCTGTTCTCAGTCTCCTCCCAGACTCTCAGAGGAAAGGTAGGAAAGGACATCCCGAAGATTTCATTCGCCTTCCTACGAACCAGTCTTTCCTCTTTACTAACTTTGGTCAACCTGAGACTTCTGGCCTGGCTTGGGGGCAGCCAATCCTGGTTCCGCCAGCTACGCATTCTCAAAGACACAAAAAATGGATCCCTGGCTTCTTCTTGCACAGCCAGTGCAGTGGCATCACCACTCTCTTCCGTGCGTTCCTCTGAGGCAAGAGCTTGAGGCTGTGTACCAGTTCCTTTTTCACAAGGCCACATAGGTTCCCCCTCTTCTTCTTCCTCACTGAGAATTTGTTCCCAGGAGTGAGCAGCTGTTCTCACTCCTGAGGCTTTCCTCTCTGTCCTCAACTATCTCCAGACTCTCCCTGGCAATGCTGTCATCATTGCCCTCAGAGATTTCAATACAAACTGGCTGGCTGACACTTCAGCCCCTGTTAGGGATGTTGCAACTGCCCAGAACCTGACCCAGCTTGTGACTACTGCCACAAGAATAAACCAGAGGACTGGTACTGCCACCTTCCTAGATCTAGTGCTCTCTAACTCCCCACATAAAGCAACACAGATCAGGGTACTACCCGATGCTCTGAGCGACCACTCACCAGTGCTATGTCAATGGTCATACTGTATTAACAAGCCCCCCCCCCAAAAAAAACTGTCTTACAACGCCGCCTCAAACCTGGCAAACTACAATCACTTTAACAGTACCTCCTAGTTACTGATTGGTTCCCCATAAGAAATGCTCAGAACATTGACTCTACCCTCAACTATTTCATTCAAATGTTCAACACTGCCTGCAACCGGTTTGCACCCCTAACCAAACAAAAAATTAAAGGTGCCAAGACACCTTGGCTGTCCCAAGCCCTTTTGAACCAGATGCGTGAACGAGACAATCTGTGGCACATTGCACAAGATACCAGAAAATCTTCTGACAGGCAGCGCTATCAGGAAGCACACAATAAATGTAAGTGGGATATCTGTAAAACAAAGGCTGAGTACTATAAAACCTTACTCACCAACACATGGGGTGCAGGTAGCAAGTTTTGGGACTCACTAAAAACGCTAAGTAGCAAAGCCCCCACTGCCCCGCCTACCCATATCTGGGCCAATGGATCTATCACCTCAGACCCAGCCCTTATCGTTGACACATTAAATGACACCTTCTCTGACTTCTTGGGTGTCCTCTCCCCCAATTTTTTCTCCCCCACTCACCCCACACCACATTGCCCCCTCACCAACCCCCCATTCTACTTTAAAGCAGTTTCCCAGCGTGAAGCTGCCCCTCTTCTACTCAAAGCCCTCAGCAAATCCCGTTTCAGCAGTGACTCGCTTGACCTAAACTGCTTAGATTCACATTCAACAAAGTTCTCTTCCCCCTCACCATGCTTGTGAACCGTTCCCTTTCTCTGGGCCAGTTCCCATCCAAATGGAAATCTGCCCTCATCACTCCTATCCTTAAAAGTGGTGACGGCACCCTGCCTGGGAACTACCACCCAGTATCAATCCTGCCTCCCCTCTAAAACCCTGGAAAAAATACGCGGCCATACAACTAACAGACTACCTCACCAAATATAGTACTCTGTGTCCTGAACAACACGGCTTCTACCAGAACCATAGCACCACCACTGCCCTCTTGGAATTTACAAATGCCCTCCATACATCCCTGGACACTGGTAACACTACTGGCGCTGTCTTTATAGACCTCTCAAAGGCTTCCGATACCATGCACCACTCGCTTCTCCTGGACTCCCTCGCTCAGTTAGGCCTCTCCCATGAGACCATTGACTGGTTTGCCAGCTGTCTGAGAGAACCCAGACAGTCCAGATTGCCCACTCCCTGTCATCTCCCCACCAAGTCAGGTCTGGCGTCCCTCAAGGCTCTATCTTTGGCCCACTTCTCTTCTCCCTATACCTCAACACCCTGCCCAATGCCTACTCTGAGAAAATGCTATTGTATGCAGACGATGCAGTCCTCTACAACTCTCACACTGATCCCACAGCCCTCCGCTCGGCACTCCAGAAATCCTTCTATGAAGCTGAATCCTGGTTCTTTCAGCATAGGTTAGTACTAAATTACAAAAAAACTAAATCCATGATGTTTTCACACCACCAAAATAAGAACCTAGGACAACCCTTGCACATTCTGAACTTGCTAAATGACCCCCTTGAATAGGTTAACACTTTCAAATACCTTGCCATCACCCTAGACACAGGGCTCACTTTCCATGACCATATCCGATTACTAAGCACCGCCATCAACGTACGTATTGGTCTCCTTCACCGCTGTAAGTACAGCCTGCCTCCTGAATCTCTCTGCCTAGTCATCTCTACATCTTTTCTATCCCTAATTGACTATGGTATCATCATCTATGGTGCGGCCGACACCACCCACCCACACAAGATTAGACTGGCCCTCAATAAGGCCTGCAGACTTGCTACAGGCTGTCCTAGACTCATTCATATATGCACCCTCTGCACCTCAGCAAACTGGCTCAACTTCAATGGGAGGCTAAAGTACCAGGCCTGCCTCTTTGCAAAGAAAATCACCTCAGGATTACTCCCTCCAGCCCTCACCCCACTACTTCAGGCCCCACTGTTCAGTCGCCTCACACGGCAGTCAGCAACTACCCACTTTAGGGTACCTTGCTGCAAAACCACCTCTGGCCAAAGAACGTTTCGATATCTGGCCCTAACCTGGCTCAACTCACTCCCAAACTCCCTTCTCACTGAACCCAAACTTGGTCGGTTGAAGTATCAACTAAGGGACCTTATTACCCAAGGATCAGTATGTGATTTCCCCTAAACCTGACCCTCCATTTTTCTACCACCTCCCATCTCCCATGTCTACGGACCTAACTCTGGTCTGCCGCCCCTGAGCATGCCTATACCATGACAATGGACACATCTGTCCAGCCTTGGCCAACGAATAACGTGTGGCATGGCTTGTGCCATCACCCTGAAATGCTATGCATATACCTGCAACCTTTATTCCCAGCTGCTATTTTTTTGTATTCTTTGTATTTTCTGTAATCATCTGCAACCATTCTGTAACCGCTGTGTTTAACTACTATGTTACTTGTTACTCTGTACACTGTTGTCTCTTCTTATGTATGATGTGGAACCTTTGTAAAAGAGTCTTTGACTCAAAGGTGTTATCCGATGTTTATCAATAAATAAATAAAATATCCACTCTTCGCTGGTGTCGAAACCTCCCATTCAAATGCCTCCCTCATCTTGTCTTCTCTTATGAGACTTGAGCCAGGCCCCTCTCTCCAAGGGTCTACTGATGCTCTTCCTGATATGTCTCTCTGCGACACAGACTCTGAAACATCAGCACATTGTTCTGTCTGTAAATCTGCACCCTCCAGCTTTGTGCCACACTCCCCTGAGGGGCTTTCTCCAACAGGCTCAGTCTGGTGCTGTGTGCTACCAACTGCAAATTCTTGAACTTTTGCCCATGTGGGAGCCAAATGAATCAAGGGCATTTTAAATAAACCATATTTCTCTAAGCACCCAGAACAGTGAGGTACCATGAAGACGTCCCTTCCAGCATTTAAGCACATTAAACATACTTGCACTGGATATCCAGGAATCTCCACATGAGGAGGCAGTCATCCTCCATAGTAACATCTCTCAATGTCCCTTGTTAACTTCTACTGCTACCACAGCCCAGGCATGATCCGGGTAGTGGGCTAGTCCTGAGGCCATGACTGCAGAGAAAAAACAAACAACGCTCACAGTTATTTCAAGTCCCACATCACTGAAAACTTTCTCTCTCTTTCAAAATGGCTCCTTTGGTGCTGTGTTTACATTACTACCCCACCCTGTAATGGCGGCGGCAGCACTCCTACGCATCAACATTCTGAAATTGGGCCAAGCCACTGTGCATCTGATTTACACACTCTACTGATAACTTTGCTCAAACTGCACAAACTTGCACTGTTCTTTATCCTAACACATTTGTATGATTTACCACAGACTTTTCACTTGCTGAAGACATTGCTCTAGCTTACAGCCCCTTAAAGCCTCAGTATTTCAAGCACAGGATTGCCTGTAATTCTTGCTGCATATCTGATACAACTCACAGTCTCTCTCATGGCTTTGAAACTTATACTGACGCTGAACCTATAATTATGCTCACAGTCGATGGCTTAAAATGCTTGCTTTTGCTGGTAAAACTTAACACAGTCCTTATTTGCAAAGCGATTACACTGCTACACACAGATTCAGCTGGCTTTTGGCAAAATCACTTAGTTTGAGCAATTATTTCTGTTAGTGCTCACTGTTTTCAGAAGCTGTTTGCTGCGATGGAAAATGGCCTTCAGCCAATCTTGGAGGCCTCTGGAAAGAAGTGGGTTAACAGTCCTGCCGATTGTCCCTCTGAACACCACACTCACAGTCCAGTTGATCGAGATGCAGGTTGAGCCCGAATTTAAACAGGAAAGTCAGTTTTTTGAACTTTTTACAGCCCTCAGTCATCGCGACTCTCCTTCTGATAAGCCAGTACGCACACTCCACTCACTCTCCCTCTCGAATGCTGGGCAGTCATTCTAGATCTGGCTTGGGGCGGGACTGATTGCAGTCTCACCAATCACTCGACGCCATGCAAATGAGCCTCTTTTTCTCTCAAGTGCTCTTCTCCTCATGGCGATTGTCGAGCAGGCAAATTTAAACTGCAATACCACACTTTTTTTTTTTCTTAACTGACTCCATGGCGGGAGCCCAAGTCAACCATTTTTCATGGCCATTAAGCGCAACAAGTCTCTCAGTTCACAAGAAAGCATTTCCAACGTCTAGGGCACAATTTTCCTTTTGCTACCCACAGTTTTCCACACTTTTCTTTGTCACAAACACTTTAAAAAAGCTGGCAAATGCTGTAAATTGATGCAGAACAAGGGCATACTCTCTCAGGCTTTACTGCTCCTTGGAAAACAGTTGGCATTTTAACAGCAGCACATTAGTTTAACATTGCTTCAGATTTTTGGGCTACCTACTGCCAGATAACCAAAATGCTAGCCCCTTGCCCAAGCGACCGTTCTTGCATTCCTCCCTAAATTCCAAACCCAAATCTCAGTGGTGCCTCCATTTTTGTAACCCCTACCTGGTCTGCCGCTTCCATCTGACAGCAATACCAGGTGGGCTGGGTACGGGGAGGAATAGGTCACTTGGCACAAAGGCTAGGTTTGGCTACTCTGCACAGGGGCACCCAAGTAACTCCGAACACAGAAAGCAACAACTGTAATGTCCAATACCAGAAGTGGGATTCTAAAGTGTGAATGAATGAATGAGTGAATGAATGAATGAATGAATACTTTATTTCTAAAAAGCGCCTTTCCAAAACCAAGGCGCTTTTACAAGAAATCAGTACATAAAACTTAAAATCTTAAGAACAATCCATAAATATATTTAAAAATCCGGATATGCCAGGTTTAACAAATATGTTTTCAAAGGTGATTTAAAGCTTTGGAGAGTCAGGCACTCTCTCACCCGATGAGGTAGAGAATTCCACAGTGTTGGAGCCATAAAACTAAATGATCTTGCCCCAGATGTCTTTAAACAAACCCTGGGAATCTCTAGCAATCCCTCATTGGTGGATCAGAGCTGATGGGAAGGACAGTAAGGACGAAGGAGATCTTGCAGGTTACTAGGTCCCTGATCATGTAGGGCCTTATAGGTCAGCAAACCGACCTTGAAGGTGATTCCCCATTGAATCGGCAGCCAGTGCAGTCCACGGAGGACAGGCGTTATATGACTGGACCTTGATGTACCAGTCAAAAGCCTGGCTGCCGCATTCTGCACCAGCTGCAGACGGCGAATATCCACCCCCAGTAGCCCTGGGTACAGGGAGTTGCAGTAGTCCAAGTGGGAGGTAACAAAGGCGTGGACCAATGTAGGAAGGTCATCAACGGGAACCAGATGCTTCACTCAGGCTATATTCCTCAGATGGTAAAATGAGGTCTTGACAACAGCTGACACCTGATGTTTGAGGGTCAGACAATCATCAAATATAATGCCCAAGTTCCGCACCAGGTCTGAGGTCGTGAGCTGGGTCCCCCCAAGCCAAAGACCTGAAGGTGACCCAGTCAATGAACCTACCCCTCGATGGCCTGGGTCCACCACCAACACCTCAGTTTTTTTCTGGGTTTAACCACAACCAACTCACAGTCATCCAGTCCTGAATCTCGGTAAGACAGTTATTAAAGACCGAGACAGCATCACCTTGGTCAGGCACAAAGGACATGTACAGCTGAGTATCATCTGCATGGCAGTGAAAACTCAAGCCGTACCGCCTAATGATCACTCCCAATGGCAGCATATTGACCACAAATAACATGGGTGCTAAAATAGAGCCCTGCGGCGCCCCAGACGATAGGGGGAGTGATGTTGAGGAACAAATCCCAGACACCACCCTCTGAGTCCTACCCTCGAGGAATGATCGAAACCAACTGAGGACTAAACCAGATAGCCCACAGATAACCCACAGGTGCTCCAAAAGAACCCCATGATCAACGGTATCAAATGCCGCAGAGAGATCCAGAAGGACCAAGATGGAACGAGTCTTTCGATCTCTCGCTATTAGGAGGTCATTTAGTACTCTAGCAAGGGCTGTCTTGGTACTATGTCTTTTCCTAAATCCTGACTGGAGAAAATCATAGACATTGTGGCTGATCAAATGATTGTCCAACTGCAATGCAACCACCTTCTCAATAACCTTGCCTACAAAAAGCAGGTTAGAGACAGGTCTGTAGTTAGCCAGACACTCCGGGTCTAAGGAGGATTTTTTTAGAAGGGGCCTAATCACGACTTCCTTCAAGGGGTCAGGAAAAATCCCCTTCTCTAATGACAACCAGATTATCTCAGCAGGGATTGGGCCGATTTTATCCATACATCCTACTAAGAGGCGGGTGGGGCCCGGATCCAAACTACAGTTCATTGGTCACAGTGATTGGTCGATCATCACTATGTCATTGATTGTGGGTTGGTCAAAGTCAGACCACACAAACTGGGTGTCCGACATCTCCTGCCAACCACTACAACTTCCATTTGAGAGAGTTAAAAGGAGATCGGACCTGATTGTGGCAACCTTATCTGCAAAGAATCGAGCAAACTCCTCACAGCGTTCCTGTGAAAATGCTCTCTTGGGCCGAAGGCAGAGTGGATTGCACAGTCTGTCCACGGTCCGAAAGAGCTGGGCTGGTCAATTCTGTGCAGCAGCAATTTCCCTGGACAGGAATTCTGCCTTCTTACGGGTAATTGCTGATTGATAGACACGATAGTGTTCCATCAAATTAAGCCTGTCACATTCCAGGCCCGATTTCCGCCAACATCTCTCAAGCCTTCTTCCCACTCTCCTCAACTCCCTCAAAGTCTCATCAAACCAAGGAGACTTTGGGCGAAGGGTGAGGGGTCGAACACATTCAGGAGCAATGGAATCCAGGGCCCCTACTACCACCTTATTATAGGCAAGAACCAGGTCCCCCGGACCCCGGATCGATGCATTCACCAGGCAAACTCGATAGATCCAGCACCGCCATCAGGTCTTCTGGGGTAACACCCCTCAAAGGGCGGTACTGGACCATCTCCATGGAGATCGACCTACCGGGGGGGTAAGGAAACTGAACCTTTTATTCACATCCAAACAGAATAAACAAAGCATAGATGGACCCCATGGGGCTACACTCCTGGTAATGCAGATTAAAAGAGACCAGAACACATCCTCATCACTTTAGCCCTCAGGCTCTACAACACACTGGGCACACAGCCCAGATATGTATGCTGCTTTGGGTTACACAGCCCGAACTTGAACACTGTTCTGGGTATTCCCTGGCTCAGCCCCCCTTGCCAGCCACTTGAACACCTTCCATACATTCCTCTCAACTGTCCCTGATTTTCAGGGATGTCCCTGATTTTGCCTCAAAATTTTACTCTGTCCCTCCTAAAATTTGTGTTTCTTTGGCTAAACAGTGGGGATTTTAAGCACAATTTAATGTCAAGCATTTAAGTTACAGATGTGTTTTCCTTTAGAAAATGCATTTTGCACTAAGCCCCATATTCTGCCAGCTTTCTGGGTGGATATCTCTAATTTTAAAGATGTGTCCCTGATTTTGGTCCTTTGTCCCTGATTTTTTTAAGCCTTGTCCCTGATTTATGAGGCAGGAGGTTGAGAGGTATGCTTCCATACTTGATGGAAACATTTTCTGGTGGCTCCCTAAACCACCTAAGAGCACCTCAGCTCCATCAGGGAATCTTCATCTTAATCCCACGTCTGGGTACTTTCCTCAGGCACTGGCCAAGTACCTGAGAGAAAGCAACAGGTGTCTCAGAGCAAATCCGTAGAGGTGAATTTGGTTACTACTGATGGGGGGATATCCCACCTCTCGCTCCCACAATTTATACCTGGCCATTTCTCTGGACTGTAAACACCTCATCCTTTAGCACTTTGTTGTGTAGATTCTTGCTAAATGTATTTCACATTCAATCTACTTGTCTTGCCTTTGTGCCCATTTGTGCTGGACTTGAATATACTTAAAATAAGTGGCATTGTCCATTACTGTAGACCCCTCCCACAGAGTTAAGCAGCCCAATCCCCACATTCTTTCTTTCCATTTGTGCTGGACTTGAACATACTTATTAGTGGCTTTGTCCATTACTCTAGACCTCCCACTGAGTTAAGCAGTCCAATCCCCACATCTTCCAACTGTACTTGGCTGTCTTTTCCTGACCCCACAGTAACAGTCCCTTTAGTTTCCTTCTATTTCAGGTGAAAACACTTGGCCCCTTTTTAGAGTGAACTCACCATTTGGTTGCATGTGCCCCACAGGTGTTTCCTCCTCCTCAAGGAATCTTCCTGTCAGAGCTTCTGGTGCCTCAGCACAATTCAAACAGGCAGCTTATTTCCCTTAGCTGGACCCAGGGGGGTTGCCCCTGAAAAACAGGCAGACACCTTCCCCCCATCCCCTTAGGGATGTGGCTCTGAACCATTGAGAGCAGTCTCCACCACTTTAATTACCAGTTCCTCTGTTCCTCTTCAGGTGGAAACACACACCTAAACCAAAGTAGCTCTGAAACAGAGCTTAAAGCTCTGAGAGCCTGCACACACTCTGCTGCACTACAGTCTCTCCCTCAGACTGCACAAAGACTGGCTTCAAAATCCCCAACATTCTACTCTAACCATTAACTGCAACATTCCAGTGTGGCTTATGCAGCTGTGACAGTTCTAAAATGATGTCATCCCTCAGTCTCAGCTGAGACTGAGAACAGAGTGAGACAGTGTGAAATCCATTTAACTGGAGTTTCACTAGCTGCCTTCCCTGCGTACCACTAGGTCTTACTGGGATTCTGGTAACACCGGGTAACGGGGGGTTACACTAGCTTATAACCTGTACAGTTCAGTGCATATGCAGCATAGCAAACAGACGTTTACTAGGTTTTATAGATATAAGGAGGCCAAGGCCCATCTAGAATGTCTTCATACTAATGTGGGTGAATTAGTTGCAGTTACTCTCCTATTTTAGATGGGTATCGAGTCTGTTCTTGAAGATTTCAGAACTCTCAGAATTGACCATACTTTGTAGGAGTAGGTTCCAGCATTTAGTTGCTCTAATGGAAAAGAAATTATCCCTTTTGTTAGTAGTAACATGGGGGATTACAATATGCTTATTATGGCTTATAAGGGTAATGGGGCGGTCACAATAATGAATACCACAGTCACGTGTAATGACTGGATCTTGAAGAATCTCCCCTTTTACACCTTTCTTGTAAAGTGACTAGACCTGCAGTACTCAGCCTTTCCTTGTACGTGCTATTTTTTAAGGACGGTATTAATTTTGTGACCCTACACTGAACCTGTTCTAATAGATTGATGTCTTGTTTGAGATGGGGGGGGTTCCAAAAAGGGGAAAAAAATCCAACTGTGGTCTTATGTAGGTTCTATACAGTGGTGTGATGCAGTTTGAGCTTTTAGTTGTAAATTAGCATTTGATGCAGTTTAGTATTCTGTTTGCAGTATGTGAAATTTTTTTGCAGTGTGCTGCAGAGGAAAGTGAGATCTTACTTCGAGATATAGCTCTTGCAGCAGGTAACACCATTACTGAAGCTGGCAGGTGGCAGGACCCCACAGAAAACTTCTAGCTGGCTACATATAGCAGGGGATTGCCCCTGATGTCAGCCCCGCCCCAATGTTCCATGCATCATAAAAGGGGCGGTCCCCCAGCATCCCTCAGTTCTCTTCCCGCTGTCAACTCGCAAGCATCGGCTCCATGGATGCCTTCAGCCATCGATCGATGCCACACTTAAGTATTTCTTATTTTCTTCGAAAAAATCATTTTTTTCTCACCTTATCTTTTGTATGTCGTCTTCCCTGATGTCCTCTATAGAAAGGCACTCCTCCAAGTGTACCTGCGCCAAACAGATTCCATTCAAGGATGGCCACTCGGCCTATGTGCGGTGCCTGGGCCCAGAGCATGACATCAAGACCTGTCCCATTTGCCAGAAATTTAATAGTAGAATGAGGATCAGCCACCAAAAAGTTTTGGAGACTTTCATCTTAGAACAAAAATTATCAGCAATGCAGAAAAGTACCTCCTCGAGGGAAGACTCCTCCCATGGGTGGGGGAATCATAAAGAAAAAAGGAGGGAAGGGGAGAAAGAGCGCTCCCTATCCAAATCACGGATGTCTGCCTCCAGGGGGAGCTCAGACTCAGCCAGCCGGTTGGCTCACTCTCCATCTCGGTTGAAGGCCCAAAAACCTATGGCGAAGACCCAGACTTTGGGTGGTTCCGGTCCAGGATCCATCCTCAAGCCTTTGAAGATACTCCCTTTAGGGCACTCCACAGATACTGCTGGACTGTCTTCCTTCACAGCCGCTCAGTGAAGGCGCCCTTCAAGTCAGCCTCAGTAGCGGGTTCCAACTCCCTGAACCGACGCCAGGGTTCCAACCAGGCCAGGTCGGCTTCTCAGCCCCCCAGAAGCCTTACTTCCATGGTGATGTCTAAAAAATGGTCATCTGACCAGACATCAGCCAAGAGGACATCAGATAAAAGACCATATGTCCACACCCATCACTGGGATGACGATACCTCCATTGCTACAGAGGTTGCTACATCCTGCCAGACTTTATCTGAGGTCCGTATCTATACTGAGGACACTGACCAGATGGCCAAGAGGACATCAGATAAAAGACCAGATGTCCACACCCATTGCTGGGACGAAGATACATCCATTGTTTTCCGAGGTCGCTATGTCCTGCTGGACTTTATCCGAGGTCCGTACATCCTGACATACATATACTGAGGACACTGAAGTCGGTGTTGACCGTTTGAGTGACAACCCGACATCGGTTGGTCTTGAGGAGGCAGACCTCACCCAAGAGCCACAGAGGCCCGATGACCAGATGACGGGTGCATCAGTTGACCATCCAAAGGCAACTGACGATGGCCAGGCACCACAGCTATCAAAGCGCCGACCACAGGTCTCCAGATGTCGGAGGTCAAAGATTACTTTTCTTTTTGGTGGGAGACAATCAGAAAGGATGTGGTCCCTACTAAAACTCCACCAAAGGACCAGCCACCTCCGAGGTCCCCTAGCCCTCCTTCCAAAGAGAACCTTCCTCCCAAGGAGAAAAGCCCTATCCCAAAAAGGGGCCATTCTAGTGACAAGAAGTGGCTGAGGTTCCCATCAAGGACCCCTTCCCGCTCACCAAGGCACAAAAAGAAACACTGTCACTGGAGGTCAGACTCTTCCTCTTCAGAAGAAGATTACTTGTCCTCTGCTTCATCTTCAGGATCCACCTCTCCATTTAGCATTCCCTCCCTGAACCCGAAGGATTTGCCAAGATCCACCCCCACCTAGATGATCCCATTTTTATTAATATAATGAGGAATATCCAGATAAGATGGGATGGGGCACAGAGGACTTGGACTCTGAACGGCATCATCTGGCAAAATATCTGTGCCAGTAAGACCCTAGACCGGTAGTGGTCCCGCCATTAATGGATACCTTTCAGGACGTGACCAAGGCTGCCTGGAAGCAACCCTACACATCCTCAGCGATCCCTAAAAAGGCTAACTGCCTATATAGGGCACCATTGGAGGACCCTTACCTGGGAGAACAAATGGTGGCAGATTCTGTGGTTATCACCGCCACGCATGATAGGTCCCAGAGGCCAAAACACCTGAGCACTCAGCCCCTGGACTGAGAGTCAAAGCAGCTAGATTCTTAAGGCTGTAAGATGTATGCATCCTCTACATGCTCCATCTGCTCCTTAAATTTCTTAACCCATATGGCCCAGTTTCAAAATGCCCTGTGGGAAGAAAGGGCTGGATTTGGCCAGAAACCTACCTGAAAGGGAATAAAAAGAAGATTTTGTCAAGCTTTTGAAAACAGGCTCTGACGTGGGCACCCAGGAAACGAGAGCGGCTTATGATTCTGCGAATTCAGCCACCAGAGGGGCAGCAGTGGGAGTGTGCCTTTGGAGACACTCTTGGCTAAGAGTTTTAGGCTTCATGCAGGATGTTCAGATGGGCATTCTGGATGTCCCCTTAAAAGGCATAGTGTTTTTCAGAGAAGAATCCAAAAAGATGATCACAAAACTACAAGATGCAGGCAAAACGGCCCATTCAGTAGAGGCCACGTATAAACCGAAGACAAAGCCATTTCCGAGACAGCAACAGAGCTTACAGGGGAAACAAGGGCAGTAACTCAGATATGGCCAAAAGCAGAGAGCTAACTTCACCCGTAAAAGCCCCTCTTGAGCTGCAGGTGGTGCAAATGCACGCAACACTAAGGCCTCCCCCCAGGCTAACTTCCTCTCCCCCTCCATAGCCTGACTCCTTTCAGAGCCCTCTTCTCCCACCTGTCCAGGAGAAAGAGGCAGCCAGAGGTCGCTTCTCAAAACATCTGGAGGGGTGACAGCAAATTAACTCCGACCAATGAGTTCTTCAGCTGATTCAAGGAGGCCACTCTATCGAGTTCATCGGGCAGCTGCCGTCCAGGCCACCCCTACTATCCCACTATTCTCACCATCACGCCAAGCTCATTCAAGAGGAAATCTGAGCCCTCTTAGAGAAAGAGGCTATAGAACCTGTTCCATGGGTACAACAAAGGAGAAGATACTACCATTTCTTCCTAATACCCAAAAAGATTGGGTACCTACACCCCATTCTGGACCTCAGCGATCTCAACACCTTAATGGCATACAAACACTTCAGGATGGTCATGCTACCAGGATTGATCCTGATACTGTGCCCAGATGCCTGGCTAGCATCACTGGATATGCAAGACGCATATCTTCACATTGCAGTCGCACAGCACCACGGAAAGTTTCTGCAGTTCAAATTCAGAGGCTAACATTACCAATTCCGGGCACTACCATTCAGCCTATCATCGGTGCTCAGGGTCTGTACCAAATGCCTGGCAGTGGTAGCTGCAACCCACAGGAGAAGAGGACATTACGTCTTCCCCTACCTGGATGACTGGCTCCTCATGGTGTCATCCAGGAGGAGTCTCAATCAGGTGTTACAAGACACCTTTTCCATCTTTGAAGGTATAGATGTCACCATCAACCTGCAAAAATCATTTATCACCCATGCCAGAGACTGTAGTTTATAGGAGCAGTCCTGGACACAACCAGAGGGAAGGCCTTCCTACCGGAAGGCAGGGCAGATTGCCTCAGAGGCTTGACAAGACACAACCGGGGACAGAAATGGGTTACAGTGAGGACCATGTTAAGACTGTTGAGCCATATGGCAGCCGCCATAGCCGCCGTACCTCTTTCTCATTTCTATATGAGAACCATTCAGTGGACCCTTTGAGTCCAGTGGGACCAAGGTTGGGATGACATCAATTTAATGGTCTCAGCCCCATTTCCATACACCGAGTCCTTCAGTGGTGGCTAGTTCCAGAGCACCTAGCAGCAGGAGTGCCTTTCCTGTCAACCACACCTTCACAGATCTTGACCACAGACATATCAGGATGGGGTTGGAGAGCCCATCTAGGTGACAGAAGGACACAGGGATTATGATCCAGCTCAGAGGGAGCTCTACACACAAACATTTTAGAGGTGAGAGCAGTCCTGTACACCCTTCAGGTCTTACAGACAGACCTACGCCAAGGACATCTACTGATTCAAACAGATATGTCAGTAGTGTTCTATATCAACAAACAAGGAGGTACCCATTGTCATTGAGGCACAGGTCAGGAAGCATAGGAAGAATCAGGAGCAGTTGTAAAATTCGCAACAAGAGTATTTAGTTCTACTAGCATTAACATAAAAAATAAAATTGTTCAGTATAACTATTTACAAAGGCCAAATAATCAGAGAAGATCCATCAGTTTTCCTTCAATCTCTGTGTCCCTTTTTCAAACAGTTGCAGCTCTCTCTTATAAGTCATTCCAACCCCCCATCTTAACAAGCATCCTGTTTTTTCTAAAGTGTTCTAGTATATTTCAGGCAGGTGCTGGCAGGAACACAATGTCACAGAGCTGAGGCCCCATCTCCACAGCTTTTGCAAAAGGCTTAAGATTGCATTCGGGTAACCACTTGCATTTTCAATAGCTTTCTGCAATCATCTCAATTAATATACATTTAATTTTATACATTTCAACAGTAACACTATATAATTTCTAAACAAAGGATCCCAATATCAGTTACATTACCACATAATGATTTGCATATATTTTTATATCAGCTGATATGCAAGGGAAGAAAAAGACAGAACAGTAAGGAAAGACTAAGAGACAATGGGAGGCAGAGAATTGCAAGACTGTAGGGATGATCAAATCTTGGGGTCTCATGAGAAAATTTGGTTTCGCAACCAGACAGACAAGAGACAGGAAAGGAATAGAACAGAACAGATCCTTGCATTTAAACACTTTCTCCATAACAACTGGGACAGGGTCCTAATCAACCATGTCACATACACCCCCCTTCTTAAGAGGAAACCTGTTTTATCAAACAGGTTTCCAAAGCTTTTTATTAATTCTCTAATAATATTAGCTTCTAACTTTCAGAAATTAAGCACATATGCAGTATCCTTTTTTCTATAACAGTACAGCAAACTTGGTTTAACTTGGTGCAAAAAGACAAAGTAGACGGAGTGCCATTGATTTGTCTCCCACTCTTAGTGGGCCTATCCATTGGGGTATTTACTGATTAAATAACCTTCTAATCTTTTTTTAAAGGTATCTACTGTTGGTGATTCCACTGTATTTCCTGGTAGCTTGTTCCATAGATTTGCAGTTCGTATGTTGTAAAAGTTCTGATGCCTAACTGTTTGTACTTTATTGATGAAAATTTGTTTATCATGTGATATTAGATTTGCTGTTTTTTGAACTCTGTTTATATTACATTGTTCCATTAATGCCGGGTTTTTCATAATTCAATACATTAATAATAACTCACCCCTTATTCTTCTATTCTCCAAGGAGAAAAGATTTAGACTCTTCAATATTTGATTATAATCCATGGTATTTAATCCTTTGATAGACTTAGTAAGTCTTCTTTGGATTCTTTCAAGCTGATTTATATCCTTTTTAAGAAATGGACTCCAGATTGGTGATCCATAATCCAAATGATGTAGAACATAAGTCCTGTATATTTTTATTACACGTGCTTTATTTTTAGAGATGAAGGCTTTCTTAATTGAGTGGATAATACTATTACATTTCTTAACAGTTTTAAGTATGTGTGAACAAGATGATAACTGAGAATTTATCTATACTCCCAAATCTTTTTCACATTTGCTGTGCTTGATAATATTTCCATTTAGGCGATATTGATAGTTTTTTTTTTGCCAAAATGAATTACCGCGCATTTTGCTTCATTGAATTTCATATTATTAGTTTCTCCCCATTGTTCAAGTTTCTTTAAACTATTGAGTAGTAGATTGTACTTTGTCAATGATGAGACGTCTCCGCCAATTTTGGTGCCATCTGCAAATTTTGTAACAACTGAATCCAGACCCCTTCCCATGTCGCTAATATACAGACCAAACAGGACTGGACCCAACACCGACCCCTGCGGGACACCACCACATGCTCTGCCCTCTTCTGATAATACTGAATTAATTCTTACTTTTTGTTTTCTATTTGTCAGCCAATTTCCAATCCATCTCACAATGTATTTGTTCAAACCTATACCACAAAGTTTTTATATAAGTTTGTTGTGTGGTACCGTATCGAATGCCTTCCCTAGGTCCAATAGGATTACATCTATAGGTATTCCCTTATCTAAACTACTGCTGAGAAAACTATGAAAGGATAACAAATTGGTATTACATGAGAGACCTTTTCTAAAACCATGTTGAGACATGTCCTGTAAGCCCAGCACTGATAAATCATTTTCTATTTCATTTTTTATCAGTCGTTCCAGAATCTTGCAACATATGGACGTTAGACTGATGGGTCTATAATTGGCCACATTTGAGTTGTTACCTTTTTTGTGTATAGGAACTACAACTGTGTTACGGCAATCATCAGGGACTTCTCCAGATAAATGGATTTATTAAATATAGTGGTTAAAGGTTTCGCAACTACATTTGCCAATTGTTTCCAAACAATGGAATCAATATTATCTGGTCCAGAAGAGGAGGATGTACGTAAAGTATGCAACTCCCTAAGTACCATATCCTTAGTGACACCAAATGCATCCAACTTATCTGGACATGGTGTCATTACATTGGAATTATTGGTTTTAAAAATTGATGTAAAATTGTTATTGAAACTGTCGTCAATCTCCTTTATATTGTTTTTTTGTTTGCCATTGATTGTCACTGAGTTAATCCTATTATTTGTTTGCTTATTATTATTAATATAAGCATAAAAAGCCTTATGATTTTTGTTAGTTGCTAACTTATTCTCTAGTTTTATTTTTTTTTTTATTAGTGATTTCAGCAATGCCTGTTCAGTTCTATACTTGCTTTGATTATACTATGTTGGGTTTAACTTATAATTCCTAAAAGCTTTCTTTTTCTTGGCTATTTGTGTTTTAATTACCCTACAGAACCATAAATGGATAAAACCTTTATTAAACAGTAAAGTTTAAACTCACACATGTGTTTTTAAACCTTCAGAGCCCTTAATTCCAGATCCATATCTTGACAGAAAATCAGCATTGCTATTCTCTTTACCAGATTTGTGTATCACCATGAATTTAAATGGCTGTAGTGCCAGGTACCACCTTGTGATTCTGGAATTTGTATCTTTCATTTGGTTAAGCCAACAGAGAGGAATGTGATCTGTTATAAGTACAAAGTGGGTTCCTAGTAAATAAAACGTAAGGCACATGGCCCACTTTACTGCTAAACATTCCTTTTCAATGGTGGAGTACCTTTTCTCTCTGTCATGCAACTTTCACTTATGCAGAGAATAGGATGTTCCGTCCCATCTATATTTTGACTCAGGATTGCACCTAGGCCTACCTCAGATGCATCTGTTTGTAACAAAAATGTTTTTTCAAAGTCTGGGCTTCTTAAAGATCAATGGCAACCATTTTACACATTGTTTAAAAAAAGCCTAAAAATGTCTGACTTCAAGTCCCTGTGTTATGAGTAGTTTTTCCTGAAAATGTCATGCTGTTGGGTTGTGTGGTTTTCTTTAAATCAACATTTAATAACCTGTTCTGTTCTAACTGAAAACAGGCTGTTTCTGTACCTCTAACTGAGCCTGGGAGAGTGATGACATCATATGGGACTTGGCTACAGCTTCAGCAGTGTAAGTACCTGCTTAATTGACGAGCTGTTAACTTCCCAATTAGAACAATCAGTGAGGTAACTATTTGCTGTCCAGGGTTTTTACAAACTCAGTCTCTGGGGTTTGTTTAGATGAATTAGCTGAAAATCCACATTTTATTCTTCTAAAGAGCTGATCATTTGAGTTTCAGTGCTGAATTGAAGTGATATGCATTTGATAAATCAGCTTATCTGTATCACAGCTGCCACCTGTTCTTTCTCATTAAAACTCAGTTGTTGTTTTTTTGAGCTATATAACACAACACTGGGTTGTTTATTTAATGGATATAAAATAAATCTAAAGTTTGTTAATTTACATAAGTAGTTTGATGTAGCCTCAACAAATAGATACATGTAAGAACATTTTTTTTCCTCTCAGATTGACAAATAGTTGCCTTCCACACTTTGATATTTCAGGCACATGTACAATATGAACTCACAAATTTCAGTTCTTTGATGGTTTCTGTGTGAAAATACACAACGTATAACTAGAAACAGTGTATAGCATCCTGATGCCCCTTGTCTCCTGCACCATAGTTGAGGCAGCTGCACTCTGATGCCCTGTCCTCTGCCCCCACAAGCCCTCTGTCTCTTGCACCACATTTGAGGCTACTGCACCCTGCTGCCCACTGTCTTCCACACAGCTGGGGTTGCTGCACCCTGTTACCCACCATCAGCCTCAACAGTCAGAGCTGCTACACTGTGCTTCTCCATGCCAGAACAGTTGGACTTGTTGCAACCTGCTATCCACTGTCCCCCCAAACCCACAGTTGAGGACATTGCACCCTGTTGCCCCTTGTTCCTGTCTACAAAGTCAGGGCTGCTGAGCTCTGATACACCCTAGGGTCCATTGTATCTTGCCTCTACAGTTGGGGCTGCTGCACTGTGCTTCCCCATGCCACCAGAAGTAGGACTTTTGCTTCACCCTGCTATCCACATCCAGTGTCCCAAATGAGCTGGGCTGCTGCACCATGAGCACCCCATCCCACAGTCAGGGCTGCTGTACCCTGATGCCCCCTGTGACCTGTCCAACAGTCAAGACTTCTGCACCATGCTGGCTGTCCACAGTCCCCTACTACCATAGCCAAGGCTGTTGCACCCTGTTTTGAACTACTCAGGCAAGGCTGCTGTGCCTAGAGCCCCTTGCCTCTACAGTTGGGGCCAGTGCACCATGTTGCCACTTGCCACAAGGGTTAGGGTATTTGCTTCCCCCTGTTCTCTGCCCCCATAGTTGTGTCAGTTCTACCCAAGTGTGGCTGCTGCATCCTGTCCCACAGCTTGGGTTGCTGTACCATGATGCCACCCTTGTCTCCTAACCAAACAGTTGGGACTTTTGCACCATAATGTCCTCTGTCCTTCACCCCATAATACAAGATGAAAGCATTTTTCTGGGTTTTCTTTTCCTTTTGGGCAGTGCAGCAAACAAATCTCACTTTGGTGGCAGGGGGCAGCATGGTGTAGCAACCCCAACTGCGGAGTCATGGGGCTCTGGAGGAATTGGGTTGTAGGGTGCTAGAGGGTACATCAGCCCTGACTGTGTAGACAGGAACAGGGTGCAGCAACTCTGACTATGGTGGCAGGAGACAGACTACAGCATGGTGAAGAAGCCTTGATTCTGGGGCAGAACAATGGGATGCAGAGGGTAATAGTAAACAGAGTTCACTCTGAAGAAAGGGGGTTTACTAGTGGGGTACCACAGGATTCAGTACTGGGACCAGTCCTCTTTAATGTCTGTATAAGTGACATTGCAGAGAGACTAGAAGGAAAAGTATGTATCTTTGCAGATGACACAAAGATCTGCAACAGGGTTGATACAGAAGGTGAGATGGAGAGGATGCAAAGGGACTTGGCAAGGTTGGAGGAATGGTCAAATGTATGGCAGCTTTGATTCAATGCAAAGAAGTGCAAAGTAATGCACCTGGGGAAACAAAAATCCAGGGGAAGAGTACACAATGGGGGGTGAGATAATAACAACAGAAATGGAAAGGGACCTGGGGGTAGTCATAGCAGATGACCTTAAGGTGGGCAAGCAATGTGAGAAGGCAGTAAGGAGGGCTGATGGGATACTGGGATGCGTAGGGAGAGGCATCACCAGTAGAAAACAGGAAGTTGTTATCCATCTGTACAGACAGTTGGTGAGACCCCATCTGGAATACTGCGTCTTTCTGGAGACCCCATCTCAGCAAGGACATAGACAGGATGGAGGCTGTCTAGAGGAGGGCAACTAAAATGGTGCAGAATCTGCACCAGAAGACATATGAAAAGAGATTAAAGAAGCTTAATATGTATACACTCGAGGAGAGGAGGGAGAGGGGGGACATGATAGAAACTTTCAAGCACATCAAAAGAATCAACAGAGTCCAAGATGATAGCATCTTTCAGAAAAAGAGATGTTGAAGAACAAGGGGGCACAATTTGAAGATAGAGGGGGGGATGGCTAAGAGCTAATGTGAGGAAGTATTTTTTCATGGAGAGGGTTGTGGATACATGGCACAGCCTTCCTGAGGGGTTAGTGGAGTCAAAAACAGTGGGGGAATTAATAAATGCATGGGACAGACATAAGGCAATTCTAGTGGGCGGTAGGAGGAAGTGGGCTGTTGGTTAACTAGGATCTCCAGCCTATCCATTAGGTAGGGAAATGGGCAGGCTAGATGGGCCAAGCGGTCCTTATCTACCATCAAATTCTATGTTTCCATGAACATGGGAGGGGGCAGCAGGGCACAGCAGCCCTAACTGTGAGATGGGATGTGCATGGTGCAGCAGCCCTGCCCATTTAGAAAAATGGATGTATTTAGCAGGGTGCAGTAAAAGCCTCACCTCTGGTGGCATGGGCATCATGGTGCAGCAGCCCCAAATGTGGAAGCAGGGGCATGGGATTCTAGGGTATAGAAGTGCACAGCAGCCCCAAATGTGATAGGAACAGGGGGAACAGGGTGCAGTGGCTGTGACTGAGGGGCTGGAGTACAAAGGGCCACAGTAGGGTGTAGTAACCTCAACTGTTCATGCAGGGGACTGCAGGGTGCTGAGGCCCCGATTGTTCAGGCAGGACATGGGGCAACAGGGTGCAGCAGCCCTGACTTTATGGGACAAGAAAGTGGGCAGCAGAGTGCAGCATCCTCAAATTTGGGGCAAGAGACCAGATGCATGTGGGGCAGGTGACATGGTACAGCAGAGTGCTGCTGCCTCAATTGTAGGTAGGAGATGGGGGCATCAGGATGCCATGTAGTGTTTCTAGTTATACATATGCATTATGTATTTTAACTCATAAACCATCAAAGAACTGAAATTTGCGAGTTCATATAGTATATGTGCCTGAAATAGCAGTGTGTGGCAGGCACCTGTCTGTCAATCTGAGAGGAAAACAATGTTCTTACATGAACCTGTTTATTGAGACTACATTAAAAAGACAAACTACTTGTATGAACTAACATACTTTTTACTTATTTTATATCCATTAAACAAACAACCCAGTGTTATGGCTAGAGAAAAACACAGAGTTTTGATGAGAAAGAACTGGCAGCAGCTGTTATACAGATAAGCTGATGTCTCAAATGCATACCATTTCAATTCAGCACTGAAACTCAAATGATCAGCTCTTAGACGAACAGAATGTGGATTTTCTGCTAATTCATCTGTACAAACACCAGAGACTGAGTTTGTCAAAACCCCGGACAGCAAACAATTACCTCACAGATTGTTCTGATTGCTAAGTTAACAGCTCGTCAGTCAAGCAGATACTTACACTGCTGAAGCTGTAGCCAAGTCCCATATGATGTCATCACTCTCCCAGGCTCAGTCAGAGGGACAGAACAGCCTGTTTCCAGTTAGGGCAGAACAAGCTAACAAATGCTGCTTTAAAGCAAACTACAAAACCAAATAAGATCTAACTTTCAGAAAATTCTACTTATAACACTGGGACCTGAATTCAGGCTTTCCTTTTTTTTTACAATGTGTAAAATGGTTCCAATTGATCTTTAAAACTGGGGCCAAACATAATGCAGCCTTAATGGCTTGAAAACCTTCATCACACTCTGGGGTCCATTTCACATTATTTGGGTACGGTTTTTTCGTGAGTTCAGTTAGGGGAGTAGCTAAGTCAGCAAATTTGGCAACAAATCTCCTATAATAACCAGCCAGCCCTAAAAATGACCTGACATGTTTCTTTGTTTTAGGGACAGGGCTTTTAGCTGCAGCTTCTGTTTTAGAAAGTTCTGGCTTAACTGCTCCATTTCTCAACTCATAGCCCAAATATCTGGTTTCCTGCATGCCCAATGCACATTTGGTATGATTAATAGTCAGACCTGCATTTTAGATAGCTTGGATAACTGCTCGTAGGTGTTCCAGATGGCTTTTCTAGTCTGGACTGTACACTATGACATCATCCAGGTACGCAGCACAATAACCAGTGTGAGGGGATAAAATTACATCCATGTAGCACTGGAATGTAGCTGGCACACCATGTAAACCAAATGGCATGGTGGTGAATTGACAGAATCCAACAGGAGTGGCAAATGCAGTTTCGTCTCTTGATTCTTTAGCTAAAGGTATTTGCCAACAACCCTTGGTGAGATCGAGGGTACTGATATACTTAGCACTCCCCAGTCTGTCCACCAAATCATGTATTCTGGGCATAGGATAACTATCAAATTTTGACACTTGATTAAGTTTCCCAAAAATCAAGGCAGATTCTAACACCCCCTTCTTTTTTGTTTACAGTTACCACTTGAGATGACCAAGCACTCCTCGACTCCTCTATGATACCCAATTCTTTCATTTTTTGTATTTCCTTAACCACATCAGCTCTTAACCGCTCTGGTAACCTGTATGTCGTTTGTCTAATAGGACAAGCATTCCTTGTCCCTATAACATGCTCAACCCATTTGCTCTGCCTGGTATTGTGGTAAAAGTACTGTTAAATGTTTTTAGCACATTACAAATGTCTGCAGTTTGTTCTGAGGTTAAGGAAACATTCACCTTTACAGCATCAGCATTTACAGTTTGTTCCAGTCTATCATAAGTTACATCAATATCTTCTTTATCAGTTTCTGGTAAAACTAGCAAAGCAGTTTTTGACATTTTTTCAACCCATTTCTTAAGGAGGTTAGCATGGTATAGCTTAGTAGGATTTTTCCAGTCAGGGGTCTCAATCTCATAGTTAAGCATGCCAGTACGTCTAAGCACTCTACAAGGCTCTTGCCACTTCATTAACAGTGTATTTTCTGTTGTGCGGAACATCAGCAAAACCTTTTCACCTGGCTCGAAAATGTTTATTTTTACCCCATGGTCATAATATACCTTCTGCTGGTTTTGGGCCTCTTCCTGATTATTACAGGCAATTTCAAAATATTTTGCCAGCTTCTTTTTTTAGGGCACACATATAAGATGTTATAGATTGTTTCTGAGTGGGGTTATCTTCCCACGTTTCTTTTATCACATCCAGTGGCGCTCTTGGCTGCCTACCATATACCATACCATACCATATAATATACCATTTCAAATGGTGAAAACCCTGTTGATGCTTGTGGCACTTCTCTGTAAGCAAAAAGTAGACAAGGCAAGTATTGGTCCTATTCTTTCCCTACCCCTTTTACAAACCTTTTTAACATGCATTTTAGGGTTTGGTTAAAACGCTTAGCAAGACAGTCTGTCTGAGGGTGATGGGGAGATGTTCTTATGGTAGTGATACCTAGTAGTCTGTACAGCTCCTTAAGTAATGAAGCACCAAAATTACTACCCTGATCAGTATTGATTTCTTTAGGTATGCCCACTCTGCTGAAAATGTTTGCAAGCTCTGCTGCCACTTCTGAAGCTGTAACAGTACGCATTGGAACTGCTTCTGGGTATCGAGTAGCATAGTCATATACTACCGGGATAAATCTGTTACCCTTTTTACTTTTGTCTAAAGGACCAATCACATCCATTGCAATTCTCTCAAAAGGCACATCTATCAAGGGTAGGGGCACTTTGTCTTATCCAGTGACTGGGGCTACTTTCTGACACTCAGCACGGGAATTACAGTAGGTAGCAACATCTTCATGAATTCCAGGCCAGTAAAATCTGTATAGCAATCTGGCAAGGGTGCGATCCCTCCCTGAGTGACCAGCCATAGGACTATCATGTGCTATCTGTAACAACACTATTCTATACTTCTGTGATATAACCAATTGTTCTCTCTGTTCCTTTGAGGTTTAACCCAAACTCTGTACAGTAACCCATTACGTTTTTTAAACATTGGTCTACCCTGTTTTAGTTTCACCCCCAGTTGCTTAAAATAACCCCGGAGAGAAACATCATTAGCTTGTTCTGAAAGAAGATCCCAATCAGTTATTAGTTTAGTTTCAGCATTTACATATTTATCCCTTTAGGTCCATCAGTCATTTGTTTCCACAGTTTCTTAAGGCATCGTCTTGCTTTCCTGGATTTCCGGATCTTGGAGCTCAAGCAAGTCCAAATCAAAATCACTGAAAGGAAAAGTGTCCCCACCGTCCAAAATGTTCTTTGCCTGAGCTCTTGTCACCACAGCTGCTGAAACATCAGGATTTACTCCCCCTTAGATTAACTCAATAAATCCTGGAAAGTCATTTCCAATAATCACATGTACAGGTAACTTAAGTACTACCCCCACTTTCATTTGGTGCGACACACTCTTAATGATCAGAGTCACTTTGGTGGTGGAATAGTATCGAGTGTAACAACAATCCAAAATACAAAGTACCCCAAGGTTCCTTTTTAACGTGGTAGTTCCATTCTTTCTTTTTAAAATATGCTTCCTTTCAGGACTTAATGGTTTTGGGAAACACTGTATAATATAAATGTTACAATGAAAGTATTTGAGCCTTTTGCAGGTATATTATATATATATTTAAGAAGCTCATTGTTATGAACATTATAAAGACTTGTTATTTAAAGTTTTTTTCTTTGCCTTTTTTTTAGAAATTAAACTATGATACCTCAGAATTGAGGAGAGGTTTAGACGGCTGCCCCCACCCCCATTAGCCACCATATGAAGTTTACAGGTTAGTTCTACCTGCACTTAAACACTATTTACGATTGACCATAAAATAATACTGTGATAGAGGATATTTATTATGTATATTTTTATTTACAGAATAAGCTCTACAGTCTGATGAAGGAATTTTTTATTCCGAAACATTACTGAAATTTTATTTGAAGGAGCTCTTGAGAAATATTGGAATGAGATTTTTTTGAAAATGGAACTTGATGGAAATCCTCTGAAAGGAACTTTTATGATATTAGGACAATAAATTGATGTCTGATTCAAAATATTTTTGGTTGTTTGTGGTTGAGACAGGTCCTTTTATATAAACAAATAGTATCGAGTGTCCCTGTGGATGCAGATGACACCAGTACCTGGTCCCTTTGCACAGTGTTTTCCCAGCACTTCAACATGCACTAGAGTCTGTCTGCTTCCCGAATCAGTGAGTCCCTTTACAGTCTTATACCCCCACCTTCACATCTGTTATGTACTTGCTCCAATTTGCCAAGTACAGATCTTCTCCAGTGCCACTCTCCTTACGGCAATTTCTTGCAATGTGACCTGGCTTATTACAGTTATAGCAAATAATGTCTTTGGGCAAAGATTTGTTACCCCCACCAGAGTTCTTATTAGGCTTGGAGTTTAAATGGGAAAAGAATGTCTTACTGGTGCTTGGCTGTTACTTCGCTGCTGTGGCATCGGTCTGGCCATTTGGTAGTCCTTGGCCTAAGAAACAGCCTTTTCCCCACTCTCTGGTCAGTGTTCCTTTACCCAAAGCTGCACATCTGTAGGCAAGATGTTGATAAATTGCTCCATGACAAATGTGTCAATGATCTGTGGGACTGTTTTGCTCTCTGGTTGGAGCCATTTTATCAGGAGTTCTCCAAGTCAGGTGAAGGCTTCTCGAGGATTGTCAACCGAGTTGTACCTCAGAGAACGAAATCTCTGCCTGTAGGTCCTCCGGAGATGTCTTACCTTTTCAGGATTTCACTTTTGACCAGGTCATAATTTTCTGACTGTGCCATTTCCATATTGCTGTAGGCAAGTTGGGCTTTCCCTGTCAGGTAGGTTACCAGTCGGATTGTCCATTGCTGCTTTGGCCATTGGCAAATTGTGGCAACTCTTTCAAAAGTTGTTAGGAATGCCTTAATATCATCAAAGGGACACAACTTTGTAAGTTTAATGGCTTTTAAGTTGCTTGTGTTTTGTTGCTCATCTGGATCTGTACCAGATCCTCTGCCTTTGACAGCCTACGAGGCATCCAGCCATTGCTCCTGTCGCTGCATCTCTTCTCTGTTTCTTCATCTCATTTGTTGTATAGCCCACCATTTGAAAAAGTCCATCAGGCTTATAGGTTCTATCACTGCCTGTTCTTTTTCCATACTTTGTGCTGGCTGTACAATCTCAGCTTGGACTTCTGTCTCTGCTAGTTTGGCTGACATTCTCCTGGTAATCACTCCTGGACTTGCTCCTGCAAAATCCATACCTTTCTCTATGCTTCCCTGGTATTAAGTCCAGTACCCATGCACAAAACTCCTGGCTTCGAGTATGCATGGTGACAATCCCAATTCATAAACCATCTGTCGTTGAGACACAGGTCAGAAAGCATAAGAAAAACCAGAAACAGTTGTGAAATTCGCAACAAGAGCATTTATTTCTACTAGCAGCAACATAAAAAATAAAATTGTTCAGTATGACTGTTTACAAAGGCCAAATCATCAGAGAAGATCCATTGGAGTTTTCCTTCAATCTCTGTGTCCCTTTTTCAAGCAATTGCACCTCCTCCTAAGTCCTTCCAATACCCCATTTTAACAAGCATCCTGTTTTTTCTAAAGTGTTCTAGTATATTTTAGGCAGGTGCTGGCAGGAACACAGTGTTCCAGAGCTGAGGCCCCATGTCCACAGCTTTTGCAAAAGGCTTAAAATTGCACTCAGGTAACCCCTTGAGTTTCCAATAGCTTTCTGCAATCATCTCAAACTATAATTATATACATTTCAACAGTAACACTATATAATTTCTAAACAAAGGATCCCAATATCAGTTACATTTCCACATAATGATTTGCATATATTTTTATATCAGCAATTATGCAAGGGAGGAAAAAGACAGAATAGTGAGGGAAGACTGAGAGACAGTGGTAGGCAGAGAACTGCAAGACTGTTGGGGTGATCAAATCCTAGGTCTCACAAGAAAATTTGGTTGTGCAACCAGACAGACAAAAGACAGGAAAGGAATAGAACAGAACAGATCCTTGCATTTAAACACTTTCTCCATAACAACTGTGACAGGGTCCTATTCAACCCTGTTACACCCATTATTTGCAACTCTGTTGAGAAGCAATGAGGGTATGGCATTGGGCCATAGACCACAACATTACCCTGTCAACAGTTCATGTCCTGGGAGTGCAGAACATGCTGGTGGGCATGCTAAGCTGGTCCAGATCCAGCACATGAGTGGGAGCTTTTTCAACAAGTAGCAGAAAAGCTGTTTGACAAATGGGGGACTCCAGAGCTAGATCTGTTCAATGCCAAGCTGCCCAGTTTTTGCTCGCTACATCCAAGGCGCATTGTCCCTCTCTTGGACTGACATATTTCTTTATGCGTTCCCTCCTTTTCCCACTCATTCAGAGAGTTCTGCTCAAACTGAAAGCAGAAGGAGCAGACATGATTCTGGTAGCCCCATTCTGGCCCAGACAGATTTGGTTCCCCTTACTCCAACATCTAGTGGGCAAACCTCCAGTCCCTCTACCTCTCAGCTCGCACTTACTGTCCCAGAGCAGTGGATCATTAGTCCATCCGGACTTGCGATCCTTACATCTGCATGCTTGGCTTCTGAAGATTTAGCGATTTCTCGCCATGGGGTCTCAGCTCAGCAGATATCCTTGTGGCCACAAGGAAACCCTCTACTAGGGCCATGTACACCATGAAATAGCACCGTTGCTGTACTTGGTCCCAGGCCCATGGTTTGGACTCCTAACTTGCCCAGTGAACTCGGTACTAGAGTACCTTTTTTCCTTATCAGATGCAGGGCTAAGTTAGTCCTCTGTAAAAGTGCTACTATGCACCTTTTGGAGACAAGTCTTTGGCCCAATTGAACTTGTCACGACCTTCCTGAGTGGCATCCTCCACCTAAAAGCATCCACTAGGGATCTGATCCCCCCTTTGGGAGCTCCTTTTTTATTTTGGAACAGCTCACACTACTCCCTTTTGAACCAGCTGCAGATTGCAAGCTATGCCCTCTCTCGGAAGACGTTATTTTTAGTAGCAGTTACTTCTGCCAGAAGGATTTCAGTGCTCCAGGCACTTACATGCAAAGAGCCATATCTGGTTTTTCATAAGGACAGGGTGTTCTTAAGAACTAATCCTAAATTTTTACCTAAGGTAGTGTCAGAGCTTAGCCTAAACCAAGAGATTAACCTCCCTGTTTATTACCCAGAGTATTCCAGTAGAGGAGAGGCTCTCCTGCACACCTTGGATGTGCACAGGATACTCTGGTACTATCTGACTAGAACCAAACAGAGTAGGAAGTTAGATCAGTTGTTTGTTTCATTTGACCCCAGAATGTTGGGGGCACCTGTGTCCAAACACACTTTCAAAATGGTTAGTGACCTGCATTGTTTTATGTTATCAGAAGCAGAACAAACCCTTACTGGGACTGGTAATGGTCACTCTACCAGGGGGACAGCAGCCTTATTTGCCTCCCTGAGGAATGTTTCAGCTTCAGACATCAGTGCAGCAGCTACATGAAGCAATGCCACACATTCATCAGACATTACAGTTTGGACATTGCCTCCAGGCGCAGAGCTGGCTTTGGCATTGCAGTCCTGCAGAGGCTTCTTTCATGAGGGATTCCCTTTCACTCTTCTCCAGTCCTCCTCCCATTTTTTAAGGGCTAACGTACACTGCTTGGGACTCAGTCCTAATGGTGTAACCTGCTGCAAGAGCTGTATCTCGAAGTAAGATAGCACAGTTACGTAAGAACTTACCGTAACAGTAGATCTTCGAGAACAGCTGTTGCAGCAGGTACTTTCCCACCAACCTTCCCCTCAGGAGGTCATCTGCATTTGCTTTGGCAGCATGTTTTAGTCTTCTCTTGGAAGTGAATCCTTGGTTTCCCTTCAGAATTTCTATCGCTATGCCAGAGTCTCGGGTGGGAGAACTGAGGGATGCTGGGGGACCGCCCCTTTTATCTTGTAAATGAGCCTTGCTCAATGATGATCGTCTGAATAAATAAAGATTTGATTGATTGATTGATTGATTGATTATGATGCATGGAACACCAGGGGCGGTCCCCCTCTGTATGTAGCTAGCTAGAAGTTTTCCGTGGGGTCCTGCTGCCTGCCAACTTCAGTTCTAATGGTGTAACCTGCTGCAAGAGCTGTTCTTGAAGATTAGCTGTTACGGTACGTTCTTGTGTAACTGTACTTTATTGATGATGACCCCTAAATCTCATTCCTTAGTTTTAAGTGGCTTGTTATTTATGATGTATTTATAGTGAGGGCTGTTACATCCTAAGTGGAGAACTACATGCTTATCTTGATTAAATGACATTTTGTTTTCTAGTGTCCATTTTGTTGTTATTGAGGTCACTGACTAATGACAGGTGTATAGCTAAGGTGTTGAGTTCAGCTCCTATTTTTGTGTCATCTGCAAATTTTGCAATGTGGTTCTTGATATTGTGATTGATGTCACTAATAAAGATGTTAAACAAAGTATTACCCAGGATTGAGCCCTGTGGCACACCACTGCTCACTTTCCCCATAGGCAAGAGGTTACATTTATTCTAGCTTGCTGCATTCTTTCCAATAGCCAGTCACTGACCCAGTTAACCAGTTGGCCGTTAAGCCCGATAATGGACAATCTGTCAATTAGTTCTTGGTTTGGGACTTTGTCAAAGCTTTGGCAAAGTCTAGTAATATGACATCAACTGGGGTTCTATTGTCAAGGCTTTTGCTGATCTTGTTATAGAAAGTGATCACGTTGGTAGTACATGACCTTCCTGGCATAAATCCACTTTGGTTGGTATCAGTATATTGAATAGATGCTAGTTCATATTCAATTCTATTTTTAATTAGTTCCAGGGTTTTACTCAAGACTGAGGTTAGGCTTATAGGCCTGTAGTTGGTTGTCTTATCCTCATCGCCCTTCTTAAAAATAGGTACTACTATAGAGTTTTTTCAGTCTTTGGGGACATAACAAGATGCAAAGGATTTACTGAATAATGTGGTTGGATCTGCCAAAGTTATTGCTGCTTCCACCACCATTTTAGGGTGAATACAATCAGGGCCTGGTGATGAACTGACCTTTAGTTTTTTTATGGCTTTTCTTGTTTCTTCAACAGTAAAGAGTGAATTATATAGTGCTGTGGCAGGGGGGCATGTTTGTTCTAATTTGGGGTCGTATAAGGAACAGGAATAATTATTGAATGCTAGGGCTTTCTCCTTATCATTGCTAGTTAATTTATTATTTATTGTAATTTGACCAGTTCCCTGTGATACATTCTTTTTGGAATTAACGTAGGCATAGAAAGCCGTATTGTTGTCTTTTGTATTCGCTATTCTAGAGTCCATCTTATGTTTTTCTGATTTAATGAGTTTGTTTTTTCTGTTCATATTTGTAAATGTTATAGTTAGCATCTGTATTTGATTTTTGTAATTTGGAGTATGCTTTTTCCTTAATTTGAATCTGTTATTTTTCACTACCCATCAACCAAGGTGGAACCCTGCCCTTATTGTTGTATTTGATTTTTGTTGGAACATATTTGTCCTCTGCTTCATAAATCCTGTTTTTTATAAATGACCAGCATTCTTCACAGCTTAGTGACTGAAGCTTGTTATCCCATTTAATGTTTTTGAAATAGTTATTTATTAGTGAAAAATTAGTTTTATTGTAATTTATTTACATGTATTCAATTTTGTGGTCTAAAAGATGCAAATTTGATGGAACCTGTAAGGGCTATATGATCACTTTGACCTATGGGAGGCTTAGGAGTAATGTTTGCCATGGGATTATCCACATTTGTAAGAATTAAATGTAGTATGCTATTGCCCTGAATATTTGGTACTGTTACCAGCTGTGTTCATCCCACAGAGACCAGAGAGTTGATAAAGTATGTGTCAGCGTGACCTGATCCTGTCAGTTAAGTCCAATACCAGGGTGGCTGAAGTCACCTAGGATGACAACGTCCCCTGTTTCAGCTACAGTAATATTCTCTGCTATTAGGGCTTTATTATACTGCTCGCTAGAATTTGGTGGTCTATAGCAGTTTCCAGTAAAATGTTTCTGGTTGTTCTTTACCATAAGTTCAACCCAGATGCTTTCCTTATATTACTTCTGTTGTTATAGGTGGATTCTATAAGCTGGATTCTATATTGTTTTTAATGTAACTACAGACTCCTCCTACCTTTCTGTCTACTCTGTTCTTATGGTAGAGGGTGAAGCCTGGTATTACTTTATGCTAATCACTGCCATAGTCTCACCAGGTCTCAGTAACAGTGACCGGGTTGAGATCATCCCTTGTCATAATGGCTTCTAATTCAGAGACCCTAAGAGAGGTGAGACTTCTAGTGTTCATTGACAGGAATTTAAATGAGTTGTGCATTTTTCTTTCTGAGACACTTGTTCCCATGTTCCACTGTCTAATTAGTTTAAACTTTTGGTTATGTGATTTTTGATTTGTTTAGCCAACTGGTTATTACCCTGTCTACTCAGGTGTAGACCATCCTAGCTAAACAGATTGTATCTCCCTGCAAACTCCTCCCAGTAAGTAAGGCAAGAGTAAGCCTTTTGAATTGTCCACTTGTGTAGCCATTCATTAATCATTTTTATTTTCTTCTTTTTATAATGGTCTGCTCTAGGTACAGGTAGGATTTCACATATAGTTATATAACATCCCTTTCCTCTAATTTGCTACATGGACATTCAAAATCAGCTTTGCTATTATTAATTGTGGTGTTACTTGTGTTATTGGTGTAAACATGCAGGATGACATGTGGATTGTTTCCAGAATCATGTAGTATATTATCTAACATAGGTGTAATGTCAGCAATCTTAGCTCCCCAAAACTGCAGCATGCTTTATTAGCTTTGTCAACACCACATACAGTGTGATCTATATATTTAGTCATAGAATCTCCCAATAAAAACACTTGCCTTGGGAGTTATTCTCCTTGCTAGGTGGAATTGAATTATCTGGTTGTGTTAAACCAGGGTTGTCATTGATTATTGGGGTCTGAGCGTTAGTAGTAGATGTTGACTCTGCCTGATTATTTGCGGGTTCAATTTCCATGTCTGATAGGCTGTTACCAACAAGTCCCATGGTAGATGGGGGGACCTGTGCAATGGCTGCAGTTTTTGTCATTGATTCAAGGGATTTACTAAGGGGAGAGAAGTGGTTTGTTAATGGTAGCTCAAAATTCATTGCTCTTTGGCCTTTTTTATTTTTCTGCTTAGTGACCACTTCTGTCCGTGGTTCGTCCTCACCAGCAAAAAGTTCTACCACATCATCCTCCCTGTTCCTTTTCTCCTGCCTTTTTCCATTTGTTTCCTTTAGTGGGTCTGTTGTATTAATAGGCTGATTTATGTTACTTTCCATAAGTTTTATTAAAGTGAGTTTAGCCTGTGCTTCACAGTCATTTGTTAGCTTTGTTATTTTTTACAGTATGTCATGATGACTGGTTTCAACATCCCTTAATTTTAGGTTTGAATTTGGCGATTTCTTGTTCTAGAGGCGTAATATTTTTACATTTAGAACAGGTGTAGGATTCATTTACTATAACAGGTTCTACAAACATGTACATACAGCACTGTCTACATTTGGTACCAGTGTCCCCCTCGAGTGTTTTAATGATATTATACATACTGGTACCAAGTTACTTTAGCTTATGGGTGTTATCAAACATAATAGTCTGATGTTTGTCTAGCTTAATATGCAGCAGGGATCGTTGGGTACTTACTGAGTGGAGGAGATAGAATTTATGTAGAATGAGGAAGGAGACTTTTGCCTCTTGGCCCCGTCTCAGCGCACATCTCCCCGCATGCTGATGCATGTGCTCACCCTGCTCTTGAGGTGCGCTCCTGATGTTCCCCCGAGGACCGGAAATGCAGAGGAGTGCTTCCAGTTGCTTGTGGAAAAGAAAAGACAGAAACAGCCATAAAAGCAGTGGTCCAGATCATTTTTAGGACTCAGAAGTATTTACTACTCCCTTTTTACACCTGGTAGTATTTTCATCCAAATGGTAGTACTGTTATCCACTGACCCATCTCGTACCTCCCACATCTAAACCAAGTCTCAATCCCACTGGATCCCTGCAGTCACTGACTGTCTAATACTGCTGTGGAGTCATACTGTGACCTTATTTTTAACACTGTCATGTTGCAACAGTCTTTCTAACCTGCCAGTGAGCAACTTCTGTCCCCACCCCTACAGATTCCTGTGTAGTGCCATGGCTGCTAGCATCTCATGGTACTGCCAATTTTGTATATGTGTGCCACATAATGTAAATTTGCAGGGTGGAAAAAAAATTCCTAAAATCAGAAAATGGGAGTATTTCAGTCAAAAATGGTAGTAAAATACTCCTTTACTCTCACTATGTGTTCCCTTGCCTAAAAGTAGTTAAAAACACTTGCCACCTTATTTGGTGGTTTTCTAAGAGTGAGGAGCACTTCCCTTGTTCCTCAAATGGAATAAAAGTACAGATGGTGCTATTTCAAGGGATAGTGGGGCTAGGGGAACCTCCACCGTCCTAGAGTGCACCACACTTTCAAAAGCTGTAGGGAGACACAGTGTCACCTCCCCCTAACATTGCTAGGCAACGGACAGTAAACTCCCACTCACCACAGGGATGCTTCAATTGTCCACAAAAGTGGTGTCCCAATAACAAAAGTGTCCACAGATGTTCTTATTTGTATACTAAGCAGCCAACACTTACACTGAGTGTCACAACCCGTACAATCTCAACTCACATTTTTTCAACCTTCGGAATTCTCAATTCCTGATCCATCTCTTGACAGAAAATCAGCATTGACATTTTCTTTCCCAGATCTGTGCATCACTTTAAATTGAAATGGCTGTAGTGCCAGGTACCACCGTGTGATTCTGGAATTTTTATCCTTCATTTGGTTAAGCCAACAAAGAGGATTGTGATCTATTACAAGTACAAAGTCGGCTCCTAGTAAGTAAAACTTAAGGGACACCATGGCCCACTTTGCTGCAAGGCATTCTTTTTCAATGGCAGAGTACCTTTTCTCTCTGCCGTGCAATTTTCTACTTATGGATAGAATAGGATGTTCTGTCCCATCTATATTTTGACTCAGGACTGCACCTAGGCCTACCTCTGATGTATCCACTTGTAACAGAAATTGTTTCTCAAAGTCTGGACTTCATAAAACAGGGGCTGTGAGTTCAGTCAGGGGAATAGCTAACTCAGCAAAGCTGGGAACAAATCTCCAATAATAACCAGCCAGCCCTAAAAATGACCTGACATGTTTCTTGGGTTTGGGGACAGGACTGTTAGCTATAGCTTCTATCTTGGAAACCTCTGGCTTGACTTCTCCATTACCCAAAACATAGCCCAAATATCTGGTTTTCTGCATGCCCAATGCACATTTGGTAGGATTAATTGTCAGACCTGCCTTTTTGATCGATTGGATAACTGCTCATAGGTGTTCAAGGTGGCTTTTCTAGTCTGAACTATACACCACAACATCATCCAGGTACGTAGGACAATAACCAGTGTGAGGGGATAAAATGACATCCATGTACCACTGGAATGTAGCGGGTGCACCATGTAAACCAAAAAGCATGGTGGTGAACTGATAGACTCCTATAAGAGTGGCAAATGCAGTTTTGTCTCTGGATTCTTTAGCTAGGGGGATTTGCCAGTAACCCTTGGTGAGATCAAGGGTACTGATATACTTGGCACTTCCCAGTCTGTCCACCAACTCATCTATTCTGGGCATAGGATAACTATCAAATTCTGACTCTTGATTACGTTTCCTAAAATCAGGGCAGATTCTTACACCTCCTCCTTTTTTGTTTACAATCACCATTGATGATGATCAAGTACTTCTTGACTCTTCTATGATACCCAATTCTTTAATTTTTTGTATCCCCCAACCATGTCTGCTCTTAACCGCTCTGGTAATCTATATGTCTTTTGTCTAATGGGGTGAGTATTCCTTGTCACTATTACGTGCTTGACCCCTTTTGCTCAGCCTGGTACTGTGGTAAAAGTACTGTTAAATGTCTTTAGCAAGTTACAAATTTCTACAGTTCTGGGCCCAGATATTCAAAAGAGTTGAGCCATGCGCAATAGGGTTGCGCCTGCGCAAGTCCAAAATTGCACCATTCTGCAATATTCAGCAGGAGGCAGTTGCGCCTCCGAAATCATGCTGAGCAACAGTGCAATGATAATGAAGGCATGCACAACCGAAGGGGAAGGAACCATGCATAAATGGCACAGTGTGATATTCAAAGACTTGCGCAATGCGCAACAGTGGAGCAAGCGGAAGTTGCGCCATAGCGGAAATGAGCCAAAATAAAAAGGAGCAAGGAAGAGGAGTAAGAACGCTACAGGGAAACCACATGAGGCAGAGGCACACAGACAGGGCAAGTGGCAGGAACAGGGCAGGCCAGGGAAAGACCACAGTTAACAGCCAGGCACAGGGAAGTTGTGGGGGGCCACACAGCACAGAGGCCAGCACAGGCAGGTGTACCCGGTGCAGGGGAGGTAGCAGCCAGGACAGCGGGGGGAATACAGTAACAGCTGCCAGGGTGGGTGAACGCAAGCCAGGGACATGGCCAGTGCCACCTTCCACATGGAGGCTGTAATGAGGGGGGTGAGAAGGCGGGTGGCAAGGGGGCATGGCCGTGGAAGGGCCCGTCGGCGGTATGCCCCCAGCAGGCAGTACCAAGCCTGCACCAGCTTTGAGCTGTACACAGATACTGAGATTGTGGGCCGGTACCACCTGAACAGGGCAATTCTGAGGCAGCTCTGTGAGCTGTGCAGTGATGTGATGCAGGCACCCACATGACAGAGCCATGCCCTGTCAGTGGAGACCAAGATAACAGCCTGCATGTGCTTTCTCGCCACGGGTACCTTCCAGAGACCAGCTGGGGACACCACAGGCATAACCCAGTCAGTCACGTCATGCCACCTCACCCAATCCTCAGCGCACTGCTGCCACATGCTGAGGAGTACATCCATTTCCCCAGCACAGTGGCAGAGTGCACAGCAAATGTACAGGAGTTCCACAGGGTAGCATGTATGCCTGGCATGCTAGGGGCAATAGACTGCACCCATGTGGCTATACGCACACCACCTGACCCCGAGGGGGCCACATACATAAATTGAAAGGGCTATGCCAGCATCAACTGCCAGGTGGTGTGCGATGCCAGGGGGCACATCACCAATGTCTGTGCCACGCACCCTGGGAGAGCACATGATTCTTACATCTGGCACCAGTTGGCACTGTGCCACAGCTTCGAGAGTGTGGACATCTCCACTGGCCACCTAGTGGGTGAGTATGCAAACCAATGGACAAATATAGGGCCTGGAGGGGGCATGGCCAGAGGTGCCATGGGTAGTGGACTACATGGCTTGGGGCAGGGCGATGCTGATCACCAAACTAACCTCCACCATCTACTCACAGGTGACAGTGGATGCCCACTCCATCTCTGGCTGCTCACACCCTACCGGTGGCCCATGACCACATCACAGCAACACTACAATGAGGCACATGCCACCACACGGAATGTCATCGAGCAGGTGTTCGGGATGCTGAAGGCACATTTCCATTGCCTGGACACCTCTGGCGGTGTCCTACAATACAGCCCCTCAAATGCCTGTGGGATATTCCTGGCCTGTAGCATCCTGCACAACATGGCCAACGAATGTGGGATAGCCATACAGGTCGAAGAGGGGGACAGCGATGGGGATGCTGGTGATGATGGTGATGGGCAGCCCCCCCTTGGCCAATGGGACCCCTGACTGCTCCGGCTGGCACAGCTGCACCGGGACACCATCACGGAGGAGCACTTCAGCCAACCCAGGTAAGTCATGGGACCATGCGCAACCACCAGTGGCCAAGGCACAACCCACAAACATGCAGGAACCCACACTGGGGGTGCATGCCATCGAGGGAAGTGGCAGGGCACAGATGCACACACACAGCCAGGGATGAGTGAGGATTAACATGCCACACTGAAGGACACACACACACACGCACACACACAACGCAACAAACGTACACAGAGGGCAGAAGGCACACCGACCCAGAACGCACACCCTAGCAACACACATGTCCACAGGCCACCATGCCCACTGCCTGTCCATGTGCGTGTGCCAGATGCTGAGCACCATTGCACATTGGTGTACAGCGCAATGCAGGCATCATCATGCACACGTAACTGCGGACAGCAGCTGGGAGGATGTGCAGGTGGACTGTATGTCCGTGTGCAGGTCCGGGTACCCACCCGTGCACTGCCCACTGAAACACACAATGCACACAGGGCAGCACCAGACAGTAGCTGCACTGGGAGACAGGTCAGTCCCGCGACACAGTGCCACAGCCGCCACGGATGTGTGGGCGTCCCCGCCAAGACCCGCCAGCACTGGCAGGCTGACCACTGGCCTCATGGGGTGGCACGATGGTCCCCCAAAGGTTCCACTGCGTGAACACAACCGTGCCCACGCAGGGGTCTGCAGCACACCGAACATGCCTGCACCAGGAGTGCTCAGGATGCCCACAGCTGAACCCGGCGTCGACAGGGTGGGAGTCGCATGACAGGAACGGGGGGTGGATAGTGCACTGCGTGGTGTCCGCGATGCATGGCCACCTGACTGTGTGCCCATTGTGGCCATGACAGCAATGAACCCCTATGCATGCCTGTCAATGGCAGCGGTCACATCCTCCCACAAACGGTCCATCCGTGCCATGATCATTTCGGCATCCCTGCTGTGACACTCCTCTGCACACTGTGCATCCACGGACGTCGCAAGCCGCATCTGCTGCTGGACCGATGCTCGCAGTAGGCAGGTGTGCTCGTCCAAGAGGTCATCAGCCTCCTCGGCATCCTGTCCCTCAGGGTGTGCAAGAGCCTGATGTTCAGCACCCCTTGAGGGTTGGTGCTGTGCACCAGGACCAGGTCTGGACATGTCCACAGGCGGTGCACAGATGCTGCCGCTGAACCCTGTACCCCCAAGCCCAGTGGGCGACTGCTGTTGCTGCCCCTCCGGCTGCTGCACCCCAGGGTTCAATGGTGCCACCGCAGTGGCTGCAACAGTCCCACTGTCCTGAACAGACACCAGTGCTGCCCCACTGGTGCTGACAGACACAGCCTGGGACTATGCTGACACGCAGGCCTCCATGGCGGCACCACCCACAGCCATGGGCGCGAATTGCCCTGCTGTGTGTCCATCCTGTGGCACTCACATGTCACTGCCCAAGACAGTCGTGTCATCATCACTGGTGCCGGACTCTGCCCTGGCCACAGCCACAGTGTGCTGGCATCCATGGATGCCAGCATGCTGGGACACAGGCAGGGCTTCCTCCCCACCTGTCTCAACGACATCAGTATGGACAGCCAGGTGGCCCCACTGTTGTACTGATCCACAAATACCTGTGGAGGTGGATGGTCCCACCTCTGACTCCATCCAACTGTCCGCAGTGGACAGGCCCACCACCGCTGACCCATGCAGACGCTCAGGATCTGTAAGGGAAAGCAAAGTTGCATTACTGCGTGTGACCTACCCTGCCCCCCCCCAGACAGACCATGACTTACCATGCAGTGATGGGCCACCATCTGTCTGGAAGCCACCACCCAGAACACCCTCAATGGCACTTTGGTGCATGCTTGCAGAAAGCTTGTCCTCCGCTGGGGTGAGCTGTACCACCTCCGGCTGTCCCCCACCTGTTGCAGCACATGCTGCCCTGATGGCAGCCACCTTCTCCTTTACTCTCCTCCTGTCTGTGCCCATCTTCTTCTTACACTCCTGCACGTGCCACCTCCTCCCATGCCGCAGCACGGACCTGAGGGGTGCCCTGCCGTCCACTGAGCAGTGGCTCCTGATCCAGGTAGGCCTCGAAAAGGGCCTCAGTTTTGGCCTTAGTAAAATTCAGCCTCCTCCTCCTCCCACCACTGTTGTCCTCCTCTCCAAGAACGTGCTCAGTCATTATGTAGCCTGTAAGAATGGCAGTTGTTACCTGTGACTGTGCAGTCCCATACATGTCCCTGAATCCACAGTCCACACTCCCAAACAGCATGCAACTCACCAATAAACTGCAGTAACCGACTATGGCCACTGCAGCACATTATCGCACCTTTATAGCGCAATCCATGCAAATGAGGTGAGGAGCAACTTTAATTAGATGCAAATTGCAGTGCTGCACCATTGAATGGCTGATCAGATGATTTGCATATGACGGCTGAATATTGCGCTGTTGCGCTTTTCGCAATTGTGTTGAACGTGCTGGGCCAATGGCGCAGTTCTGTGGCATGTGTAGTACATCTCACTGCGCATGCCCAGGATGCTGACGCAGGCATCTGCCGTGCTGATGACGTGCTGTGCATGGTAGGCAATGCAGGGCACGGCCACCATTGTGCTAGTGACACTATAGCGATGGTCACTACATGGCGCTGTGGCAATGGGCCTTCAAAGGCGCAATGGCCCAACTGCCCGATAGTCCGCTGTGGCGCTGGCACACAGGCAGCCAATCGTGCTACACGCATTGTCATCTGATGGCACTGTGCGTGGCCTTGCGCCAGAGACCCTTGACCCTGTGCCCGACCTTTGCCCCCTTGGCGCCATGCGTCAGGCATAGGTGCACCTCTATCGTGCTGTTCGGTAACAGAACGATAGGGAATGGCAGCGCTGTACCACGCAGCATCTGCACATGGGGAACTGCGCTGCAGAGCACCATATTGCCTACTATAGCTATTGCAATGGCGCGAAGAGCTGCTCCTTGGACGGCCATTGAGCTGGCAAATCTGGTGGCCATAGTCAAGCCACACCATGGGTCTCTCTTTGGGGAGGCCCCCCTGAATAGGGCAAGGACCCAGGTGTGGCAGGAAGTGGCCACTGCCCTGGAAGAGGCAACAGGCAGGGGGCGCTCAGCTGAGCAATGCAGGCATCGCTATGGTGACCTGTGCAGGAGGGAGCCAGAGCTACTGGCCCAACTGCGGTCACATGACAGGAGGGGCACGGTCCCACGTCCAGGTAGGGGTTCTGACAACACATTTTTATCATCCATATGAGTCACAGTGTTGTATGTGTCCAGCACATAGGGGAGGGACTGTATGGGGCTAGTCGTGGCAGTGTTCACAGGGTGTGGGGTGGGTGGGTCTGGCTGGGTGGGAGGGCACACTCCTTGGGGCAGGGGGACTTTGCTTCGGGAATGTACTGATGTTCTTCTCTACTTTTTGTCCCCACAGGCCCGGAAGAACTATGCAGAGTGCGGGCAGAGCAGCGGAGGGAAGTGGAAACCACAGCCAGGCGGGCCGAGGACCAGCAACGCCCATCTGACCGGCCCGATGTGGGTGAGTGCCAGACATCCATGATTAGTATTGCATGCTGTGTGACAAGGTGGGCAGCGGGGTATGGCCACCATTCATTGACATCACTGCCATGCACGCCACTTGTTACAGTCAACACTGTCCAGTGGCAATGCATGTCTGGGTGTGCATCACTGGTGGTCCATGCATGCACCAGGTGCATGGCTGTGCCACTGCCTTTGCACCACATAGCCATGTCACTAGACAGCCACAGTGGTGCTGTGCGTGACTTGGCCAGTGGGTGTGTGCAGCGTTCCACATGGCTGTATGTGCCTGGGTGGGCAGGTCCTGTGGACGTGATCACTGCGAGTGGTCACACACCATCACAGTGGTATGTCCCATGGCCATATGCCATGCACAGTGGGTGGGGTTATGCATTCACACCTGTTGACTGTGCTCCCTTGTCCTAGGTGCGAGACATCTGAGGGAGATCAGAGACACCATGCAGGAGCTCCTGAATCTGGCCCGCGAGACGGTGGCAATACTGCGGAGGCTGGATGAGTCGGGGGTTCTGCGGTGACACAGAGCCAGAGGGAGCCAGAGCCAGGCACGTCAGAGCCCTCACTAGTCCCTTGGTCCCTGACTTCCCCTACCCCCTTGGACCCACCCTCACACCCCTCCTATCCCATCCCATTTGTCCAACCCTTCCCCCTGCCCACCCCCACCTTTTTTGTGTCCCTCACCACAAACCTGTAAATAGTTTTTATTCATGTACATAGTTGAGTTTTCTATTTTTGCAGTACATTTGACTTTTATATGAATACCGTGGTGGTCTCTGACTTGCAGCGGGCTATAGGTGCTCAGCTGCAGTGGTGTGCATGGCATCAGGGGTGGTGCAGTCATGGGTATGTGTGTGTGTCCATGTGGGGGTGTCTATGGTGTTGGAGTAGATATCAGTCAGTGTCTGTGTTGTGTGTGTTGTTCCCTGTGCACTGGATGACTGTGTGCAGTGGTCCATGGTGCGTGCTCTGTGTCCATGGTGCACCCATCGGCCCGTCCATGGCCTGTGCAGCCGACACACATGCCTGTCTGTGACCTGCATGGTCCGCTAGCATGTCAGTGGTGGCATTCCCTGCAGGGCGGACACTGCACCTGTCACTTTGCTGGGTTGCCCATGTCACTGGTGTGGTGCATGCCTGGCTCAGGTGGCACTGTGGGTGACACGGTCATTGTCCCACCTCCATGCTGTGGCTTGTGTGTGTTGCAGGGGATGTGCCCCACTGTCTGTGGTTGTGCTCCGGTGACTACTGGTGGTGTATTGGTCCAAGGTGCTCAAGAGGGTGGTTGGCACCCAGTGCCATGGTGGACTGCGGGTTGTGTGTACACGGCTTACATGGGCCTACAATGGGGGCTTGGTTGCCCCACCACTGCGTCCCTGTGTTGTTGTGCCCTTGGGTATGGGTGGGTGTCTGCCCAGACCCTGTGTGGCATCCGGTGTGGTGCATGCTTCCACGCACCACTGTGGGTTTCTGTGCTGGCTGTTGTGGCCAGTGGTGGGCCGGGGTGTGTCACTGGAATACTGTGCAGAGCGCTGTACCACTGGTGGTGGTGTCAAGGACACTAACGTCTCCATATGGGGTAACCTTGTGCCAACGCATGGTCGGTCTCTCAGCAGCACTGGGGACTGTGCTTAGTGGCACTGTGTCTGGCTGCTGTTGCATTGCCATGTGCTGCAACCTGCTAATGGGTACTGTGGTGGGCTGGCTTGCATGGTTCTGTGGTACAGGGTTGCATTGACACTGTAGGGTGGTGGCATGCATGGGGTTTCCTGCTGTGGTGGTCACTGCTCATGGGGGGGTGTCTGGGGGTCATGGTGCAGCGTGTGCTGTGCACTGGGAGGGATGGTGTGGCACAGGGTGGTCTGCCCTCCTTGTGTGCCAGTCACAGCTTGCCGGTAGGTGCGATGGGGCACCATGGCCAGGCTGTGGGTTGGTTGCTTGTCTCCATGGACCAGTGGTTATTCCAGCCCTCCCCCGGTTGTGACATGCTTGGGGTGTGTGGGGACAATGTCTGTTCTGCTGTGTGTTCCTGTGCCCATCTGTGGCATGGGTGGTGGGCCCCTACATCCCTGATTGTGCAGTTACATTGCTCTGCAGCTGGGAGGCTCACTGCTTGCGCTATGGCGCCTTTGGACTGCTCAGCTGAACATCCCTTGTTGCGCAATGGCGCATCAGATCTGCTCAGCTTCCCCTCCCTAGTTGCGCTATGGCGCATGTGGTGCAATATTCAGTTGTTGGCTGTAGGCGCAATTTGGCCTGCTCCTTTTTTGAATATCACGTCTCTTGCGCATGGGTGCAATAGACTTGCACTTGCTCCTGCTATTGCACACTTTTTGAGCGCAGTTTGAATGTCTGGGCCCCGATGTTTAGGAAACCTTCACCTTTACAGCATCAGCAGTTACAGTTAGTTCCAGTCTGTCATAAACAATATCAATATCTTCTTTATCAGTTTCTGGTAAAACCAGCAAAACAGCTTTTGGTGTTTTTTCAACCCATTTCTTGAGGAGGTTAGCATAGTATATCTTAGTAGGATTTTTCCTATCGGGGTCTCAACTTCATAGTAAACTGTGCCAGTATGTCTAAGCACTTTATAAGGCCTTTACCACTTCATTAACAGCTTATTTTCTGTAGTGGGTAACAGTAGCAAGACCTTTTCACATGGCTCAAAAAAACATTTTCTTTTACCCCATGGTCATAATAAATCTGCTGATTTTGGCCCTCTTCCTGATTACTATGGGCAATTTCAACATATTCTGCCAGTTTCTTTCTCAAGGCACACATATAAGATGTAACAGATTGTTTCTGATGGCGGTTATCATCCCATGTTTCTTTTATTGCATCTAGTGGCCCTCGAGGTCGTCTACCATACAGCATTTCAGATGGTGAAAAACTCTGTTGAAGCCTGTGGCACTTCTTCGTAAGCAAAAAGCAGGTAAGGTAAGTACTGGTCCCACATTTGGTCCTGTGTCTGAGGTTTTACCTAAACTCTGTACAGTAGCCCATTACATGTTTTAAACATTGGTTCACTCTGTTTTGGTTTCACCCCCAGCTGCTTAAAATAACCCTGGAGAGAAACATCATTAGCTTGTTCTGAAAGAAAATCACAATCAGTGATCAGTTTAGTTTCAGCATTTTCATATGTTAACCACTTATGTCCATTAGTCTTTTGTTGCCACTGTTCTTTCAGGCTTCTTCTTTCTTTCCTGAACTTCTGGATCTTGGAGCTGTGCTCAAACAAGTCAGCATCAAAATCAGCGAAAGGAAGAGTCTCCACCATCTGAGATTTTCTTTGCCTGATCTCTTGTCACCACAGTTGCTGAAACATCAGGATTTACTCCCTTTTTGATTAACTCAGTAAATCCTGGAAAGTAATTTATAATAATCACATGTACAGGTAACTTAGGTACTACCCCACTTTCAATTGGTGCGAAACCCTATTAATAGTTAGAGTCACCTGGCTGGTGGGATAGTATCGAGTGTCCCAGTGATTACAGATGACACCAGTGCCTAGTCCTTTTGGACATTGTTTTCCCAGCACTTCAATATGCACTAGGGTCTGTCTGCTTCCCGATGTCCTTTCACAGTCTTATCTTCCATCATCACATCTGTTAAATACTTGCCCCAGTTTGCTAAGTACATATCTGCTCCAGTGTCACTCTTCTTACTATGGCAATTTCTTGCAATATGACCTGACTTATTACAATTACAGCAAATAAAGTCTTTGTGTGCTGATTTGTTACCCCCACCAGAGTTCTTATCAGACTTGGAGTTTAAATAGGAAAAAGAGTGTCTTACTGGTGCTTGGCTGTTACTTTGCTGCTGTGGCATCTGTCTGGCCATTTAGTAGTCTTCAGTCAAAGAAACAGCCTTTTCGCCACTTTCTGGTTGGTGTTCTTTTACTCGAAGCTGCACATCTATGAGTGAGATGTTGATGAACTGCTCCATTACAAATGTTTCGATGCTCTGTGGGAGTGTCAGGAGTTCTCTGAGTCAGAAGAAGGCTTTTTGGGAATTGTCAACTGAGTTGTACTTCAGGGACTGGAATCTTTGCCTGTTTGTCTCTCCTGAGATGTTGTACCTTTTCAGCATTTCACTTTTCACCAGGTCATAGTTTACTGACTGTACGGTGTCCATATTGCTGTAGGTAAGTTGGGCTTTCCCTGCCAGGTAAAGTACCAGTCTGATTGCCTATTGCTGCTTTGGCAACTAGCAGGTTGTGGCAACCCTTTCAAAGGTTGTCAGGTACGCTTCAATATCATCCGAGCAACACTACTTTGTAAGCCTAAGGTCTTTTAAGTTGCTTGTGTTTTGTTGCTCTGCTGGACCTGTGCCAGAACCTCCAACTTTTATAACTTGCAAGGCATCCAGTCATCGCTGCTCCAGGTGCTGCATCTCTTCTCGTCTCTGCTGCTCCTGTCACTGCATCTCTTCTTTTCTCTGCTGCTCCATCTCTCTTTGTTGTACAGTCCACCATTTGAAGAAGGCAGACAGGGTTTCAGGTTCTATCACTACCTGTTCTTTTTTTTTCCATCACTAGTGCTGGCTGTACAGTATCAGCTTAGACTTCTGTCTCTGCTAGTTTGCCAGCCATTCTTCTGGTAATGACTCCTGGGCTTGCTGCTGCAGAATCCATGCCTTCCTGCTTTGCTTACCTGGTACTAGGTCTAGTACCCATGCACAAAACTCCTGGCTTAGAGTATGCACTGCATAAATCCCACTGAGGCAGACACCATCTGTCATCGAGACACAGGTCAAGAAGCATAAAAAAAGGAGCAGTTTCAAAATTCACAAATATTGTTTTATTTTTCTTAATAACAGCAAAATAAAAATTAAAAATTATTCAGTATAGCTATTTACAAAGGCAATACAGAGAAAACTAAGTCCTTCTGAGAGTATCTCTTAATTCCAAGTTTCAGTCACTGTCTCTCATTCTCCTTGTATCCCTGGCAAAAGCATTGCTGCTCTTTTTATAAGTCTCTGTCTGAGAAATCGTTAAGACAGCCTCCTTCTCACAGAATGTTCTTGTCAGTTTCGATGCAGGTGCAGCAAAAAAAAACATATTGACCCAGAACTGAGCTTTTGTTGAAAACTCTGCAAAGGGCCTAAAAACTGCATCTCAGGTTAACCACCTTGAGTTCCAAACAGCTTTTTGCAATCATTTCAACAGTATAAATATATACAGTTTTTCACAAAGGGTCCCAGTATCAGTGACATTTCCACATAAAGATTCACATATATGTTTTTATAACTGCAGATATGCAAGGAGGAAGAAAAGACAGAACAGCAAGTGAGAGCAGAGAGCTAGCAAGAGGTGGAGAATTGCAAAACTATCAGAGTGATCAGTTCCTAGGTCTCAAGAGAAAATTTGGTTGCACAACCAGACAGACAAGAGACAGAAAAGGAGAGGATAGAATAGAATAGATCCTTGCATTTAACTCTTTCTGCATAACAAATGGAACAGGGCCTTATTCAACTCTATCACAAGTGGTAAGATACAACGGGGTGTGGGTTGTGTAAGGGATAACACAAGAGACTGGCAATTATGCTGTAGTAACATCCTGACCACTGTTTTGGACTCAGGCTCTAAACACCAGGAAGGATGTTATCAATCATAATTTCCTGACTGGAATGTGTTCTTCCACTTATAAAATAGTTTTAAATAATACTTGACATACTGTTTTAATGAATAGATAAGTTTTATGGTACTGAGGCTTTGAGAGGCAGAAAGTAACTAAAAATAGAGAATAGTGGATGAGCAACTATGCACAACCAACGTGTTGTGCCACCGAGGGGTTCTGATTTCCAGTGACCTCGAGAGTGAAGCTCGAGAGGTCCGTGGGAATCAGAACCCCAAGGTGGCACAACACACTGGTTGGGCATTGAGTTGCCCATCCACTATTTTTTGTAGTGTTTGGTGCCCCTAAAAATAAAGCAAAGAAGCTTTTTTTTTAATAGAAAAGTAAATTTTTGATGCTGCGTTTCATTCCAGTTTTTGATGGTTGTTAGGGTCAGTGGGATGGTTGCTGGGGTCCAGAGTCCCTACATCTATAGTGGACTGCTATTGGTTGATAATTTTATATGGGTGGGATTATCAGAAAAAATATGGGGGTAGTCTCTCTCGCTAAGTAAGAGGACTAAGTTGAGAAGAATTGCTTTCCTTCATGTGAATCATTTGTAAATATTTGGTTAATCCTGCAGGTGTATTTTTTAGTTATCTTCTGGTTGATCCCGCATTTTTTAGACTTATCTGGTTGATCCTGCCAAAGTTGTCAGTTTGACTGATCTGTGCCACTGGCCCCTCCTTACTATCTGGTTGATTCTGCCGTTTCTGTTGTCACAGCTGTACTATAAAACAGCCCAGCACGTGCTCTTTCAAAATGTGCTGAATTGCTGTTGTACCATGGTGTGGTATTACCACGTTCCATGACCTTTAACTGTGGTACAACAGCATTTCAGCAAGGATGGATTTCCATCCAGAATAAGCCCTCACCGTACACTACTGTATATTAAGCTTACTTACTGATGTCCTCATAATCCCTTTCTGTTTGGAACTAGTCTAGAAAAATGGAGTAGCAGGTAACATTTTGATCTTCCTGGACCTAAGTCTCCTCCATTTACTCATACTGCTAGATTCAAGCAGGAGGTGCTGGGACCGTGCGGGAGCCAAAAATCTTCAGAAGGTTGGTGCCAAGATAGGACCACACATGCATGGCACCACAAGACTGGCTTGTGCCGTATAGGCTATCTCTGCGTCGATCATCCAACTGCCTCAGTTCCTTTTTTCTCACCATCGAAAGAATTTCAGTGACGACATCGCTCACCCACCTGAAGTCAAATCCTCATATCTGTACAACTACAGTATTTAGTTTGTTCAGTTTTTAGCTTATTTATTTTCTGTGTAAAAAAAAAAAAGTTTATTTTTCTTCAGCCCTACTGATCGAAGGAGTTTGCCATGGACGGTGACAGTAGGGAGTCTCCTTTAGAAGCCTGCTCTTGGAGCTGAGCTATGTCTGGTCCACCACCCTCTCTGGAGGGGGGGTGACCATGGGCAGTCAGGTGTTCAGGAGGGAGGAGAGTCCTCCCAAAAACACAAAAAACAGACCCGTTCCTGTTCCAGGTCTGGGACCCTGCACCATTCTGCCTTGAGTTCTTCCTCTTCTCATCAGAAGGGGAAGAAATGGAACCCCTTGAGGTCACCCTGTGGTACGTCTGCCAAGAGGTCCATGGGTGAAAGGCCTTTCCTGGCTCCATCCAGTTCCCCAATGACCTCCACCCACAGTCACTTGGAGTCTCGGTACCGGAGCCCTTCTCTATCCTTGTGTGGGGTTTCCGTTGGGCAGTTGCACCACATGGCTGCTCTTATGGAGCAGTGGGTACAGCCTCTCACCCATTTGCCCCTGCCTGCGGATCTGGTGCCAGGGCCATCAGACCTGTGGCTGGAGCCTGTGGCTCAGGTAGAACTTTTGGCAGCTCCCCTCTTGCCGGTGACTGCGTCGCCAACGCCAGTTCCACGTGCCTGCCTCCTCATTCTGTCTCCAAGTAAGGACTGGCACAGGTACCATCCCTTGTTCCTTCTGCCTCTTCTAGGCCTGGGTTGGGTACTTGGGCGGCTCTGACTTCTTCTCAGTCAGCACCTCCCTAGTGCCATGTCTGGTGCTGGGTTCATCGCCGAATCCAGTGCCATTTCCGGTGTCACCTGAACTTACTTTGAGTAGGCACTCTTGCAAGTTACACCATAAGGACTGAAGCCAGCAGGTGCCAGGACCCCATGGAAAATTTCTAGCTAGCAGTCTACAGTGGAGGACCACTCCCTAACGTTGGCCCACCTCTGACGTTGACCAGAGGTATAAAAGGGGCAATCCTCCAGCCCTACTCCAGTTCTTTTCCCACCATCGACTCATGCACATCAGCTCCACAGACACCTTCTGTTCTAGTCAGCCGACATTTCTTACATGTTTACCAGCGTTTTCTTATTTTATAATTTCCCCAAAAAATAGTGTTTTTTTTGTGTGTGTATGTCTTCTTACCCCAAGAGTCCTTTAGCATCAGTAACTTTAGCAATCAGCTGGCTAGGTGCAACTGCTCCCGAGGTATGCCTTTAAGTCTAAGAGAATTTTATTTAAATGAGCTTTGGGCAATAGCCAATCAAAAAACAGGAGACGGAGTAAGCTGAGAGAGAAAGCCTGAAGGCTTCAGAATTTTTTCTCCACTGACTGAGCAACATTGCCCCTGAGGTGCCTCTTAACTTTCCTTGTTGACAGCCTCCTGATAGCTTATCCCTCCCAAGGGGCAATAGGGGAAGAAGTTATTTTCCCAGGCCTTACGCTCCCTACCCCCAATCTGATTTCTTTCAGTACAGGGGTGCTTTCAGGGGGAAAGGCAGAAGGGGCCAGAAAAAGGGCCACCTCTGCCCAGCCAGCAGCCTCTCAGTCTAAGCCCTGATGGAAGTGTCCAGGTCACTTCCCCTCTGCTGGTGGGAGACAGACTGTCCCACTTTCTTCAGAACTGGTCCCTCATTACCTTGGATGGGTTCTGGAGATAGTGGAAAAGGGTCTGCAACTACAGTTCAAGCAGATGCCAGACCTCAAGCGTACCAGATGTCAAAACCTTTAAACCCGACATGGGTATTACTGTTGGAGTTGGAGGTACAAAACCTGCTGGCTTTGAGAGCAGTGGAGAGGGTCCCCACCAACCAAAAGGGCAAGGGCCTCTACTCCAGGTGTTTTCTGACACAAAAGAATATGGGAGTGGCGACCTATCCTGGATCTCCGTTATTTAAACAAACATCTGATAAAACCAAAATTCAAGATAGTCACTCGGTCACTAGTCATACAGTCCTTACAGCAGGGAGCCTGGCTAGCCTCCCTGAACCTAAAGGATGCCTACTTCCATGTACCCATAAGAAGATCCCCCAGGAAGTTTCTCAGATTCAAACTCCCTTCGGGTCACTATCAGTTTGCAATGCCCTTTGGCCTGTCCTCAGCCCCAAAAGACTTTACCAAGTGCCTTGCAGTGGTAGCAGCCCACCTCAGGAAGCAGGGTGTTGCTATCTACCCCTATTTAGAAGATTGGCTCATAGTGGCAAAGTCTCCTTGTCAGGTCAAGAAATCCCTTTCCCTTACGGAACACACTCTAGAGTCTCTGGGATTCCTGGTAAATCTAAAGAAATCCCACTTGGAACCCACCCACCCAGCTACTCACCTACATAGGAGCTCAGCTGGATACTCAGAAAGGATATGCCTTCCTCCCACAGGAGATAATTCAAAGTTTCCTCTCAGTGACAGATAATTTTGTCTGGGGACAGCCAAGACCAGCCAGATGTTTCCTCATGCTCTTGGGACACATGGCTTCAATGACTGCAGTGGTCAGGTACAGAATGCGACACCTGCAAGCCTACCTCAGAGCTCGCCGGTCTCAGAAAAACAACAATTTTTCAAAGCTGATTCCTGTGATGGAGCAGTTCCTTCAGACTCTGCATTGGTGGAAGGCTCCCAGAAATCTGGAAGCAGGGGTACCCTTCCAGGCTCCGCTTCCCACAAAGGTGATCACCACAGACGCCTCTGTCCTGGGGTGGGGATCGCATCTGGACACTGCCTCAGTAAATGGCACATGGACTCTTCAAGAGTCACAGTTGCACATAAACCTGTTGGAACTCAGAGCAATCTTTCTAGCTCTCAAAGCATTTGCTCTTGTCATAAAAGGACAGACCATACAGATTCGGACAGACAACACCACTGCTATGGTTTACACAAACAAGCAGGGTGGTACCTGATCAGGAATACTCTGTTCAGAGACTCTGAAGATCTGGTCTCTCACCTTCTACCTGGGAGTCAGCCTTTCAGCTATTCACCTCCCTGCCAACCTCAACACCCTGGTGGGTGCTCTAAGTCGCATCAGTCAAGGCCAGAGTGAATGGACTCTGAGCAAGCAAGTACTTGCCACAGTATTCAGGCAGTGGGGCATACCAAAAGTGGATTTGTTTGCCTCCCCCCTCAACTTCCAACTTCCCCAGTACTGTTGCAGGTCCCCAGTCTCAGGAGCACTTCTTCTGGATGCATTGATTCTGGACTGGTCAGGGAGGTTCTTATACGCATTCCTCTCCCTTTCCCCTGATGCTCAGGGTAATGCTGAAACTCAGACAACAGCCTGCATCGATGATCCTGGTGGCTCCGGATTGGCCCAGGCAAACCTGTTATCCTCTCCCTCTCTCACTGTCCTGCAGCAGGCCAATTTGCCTGCTGCCAATTCACTCCCTGCTGACTCTTCCTCAGACAGGAGTGCATTACCCAGACATACACTTTCTTCACCTCAAGGCCTGGTTCTTGAGGAGTTGAGTTTGTAGACTCTCAGTACTCCGAACAGGTCCTTAAGATCCTGAGAATGGCAAAAAAAATGAACACTAAGAAGACTTATGCAGTCAAATGGAAAAGGTTTTCCCTCTGGTGCAAGAGCAAAAAGGTTAATCTCCTTTTAGCTTCAGACCCTCAGCTATGGATTACCTTGTACTCTTGCAGGCATCGGGCTTGAAACCATCTTCCCTCATGCTTCACCTGGCTGCAATTTCAGCCAATCTTTCAGTGGTAAGAAAAAAATCATTTTTTTCTCATGCCATATTTGAACAGTTTTTCAAAGGCCTCTTGCACCTCCAGCCTTCAGTCAGGGAGCTGGTTCCTCCTTGGAGCCTGAACCTCTGCATAGACAGGCTCATGAAACCACCTTTTGAGCCTATGTCCATGGCACATATCAAGTTTGTGACTTGGAAGACAGTCTTCCTGGTGGCCATTACCTCTGCCAGGAGGATTTCAGAGCTGCAGGCCTTGTGCACTGAGCCAAATTACATTATTCCTCACAATGACAAAGTTGAACTCGGGACAAATAGGAACTTTCTACCAAAGGTTGTTTTGGAGTTCCACCTGAACCAGTCCATTACTCTGCCTGTCTTCTTTACTGAGAAATCCACTCCTGGGGAGCAAAAGCTCCACAGGTTGGATGTCAAAGAAGCCCTTTTTAATACATAGAGCATACTAGGCAATCCAGAGGCTCTTTCACTCAGTTGTTCCTCACCTACGGGAATGTAGGCAGAGGAAGGCCAACTACCAAGGGAACTATTTCCTACTGGTTGGTCTCTTGTATTACATTCTGCTATGGGAAAGCTGGTCATCAACCTCCCATAGGGCTCAGGGCCCACTTCACCAGGGGCACTGCAGCCTTGATGGCAGCAGCAAGGGACATACCCCTACTGGATGTCTGCAAAGCAGCTACCTAGAAATCTGAGCATACCAGATCTGACGCCAAATTTGGCAGGGTGATTCTGCAGAGCCTCTTTCCTAAGTAGGTTCTCTGCCCACCTCCCACTTGGTACTGCTTGGTAGTCTACTAAAGTTACTGATGCTAAAGGACTTCTGGGGTAAGAAGAAAAAAATTACTCACCCCAGTAATCTTCTTTCTTCCAAGGGATCCTTTAGCATCAGTAAGATCCCCCCCTTCCTCCCCAGTTCACCTGTCAGGAGAAGGGCTCTGTTATCAGATCTCTTACCAAACTTTTTTTTTCTTTCATTGATGAGTTCTAACTCGTTTTTTTCTATTTCTACTTTTTTGGACATTCGCATGCCTTTGAATCCTGTTGATTCATGTTCGGGGCATTTGCCCTCTTTTTCGTTGGAAAAAATTCTGAAGCCTTCAGGCTCTCTCACTCAGCTTACTCCCTCTCCTGTTTTTTGATTGGCTGTTGCTCAAAGCTCATTTAAATAAAATTCTCTTAAAGGCATACCTCCGGGGCAGTTGCACCTAGTCAGCTAATTGCTAAAGTTACTGATGCTTAAAGACCCCTTGGAAGAAAGAAGATTACTGTGGTGAGTAATTTTTTCTTCTCCGTCTTCCTCTGTCAAGTGGCGCCAGTCTAAATGTGTCTGCAGCAAGCAAATTCCGATTAAGGACAGCCATACCTCTTACCTCTTCTGTCTGGGCCCAAACCACAATACCAATGCCTGCCAACATTGCTTGAAGTTCAACAGTTGGACCAGGATTCACCGCCAGAAAGCCCTCAAATCCTTCTTGCTAGAAAAACAGCTAGCTGTCATGCAGAAGAAAATCCAGCGTACAAGTTCTTCATCTTCTCCTGTTTCAGGGGCTTTAACTTCTTTAGCTTATCATAAGGACAAGAAGTCGTCAGGGATGCACCACCATAAGGAGAAGCACAAGGAGAAGTCCTCCTCGGACTCTCGTTCCTGGTCCCTGCACAAGTCGGGCACCGGTTCTGGGTCCTCCTCCTGCAGGAGGTTGGACTCTGTTCCCCAGGCAGCCTTCACTCCTTTCGGGCTCCCAGTGGTTAGGCCGTCAGCCTTTGTCCTGACGTTGGGCAGAGGCTCTTCTGGGTCCAGGATTGCGTCCTCTGCCCTTCAGTTCCTGAAGCTCAGGCCCTCTTCCCAGACTTCAGGTCCTCAGCCAGGTGGCTCGTCAGTTTTTCCTTATGCGTCGGTTCTTTGCCCATCATCCAACTGGCCATGGCATCTGCCAAGTGAGCCTCAGACTCCAGGGCTGACTTCTCTGACCAATGCTGGGGGCATGTGATCACCTCCCCTGCGAGAGTGAAGCCTCTGCCCTCCTCAGAACTTAGCTCCCCCTAGGCAGGCTTCTCCTAAGCCGATGCCAGCTGCTACTCCAGACTGGCCCCAGTACACACCCACCCCTTCAACGCTGGCCTCCCTGGCGTCCATTCTGGTGACCTCTCAGTCGTTGTTGCCAGACACTCATATGTCACTGTCGGATGAGCATGTCTCTCCTAAACCGACACCTGAGGGACCATCATCTGATCCGCAGATGGCACCAGACGACCATACTCCGGGGGAGCCAGCAACAGCTACCCCTACTCCACAAGGGCTACCACTGCCTCAGAGTCCATTGCCCAGTTTGTCTGCCCCTCCAATGCTGGGTGCTCCCCCTGAGCCTAGGATCTGACTGTCGGACATCAGGGAACTCTTTTCGTCCCGATAGAACACTATTAAGGGTGACCTTCTTCCACAGAAGCCTTCTTCGCCCCCTACTCAGGAGCCGATGACTTCAGAGACTCCCCCCAAAAGGCCTTCTCCCAAACAAAGACAGCCTAATCCCCAACCTAGGGAAGAGACCCCACAACTGGATAGCTCAAACAGAGGTCATTCTGGCTGTAAAGGTAGGAGATGCCATTCCTCTTTCAGGGATGCACAGACTCTGCTCCAGAGGGTGCCAGTCCCGATGTTCCTCCTTCAGATCTTCACCTTCAGAGGATTCCAGCCACAGCTCTTCCTCCTCTTCTAGATCTTCCCTTCTAGGGGTGCTCCTTTGCCTCCAGTTACAAAGGACTCCCCTAGGTCCCCACCCAGTGATCCATCTTTCATGGATGTTATCCGGCATATCCAAGCCAATATGGGATGGGGCACAGAAGATCTGGATCCAGAAAGATGTCATCTGGCCAAATATCTCCATCAGAAGGATCCTAAGCCTATTGTGATGCCATCTTTGGTTGACACCTTCCAGAATGTCACCAGCTTTGCCTGGAAGCACCCTTCCACTTCTTCTGCAGTGCCCAAGAAGTCTGACCATCTTTAGGGTCCCCAGGGACAAACCTTTTTTAGGAGAACAACCCCGGTAGATTCAATGGTTATTACCACTGCCCATGATAGGTCCAAATGTCCTAGGCACCTCAGCACTCAATATCCTGACAAGGAGTCAAAGCAACTGGACCAGCTTGGCAAAAAGGTTTATGCCTCAGCCACTTGTACTATTCGCTCCCTCAATTTCTTAACACATATGGTGCAATATTAACGCCCTTTGGGAGCAGGACATGGAACTTGCTCAGTCCCTGCCTGATGTTCCCCAGAAGGCAGAGCTGCTCAACCTTTTAATGTCCGGGTCAGACATAGGCACCCACATCCTACATTCTTCCTGTGACTCTGCTAACACTGCTGCTAGGGTTGTGGCCATCGATGTCTGCAGCAGGCGACATTCCTGGCTCCAGGTCTCTGGATTCTCTCTGGATGTCCAGGCAGGCATTGGGGCCTGTCCTTTTTGGCAAGGAATCTGAAAAGATTACTCATCTACAGGACTCTAGCAAGGCTATCTGGTCGGTGGACACCATGTACCAGTCTAACCAGAAGCAATTCAGGCATCAGTCCACCATTCCTCTGGACAACAGCCCCAAGGACAGCAGCAGCACCAAGGCACCTTCAAACAAAAGGCCACCTCTCAGACCCCAGAAGGAGCAGCTCCTAGAGCCACTGAGTCCTCCCAGGCCACTCTGCCTACACTCAGCACCTCTGCCTGACTCCTTGCTCAACCCCCCTCTCCCAGACAAATCCCTGGGGGAGGCGGTGGGGGTAGTTTCTCCCTTTATCTAGAGGGATGGAGCAGGATAATGTCCGATCATTGAGTACTGCAATTGATTGAGAAAGGACACACTCTAGGACAACAGCACCAAGGCACCTTCAAACAAAAGGCCACCTCTTAGACCCCAGGAGGAGCAACTCCTAGAGCCGCTGAGTTCTCCCAGGCCACCCTGCATACACCCAGCTCCTCTGCCTGACTCCTTGCTCGACCCCCCAGCTGAATCCCTGGGGGAGGCGGTGGGGGATAGTTTCTCCTCTTATCTAGAGGGATGGAACAGGATAACGTCTGATAGTTGGGTACTACAATTGATCGAGAAACATAGAAACACAGACTTTGATGGCAGATAAGGACCGCTTGGCCCACCTAGAGAAAGGACACACTCCAAAGTTTCTAGAGCTGCCACTAGACAACCCTCAAAACCCATTCTGTGTCCTTTTCCATTTTTTGCTTTCTTAGATTTATTTTTTCCACCTTGAGATCTGTCAGAAACTGTCACCACTTGAATAAGTCTGGAACTTGATGCTGTGGCACCTAAATCTCTACTGGTGCCTGATTCATTTAATTCACTTTTAGTGGTGTCTGCCTTATTTCTTGTGTTCCACCCGGTCTCCCACGTGACCTGAATCTTGACCGAGATCTTCCTCTAGAATTTGATCTCTCTTTATTATATCTTGAACAGTTGAAACGTCAGCCTTCTTTGTAATCTAAGGTATCTCACTCTAATTTATGTTGCTTGCAGTTTATGATTTCATTCTCCTGGTTTTTAAGTTTAGTTTGTAAAGTAATGTCAAGTTGTTTGAAGTCAGGATGATCAAAAAGGTTTTTTAAGGCAGTCTTGGTCACAGCTATTTCTTTGATTAATTCTACATATTTAGGAGAATTATTTTTAATTTGTTTTACAAAAGACAATGCGCATACTTGTGCCGCATCCTCCCATTCTTTGGTTGCTACAAAACCATCAAAGTCACCCGACGGTACTGTTGTGACCCACAAACCTCGTGGTGCTATGTTGTTTTCAACATATTGCTGCAAGCTGCTGAGATTGAAGTTTTTTTTTTTTAAACTTTATTTATAGAAGAGCCATCAGAGTGAGGAGAGCTCTTTATAGTCAGATAATCAATGACATCTCGTTCAGATACAATACAATACATGTACACATAGCTTGGGTACAATCCATGATCCCAATTAATGAAAACACCATTTTATACAGTGAAACTAGCCATCTGTAGCGTTTGTGCTTGTACCCTTAACTTCTATTTCTGGAATTCCCTCAATTTTAAATAAGGATGCTTATGCACCCCATCCTTTTATTTTAGACCCCTGCTCAGTCCAGCGCCAGAGGAACTTCCTTCCACCATCTATAGTCAGTGCCCTCATTACATGTGGTTACCTAAAATAGCGAGAGAACCATTCTTTCTCCAAGGCCCTTTCCAAGTGGGACAAAATCTTATCATATTTGTCCAATTTTCCCAGAACTTTATATTGGATATGTTCTAGCTTCATATTACTTAGGAGGGTATTTGCCCACTGAGCAATAGTAGGCATGGCCTGAGCCATCCAATTTTGCGCCCAAACCTGCTTGCCCACCACTATTGCCAGCCTTCTCAAAGGATGTGAGGCTACTGATTGACCCCCTCCATTTCTTGGTACTCCGAGTAAAATGTCCACAGGGTCTAATTGAACCTTACTCTCCAAAACCTTATTTAAAATATAATTTATCTCATTCCAGTACATTCCCACTTTTGGGCATGCCCAAACCATGTGGTTAAAGGTACATCTCTGAGCACAGCATTTCGGGCATTGATCTGGAATTTGGGGATTAATCTTGTGTGCCAAAGCAGGGGTAAGATAGATTCTATGCACAATATTATAATTAATTATTCGCAGTCTGTTGTTTACAGAAACAGCCTTGCTGCTCCGCAGGGCCAAATTCCCAGTCCCCTCCTGTTAAATTGTCCACACCCAAGTCCCTTTCCCAACTGTCTTTTAACTTTTGCAACTTATCTGGCTGTGCTCCCAACAAAGCTTTGTGTAACACAGACAATGGTTTCACACCCTCATGTTTTTTACAGTGTTGAAAAATTTCCTCCAAAGATGTTCTGCTCAAGGAAGTTTCCCCATCCTTCATCCCAGTTAACTTAATCATGCTGGATCTTATTACCACATAAGTAAGATAGTGAGATGGATGAATGTCAAATGTTTGTCTCAACTCAGAGAAACTAGAAAAGGTCTCACCATTAAATAAGTGGGACAGTAGAAAGAGACCCTTCCCCTCCCACTGCCTCAGAGCCTGTTTGATCGAGGGGGGGCCCTCCATCCCTCCACAAACTAAACAAGATGGACCCCTCTGGTGACATACCTCCCTTGTCCCCCATCAGCAGTGAAGCCCTCCCCCAGGCTTTAAGCATACATTTGGTGAATGGATTCTTAGACCTCTCTCCATCTCCCTTCCTCAATCCTGAAGGAAGAAGACATAAAGCATAGGGTGAGCACCTCCTAGATTGTGACTCAATAGTAACCCAGGCTCTCGCTCTTCCTCCTATTTCCTGGCAATCCATGATAAATGTTAGTTGGGCTGCTAAAGCATATAACTTCAAATTGGGGAGTGTCAGGCCCCCTCTGTGCATTGGTTGCCACAACACCTCCTTCCTGATCCTAGGTCTCCGATTTGCCCAGATTAAGGAAGTAATAGATCCCTCAAGGGACTTGAGGCAGCCCAGTGGAGGCATAATAGGAAGGGTCTGGAAAAGGTAAAGGCACTGAGGTAAAATTTGCATTTTTACTAAGTTTACGCTTCCCAGCAAAGACAAAGGGAGCGACTTCCACCTACTACATTGTTCCTTAATTTTTGTTGCTAATGGACTGTAATTTATGTACCCCACATCCACTATTCTATGCAGCAGCAGTATTCCCAGATATTTAATTACTGTTCTAGGAGTAATGTCTATGCCACTTATCTGTATGGACTCTCCGGCATCAGCCAGAGGGAGCCATTCGCTCTTGTTCCAATTGATCTTGTGACCTGAAAATGGGGCCATATTCCCTGAACAGGGAATTCAAGGCAGGCATTGCTCTCACTGGGTCAACTAGGAATAACAGCACATCATCTGCAAAAAGGGAGATAACATGCTCCTCCCCATTCACCCTATAACCTTCTATTTCCCGTTGATGTCTAATGGCTGACGCCAAGACCTCAACAGTCAACACATATATCAGAGGCGAAAGGGGACACCCCTGTCTCGTCCCTCTGTGGAGTCAAAAAGGGGGTGATAAAGTGTTATTTGTAAGAATTTGTGCCCATGGGGATTGATACAACCACTCCACCCACTGTCTAAAGACCGGGTGCAGACCAAACTTTCTTAGTACTGCAAACATAAATGGCCATTCGACCCTGTCAAAGGTCTTTTCTGCATCTAATGCGAGGAGGCCGCCACACGCTTTCTTTCCTCTCGACCCATGCCAAATAATATTCAATACCCGTCTTAAATTATGCCTTGCTTGCCTCCACTTAACAAAGCCCCCCTGATCATGATGGATAATCTGTGGTAGGACCCCCTCCAACCTCCTTGCCAATATTTTCGCTATGATCTTATAGTCAGCATTTAATAAAGATATTGGGTGATAGGAGCCACAATTATTTGGGTCCTTGTCCGGTTTGGGTAAAATTGTTATGATGGCTAGCTGCTGAGATGGCGTCAGCCCCCCTTCCTCCAATACTTCCCTCACCATATATTGGAAAAGCTGGCCCAGATCATTCCAAAATTTCTTATAGAATTCCATGGGCAGCTCATCAGGCCCCAGAGCTCTCCCCAATCTAGACGCCCAAATTGCCTCCTTAATCTCCTGCTCTTGAAGATCTTGTCCCAGCCTCTCATTTATTTGGGCAGGTATCTCAGGGAGGGGTATATTTTCTAGGAAACTATCTAAGTTTGCCCCATGAGGGAATTCAGATGTATATAACTTTTCGTAGAAGGATTTGAAAATTGTATTTATCTCACGAGCAGAAGAAGTACCTTCCCCTTTCTCATTTTCTATTGTTAAGATTGTTCTTTCTGCTCTTTGTTTTTTAATTAGCCAGGCCATCCATCTCCCCGACTTGTCCCCCTTGAAGTACTGTCCCGCTTTTGACAGTAAGATATCTCTTTCTATACGCTTACAGCACAATTGGTTGTATTCCCCCTTCATACTCTTCAATTTCACCAGATCTTCAGGTGACTGGCTGCCCGTAATCTGCTTTTCTAACCTCAGTATATTAACTTCTAGTTCATTCTCCCTTCGCTTTTCTTTTTTGCCTTTAAAGGCTGCATATGAGATAGTCTCCGCCCTTACAAAAGCTTTCAGGGCCTCCCAAGTAGTTTTTGCTGAGGTGTCTTCCGCTTTATTATTTTCAAGGAACTCCTTTAGCTTCCTGGCCATTTGTTGCACATATTGGGGATCTATCAGTAATGTGGGATCCATTCTCCATTGTCGCACCCTTCCCTCATCTATCTCTCTCTCTCTATCTCTAAGTATAATGGAGCATGGTCTGATACTATGATAGGACCATATTCTATCTCCCTTATATGTCCCAAGAAGGCAGGAGAAGCCAGAAAATAGTCTAGTCTTGTATAGACCTTATGGGCACAGGAGTAAAAAGAGAATTCCTCTGTATCTGGATGTTTAAATCTCCACAGTTCCTGTAAGGCCCTTTCCTCTGCCAATCTCTGAAGGGCTCCCACACTCCTAGGGGAACACCTGAATCTGGGTTTAGAGTGATCAAGAAGTGGGTCCCAATAGGTATTATAATCACCCCCTATGATCAGTTTGTCTGGGAACACTGCCAGCACAATCTCCAGGTGCTCAAAAAATTCTGGACAATCAAATGTGTGCCCATACAAGGATCCCAAGACTAGCAATTCCTCTTCCACCGTAGCCTTCACTATAACATACCTTCCCTGACTATCTCTTTGAGTTGCATGAATTTGAACCCTAACCCCGGGTCTAAACCACACACATGTTCCTCTGGCCTTGGACGTGAAATAAGATGCTATCATCGTACCTCCCATTTTTTTTCTATTCGCTTAATCTCATCACATGTTAAGTGCAATTCTTGTAGCATCACAACATCTGCATTCTTTTTCTTAATATATGCCCATACACGTTTCTGTTTCACTGCAGTTTTTAAGCCATTTACATTCCAGGATAACATTTTTAAACTAGCCATATGGTGGCATCAGATATATTCCTAGATCTAGGATCTCCCAAACACATTGCATTACAGCTACCCCAGGCAGCCTCGCAGCACCCGACTCTTGTCCTTTTTTATTTTTCCTCCAAGTTAACAGATCTCCCCCTCCCCTGCCCCCTCTCATCTGTAACATGTCAGAGAGGTGCCCCACAGAAAAGACCCAGAAAAGATAAAAGAATAAAAGAAATGAGAAAGGAAAAAGAATAAAGGCCTGCGCAACGGCGCTTACTTAGCCTACTGGAAAAAACTAAGCCCCTAGTGTCAGGAATCTAGCCAGGTGGTATCATGTTTTTTAAATCCCCACCTAGCTTCCCTCTTCCCCCCAGGTGTACCTCTAATTAAAACCCCCTTTACTCTCATGGAATAGCCTGCTGGCCAAACCATCATTTTCTTCTCCATAAAGTCAGGTGTGGCGATGCCAGCGGTCCCCGCCCAGGGCCACCCCCAACTTCAAAGCATAAAATGTACTCTCCCACAACCCCATTGTCTAAATAAAGTAGATATATAAATCTAGGCTGATCGGAAGCACTTGGGGTCCATCCCCCCAGGGAACCTCCAGAGTGAGGAGCCCAACAGGGGTAGGGAGGCCCCCACACATAATTTAGCATACAGTCCTTTTATTGCTCAAATGCCCCAACATACTCCAAGTGCTCCATTCCCCTTTTACTCCCAGGGTTGTGTGACAACACCTCTCGCCTCATCCGGAGGGGGTGACCAGCTTAAAACCGGTCTCCTGCGCTGGGATGTGCACGTGGGGGTGTCCAATAAAGTCCAGAAAGCAGTCAGGATCCAATACTTCAAAATTTATTAGAAGCAGAAAAAAATAAAATGAACTTAAAGCGGAATTTGTACATAACTTTCAAAAAAACATAAGGCACAGGAAATCATATCTTTAACAAGAAAGAAAAATTCCTGCCAAAAAGGCACCTAGAATCTGGCTAGGCATCTGGTAGGTTTACCTTCCTACCACACACTGACTCAACACTCCACATTCACCTCCTTTTATACCAGTGGAGGAGCACATGACTTAGTTAGCTCCTCCCCCAACTTGCATCATAAAAGTGGGTCAACCAGGGCCGCTCAGTCTTATAAGGAGATTGGACTGAGAGGAGCTGGAAGCACTTTACAAGAGAGTTGTAAGTCTAAGGCATTTCTGGATCACATTAGGAGACTTTGGTCCTTTTAAGATAAACAATTTTATCTCTCTCCTTTTTAACTGTGGCATGCATTGCCTTCTCCCTTTTAAAAGTACTAGTTTAACCTTTTTATTTAAGGAATAAACAAACACCACTTTTCAAATGATTCTCGGTTACAATTCTGATATGTACCATAACTCTGAACTTCTCACACTAAAAACTAGAAAAAAGGCTGTTAATTTGTCCAGAGATTCACCAGATAATGAAAACACCATAACTAACTCTTTTTCGGCATCTTCGCACATTACATCGATCGCTGCGATGACGTGCGCACATTCGTGCAGGAAAATTAATCAAACAGCTTGTACTGCAAGCACAGAACATTCTAAACATTGGGGCTTTATTATTTAGAGAAAACGAGCTGGAAATAAGGAAAGGGACAGAAAGACTGCTCAAAGCTGGCCAAGCTTGAGTAGGGGAAGGACAGAGAAGGAGCGATAGTAAAAGGAAGAGATTAGAAGAGCAGGAGACTGTTGCAACAGATTTTATTTAATATTTTTGCCCATAATGTTCTCAAATTACCTCCAAAACATAGGCAGGTAATTACATATGCTCTGTATCCAAGATAGCATATCCAAGTTTGGGGGGGGGGGGTCACCGACCCTACCACAGTCCTCCCCACTCAAAATGAAAACTAGTAGTTTTCACTACTTGCAATAGCTTGTAGATCTCTTTTGTAAAACAAAAAGAGATGGAGCTTTAGCCAACCCACTCCCAAAGCTCCACCTCGGGGCCCTTTAATATTCTCTTTTACTTAAATACAATGCATTCTCAAAATACAAATATATTCATTCCCCGAGGTCTACATTTGGTTCTAACATTATGTCTGCGCCAAATTGAGACATAAAGTCAGCATTACTATTAGCGGTTCCAGCTCTATGATTAACAGAGAATTTATACGGTTGCAATGTTAGATACCATCTCATAACCCTTGGATTGCTATCTTTCATGTTATGTATCCATCGTAGTGGATTATGATCTGTCCATACTGTAAACTGAGTTCCCCATAAATAATATCGTAGGAACTCAATGGCCCATTTTAGTGCCAAACACTCCTTTTCTATTGTGGAGTACTTGGTTTCCCTGATATGTAATTTACAGCTAATGTACAGTACAGGATGTTCTTCTCCGTGGTGGATTTGAGATAACACAGCCCCCAAACCAACATTAGAAGCATCCGTCTGTAACAAAAACGGTTTATCAAAATCAGGACTTTTTAACACTGGGGAAGAACAAAGTATTGCTTTTATGGCAAGAAATGATTCTTCACATTCTGAATTCAGATTACTTTTGAGGGTTTGTTCTTTTGGTCAATTCAATTAGAGGGCTAGCTAAGTAGCAAATTGAGGCACAAAGCGTCTATAGCCTGCTAGGCCTAAAATGAACGCACATTTTTTTGTGAGGGACAAGGACTCTTGCTACTGCGTCCACCTTCCCTACCTCTGGTTTTACCTGCCCATTACCAATTATAAATCCCAAATACCGGGCTTCCTCCATAGCAAAGGAACATTTGTTGGGTTGATGGTGAGACCAGCTTGTTTTATAGTCCTTAAAACAGCAGTAAGGTGTTTAATATGGTCTTCCCATGTTGGACTATAAATGATTCGTCATCTAAATAAGCTGCGCTATATCCAACATGAGGTCTTAGGGTTTATCCATCAACCTTTGAAAACTAGCTGGGGCTCCATGAAGTCAAATGGCATCATTGTGAACTGAAAAGACCCCAAAGGAGTGCAAAAGCAGTTTCTCTTTTGATGCTTTCTCAAGCGGAATTTGCCAGTATCCTTTAGTTAAATCAAGTATACTAACATATCTCGCTTGCCCAAGTTGGTCTATGATGTCATCTATACGGGGCATTGGATATCCATCAAACTTTGATATTGCGTTGAGTTTTTGGAAGTCTAGACAAATTCTTATCCCTCCCTCTTTTTTAGGGACAAGAACCATAGGAAATGCCCATTCGCTATTAACTACTTCTATAATACCCATTTCTTTCATTCTTTCTATTTCTGTGATGACTTCTTGTTTTAATTTCTCAGGAATCCGATAGCGCTTTACTCTAATGGGTGTGTTTTGAAATGTATGGATCTGATGACATATTTCCGTAGTTTTCCCTGGGACTGTTGTAAAGGTATCAGGAAACTGACTTAGAACATGGGCTAGTTCTTGCTTTTGACTGTCTAATAAAGAAGGGTTTATTGTCAAATCTTTAGACAATTGTTCTCCTTCCAGTCTATCATATGCCAGCTCCATCTCATTGTCCAATGGGTTGGAACATACATACATGACTTCAGTAGGCCTATCATGCCATCTTTTCAATAAATTGGCATGGTACACTTTAGTTTTGTTTTCTGTCTGGTACTTCCACCAAATATGTAGTGGGGCTAATTTGTTTCTGTATCACATAGGGCCCTTGCCATTTCATAGTTAACTTGTTTTCAGTGGATGGAAGCAACAATAAGACACGATCCCCAGAGCTAAAGTGTTTTTCACCCACCCCTATGGCATATCTTTCTTTCTGATAGTCTTGCTTAAGTTGATTCTGTTCTTGCACAACCTGAGTATACATTGCTATTCTTTTACGTAGCTGCATAACATAGTCCAGGGTAGTAGGATTTTTCCAGTTGGTAATATCCTCCCACTGTTCCTTAATTACATCTAGGAGACCTCTGGGATTCTTACCATATAATAGTTCAAATGGTGAGAATCCAGTCGACGCTTGAGGTACCTCACGATATGCAAAAAGTAACAGTGGCAGATATAGGTCCCAGTGTTTACCCTCAACTTCCACATACTTTTGTACCATCTTCTTCAGCGTTTTGTTGAAATGCTTAACCAAGCCATCAGTCTGGGGATGGTATGGAGATGTGTAGACAGCTTCTACCCCCAGAGCTTGGTAGAGATGTTTCAAAATGGCTGAACAGAAATTGGTTCCCCTATCCATTAAGATAACTTTTGGTATGCCCACTCTGCTAAATACCTTGAGCAACTCCTCTGCTATTTTATCCGCTGTTATTGTGCGGAAACCAGCCTAAGGATATTTTGTAGCATAGTCACACAACACAAGGGCAAACCTGTTGCCTTTAGTACTTTTGGGAAGAGGTCTATAATATCCATGGCCAATCTTTCAAAGGGCATAGCAACCAATGATAAAGGTTGAAGAGGAACTTTATCCTTTCTTGTAACCGGCGCCACCCTTTGGCACTGGCTGCAACTTTTGCAATATTCAGCCACTTGATCATGAATGCCAGGCCAAAAGAATCTATATAGTAACCTTTTTAAGGTCCTATCCTTCCTGCATGTCCCCACATGGTACATCATGCGCCAAGAATATTAATTGTTCTCTATACTGACTAGGAACCACCAGTTGATCTACCATTTCCCCAGTTTTTGGATTTTGACAAACTCTATACAATTTATCCTGTTGCAACTTATACATTGGAGGTGTACCTTCCACCCCATCAGCAATAACCTGGGAAAACAAAGGGGTTAGTGTAGGGTCATTCTTTTGGTCACTGATAAAAGAGTCCGACTTTACAGTTTTTGCCATAGCATCCTCACAACCTATGTCCTTTGTTTTATTCCATGTCCATTTTTCTAGTCTCTTTGGTTTTTTTTGATTTAACAGTTTTTCCAGGAACATCAAATAAGGTATCATCAAAAGGAAACAGTTCACTGTCCATTTGTTCCTGAGATGCTTGAGATCGTGTAACCACAGCAGATATAGAAGAAGAAGCAGTCGATAAATTGTTAAATACAGGAAAGTCATGTCCCAATATCACAGGTACAGGTAGTCTAGGAACCACGCCTATCTTCAGATGATGTGCCATGCCTGATGCAGTAATAGCAGCTTCTTGTACAGGATAGAAATGAGTGTCCCCATGAACACAAGTCACCCCAGTTTTCTCCGAGTGTTTCTTTATAAGAGCACCACTGAGTAAATCAGCACATACCAGGGTTTGCTTACTTCCTGAATCAATCAATGCCATCACATCCTGTCCTCCAATATTAACAGATACAGTATATTGCCCCCAGTTTGCTAAGGCCAGATGATAAGGATCAGATTTTTCTTGGGCAGAATCTAGCGATGTGTCCTTGGTCTGACACTGTAGCAAATAATATCTGGTTAAATGTTCTCATACTTTTTTCTTCCTCTTCATCTTAGTAGAAGGACTAGTGGGTGGATGTTTTATTAATACTTGGGAAGTATTTGTCCCATGAGACCCTTTCTGACGATGTGGGAGAGCTGTAATATAATCTTCAACTAAACTGATAGCTTTTTTTACTGTGTCAGGTCGATGTTCTCTTACCCACATTTGAACCTCATAAGGTAGTATTTTTACAAATTATTCTAACACAACTGACTCAACCACTTGATGTATGGTACGAGTTGCAGGTTGTAGCCATTTTGTGCATAGGTCTTGCAATCGAGCACAAGCTTCTTGTGGGGACTCAACAGTATGATATTTAAATGCTCGAAACCTTTGATGATAAGTCTCTGTACTGATGTCATACCTTTTTAATATTGCTTGTTTAACATGATCATAGTTGGTAACATTTCCAGGTTCTACGTGACTATAAGCTAGCTGAGCCTTGCCTGTGAGAAATGGGGCTAAATGAATAACCCACTGATCCCTAGGCCACCCACATGCTGTTGCCACTCTTTCAAATGTTGTAATGTATGCTTCAATATCATCACTGTCCATTAGTCTGGAAATTTTAATGTCCTTTGGGCCCCCACTAGGTAGAATAGGTCTAGTAGTTCCAATAGCTTGAATAGCCTTAAGAGTCTCCACCCACCTGGTCTCATTTTGTAGATGGTCTCTCTCATTTTGTAGATGGTCTCTCTCTCTCTCTGCTTCTCCAGATCGAGCTGTCTCACACATAACCATCTCAGCAAATCATGTACTTCGGAAGGGGTTCCTCCTCCTCCTCTTTGACATCTTCACCCCCAATAGCTTCTTCTGTTGCCTTTGGTTTACCAGTCTCTTTCCTTCTGACATCACCCAATCCAGCTGCTAGGGGTAGTTGAAATTTGTCCACCATGGTTCTGGTCCATGTACCTTCTGGTGCAGACATTTCCACTTTCTCCATCTTCTTCTGCTCCTCCATAATGACTCTGGACAATATCCACAAGAAAGGTGGCTCTCCTTCCCTTGAGATCCCACTTCTGACACCAAATGTGCACGTGGGGGTGTCCAATAAAGTCCAGAAAGCAGTCAGGATCCAATACTTCGAAATTTATTAGAAGCAGAAAAAAATAAAATGAACTTAAGGTGGAATTTGTACATAACTTTCAAAAAAACATAAGGCACAGGAAATCATATCTTTAACAAGAAAGAAAAATTCCTGCCAAAAAGGCACCTAGAATTTGGCTAGGCATCTGGTAGGTTTGCCTTCCTACCACACACTGACTCAACACTCCACATTCACCTCCTTTTATACCAGTGGAGGAGCACATGACTTAGTTAGCTCCTCCCCCAACTTGCATCATAAAAGTGGGTCAATCAGGCCACTCAGTCCTATAAGGAGATTGGACTGAGGAGCTGGAAGCACTTTTACAAGAGAGTTGTAAGTCTAAGGCATTTCTGGATCACATTAGGAGACTTTGGTCCTTTTAAGATAAACAGTTTTATCTCTCTCCTTTTTAACTGTGGCATGCATTGCCTTCTCCCTTTAAAAGTACTAGTTTAACCTTTTTATTTAAGAATAATCAAACACCACTTTTCAAATGATTCTCGTTACAATTCTGATATGTACCATAACTCTGAACTTCTCACACTAAAACTAGAAAAAAGGCTGTTAATTTGTCAGAGATTCACCAGATAATGAAATACCACCATAACTCTTTTTTAGCGTCTTACATACGTTCATGCGATCGCACAGTCTGACGTGTGCACATTCGTGCGGAAAATTAATCAAACAGCTTGTACTGCAAGCACAGAACATTCTAAACATTGGGGCTTTATTATTTAGAAAATGAGCTGGAAATAAGGAAAGGACAGAAAGACTGCTCAAAGCTGGCCAAGCTTGAGTAGGGAAGGACAGAGAAGGAGAGTAGTAAAGGAAGAGATTAGAAGAGCAGGAGACTGTTGCAACAGATTTTATTTAATATTTTTGCCCACAATGTTCTCAAATTACCTCCAAAACATAGGCAGGTCATTACATATGCTCTGTATCCAAGAGAGCATATCCAAGTTCGGGGGGTCACCAACCTACACCCTCAAGGAACTCCTGCAGTGAGAGTCTAACAAGGGTGGGGAGGCCCCCACGCATAATTTAGCATACAGTCCTTTTATTGCTCAAACGCCCCATCATACTCCAAGTGCTCCGTTCCCCTTTTACTCCTAGGGTCGTGTGACAACACCTCTCGCCTCATCCAGAGGGGGTGACCAGCTTAAAACTGGTCTCCTGCGCTGGCCCGTGCCCACCCCACCTGGAACACAAACAAAAATAAAAACAACTGAATCCCCTCTCACCCCCCCGGACTTATATTGTGTCCATATATTCAGGGAAAACTCATTCACTAGTTGAGATCTGGCACACATTCCCTGCCCACATCATCTCCCTGCAGATGAAAATGAGGCAGGAGAATAGGTTTACATCCCCCTATTAATTTGATTAAACTTGTCCTTAATTCTGTATTCTGGTATAAACAAAGCAAATAATATGACAGCCTCTGGGACTCAGGTGTAATAACCAGAACAAAATTCGGCAGCTACATGAGGAGCATTGTAGAGACACTCAAGGCTCCATGGCTGACGTCATGGGAGGTGGGGGAGGCTGGCCGCTCCAGCCATTATAGGCCTCATAAGAGTTGCGGAACAGACGGCGAAAAAGCTCCTCATCACCCTGTACCCTCGTCCCATCTTGATGCTGCCCTGTACATACACAAATCAACTCATTGCACAATTAGTGTGCAGAGACAAGCGGGACATATTCTCAGCTCTCCATTGACCACATTCTGCGAATCAGACCACCCATGTAGTGTGGCGCCGCAAAAGCACAAACAAGTGAACTAAAGAATTGTCCCAGTACACATTAAAGAGTCATTAGGCATCATTTTGGTCTCTATGATGTCACTCTGGTTCACCTCCACAGAGGAAAAGAAACAGAAGGATCTTGTCCAGAGCTAGAGCAGGAGGGGAAATGGGGAAGGCCACCCGCTCCAGCGTTGATAGGCCTCCTAGGAGTTACAGAGCAGACCGAGACAAAAACTCCACTCCCCCCCCACCCCACTCCCTTTATACGGATCATGCATAGTATTGGGCAACAAGGAAAAAAGTACTAATAAGTTAACCCAGGTCCAAAGTAAAGTTCACTCATCTGCATCTTCTTGTTGCTTCGATTCTTGTTCAATATACTGCATTACCATGTCAGGGTTTGTAAACACCTTCGGTGTAGCACCTTTTCTCCTTATGATCAATCGAGCAGGGTAGACAAGTGCAAAAGGCCATTCCAATTGGTGTAACCTCCTCTTCACAGGCATAAATGCATTCCGATCTGTTTGTACCGACCGTGAAAAGTCTTGAAATATGCTAACAGTTTGGGAGCCTTCTTTAATGGAGCCCGTCTTTCATGCTGCATTCAATACCGCCATTCTGTCCTGATATCTCAGAAATTTACAATAATGTGGCGAGGCCTTTCATTTGGGGGTGGTCATCGACCGGGAGTTCTATGTGCCCACTGTATCTCCAAGGAGCATTCCGCTGGCAGATTCAACTTTCTCTCAACCATGTCTGGCAAAAAGTTACACAGTCTCTGCCTTCTACCCCTTCAGCCATGCCCACTATTCGTACATTTGTTTGCCTCTCCCTATTTTCATGGTCATCTAATATTGCTTTCAATTTCTCTATTTCGGCCATTGCTGCTTGCAATTGGGGGCTCCACTGATTAAAATGGTCTTCTTGCGTACTAACCCTTTCTTCCACCTCTGTTAAGCGAGCTGAGTGTTGTTCCACTGTCTCCCCCAAGTTGTTTACTGTTGTTGCAGGAGAGCTAGCTGTGCCGATACATTTTCAAATCCAGCATTCATTTTACTAGTCAGGTCATGTTTTAAATCGTTGAATAGCTTTTCTAGTACCAGGAATTGCGAGCTATACACATTGTCTTCCACAGTCCCTGTTGATGTTACTGCAGCCCCATTTCCAGCATTCTCTCCTTGTGGTGGCAACGTCTCCAGGCCCAGATCTTTAAACCCGTTGTTGGTGCTTTTAAATGGAAGTTGCTCCTGTTTTTTCGACATTTTTGGTGGCATAACTACCAAGACTCATAATTTTTTCACTCATTACATCCCGGGGTCGTGGGGAAAAGGGAGATTCCTGACAGTTTAGGCTCAGAGCTCCAGAACTAAGCAGCCATTCTGGATGCCGGCATGGCCACGCCCCCTGAGATTGAAGGTTAAATTTATCTTGGCAAATAGTTGCCGTTCCAGAGTTTGAAATGGTGTTTTCTGCTCATCTGTTTCTATAGGTTCTGCGCTCCCAGATATTGCAAGCTTTTGCTTAATATTAGCCAAACATGTTGATAGATCATCAGTTGCCAGAAGACAGACAGGCTGGACGTCCTCAATCTCTTCCTCGGAGGAACTGTTCACATTTCCGGTATTCATAGCAACACAGAGGTACACCGAAATAATGAATGAACCAGTTTTTCCTTTTGATGTTTTCCAAGGAGAAAGGGCTTTTTTTTTAAGTTGTTTAACCAGGATTAGCACACTAAGCTGAAAGCTTTTTTACAGGCGTGACCTGGGAGTACAGGGAAGTTAAGTGACTTGCTCAGGGTCACACAGTATGTAAGTGGAAGCTGTGGGATTCAAACCTAGGTCTGGTATGCTGGATGTCACCAGATTTGCAACTCAGAGCCTTAAACCACATCACTATACTGCCTCCCTGCTTGTTAGTCGCAACTGAAAAGTAAACTGTTGTGCCTTGTCCTGGATTCCTTTTTGCACCTTTTAGTGATTCTAATGTCTGATTGGTTGTTTCATGTGATTGCATGGATTTTTGAATTTCTGTGGTATAAAGGGAGACTAATGAATGCAAGGACCATCCCCCTGATGAAGCCTTAATTGAAGCGCCGGGGCCCCTGCACTTGACTGTTGTGCCTGTGTTTAAACCCTCTTGTAATACCTTGGAATAAACCAGATATTTTTGCATCAGCAAAAGGAACTGTGGTGTAATTTACAAATACCTTCACTGGAGGGTCTAACAACCTTTGCTCTGCAGCGTGGCGTTTCTTTGTCCCACTGGACAACCCTCCCCTGCCGTCCGGCTAGTTCCCATCCCATGCCATCCTCATCCAGGAGGAAATCCAGGTATTTCTACACAAATGGGCCATAGAACCTGTTCCAGTGGTCCAAAGAGGGAAGGGCTTCTATTCCCAATTTTTCTTGGTTCCCAAGAAAACAGGGGATCTATGCCCCATCCTGGATCTCAGCAATCTGAACAAATATGTGGAATACAAAAGGTTCAGGATGGTTACCCTTCCAGGCCGGATTCTCCTTCTCCATCAGGGGGATTGGCTTTGCTCTTTGGACATGCAGGATGCGTACCTCCATATCCTGATCTCCCAGCCCACCAGAAGATTCCTGTGATTCCTTTTTGAGGGACAACATTACCAGTTCCAAGCTATGCCGTTTGGTCTGTCCTTGGCTCCTTGGGTCTTTACAAAGTGCCTTGCAGTGGTGGCACTGGCCTTTAGAAGGAAAGGTCACTATGTCTTCCCATACCTGGATGATTGGCTCCTCACAGCCTCCAGCAGAGAACAGCTGTTACACACTACAAAAGACACCTTTACTCTGTCCTGCAACCTGGGGGTCACCTTAAATCTCCCAAATTCCTCCCCCTGGCCAAGCCAACAGCTCCAGTTCATTGGGGCTGTCTTGGACACAGTCCAAGGCAAAGCTTTTCTGCCTCCAGATGGGATAGAACACCTCCAAGCTCAAGCTCGGGTGATGTCCTCATCTCACCTGGTTCCAGCCAGGGTCATCCTCAGACTTATAGGGCATATGGCAGCAGCTATAGCAACTATTCCATCGGCAAGGCTGCACAAGAGAGTGAACCAATGGACCTTGTGTGTACAATGGAATCAGTGCACGGATGATTTGGACCAACCCGTGAGAGTCTCAGAGCCAGTTTGGCAGACTCTCCAGTGGTGGCTGTATCCTCCCAACCTTTCAAGGGGAATGCCCTTCCAAAGGACACCTTCTCTCCAGTCTCTGACCATGGATGCTTCGGGTCAGGGCTGGGGAGCCCATCTTGTAGACCGCCAGACCCAGTAAACATGGTCTGCTTTGGAGAAAACCCTCCACATCAATGTGTTGGAGAGAACAACAATCTTTTATGCCATGCAGGCTTTTCAGACAGATCTAGCCCCGGGCCACCTTCTCATCCAGATGGACAACATGTCATTGGCTTTTTACATAAACAAAGAGGGAAGAACTCATTTGTATCCCCTCTGCAGGGAAGCCATGAGAGTATAGTACTGGGTGTCATCAAGGCACAAGTCAGGAAGCATAGGAAAACCAGAGCAGTTGTAAAATTCACAAAAAGTGTTTTATTATTAACAGTAAAATAAAAACAGTTAAAAAGTTCAGAATAACTATTTACAATGGCAGTGCAAACATAGAAAGCAGTCATTTTTCTTCTCAATTTCAAATCTCAGTCTGTCTCTCTCTTGTAAAACATTGCAGCTCTTTTTATAACAGGTTTGATCCTATTATTTAACCAGGAGTGGCACACTAAGCTGAAAGCTTGTTTACAGGTGTGACCTGGGAGCACAGGGAAGTTAAGTGACTTGCTCAAGGTCACACAGTATGCAAGTGGGGGCTGTGAGATTCAAACCCAGGTCTCTAGATTTGAAACTCAGAGCCTTAAACCCCTGCACTATACTGCCTCCCATGGACTTTACAGGAGCTTGTTAAGAGAACATTCTGCTTGTCACACAGTGTTCTTGTCAGTTTCAGCAGGTGCAGCAAAAAGAACATTGTGAGCCAGAACTGACCTCTTGTTTCCATCTCTGCAAAGGGGTTAAAAACTGTATTTCAGGTTAACCCCTTGAGTTCCAAATAGCTTTTTGTAATAATTTCAACATGATAACGATATACAGTTTTAAACAAAGGGATCCCAGTATCAATTACATTTCCACAAAATGATTCAGATATATTTTTATACCTGCAGATATGCAGGGGGAAAGAAGAGACAGAATAGCAAGTGAGAGTAGATAGAGAGAGAGGTGGAGAAGTGCAAGACTGTCGGGGTGATCAAGTCCTAGGTCTCACAACAAAATGTTGTTGTGCAACCAGACAGAGAAGAGACAGAAAAGGAAAGAATAGAACAGACCCTTGCGTGTAAACATGTTCTGCATAACAAATGGGGTAGGGCCTTATTCAACCCTGTCACATACCCCCAGGAGAAAGGAGGGATGGGAAAAAACTCTGGGAAGAAAGTTTATCTAAAGATTTATCAAAAGAAACAGAAGACTCCACAAAAAACACCCAGGAGGAGTTGTTGAAAGAAATGAGGTAGGGGTTTGGTGCCTTAAACTTGGCTGTTACATCACTCTCTAATAAATTATCTGAACTTAAGTGGTTGATAAATTGGTTGCATTAGCAGTTAGAGCCACAGAATATGAGGACAGGGTCAGCAAAATCGAAGACACCTTGACCAAAATGTCCTCAATTATTGCAAAAAGCACAAAAGAACTTGATTTGAAAACTAAATTTGAAGATCTTGAATCTAGGTCTAGGAGAGTAAATCTGAAGATTGGCGGCTTTACAGAGGGAATAGAGGGTAATGTCCCTCGAATGTACTGTGATGAAATGGTCACAAAAATTTTGGGTCTCCCCTACCCAGGAAAAAAAAATAGAGGTGGACAGGAAACACAGAGCCTTTGGAAATAAAGACCTACAGGGTAGACCATGCTTCATATATGTAAAACCTCTACGCTATCAAGATAAAGAAAAAATATTTACAAAAGGTAGAATGGAAAAATAACTCCATTATAATGGAATGAGATTACAAGATTACCAGGACATACCACCGGTCATTTCTTTTGCAAAAAGAAAAACTTTTGATGGGGTATGGAACAACCTCAGAAAAGAGGGTATTCAGTGTGCTGTGATGTTTCCCACCAAACTAAGAGTCTATATGGACAGTAGGACTTTCTTTTTTCATTCTCCAGCTGAGGCGGAAACAACTATGAAAAAATGTCAGAAATCCCTTGGAGATAATCCAGACCCAGGAGGTTCATAACCTGCTTCAAATATCTAACTATTTTTAGTTAGAGTCATTAGTGAAATTTAAAATAAATCTCAGGCAGTTAAGATGACATCTAATATAGTTTAGGAGATGGGGATATGGGTAGGGCACATAAGTTTTTCTTTCTTTTTTTTTAATTCTTTTATTCTTTTATTTTTCACTTGCATGAGGTGTTGAAAAGGAAAAGGGAGTACAAAGATTCAGCCTATGGAAGGTGGGGGGGGAATATGGGTTATATCATGGAGGGTGGTATTGCTGTTCTCTCTCCCAACTAGTCACCAGTTCTGCATTTAGCAGAGGCTAGGCAGCCTCGGGGGGGAGTGTCCGTGAGCCAATAGGATGCTCAGAAAACTGGAGTAGCTATAAGAAATTAATTGATTATGTCTTTTGAATAATCTTGGGCAGTAATAAGATGATTGGCTGAGGGGGAGTTAAAAGTAAAATAGTAATAGGAAAAAAAAAATTTTAAAAACGGAAAAAACTCTTTATAAACTGGACTCTGATAAAGCGTGGGTGCTTGGGTTGCAGGACCTGGAAAATCAATAAATATTTGAACAGAACAATTATCTTTGACAGGCCTCATTTAGTAAGAACACAGTTAGGTATATTTAGACATAATTTATGGAAATTTTAAAAATAATGACATGGAATTTAAATGGGTGCAAGGAAAGAATTAAAATAAGCAAGATGGTTAAAATGGTCAAAAAAGGAAAATAGATTGCCTTCTTTTACAAGAAACACATTTTAATGAAAGAGATGCAACATATTTCAGTAACCTAATGGGGCCAAAGGGATTTGTGTCCAACTTCTCAGATATGGCAAGGGGTACTGCTATCTTTATTAGGAGCCAGCTTGGACATATATTAGGGAAATCTTTGATAATACGGGGAGGTTCGTGATAATTGAACTTAGCCTACAGTGTGGGAAGCTTACCTTGGCCTCAATCTACGGTCCAAATCAGGATGACCCTGCTTTTTTCTCTAAGTTATATTTAGAATTGGCACAATTTGGTCCCCCTAGGATAACGGGATGATTTTAATCTTTTTTCTCTGTTAGATAGAGCTCCGCCAGCTATGGAAAGAATGAAACAGGTGTTAGAAGTGGTAAAACAAATACACCAAGACTTGAACTTAGTAGACCCATTTAGGGTATTATAACCAATTTGAAAAAAATATTCACACTACTCAAAGACATATAAAACCTTCTCAACGATTGACCATTTTTTTTTATATCCCGTGACCTTTGTGAAGAATTAAAAACAGTTTCTTATGAGACAATTAGGGTCTCAGACCATGCCCCGGTACTTATGGAGATAAGAGAAATAAAAATTTAGGGGCTCCAACATGGAGACTGGATAACTCTATATGTTTTTTCTCAGGTTTTAAGGAACAACTCAATCAATCAATCAATCAATCTTTATTTTACCAACTGCAAGAGGAAATTCATTGGTACTGGGCACATAATTCCGGGCAAGATATAGACATGAATATTCTAGGATCGTGGATATGTTGTTCATCCACACTCTTTGGCAGGTCCCCTTCTACTTTAAATCTTGCCGGAAGTCTTCAAGCTGGCTCCTCCCACCCACCCGGATGGTATATACCTCGGCTCCACCCCATGATGCCAGATCTTCCTTTCCACTGGAAGAGTCAGGTTACCTCCCTCGTGCTCACACATTTTGTAGGGCCTGGCTCCAAAACCTTCGGTTATTCTGGAAATCCATCTTGTTCACATTAGGAATCGCGAATTTGTTTCCTCAATTATGGAAGACAAGTCTTCCCCTGGATTTAGTCGGTGCCCTTGCAGCCAGAAGATATCGCGCACTGATCCCCACACTGTGTGCGTATATTGTCTCGGTGTCGACCATGACATCTCGAAATGCGAATTGTGTCTCGCTTTCCATCCTAATGTCCTCGATGACCATCTTGTACGCCTGAAGTTGGGGAGGCCGGAGAAACGAAACCCTCCAGTGAAATTCAAGGAGGCTCTGTGGGCGGTTTCCACTGCTGTGGGGTCCACTGAGCAATTGGAACGCATGCAAGCATTCGAAGAGAAAGTGGCTCGGGCTGCAGAAACTACTCGAAGCTTCGTCGTTCCACTCAACCTGGGCTCCACCTTCTCAGGTTCCTTCCAAGAGTTGTTCCAGTCTCTCCCGATCAAGGGAGAGGGTCCTGCAGGCATGCACTCCACTCGATCCCGTAAGTGAGAGAAGGATCTGGGTTCATCTTCGTCCTGATGGAGACGCTCTTGGGAACGGGAGAGATCTTAGTCCCAAGAACATGCGGTCTTGACTTCAGTCGAGATTGCTTCTTCGGCCGCTGGCTTCTCAGCTTTGTCATCTGGCCAGTCAATTGAACCATCGATCAACAATGTGGAAGTCGTCATCAACCTGATCGATCCTTTATCACTGACTCCGGTCGACGATTCCCTCGATCGAACTCCAATTCTGACTTTCCTCAACAAGGAGACCTATCCTGCTGGGACTCCCATCAAGGAAGTGGTCCCTGACCCCGGGAAATCACCGGTCCCGCTGGTGTGTCCCGAGCGACCGAATTGGCCTATCCAATCTCGATAGAGGTCTTGGACCCCCTCAACAGAAAGGCTGAGAAAGAGCCATAAACGGTCTAAAAAGAGGCGATGCCATCGGTCGTCCTCATCCTCCTCAGATGAGGAGAGGCTACAGCGGAAACTCCATCAGCGCTATGAGGACCTCATGTGGCAATAGCTGATTTTGACCGGGCACAAGCTGACTCTGGCTTCCACCCTGGCCATTACTTGGCTTTTGCCTCCTCGGCTGAAGCCAACTCTTTCAGAGCCGATCAAGTCAGTTCCCCTGCCTACGGAGCCGGTGAAACCTCCAGCTCTGCCTAAAACAGTCTCTCCACTGATTGTGGTGGAACCACCACCCAAACAGCCTGTGGGAGGGGCTTCTTCCAAGGAAGATAGGCATGACACAGGGCTCCCCCGGTGTTTGTCAGTCACTGTCACCCCAGACCACGCTCAGCAGGTCAAAGGTGACCTGGGTGGTCGACCATTATATCCACACTCCTCGGATTTGGATGTCACCGGCCTGCATTCTTATCCTGGGGATGATGAATCAGTCACTGGATTAGAGATGGAAGAAGGTCCTTCATCTTTTCAGGGCATTCTTTGCCTCATCTCTAAGTCCACAGAGATGCCCCTGGAGCCAATCCAGAAAAAGGCGGATTACCCTCTCATGGACATCCTCAAGAGAGGGAATACCCCAACAGAGGCTTTTCCTGTGGCTGAGGCCATTGTTGGCCTGGCCTTAGAACTCTGGTGGCACCCTGCCTCTTGTCCAGCTACATCTTCCCCGCATGGCCCGCAAGTATGTGGTGCCCATGGGGTCCCTTGCAGGGTTCACAGAGCACCCTCGGCTGAGAGCCTGGTGACCACCTCTGTGTTCAGGCATACTGGCAGTTCTGCCAATACTGATCCACCTCCTGATAAAGAGTCCAAACTTTTGAACCATTCAGCCAGAAAGGTCTACATGGCTTCTTCCTTGGGCCTGTGTCAGGCAAGTTCGGCTGTCATCATGCCACACTTCTCCCATACCCTTCTAGGGTCTTTGGATGGGGTCCTCTCACATCTCCCCATGGACATGCAGACCACAGTCAAGCAGGTCTGGGATCAGGGCTGAGCTGTTGCCAAACTGCAGCTTCAGACAGCCTTGGACATTGGGGATTCTTGTGCCTGTTCGATGGCAGCCACAGTTGCCTCTTGTCGCAGGGCTTGGCTGAGGCTCTCCTCCTTCCCAGTGGATACTCAGCACAAACTCACTGATGTACCCTTCCTGGGGACCGTCCTGTTTGGCCCAGGAGTGGCAGGTCACCTTCACCGCATTGAGCAGTGCAGTGTCACTTTGGATGCTACTTCTGCCAAGGGTTCTTCGGGCAAGAACCAGCAGAAGAAAAAGAAGAAGCCTTTTCAGCATTCTTCCCCTGCAGCTCAGCAGTACTCTTTCCAAGGGGGACAGCAGGCTCAAGCTTGATGCCCCCGGCCCAAGCCCAGGCCCATAAAGGAGGCTGAGGTTCCGATCCTGGATCCTCCTTCTCCTTCTTCTCCAAGCCTACTCAGTGACAGGGTGGGGGCTGCCAATTCCTCTCCCGTCACTCCAGTTCTGGGTCCTCCCATGGGGGGCCAGCTCTGCCACTTCCTTTCTGCCTAGTCCACTGTCACCTTGGACAGGTGGGTTCTCGAAGTGATCGGTCAGAGACTGCCTCTGGAATCTGAGCAGTACCCTCCAAGCTGAGCCAGCACCCCTCGGGAGGAAAGAGTATCCACTTAGACTCAGTCAGCTCACCGAGATGACATTGCTCAACTCCTCCTCCTCAAGGAGGCTGTAGCTCTGGTGGCAGATCCTCCAGCAGACCCAGGCTTTGTTTCCAGGTACTTCCTGATGCCCAAGCAGATGGGGGGCTGGCGCCCCATTCTAGATCTGTACAACCTAAATCAATATCTCGGGTCATGCACCTTTCAGATGGTCATTCTGTCCCAGATCATAACATCCTTGGAGCAAAACCTGTGGTTCTGTTCACTGGATCTGTAGGATGCGTTCTTTCACATCCCAATCTGTCCGTCCCATCAGCACTTCCTCTGCTTCAGGTTCGAAGGGTCCCCTATGAGTTCCGAGCATGCCGTTCAGCCTGTCATCTGCCCCATGGGTCTTCACCAAATGCATTGCAGTGGTGGCACCCATCTCAGGCATCAGGGGGGTCAGGATTTATCCTTACCTCGACGATTGGCTCCTAGCAGGTTCCACCCAACAGGAGGTGGAGAGGTCAAGGGACCTGGCCCTACAGACCTGCTCCCAACTCGGCCTCCTGATCAATGAGGTCAAGTCAGAACTCGTGCCATCTCAGGTGATGGGCTTCAATGGGGCAGAGCTTGACTCTTGTCAAGCCAGAGCTCGGCTTCCGGAGGACAGGGCAGAGTTTCTCTCCTCCTTTGCCCAATCATTTCTGGTTGGGCAATTGCACCCTGCCTAGGACTTTCTGCACCTTCTGGGTTACATGGCAGTGTGCACCTCAGTGGTCTGTTGGACCCGGTTGCACATGCACTCCCTCCAATGGGAGCTGGCCGCCCGGTGGGCTCAGTGCCACGGTCATTTCAACCAGCTGATCACTGTAACCCAGAAGATGTGGAACGCTCTCCACTGGTGGACCACCCCAGACTGGCTGCAGGAAGGGATCCCATTTGTCCGCGCAGAGCTGACAGTCGTCCTTATAACCGATGCCTCTCTCATGGGCTGGGGAGCCCACATGGGGGACAAAAGGGCCCATGGGCTCTGGACCCCTGAGGGGTCCCAATGACACATCAACCTGTTGGAGCTTAGAGCAGTCAGACTGGCACTGTCAGCTTTCGCTCCTCAGCTACGGGGTCAAGTGGTTCAAGTCCAGATGGACAATACCACGACCATGTACTACTTCAACAAACAGGGTGTCACGCACTCCTGTCTGCTGTGCAGGGAGGTGCTTCACATCTGGACCCCCGTGAGCCGATTGGAGGCAGACCTCCTAGCCATCCATGTGGCAGGAGCCTCAAACCATCTGGCGGATACTCTTATCTGCTTATGCGTGACATCCTATGAGTGGCCTCTCCATCCAGAGGTAGCTTACAGCCTGTTCTCTCACTGGGGCAAATCAATGGTGGACCTGTTTGCCTCCAGGGACAACACCAATCTGAGGCTGTTCCATGCCCGCCCCCCTCAGCAGGGCTTGCTGCAGGAGGATGCCTTCTCAAGGCCGTGGACCCCCCAGGCCTCCTCTATGCTTTCCCTCCATTTCCCTTGATCCACAAGGTGCTCCTCAAGGTGAGGAGGGACAAGGCACAGATGATCCTGGTAGCCCCAGACTGGCCACACCAGTTCTGGTATCCAGATCTTCTCAGCCTCAGCTGCAGGCCCTGGAGTAGCTTCCAGTATTCCCGGACCTGATATCTCTCAATCAGGGGAAGGTATTCCATCTGGAAATTAAATTCCTGCCCCTGACACCCTGGTACCTGAGCAGCTAGAGTTCCAGGCTTTGGGTCTTTCCAACAATGTCTACATTGTGGTGGAGGCATCCAGAAAGGAATTGACCAGAAAATGTTACACCTTCAAATGGAAAAGGTTTTCCATTTGGTGTCAGGGCAAGGGCCTGGTCCCTTTGTCCTGTCCAGTGGCTAACATTCTCAACTACCTTTGGTCTCTCTCCAAAGGGGGTCTACGGTCATCGACCCTTAGGATACACCTGGCAGCCATCTCCACTTACCAGGCACAGGCCAGTCAGCCAATGTTGGTGCAGGAGACAGTGGTTGGGCACTTTTCCAAAGGCCTGGATCACATATCCCCTCTGGTGCGTGAATCTCCACCTCCGTGGGATCTTCTGCTGGTACTGGCAAAGCTCATGGGCAAGTCATTCAAACCAATGCACAAGTGTGCCTTGTCATGCTTGTCATGGAAGATGGCCTTTCTGGTGGCTATCATGTCTTCCAGAAGGACAGGGGAGCGCCAGATGCTTTCGGAGGACTCCCCTTATCTGGTCTTCCACAGGGACAAGGTTGTCCTACGTCCCCACCTGAAATTCCTTCCGAAGGTGGTGTCAGAGTTTCACCTTACCAAGTGTTAACTCTGCCAGTTTACTACCACAACTACACCTCGGATGTCGAGTACAGGCTGCATACTTTGGATCTGAGATGTGCTCTCTCCTATTACAAGGAGAGAATGGCAGAAATTCGGGGAGAGGTTCGCCAGCTGTTTGTCACCTATGCTGAAGCCACTTCTGGCAGACCTGCAGCAAAGTAGACTATTGCAAGATGGATTACAACATGCATAGGTCTGTGTTATGAGTTGGCAGGCAAGGAGCCTCCCAGATGGATAACAGCTTATTCTACCCGCCATACCGTTGCATCGGTGGCTGCTTCCAGGGACACCCCTATCCAGGAAATCTGCCGGGCTGCTACCTAGAAGTCAGCAAACACCTTTATCACCCACTACCACATCGACCATGAGTCACGCTGGGATGCTGGTTTTGGGGTCTCTGTTCTCCAATCTCTGTTCCCTAAGTAGGGGTTATGCGCCTTGCCTTCCTCCTCCTGGAGAACTGCTAGGAGTCTGCCAAAGAGTGTGGATGAACAACATATCCATGATCCTAGAAAAACAGGTTACTCATCTGTAATAGTAGTTCTAGGAGTGGTATATGTTGTTCATCCACATGGACCAACCCGACCTTCCTGACTGCGGATGCACAAAACCTGGCTTCCAGCAGACTAAGATCTAGCGTCATGGGGTGGAGCCAAGCTATTTACCACCAGTGTCGGTGGGATGAGCCAGCTTGAAGACTTCCGGCAAGATTTAAAGTAGAAGGGGACATGCCAAAGAGTGTGGATGAACAACATATACCACTCATAGAACTACTGTTACAGGTGAGTAACCTGTTTTTCTTTGGGATGCAAAAAAAAGCATATTTAAAGGGTCAGGTGACTTCTCAAACAATTATAAGGAAAAAAGCTTAGGATATTAGTTTGGTAAATCTGGAAAGGGAGTTAGCCTCAGCCAAAGCAGAATCTGCATGTCATAGGACAGATCAAACGGCTATTAATTACATATTAGCTAAAGATAAGGTCGAACAAATGATACAGGAGAAAGCAGAAAAAGAGCTAAACAAGGCTAGAGCAAAATATTATTATTATGGTGAATTACCAAGTAAGATATTAGCTTATCAGTTTCAAAGCAAAGAAAATAGAAATACAGTTCCTAGCATTATAAAAGAAGATGGGACTCCATCTGCAGAAATATTAGATATATTAGCTACCTTCCATGCTTTTTATAAAAAACCTTATACAGTACTCCGGAGTCTCTGGTCGAGGAGGGAAAAATTCTGGAATATATAAATCAGCTAAATCTTTATAAAATTCCCGATCAAGAACTAGCAGAGTTGAATAAGGAGTTTACACCTGTGGAAATAGCTGTACTAAACAAAAGTCCAGGGCCAGATGGATTTACATTCAAGCTATATAAGAATCAACCAGAAATATGGATACCTTGGCTGGTAAAATTGTATAATAGCTTTATAACAACAGGGACCCTACCAGAGCCTTTTAACAAAGCTGATATTGTGCTATTTCTAAAAAAAGATAAAGCGGAGGATCAATGCGGGTCATATAGACCCATTTCTCTTCTCAATAGTGATTACAGAATTTCCATGAAACGTTTGGCCAAAAGGCTAACTAAAATTGTCCTGGCTCAGGTTCATCAGGAACAGGTAGGATTTGTTCTGGGTACAAGACTTCAGCACAATACAAGGAAGGCGTTTAAAGTCATAAATGCCTTCATGGGAATGGACACTGCAATTCTCTCCTTGGATGCTGAAATGGCCATTGACAGAGTGCAGTGGCCTGGATTACAATGACTTATAATACACCAAGGGCTAGGGTAAAAGTGAACGCCTTTTTCTCATCCTTTTTCCAGATGGCTAGAGGGATGAAGCAGGGGTGCCCTCTTTCCCCACTTTTATTTGCCTTGTTCCTCGAGTCCCAGGCTATTTGGTTGAGATCCCATGCCCAGAAATTAGGAGTAGAGTTACTCCGAGCCAGTCCTGATGATGCTGTATGCAGACGATACATTATTAACTTTAAATAACCCAGACAATACTTCTCCCAGGGTATGTGTGCTCTTAGAAGAATTTGGCTCCCTCTCCAGCTATAAAGTAAACTGGGGAAAAAGTGAAATGCTTTATTTAGGACCTTCCAGTAGGATTGTAAACCTGACCCTAAGAAAAATGTTAAAAGATAAAGTTAAATACTTAGGAGTCATTTTGGCAATAGACCCTAAAAGGGTAATACAACTAAACTATGATCCTATTACATGTAGGATCAAAGTAGGTTTAGTAAAATGGCAATTTCTCCCCATAATGCTGATAGGCAGAATTAACATCTTAAAGATAAACATTTTACCATGCCTACTTTTCCTGTTTCTATCAATCCTTATAAGCCTTCCTAAGAAATGTTTCTCAGATTTGGATAAAATTGTGAAAAATTTTGTCTGGCAAACAACCCCGGATAGCATTATATAGGCTATATCAAAATAAAAAGATGTGGGATTGGCCTGCCCAAATTTTTACCTATATTATTTAGCTGCTCAGCTGGAAGTTGTATATTGGTTTCACAATCCTTTGAATTACTCTCAGGCAGGCAGTGTAATGGAAGTAGAGAAAATAAAGTGAATGTCTTTAGTGAACACTCTGGCACTTAGTAAAGTTGAAACTTTGATGACCACTAAAACTACTATAGAGGCATGGGGGACAGCCAAAATACTAGGTGGGGCCAGCCCAGTGGCACTGAGGGTTGAGGCACTGGACGCCACACCTCACGCCATGCCAGTGACCCGGGTTCGGGAATGGAATCAGAGCCACTGGGGGTCAGAGGGGAGGAGGAGGATCAATCATCCCAATGGATGCTCTCCTCCTCCTGGCGTGGGTTTCTGGGGTGCTTTGAGCACCCGACGCACCTATGCCTGTGGAAGCACAGGCATCGGGGCACAGGCAGCTCTCCGGAGTCGGGGAGGGGAGGATGTTGTGGGCATTGGACAACGGCATGCATCAGCACACTGTCTGTCTGGATGCCAGTCCTGCGTGCCGACGCCCTCAGGGGAAGGAGGAACCAAGGGAAGAAAAGCGGAAAAAACCCTCTCGGTCCAAAATGATGACCGATCCTAGCCCTGATCACCTGCCTACGAGCAGACCCAGTTGTGCAGGTGCTCCGAAGAGAGTAGTAAGGTAGGGGGATAATGGAATAAGCCTGGCACTCTAGGGGCAGACACTGTGGGAGGGATCTACGGGGACTGATCAGGTCTGAAGGAGTGGACTAAGAGAGTAGTAAGGCGGGATAAAAAGAAATTGAAAATAAAATACTAGGTGGGGAGAGAGGCCCTTCCAAATTGATACCTATTTATAACAATAACTGTTTTAAGCCTTCCAAGCTGGGCAACACTTTAAAAATGTGGTATTCCCATAAGAATATAAGGACCATTGGGGATTTCTATATGGGGAAAAATTTTTTATGTCTTTTGCACAATTTCAGGCAAAATATGACATATCAGATAATCAACTTTGGCAATTTAATCAGGTGAAGAACTTTATGTTTAAAAATAACTCCAATTCTTTTCTCCTTTGAATAAACCCCTGGAAACAATTTTTGAGGAGTTGGACTCAAATAAGCATATTTCAAAGCTATATCAGAGCTTTTTGCAAGAAGTTACTATCTGTTTGAAAAATGGGGTCATCCCAAGTTGGACCTCTCTGTATCCCCATTCAACATCAGACTGCCCAGTTTCTGCTCACTAGATCCAGGGCCTGGTGTTTTCTGGCGAGACGCATTGTCCATTTGCTGAACAGAGAGATTCCTATACGCATTCCCTCCCTTTCCGCTAATCCAAGGAGACTTTCTCAAACTGCAGTCAGAGGGAGCTAATATAATCTTGATAGCTCCCTACTGGCCTCAACAGATTTGGTTCCCCCTACTCCAACTGCTGGCAGTGGAACCTCTGCTTCTTCTGCCTCTGAGCTCGCACTTGCTGTCCCAGGAGAGAGGGACTCTGGTCCATCCAGACCTCAAGTCGCTGCACCTGCATGCATGGCTCCTGCAAGCTTAGCGGTTTCCTGGTTCGGGGTTTCCCATTGGGTAGCGGATGTCCTAGTAGCTGCAGGAAGCCTTCTACTAGAGCCACCTATGATATAAAATGGAAGCGGTTTTGCATCTGGGCCTCCGCTCGCCACCTTGATCCCTTTACCTGTCTGGTAAACTCTGCTCTTGAGTACCTCCTTTCTCTGTCAGACGCGGGACTGAGCTATTCTTCAATTAAGGTACATTTGTCCACAGTTTCTGCATATCATGCACTAATTCAGGGCAAGGCTCTTGCCCCATTGGATTTACCCCGCATCTTCTTATGAGGTATTCTATACCTGAAGCCTCTCATTCGGGACCTTGTCCCTCCTCTGGATCTGTTATTTATTTTGGAGAAACTTACATTGCCTCCCTTTAAGCCAGCTGTGGACTGCGAGCTGCACTTTCTGTCGTAGAAAGCATTGTTTTTTACTTGCTGTTACTTCTTCTTGGAGGATTTCCATGCTTCAGGCTCTGATGTGCAAAGAGCCTTATTTAGTTTTCCACAAGGACAGGGTGTCCTTAGGAACCAGTCCTAAATTTTTGCCAAAGGTGGTGTCTGAGTTTGCCTTTAATCACGACATCCATGTTCCAGTTTATTTTCCAGAGGTAATTGAGGGGAGGCTGTGCTTCATTCTCTGGACATTCACCAGGTCCTTTGTTATTATTTGACTCAGACCCAGGATATCAGTTAATCTGATCAATTGTTTCTTTCATTTGCCCTGAAAACTCTCAGTATGCCTGTCTCTAAACAGACGCTTAAGTGGCTGGTTCACTGCATTGTTTATTGCTATCAAAAGTACGACAAGCCTTTACCGGGCTCTGTTAAAAGCCGTTCTACCAGGAGAGTTACTGCCTCTTTTGTTTTTTTGTGCAATGTGTCTGCGGCAGATATTTGTGCAGCTGCCACCTGGAGTTCAGTCCACACTTTCATTAAGCACTACAGTTTGGACATTGCTTCCAGGTGCAGGACAGGCTTCGGCCTCACTGTCCTCCAAGGCCTGCTTTCACGATGATTCCAGTTATTTGTTTCCTCCACCCATCCACCAGGGTTTGTCCTTGTACTGCTTGGGACTCAGTCCTTATGATGTACCTGCTGCAAGAGTTCCCACTCAAGCTTAGATAGTACAGTTACATAAGAACTTACCATAACAGTAGATCTTCAAGAGGAGCTCTTGTAGCAGGTGCTGCTTTCCCTCCCTCCCTCCTTCCCCCCGGGTTTTTGCTTCTCCATGCTTGGTTACCTTCTTTTCCTGTTTGAGGCACTTCCTCAGTTCTCCAATTTTTTTGTTCCTGTTCCGGGGTCTCTAGCAGAAGAACTGGGGTAGAGTTGGGGGGCCGCCCCTTTTATACCATTGGCCGACTTTGGAGGTGGGCTGACATTGGGGAGGTCCTCCGCTGTAGACTGCTAGCTATAAGTTTTCCATGGGGTTCTGGCATCTTCCAGCTTCAGTCCTTATGGTGTAACCTGCTATAAGAGCTCCCTTTGAAGAGCTACTGTTACGGTAAGTTCTTACGTAACTGTACTTTTTTCCACTGCCTAGGCCTGGTCTTGACCTGTTGAGCTCCACTCTGCTTCCTCCTTCTGCCTCCTAGGAGGATTTGGAGCAGGACGATTCCTTTCAATCCCTTTTAAGGTACATGCAGGCAATCCTAGCTCTTCAAACCTCTTCTCTGGACCCAGGAAAGCTCTAGTGCCTTGAACGGCTTCATGTTCCCAATATCCCAATGAACCTCAGGCCTCCCATTCCCCCAGCCTTCAAGACTCTGTCTAAAGTTGTGTGGACTAGGCCTGCCTCTATTCCTTCTGTTTGTAAGTTCATAGATAGGAAATATGTCCCTCATAAAGAGATACCTATTCTAGCTTCCCAACCAGTTGCGGATGCACTGGTTGTTCTTTCAGAGAATGACAAATCTGTCACAAGAAGTGACAGCATGTCCTATCAATAAGCAATCTCATAAGATAGATGCTATGGGGAAGAGGGCTTTTGCAGCGGTTACACTGGGCATGCGTATAGCCAGCTATCGAGGGCACTTCTCCCAATATGAGTACGTACTCTGGACCTCCCTTAAATCTCTTGTGGAGAATCTTCGGGAGTCAGACTCCAAGCTTAAGATTCTTCAAACTACCACTCAGGGAATAGAATCCAATAGCCATCAGCTCAAAGCGGCTGTGTATGCCTATGATACCACCTCCAGAGCAGCCACTGCTGGAATCTGCATTAGAAGGCATTCCTCTCCTTGGACATCTGTTTTTTCCTCGGATGCCCAACAGCAGATTATGAATATCCCCTTGATGGCATCTATCTGGCCAGCAGGTGAAACAATCCCTAGAGGCCTCTCAGAAAACCAGGACTGCCATCAAGGCAGCCAACCTGGCCCCTTAAGCCCCTCAGAGAGGCAGGGAACCATCTGTTCTTTCACAACAGGCTGCCCTATCAAGAAAGAGGCACAAGAGCTCTGAACAAACACCAGTCTCCTCAGCCACAAAAGAAAATGAAGCAGAAGGCACAGGGCCCAAAAGTGCCCAGTGCCTCCCTCAGAGTCCACCCCAGTTCCACCTCAGCTGCCTGAGGTGGGCCTATCCTCGGCAGTGGGAAGACATTTGACTCAATTCAACAGTCAGTGGAATTCTATCACCACAGACAAGTGAGTTCTTAGGATAGTTCAGAAGGGATACTCTCTCAACTTTTCAGAGATCCCACCAGATCTTCCACACAAGTGACAACACACTCTGTCAGTCATTCAATCAGACCTTTTCACGTTGGAGATAATGGGCCTTCTCAAAAACAGGGCAGTGGAAGTAGTTCCTTGGACAGAGTGAAACACGAGATTCTACTCCCATTACCTTCTGGTTCCAAAAAAGACAGGGGGCATGTGCCCCATTCTCAGTCTTAGAAAGTTGAACAAGTTCTTGTATCACGAGAAGTTCAAGATGGTCACCCTGGGGACAGACACTTCTACCGCTTCTCAAGAAACATGACTGGTTGGCATCCCTGGACATGCAAGATGCCTACCAGCATATACCAGTGCACCCAAAGCCTTGTAGCAACACTACCAATTCAGAGTCCTACCCTTTACAAAGTGCTTTGCAGTTCTCACAGCACACCATCGAAAGCTCGGCATTAAAGTCTTTCCTGTCTGGATGACTGGCTTTTAGCAAGCCCATCAATACAGGACACAGAGAGGGCAGTAGCTGCAGCATCTCAGTTCCTGACTTCCATGGGGGTTCTGCTGAACCTAGAAAAGTCACAGCTTCAACCCTCGCAGCACTCCTCTTCATAGGGGCCCTCTTAGACACCACAAAATGAGAGTCTTTCTCCCGGAGGACCACAGAAATGACATCCTTCAGATGGCACGTTTCATCCTGGAAAGCAACTCTGTCTGGGCTTGCTCCATGCAAAAGATGTTCAGCCTCATGGCCTCTTCCATCTTCACGGTACCTCTAGCTCAACTGCACATGACCACTCAGTGGATGCTTAGCACACAGTGGTTATACATAGATACATAGACAGTGTTGGCAGATAAGGGCCTTTGGCCCACCCAGTCTGCCCATTTGAGCTTCTAAGTTCAGTTTATGTTTTCCTAGAAGTCTGTTGCCCCTTACCCCTGACCTCCAGTCTCTAGTCTTACCCCCATCAAAGTGACAGCGCCTCTGCAGCAGTCATTGCCATGGTGGACACAGGAGGACAACCAGTTTCAAAGTTTCCCTTTTGTGCCACCAGAATCTCAGATAACCATCACTAGAGCTGCATCTCTCCTTGGCTGGGGAACCCACTGCCAGGGCCATATTTGGCAGGGTTGAATAAGGCCCTGACCCATTTGTTACACAGAAAGAGTTAAATGCAAGGATCTGTTCTATCCTCTCCTTTTCTGTCTCTGGCAGGTTAAGGGGAAATGTGAGGAAGTTTTTCTTCACAGAGAGGGTGGTGGACACATGAAATAATCTGGCACAGGGGTGGTGGGAGCAAGCACAGTGGAGGGATTTAAACATGCCTGGGACAGGCATAAAGGAATCTTAGAGGTGGAAAGGAGAGGTGAAAAGACACTGACCAGGTAGGGTCAGAGGCCGCAAACAAGTGTAGGGCTTATGGGCAGACTAGATGGACCTAGCAGTCCTTATCTGCTGACAATTTCTATGTTTCTTGTCTGTCTGGTTGGGCAACCAAATGTTCTCATGAGACCTAGGAAATGATCACTTTGATGGTCTCATGATTCTCTGCCTCTCGCTATCTCTCTGCTCTCACTTGGTGTTTCTGTCTTTTCTTTCCCCTTGCATATCTGCGGTTATAAAAATATATGTGAATCTTTGTGTGAAACTGTAAGTGATACTGGGATCCCTTTATTTGAAACTGTATATAGTGACACCATTGAAATGACTGCATAAAGCTATTTCGAATTTAGGGGGTTAACTTGAGATGCAGTTTGAGCTCCTCTCAGGCTTGTTTGCAAACTCTTTTGCAGAGCTGTCAGCTGGAGCCCAGCTTGGACCCTATCATATCTGCAAGCCTGCTCTGCAAGGAAACTGACAAGAACATTTTCGGAGAAACAGTATGTTCTCTTAATGAGTTCCCAAGCAAAGACTTATAAAAAGAGCAATACCTTTGCTAGAGAGAGACTTACAGACTGAAACTGGGAATTAGAGATACCCTCAGATGAAGGACTTTGATTTTTCTGTTTGTACTACCTTTGTAAATAGTTATATTGAACAATTTTAATTTTTTATTTTGCTGTTATTGACAATAAAACATTCATTGTGAATTTTATAATTGCTCCTGGTTTTCTTATGCTTTCTGACCTGTGCCTGTAATCGAGGCATAGATCAGAAAGCATAAAAAAAACAGGAGCATTTGTAAAATTCGAACAAGTGATTTATTATTAACAGTAAAATAAAAATTGTTCAATATATCTATTTACAAAGGCAGTATAAACAGAGAAAGTCCATCTGGGTTTCTTCTCAATTTCCAATCTCAGTCTTTATGTCTCTCTTCCAAGAAATTGCAGCTCTCTCTTTGCAATCCCTACTCATTAAGCAAACAGCATGCTTCTTACACAGTGTTCTTGTAAGTTTCCAATGTTCTTGTTAGTTTCAGCAGGTGCAGCAAAAAGAACATTGTGACCCAGAACTAACCTCTTGCTTACAGTTTCTAATAGAGTTTGCAAACTAGCTTCTTAGGTTAATCACTTGAGTGACAAACAGCTTTTTGCAATCATTTCAACAGTAAAACTATATACATTTCTAAACAAAGGGATCCCAGTATCAGTTACATTTCCACATAATGATTCACATATATTTTTATATCAGCAAATATGCAAGGGGGAAGAAAATACAGAACAGCAAGCAAGGTAGAGAGATAGTGAGAGGCAGAGAATTGCATGACCAGTGAGGTGATAAAGTCCTAGGACTCATGAGAAAATTTGGTTTCGCAATCAGACAAGAGACAGAAAAGGAGAGAACAGATCCTTGCATTTAAACTCTCCAGAACAACTGGCCCAGGGTCCTATTCAATCCTGTCACAGTGCCTCAATGACAGATGTGTCAGACTAAGTGGGATTGATGCCATGCATACTCTAAGCCAGGAGTTTTGTGCATGGATACCACATCTGGTACCAGGGAAGCATACAAGACAGGCATGGATCCTGCAACAACAAACCCAGGAGTGCTTACCAGAAGAATGGAAGCCAAACTAGAAGTAGAAACAAAAGTCCAAACTGAGATTGTACAGCTGGAACCAGTGATGTAAGAATAACAGGCAGGGACAGAACCTGAAAGTCTTTCTACCTTTTTTATTTCTGTTTATCCTCCCCCTCATACCAGAGCCTCACTCCATCAGGAGGCGCACATACGTCTTCCCCACTTCACCATCCTACCTGACTTCTGCGGCAGATCCCCATGGAGCCATGTTAGGCTGTACCCCCTAGGTGGGTATGAGGTGGGGCCCATACAGCCTGAGATACTTCTTTGTTTCATCGGGTCCCTGGTGGATCAGGCAGGCAGGAGCTATCAGGGTCTGCACTTCAGTGCCGTTTCTTCTCGGCACTCTGGCACTGTTTTTCTCTGTTCTGGGAGCATGGCATGTGCCCTGACATCAGAGTGTTTATCGCCGACATCCACCATGCCCCAACCCTCTCTCTGTGCTCCTTGGTGACTGTGCCTCTGGCTTCTGCCAGAGGCCAGTCAAGCACCGAGCCTGGACCCCCCTCCCTCCCAGAGAAGGCAAGCTGTTCTACGGATGCTCTAGCCTTCTCTCCTCGACCAGCCTTCTGCCTCCTCGGGCACGCTCCGGAAACCCAGGTCAATGGCATTGCAAACGGTAGTGCTACCACTGTACTGGCAGGCTGGCCTTTCTGCCTTTTTCAAATGGTGGGCTCTACAACAAAAAGAGATGGAGAAACAGAGAAAAAATGCAGCAACAGGAGCAGTGATGGCAGGATGCCTTGAAAGCTATCAAAGCTGGAGGATCTGTTACAGGTCCAGTAGAGCAACAAAAATCAAACAACATAAAATACATTAAACTTACAAAGTTGTATCCCTTGGATGATATCGAAGCATATCTGACAACTTTTGAAAGGGTTGCTGCAGCCTGCCAGTGGTCAAAGCAGCAATGGGCAGTCAGGACAGGTAAGACCCAACTTGCCTACAGCAATATGGACACTGCACAGTCAGAAAACTATGACCTGGTGAAAAGAGAAATCCTGAAAAGTTATGACATCTCAGGAGAGACCTACAGGCAAAGATTCTGGTCTCTGAAGTACAACTCAAGTTGACAATCCTCAAGACACCTTCACCCTTCCCAGAGATCTCCTTATTAAGTGGCTCCAACCAGAGGGCAAAACAGTCCCACAGATCATCAGTGCACTTGCAGTGGAGCAGTTCATCAACATCCTGCCTACAGACATGCAGTTTTGGGTAAATGAAGACTGACAGAAAAGTGGAGAAAAGAACATTTCTATGACTGAAGACTACCAGATGGCCAGATATATGCCACAGCAGCAAAGTAACAGCCAAGCACTGGTAAGACACTCTTTTTTCCGTGGTTAAACTCCAGATCTGGTAAGAACTCTGGGGGTAACAAATGAACACCCAAAAACTTTATTTGCTGTAACTGTAATAAGCCAGGTCATATTGCAAGAAACCGCCATAGTAAGAAGAGTAACACTGGAGCAGATCTGTCCTCAGTAAATTGGGACAAGTACTTGACAGATGTCATGGTGGGAGATAAGATTGTAAAGGGACTTATTGATTCAGGAAGCAGACAAACCCTAGTTCATGTTCATGTGCTGGGAAAACACTGTGCAAAAGGACCAGGTACTGGTGTCATCTGCATCCAGAGGGACACTCGATACTATCCCACCCCCCAAGTGACATTGACTATTAATGAGGTGTCACACCAAACGAAAGTGGGGGTAGTACCTAAGTAAGCTGTACCTGTGATTAATGGAAATGACTTTCCAAGATTTAGTGAGTTAATCACAGAGGGAGTAAATTCTGATGTTTCAGCAGCTGTGATGACAACTGCTCAGGCAAAGAAAATCTCATATGGTGGGGATGCTTTTCCTTTCTGTGATTTTCATGTGGACTTGTTTGAGCACAGCTCCAAGATCTGAAAACCCAGGAAAGAAAGAAGACGCCCGAAGAAACAGTGGCAACAAAAGGCTGATGGGCATAAGGAGTTAATATATGAAAATGCTGAAACTAAACTAACTGATTGTGATTTTGTTTCAGAGCAAGCTAATGATGTCACTCTCCAGGGTTAGTTTAAGCAATTGGGGGTGAAACCAAAACAGGGTGAACCAATGTTTAATAAATGTAATGGCTTACTGTACAGAGTTTGAGTTAAATGTCAAACACAGGAACAGATAGAACAAGTGGTTATACCACAGAAGTATAGGTCTGAGTTGTTACAGTAGCACATGATAGTCCTATGACTGGTCATGCAGGGAGGGACCGCACCCTTGCCAGGTTGCTGTACAGATTTTACTGGCCTGGAGTTCATGGAGATGTTGCTACCTATTACAGTTCCTGTGCTGAGTGTCAGAAAGTAGCCACAGTGACTAAAAAAGATAAGGTGCCCCTAGTGCCCCTGCCCTTGTTAGATGTGCCTTTTTAGAGAATTGCAATGGATGTGGTTGGCCCCTTAGACAAAAGTAAAAAGGGTGATCGATTCATTTTGGTAGTATGTGATTATGCTACTCTATACCTGGAGGCAGTTTTTTTTTTTGTTTATTTGTTTTTCCAATTGTTTAACCAGGAGTGGCACACTAAGCTGAAAGCTTGTTTACAGGTATGACCTGGGAGCACAGGAAAGTTAAGTGACTTGCTCAGGGTCACACAGTATGCAAGTGGGAGCTGTGGGATTCAAACCCATGTCTCCAGATTTGCAGCTCAGAGCCTTAAACCACTGTGCTATACTGCTATGGGTACTGTCACAGCCCCAAAAGTAGCAGCAAAGCTTACCAAAATTTTCAGCAGGGTGGGCATACCTAAAGAGATTATTACTGATCAGGGTAGTAATTTTGATGCTGCATTGCTGAAGGAGCTATACCACTTACTAGGTATCAGTGCCATAAGAACCTCCGCTTGTCACCCTCAAACAGGCGCTATTGTTGAGAAATTTAAAAACCCTAAAATGCATGTGGAAAGGTTTGTAAAGGGGGAAGGGAAAGACTGGGACTAATACTCACCCTACCTGCTTTTTACTTAGAGAGAAGTGCCAAAAGCATCAACAGGTTTTTCACCATTTGAAGTGCTGTATGGTAGACAACCTAGAGGGCCACTAGATGTAATAAAAGAAACCTGGGAAGATAACCCCAGTCAGAGAAAATCTATTACAACTTATATGTGCGCCCTAAGAAAGAAGCTAGCAAAATATGTTGAAATTGCCCATAGTAATCAGGAATAGGCTCAAAATCAGCAGAAAGTGTATTATGATCATAAGTAAAAGAAAAAGTCTTTGAACCAGGTGAAAAGGTCTTGCTACTGTTACCCACAACAGAAAATAAACTGTTAATGAAATGGCAAGGGCCTTATAAAGTGCTTAGACGTACAGGCACAGTTAATTTGAGGTTGAGACCTGTCATTGAGGCACAGGTCAGGAAGCATAGGAAAAAACAGAAGCAGTTGAAAAATTCACAACAAGAGTATTTATTTCTACTAGCAGTAACATAAAAATTAAAATTGTTCTGTATGACTATTTACAAAGGCCAAATAATCAGAGAAAATCCATCAGAGTTTTTCTTCAATCTCGGTGTGTCCCTTTTTCAAGCAATTACAGCTCTGTCTTATAAGTCCTTCCAACCCCTCTTCTTAACAAGTATTCTGTTTTTTTTTCTGAAGTGTTCTACTATATTTCAGGCAGGTGCTGTCAGGAACACAATGTCCCAGAGCTGAGGCCCCTTTTCCACAGCTCTTCTGCATAGGCTTAAAAATTGCACTAAGGTAACCTCTTGAGTTTCCAATATCTTTTTTCAATCATCTCAAACTATAATTATATGCATTTTAAAAACTAACACTACATAATTTCTAAACAAAGGGATCCCAATATCAGTTACATTTCCACATAATGATTTGCATATATTTTTATGTCAGCAGATATGCAAGGGAGGAAAAAGAACAGCAAGGGAAGACTGAGAGACAGTGAGAGGCAAAGAATTGCGAGACTGTCAGGATGATCAAGTCCTAGGTCTCATGAGAAAATTTGGTTGTGCAACCAGACAGAGAAGAAACATAAAAGGAATAGAACAGAACAGATCCTTACATTTAAACACTTTCTCCATAACAACTGGGAAAGGGTCCTATTCAGCCCTGTCACATATACCCCCCCGAAGAGGGAACCTGTTTTATTAAACAAATTTCTAAAACTTTCTATTAATTCTACTAATATTTGTTTCTAACTTTCAGAAATTAATCACATGTGCATTATCTGTTTTCTCTATAACAGTACAGCAAACAGCAAAGTTCAAACCCATACATTTTTCAACCTTCAGAACTCTCAATTCCTGATCCATATCTTGACAGAAAATCAACATTGCTATTCTCTTTACCAGATTTGTGTATCACCGTGAATTTAAATGGCTGTAGTGCTATGTACCACCTTGTGATTCTGGAATTTTTGTCTTTCATTTGGTTAGGCCAACAGAGAGGATTGTGATCTGTTGTAAGTACAAAGTCAGTTCCTAGTAAATAAAAATTAGAGGCTCCATGGCCCACTTTGCTGTTAAACATTCCTTTTCAAAGGTGGAGTACCTTTTCTCTCTGTCATGCAACTTCCTGCTTATGTACAGAATATGATGTTTTGTCCAATCTATATTTTAACTCAGGACTGCACTTAGGCCTACCTCTGATGCATCTGTTTGTAACAAAAATGGTTTCTCAAAGTCTGGGCTTCTTAAAACAGGAGCTGAACATAGTGCAGCCTTAATGCCTTGAAAACCTTCATCACACTCTGGAGTCCATTTCACATTATTTGAGTATTGTTTTTTGTAAGTTCAGTGACGGGAGTAGCTAACTCAGCAAAGTTGGGAACAAATCTCCGATAATAACCAGCCAACCCTAAAAATGGCCTGACATGTTTCTTTGTTTTAGGGACAGGGCTGTTAGCTACAGCTTCTATTTTAGAAATGTCTGGCTTAACGTCTCCATTTCCCAACACATAGCCCAAATATGTGGTTTTCTGCATGCCCAATGCACATTTGGTAGGATTAATAGTCAGATCTGCATTTTTGATAGCTTGGATAACTGCTTGTAGGTGTTCCAAGTGGCGTTTCCAGTCTGGACTGTACACCACGACATCATCCAGGTATGCAGCATGATAACCAGTGTGAGGGGATAAAATTACATTCATGTACTGCTGGAATGTAGTTGGTGCACCATGTTAACCAAATGCATGGTGGTGAACTGATAGAATCCAACAGGAGTGGCAAATGCAGTTTTATCTCTGGATTCTTTAGCTAAAGGTATTTGCCAGAAATACTTGGTGAGATCAAGGGTACTGATATAATTTGCACTCCCTAGTCTGTCCACCAAATCATCTATTCTGGGCAAAGGATAACTGTCAAATTCTGACACTTAAGTTTTCTAAAATCAAGGCAGATTCTAACACCCCCTTCCTTTTTGTTTACAATTACCATTGGAGATGACCAAGCACTCCTCTACTCCTCTATGATACCCAATTCTTTCATTTTTGTATTTCCTTAACCACATCAGCTCTTAACCAGTCTGGTAACCTGTATGTCTTTTGTCTAATAGGACGAGCATTCCTTGTCCTTATAACATGCTTAACCCATTTTGCTCAGCCTGGTACTGTGGTAAAAGTACTGTTAAATGTCTTTAGCACATTACAAATTTCTGCAGTTTGTTCTGAGGTTAAGGAAACATTCACCTTTACAGCATCAGAAGTTATAGTTTGTTCCACTCTATCATAAGCTACATCAATATCTTCTTTATCAGTTTCTGGTAGAACTAGCAAAGTAGCTTTTGGCATTTTTTCAACCCATTTCTTGAGGTGGTTAGCATGGTGTATCTTTGTAGGATTTTTCCTATCAGGGGGTCTCAGTCTCGTAGTTAACGGTGCCAGTACGTCTAAGCACTCTATAAGGCCCTTGCCACTTCATTAACAGTTTACCTTCTGTTGTGAGTAACAGTAGCAAAACCTTTTCACCTGGCTTGAAAACTTTTTTTCTTTTACCCCATGGCCATAATATACCTTCTGCTGGTTTTGGGTCTCTTCCTGATTACGATGGGCAATATCAACATATTTTGCCAGCTTCTTTTTTAGGGCAGACATATAAGGTGTTATAGATTGTTTCTGAGTGGGGTTATCTTCCCATATTTCTTTTATCACATCCAGTAGCCCTCTTGGCTGCCTACAATATAACATTTCAAATAGTGAAAGCCCTGTTGATGCCTGTGGCACTTCTCTGTAAGCAAAAAATAGGTAAGGCAAGTATTGGTCCCAATCTTTCCCTTCCCCTCTTACAAAATGTTTAACTTGCGTTTTAGGGATTGGTTAAAATGCTCAACAAGACCATCTGTCTGTGGGTGATAGGGGGAGGTTCTTATGGCAGTGATACCTAGTAGTCTGTACAGTTCCTCAAGTAATACAGCACCAAAGTTACTACCCTGATCAGTAATAATCTCTTTAGGTGTGCCCACTCTGCTGAAAATTTTTGCAAGCTCTTCTGCCACTTTTGAAGCTGTGACAGTACGCATTGGAACTGCTTCTGGATATCAAGTAGCATAGTCGCATACTACTAGGATAAATCGATTACCCTTTTTACTTTTGTCTAAAGGATCAACCACATACATTGCAGTTCTCTCAAAAGGCACATCCATCAAGGGTTGGGGCATCAGGGGCATCTTGTCTTTTCTAGTGACTGGGGCTACTTTCTGACTCTCAGCACAGGAATTACAATAGGTAGCAACATCTTTGTGAATTCCAGGCCAGTAAAATCTGTACAGCAATCTGGCAAGGGTGCAATCCCTCCCTGAGTGACCTGCCATAGGACCATAATGTGCTATCTGTAACAACTCTGTTCTATACTTCTGTGGTATAATCAATTGTTCTGTTTGTTCCTGAGTCTGAGGTTTAATGCAAACTCCATACAGTAACCCATTACATTTTTTAAACATAGGTCCACCCTGTTTTGGTTTCACCCCCAGCTGCTTAAAATAACCCTGGAGAAAAACATCATTAACTTGTTCTGAAAGAAAATCACAATCAGTTATCTATTTAGTTTCAGCATTTTCATATGTTAACCCCTTATGTACATCAGTCCTTTGTTGCCAAAGTTTCTTCGGGCATCGTCTTTCTTTCTTGGATTTCTAGATCTTGGAGCTGTGCTCAAACAAGCCTGAATCAAAATCACTGAAAGGAAAAATGTCCCCACCATCTGAGATTTTCTTTGCCTGAGCTCTTGTTACCACTGCTGCTGAAACTGCAGGGTTCAGTTTCTCTGAGATTAGCTCAGTAAATCCTGGGAAGTCATTTCCAATAATCACAGGTACAAGTAACTTAGCTACTACCCCCACTTTCATTTGGTGTGACACACCCTTAATGGTCAACGTCACTTGGGTGGTGGGATAGTATCGCGTGTCCCCGTGGATGCAAATAGCACCAGTACCTGGTCCTTTTGCGCAGTGTTTTCCAAAGAATTCAACATGCACTAGGGTCTGTCTGCTTCCTGAATCAATGAGCCCCTTTACAGTCTTATCCCCCACTTTCACATCTGTTAAGTACTTGCCCCATTTGCCAAGGATAAATCTTTTCCAGTGCCACTCTCCTTACTATGGCAGTTCCTTGCAATATGGCCTGGCTTATTACAGTTATAGCAAATAATGTCTTTGGGCACAGATTTGTTATCCTCACCAGAGTTCTTATCAGACTTGGAGTTTAAATGAGAAAAAGAGTGTCTTACCAGTGCTTGGCTGTAAAATCTCAGCTTGGACTTCTGTCTCGGCTAGTTTGGCTGCCATTATCCTGGTAACCACTCCTGCAGAATAAATACCTTTCTCTGTGCTTCCCTGGTGCTAGGTCCAGTACCCATGCACAAAACTCTTGGCTTAGAGTATGCAAGGCATAAATCCCACTTAGGCTGACACCATCTGTCATCGAGGCACAGGTAAGGAAGCATAGGAAAAACCATGAGCAGTTGTAAAATTCACAAGAATATTTGTTTCTACTAGCAGTAACATAAAAAATAAAATTGTTCAGTATAACTATTTACAAAGGCCAAACAATCAGAAAAGATTCACCAGAGTTTTTCTTTAATCTCAGTGTGTCCCTTTTTCAAGCAGTTACAACTCTGTCTTATAAGTCCTTCCAACCCCCTTTCTTAACAAGCATCCTGTTTTTTCTAAAGTGTTCTAGTATATTTCAAGTAGGTGCTGTCAGGAACACTGGCGTCCTAGAGCTGAGGCCCCTTTTCCACAGCTCTTCTGCAAAAAGGCTTAAAAATTGCAATACGGTAATCTCTTAAGTTTCCAATAGCTTTTTCCAATCATCTCAAGCTATAATTATTACATTTCAAAAATTAACACTCTTTAATTTCTAAACAAAGGGATCCCAATATCAGTTACATTTCCACATAATGATTTGCATATATTTTTTATATCAGCAGGCATGCAAGGGAGGAAAAAGACAGAACAGCAAGGGAAGACTGAGAGACAGTGAGAGGCAAAGAATTGTATGACTGTTGGGGTGATCAAGTCCTAGGTCTCATGAGAAAATTTGGTTGTGCAACCAGACAGAGAAGAGACAGGAAAGGAACAGAACAGATCTTTGCATTTAAACACTTTCTCCATAACAACTGGGACAGGGTTCTATTCAACCCTGTCACAAGACCCTAATAGGAAAAATCCTACTAAGATATATCACACTAACCTCCTGAAGAAATTGGTTGAAAAATCACCACAGGCTACTTTGCTAGTTTTACCAGAAACTGATAAAGAAGATCTGGATACAGCTTATGACAGACTGGAACAAACTGTAACTGCTGATGCTGTAAAGGTGAATGTTTCCTTAAGCTCCAAACAAACCGCAGAAATTTGTAACTTGCTAAAGACATTTAACAGCACTTTTACCACAGTGCCAGGCTGAGCAAAGGGGGTCAAACACGTAACAGTGACAGGGAATGCACGCCCTATCAGACAGAAAACATACAGATTACCAGAGCAGTTAAGCACAGACGTGGTTAAGGAAATAAAAAAAAATGAAAGAATTGGGTATCATGGAAGAGTCGAGAAGTACTTGGTCATCACCAGTGGTGATTGTAAATAAATAAGGGGGTGTAAGAATCTGCCTGAATTTTAAGAAACTTAATCAAGTGTCAGAATTTAACAGTTATCCTATGCCCAGGATAAATGATTTGAAGGACAGATCGGGAAGTGCCAGGTATATCAGCACCCTTGATCTCACCAAAGGTTACTGGCAAATCCCCCTAGCTAAAGAATCCAGAGAAAAAACTGCATTTGCCACTCCTATTGAATTCTATCAGCTCATCACCATGCTATTTGGTTTACATGGTGCACCCGCTACATTCCAGCGGTAGACGGATATAATTTTATCCTCTCACACTGATTATTGTGCTGCTAACCTGGATGACGATGTGGTGTACAGTCCAGACTGGAAAAGCCACCTGGAACACCTACAAACAGTTATCCAATCTATCAAAATAGCAGGTCTGACAATCCTACCAAACATGCATTGGGCATGTAGGAAACCAGATATTTGGGCTATGTTTTGGGAAATGGAAAAGTCAAGCCAGAGATTTCTAAGATAGACAACAAGGATAGCTGGCACAGAGTCACAGGGTAACTGAACTGTTGGTACCTACCCCTAATAAGGGGGTCAGCTAATGAGAAATTGTTTTTACTCTTTATAATAAGTTTCACTTGTTTGAAACACTATCTCTTTAAGAGACACTGGATACTTAAGGGATTCATTTTACTGTGTATCAGTGACTCTTGAGAAAGCTCTGCACTGCTTTGCACTTTCTTTGATTATTTGAACTGTAACAGCCTGATGTACTTGAAAGTACTTTTAATCTTTGTTTAATAAACTTGGATTTTACCTGGTGACTACTCCACCTATCTTTGCTATTTACTTTGCTGTTTTTGAGCCAGGCACTAGCTGACTGAGTGGAATGGTTCCTGCTGGTCTTCAGATTTCTAAGATAGAAGCTGTAGCTAACAGTCCTATCTCTAAAACAAAGAAACATGTCAGGTCATTTTTTAGAGCTGGCTGGTTACTGTCTGAGATTTGTTCCTAACTTTGCCCAGCTAGCTTCTTCCCTCACTGAACTCAGATAGAAACGGTTCCCAAATAATGTGAAATGGACCCCAGAGCGTGATGAAACATTTTGAGCCATTAAGGCTGCATTATGTGAAGCCCCTGTTTTAAGAAGCCCAGACTTTGAGAACCAATTTCTGTTACAGACAGATGCATCAGAGGTAGGCCTAGGTGCTTTCCTGAGTCAAAATATAGATGGGAAGGAACATCCCATTCTATATATCAGTAGGAAGTTGCATGACAGAGAGAAGAGGTACTCCACCATTGAAAAGCAATGTCTTGCGGCAAAGTGGGCCTTGGAGTCTCTTAAGTTTTATTTGCTAAGGGCTGACTTTGTACTTTTAACATCACAATCCTCTGTTGGCTTAACCAAATGAAGGATAAAAATTCCAGAATCAGACGATGGTACCTGGCACTACAGCCATTTAAATTGAAAGTGATGCACAAATCTGGTGTAACCCCCCCCCCAAAAATGGGGGTTCCCAAAAAGTTTTCCTCGAGCTTGCCTAAATGCTCACTGTCAGACTGGTGTCCTGCATTTTAGCCATTTAAATGTTATTGCTAGAGAGTGCCTGTATAGCCTCTGTGTACTGTCTCTTTAAGGGCTGCCTAGCTGCAGTTATAATTAATCTGAGAGGTGGACTGAGTGTTTCCATGCTCGAGTCCTGCCCGGGCTGCCAGATAATCACTCAATTTCTGCCATCGCTAATTGCACAGAGGGAGCTCTGTTAGAAGATGTAACTGTTTGCTGAAAATCTATCAGAGTGATAATGATAATGTAGTTTGTCTAACCTGCCTTCTTTGCAGCAAGGCCTGTTTTGTTTATCTCCACCGTCTTGGTCCTGGACTGTGGAATTGGACCAATCAGTACTTTGGGACTCTAAAATAGAGCCTGCCTACAGGGGCTTGGTGGAGTCAAAAATCTGTAGGAATTGTAGTTTTGGACTATTGGCGCCTAAAAGGACCTGGATGGGGAGCCCTTGTTGAGACTGACAGACAGATCAGCCAATTGGACATTTTGGATTGAAGGGAAATTCCCGGGCTGCCTGCAGCAGAAAGAAGAACTGGGTTGGAGCTCAAACAATAAGCAGCTCCAGCTCATGGAGCCGCTGCCCATGGGGTAGCGTGAGGACTTGGCGGGAAGGCTGAGTCTGGCCTGCCTGCCTGCCTTTAACTCTCTCGAATGGGAAGATAAGAGGAGCTTTATTTTGGACCAAGTTTCTGAGCTATTTCACTGTGCCCTGACTTATGGGCACGGCGAGAAGAAGAAGGAAAGATCAAAGTTGGGAAATGAGGAAGCAACAGCTCGAGTCAGTTGAGCAGCCGTCTGCATAGTTTTGCATGGGAGAACTGTGGAAAGGCTTGAGTTTTGGTCTGTATGCCTGACTGCTGCCCCTGACAGGGAGGAGAAAATGATTTCAGATTGAATCCGAGTTTGTGAGAATGAAGCAAGACACTGAATTGAGACCAGGCTCAACCTGAAGAAGACCAAAGATTTGCTGAATGTGATCAGCCTGTCAGGATTTCCAGCTACCCCAAAACTCCTGGTGTGTGCAGAGACTTTGCGATTGTGACCGGAGAGCGGTCTACTGGTACAGTGGAAATTTTCTTGCATGTAAATGTGCTGTGTGCTGATAGTGGGTCGTGACTTGGTTCCCCACTGTGTGTTTGAACTGTGTTTGATTGCTGGAGGCTGCCTCCAGCCCAAACGGACTGAATCCATGTTCACCTCCATTCGGCCTGGACATTACCACACTGGCCCAGCCAGTCTACCCGCTGCACAGAGAAAGCCATTGATGAGAGACCTGCCTGGGGATCAGCCCCCTGCTCCATGCTTGAATAGGAACAATGCCTCAGCAATTCGTGTGGGCCCTGCTTCTCCTGGCACTCCAGATCAACCACCTGCAGTCTCAATTTTCATCCGGCCTGTGTTCAGTCTTGGGTATCATGAGTAATCATCAGGGGAGCTCCCTGCAACAACAGCTTAATCTAAGCATGTCATCTGATTGTCTTGTTTCTTTTCCTTCATGAATTGAGCCCTCTGGCTCCAGATTACAGTTAGTGTGTTGTACATGTTGTTTTCTTCCATCACAAGGCCCCAACCAGCTGCAACGCTGGTCTAACCTGGGCAATGATCCTGGCTAGCCCACCTCTTTTTTATCTGGGTATCCAAAGTGTGTGACTGTGTGTGGACTCAAAGCGCATGCATAACTGTCTGATTGATATAACCTTTAAGCTAATTAACCTGATATTGCCCCTCCCTTGTTCAAGTCCCCTGAATAAATCAGATCTCAATTTTTCTGTATGTAATCTGACTGTGATTCCAGTTTGTGCTCAAAGTACTGTACTGTTGCTATTTGCTGTGCCTAACCCTGTTTTACAGGGGTCCCCAGTGTCGAGCCAGAGGAACCAGCCCTGGTTGTAAGTGCAAACAGTGTGGGTACTTGTATGGTGTACCAGGGGTATTGTGAAAGTGATTATTGTACAGTGTTTGGGCCACTAGCAGGGAAAGAGGAGGGTTACAGTGTCCCAGAGGGCTGTGCCGAGGTTAGCTTGATCACTACCAACCCTGACCTCTGGGTGGAGGCACCCGTTTCAGAACTCAGCCCCCTTAACCTGCAACTAGCCACACAGGCAGGGGTAGTAGCCCTTGGGGTGGTGCCACCTGGGGGTTACACTGGGAAAGAGAATGTCAGTACTGATTTTCTGTCAAGATCTGGATCAGGAATTGAGAATTCTGATGGTTGAAAAAACAAAGTGCATGTTTAAACTTCAGTGTTTGCTATACTGCATATGCACTGAACTGTAAAGGTTATAAGCTAATGTTAGAAGAAAATTAATAGAGAGTTTTGGAAACCTCTTTTTTAAAACAGGTTCCCTGTTAAAGAGGGGGTATGTAACAGGAATGAATAAGGTCCTGTCCCATTTGTTATGCAGAAAGTTAAACCCAAGGATCTGTTCTATCCTCTCCTTTTCTGTCTCTTGTCTGTCTGGTTGTGCAACCAAATGTTCTTGTGAGACCTAGGAACTGATCACTCTGATGGTCTTGTCTCCGTCTGTCGCTATCTCTCTGCCTTTACTTGCTGTTTCTGTCATTTCTTCCCCCTTACATATCTGCACTTATAAAAATATATGTGAATCTTTGTGTGTAACTGTAAATGATACTGGGATCCCTTTGTTTGAAACTGTATATAGTTACATGGTTGAAATGATTGCAGAAAGCTTTTTGGAATTTAGAGGTTAACCTGAGATGCAGTTTGAGCTCCTCTCAGGCTTGTTTGCAAACTCTTTTACGGAGCTGTCAGCAGGAGGCCAGCTTGGGACCCTGTTCTATTTGCAAGCTTGCTCTGGAAGGAAACTGACAAAACATTTTCTGAGAAACCAGATGTTCTCTTGATGAGTTTCCAGGCAAAGATTTATAAAAAGAGCAGCAATACTTTTGCTAGAGGGAAACTGAAACTTGGAATTAGAGATACCCTCAGATGAAGGACTTTGTTTTCTGTTTTAACTGCCTTTGTAAATAGTTGTTGTTTTTTTTGTTGGTTTTTTTTTTGGCTGTCCTTTATTCTCCCCTTGGCTCTGGTCGGCTATACATCCTGACCGATCTCCTGGCCTGCACCCCAAGATCAGGCTGACTTCCCTCATATCTCCCATGGCTTGCCCTCCATGGCAGGGTGGTGAGGAGCCCCATAAGCTTATCTCACCTCAAATGGATCCAGATTGAAGGAAGCGCCATTCGAGGTTGGGCCATGGAAGCCAGAAGCTCAGGCTGCATGACCAGGAGCCCTTTTCCCATGTTCTGTGTCCCAGAGGCGGAGTGTGCAATGACGCTATTGATGATGACACGCAAGTGCACACCATCAGGCATCTGCCCCACCTCTACCCCAGCAGATGCAGCATCGGTGTGCCAGACCTCAGCCACCGCTTGGGGTCAAGCATGCACTGACGTCTGGTGATCCCCCCTCCCCAGAGAAGGAGAGCTGTCCCTGGGACGCTTGATCCTTCTGCTCCCCTACCAACCCCTGGTGGCCCGTGCTCACTTCTGAACATGGGTAGCTGGCATGGTGCGAGGTGTGCTGTCCAACACCTCAGTGCCACCGGGCCGGCATTTTAAATAGTTATGTTAAACTATTTTTATTTTTTATTTTGCTGTTTTTGATAATAATAAAATGCTCATTGTGAATTTTGTAACTTCTGGTTTTCCTATGCTTCCTGACCTGTACCTCAATGACACCATCACACTCAGGGTCTTTGGAGCCAGGCAGAGTCGCACCTCCACATCAGTATTCTGGAGATGAGGGCAGTCCTGTACACCCTCTGAGTCCTGGAAGATGTAGTCAGTCACAAGGTAATCCTTCTCCAGATGGACAACAATGCAGTGATGTATTACATCAGCAAGCAAGGAGTAGCACACTCCTACCCTCTCTGCAGAGAGGCAGTGAGGGTCTGGGAGTGGTGCCCTGACCACAATACCCTGATTCAGGTGGTTTACCTGCCAGAGGCTCAGAATGATCTGGCAGACCACCTCAGCAGGACAGAAGAGGATCCTCTCAAGTGTTCATTAGCACCAGACGTCGTACAGTCACTCTTTGATGAATGGGTTACTCCAAACCTGGACCCTTTTGCATCCCCATTCAATGCAAAACTGCCTCAGTTCTGCTCCAAAGATCCAGAACCTGGTGTTTTTTGTCAGGATGCATTCAGGCTGAGGTGGACAAATCGCTTTCTGTACACATTTCCTCCTCTTACTTTAATTCAGAGGGTGCTGCTCAGACAGGAGTCCCACGGGCGTGACATGATTACCTAATACAGTATTCAAATCTCCTCCCAGTATTACGTTTGTAAGATCTAATGCTGCGAACTTGCTAGCCAACTGAGCAAAGAATTCTACTTACCCATCATTAGGTGCTTATACATTAACCAGTAAGATGGGATCCAGAGTGATGACACCTGGCTATTTTCCTACGTCAAAAGGATGCCTTACCCATTGTGGTGCCACTCCTAATTGAGTCTTATGAGAATGTCACCAAGGTGACGTTGGTTCACCCTTCCACTATCTCTCCTGTCTCCAAAAAGGTGACCAGCTTTACCACTCGTCGGATGGCAAACCCTTTCAGAGCAACCAGCCTAAATCTGACTCTGTGGTCATTAATGCAGCCCACTATCACTCTTGCAAGCCCAAGCACCTTAGTGCACTTCCCCCAACCGCAAATCTTGGCAGCTGGACCAAATTGGCAAGCAGGTCTTTGCTTCTGCCACTTTGGCCATTAGGGCCATTAACTACCAGAACCATATGGTTCATTACCAGAATGCTCTCTGGGATCGAGGCAGGGACCCAGTCCAGTCACTGCCCAAGGATCCAGTCAAAATTTAGCTTGCTCAACTCATGAAGTCAGGCTTGGGTGTGGGTAACCACGTCTTCTGGGCATCTTATGCCATTGACACCTCAGGGCAGGGGCTGCGGCTGGCATCTACCTTAGGCACCATTCTTGGCTTTGGATTTCTGGTTTTGCCCAGGATTTTCAGGCTAGCATTTTACATTCTCCCTTCAAGGGCTCAGTACTTTTTGGGGGTGATGTCTAGGACCTTGTCTCTAATTTGCAGAAATCAGGCAATGCCCTCAGGTCAGTTCATTCACTCTACCACACCCAACCTAGAGCAAATCAACATCAGCCCTTCTGTCACTCCTCCCTCAAGCAAGCCAGGGGACAGCCTCCCAAGAGCCAGCAATGTTGGAAGGCCTCTAATGCCCCCTGCCCACTCCGGCCCCCACCTTATGACTCCTTAGCTGACCCCCTCCAACCGAGGGTCCAAGGGAGGCGGTCTGGGGGTTGATAATGTCTACATTTTGAGGAGTGGTGAGCAGTGACCACAGATGAATGGGTGCTCCAGCTTATTGCTCAGGGTCACACTCTGGAGGTGGTGGAGTGGCTGCCTGAGACCCCTCCTGTCCACTCTACTTACCCTCCAGCACATCTGCCACTGGTTTCTGAGGAAATCCAGGCATTTCTACAAAAAAGAGCTATAAAGCCCATTCCACAGGCTCAGTGGGGACAGGGATTTTATTCCCACTTTTTCATCGTTCCCAAACAGACCGGGGACCTGTGGCCCATCCTGGACTTAAGTAATCTGAACCTCTACACAGAGTACAAACGCTTCAGGATGGTGACCCTCCAGGGTCTGCTTCCCCTGCTGTATCAGGGGGACTGACTGTGTTCCCTGGACATGCAGGATGCTTACCTGCACATCCAGATATTTCCAGCTCACCACCATTTCCTCCACATCCAGTTCCAGAGTGCCCACTTCCAATTCTGGGCCCTTCCCTTTGGCCTTTCCTAGGCCTCTCAGGTATTTACCAAATGCCTAGCTGTAGGTGAAGTGGCATTGAGGAGACATGGCTTTTATGTCTTCTCCTACCTGGACGACTGGTTGCTTGCAGCCCCCACCAGGGAACAGCTGCTTCAGACCCTGGAGTGCACCTCCCATCTCTTCAAGGAACTGGGAGTTACAGTGAATCTCCCCCAAGTCCTGCCTCTCTCCTTGCCAGTGCATCCAGTACATAGGGGCAATCTTGGACACCCAGCAGGAAAAGGGTTTTCTGCCGGAGGCAGTGCAGCCCATTTGATGGAGCAGGCCTGCCTAATTTCCTTGAGCTGTCTGGCTCCTGCCAGAGTTTTTTTGTGCCTCCTGTGTCATATGGTGGTGTCAATTGCCATGGTTCCATTGGCCCATCTGCACATGCAGATCCCGCAGTGGACTCTACATGTCTAATGGGATCAATGCATGGATGACCTCGACCAGCTGGTCTTAGCCTCTGACCCAGCCCAGAGGCTCCTGGCTTGGTGGATGGACTCAGCCAATCTGCTTTGTGGAGTTCCTTTCCAGATATCAATCCCCCAGCAGATTCTGACAATGGATGCCTCCAGCATGGGATGGGGTGCTCACTTGGCCAACCATCAGACTCAGGGTCCTTGGTCAGTTATGGAGAAAACTCTGCATATCAATGTCCTGGAGATGTGGGTGGTTCTCTATGCCCTGCAAGCCTTCCAATCTTATCTCCTTCTGGGTCCATTACTACTGCAGATGGACAACATGTGTGTGCCATTGTACAGGTTACTGGTATGGCCGCATCTAGAATATGGAGTTTGATACTGGTGCACACACCTCAAAAAGGGCATTATCTTACTGGAGAAGGTCCAGAGGAGGGCTGCAAAGATGATAGCCAGTCAGCAGGGTAAGGCATACAAGGAGAGGCTGAGGGCACTGAACATGTACTCCCTGGAAGACAGGAGAGAGAGAGAGAGAGGACATTATTGGGACCTTCAAGTACTTGAAAGGGACAAATAAGGTTGATAAGGAGAGTCTCTTTAAGCTGAGTGGCAACCATAACATGAGGGGGCACAGTCTTAAGCTGGAGGATGGAAGGTTTAGGAGGGAGGTCAGGAAGCACTTCTTCACAGAGAGGGTGGTTGACAGTTGGAATGCGTTGCCAGAAGAGGTCATCTTGTTGAAGACAGTGGGCAGCTTTAAGAGAGGCTGGGATAGGCATAGGGGGAAGGTAAGGATCATGGGTAGGGAGGATGGGAGGTTTAGGAGGGAGGTCAGGAAGCACTTCTTCACAGAGAGGGTGGTTGACAGTTGGAATGCGTTGCCAGAAGAGGTCATCTTGTTGAAGACAGTGGACAGCTTTAAGAGAGGCTGGAATAGGCATAGGGGGAAGGTAAGGATCATGGGTAGGGAGGATGGGAGTAGTGGGGAGGGAGGGCAAGGAGATTAGCTCCAGCTGTGGACCCTGCAGTACAAGCAGACTTGATAGACCAAATGGCCTTCTTCTGCTGGCTTCTTCATATGTACTATATCAACAAGCAGGGAGGACTCGCTCTTTCCCCCAGTGTCGGGAGGCGATGAGAGTTTATTATCGGGCATCAAGCACAATCTGGAGCTCTCAGCCATTCATGTTCCAGGCATTCAAAACATGTTGGCTGACACTCTCAGCCACTCAAGTTCTTGAGTGCATGGGTAGGAGCTTCTAACCTCAGTGGTCGAAGACCTCTTTGACAGGAGGGGTTGCCCAGAGTTGAACCTCTTTGCGTCACCACTCAGTGCAAAACTGCCGCATTTTTGCTTGCTCAGTCCCCGGGCATGGAGTTTTCTGGCGAGATGCATTGTCCCTTTCTTGGAAGGGGAGGTTTCTCTACACCTTTCCTCCCTTCCCACTTCTGCAGAGGGTTCTGCTCAAGCTTCAGTTGGAGAGAGCTGACATGATTCTCCTAACTCCCTTTTGGCCATGCCAGATTTGGTTCCCTGTGCTGCAACAGTTGACTGCGGAACCTCTGGTGCCTTTCCCTCTGTGCAAAGGCTTGCTGTCCCAGGACCAGGGCACCCTGGTCCATCCAGACCTCAAGTCCCTACATCTTCTTGTATGGCTCCTGTGGACCTAGCTATTTCCTGCTTTGGGGTATCTTTCAGGGTCACAGACATCCTAGTGGCAGCTAGGAAGTCCTCCACCAGGGCCACTTATGCTATGAAATGGAAGTGCTTTTCCATTTAGGCTGCTGCTCGCCATTTGGACCCTTTCACCTGCCTGGTTAGCCAGGTGTTGGAGTATCTCCTTTCCCTTTCAGATTCAGGCCTGGGGTACTCATCTCTTAAGGTGCACCTTTCCACCAACTCTGCATACCATGCACCTATTGAGGGAAAGGCTGTTGCCCAGCTGTAGGTGTCCCGCATGTTTTTGCAGGTCATTATGCTTCTGAAACCTCCCATTCGGGATCTGATCCCGCCATGGGACCTCAACTTTATTTTGGAAAAGCTCACTTTACCTCCCTTTGAACCATCCACGAGTTGCAAGCTGTGCTTTCTGTTGTGGAAAGCATTCTTTTTGGTTGCTGTTACTTCTGTTGGAAGGATTTCCAAGCTCCAGGCTCTGTTGTGTACAGAGTCTTATTTGATTTTTCACAAAGACAGGGTGTCTTTGTGAACTAATCCTAAATTCTTACGTAAAGTGGTGAGTGAGTTGACTTTGAATCAATCCATCCACCTTCTAGTTATTTTCCTGAGTATTCCAATCAGGGGGAGGCTTTTCACTATACTTTGGATGTTCACAGAATGTTATATTATACAAACTGCACCAAGTCTTTAAGAAAAACTGACCAGTTGTTTGTTTCATTCACCCCCAAGAGAGAGGGCATTCCTTTTTCTAAACAGTGTTTGTCTACATGGTTGGCTAATTGCATTGTTTTTTGCTACCGCAAGTACAACAAGCCCCTTCCACGGGTGGTCAAAGGCCACTCCACCAGGGGTATGGCTGCTTCTGCTGCTAGCTTCAGAAATGTGTCCATGCTGACATCTGTGCAGCTGCCACTCAGAGTTCTGTCCACACTTTTACCAAGCACTACAGTCTAGACATCACCTCTAGGCGTAGAGCCAACTTTGGCCTAGTAGCCCTTCAGGGCCTTCTGTCATGAACTCTTGACTGCTGTCTGGGTCTCCACCCAGTGATTTCGGTCTGGTGATACTAGTACTGCTTGAGACTCAGTCCTACTGGAGTTACCTGCTGCAAGAGCCTACCTCAAAGTAAAATAATAGTTACGTAAGAACTTACCGTAACAGTAGATCTTCGAGAGAAGCTCTTGCAGCAGGTCCTGCTTTCCCTCTCTCCTTTCCCCTGCTCCTCTTTCTCTATCACATCTGCTTCTGCCTTTTTGTTGGCTCTCCGGATAACCTCAGTTCTCCATCAGCAGGACGTGCAGAGTCTCCGGCGAGAGAACTGAGGTCATTGTGGGGGATGGCCCCTTATATGGTCTATACTGATGTCAGATGACTGACTTCTGAGGGGGTGGTCCCCTGTGGTAGACTACTGGCTAGAAGTTTTCTGTGTGGTCCTAGTGCCTGGTGGTATAGTCCTACCAGTGTTGCCTGCTGCAAGAGCTTTTCTCAAAGATCTACTGTTACGGTAGGTTCTTACGTAACTGTACTTTGTCAGTACATGCTTTGTGACAGCTACCACTATGGACAGACCTTCTGATGCAGGGATCAATCAATCAAAACTTTAGTTCTTTAAAAGGTGCCTTTCTTAAACCAAGGCATTTGTACATAAATAATCAATCTTCATTAAAACATTAAAACCATAAATATAAACAATAAGCGTCATAATCTAATCAAAGATTCTGGCGTCATTATCTCTAATGATCCCTGGTTCATCCCAACCTGTGCTCCCTTCATCTCCACATCTGGCTCCTGAGGAGACAAAAGTGGGCAGGTTTAATGTGTCTCAGATAATTTCAGAGATTCTTCTGGCTGCATGAAAGCCTTCCACTAGGAAAATTTACACAGCCAAATGGAAACACTTCTCAGAATGATGTGCTAAGAGCTCCATAGACCAATTCAGGTGTCCTCCTGACAAAGTATTGGAGTACTTGCTAGACCTTTCAGATGTGGGACTTAATCTCTGTGAAGTCTCTGCCTATGATGAGCCAGTCCAGAATATGACCCTGGCCCAACTACCTTTGTTCAAGAGATTCCTCAGAGGCATTCTGCATAGAAGGCCCCCGGTTAAGAAACCAATTGCCCCCTGGGATATAAACCTCGTGCTAGACATGTTCATTCACAAATATTTTGAGCCTCTAGCCACACGATCTATAAATTTTTGACCTGTAAAACTGCTTTTCTAGTTGCCATCACTTCCGCTCATAGGGTCTCTGAGATACGTGCTTTGGTCACAGACCTTCCATATACTGTCTTTCATAAAGACAAGGCGGTTCTTCGTACACACACTAAGTTCCTACCCAAGGTGGTTTCGGAGTTCTACCTCAACCAGCCCTTGGTACTGCCTACTTATTTCTCTTAACTTACAAAATGAAGGGGAATGCACCATTCATTCTCTGTATGTTAAAAAGAGCCTCTCGGTTCTACATCAATAGAACAAAGGACATCCGTAAATCCAAGCAGCTCTTTGTGTCCTTCAGTCCTGCCTGGTTCAGTCAGCCAGTGTCCATTAAGTGTATTTCTGCTTGGATAGTGGCATACCTTCACCACTGTTACTCTATAGAACAGATCAAGTTGGAGGGCCAAGAGCACCCCCTCTACTTGAGTTGTAGGTGCGTCTTTGGTAGAAATCTGATCTGTTCCCATTGATGACATTTACAAAGCAGCTACTTGGAGCGCAATGCATACTTTTGTTAAGCACTACACTCTGGATGTTCATTTTTTTTTTTTATCTCATCTTTATTTATGCTCCTTCCTGCGGAGCAGATCCCTCTCGATCTCCAGCCGCCGACACCCCCTGGGTCTGGTCTGGCATCCCCACAGGGCCAGCTTTTAATTGCTCACGCACCCTATATGCAGGATCCTCTCAGGTACCGGGAGGATGCTGGGTGTGGCCATCAGCTGCAGAGATCGCGCTCCACCATTTTCCACCTGATTTTTGTGTTCCCCGAGAGTCGGACATGCAATGGCGTCAAGGCACTCCATGCCGATGCCTGCCACGCTCTCCCCCTTAGTTCTGCTGCCCACTGCTGCACCGCTGGCCTCCACCAGCTGTTGCTACAGTGTGCTGCAGTGCCCTGACCCACCCCAGAGGAAGGAGAGCAGTCATGGGATGCTCAATCCTTCCTCTCCCCCTGCCAACCCCTGGTGGCTCTTACCGTTCCCGAACCCGGGTCGCCGGCGTGGTGCGAGGTGTGGCATCCAGCACCTCAACCCTCAGCACCACCGGGCTGGCCAGCTCTGGATGTTTATGCCAGACAGCATGCTTCTTTTGACAGGACAACCTTTAATGGACTTCTGTCCTGAGCGAGCTCCATCTCCTACCGCCCTGCTCGAAGGATTTGGTTTTATATTGGTACTCTAACCCAGCAGTATGAATAAATGGTGAAGACAAGTCCAGGAAGATATGAAAATTATGTACTCACCGCAATTCTTGATCTTTCTGAACAAGTCTTCACCATTTATTCATACGCCCACCCACCATCCCCCGAGCTCACTGAATCTGTCCCTGGTCTTCACTCTTTGTTTCTGTTTGGGCTGTGAAGACATTGTTCTTAGTTGACTCTTCTTACATGGGTCAGAAGGGCTATCTTATGCCTGTGTTAGGTTAGGTGGTCTCTAGTTAGCATACGCTGCACCTCCTCAGTAAAAAGGGTACTGAGGCGGTTGGAGGGTCGACGGCGAGATAACCTAAATGGCGTAAGTCACTCTCGCGGCAGTGCGCATGCACAATCCTATTTCAGTGTCAGCCCTCCTGAAGATTTCTGGCTCCCAAAGGCTCCCAGCACCTCCAGCTTGAATCCAGCAGTATGAATAAATGGTGAAGACTTGTCCAAGAAGATCAAGAATTATGGTGAGTATGTAATTTTCATTTCTGTGAGTTTGTTTGCTGTTTTAAAATTTTAGTTTCTCTTGGCTGGCCCAGTAGTGCTGGAGGTTGAGGGGCTGGACACTACACCTGGTGCCACACCAGCAACCCGGGTTCGGGAATGAGTCTTAACCACCAGGGGTCGGCAGGGGCGAGAGAGGACTGAGCATCTGGAGGACTGCTCTCCTCTCTCGGGGAGGGAGGATCTGTCATCCTGCTCACTGATTGCAATCTGGCAGTGGCTGGAGGGTGACTCAGGTCAGGAGGCACATAGCCAGTACATCAGATATTGGAGGGGAGGCAGGTCAGGGAGAAAACATAAAAACTGAGCTGGCAGGCTCTGTGATGGCCCCCGGCTGTGTCCATGCCATTCCTCCTGGAATCTGGATGCTGGCTTTCTGGGGAGTGGAGAAAGTCAACACTCCTCACCCCCGGCACTGTCACAGGGGGGGCAATCCATTGGGGATTTCCCAGGGAGTTTGGTGCAGGAATGCTGGGGCCGGAGAGATGAGCTCCTTTGAGAGAAGCCATAGCTGCCTGCCAGCTCCCCACCAAAAGTATGTATGGAAAAAAAATATTTCTCTCATTGTCAGTTAAGTGTAACAAAGTACAATTGCAGAAAAACTTACCATAACAATAGATCTTCGAGAAGGTCTCTTGCAGCAGGCCACACCTATGGAACTATAGCCACCAGGCATTAGGACCTTATGGAAACATTTCCAGCTAGCAGTCTACCAGGGGGCAGCCCACTCCGATATCATACACCGATGTCTGCCTATCCCATAAGAGTGGGTGGCCCCCCGTGCCCTCCTCAGTTCTCCCAACGGAGACCATAAGCCACCTAGTCTCAGCTGAGGGAACCAAGGAGGAACCGAAGATTCTCACCAAAAAGAAAACAAAGGAGAAAGAGGTACTGACACAGAAAAGCTTCCCAGGCCCAGGGGGAAGGTGGGAGGGAGGGATACCATGGCCTCCTGCAAGACATCCTCTTGAGGATCTACTGTTATGATAAGCTCTTATGTAACTGCTATCTTACTTCGAGGGTATCTCTAGCAGCAGGACACACCTGTGGAATGACTTCCAAGCAGTTTCGTCATTAGATGGCACAGTCTGGTGGGAGGAAACCTTGAGCCTAAGAAAGTAGGCTCTGGAGGACAGCTAGACCAAAGCTGGCCCTACGCCAAGAGGCAATGTGCAGACTGTAGTGCTTTGTAAAGGTGTGAACAGTTCCAAAAGTTGCTCTGCACTCCCAAGTGCAAATAATGAGAAGGTTTGGTTTCAATGCAGTCCAAAAAGATTTATTTGATAGGCAAGAAGACCACACCCCTGGTTGAAGTGCTGGGGAGTGAGTTTGGCTAGTGGAGGCACCAGCTCCACATGCATTTGAGAAGGACTGTATGTATTTCTACGAAATCTTTTTGGACTACATTGAAACCGAACCTTCTCATTATTTGCACTTGGGAGTTCAGAGCAACTTTTGGAACTGTTTTATATTTTAGGGCTAGTAACCCCTTCCTCTGCACTCAGCTTCTAATGGCTGTGCACATAGTAAGGAGGGAGTGGTATATTGGTAAAGGTGTGGACAGAACTCCAAGTATTGGCAGCACAGATCTGAAATAGGCAACAGAAGTGGCCGTGCCTCTGGTGGAGTAGCCACGAACAACTCCAGGAAGATATTTGCCATACTCCCTGTAGTAAGAAGTGGTACAGTTGGCCAACCATTTGGACAAGCACTGTTTTGAAACAGGGATGCCCTCTTTTCCAGAGGTGAAAGAAATAAACAACTGGGAGGACTTCCTACAGTCCTTCATACGGTGCGTGTAGTAACAGAATTCTATGCATATCTGAACTGTGGAGCAGTGCTTCCTCATGATTGGCATGCTGTGGGTAGTAAACAGGAAGGTGGATGGATTGATTTAAAGTAAACTTAGACACCGCCTTAGGAAGAAACTTAGGGGTTAGTACACAAACACACCGTGTCTTTGTGGAAAATGAAATAATACTGTTCGCACTGCTGGCCCGGTGGCACTGAGGCACTGGATGCCTTAGCTTGTGCCACGCTGGCAACCGGGTTCAGGAACAACCTCTGGTCACTGGGGAGCCAGCATGGAGAGGAGGATCCAGGGTGGGATCGAGGCTGCCATAGGCAGCTCTTCCCTCCAGGTGGTTATCACCCCCAGTTCTGCTCCCACGGGTGGAGGTCCAGTGGGAAGTATAGGCAGGGGGTGGCAATGAATGCCAGGGTGGGGTGGAAGGGCAGAGACAGTACGGCATGCGTGTTCCTCCTCGCATGTGCATGTACATGTCTGCCGGGGTCTGGGACACAAAAAAGGGAAAAAAACATAAAATTACATATGGAAAAAAATAATGCTGCTCGCACATGAGCCCCTGTAGCTCTGAAATTCTTTGAGCAGAACTAATAGCAACTACAAATAATGCTTTCCACGGCAGAAAGCATAGCTTGCATATCACAGCCGGCTCAAAAGGAGCCAAAGTGAGATTTTGTACATAAAATTCAAGTCCCAAGGCAGGACTGAATTGTGAATAGGAGGCTCAGGTAAAGAATGCCTCTCAGAAAAGTACGGGACACCTCCAGATCTTACTTCAAGATGGAGATCTTGCAGCATTTAGCACAAGTAGGACTGAAGCCAGCAGGCAGCAGGATCCAACGGAAAATTTCTAGCTAGCAGTATACAGCTGGGGACTGCCCCCGATGTCAGCCTGCCCACGGCGTCCCATGTGGTATAAAAGGGGCAGCCCACCACAGCCCCTCTGTTCTTTTCCCATCATCAACTCGCAAGCATCGGCTCCACGAACGCCTTCAGCTTTGATTGACCGCCATCTTACACACGTTTTTCAATGCTTTATTTACTGATAAGTTCATTTTTTCACTACTTTTATTTTCTGCATGTCGACTTCCTGACGTTGTCCATCCACCGGCACCAGTCTAAGTGTGCCTGAGGCAAAATCCCCTCACGAGATGGACACTAGGCATGCCTGCTGTGGTTAGGCCCAGATCCTGACACCAAGGCCTGCCCACGCTGCCAGAAATTCAATAGTAAGATGAGGATACGCCACCAGAAGACCCTCCAGGCCTACTTAATGGAGCAGAAATTATTGGGGAAACATCACCACAAGAAGAAGAGGAGAGAGAGGGAAAAAGATAGATTCCCGCTGAGATCCAGGTCTTCTGACTCCTGCTCCACCTCCTGGGGGAGTTCAGACTCAGCCTCCCAGACAGCGTGTTTTCCTACCCAACTGACGGTAGTGAGACCACCCACCCAGGTAAGGGTGACAGGGAGCTTAATGCAAGGGTATTCTACCTTGCAACCTCTGAAAATCCGGCCACACTTGCATTCTTCAGGCCGCCATTCAGATACCAACGTCAGGTCCTCCTCCAGCAACGGACTGACGAATGCATCATCCAAGTCGACCACTTCAGGAGCCAACTCCCTGGACAGATGCGGGGGTTTGGGCCATTCCTCTGGGAGGTCCATATCTCAACTCCTAAGGGGCCTAGCATCGCTTAAACTGATGCCTGAGAGAAGGGCAACAGAGAAACGGCCACCGGCCGACGACACATTCCACCAGGCCCCGACATCCGACAAATGGACAACGGCTTCAGGAAGGTTGCCGGACAACACCCATCATCAGGCTAAGGAGCGCAACACCAGGCCTCCAACCCAGCCTAAGGCATCAAACACCACAACCAGAGCGTCATCTGCCACACTGCCGACCCCAACCGACAAATGCTGCGACCCACTGTCAGGTAGTCCAGCATCAGCATCACCCCATAATCGGGCTGATGACCCCAGACCCCCACCTAAAGCCCTGTCACCACCTGCAGGGCTGACAACAGATACGCCAAGGCCGCCAACTCTGAACCCAGACCAGACGACAGGTCAGGAGCCAGGCCCATCAAACCGGCCAATGCCAGACCAAGAGCCAATACTCCAACTGTCACAGGTTAAGGACCCATTTACCTCTTGGTAGGACACCATGAAAGCCGACGTCCTCCCAGCCAGACGTACGACAGTAGAGGAACATAACTCCCAGGAACCTACTCGGTCACCCAGGGGACCCACTTCTCCACCCGCCGGTAGGGGTCGCTCAGGCCACAAAAAGCGCTCCCGGACAAGGAGCAGGAGCTCTTCACGCTCCACAGAAGGACACAAACATAAGTGCCAATGTACCAGGTCTAGGTCCTCCTCCTCAGTGGACTCAGACCATTCCTCATCTTCCTCATCTGGGTCCTCCTCAGGGGCAGACCTCCCCAGACCCGACAGACACGTCGAGATCCCCACCTGATGACCCCTCCTTTATAGAGGTGATGCGTCACATCCAATCAAACATGGGCTGGAACACTGAGGACCTCGACCCCGAAAGGCATCGACTGGCAAAATACTTGTGCCAGAAAGACCCCAAATCAGTGGTCATACTGCCCCTGGTGGACACTTTTCAGGATGTAACCAAGGTGGCATGGAAACATCCATCCACTCCTTCAGCTGTCCCAAACAAGGCAGATCACCTCTACAGGGCACCCACAGAGGAGCCCTTCCTAGGTGAACAGCCAATAGCTGACTCCATAGTTATTACGGTCACTTATGACAGGTCCCAAAGACCAAAGCGTCTAAGTACACAGTCACTGGACAGAGAGTCCAAACAGCTGGATTCAATGGGCAGGAGGAAATATTCTTCCACCACCTGCACCATCAGATTTCTTAATTTCCTTACCCACATGGTGCAGTTTCAGAACACCATGTAGGAACAAGGGATGAACTTAGTCTGGGACGTACCAGATTGTGCACATAAAGCTTAACTAGAATAATTCATGCAGAAAGGCTCAGACATAGGCACTCATGTGCTCAGGTTGGCCTATGATTCAGCAGACACTGCAGCGAGGGCAGCTGCTACGGGGGTATGCGTCAGAAGACACTCCTGGCTTATGGTGTCTGGCTTTGCCCAGGACATCCAAGTAGGCATCTTAGACGCCCCTTTTAAGGGCTCTGTCCTTTTCAGAGAGGAATCCAAAAAGATTATCACCAGAATACAGGACTCTGGAAAGGCTGTGCACTCAGTCCAGATGATGTACAAACCCAAACTAAAACCATTTTGAAAAAAGCATTTTCGTGGCAAATCTGGCCAAGAAACCAGGTATCAGCAACAGCAGCAACAGAGGGGAGGCTACAGTCACAAGGACCCCTCTCATGGCTCTGGAAGCTCGGGACATAGGTCAGCAAAACCTGCCCAGACCACTTTGCCCACAGCCACTAATGCCTGACTTTTGGCTGAACCCTCCTTTCCAGACAGATCTAGCAGGAGAGGTGGTCGGAGGCCACGTTTCCCTCTATCTAGAGGGTTGGAGGATGGTCACTTCCAACCAGTGGGTTCTACAGATGATTCAATGGAGTCTCTCAATAGAATTTACCAAGATACCTCCAGACAGACCGCCCCTATTGTCCCATTATTCCCAATCCCACGCTGCTCTCATCCAGGACAAAATTCAAGCTCTGCTGGACAGGAGAGCAATAGAACCCATACCAGCTGCTCAGAAGGGACAAAGGTACTATTCTCACTTCTTTCTGGTACCCAAGAAAGGGGAGACCTAAAACCCATCCTGGACCTCCTCGACTTCAACAACTACGTGGAATACAGGCACTTTCGAATGGTCACGCTGCTGGGTCTACTCCCCATGATCCACCAAGGAGATTGGCTTTCATCCCTGGACATGCAGGCTACATATTTACATATCCTGACAGCCAGGCACCACAGGAGATTCCTAAGATTTGAATTCCAAGGTCAGCATTACCATTTCAGGGCACTCCCCTTCAGCCTGTCTTCAGCACCAAGGATTTTCACTAAGTGCCTGGCAGTAGCAGCAACAGCCCTCCAAAGGAGAGGCCATTACGTCTTCCCTTACCTGGACAACTGTTTCCTTACAGCTCCGTCCAGGGAGGCTCTTCTGCACACAGTGAAAGACATCTATTCTCTCTTTGCGGCACTGGGAATCACAGTAAACATTCTGAAATCCTCACTCTGGCTGACTCAGAGGCTCCAGTTCTTTGGAGTACTCCTTGACACCTCTCGGGGGAAGGCCTTCCTCCCAGAGGACAGAGCAGATGACCTAAGGGGTCTCGCTCACCATATTCAGTCTTTACAACAGGTCCTGGCAAGGACAGTGCTCAGACTTCTTGGCCACATGGTGGCAACCATTGCCACCATGCCATTGGCCAGACTTCATATGAGGATGATCCAGTGGACTCTGAAGGCCCAATGGGATCAGCATTGGAATGATCTCGATCAGCTTGTCTTAATCCCAAAACCCATCTGACAAGCCCTTCTGTGGTGGCTTTTGCTGTCCCATCCATCAGCGGGTGCAGTCTTCCAGAGAATACCGCCTACACAGATCCTGATAACAGATGCCTCCGGTACAGGCTGGGGAGCGCAATTGCGCAACCGCAGGACTCAGAGGTCATGGTCACCAATAGAGGAGTCTCTGCATATCAATGTTTTGGAAATGAGGGCCATCTCATACGCCTTGCAAGCATTGCAAGTCGACCTACTTCCAGGACATCTCCTGGTCCAGACAGATATGTCTGCAGTGTTCTGCATCAACAAACAGGGAGGAACTCACTCATACCATAGCTCACCATATGGTGATCTCGGCAGTTTATGTCCCAGGTGTGCAAAACACACTGGCAGACGTCCTAAGCCAGTCAAGGTCCAGAACCCACAAATGGGAACTCCAGCAATCAGTTGTACGAGACCTGTTCGACAGGTGGGGTCTGCCAGAGTGGGCCCTTTTTGCATCCCCACACAATGCAAAACTGCTCAGTTTCTGCTCGCTAGATCCAGAGCCTGGTGTTTTCTGGCGAGACACATTGTCCCTCTGCTGGACAGGGAGATTCCTTTATGCCTTCCCTCCCTTTCCCCTGATACAGAGGGTTCTTCTCAAATTGTAGTCAGATGGAGCAGATATAATTCTGGTGGCACCCTTCTGACCTTGACAGATTTGGTTCCTCCTACTCCAACAATTGGGGAGGGAACCACCTCTACCTCTACCACTGACTTCATAATTGCTCTCTCAGGACAGTGGAATTTTAGTCCACCCAGACCTGAGATCCTTACACCTGCATGCATGGCTCCTACAATCCAAGTCATTTGCTGCTTTGAGGTCTCGGCCAGAGTAGCTGACATTTTGGTGGCCACCAGGAAACCCTTCACCAGGGCTACATACGCCGTGAAGTGGAAACGCTTCTGTCTTTGAGCATTCAGCCGTCACATAGATCCACTTGCTTGCCCAGTGAACTAAGTCCTGGAGTACCTCCTTTCCCTTTCTGACTCAGGTCTTAGCTACTCCTCCATAAAGGTGCACCTCTCTGTGGTGTCAGCTTATCACACACCTATGCAGGGAAAATCCCTGGCATAATTGGACCTTGCATGCACATTCCTATGTGGTATCCTTTGTATGAAGTCACCCATCAGGGACCCCATCCCTTCATGGGACCCTCTTTTTATCCTGGAAAAACATGTTGCCTCCATTTGAACCAGTCACAGATTGCAAGCTCCACTTTCTGTCTTGGAAAGCATTATTTTTGGTTGCAGTCACTTCAGCTCAGAGAATCTCTGAGCTTCAGGCTCTGATGTGTAAAGAACAGTATTCAATTTTCCACAGAGACAGGGTGTCTCTGCGAACAAATCCTAAGTTTCTACCAAAGGCGGTGTCTGAATTAACCCTTAACCAAGACATAAACTTGCCAGTTTATTATCCAGAGCAGTTGAACAGAGAAGCTCTGTTACATACATTAGATGTTCGCTGGATTCTCCATTTTATTTAACCTGAACCCGGGGATCCAGACAATCTGACCAATTGTTCATCTCATTTGCCCCACGAAAGTTAGAGGCACTTGTTAGAAAACAAACCCTTTCTAAATGGTTGGTTAATTGTATTGTGTTCTGTTATCAGAAGTACAACAAACCCTTACCGGGAACAGTAAATGGTCACTCCACCAGAGGAGTCGCAGCCTCCTTTGCTTCCTTAAGGAATGTGTCTGCAGCGGACATATGCGGAGCAGCCTCCTGGAGTTCAGTCTACACATTCGTTAAGCAATACAATCTGGACATTGCTTCTAGGCACAGGATTAGCTTCAGCCTTGTGGTCCTGCAGGGCCTTCTCTCATGTGGGACTCAGTCTTTATCTCTCTGTTCCTCCACCCTGTATGTAAAGGACTATGTTCTGCTTGGGACTCAGTCCTACTTGCGTTACCTGCTGCAAGAGCTCCATCTCAAAGTAAGATAGTGCAGTTACGTAAGCACTTACCGTAACAGTAGATCTTCGAGAGGAGCTCTTGCAGCAGGTACTGTTTCCCACGCACCTTCCCCTCCTTCCCCTCAAGGGATTCCTTCTGCATTCACAGCAGGAACATCTGCCTCCTAGGCTACTGGAGGATCCTTGGTTTCTTCATCCAAATTTTCATCTGTGCCAGGGTCTCTGGCAGGAGAACTGAGGGATGCTGTGGGGATGCCCCTTTTATACCACATGGGATGTCAGGGGTGGGCCGATGGGGGCGATCCCCCGCTGTATACTGCTAGCTAGAAAATTTCCACAGGGTCCTGCCCCCTGCTGGCTTCAGTCCTATTTGTGTTACCTGCTGCAAGAGCTCCTCTTGAAGATCTGGCAACCATTCGGCCATCAACAGACATATGGAAGGCAGAGATGGCAGACACGTGCACCTTAAGAGAGAAGTACTTCAGGCCAGATTCTGAACGAGACAGTAAGTACTCCACAGCCTGATTAACGGGACAAGTGAAGGGGTCCAGCTGACGTGAAGAAGCCCACAGTGCAAAGCATTCCCACTTCATTGAATACATGGCCATATTGGACAGCTTCCTGGCCACCATCAGGACATCAGCTACCTTAGGTGAAACCCCGAACCAACCCATGGCTATGTCCTCAGGAGCCAGGCATGAAGATGGAGGGATTTGAAGTCCAGATGGACCAGGGTTCCCTGTTTCTGGGAGAACATGCCAGTGCACAGAGAAAGAGGTACTGGAGGTTCCACTGTCAGCTGTTGCAGTAAAGAGAATCAAATCTGACAAGGCCAGAAGGGGGCGATGAGAGTCATCATGGTCCCTTTCATCTGAAGCTTAATCAGAAGCAGGGGGATGGGAGGAATTGCATACAGTAACCTCCCTATCCAGGAGCGGGACAAAGAGTCTCACCACAAAACTCCAGGCCCTGGATGGAGAAAGCAAAAAAGCAGCTGTTTTGCAACAAGTGGGTACACAAAAAGATCCAACTCTGGATGACCCCACCTATTGAACAGGTTTTCTACTACGGAGGTCAACAGCTCCCACTTGTGCATTCTGGACTGTGACCTGCTTAACTTGTCTGCCAGGATATTTTGGATGCATGGAATGTGCACGGCCAACAGTTCGAGACTGTGATCGAGTCCAACACCAGACTCTCATTGCTTTTTGGCACAGGGGTACGAGTGAGTGCACCCCTGCTTGTTGATGTAGTAGACTTGATGTAGTGGACTACACTGACATTGTCCATCTGCACTAACAGAAGATCCGAGGATAGCTGAGTATGGAAGGCCTGCAAGGCATAAAGAATGGCCCGCATCTCCAGGTCATTTATGTGGAGAGAGGACTCCAGTTGGGACCACGTCCCTTGAGTATGCTGAGGCCCTTGATGAGCTCTCCACCCCACCCCCAAAGCATCTGTTGTGAGAATCTGCTGAGGGGAAGGGAATGAGGAAAGGAACTCCTCGTAACAGGTTGCTGGATTCCATCCACCAAAGCAGAACCCTTTTTACCGAAGAGGAGACTAGGACCAGCTGTTCCAGGTCGTTGGTACGCTGGTCCCACTGGACCCTCAGTGTTCATTGGGGAATCCTAATGTGCAGTCTAGCTAGAGGCACTGTGAATGCAGCCATCAGGCCCAAGAGTCAGAAGAAGATTCTGGCTGAGACATAGCTGTGGTACATCAGGTGGGTTTGAGCTATAAGGCGATCTGCCCAGTCCTGGGGCAGGAAGGCCATGCCCTGAGAGGTATCCAGGACTGCAGTATGTACTGAAGGTGCTGACAAGGAGTTAGAACTGACTTGAGCAGGTTAACCATAATGCCCAGATCCTGGAGTAGGCGCGTGGTATGTTCCACAGTCTGTAACAGACGCTCCCTGGACTGGGCTTTGAGAAGCCAGTTGTCCAGGTAGGGAATGACAATAGACTCCCTGCCACCTGAGGGCAACTGCTACCACTGCCAAGCATTTGGTAAACACCCGAGGGGCCAAGGAAAAGCCAAAAGGCAAAGTCCAGAATGGAAAGTGTGCCCCCAAAAATGAAACCTTAGGTACTGTCAGTGGAAGGCATGTAAATAAATCATAAATAAATAAATAACCCTTTATTTATATTGTGTCTTTCAACCATCAAGGAGCCTAACAATTAAAACAGAATGAGTCATAAAATCCACACATCATAAATAATATAAAATGCAACTAATGCAGATAAAACCATAGTTTAAATCAGTTATCATATGTTTTTTTCAACAGATAAGTTTTAAAGGCATGTTTAAATCCCTCCACAGTTGTGCACTCCCATAGCTGACGGGGTAGAGAATTCCAAAGGGTAGGGGCTGCATGCATAAATGCCCAGGCCTGTGAAGATTTTAAATGGACCCTTGGAATCTCTAGCACTACCTCGTCAGCCGATCGGAGCGATCACCCAGGGCAGTAAGGAACCAGAAGCTCTTTCAGGTAGTCCGGGCCCAGTCCATGTAGGGCTTTATAAGTCAGAAGTCTGACTTTAAATGTGATTTCCCACTGTACTGGCAGCCAGTACAGACCACACAGCACCAGAGAAATATGACTGGACCGAGAGGTTCCCATCAATAGCCAGGGCACTGCGTTCTGCGGCAGCTGCAAGCGGCGGATATCCACCCAGGATGCCACAGGTAGAGGGAATTGCAATAATCCAGGTGTGAGGACACACAGGCATGGACCAATGTAGGGAGATCACCAGATGGAACAAGATGCTTAACCCAGGAGATATTCCTCAGATGGTAGAGGATTTGATGACAGCCAACACCTGTGAACACAGAGTCAGCCTTTCATCAAAAATTGCCCCCAGGTTTTGCAGCTGTTCAGAGGTTGGGAGCGATAAGCCCCCTAGGAAAAGACTCAAGGGCAAACCTACCCCTGGCCCCCCATCCGGCACCCCGGTTCCACAACCAGCACCTCAGTCTTTTCCGAGTTCAGCCTCAACCAGCTCAAATTCATCCAATCCTGGATTTCAGTGAGGCAGTTATTAAACACTAGGAGAGGTCTATCCTGGTCAGGTGCAAAAGAAAGGCAGAGCTGGGTATCATCAACATAACAGTGAAACCTCAGCCCATACCTTCTTTCAATGTCTCTGAGGGGTAGCATATACACTGCAAACAACAAGGAGGACGACACCGATCCCTGAAGCACCCCACATGACAGAGGAACTGGGTCAGAGGAGTGAATCCCTAACACCACCCTCTGAGTTCTTCCAGTGAGGAAAGATGTAAACCACCTGAGGACTGTACCTGATAGGCCACAGATGAACCTCAGGTGACCGAGCAAAACCTCATGGTCCACAGTGTCAAATGTTGATGAGAGATCTAGAAGAACCAAGATGGAATGTTTTTTCCAATCTCTTGCCATCAGGAGATCATTGAGCACCCGAACCTAGATATGTAGGTAGGCATCCTTCATGTCGAGGGAGCAAATCCAGTCTCACTGGTACAGAACGTGCAGCAGACCCTGCAGTGTCACCATCCAGAATTTGTTTATACTGAATGTACAGATTTAGCTCCCCGGAGGTCTAGAATGGGCCTCAGATCCCCTGTGCATTTGGGGACCAGGAAGAAATGAGAGTAGAACACTGCCCCTTGTTGGGACTCTGGGACAGGTTCTGTGGCCCTTTTGTTTAGTAGAGAGTGGATTTCCTCCTAGAGCACTGGGATGTGGGCCAGAGGATAAGAGGACAGAACCAGAGGGGTTTATGGAGGGTGCTCCAGAAGTTCCTGAATGTGTCCATTTTCTATTAGCTGCAGTACCCAGACATCTCTGGTAATTTTCCTCCACTTGTCCAGGTGCAGGGAGAAATGATCCTGTACAACCACCGTCTGCCTTATGGGAGAGGGGAGAGGTCGGGCAAGGAGTTAGATCGAACTGTCAGGGGGGGCAGTGGCCACACCACCTCCCCCTGGGGGGTTTTCCCATGGAAGAGGAGTGGGTGGGCAAGGTGGGGGCAGCCTGACACTTACCCTGAAGCTTGTTAGAAGGCTTGGGTCTATGGATAGGCCACTGAAAAGGCACTCAACCACTTTTGGTTTAGTTGTTGTGGTATGTAGAGTGGACCAATCACAAGGTGCGGCCAGAGGCTTGCAGTTGAGACTGTATGTCCTGTACATCTGCCTCGAACAGTTTGAAGTCTCCAAAGGGGACATTCAGGATAGACAATTGATCATCCTGGGCAAAGCCTGACACCCTCAGCCAAGACTGTCTTTGCAGACAAATGGCTGCCATGGCAGCCTTGGCCACAGTGTCCATGGTGTCATAGGCAGCCTTAAGAAGGTGTGTGTAGACATCAGAACCTGCTTGGAGAGACTGCAGCATCTGCTGTTTTAGGGGGTTCTCTGGGAGAGCCCAGGAATTTTCAAGGGCCTGATCCCAGAGCTGGTTTTGGTACTGGACCATACGGACAATGTAGTTCAACACCCTGCTGGTCAGTGTGGCAGAGGTAAAGGTTCTTTTGCCAGTGTGATCCAGCCACTGGGACTCCTTATCCAGACGCAAGGAACTGAGATGTTTTTGCCTCTTGGTGTGGTCCTGGGCAGCATCGATGACCCCCAAATGTGCTTAAGACTGGTCGGTGAATAAAGGCCTCCCTACTGGAGCTTGCTATTATTTGTCCACTTTCCTCGGCACGGCTGGAGTCAAACTGGGCTGGTGCCAGGTGGCCATGGTGGCATCCTCAAAGGACTCAGTCAAGGGATGGATGACCAGAGGAGGGGTGTCTGGCAGTTGCAAATAAATGGCTAGTCATTGCCAAGCGGGATCTTGCTCCTCTGTGTCGAAGCCTATGGCCAACTGTAATAGTCTCATAACCAAGATGAAAGAGGGGTTATCTGGGGGGGACCATAGGATGTACCTCAGGGTCTCATCACTGTTGGACGAGACCGTGCAGGAAGAGGTGGAAGAAGTGGCTCCTCCGTCATTGCCCTCATCCAGAGGAGTGAGGTCTGGGCAACACCCATCTTCATACCCCGAGTCCTGAGGGGGGGGAGCAAGGGCCTTGGGTTCTGAGGCATGGGCCACGGTCCTACTGGAAGAGCAGGGGGCCACTGCAAAGACAGGTCCTGAGGAGGAGCAAGCTTAGCTGGCATAAAATCCCACAAGGTGGTAAGTTCCAAAGAGAGTGCACTCTAAACAGCCAGCCAAGGACAGCCACACAGCAATTGCAGAAATAACAAAAATTTACTTTATTAGGACAATCCTCAGAATCTTAGGAGTTTCCTGCACTCTCCTTGGAACTGATTGATCAATTGTGGGCTGGCTGCCCGGGCTGTGCACCCCTTACTTGGTGGTTCACGGTGGCCATTTCGGGATTTGTTTCCCATAAGGCAGTAAGTATGGAGTGAAAGTTAACCACCATCAGCTTCTGACCCACCAGATGAGCTGAGGGAACACCAGGATCAGCACTGGGGAGGGTGGCCAAACAGGCTGAGGCCTGTGGGGAAGCTACTTGGCATGGCTTGGCATTGGGAAGGCAATGGCGACATGGGCTCAGGCCAGGGGGACTCTGGAGGGTAGAGGCTCCAGCCTCAAGGCAGCATCTGAAGTCAGCAGCAGGGGGTTAGGCTGTATCCCTGTGACCACTGATGCTGAGCCAGCTGAGCCACTTGACTGAGTGCCTGCCTAAAATTAAGGGCCTGAACAGCAGGGGCTGAGAAGTCAGTGGGATGCCAGAGCCCCTGAAATGAATGCCCACCACTGAGAGATTGGTGGGAAGAGCTGCCAATGGAAGCCCTGCAGGAGAAAGGGCATGCAAGGCAGAAGGTATCACCCCTGACAATGTGGATGGCCCCACCGTGGTTGACACATGGAGCAGTGACCGGAAGCGAGACGAGGAGGACCGGGTTTTCTCCTTAGGATGGTGCTTGCCTTGATGCCTGTGCTTCCCTGATGACTTGTTCTAGGCCTTGAAGAGTTATGAGCCTGAGGAACTTTGGGCATGAAGTTCTTTCTAGGCGACTTTCTGCTTCAGCAGAAATGTTTCGAGGGTCTGTACTTGGGCACTTCCTGGAGGCCTGGTTGAAGATACAGGAGATCATGCAAGCTTGAGTGTCGAGTTCTGGGCCTAGGCAGCAGACGCAAGCCTTGTGGTCATCTTTCTCAGGGATCTTCTGCCCGCAGGCACACTTTTTGAAGAGGTTCCCAGAGGCGGAGCTCAGCATAAATGGAGTGGGAAACAATCACTTTATTGCTAAAGTGATACACTCTGGGGAAATAAAAAAAAAAGTTTGAAATTTTTCGGTGAAATGGCAGTCAACTGAAGTTGGTGGATCTCCGTGAAGACCAACGTGCGATGGTCAATGGCGACAGGTCGATATCAGTGTGTGACATCTGAGTGGACAGTCCCTGGTAGACTGCTAGCTAGAAAAGTTTCTGTGTGATCCTAGTGCCTGCCATTTATAGTTCTATGGGTGTGGCTTGCTGCAAGAGATACCCTTGAAGAAATTTCTTCATACTTATCGTAATTTCCTTTTCTGTTAGCTCCAACATTGTTAGTGGCAAGTCATAACTACTGGGTATGTGCATTCCTACTAGGCAAAATGTCAGAGCCCAAGCTTTAGAATGCTGGGCACATGAGGATTCTGAGCAGCAGCAACTCTCCTCCAGTCACTATTGTCCTCGCAGAGGCTCAGAATAAAACAACTGCAATTGTCTATTCGATAAGAGAAAACACAATTAGCTAATTACACACACCTAATTCTTTTCCTTCTAAACAGTATACAGGAAAACTGTCTTACCTTATTGGAAGACTTCTGGTAGTTGGTATACCTCATATCTGTCACAAACCTCAGTTTAAGCCGATCCCCCTCTCTGGCGATGATAACCACCAATGAAGAATTGTCTTCCTGTAGCAGATTCATCTGCAATTTTTTAACTTAATTTAATGTTGGCAAGCAAAACTGTATGCCATGAAAGCACTACGTGCAACAAGGAAAACACCATTGGCTTGTTCCAGTTGAGCCTGTTAAAGTGTGTGATTGCAGCCACATTGAAATTCCCTTTTTTTTTTTTTTATTAGTAACACAGTGCAGCAGACCAATATTAGAGGAATGCCCAGGCAAACTCATAACATGGGTTTTGATCAAAAACAATGGACATTCCCCACTGGCATACCAGATAGTGTTCTCCCAAAGGAGCCAAACTCCTGGGCATGTCCCATTGACAGTTTTGGAGATAACAAAAACGGAGCTTACGCTAAGTATGAACAAATTTCTTCTTTTTGTAGGGCTCTACGTTGTCAATGGGAAGTGATAACTAATGGGTTCTAAGAAGCAGTGCCCAGAACAACCGGGATGGGGGAGAACATTATCCCAACGTCAAGAACAAGTACCATAAAAAGATTGCTTGTGAACTGCTGCCTGCAACACTGCAACCAAAAGCTGCATCAGCAGAACTTTGAACATCCAAGTTGTAGTGTTTTGTGAAAGTGTGGACAGAGACCTCATAGCTGCCTTGCATAACTCTAAAACAGATGCCTTACCTCTCTCCACCCAGGACGTGGCCATAGCCTTGGTGGAGTGAGCTTTGATTAGAGCCGGAGGCCTCTTCTTTTCTGCGACATAAGCCTTGGCAATGCAGACACTCACCCACCTAGCTAGGGTGGCCTTGGAGGCCTTTTGACCCTGCTTGGCCACTCCAAAAAGGACAGATTATCTAATTTTCAAAACTTGGCTGTCTGTGGAATATATATCCTAACAGCTCATCGCAAGGCCAACTTGTGCAACTCCTTCTCCTTTAGGTGAGAAGGTTGCAGGCAAAAGGATGGAAGACGTATTTCCTGGTTCACATGGAAAGCCATGGCACTTTTGGAATGAAAGATGGAACTGTTCTGAGTACCACCTTGTCCTTATGCAAGATAAGGTACAGCTCCTTGTGGGACAATGCCTGGAGCTCACTAATACTCCTGGCTGAGCACATAGCAATCCAAAAACATATCCTGTAAGACAGCACATCCAGCAGAATGGATGACAGCAGTTTGAAAGGCTCCTTGCAAAGAGCATTCAGAACCAGATTTATTTATTTAGTTTTTGTTAACCGGGTTAGGTGCGCTAGCCAAAGTTGACTATTTTCAGGCACGACCCGGGAGAATACATACATAAAATGACATGATATTATACAATACATAGTATATAGTACAGGTACATAGTATATAGTACAGCTAGGTTAGAATACAGATCAAGTCAGACAGTACTTGAGATAATACATATAGCTATGCAGAGGTGACAAAAGTGACATTAGTACATGCAAATAACTGAAACTGGGCTAAGTGGCAGCTATAAAGACTTTTTATAGCAAAGCTTGTTTAGAAGTGCAGCAGTGTCTTGTAGAAACAGGGTGTGGTTAGCTGTGAGGCATTAAGTGGGATCAAAGCATGTGCAGGGGTCTCGGGACAGGTGGCAATATAGCTCTTTTTTGAAGATTGGTTGGGAGCTAGCCTGCCTCAGGGCAGGAGGGAGGGTGTTCCAGATGGCTGGGGTGGTGCAGTGAAATGCTCTATAGCCTTTTGAAGTAAGACACCTGGGTATGGTGAGTAGAAATTTGTTTGCCGAGCGTAGTCCGTGGGCAGGTGTCTGTGGTACAAGTAGAGCTGCAAGGGACGAGGGGGTTTGGTTACGGATTACAGAGTCTGTGAGGATCCCTAGGGAATATAGTTGGTTGGCAGTTGGGGAGAGCCAGCCTAGGTCACTATACAGTGTGCAGTGGTGCTTGAGGCGATGGGAAGAGGAGGCATACCGACATATGTTGTTATACGTGACATCCCATTTATGGAGAGCAGTCTTATGGGCATTAGCAAAAGGGGAGACACCATATGTCAGTGCTGGAAGCAGAATACCCTTGGCAATTGCCAATTTGGTGGATGGTGTTAGCAGGTGACAAGTCTTATAGGCGATTCCAAGTTTGGCATTTGTTGCTTTACAGGTTGACTGGATGTGCAGACTGAAATCAAGGGATTTATCAAGGAGGACTCCCAGGTATTTGAATGATGTGACACAGTCGATGAGAGACCCCCAGAGTCATGGACTAGGAGGGCTTCCTTACAGGCCCTGAGTTTGGGGGCAGTGCCAAATAGCATGGCTTGAGTCTTTTTTGTGTTGAGGATGAGCTTATTAGCATTTAGCCATGTTTGCACATTCCTGAAATCCGAGCAGAGGTTTTTGTTAATGATGTTAACTTTGTCAATGCTGTAGTAAAAGACAAGATCATCAGTGTATAAGACAGCTGAGCAGGAGAGTATGGCATAATCTATGTTGTTGATGTATAGCGAGAAAAGAAGGGGTCCCAGGATGGAGCCCTGGGGTAGTCCGATGTCAGTGCTGGTCACATCTGAGAGAGCGGAGTTGAATTTAACAAGTTGTAATCTGTTTGATAGGTAGTTGTTAAACCAGTCAACTACTGAGGATGAGAAGTTAAGTCTATGCAGCGTTAAGAGAAGCAGGGGATGATCAACAAGATCGAAAGCTTTGGTAAGATCGATAAATACTGCTCCAGTGAGTAGGCCTTTGTCAATGTTGCAGAGTACATCGGTGGAGAATTTGAGAAGAGTGGTTGAGGTACTGTGCCCTTTTCTGAAACCATGCTCCGTGTCTGAGAGAAGGTTGTTCTTTGTGAGAAAGTCAATGGTTTGGGTTGCAACAAGCTTCTCCAGTAGCTTGCTTAGCACAGAGAAGATGGCTATGGGCCTGTAGTTGTTGATATCCTTTGAGTCTCCTTTTTTAAGGATAGGTGTAACTCTGGCAATCTTCCAGAGATCTGGGACAATGCCAAGAGAGAGAGAGAGACCGAGTGAAAAGCGTGGCCAGTGGCGAGGCAATCAATGGTGCTGCTAGCTTCAGGAGTCGTGGCTCGAGTGAATCTGAGCCGGGGCTAGTGTTGTCGAATATGTTTTGCAATAGCCTTTGGACCTCGGATCTAATATCACTTTAAAGTGGAAAAGGGGGATAGTGGTTAGTTGGCAGTGGTCAGCACTGGATGCAGATCTCTTGGGTGTACAGTAAGGCTGAGATGCTGTGGGAGGTGAAGCAAAGGACAAGGTGTACTGAGGCAGGTCCGTGAATAATCTGTTAAAGGCATTCGCTATAGTGTTCGAGTCGTTGCAATGTACACCATTTAGGATCATATCCCCTGGGGTCGATGACTGGGTAGCCCCAAGAAAGGTCTTGATGTGTGTCCAGAATTTTCTAGGGTCACCAGCAGAGTTTGTGAGCAGTTTCTTGCAGTAGATGCTGTTTGCTGTTCTGATTTGTTTTTTACAGGCGCTCTGAGAGGCCCTGTAGGTATTGTAATCCTCTGGTGGTCTGGACACTTTATACTTCTTCCAGAGTTTGTCCCGAGTGCGCAGGTTAGCCAGCAGGTCCTTGTGTAGCCATCTTGTTTGTTTACCCCGACCCTTCTGGTGACCTTTAGAGTATGTTTAACCTGAAGTGCTGTGAAATTATCAATGAAGATATCAAGGGCTATTTGAACACCATGGGAGTGATAGATGGTGGAACCGGGGATCGGAACGTATGTCGACTCCTACTAACAGCACACAGAAAACAAATGATCTCCCTATTAGTCCCTAAGGACATGCCCAAGGAATGCCAAGGGCCGAAACCTGACCTCTTAGAGTGTTCAGGGCTAAACCCCTGTCCACGTCTTCCTGCAGGAAATCCAAAATCAATGGAACTGAGGCCTTGGAAGACCATAAAGCCTTCTTCCTGGCCCAAGCTGAGAAGATGAGCCATACATGGGCATAAGCTGCAGAAATAGAAGTTCTTCTGGCAACTATCAGGGTATCTACCACTTTCTTAAAGAAATCTAATTTTAGGAGCCTCCTCCTTTCAGGAGCCAGGCCGCAAGCTGCAGCGACCCTGGATTTGGGTGCAGAATGGACTCCTGAAATAGAAGATCTCCTTATATTGGAAGGCAAAATGGTGCTCAATGAACTAGATTCACTAGGTCCGAGAACCACAGTCTTCTGGACCACTCCAGAGCTATTAGAAGAAGCTTCCTCTTGAGTGTTTTATCTTTTGTATGACCTTGGGGTGAACAGGAAGTAGAGGAAATCTGTATGCTCTGGTGAAGGTCCACTCCTGAGTCACAGCATCCACTACTTCTACCTGCAGACCCTGGTAGCAGCTGAAAAAACTTTGAGTCTGAGCATTGTAAGCTGGTGGGGAACAGATCGATTTGAGGCCGACAAACCTTTTGCACAGAAAGTCGAACACTCCCGGGTGCAGCATTTACTCCCTCAGGTGAATATTTTCGCAGCTTAGCCATTCTACCTGGATATTCAACTTTCCCCTGCCAAGTGTGCTGCTGCTGACAGAGAGAAGATTCTCCTCTGCCCACCAAAGGAGATCAGAGGCTTCTTTAAGCATCTCCCTGCTCTTTGTGCCACCTTCATTGTTTATGTTTGCCACTGTGATGGCGTTGTTTGACCTTATTTTTACCAATTTGTCTGCAGTAAACTTTGAAATTGAGGAAGAGCTAGATGGACCGCCCTCATCTCCATAACATTTATATGGAGATGCAGTTCCTGCATTGACCAAGTCCCCTGAGTGGGTAGTTGGTTTAGGACTACCCCCAACCATGTAGGCTGGTATCTGTTGTCAGGATCAACTCTGATGGAAGCTCCAAGGGAACCCCTTTGCTCAGATTCTGCAAACTCGCCCACCAGCTCAGTTGGTGCCACAGCTGAGGAGATAGGGAAATCCTGGCTTGATAATCCTTCGACATTGGATCCCATGCTGACAGCAACCCCATCTTTAGGGGCAGCACATGAAACTGAGCCCACAGAACTAGGTTTATTGCTGTTGCCATAGGGCCCAGGACTTGCAGAAGACTGGGGACTGAGGCTGATGACTGATCCCTTAGCCACTGAATTTCCTTTAATAGAGTCTCCTTTCAGGATGGCAAGAGGAAAACCTTCCCTTGGACTGTCTTGAAAACCGCTCCCAGGTGTTCCAGGGTCTGAGATGGTTCCAGAGAGCATTTCTGTCAGTCCACCACCCAGCCATGGTTCTCTAGCATCTCCAGAGTCCTGAGTACTGACCTCCTTGCCAAGAATACCAGCTGTCCAGATGCCTGCAGCTGTCCAGGTCTCTGTTCCTACCAGACCTATAATGACAGCGCTGCTGTCTGCCTCTTAGGGTGGTCAGTCATCAGCCCCTAGTTTGTCGACACATGGTTCATCAACGACAGCCTCTCAGTTGTGGCACAATGCTTCTCCAGGCCCATGGCCATCAGGTCCTTCAGGCTCCCAGGCCCCAATGGATGAGTTGTTGTGCACTGTACTGACAACCCCTCCATCAACGCAGCAGTCTACAGTCATCAACCTCAATGATATTCTGGCCACGTTTACTACAGTTTTGGTCCACCAGTTGGGCACTAATAGTTCTGGGTCCTCTGTGCCGTCGATGGCCCCGTCATCATCGATGCCACTTTGGACTCCTTGGGTGGTTTCCCATGGTCCGTCATTAGTCCCACTTTTGTCAGAACTCGAGTTGGAGCAGTTCAGCATTGAGGAGGAGTACCATCCTGACCTCATCCTGCCTGAGGAAGAAGAGGAGGACCTTTTTCCTCTGACAGGTCCATTGCCTCCTCAGTGAGGGAGGACTCTGTCAAGTATACTCCCAGGTCACCTCCAGAGGACCCTATTTTCTTTAATGTTATGATTCAGCTGCCCACATCCATTGGCTTCCATACTGAGGAAGAGGATGCCACTAGACGGGAGTTGGTGAACTTTCTGGAAACCCCAGAATCTCCTCCTAACGTCATTCCTCCTATCCTCCCTACTCTGAGGAATGCCACTACTGCCACCTGGCACATATCTGACTTGGTCCCTGCTATGCCCCACAGGGTAGACCAACTGTATCATGCCCCCAGGGCCTCCCTTACTGTGCTGCCAAACCCGACCCAATTCAATGGTCATAAAAGCAGCTCATGACAGGTCTAAGGTGCCTGAGCACCTCAGTCCCCCCTCCCAACAGGGAATCCCAGTGGATTGACCTTTGGGGTAAGAGGGTATATGCCTCTTCCACCTTGGGACTGAGGATTGCTAGCTACCTCTCACATATGGTTAAATGCTAGTATACTATCTGGAAGAAGGACAATGCAGTTGCCAGGCCCTCCCTGACTGTTCCCCAAAACAGGAGGTTCTTAAGTGCTTGCAGAGTGCTGAGGATATTAGCAAGCATCTCCTCAGGGCCTTGTATGATATTTCTGATATTGATGCCAGGGCTCATACTACAGGCATTTGCCTCCATAGGCACTCCTGGCTGAGGGTCTCCAGCTTTGTTGTAGATGTCCAGCAAAAGGTGCTTAACATCCCTTTCAATAGCTATTTGAGTGAGATATTCAGGACATTATCAATGACCTACAGGCATCTAGCAGGGCTATTAAGTCTGCCCACTCACTCTATCATATGCAGCCTAGGGGCAGAGAGCATCTTCCCTTTCACAAGGTGTCCCACTAGTCTGGAGCTGCCTCCCATCCTCAGGGCAAGGAAAGGGCTTCCTCAGCCTTGCCTGCCTCCTCCTCCTCTGGCGCTGCACTAAAGCATCCTTGGGTGAAGGATCCACCCCAGTGGCTGAATCCACCTCCACTTGACTCTTTGCTAGATCCACCCCTCTTCTGGTCCCTGACCAAGAGGTGGAGGTCAGAGGTCAGTTCTCCCTCCATCTCAATCAGTGGAGAACCATCACTTCAGATGCCTGGATTCTTCAGATTTTAGAGAGGGGTCACACTCTGGAACTCATCAAGATGCCCCCCAGAGACTCCTCCAGTACCTTCCAGCTATACCCCAGTCCACCTGTCCATCCTGCAGGAGAAGGTACAGTCCCTCCCGTGGAAAAAGGCCATTGAGCCAGTGCTCACGCAGCAAAGGAACAGGGGATTTTATTCCAGGTTCTTCCTGGTCCCCAAAAGAACCGGAAATCTGAAGCCTATTCTCGACTTCAAAGACATCAGTTTTTATGTCCAGTACAAAATATTTTGCATGATCACCCTGTCAGGCCTGCTGTCCCTACTCAAGCGGGGTGACTGGCTGTGCTCCCTGGACATGCAGGATGCTTACCTGCATGTCTTGGTGATCTTGCTTCGAGTGGGAGCTCTTGCAGTAGGCTGTTACAATTAGGACTATGCCACAGGTACTAGGACCCATCGTAAACCTTTAGCTAGCAGTCTCCAGCTGGGACCGCCCCCAACGCTGGGTCCACCCCGACGTCGGTTAATGGTATATCAGGGGGCAGTCCCCAGCCCCACCTCAGTTCTTTTCCCGCCACAGACCCGTTTACCTTGACTCTTTAGTTGCCTTTAAAACTTCGGTAGTAGTTTCTAGCAAATATATATTTTTTTTTTGTTGAAAAGTCCACTTTTCACCTGTTTGTTCTTCACTGCATGTCAATCTCACTGTCTTCAGTCTCCTCCACCAAAAAGAAGAGGACAAAGTGTGCCTGTGGCCACCAGATACCTGTGAAAGATAAACACAAGGTCTGTGTCTTTTGCCTAGGGCCGACCACGACACCAAGGCCTGCTCTAGCTGCAGTGGCTTTACAGGCAAGATTAGGATTCACCTCCTCAAGGCACCTAAGGCCCATATTTTGGAGCAGCAGGTGGCCGTGATGCAAAGCTCACCGGTGTGAAAAATCTTCCACTTCTTCTCGGTCCTCGAAACACAAGAAGAAATGAGACTCATACCAATGCAAGTCCCACAAAAAGGACCGGGGCTGGTCCAAGGTGCATTCGCATTCCCGGTCACTGCACAAAAAGACCTCCTCTGGGTCCAATTTGGGAGGTTTGGACCACTCCTTCCATCACTCACAATACTTCAGTGAGCGGCAAGATTCCTCCACTCCCACCAAACCACTGACATCAAGCAGTGGCAAACAGGGCCTAGTTTCCACACCAGCCTCTTCTACCCTGAAGGTGAAGGTGGCACCCTTGCGGTCACTCTCCATCTCAGGGGTCGGGACCTCAACCTCTTCTTCCATGGGGACTTCCATCCCATCACGTAAGGTTCTGATGTTGGTCTTTCCCGGGGCTCTGGGTAAGACCACCGAGCACAGGGAACGGGAGTTGGGTTCCAAGCCAGCTTTGGCTTACCTTCCCTCAACTTCTCAAACTCTGAAGTCTAAACCGACGATGGTTTCCAAGCTGGACAGCTCTAAACCACTGACAGTGTCAGATAAAGGATGAACATCGGCCAAGGCCTCCTTGGATCTCGAACGTTCACTGGTCTATAGGGCCTCTACACCTGGGGACTGGGGAAGATAGGTCCTCTCCCTCCCCCAAGGACCCACCGGACCTCTCCTCCTTGTCTATTGCTCTACCAACACCGGACAAACCTCACCACTTGGAGGGGCCTATGGCTCTGCAATTTTCAAGAGAGGAGCTAACAGAACTCTTCCAGTTCTGGTGGCAACAGATCAAAAAATATGTACTTCCACCACAGCTGGATATAACTCCAACCCTGGAAGAAGAGAGGGACAAAGGTCAGGAAGAAAAGCCTTCCTCTCCCATGCCTAAAAAGCCCTTGCCTAAACCCAAACCTAAGTCACAATCACATACCCCGGCTGGTACCGGTGGTTGGACTTTACACAAGGAATGTCAGTGCTGACATCACTCCAGGTCTCCTAGTACTACCCACTGTAGCTCTCCTAGTAGAAAATGGTCAGAAAGCCATCATTGGCACTCTACCAGCTGTCATTGGTCCCATAGCCATCACCAGTCTACCAGTGGGTGGTGTTCTTCTGATGGGAGCAGATCTTTGTCTCATTCTAGATCAGCCTGCTCCTCTTCTGAAGACCACAGCTCGGATCCCAGTTCTTCAGAGTCTGACCATTCTCCCTGAAAAGAGAGGCCAGTGTCCCCAGATGAAAAGGACATGCCTAGGTCCCCTCCTGATGATCCTACCTTTATGAACATCATGTGGCACATCCAGTCCTCAAACGGATGGGAGACAGAGGACCTGCATCCGGAGCACTGGAAGTTGGCAAAGTACCTGAGGCAGAAGGAGCCAAAGCCTTTGGTCGTTCCTCCTCTTGTGGATACATTCCAGTATCTCACTCGGATCACTTGGAAGCATCCCTCCACCACTCAGGCGGTCTCTAAAAAAAATCAGACAGGCTGTACCAAGCCCCGAGGGAGGAGCCTTTCCTATACCATCAGGCGGACTCCATGGTGATTACGACTGCTCACGATAAATCCAAGAAGCTTAAACACCTTAGTTCACAGCCTCCCGATCTTGAGTCCAGATTTTTAGATCAGGTGGGCAACAAGGTGTATTCTGCCTCCACCTGCTCTTTTTGAGCCTTAAACTTCCTCACACGCATGGACCAGTACCAGAATGCCATGTGGGAGAAGAGCTTGAAAGTGGCTCAGGCTTTGCCAGCCTCGGCACAAAAGACAGAACTTCTGGACATCCTCAAGTCGGGTTTGGACATAGGCACTCATGTCCTGAGGGCCTCGTATGACACTGCAGACATGGCCTCGAGGGCAGCGGCATCTGACCTTTGTGACAGGGTAGAATAGGACCCTGTCCCAGTTGTTATAGAAAGTGTTTAAATTAAAGGATCTGTCCTTTCCTGTCTCTTGTCTATCTGGTTGCGCAATCAAATTTTCTTTTGAGATCTAGAATTTTATCACCCCAAAAGCCTCACAATTTCTTTGCCTCTCACTCTCTCTCTCAGTCTTCCCTTGCTGTCTGTCTTTCTTCCTCCCTTGCATATCTGCTGATATAAAAATATATGCAAATCAATATATGGAAATGTAACTAATATTGGGATCCCTTTTGTTTAGAAATTATATAATGTTAATTTTCGAAATGTATATAATTGTGGTTTGAGATGATTGCAAAAAGCTGTTGGAAAACAAAAGGGGTTACCTGAGTGCAAATTTTTATGCCTTTTGCAGAAGAGCTGTGGAAAAGGGGCCTCATTTCTGGGACATTGTGTTCTAGCGGCATATGCCTGATACTTACAAGAACAGGATGCTTGTTAAGAATGGGGGTTGGAAGGACTTATAATAGAGCTGTGCACCGGCCCAGTGGCGCTGAGGGTTGAGGCACTGGATGCCACACCTCGCGCAACACCAATGACCCGGGTTCAGGAATGGACTCAGGCCGCTGGGAGCTGGCAGGGGAGAGGAAGGATCAAACGTCCGATGACTGCTCTCCTTCCTTTGGGGTGGGTAGGGGATATTGCATTGCCCTGCAGCGGCAACTGGCAGATGCCAGCTGCACTACAGTGGTGTGCGCAGCAAGGAGGAGTGTGGCAGGCAGCAACACTACGTGCTTGGATGCCATTGCATGTCCAGCTCCCCAGGGGGCGAAGAGTGGAAAAATTGTGGGGCATGATCTCTGCAGCTGATGGCCATACCCTGCACTCCCGGGACCTGAGAGAGGTGCCTACCCAGGAGTTTGGAGTGATGAAAGGCCAGCCCCTGTGGGTGTGGGTTTGTGTGGCCTGCGTGCACGACTGGGTCTGGGGGTGCAGGTGTTGGTGGCTGGAGATCATGGAGGCCGCTCCGCCAAGGCTGATAAACAGCAGTCATGATAAAAAAAAAAATAAGAGAGCTGAACTGCAACTCCTGGAGAAAAAAGGGCCACAGAGATTGAAGGAAAACTCTGATGGATGTTCTCTCTTTTATTTTGCTGTTGTAAATAGTTATACTGAACAAGTTTATTTTTTTATGTTACTGCTAGTGTAAATGAATATTGTTATTGAATTCTACAACTGCTCCTGGTTTTCCTGTGCTTCCTGACCCGTGCTTCGATGACAGATGGTGTCAGCCTAAGTGGGATTTTCACCATGCATACTCTAAGCCAGGAGTTTTGTGCATGGGTACTGAACCTAGTACCAGGGAGGCACAAAGAAAGGTATGGATTCTGCAGCAGCAAGTTCAGGAGTGGTTACCAGGAGAATGGTAGCCAAACTAGCAGAGACAGAAGTCCAAGCTGAGAACAGCCAACACAAGTTATGGAAAAAGAACAGGCAGTGACAGACCCTAAAAGCCTGATGCACTTTTTCAAATGGTGGGCTAAACAACAAAACGAGACTGAGAAACAGAGAGAAAAAGAGATTCAACGTTTAGAAGCACAGAAGAGAGAAGAGATGCAGTGACAGGAGCAGCAATGGCTGGATGCCTTGCAAGTTATCAAAGGCAGAGTATCTGACACAGATCCAGATGAGCAACAAAACACAAGCAACTTAAAAGACATTAAACTTACAAAGTTGTGTCCCTCGGATGATATTGAGGCACACCTGACAACTTTTGAAAGGGTTGAAACAGCCTGCCAATAGCCAAAGCAGCAATGGGCAATCAGACTGGTACCCTACCTGACAGGGAAAGCCCAACTTGCCTACAGCAATATGGACACTACACAGTTAGAAAACTATGACCTGGTGAAAAGTGAAAATCCTGAAAAGGTATGACATCTCCAGAGAGACCTACAGGCAGAGATTTCCAGCTCTGAGGTACAACTCGGCCAACAATCCTCAAGAAGCCTTCACCCGACTCAGAGAACTCCTGATAAAATGGCTCCAACCAGACAGCAAAACAGTCCCACAGATCTTCGACACATTTGCCATGCAGAAATTCATCAACATCATGCCTACAGATGTGCAGCTTTGGGTAAAGGAACGCTGACCATGGAGTGAGGAAAAGGCTGCTTCTTTGGCTGAGGACTACCAAATGGTCAGACAAATGCCACAGCAGGAGGTAACAGCCAAGCACCGGTAGAACACTCTTTTTCCCATTTAAACTCCAAGTCTGTTAACAATTCTGGTGGGGGTAACGAATATGGGCCAAAAGACGTTATCTGCTATAACTGTAATAAGCCAGCCCATATTGCAAGAAACTGCCATAGTAAGGAAAGTGGCACTGGAGCAGATTTGTCCTTGGCAAATTGAGGCAAGTACTTAACAGATGTGAAGGTGGGGGATAAGTCTGTAAAGGGACTCATTGATTAGGGAAGCAGACCCTAGTGCATGTCAAAGTGCTAGGAAAACACTGTGCAAAGGGACCAGGTACTGCTGTCATCTGCATCCACGGGGACACTCGATATGATCCCACCACCCAAGAGACTCTGACCATTAAGGGTGTGTCGCATCAAATGAAAGTGAGGGTAGTACCTAAGTTACCTGTACCTGTGATTATTGGAAATGACTTTCCAGGATTTACTGAGTTAATCAAAGAAGGAGTAAATCCTGATGTTTCAGCAGCTGTGGTGACAAGAGCTCAGGCAAAGAAAATTTCAGATTGTGGGGACTGTTTTCCTTTTGCTGATTTTGATTTGGACTTGTTTGAGCACAGCTCCAAGATCTGGAACTCCAGGAAAGAAAGATGATGCCTGAAGAAACTGTGGCTGCAAATGACTGATGAACATAAAGGGTTCAAATATGAAAATGCTGAAACTAAATTGATAACTGATTGTGATTTTCTTTCAGAACAAGCTAACAATGTTTCTCTACAGAGTTATTTTAAGCAGCTGAGGATGAAACCAAAACAGGGTGGACCAATGTTTAAAAAATGTAATGGGTTACTGTACAGAGTTTGGATTAAACCTCAGACACAGGAACAGACAGAACAATTGGTTATACCACAGAAGTATAGAACACAGTTGTTACGGATAACACATGATAGCCCTATGGCTGGTCACTCAGGGAGGGATCGCACCCTTGCTAGATTGCTGTGCAGATTTTACTGGCCTAGAATTCATGAAGATGTTGCTGCCTATTGTAATTCCTGTTCTAAGTGTCAGAAAGTATCCCCAGTCACTAGAAAAGACAAGGTGCCCCTATCCTGGATAGATATGCCTTTTGAGAGAATTGCAATGGATGTGGTTGGTCCTTTAGACAAAAGTAAAAAGAGTAATAGATTTATCCTGGTAGTATGTGACTATGTTACTCGATACCCAGAAGCAGTTTCAATGCGTACTGTCACAGCTTCAAAAGTGGCAGCAGAGCTTGCAAACATTTTCAGCAGCATGGGCATACCTAAAGAAATTATTATTGATCAGGGTAGTAATTTTGGTGCTGCATTACTTAAGGAGCTGTACAACCTACTAGGTATCACTGCCATAAGAACCTTTCCCTATCACCCTCAGACAGACGGTCTTGTTGAGCATTTTAACCAAACCCTAAAACGCATGTTAAAAAGATTTGCAAAAGGGGAAGGGAAAGATTGGTACCAATACTTGCCTTACCTACTTTTTGCATACAAAGAAGAGCCACAGGCATCAACAGGGTTTAACCATTTGAAATGCTGTATTGTAGGCAGACAAGAGGGCCACTGGATGCAATAAAAGAAACGTGGGAAGATAACCCCACTCAGAAATCATCTACAACATCTTATATGTGTGTCCTAAGAAAGAAGCTGGCAAAATATGTTGAAATTGACCATAGTAATCAGAAAGAGGCCCAAAACCAGCAGAAGGTATATTATAATCATGGGGTAAAAGAAAAAGTTTTCAAGCCAGGTGAAAAGGTTTTGCTATTGTTACCCACAACAGAAAATAAACTGTTAATGAAGTGGCAAGGGCCTTATAGAGTACTTAGATGTACTTTTACTGTTAGCTATGAGATTGAGACCCCTGACAGGAAAAATCCTAAGATATACCACATGCTAACCTCCTCAAGAGGTGGGTTGAAAAATTGCCAAGAGCTGCTTTGCTAGTTTTACCAAAAACCAATAAGGAAGATATTGATGTAGCTTAAGATAGACTGGAACAAACTGTAAATGCTGATGCTGTAAAGGTGAATGTTTCCTTAACCTCAGAACAAACTGCAGACATTTGTAATGTGCAAAACACATTCAACAGTACTTTTACCACAGTACCTGGCTGAGCAAAAGCAGTTGAGCATGTTATAGGGACAAGGAATGCCCGTCCTATTAGACAAAAGACATACAGGTTACTAGAGCAGTCAAGAGTTGACGTGGTTAAGGAAATACAAAAAATGAAAAAATTGGGTATCATAGAGGAGTCATGGAGTGCTTGGTCATCTCCAATGGTAATTGTAAACAAAAAAGAAGTGGGTATTAGAATCTGACTTGAATTAAGGAAACTTAAGTGTCAGAATTTGACAGTTATCCTATGCCCAGAATAGATGATTTCGTGGACAGACTGGGAAGTGCAAAGTATATCAGTACCCTCAATCTCACCAAGGGTTGCTGGCAAATACCTTTAGCTAAAGAATCCAGAGATAAAACTGCATTTGCCACTCCTGTTGGATTCTATCAGTTCACCACCATGCCCTTTGGTTTACATGGTGCGCCAGCCACATTCCAGTGGTACATGGATGTAATTTTATCACCTCACACTGGTTATTGTGCTGCATACCTGGATGATGTCATGGTGTAAAGTCCAGTCTGGAAAAGCCACCTGGAACACCTACTAGCAGTTATCCAAGCTATCAAAATGCAGGTCTGACTATTAATCCTACTAAATGTGCATTGGACATGCAGGAAACCAGATATTTGGGCTATGTGTTGGGAAATGGAGAAGTCAAGCCAGAGGTTTCTAAAATAGAAGCTGTAACTAACAGCCCTGTTCCTAAAACAAAGAAAACATGTCAGGTCATTTTTAGGACTGGCTGTTTATTATCGGAGATTTGTTCCTAACTTTGCTGAGTTAGCTACTCCCCTCACTGAACTCACAAAAAAAGGTACCCAAATAATGTGAAATGGACCCCATAGTGTGATGAAGCGTTTCAAGCCATTAAGGCTGCATTATGTTCAGCCCATTTTAAGAAGCCCAAACTTTGAAAAAACATTTTTGCTACAAACAGATGCATCAGAGGTAGGCCTAAGTGCAGTACTGAGTCAAAATATAGATGGGAAGGAACATCCTATTCTGTATATAAGTAGGAAATTGCATGACAGAGAGAAAAGGTTCTCCACCATTGAAAAATAATGTTTAGCAGCAAAGTGAGCCATCGAGTCCCTTTAGTTTTATTTACTAGGAACTGACTTTGTACTTATAACAGATCACTGTCCTCTCTGTTGGCTTAACCAAATGAAAGATAAAAATTTCCAGAATCACAAGGTGGTACCTGGCACTACAGCCATTTAAATTCACAGTGATACATAAATCTGGTAAAGAGAATAGCAATGCTGATTTTCTGTCAAGATATGGATCAGGAATTGAGGGTTCTGAAGGTTGAAAAATGAATGTATGGGTTTGAATGTTACTGCTTGCTGTACTGTTATAGAAATACAGATAATGTACATGTGCTTAATTTCTGAAAGCAGCAAATGTTGTTAGAGAATTAATCGACAGTTTTGGAAACCTGTTTAATAAAACAGGTTCCCTCTTAAGGAGGAGGGTGTATGTGACAGGGTAGAATAGGACCCTGTCCCAGTTGTTTTAGAAAGTGTTTAAATGCAAGGATCTGTCCTTTCCTGTCTCTTGTCTATCTGGTTGAGCAACCAGATTTTTTTGTGAGACCTAGGATTTGATCACCCAGACAGTCTCGCAGCATCTTTGCCTCTCACTGTCTCTCAGTCTTCCCTTGCTGTGTGTCTTTCTTCCTCCCTTGCATATTTACTGATATAAAACTATATGCAGATCATTATGTGGAAATGTAACTAATATTGTGATCCCTTTTGTTTAGAAATTACATAATGTTAATTTTTGAAATGTATATAACTGTGGTTTGAGATGTTTGTAAAAAGCTAATGGAAAATTCAAGGGGTTACCCGAGTGCACATTTTTAAGCCTTTTGCAGAAGAGCCATGGACAAGGGGCCTCATTTCTGGGACATTGTGTTCTAGTTGCACATGCCTGATACTTACAAGAAAAGGATGCTTGTTAAGAATGGGGGTTGGAAGGACTTATAAGAGAGCTGAGCTGCAACTGCTGGAGAAAAAAGGGACTCAGAGATTGAAGGAAAATTCTGATGGATGTTCTCTATTTTATTTTGCCTTTGTATATAGCTATACTGAACAAGTTTATTTTTTTATGTTACTGCTAGTGTAAATAAATATTTTTAATGAATTCTACAACTGCTCCTGGTTTTCCTATGCATCCTGACCTGTGCCTCGATGACAGTGTTTGCCATAGGCATCACGCCTGGCTCAGAGTCTCAGGAGTGTTCCAGAATCTGCAGTCCAGGATCCTGGACCTTCCCTTCCAGGGTTCCGTATTTTTTGGGGAGGAGACAGAGAAACTGATCTCTCACCTCCAAGATTCCAGGAAGTCTATCTGGTCCATCTGAAAGATGTATAAGGGGAACCATAAACCTTTCCACAAATGGCATTTTAGTAAGCCCTTAGGGCAAAATACCTACAGCCAATTTCAGCAGAGAGGTGGCTTTAAGAAAAAGGCACCAACCCAAACTCCTGGGAGCTCCACTTCTAGAGGGCCCAAGTCCTCCCAGCCCTCTCTGCCTATTACTGGATCTACCCTGTGACTCACTACATGCCCCCCTCCTCCAGCAGAGGCAATGGGGGAGGCAGTAGGGGGTCACTTCTCCCTCTACCAAGAGGGATGGAGCAGCATCATTACAGACCTCTGGATACTAGACCTGATAAGGAGAGGACATACTCTTGAGTTCATTCAGATCCCTCCTGAAAAACCACCAAGGTCCTCTGATTATCTTCCTTCACACATTCCTCTGATAGAAGGACAGATCTAGGCCCTTTTGCAGAAATGGGCAATAGAGCCGGTCCCCAAGGTCAACAGGGGAGGGACTACTATTCTCATTTTTTCCTGGTACCAAAGAAGACCGGAGATCTTCAGCCCATTCTGGACCTCAGCTCTCTAAATCTTTTCATAGAGTGCGAGTGGTTCAGAATGGTCACTCTGCCAGGCCTCATTTCCCTCTTGCACCAAGGGGACTGGCTCTACTCCCTAGATATGCAAGATGCCTACACGCACTTAAGGGTCTTTCCTCCCCATCAGAAGTTCTTGAGGTTCCACTTCCAGGGGAGACATTATCAGTTCCGAGTCTTGCTGTTTGGCCTGTCCTCCGCTCTCAAGTTTTCACCAAATGCCTCATGGTGGTGGCTGCGGCTCTCAGACACCAGGGCCCCAGGGACCAGGACACCAGTCTTCCCTTACCTAGATGATTGGCTCCTGGCAGCCCCCTCCAGAGCTCAGCTGCTTTGCACTCTTGGAGACAACTTTACTCTTTTCTGAGAGCTGGGTTCACCCTGAACTTTCCAGTCATCCCCAGAGCCAAGCCAGTGACTCCTATTCATCAGAGCAGTCCTCGACATAGTTCAGGGCATTGCCTTCCTCCTGCAAGATAGGGGGGATCATCTAAGGGGCATAGCCCGGATAGTATCCATGGCTCTACAGATCCCAGCCAGGACCTTCCTCAGGCTTCCAGGGCACATGGCGGCAGCCATCCCCACAGGTCTTCCTGGACATAAAGTCTACACCACTCATTCATACTGATGGAACTATGCCAAAGGTGCTAGGATCGAGTGGGAGCCAAAAATCTTCAGGAGGGCCGGCACCAAGGTAGGGCTGCACAGACGTGGTGCTGCAAGACTGGCTTGCGCCATATAGGCTACCTCGAGTTGACCTGCCAACCGCCTCAGTTCCTTTTTTCCCATCATCAAGTGTGCTTCAGTGACGATGTCGCTTGCCTGCCCGAAGTCAAATCTTCACATCTATATGACAGCAGCTTTAGTCATTCAGTATTTTATTTGTAGTATTTATTTATTTCATAAAAAAAAAGTTTTTAATTTTTTTCTTCGAAAGAACACTAAAGTCCTCTTCAGCCCGCCTCCAGTGGAGTCGACCATGAACGGGGCCGGCGACGGTAGGGAGACTTCACATGAAAGCTGTGTTTCCAGCAGGGCTGAGTCTGGTCTACTGCCCTCTACAGAGAGGGGGTTTGACTACAGGCAGTCTGGTGCTCAGGAGGAAGGATGGTCCTCCTGAAAGCACAAAAAGAAGTGGGCCCATTCTCGATCATCGTCGAGAACCCAGCACTGCTCAGCCTCGAGCTCTTCTTCCTCCCACTGGTCGAAGAAGAAACGGTACCACTTGAGGTCGCCTCTGGTATGTCTGCACATCAGTCATTGGTACCGGGGGACAGAAGGCTAGCTCCAACTCTGTTGGGGTCACCTACAGCCTCTGTTCCTAGTGGCTGGCATCCTCGACTCCATAGTCCTTCCCCGCCCTCTGGGGAGTCCTACAGTGAGCAGTTTCATCATTGGGCTGCTCTTATGGAGCAGTGGGTTTGGTGGTTGTCTCGACTTTCTGAGCCTCTGGAATCAAACCTGGGGCCTTCAGGCCTAGAGGCTTCAAACCCGTGGGCAGAGCTGTTGGGTCAACCAAGTCACGTGGCACCTTCTCTGTTGCCGTTGACACCGCACTCTTGTGCTTTTCCCCCTCACATGGCTGTGGCGCAGGGACCAGCACAGGTACCATTTTCTACTACTCATGTTTTCAGATCTTCATCTTTGGGTGCACCGAGAGTAGAGTTGGGGTCCCTGGGCACTTGTGTGGTGCCGGTTGTGGTGCCACCTTTGACTCCAGTCTTGGCGGTGCCATTTTCAGAGCCGGTGCTGCCTCAGATGCCAGGATACTTGACTCCAATTCGAGGAGCACCTCCTCCTGCTCTCTTTCCTCCCTTTCCGTTATATACTATCCCTCCTGGGTTAGTAGGAGACAACATTGAGCCTGATTTTGATCTGCAATTAGGAGACGACTTTGATGAAGATTCATCTCTTGGAGTAGGAAGTAAGTCCTCTACTTCAGCAGAGCTTCTGTTCAAGGACCTGTCCTTTAAGTCTCTACTGAAGAATATGAATTCCACCCTCTTTCTCTCTATAGACTTTGGAGGTTGATCCGGGGAAGTTGTTGCGCCTTCAATATCTGCATGTCCCGGAGATCCCTGTGGAATTGACTCCTCTGGTACAGCCCTCTTTTGAGACTCTCTCACAAATGGTGTGGGACAATCCGGCGCTTATTCCTTCTGTGGCTAAGTCCATAGACAGGAAGTATGCTCCCCTAAGGATTGACCAGTCCTGGCCTCTCAAGTTTTTGCTGATGCCATAGTGGTCTTGGCAGAAAATGACAAAGCTGTTCTCCTCAGGAGTCTATGGCTCATCCAGTAAACAAATAATCTCATAATGACAGATTGGGGAAGCAAGTCTTCACTGCCACTGCTCTAGGTATGTGTATTGCTAGCTACCAGGGCTATTTCTCACAATATGAATATACCCTCTGGCATTTGCTAAAAGCCACTGTGGAGACTCTCCAGGAGTCAGATGTTACCTCAGAGCTTCCCCAAACTATCACTAGAGGTATTGAGTCCAATAATCAGCAACTTAAGGCTGCTTTGGACACCTTTGATACTTCCTCCAGAGCAGCAGCTGCTGGAATATGCACCCACCACCACTCGTGGTTATGAATCTTGGGGTTCACAAATGATGCCCAGCAAAGAGTCATGAATTTACCATTTGATGGGGCTTATCTGTTTGGCCCACAGGTGGAGCAGGCACTCGAGGCCACACAGAAAACTAGGATGGCTATCAAAATGGCCAGACCAGCTCCTGCTGCCCCTCAACAGGGTGGGACCCACTGGCAATTTCATAACTGTCAGTCCTTTCATGGTGAAGGCAGAGGGGGCTTCAACAAAAACCAAACTCCTCAGACACAAAAAAAAATGCAGCAGAAGGCACAGGGCCCGAAAGCACCTAGTGCCACCCTCTGAAATTCTGGCCCAGGTCCCCCCTCAGCTGCCTTAGGGGGATTCTTCTTTGGTAGTACAGGGGCGCCTGACTCAGTTTTATAATCAATGGAAGTCAGTCACTTTGGACAAATGGGTTCTCAAGATAATTCACAAGGGTTATTCTCTGAATTTTTCAGATACCCCTCCAGATCATCCACATAAATGACAGCCCAGGCTGTCGGTTACTCAGTCAGACCTCCTTGCTTCCGAGATTCAAGGCCTTTTGAACAACAGGGCAGTAGACATAGTTCCTCAGGAGCAATGGAATATAGGTTTCTACTCCCATTACTTCCTAGTTCCAAAGAAAACAGGTGGTATGCACCCTATTCTAGACCTAAGGAAGTTAAACAAGTTTCTCTTCAAGGAAAAATTCAAGATGATATCACTCGGTACGTTTCTACCTCTGATTCAGTGAAACAATTGGCTGGCCTCCCCTAGACATGCAGGATGCCTACCAACACATTCCTGTGCACCCAAGCCACCACAAGTTTTTATGATTTGTAGCCCTGGGTCAGTACTATCAATTCAAAGTACTGCCCTTTGGGCTGTCCTTGGCGCCGCAAGATTTTACAAAGTGCTTTGCAGTTCTCGCAGCGCACCTAAGGAAACTTGGAACTCAAGTCTTCCCGTATGTGGACAGCTGGCTCCTAGAAAGCTCCTCCAGACAAGGTACACAGGAAGCTGTGGCCGCAGCTTCCAGGTTCCTCACATCTATGGGAGTTCTGTTAAATCTGAAAAAATCATAGCTACAGTCCTCCCAGCAACTCCTCTTCATAGGAGCCCCCCCTGGATACCTCCAGCTCAAGAGCCTCCCTCCCTATGGCTCACTTCATCAAAGAGAACGACTCAGTCTGTGCTCTCTCAATGCAGCAGATGCCGGGTCTCATGGCATCATCAGTGTTCATGGTGCCTTAGGCTCGTCTTCACACGAGGAACACTCAGTGGATGCTCAGTACTCAGTGGTCTCCGACAACACACCCCCAGTCTTTTCACATCAAGGTGATGGAACCGCTAAAACGATCGCTCACCTGGTGGACTCAAGAGGGCAACTTGCTGAAAAGCTTTCCCTTTGTCCCACTGGAGACTCAGATCACCATTACCACAGATGCATCTGTACTCGGGTGGGGAGCTTACTGTCAAGACCTCCACATCCAGGGTCTGTGGAGTCAGGACGAGTCTCAACTTCACATAAATGTCCTGGAAATGAGAGTTGTCCTGTGCGTAGTCTGAGCCCTGAAGGACATCCTGTGTCACAAAATAATTCTCCTTCAGACGGACAACAAAGTGGTGATGTACTACATTGACAAGCAGGGTGGGGCGCACTCTTATCCCCTGTGCAGGGAAGCGATGAGAGTGTGGGAATGGTGCCTAGAGCACAAAGCCCTGATCCAGGCAGTCTACCTGCCTGGAGTCCAGAATGATCTAGTGGTTCATCTCAGCAGAATGAAGGTGGATTCTCACAAGTGATCTCACGATGTAAACGTCGTGCAATCGCTCTTTGAAGAGTGGAGCACACTGAACCTGGACCGTTTTGCATCCCCACTCAACGCAAAACTGCCTCTATTTTGCTCCAGAAATCAAGAACCTGGCATTTTCTGTCAGGATGCATTCAGACTATGGTGGACAAGATGCTTTTTGTTCGCATTTCCTCTTCGTCCCTTAATTCAAAAGGTGCTGCTCAAGCTGGAGGCACAGGGGGGCAGAATGATCCTCATCGCCCCGTTCTGGCCTCATCAGATTTGGTTTCCATTGATCAACAGATTATTGGAAATCCCACTGAAAAACTACCACTTCAAATGGACCTTCTGACCCAGGGCCCAGTGATCCATCCCAACCTGAGATCCCTTCATTTCCACACATAGCTCCTGAGGAGATAGAAGTGGGTAGATCTGATGTTTCCTGTACAGTCTCAGACATTCTCCTAGCGGTGTGCAAGCCAGCTATTAGGAAAACTTACATGGCAAAGTGGAAGCGTTTCTCCGTCTGGTGTGCAAAGTTCTTCCTGGATCCCTTTTCTTGCCCACCAAGTCCTGGAGTATCTACTAGACCTGTCAAATACAGGGCTACAGTACTCAGCTGTGATGGTCCATCTCTGCATGATCTCGGTTTATCACAAGCCTATACACTCTATGTCTCTGGCTCAGTTACCCTTGGTTAAGAGGTTCCTTAAAGGTATACTCCACACTAGACCATCAGTCAGGAGACCGGTAGCTGCTTGGGATATTAACCTCACGCTAGACATGCTCACCCATAAACCTTTCACACCTCTAGCAACCTGCGAGCTGAAGTTCATGACCTGGAAGGCCACCTTCCTCATAGCCATTATCTCCACTCACAGAGTGTCTGAAATACATGCCCTGGTCACAGATCCTTCTTATACAGTATTTCTCAAGGACAAGGTGGTTCTCAGAACTCACCCTAAGTTTCTCCCCAAAGTAGTCTCAGAATTCCATCTGAACCAGCCCTTGGTTCTTCCAACCTACTTCACGAACTTCCAGAATGAGGGAGAGCATACCCTACATTCTCTGGATGTTAAAAGGGTTTTGCGGTTCTACATAGACAGAACTAAACAGATCTACAAGTCAAAGCAACTCTTTGTCTCATTCGGCATGGCCGACTGGGTCAGCCTGTTGCCATCGGCATGGCTAGTGGCACGTCTTCGCAACTGCTATTCCATGGCACAGGTTAAGCTGGAAGGCAGAGTATATGCCCATTCTACCAGAGCAGTCATGGCATCTCTGGCAGAAATATGGAACATGCCTATTGCAGACATCTGCAATGCAGCTACTTGGAGCTGCATGCACACTTTTGTAAAGCACTATGCTTTGGATGTCCCTGCCAGACAGCATCAGTCCTTTGGCAGGACAATCCTTAACGGACTCCTGTCCTAAGTGAGCTCCTCTCTCCTGCCACCCTTCTCAGGGGATTATTTTTTTTTTGAAATTGTACTTTTTCCCCTCCTACCGCCTGTCGGCCCCGACCCTTCAGGGCATCCAAGGGGTCATCCTCTTACCACCTGCTCACTGATACTTTACCGCTCAGTCCCCCATGTAGCTTTGGCTTACCCCCCAAATAGGGATGAGGTGGGGCAGACCCCAGTAAATCATCCTTTTGTGGGGTCTGGAGGTAGTCGGTGAGCAGGGGCAGATCGGAAGCATGCCCCTGGAAGCCCGTCTTCCTGGAGCCGACAGGTGTTTTTCAGCTTTTCTCCTCCCTCACGCAGCTTCAACCCCTGACATCATGGCGCTAGCCGCTGACATCCACTGTGTGCCTGGGCCATCCATCTCCCTTCTATTTGGGAGCTTGCAATCCCCGAGCCTCCGCCCCGAGTCGCAAGAGCAATGGGCAACGCCCCCACCCAGCCCTCCCCTGGAGACAGCGAGCTGTCATGGGACACTCAGCCGTACTCCCCCAGCTGACCCACCAGTGACCCAAGTCCGCTCCCAAACCCGGGTCACCAGTGTGGAGCGAGGTGTGGCATCCAGCACCTCAACCCTCAGTGCCACCAGGCCGGCTCTTCTCACGGGATTATTTTAGCTTGGTACTCTCCCATCAGTGTGAATGAGTGGTGGAGACTTTATGTCCAGAAAGATATGGAAATTACGTACCTACCATAATACTTGATCTTCTTGGACAAAGTCTCCATGACTCATTCACACACCCTCTCTCCATCCCCCAAGCTCACTTACCTGTTTTTGGTCTTCATTCATTCCCTCAACGGCTAGGCTGTGAAGACTCTGTTGTGTTGATCCTTCTTATATGGGTCATTTGGACTGTCTTATGTCCAACATAGGTTAGTTTCACCAAGTTAGTTTACGCTGCACCTCCTCCATAAAAAAGGTGTTGAGGCGGTTGGAGGGTTGATACCGAGGTAGCCTATATGGCGCAAGCTGGTCTCACAGCACCAATTCCATGCATCCCTCCTGCGGTGCTGGCCCTCCTGAAGATTGTTGGCTCCTGCTCGGCCCTAGTGCCTCTGACGTAGTCCCATCAGTGTGAATGAGTGGTGGAGACTTCATCCAAGAAGATCAAGAATAATGGTAAGTATGTAATTTCCATTTCCCTTGGCTCACCTCTACATGAGGGTCCCACAGTGGATGCTCAGGGTGCAGTGGGACCAAAGATCAGATGACCTGGACCAGCAGGTCAGGGTCTCTGACCCGGTATGAAGGACTCTTTCCTGGTGGTTAGACCCCTCCAACCTGGCACGAGAGGTCCCCTTTTGGCAGGAGCCCTTGAGACAGATTCTAATGACAGACGCATCCTGTCTCGGTTGAGACACTCATCTGGGAGACAGACAGACCAAGGGGACATGGTCTCCAGACGAGCAACTACTCCATATCAATATCCTCAAGATGTGAGCAGTCCTGAATGCCTTGCAAGCATTTCAGATGGACCTTTTGCCAGGCCCTCTTCTCATCCAGACAGACAACGCATCTGTAGTGTTTTTTGTCTGGTATTCGACACTGGAACACCGTCTTGACCTCACTGCTTTTCATGTTCCAGGCATCCAAAATATCTTGGCCAACAGCCGAAGCCGGTCTCAGCCCAAGGGTGATGAGTGGGAGCTCCTCCAGTTGGTAGCAGATCAACTATTCAACCAGTGGGGCTGCCCAGAGTCGGATCTCTTTGCATCTCCACTCAATGCCAAACTGCCCAGTTTCTGCTCGTGAGAGCACACACCTGGTGTTTTCTGGCCAGATGCTTTGTCCCTCTGTTGGACAGGGAGGTTTCTGTATGCCTTCCCCATTCATTAGAGGGTTCTTCTGAAGCTACAGGCCAAGGGAGCAGAGATGATTCTCATTGCTCCATTTTGACTTTGGCAGATTTTGTTCCTACTACTTCAGCAGCTGGCAGTTGAGCCTCCAATGCAGCTGCCGCTGAGCTTGCATTTTCTGTCACAGGATCAGGGAACACTGGTCGAACCAGATCTCAGATCCCTGCATCTTTATGCCTGCCTCCTGCAGATTTAGTCAAATCCAGGTTTGGGGTCTCCCAGGAGATGGCGGATGTTCTCATAGCAGCGAGAAAGCCCTCAACTAGATCCACTGATGCCATGAAATGGAAAAGATTTTGTCTGTGGGCTTCACCCCATCACTTGGACCCTCTCACCTGTCCAGTGAACTCTATCTTAGAGTATCTCCTCTCCTTATTAAATCAAGGCTTGAGTTACTCTTCCATAAAGGTACACCTGTCAGCAATCTCTTGCTTACTATGTGCCTATGGAGGGACAAACACTGGCCTAACTGGATGTGTCCTGTACATTTTTGTGGGGCATATTGCATATTAAGCCTCCCATCAGAGATCCAGTCCCTCCTCGGATCTCCTTTTAATGCTGGAAAAGCTGACTCTTCCCCCATTCGAGCCTGCCGTGGAATACGAGATTCGCTTCCTTTCCTGGAAAGCGTTATTTTTAGTTGCATTTGTTTCTGCCCAGAGAGTTTCTGAGCTTCAGGCCTTGAGTTGTAAGGAACCTTATTTAATTTTTCACAGGGACATGGTGTCCTTTTAAACCAGTCCTACGTTTTTACCTAAAGTGATGTATGAACTTACGTTGAATCAGGACATCAACCTTCCGGAGTACTACCCGTAACACTCGAACAGAGGGGAAGTGCTCCTGCATACTTTGAATCTCCACAGGGTGCTAAGGTACTATCTGAAATGCGCCGCTCCACACCAGAAGATAGAGCAGTTGTTCGTGGCTTTACGCCTCTCTGCCAAGGTGCTCCAGAGTCTAAGCAGACACCATCAAAGTGGCTGGTCAATTGTATTGTTTTCTGTTACAAGAAGTACAACAAGCCCCTACCGGGCTTGGTTAGTGGTCATTCTGCCAGGGGAGTGGCTACTTCCTTTGCATCCTTGCAAAATGTCTCCATTGGAGACATCTGTGCAGTGGCTACCTAGAGCTCAGTGCTTACTTTCATTAAGCACTACAGCTTGAACATTGCTTCTAGGTGAAAGGCAGGCTTCGTCCAAGCAGTCCTTCAAGGCCTGCTATCTTAAAGGTGCCTTTTCTAGCACTGTTGCTTACAGCCACATCCCAGTTACCTGTTCCTTTTTGCAGGACTGTTTGGGATCCAGTCCTAATTGTAATAGCCTGTTGCAAGAGTTCCCACTTGAAGTAAGATAGTACAGTTATGTAGGAACCTACCATAACAGTAGATCTTTGAGAAGAGCTCTTGCAGCAGGCACTGCTTTCCCTCCCTCCTTCCCCTTGATGAGTTGTTTTGCATATTTTTATTTATGACAAGTTTCTAACCGGTCCACTTGCTGGCCTTATCAATGGGTCTCCTGTGGTTGACCTGAGGTGGGGCTGGGGACCACCCCCTAATATACCATTGGCCGATATCGGGGCAGAGCTGGCACCTGGAGACTGCTAGCTAAAGGTTTCTGATGGGTCCTATTGCCTGCAGCATAGTCCTAATTGGAATAGCCTGCTGCAAGAGCTCCTCTCGAAGATCTACTGTTACAGTAAGTTCTTACGTAACTGTACTTTTCCACTGCACAAGAGATCCCTCCAATTTCTTTATCAGGGTAAGCACTGTGATGCTTGGCCAGATGGTTATGATTATTAAATGATATTTGTAAAATAAAAATATAATATGTGATTGTCTCACATAAGACAGCCTGTGCTTCCATGGGTGCCCCTCCTGCAGGTTTCAGTGAAGCTACAGGATATGTAAACTGACCAGAGGATGTGTGAAATTGACCAGTAAAAGGAAAACCTAGAGTTTCCTGTCTGTTCTTAAATAAGGCTCTGGCCATCAGCCAGAGGATAAGCCCAATAAACTTTCATGATTTCCTAGAGGAACCTATTGATGACAGCAATGTGTTAAAATGTTGTAAAACCCTCTGACCTCCTTGGAACAACAGGGACCAGCCACCAGCTCAAAGGAAAGGCTTGATTAAAGACTGTCATAATTTAGGAAATGTCTTTTGTCTTCTGAAGTCACATTATTTAAAATACCTCCTGATAGGAAATCATTATTTTTTATTTTATATTCTAAAAGGAGGAGCTAGATGACTCACAGAAGGGGTGTGGAGATACAGCGTTTAAATTGATACTTGTGTCTGAAATGTGGTTATACCATCTTGGGACTCTAGAGAGACACAGCTCTCTGATCTAACTTTAAAAGGCATTTCCAGAGGTAATACCGTAGCAAAAATCTAACTGTATTGTGGTAGCAGTTTTGCTTTGTAATTTTCCCTTGTTCTTTTATGTGATTGCGAGCTCTTTGATGTAGTGTTCTGTGTTTACATTTTTCATATTTTTATCATCTTGGAGTAAAGTACATGTACATTTTCTTAAGATACTGCACAGGTGTGTCTTCTAAGTTCTTTTTGCACATGATGTATATGTGGTTAAGTCTGACAGCTGTTTGAAGGTCTTGATGGTGTTACTAACTGGAAAAAGGTAAGACTATACCTAAGGTCTCTTATAGAGTTTTATGGGTTCATTTTGGAAGCCTGGCTTGGTGCCCTTGGTGAAAGATTGTGCCACAATCCTCGAAGAGGGTGCGTATCTGAGCATGTTCATTGGGTATGCTAGCATAAGATTCACAGTTTGAAGACCCCCAGAACTTGAGACTAAAGGTGATTTGGACCCAAAAGCAGACAGGAGGGTTACCCTGTGTGTTACCTGTTCACATTATTGTGCTCTGAGGTTGGCACTGTGGGAGCAGAGGGCCTGATCTGCTGAATGCATTTGTGACAAGCACTACCAATTCAAAGTATTGTCCTTTGGCTTATCCTCTGCACCATGGGTTTTCACAAAGTGCTTAGCAGCAGTAGCTGCAGCTCTCCGAAAGGAGGGACTGCATGTTTTTCCCTATGTGGATGACTGACTCCAAAAGGCTCCATCCATAGAGTAGCTCCTCCAGACTCTGGAGAGAGCCCCTCAGCTGTTTCTTTCCTTAGACATCACCATCAACCTGCCCAAGTCAGTCCTGACCCCATCCCAGAGGCTGAAATATATAGCAGTGGTTCTGGACTCAACATATGGCAAGGCCTTTATGCCTTGCAACAGGGCAGAATGCCTTATTATCCAGGCTCAGGAGGTTGCCCAGAGCCATTGTATCCCTGAGAGGGTATACCTGAGGCTATTAGGTCTTATGGCTGTGGCCATTCCCATGGTTCCCATGGCCAGGCTGCACATGCGGGTTCTCCAGTGAACACTCATGGCCCAATTGGACCAACGCATGGACAAATTGGATCAGTTAATGCTGGTCTCCTCCCCAGTCTGCAAAGTGCTCCAGTAGTGGATGGACCTAAAGAACCTCTCAAAGGGGTCCCATTCCAGATTCCCCTCCCCCCAGCATATCCTCATCATGGATGGCTCCGATTTGGAGTGAGGGCGCATCTGGGTCTGGCCTCTTGTTGACAACTCTGCAAAAGAGATTGTGCTGCAATCTCAAGGTTAACTCCTTAAATTCAAATAGCTTTCTGCAATCATTTCAACAGTATAACTATTTACAGTCTCAAACCAAGGGATCCCAGTGTCACTTACAGTTTCACACAAAAATTCACATATATTTTTATAACTGCATATACACAAGGGGAAAGAAAAGACAGAAACATCAAGTGAAGGCAGAGAGATAGTGAGAGGCGGAGGATCTTGAGATTGTCAGAGTGATCAGTTCCTAGGTCTCACGAGAACATTTAGTTGCGCAACCAGACAAGAGACAGAAAAGGAGAGGATAGAACAGATTCTTGCGTTTAACTCTTTCTATATAACAAATGGGACAGGGCCTTATTTAACCCTGTCACATATTCCCCCTCCTTTAAGAGGGAACCTGTTTAAAAAAAAAAACAGGTTTCCAAAACTTTCTAATAATTCTTTTCTAACATTAGCTTATAGCCTTTACAGCTCAGTGCATTTGCAGTATAGCCAACAGAGAAGTTTAGACTCACACTTTTCAGACACAGGGGTCATGGTCCCAGCTTAAAACTTTTCAGACACGGGGTCATGGTCCCAGCTTAAAACTTCCCTGCATAATAACATCCTGGAGATGCAGGTGGTCATGGTCCCAGCTTAAAACTTCCCTGCATAATAACATCCTGGAGATACAGGTGGTCCTGTATGTCATGCAGTCCTTTCAGGACCATCTCCTCCCTGGTCAATTGTTGATCCAATCAGACAACCTCAGTGTTGTCTATTATATCAACAAGTAAGGGGGGATGCATTTGTACCCCCTGTGCAGGGAGGCCATGAGAGTAGGGTTCTGGGCACTAGACCACAGTCTGTTCCTCTCAGCAGTCCATGTCCCCAGCATGTTAAACACCCTGGTCGATAGCCTCAGCCAGATACAGTCCAGCATGCATGAGTGGGAACTTTTCTCATCCATTGCAGAAGATCTGTTCACCAGATGGGGCCACAGAGCTGGACCTTTATGCGTCCCCACTTAATGCAAAACTGCCCAGTTTCTGCTCACTAGTTCCAAGGCCTGGAGTTTTCTGGCAAGACGTGTTGTCCCTCTCCTGGAGCGGGAGGTTCCTTTACACTTTCTCTCCATTTCCTCTGATTCAGAAGGTGCTAATCAAACTGCAAATAGAGAGGGTCAGCATGATCCTGGTAGCAACCTGTCATTGAAGCACATGTCAGGAAGCATAGAAACACCAGGAACAGTTATAAAATTCAGAGTGAGTTTTATTATTATCAATAATAGCAAAATAAAAATTGTTCCATATAACTATTTACAAATGCAGTACAGAGAAAACAAAGTCCTTCCTCTGAGGGTGTCTTGAATTCCACGTTTGTGTCTCAGTATCTCTCTAGCAAAAGCATTACTGCTTTTTTATAAGTTTTTGCCTGGAAACTCATTAAGAGACATCCTATTTTTCTCAAAAAATGTATCAGAGTTCTTGTTAGTTTCTTTGCAGGTGCAACAAATAGAACATGGTGACCGAGAACTGGCCTCTTGTTGACAACTCTGCAAAAGAGTTTGTGCTGCAATCTCAAGGTTAAACCCTTAAATTCAAATAGCTTTCTGCAATCATTTCAACAGTATAACTATTTACAGTCTCAAACCAAGGGATCCCAGTGTCACTTACAGTTTCACACAAAAATTCACATATATTTTTATAACTGCATATACACAAGGGGAAAGAAAAGACAGAAACATCAAATGAAGGCAGAGAGATAGTGAGAGGTGGAGGATCTTGAGATTGTCAGAGTGATCAGTTCCTAGGTCTCACGAGAACATTTAGTTGCGCAACCAGACAAGAGACAGAAAAGGAGAGGATAGAACAGATTCTTGCGTTTACCTCTTTCTATATAACAAATGGGACAGGGCCTTATTTAACCCTGTCACATATTCCCCCCTCCTTTAAGAGGGAACCTGTTTAAAAAAAAAAAAAAAAACAGGTTTCCAAAACTTTCTAATAATTCTCTTCTAACATTAGCTTATAGCCTTCACAGCTCAGTGCATTTGCAGTATAGCCAACAGAGAAGTTTAGACTCACACTTTTTTTTTAACCTTTGGAATTCTCAAATTCTGATCCATATCTTGACAGAAACTCAGCATTGACACTCGCTTTTCCAGATTTGTGCATCATTTTGAATTTAAATGGCTATAGTGCCAGGTACCACCTTGTGATTCTGGAATTTGTATCCTTCATTTGGTTAAGCCAACTGAGAGGATTGTAATCTGTTGCAAGTACAAAGTCAGCCCCCAGCAAAAAAACTTAATGGACTCCATGGCCCACTTTACTGCAATCCATTTCTTTTCAGTGGTGGAGTACCTTTTCTCTCTGTCATGCAATTTCCTACTGATATATAGAATGGGATATTCCTTCCCCTCTATTTTCTGACTCAAGACTGCACCTAGGCCTGCATCTGATACATCTGTCTGTAACAAAAAATGTTTCTCAAAGTCTGGGCTTCTTAAAGCAGGGGCTGAACATAATATAGCCTTGTTGGCCCGAAAAGCCCTCATCACACAATGGGGTTCATTTCACATTATTTGGGCACTGTTTCTTTGGGGAGGGGTGATGGTATGGGTATAAGGAAGACACCAGATTCCAATGGAGTACAATAATGTATTATTTATTTACTAACAAAGGCGTACTGAATGGCAAAATAAACAGAGGAAATAAAATAAAAGGCAAAATGCAAAATATAGTGATACACTAGAAAACAGCTAGTGTTCCCCTTTAAACAGGACAGAGCAGGTCTAGTCCCTTCAAGCTCTGCCTAAATAATAAAAAGGAACTCCTTTTATACAACCAAATCATGTGATCCATGAAGCTCCACCCACTTTCTAAAATCTAACACAAAATTCAAGTAAATAATCAATTTTTTTACCATTCACATTCAATATACCCTTTATAAAATTAATACAAATGATACAAAGGCAGAGTCATCAAATAAAACTTAGGGTATAGACATTTTGAATCACTAATGCAAATCTAACCCTGATCCTCCCTTTTTCTAGACTATAAAATATGCAGGAGAAGGGCCAGCTGGCTCTGTAGAAACAAGGCAGAAGAATAAACATAGCTTCCACCAAGTACTGTTAACCTGTACCTTAAGCATACCCTGTTATTATTGTTTCACAGTTCATGTTTTAACTTCTTTGCTAAGTTTGAGGGGAGACAGAATAAGCATACTCTATTTCAAGATGCAAATCTTCCTTATTTTTGTTTAATTCTCCCAGACCGTCTATATTACCTCACCTTTCTTAACCAAATAACAATAACTCCTTCTGCTTAACAGAAATAATTCTCTAGGACCTGTACTTCTAGTATAAATACACTCCAACTGGGAGTTCTAAGAGAAGCCGACAGCTTTACTAAATAGCCAGCGGCTGTTGAGCTCCTTTACACAAGCTCTCTCGAACGTGCGAATCATCGAGAGGGAGCCCCTGCGATTTGAACGTTTCAGTAACGCTACCTTTTCGACCTAGCTGCTGAAATCCCTACCCTGAGGCTCTAAACTTCTCAGGCATTCAGCCCCTTGCGGTTCTTCTACTTGAGCACTGCACTGCCGAAAACGGCAAGAAACAGAATCTTCGCATAGCAAGAAGCGGACGGGGCACAAACAAATCGCCTAAGAATGCAATACATTTTTACAACATTAAGGTTTACCCAGGCATTTAAATAAACAGAAGGGTGTATGAAGTGTTTAGAAATGAAGTGACAAACAAACAAATAAAGGAGAGGGTTTAACCTCGTATGTACATGTTTTACATACAGATGGCTAGTCTGTATACTTAAAGGGACATATACATATGACATGAAACTCTCCAAATGCTTTTCTGTTTAGAACTTTTACAGGACAATACTAGGAGAAAACACATAAACACAGAAAAGAAAAGAGGATAAAATGTTGTTGCAACAGACTAGAACACAACTTAAAGGGATACAAATTGAAAAGAAGGAAAAAAAGGACAGTGGTGAAAGAAACGAATGTCCCTTGTTTAACACCATCATCACAGGGGGGTGTTGGCTAACTAAACAAAGTTGGGAATGAATCTCCTATAGTAACCAACCAGCCATAAAAATGACCTAACATGTTTCTTTGTTTTAGGGACAAGATTGTTGCCTCCAGCTTCTTTTTTTTATTTAATTGAAATGTTGAGACATTACAAAACATAAAATACAAACAGAAAAATAACAATGTACAAAGAACAAATATTATAGAAACTATGTATAGACAGGCTCACATAAACCAAAAAGCAAGACAATATAAAACTCTGGCCCACCTATCCCAACCCCCCAACCCTCTCTGCCCAGTTAGGTAGATCCGGCCCCTACCTCCTCCACCTCTCCGACAAGCATCCATGTTATGAAACAAATGGAGGAAGATTGCCTATATGACAGGTCTGAGATCTCCAATAAAGTATAAAGCAATTCCCAACGCAAGAGGAAAGAATTATATTTATGATTAAAGGAAGCCCATGTCTTCTCTAGATGAAGTACTTGCAGAACTTCAGCATGCCATTCCAGTAAAGTACAAGAGTTGGGAGTCTGTCCAGTGCCATAGAATTACTGTCTTAATGCCCATGGTAATTGACATAATATAATACCTAAGAAGTCCTATTAGGTGACCTACTCCTAGTAAACATCTCTCTGGTGAAATGGAATCCTGTAGCCCCAATAAGTGGTCAAGGGAGTGGAAAAGTTGGACCCATGAAGATTGGATACTGGGACAGTCCCATAAGATGCTTAAGTGTGGCGATAACAGTCTTACTTTTACTGCAAAGAGGCAATTCCAAAATCGCCCATACATGAAGTTTGTCAGGCATATAATAAATATTTTGAAGGATCTTGAATTGCATAAACCAATATCTATCAACCTTCAAATACTTACATACATTAACCCGCACAGAATTCCAATTATGGTAAGTGGGTTCCAATTCAAAAACCTTGGGTCAATAGGTCTATGGTTGGCTAAATCTCTGGGGTGTCATGGTGCACAATATCTGATATAGATTAGAAACAGGATGAAACACAGAAAAAAAGGTGACAGAAGGAGACCAAGGGTCCATCTAGTCTGCCCATATGTTCCTTGGACCTATTCAGATCCCAGAACCTAACCTGTCTTCTGCCTAATGCCTCCTACTGCTCCTGTTGCATTTGACCGTGCTTTAACCTTGTCCCACCCCAGTTTGAATGATGTCATGGTTTTGCTTCCACTACCTCAGCTGGCAGTTTATTCCATGGCTCCACAACTCTTTCTGTAAAATAGTGTTTCCTACGCTCCCTCTTGAAGCCCCCCTCAAACTTTCACTTGTGCCCACTAGTGTTAGAGTCAGAAACTCTGTTGAACAGGTCTGAGGGCGACACCTTATTTATTCCTCTCAGGAAGCTCCATAACTTTATGAAGAAGATTGACAAAGGTCTGAGAGGTACTCTGCTCAGGTGGTCGAATACCCATAAACCAGATAATGGCATGCCAAAGTTATAGGAAAAAATAGGCTTCCCTCTGGCACCTAGTAAGTAATCCATCTTCCATCAAATACTACTGTAAGTGATTCAAGTGAGTAATACCCTGTATCTTCCAGTCCAGTCTCTTAATAGTTTTCCCAGCAGTTCAAAAATTGGGATTTTGCTATAATAGCTAGTCAATTGGAGCTCTAATAACAGACTTAGTCAGCTGATGTAACTGAGCAAAAGTATTAAAGCAGTAGTGCAATGAAAAGGGGTTAAAATCTGACCCCATATTTTTTCTTCCTGAGTGATGCCAGATGTCTTCCAGTTTATTTTGGTGGTGAAAGTTTCAGTTTTCATTATCATTTAAGAATTTTATGAACCTTTTAAAGTAATTATTTCTCAAGAAAAAAAGATGGCTGCCTCATTTCTGCATAGAAATAATACTGAGGACCCAAGGAGGATAAGAGTACAGGCAAAAATGCAAATGTACAGTACATAGCATAGAAAGCATACAGAAAACCCAAATCAACAGTTCTGCCAGTATTTTTTATAACCATGGTAGAAAATTAGCTTTTTGAAATAACTTTTTTCATTGCACTGTTGCTTTAAGAGAAATGCCAATCAGAGTATCCTTTAAAGATTTCAGCAAAAGGGCAGCCTTAGAATAAAATGAATATGATAAATCTAAATTATACTGGAAGCATAAAGCGTCCTCAATATCTAACCACTGTAGTCAGTAAGAGAAATCCTGGAGATTAAACTGAGAATTCCAGCAAAAGCATTTGACGCCCTGAGCAGCATGATAATATAATATAAAATCCAGTAGACCCAATCTGCCCTCAGTTTTTGAGGCCATCAGTTTAACATATGTCCTGTGTGGATGTTTTCCCTGCCATAAAAAGGAAGAAAGTATATGTTGCAGTGCAATAAATCATTTCAAGGGAAGATATATCATCAACATTTGGAGTGAGTATAAAAGACAGGGAAGAACACTCATTTTTAGAATGCTAGCTCTATTCCACAAGCTTTCAGACAGGGAAGCCCAACATCAGAGATCTTGTTTGATGGTAGTAGTAACCAAGGAGGTAAGATTATCAGTGAGTACCTTCCACCAAAAGATATATATATCTCCAAATATTTTAGGGATTTGGAGGACCAAGATAAACCCAAAGATAGTATATCCTGTTTATGTTCCTAGTTATTGAGAGGATAAATGATCAGTTTAGAGACATTGAGTTTATAGTTCGATAATTTGCCAAATGCAGAGATTTCAGTTAAGGTCGACTGTAGTGATTGGGCTAGATCTTGTATATGCAATAAAATATTATCTACATAGAAGGAAACTTTATAAGGCTGCCCAGCTGCCGTAATACCCTTAATGTTCCCATTTGCTTAAGATGGACAACAAGGGATTCTAAATAAAGATTCAAAATAAAAGGCGAAAGGGGACACCACTGTTGGGTACAATTAGTTAAAAAAAATGAGGGGAAAATCCTTGTTACAGTACACCAAAGGCTGAGAATAGAGTAAACAGATCCAATGAATAAAGGGCTCTAGGAAACCAAATCTATACAAAACTCTGAAAAGAAAGAGCCATGAAACTATTAAATACCTTCTCGGTGTCTAAGGAAGCCAGCACCTCAGGTGTGATGGAGTCTCTAGATGCCAAGATGCGATGAAAAAGTTTGTGGGGGGGGGGCACTGTGGAGCTTATCTGAGGTTAGAGCTCAGCATCACAAAGCCGTAAGTACTACAACTACTACTAATTTAACAAACTTGATCAGACAAAGTTTTATAACTAAAGGAACCAGAAAAACTGCCGATCATAATGGGCAAACAAAAATTGGCACAACAGGTGGAGGAGCATAAAAAGCAACAAGCAAAGTCTGGAGCGACTGGGCCTAGTATTAGATAGATGTCTTCTGATGGAGCAACGGACTCAGGGCAGGAAGAAACACTGCAGTCCTATGGGTCTAAAATGCAGCAACTCTTGGTATCTGTTACAGCCATGAACAATAAATTTGATTCACTCACCACAGTCATGGTGAATGTGGAAACTTCAGTGAAAGTCATTAAAACAGAAGTAGAAGAAGTAAAAAGGCAGTCTGACCAATACAGTGCAGCTTTCGCACAATATGCAAAGGACTCAAAGCTTACAAGTAACAGGCTTGAAATATTGGAAAACCAGATTTGTTCTATGAATGTGTGCTTACTAAGTATACCCAAAGGAGTGGAGGATGACCACCTACCTCTGTTCTTGAAAGAATGGCTTAATGACCTGCTTGGACCACACTCGGGGATGACAGAATGGCCTATCCCAAAAGTCTACTGCCTGCGTGCTTGAGGCAGACGAGATGGAGACTAGCCTTGTGCAGTGATAGCGGTGCTGGATTCGATGACAACCCAGGATAAGCTGTTGCATTTGGTAGGGCAACATCACCCTTTATTATCTGAAGGACATATCATCCTGGGATTTCTTGACATTTCTTATGCCACTCGTCAGCGGAAAAAGAAATTTGATGTGGGTACATGCTATCCTTTGTGACTTGAAGATACACCATGCAGTATTACTCCCAGTGAATCTGTGTGCCAGTTTTCAAGACAAGATATATGTCCTGCCTGTCGGCATAGCAGAAAAGCATTCGCTTGTGGTGCCGACATCCTGGGTTCGGCGATGGACTCGGGAGTCAGAGGGCCAGCCAGGGGAGGGGATTGAGCATCCTAGGGACTGCTCTTCTCTGGGAGGGGGAGGTTGAGTGTCCAGTGCATTGCGGACCTCTGGTAGAGGCTGGGGGTACTGCCACAGCTGGCGCCACATGTCAGGGGGCAGGGTGGGCGCTGGTCATCATTGCATGTCCCCGCCCTTGGGGATCCTTGTAGAAAAAGGAAAAAATTCCAGCCCCCACACATGACGCCAGCTTCACCGCCATCCCCGCTGCCTACCCATGTCTGCTGGGGGCGCCCCGCTCCCAGTGGCCCTGACCCAGGGGGTAATCCGGGTCTAACCTACCCAGTGTCCATTGGGAGGGGTGCCCGCACAGTGGCCATGCCAAGAGGGATAAGCCTGGGCATGGGGGATGGTGGATGGAGCTGGGCTGAGCTTCTGGGGGGACCAGGCAAAAAAAAAAAAAGACAAGATATACATCTTTACAGATTCCTCTGATACAGGGAAATGGGCAGTGGAGCTACAGCAGAAACAGAAGTAGTCTGAGAAGGAGTGATCTGCAGACCCTGATGATCTTGAAGATGGTTGAAAATTTTTGATGGCTTCTATATAGCCTTACTGTATATACTTTTTAGCCATGCTGTGACATAGCTACAGGACCAGGACTTTATAAAGACTGCCTCACCTCATGTTGCAGAATCCGTGAAAAAAATACTTCCTCACATTATGCCACCTCATGGCACCTGCTTTCCTACCCTACCCATGCCCTCCCCCCCCACCACAGCACTCCTGCCCTCCCCATTCTTTCACACCACCTCCCTCCACCCTCCACTACTGCACCTTACAGACATCTGCCCCTTCTTCTCTAAATCTGCTTACACTACTTCTAACCACCCATCACTCAAGCAGAGGCCCCTCAGCCTGCCTACCTCTTCCGTTTCCTCTCCTACCCTGCTCATCCAAACTGTCCTTCCTATATCGGGTTTTTTTTTTTGGTTGTGTTATTCTGAAACTTCATTTAAGCTGCCCTCTGAATTCTAGCTACACTTATGATTGTAACTGTAAAACGTGTTATGACTGTAAATCATTGTCTACCTTTGTATGTATGCTACCCACCATCCTCTGATGTGAAACCTGTGTAAATGAGCAGTTCTTGCTCAAAGGTATTTGTAATCCTAGAGTTTAATAAAATAAAAATAAATAAAATGTTGCATATGTTTTATAAATGCATTGGCATTGTTCCTGTGTTAAAAGTCATTTTATGCAGTAGTAAATCTTACATTTGCAGTAAGTTATGTAACTGAGTGACCAGGTTGGGATTGTGGCGAGTATGCTAGCTGATCACTGAATCATTTAATTTAGGGAGGAATGGTTAAGTTTGTAACAAATGATTTTTTCACATAATTGATATAAATATACAGTGAAAATCCTTCCTAAGTTGCATACTTGATAAACATATTTGTTGTAGACCAACTGTTTATCACACCTCGATCTCACTGGGTAATATTGTTAAACCCATGTTTTTGGGTTATTTCCTATAAGGGGCGGTATAACTGCCCCAGTTTGTGTGTAAGACTGATTTCATAATTTGTTGATGGGAATCTCTTTGCTCAGTAGTTTTTATATCTATTTCTGTGAGATGCTATACTATACAAGCAATAAGCATGACATCTATGTCCTCTCAGAGTGCGATATTTTTGGACTCCTACTGATAACCTGAAACTCTCTCATTAATTACCATGTGCTCATGGGCTACAGTTTCACAGCAAAATGTGGAACTTTATTACTGGATTTTTCAACTTTATGATTCTCCGTTAACTTGGACTATATTTGGAGATAAGGAAATATCCTGTATGGTGTACCACAATTGTAATCTATGTACTCTGTTTCCTAATCAGAAATTATGTTATGTTTTATCATTGAAAATGATCCTAGGAGACTCTGCCACTCACAAAGCCAACTTGCTTCAGATTAAGAAAGTCAGTCCAGACTTGTTCAAGCGTGCTGCTAATACCTTCGCTAAAATCTTAAGATTAGTATTAATTAATGAGATTGGACGATAGTTTTGGATATATAAGGGGTCTTTACCAGATTTAAAGTTGAACCAGCATAATATTCTATGGTGATTTGCATATGCAGCCCATGATGCTTTGCATTGTGGGGCATGTGTGATTTTGTATTTCTTTACCAGGTTTAGCTGTAACTCATATAATGGCTTGCTGCAGAAAAGAATCAAACTGTTGCAACTGATAAGCATCCATATACGTTTCCAAATGGGGACCTGCAATTTCATTTAAGAATGTTTTGAAAACATTTGAAGAAAAAACATCTGGGCTGAGAGCCTTGTCTGGAGCAAGAAATCTGATGGTCTGACAGATCTTCGTGAGGGTTATGGGGTGAGAGAAAGAAATCCTGCTGATCTTGAGAAAAAGATGGAAGTGGAGTAGTCGTCAAATAGTTATCGATCGCCTGTTCTGAGCTGAAAGAATCCAGCAGTTTGTACAGGCAGGCATAGTATTGCTGAAAAAGTTGAGCAATCTATCATGGTTCATTGACCGTTGTTACTTGGTATTACTTATTTAGTATGAAAGAACAGAAGAAGGCCAGAGCCCATCGAGACTGTTCCCCACACTATGTGGGACATTATTTATCTATTATACCTCAACCAAACATCTAATTTGTTTTTAAAGACAGTGGCACTAGTTGCCCCTACCAATTCTTGAGGCAAGGTGTTCCATACAATGGATGCTCTTACTGGAAAAAAGTTTCCCCTTTTGCTGGTTTTATAAGTTTTTACTTCAAGCTGTTTATTATGCAGTCTTGGAACATGTCTCCTTTTGGAGAGTGTTAGACCACATTTTTCCATTAGATCTGGTGAACTTATTAAATGAAAAACCATAAGCATATCACCCCTTAATCTTCTAGTTTGAAGACAGAAGAGACCAGTATCTTTTAATCTGTTTTGATAATCCAAGTTTGTTAATCTTGGAATCATTCTAGTTACTCTCCTTTGAACCTGTCCAAGAATTGCTATGTCTTTTTTTTGGTTTGGATTCCAGAAAGGGGGAGCCATAGTCTAGATACGGTCTAATGTATGCCCTATACAATGGAATAAGGCATTGTCCAGTGCAATTAACAAAAGTACATTTTATTTGCCTCAAAAGTCTGTTGGTCATGCAAGCAGTTCTAACACGGTGATCATTTGAAGTAAGTTTATTATTAACATACCTGTATATCCCTAAATCGTTTTCACAATTTGATGAGTGAAGTGGTAGTCCGTTTATATATCGTTTTTGGATTATTTACACCAAAATGCACTACTAAACATTTGTCTTGATTAAACTGCATATGATTTTCATTTGCCCAAAGTGTTAATTTTTTCAAATCCTTCTTTAATGCAGAAATATTTCCTTGATTATTAACCTTGCCCCCCAATTTAGTATTGTCTGCAAATTTAACCATGAAGTTATTTGGCCCCGTTTGTAAATCACTGATAAAGAGATTAAACAATGTTGGTCCCAAGACCGACCCCTGTGGTACACCACTTGTCACACTACCCGAATCAGACAAGATATCAATAATTCTGACTCTCTGAGAATGATTTGTCAACCAGTTTAAAGTCCAGTTGACAGTATCAGGTGACAAACCTAGATTGTGCATTTTAGTAATGAGTTTTTCATGTGAGACTTTATCGAAAGCTCTACTAAAGTCCAAAAGAATTACATCAGTAGGGATAAACACATCTGGTAGAGTACTTATATTATTGTAAAAAGATATCAGATTGGTGGTGCAGGAATACTTGGGAGTAAACCCATGCTGATTTGAATCATAAATTCCTAATTTTTTACAATCTTGATCTATTAGAGACTTCATTACTCGTTCCATTAATTTACCAGCCACTGAGGTCAGGTTAATTGGACGATAATTTTGCTCAGAACCTCTATTGCCTTTTTTAAATATGGGAGTAACTATTGCTGAATGCCAATCATTTGGTACAATGCTTTCTTGTAAGGATTTGTTGAAGATAATTGACAAAGGTATAGAAATATTTACAGAGGTTTCAATCAGAAACCATGGACGAATACCGCCTGGGCCTAGTATTTTTTTTTAGTTTTTTGATAGCCTGTATAATGTCAGTTGGATAGAACCTATGATAATCTACGTGGTGAACTTTAAATGTACTAATAGGTGATTTTTGAGAGAAGACAGAATAAAAGTACTTATTAAAGAGATTTGAGGTTTCTATATCAGATAGAGAAGAGCCATTGGTTATAATGGGACCAATGGTCCTTGATATACCTGAGATTTGTGACAGTCTTTTGTGTGAGCTAGTTTAAATTCTAGCTTATTTTTTGCCAATTTAATAGAATTTTTTAAGTTTTTCACAGATGGTCTATATTTATGTAATAGAGTAGTTTTAGATGGAACAGAACTATTCTTAAGTTTCCTAAAAAGTTTAATTTTTATTTTAATCTGATTTTTAATTGTCTTGTTGAACCAAGGAGGATTTTTTTCTTTATTATTAAATTCCCTCTTAGATGGAATAAAGGTATTTTCCAAATAATGTGCAATGTTTTTAAAAAAGTCCCAAGCTTCTTGTGTTGTACAATTAAGAAGATTAGATTCCCAGTTTATGTTTTGTAAGTATTCATTGGTTTTAGAAAAATTTGCTTTATTATAATTTTTTGTACAGTATAACTTCCTTTGTGTAGTTTTAAACTGTTGAATTTCAAAAAGAATAGATGAATGATCACTGGTCCCAAGTGGATCCCAAATTTGTAAATTGCTAATTTGTTGCTCTATGTTAGTAAATAATAGATCCAAAATATTAGGACCTCGAGTGGGTTCAGTAACAAGTTGTTGTAATCCAGTACTAACTACCACATCTATTAGTCCTTTCTCTGCATAGGACTGTCCTGAGAATGAGTCCCAGTTAATATGAGGGAGGTTAAAGTCACCAAATATTACAGTATCTTGAGATTCTGAAAAATGTGTTATTTCTTTAAACTTATCAGTTGTGTAATCTGAATTTGCAGATGGAGGTCGATAGATGTTACCAATAGTTATATAGGACTGCTCCTTCAATAAGATTTTAACCCATATACTTTCCAAATGAAAGGGAGAACACGCTTCAAAAGAAGGAATATCATTTCGTATGTACATACAAACTCCACCGCCTTGCTTATCTAATCTGTTTTTATGATATAACTTATAACTTGGAATTTCTCTGGACCAAATTGAGGATGCGTCCCACCAAGTTTCGGTTACTCCCTGTCTGGATCCATAATGGAAGAGATGATGCGTAGCTCCTCCTGATTTCTAAGGCGTGATGCCAAAAGCTTACTAAGTTTCTCACCCTGAGCAACATAGTGAGCCTTAGTACGAGAAAGTGCTAATTTGGCTCGATCCCTGTAAAGCTTGTGGTATTGCTCACATAGAAACATAGAATTTGATGGCAGATAAGGACCGCTTGGCCCACCCAGTCTGCCCATTTCTCTACCTAATGGATAAGCTGCAGATCCTAGTTAACCAACAGCCTACTTACTCCTACCCCAACCCCTGGAATTGCCTTATGTCTGTCCCATGCATTCTTGAATTCCCCCACTGTTTTTAACTCCACAACCTCCTCAGGAAGGCCGTTCCATGCATCCACTACCCTCTCCGTGAAAAAAATACTTCCTCACATTACCTCTGAACAGTCCCCCTTTTACCTTCAAATTGTGCCCCCTTGTTCTTGCACATCTCTTTTTCTGAAAGATGCTATCCTCTTGGACATTGTTGATTCCCTTGAGGTACTTGAAAGTTTCTATCATGTCCCCCCCCCGTCCTCCTTTCCTCGGGTATACATATTAAGCTCCTTAAGTCTCTCTTCATATGTCTTCTGATGCAGACCCTGCACCATTTTAGTTGCCCTCCTCTGAACTGCCTCCATCCTGCCTATGTCCTTGTGGAGATTGGGTCTCTAGAACTGTTCGCAGTACTCCAGATGGGGTCTCACCAGCTCTCTGTACAGAGGGATAACAACTTCCTGTTTTCTACTGGTGATGCCTCTTCCTATACATCCCAGTATCCCCCAGCCCTCCTTATTGCCCTCTCACATTGCTTGCCCACCTTTAGGTCATCTGACATGACTGCCCCCAGGCCTCTTTCCATTTTTGTTGTTGTTCACCCCCCCATAGTGTACGCTTCCCTTGGGTTTTTGTTTCCCAGGTGCATTACTTTGCACTTCTTAGTACTGAATCTAAGCTGCCATACATTTGACCATTCCTCCAACCGTGCCAAATCCCTTCTCATCCTTTCCACCCCTGTTGCAGATCTTTGCGTCATCTGCAAAGTGACATACTTTTCCTTCCAGTCCCTCTGCAATGTCACTTATAAAGACATTGAAGAGGACCAGTCCTAGAACTGAACCCTGTGGTACCCCACTAGTAACCCCCTTTCTTTAGAGTGGACTCCGTTTACTATTACCCTCTGTGTCCTATTCTCCAGCCAATTTTTTACTCAGGCTACCATCTTGGGACCCACTCCCAGGCTGGCTAACTTGCATATTAATCTTTTGTGTGGGACTGTGTCAAATGCCTTGCTAAAGTCTAGGTAGGCCATGTCCACAGCCCTTCCCTGGTCTACTACTTTGGTCACCCAGTCAAAGAAATCGATTAGATTCATCTGACATGACCTATCCACTGTGAATCCATGCTGCCTTGGGTCTTGTGCCCCTCTGGCCTCTAGGTACACAACAATTATCTCCTTCAGAAGTGATTCCATTATTTTCCCTATCACTGAGGTCAAACTAACAAGTCTATAGTTTCCTGCCTCTGCCCTGCTTCCACTTTTGTGAAGCGGAAACACATCTGCCCTCCTCCAGTCCTCAGGTACTACCCCATCCTCCCATGATTTGTTAAAGAGGGTAGTCAGTGGTGTCACTAGTTCTACCCTTAGTTCTTTTATAAATTCTGGGATGAATCCCATCAGGCCCATTGCTTTGTCCACCTTCAGTTTTAGAGTTCTTTCAGAACTCTTTCTTCTGTGAATAAGGCTGGTATCAGCCCACCCTATCCAGAGTGTTTCTGTTGTTTGGTTTAGGTACCTCCTTTTCTTCACTTGTGAATACTGACCAAAAATATTTGTTTAGTATCTCTGCCTTTTCCAGTCATCTCTGCCCACCCACCCCCCATTAAGCCTCACTATCCTCCCTTGGTCTTCCTTCACTCCCTGATGTACCTATAAAGGTTTTATCCCCCTTCTTAACTGAGTTGGCTATCTTTTGCTCGTTTGACTTACTGTTCTGACTCCTTCCTGCTTCCTTCTGCTTTAACTGATACAGTTCTCTGTCCTGCTCCTTCTGTGATTCCTTGTACTTCCTGAATGCTATCTTTTTCTCCCTAACCTTCCCTGCCACCTCCTTTGAGAACCATAGTGTTTTTTTACATCATTTTGTTTTGTTTATTTGCTTCACACAAAGGCTTGTTGCCTTAGTGATGGCAATTTTGATTATTCCCCATTGTTCATCCACCCCTCCTTCCTGCCCATTTGCTAGTGCATTCTTTAGGCACTCACCCATTTTGGCAAAGTCAGCCCTCCTAAAGTCCAGGATCTTTGTCTTTGTATGGCTTGACTCTACTGCTGTGTTTATCATGAACCACACTGTTCGATGGTCGCTAGTTCCAAGATGGCTGCCCACTTCTACATCTGTGATCCTCTCTCCATCTCCATTTGGGAGTACCAGGTCTAAGATTGCTCCTGCCCGAGTGGGTTCCAGTACTAGTTGTCTAAGGCATGCCCCCTGCAGGGCATCTAGAATGACCCCACTCTTTGATGTGGCTACAGCAAATGCACTCCAGTTAACAGAACATCATGAGTTCTTTTCAGGTCTCATCAGAAACAGCACTAGATAAAGAAAGTTCAAGAGTATGTTGATTCATTTTCTTCTGTTTAGAAGTAATCCAGATTATCTTGCCACGCATTGCACATTTTGTAAGCATTCCAGAGTGTAGAAGCTGAGGATACTGAATTTTAGTTTTCTTGGAAGGTTTCTGTACATTGCCTAGAAGAAGTAATTACTTGAGGGTCCTTTAAAATATAGTTATTAATATTAATAGGCTGGCCCAGGTGAAGGATGTGCTTTTAGGGATATCCAGAGAGGGACACCGCCAAACAGTTTTTGACCATCCACTCTGGTGCTTGGGAATAGTAGTGGGAAAGCAAGTAGTAGTTCAACATTTGTCGTTGGAAGCCACCCCGTCAGTGGTTCTATGGGTAAAGACATTATTACATTGTATTAAAATAGAACATATACAATATACTGTTAGAAACCAGCAAGATAGGTATCAAAAAATTTGGGGACCCTTAGAGACCGCAATCCAGTCTCCTTCATTTCCTTCCTTCTATGTCCGCAGTGAGTAAGAGATGGACCTTTAAACAGGGGGTATAGTGCCTAACCTATGGGTACTATGGATCACTTGGGAAGGGGGGACCAGAGGACAGTGGGGGGATGGATGGGAAAGGCAGGGTGCTTAGAATACATTGGATCAGGCTATTGGCATTCCAATGTTCAGGATGTTGTGGGCCCCTCATAGAGGGGGGAGGCTAGATGTCCTTAAGATGTTAATACATTAGTTAGCTCATTACTTATAAGTAAAATATATAAGAATGAGTATAATATTGTTTAAAAGACACCAAAGAAATAAAATGATGTTTCAGGAATAGTTCCCACTCTATGCAAGGAGGAGATAGATGTATTTCCATATGTGCTGCTGGAAATATGTATGCTTGCTGATTAATAAAATAAAGTTAATATATATATATATATATATATATATTTATATTTAGGCACTGAAGGTTGAGACACTGGATGCCACACCTCGCACCACACCAGCAACCCATCTTTGGAGGTAAGCTTGTGCTGCCGGGGGGGGATCAGATGGGGAGAGGGCTGGAAAATGACTGTAGCAGCCACTGGACAGATCTCATCTCCCGGCTTCGGGAGGCTAGTTTCCTTGCTCTCGGCTGACACCCAGTGGAGGCTGGATGTCAGGCCCAGAGAGGTCCATAGGACTGATGAATGTCGGGAGGGTGGAAGAAGCATGCAGCTTCTGGGAGAATGCATGCCTCTACACATGCGCACTTGCCTGTGTGCCACTCTTCCAGGCGGGACAGGAGAAAAAACAGGAAATCCTATGTTTCTCCATGGCCAATTGTGATGGCCCCTGATGCTCTCAAATTCTGCTCCTCATCAATCCTCAAGGGGGGGAGAATGACAGATTTGGGGCAGGGGGGAACTCGATGGTAGGCATAGGTGGCTATGGGGAGCAAATGACATATAGAAAAAAATATATATAGTTATTAAGCTTCCAGAAGGAATCATGGTCTGCTTTTGCAGTGAGGGACACCAGAGAGTGGCCTGATATGACCTGGGGAAGTATTTCCACAGCAGAGGTGTACTGCAGCAAGGATGCACTAATTGAAAAGTACTTTATCCTGGATCTTGTGCCATGTGGGACAGAATGAAATGTACAGTCTCTCTGGGTCAGGTGGAGTGATCTCTAGGAGTCGATGCACTCAAAAGAGTCTCTCAGATCCCTTAAAGCCCTCTGCTCAGGCATAAGACCACTCTGAATTACTGGAGAACAATCAGTTTCCCTATTAATAACAACATTCCAGTCACCAGCAATAATCAGTGGCTATTGCTGCCAATTAAATGAGTTAACAACAGAAAAAAGAAAGAGTCCATGGTATTCAGGCCATAGACATTGGATAATACCACAGTGGTGCAATTCAACACTCCCTTGAGTAGAATATAGCTTCCTTGGGGATCTGATATTTGTTCCAACAACTGAAAGGGCATGGAATGTACAATGAAAATAGAAACATCCATCCTTTGAGAGTTAAGACCTGTGCCATATCCTTGACCAACCCAGTGGTGCCTCAATAAGGAAATATGGGGGTTACACAAATGTGTCTCCTGGAGATAAACTACAGAAGAAATGTATCTCTTCAAGTGTGTCAGAATTTGTGCCCACTTTTGAGGGGAAGTAGCCCCTTTGATATGCCAAGTAATAAATGTTGCGGGGTTACCAGCCAAAGTTTCTGAATAATGATAAGAATGAGAGGCCTAAGATGAGTAAAGAAAATACCAACAGACTGGAGGGGAATACAAACGGCAGAGGGGGGAGTGTGCATGAGGTTTCTGACTGAGCAGAAATTAAAATTACATACTCACCGTAATTCTTGATTTTCCCAAATAATCTTCACCATTCATCACAATATGGGTCTCAGACAGAGGTGTAGGACCACCATGGGAGCTTTAAGAGTTTTGGAGTGGGGGAGCCAATGTTGGAGATGGCGTCGCACACGAGGTGGATGTACTATGTGGTGCTCATGGACTGGCCAGTAACTGATGCCACCCCCCCTTCTCTTCAGTTCTGTCTGCCAGGAGAAGAAGAAGGGTTAGAAGATAGAGAAGGGTGGGGTAAGGGAGCCTAAGGGATAGAAAAAGGAAAGAAAATAACTGAAAAGGGCATAAGGCCGACTAAGAAAGAAAGAGAGATTTGAAGGGTGGCATGAGGGACTTGGGGATGATCAGAATCACTGGGCAGGCCCAAGGGATAAGGAAAAGAAAGAGAGAGAATGAGAGAGAGAGAGAGCACCACAGTGGGTGGTCTCCACCCCCCCCCAGATCAACCCCCTGTTAATGAGTCACCAAGAAATAACTTACGGTAAGCCAAACATCACCAGAGGTCTTGAGAAACTGTTTTGCCCACAGAGGGGATAGAGATAGTTGCACCACATGCCTGAAGATGGGATCTTCATGTTATCTTAAAATAGAAATATGGCTGCTAGAAAGCCTTTCCCCCATAGTTGATGAATGTAAAATCATCTGAAGATGGAAGCTTGCAGACAAGTAGTTCGACAATGAAGACGATACTCAGATGTGTGGAGAAGTTACCCTGTGGTCAGAGACGGGGGTTGGGGTTCTGGGTTGCTAAGACAGAAAGAGAGATACCCTGTTGCCAGAAATTTTGGGGGGGAATCACTTCCACTGAGAACAGTTATGAAGGGCAAAGCCTTCTCCTTGGAGAAAGGTGAGGTAAGGAGCAAAGGAGACACCACAACAAAAGTTAACCGCTTGGCTACATTACTCTGTGCCATGTGTGAAATAAACACAGAGTAAGCAAGCACACATGGCACCAGAACACCGGGCACAAAAAGGATTTTAAAATATATCCATAAATACATAAATACCTTAGTGCTGTGCAGATTATAAAGTGCAGAGGGTTTCACATCTAGGGCTTTATCCCTTGATAAAACCCTAGAGGCGAAACCAGGTTGGGTCTGTCCCAGCTGTTGCATCGGCACATCTTTGCATTTTATAATCTGCACAGCACCAAGATATTTATCTATTTATGGATATAGTTATTTAAAAATCCTTTTTTTGCACACTGTTCTAGTACCATGTGTGTTTGCTCACCCAAGGAGCAAAGGAGAGGAGCCATCAGATATAAAACCTGGATGGTGGATGAACCCCTTAGAATGTACTCTCTCTCCATCTGTCTCTTTCTGAGGAGAGCAGGAAGCCTCTCCATAGAGCTCTAGCTCATCAGAGGTGGACACTTAAAGCTTGTAGGGAAGCAAAAGGCCATCTAATTCAATATAAGATTATTCATAGGTAGTATTATACTCCTTGTAAAATGGTTAGCCTGGAGTTGTCAACAGATGATACATGCTGGAGATGTTTATCTAGCAGAGGTACTCTGTCACATATTTTATGGTCTTCCAATGAGATAGCATCCTTTTGGAAAGGCGTTAAACAAATTTGTGAATGGGTAACTGGATGCAGAATAGGTTTTACTGTTGAATTTGCAGTCCTGGGGATGTGTTCAGACCTAGGTCTTTTATCCCACTTTCAAAAATATTGGTTGATTGCAGCCTTTATTACTGCAAAAAATGTTTTACTGAGACACTGGAATACTACAATATGTCCGTCTAAAGGAGAGTGGTTACAGGATCTTTATACCAGGGTTAGCTATGAGAGGGTATCATGTGAACATGCATTGTCTGGATAAATTTATAGAAATATGGGATCCCTTTCTAAAACATATAGCAGTTTAAATGAAAGCTAGTTTACTAGGTTTTAGTCCCTAGATGTGAAATGTCATACTTGTCCATGTGAAATTCATAGTCATATTATTTAAACTTTAAAAAAAAATACGGTTAAAGATATGTATTCACTATATCTACATATTATCATATTGATTAGTTAAATGATATATAGTATTTAGATTATCTTATTTATGATATGCATAGGTGTGATATGTAATATATTATTAAAATAAGTGGTTTTGTTTAACAGAATCCTTATGACTGGCGGATTCTAAATAATATGTATTTATATGCTTAATATGATGTTTTATTGTTAAAATGTTTTAATATATAACCAATAAAATTTGAATTATAAAAAAAAACAGAGGTGGATATGCACCAGGGAGGATCCTAGACTTGCTCACCCAGTTGATAGTTGGTATCCATTTCTTTTTTTTGAGGTAAGGATCACCCTTCCCCAGCAGGGAGAGGCACAAGACCAGGGAGCAAGCCAAGAATTCATCCTGTACACACTCTCTACCTACCCCAGAAGGGTGGAAGCCTGAAAACAGGGTTTGCCAGTTAGCAACTCCCCTCTTTTTCCTCAATGGTACCCTTTTTTTTTTATAAACCGAAAAGGCGGGTGGGGGGGATAACTAAAAGGGAGGAGGAACTGCCCAGTGCCTGGTCATGAGGGAAAGGTAGGCGGGAAGTTGTGATGAATGGCGAATATATTTGGGAAGATCAAGAATTATGGTGAGGTCGGCCCAGCAGCGCTGAGGATTGAGGCACTGGATGCCACACCTTGCGCCACACCAGTGAACCGGGTTTGGGTACGAGCTCAGGCTGCCAGGAGTCGGCCAGGGGGGAGGGCAAGGAGCAGATTGAGTAGCAGGCAGCTCTCCTCCTCAGGTAGGGATGTGGGTTTTCCCCAGCATTTGGCTGCCACACAGCGGAGGCTAGGTGGCAGTGCCACACCGGAGGGGGAACCTAGCAATAGACCGGGAGGGCAGAAGGGATTGTCACCGGAGCCGCGGTGTTTATATATGCCTCCACATGCATGGGCAACCGTGCTCTGGGGTCTTGGTTAAAGGGGAGTTTCCTCAGCCTCTTGTGGGGGAGACACAAGAGGCGGAGGCCCCTTACAGGTCTGGTGAGACCCGAGGCTGGTCAGGGCCAGATGGATGCTCCTGAGCCCTGGGAGAAGGAAGACGTCTCTGCAATTCACGTCTGACCCTACGAGAGAAAAAAATGGGCCCCCTGAAAATGTGAGGCAATCACTCTGTGCTGGGCCAAGGGTGACAACTGGGAGAGGTGAAGCCATGTGGTCTGCTTGATGCAGACTGAGGTTCCTGCAAGCCTGGAGGCCACCCTGTTGGCATCATAAGATGCCCTTGTTTGGTGCTTCACCAGCTCCAGGCAATGCATGGAAAGAATAATGGCCTGCCGGGTTTCCTCACAAATGGGCATCAATGCCAGGAGCTGTCCCAGCAACGACCACAGGTGCCTCACATTGGCAGCCTGGTGTACAGCAACGCACAGGAGAAGGCGCACCACTGAAAACACTCTTCTACCCAAGCGGTCAAACTCGGCAGAGTCAGACTCTGGGGGGTGGTTGTGCCGTGGACGACGATGCCCAGAAGAGGTGTACAGGAGCACCACTCTCGACGCTGGATGGGGCATGATACCGGTTGTCCCTGCAGGTGCACAGTACCTGCACTGGCAGCCCCTAGGGGCTGGATCAGGGGTAGAGGGATGCTGCCAGACACTGTGTGTAGCCTCCATGAATGGCTGAGGCCAGGGAAGTATGACTAGGTAGTCAGCGCTGTGCTCCCCCAGGAATGACAGCGTTGCATGTGCATGATTGCATCCACCCACCCTGGAGATGTGCAGCTCCTCTAACATTTCCGAAAAGAAGTGCTGCTATCTAGAAAAATCAGCATCTGAGACATAGTGGATAGAGGAATCTCCTTCCTCCAAGGAGGAAGTAGAAGACACAGAGGAGCTGGATTCAGGGGGAGGAGGAGGTGGTGCAGGAGTCCTGAGGGACATATGCACCATAAGATGGCAAGAATTCTACCTTGCAAAAACTGTGTCAGAAGCCTATAACATATTCAAAAATCTTGTTATAGAAGTGATCAATAAGCATGCTCCCCTCTCCAAGGTCAGAACCAAGAAAAGGTCCTGCCCTTGGTTCAGTGACCATATCAAAATTGCCCTCCACCACAACGGCTTCCTATGGAAACTTGCCCACAAGTCCAAACTACCTTCAGACTGGGAAGCTTTCAGAACAACACTAAGTGCACTAAGCTCATTAGGACTGAAAAAAATCAAACTTTTCAAGGCCAAACCGTGGGCTGTCTGCCAGGCAAGGGGATGAAAATAGCTCACCTCAACATCCATAGCCTCTTGCCCAGTCGGAATGAACTCTTTGCCTGGGCTATGCACTACAAGTCTGATATCCTGGGTATCACCGAGACTTGGCTGAAACTTTCCACCCCTGACTCGGTCTGTGTGCTCCCTGGCTTTGATCTCATCAGACAGGATCAGCCAGAGAAAAAGCGAGGGGGTGGTATCTTGATTTACTACAAGAGTCACCTTAATTTGTCTGTGGTGTCTCATCAGCAGTCCTCCTTGTCTTAGTGTGAGCTGCTTCACTCTGTCCTATTACTTCTAATACTAAGAAGCTGCACATCATCTGTACATACAATCCCCCCCCCCAAGAAAGGCCTGCCTGGTTTAACCTATCTCCTTGATACTATTGGTGCTAAGACTGGGGATAATGAGCTAATGATCTTGGGGGATCTTAATTTGAACTGGCGAAGAGGAAATTCTAAACTGTTTGAACCTCTGCTTGCTTGCCTCTCCTTGTCTCAACTTATTCAGGAGCCCACTAGGTGGTCTGCCAATGGTGGTACTAGCTCCCTCCTGGACTGGGTCCTGTCCAATCGGCCAGAGAGGATCAGTTCCTCTGGTACCCTTCCTAACTTTGTCTCCGACCATACCCCTGTGTACTGTGTATGAAAGATCTCCTCCCCGAAAAGCCCATACAAAGTCATTCAAGTAAGGGATTTTTCCTGATTTGACCTGGGGTTATTTCACGTGGATCTGAGGCTCACTGACTGGTCTGCAGTGCTTAATGCTCAGGACCCTTCCACTGCTGTTAGTCAGTTTTTTAGCACCTTTGGCGCTCTGCAGGACAAGCATGCCCCCCTTATCAGGCAGAGAGTAAAGGGGGTCTGCCACAAAATGGCTGCATGGGAGTCTCCTAGCCCTAATGAAGTCTAGAGACAAGTGTTTGGCCAGCTTCAAGGCCATGATGGACCAGGCCATATTTCAGCAATACAGGAGGCTCAGAAATGAATTCAAAAAAGCAATTAGGGCAGCTGAAAGTGAATACTGTAAAACCTCCTAACTCAACTCAGCTAAGAACCCTAGAAATTTCTGGAGAAACGTTAAAAATATAGTGAGTGGTTCCTCCAACTGTGGGGTCTCTGACCTGCTCGTGGGTAGGTCTAATTGTAACAATCCTCTAACTATTGGCCAATACATTCAACTCCCACTTCTCAGACCTGTCCGCCTTCACCTCTCTATTCTCTGCTGATGGGAGTGATAGCCGTCTCCTGGCCTCCACCCCACTGATGGCCCTCATCTCCCATCCATTATTTTACTTTAAGGCTGTGATGGCACTGGAGACACAGGGACTTCTCTCTGGTCTCTCCTCACATACTAGTGCTGGCCACGATGGCATGGAGCCTAAGCTCCACCATCTTGGTGCCCCTTTTATAACCTTCCCAGTGGCCCATAGCTTCAATATGTCCCTTGCCTCTGGTGTCATCCTTGGCATCTGGAAGGTAGCGAGGATTGTCCCTGTTCTCAAACAGGGTAACCCTAAGATCCTTGACAATTACCGACCGATAGCCATCTTATCAGCTATCAGTAAACTTCTAGAGAAAGTTGTGGCTGGGCAACTCACAGATTATATCCAGGCCCATGAGCTACTGGCCTCTGCACAGCATGGGTTTCGAAAAGGGCACAGTACGTCCTCGGCCCTTGCCACTGTCTCCTCTGGAATACGGGCTGCCATGGACCAGGGCAAACTCACAGGTGCCATATTCATTGACCTATCCAAGGCCTTTGATCTAGTTGACCATGTCTTACTTTGCTCTCAAATTTGGTCCCTTGGTCTGTCCACCTGTCCTGAGTTGGTTCAGTAATTACCTCCAGGGCAGGCAGCAACTTACCAAATTCAGCAGAGTCCTCTCGGGGACCACTCCTGGGACCTCCGGTGTCCCCCAGGGATCAGTTCTGGGGCCTCTTCTCTTCTCTATATTTGTCAGCAATCTACCAGCTACTGCTACCAACTGTAGTACTATCCTATATGCGGATGACCTGGTCATCCTCACCTATTCCCGGGACATTGGGGTCATCAACCATCAATTGAGTGAGGATTTCAGAAATATCCAGTCCTGGGTAATGGCTCACAAGTTGGTCCTCAACCTAAAAAAAAAATCAGGCCATGCTTTTTGGGTCCCTGGCCAAGATTAAGGCCTCCCCTGCCCCTCTGTATGTTACTGGTATCAGTGGTACTCCTCTTCTAACCACTAACTCCATCAAATACTTTGGGATGACACTGGACCTCAACTTAACCTTGGGTGCCATATCCAAAATGTATGCAGAGTTGTCAATGGCAAACTGGATCTGGCCTACAGAGCGAAAAAAAATCTTACATCTGCTGCTCACCTTGCATTGGCCAGAGGAGTGTTGCTTCCCTCTCTTTGCTATGGACTTCTCCTGTTTGCAAGCACCTCCAAAGTTCACCTCCCTAGATGGAACACAACCTACAATAACATTTGCCGCTTTGCACTTGCTGCCCCTCGGCTCATCCACCACTGTGACCTATATAACAAACTCGGGTGGCTCTCCCTGCCTAACCAATGAACTTTGTCCTGGGCTGCTTCATGGGCAAGGTGCTCAGTACTGGCACTCCCCCAGGGCTGGCTGAGCTTCTCAAACCAGCTGTCTCTTCTACCTACTCCCTCAGGTCTCTGGGCCCTGGCATTCTTAAAGTCCCTATCACCCGCATGCAAATGGGGGACAGAGATTTTTCTTCATGTGCCCCTAGGCTATGGCACTCCTTTCCCGCTCAAGTCTGCTCCTCCCTCTCCCACTCATGCCTCTGGAGCTCCCTGTGGTATCACTTGAAGTTCTCCTTTGCTTGTGGGTGTCCTAGACCTCCATAGCTAGTTCTGGTCCCTGCACCGGACTCACATGTCCTTGCTGGCACCCCTCTTGCAGCTCCTGCTGACGCAGCCTGTCTAGCTGGACTCTGAGGTGCATATAATGTATTTTTTTCTCTGTTTCAGGAGATACTCAGACTGTGGCTCTGTTTGTGGCTTGGAGCCATGTATACTTTGTACAACTGTACTGTTCTTAGCCTTGGTGTCAGTATGTATATATATATATATATATATTCATGTACATATCTTAACTGTGCTTATTGTCTACTGGTTATGTTCACATGGTTCTATTTTGACTCTGTATACTGCCTAACTTGTGTCATATTGTCCTCTGTATGAACCTGTATCTCACTGTATCTGTATCTCATTGTACTCTCCTGGGTCATACCTGAAAATAGGCATATAACTTGTCTAGTGTACTTACCTGGTCAACAAAAGCTAAATAAATAAATAAATGCATCTACAAACCCTGCCTTATTTTGAAGAACTCTAAGAGATATTGAAAGATACCAGTCTCCCTCGGCCCTCCCTATGAAAATCATGGCTGGTGACCTCACTACTTCAGATAAGTTCCAAATCTTGGACGTGCTAAATAATCACTTCGCAGCAGTGGTGTTGGCCTTCGACACTTCTCCTGCTGGTAAGTTGCTTTCACAACATAAGTCTTCTGTTATACGTGAACAGATGAACAACACCTCTTCTCCCAGTGACAAATTCACTTTCAGCCCTGCAACTTATAAAGAAGTTGAGGACTTGTTGCTACTGTAGCTCTTGCCACCAAGAAAAGTGCTGGAGCGGATCATATCAATCCCTTCTTCTTGAAGTTGGGTTACCATCCTCTCACAGCCCATATTACCCACCTATTTAACTTGTTGCTGTTGTAAGGCACCTTCCCTGATCTGTGGAAAATAGCCCATGTAGTTCCCCCTCTGACCGCAATACTTATAGACCCATTTCCCTGCTGCCTATTCTTTCTAAACTCCTTAAAAAAATTGTCAATTCACAACTGCAGAATTACCTGGACCACCAAAAGAAACTCAACCCAATACAGTCTGGCTTCTGAACTGGTCACAGTACAGTAACCGCCCTAGCCAGTGTGACCAATGAATGGCAGCTGGCGTTGGATTCCATGCAGCATGTGGGCGCCATATTCCTTGACCTTAGTAAGGCCTTTGATACAGTTGATCATAATCTGCTCCTAAATGAGCTGTGTAGCATTGGTCTGGATAATGCAGCCGTGAAATGGTTCCAGAGTTAACTTACTGACCGCCATCAGAGAATAAAGACGCAAGGAGGCTTATCCCCTCTGATAACCATACAGAGGGGTGCCCCAAGGGTCTCTTTTGAGCCCACTCCTCTTTGCAATTTACATTTAACCTAAACTACAGTATAAAGAATGCATCTGTCCATCTATTTGCAGACGATACCATGATTTATGTCGCAAAGTCAACCTCGAAACAAACCAGCAGCACAACGCAGCACGAATTCAATGTCCTGCAGACTAATCTTTTTGACCTAGACTTGTTGCTGAATGCAAAAAAAAAAAACAGATCCACATTCTCATTCCTTGTAATGCACTCTACCACCTCCACCTCAGTGGGGCCAAATCGTCGTATCACCACATTGCTGGGAAAAACGTTAGAGCCAGTGGACAGATTCAAATATCTGGGTGTCTGGATCGACAGTAAGCTGTCGTTTATGGTGCATACTGATGAATTAAGAAACTCAAGCAGCGACTGGGACTCTTTTCCATATAAAAAACACCTTACCTATGATGCAAAACTTAAGCTGGTGCAATCAACGTTCCTACCACTCCTAGATTACACGGATATTATCTACAGTCATGGCCTGAGCTTCGCAGCTGGCCAAATTAGACATTCTGTAGCACAGGACCATTAGGTTCATAACTGGCACACCCTCTAACACTCATCACTGTTCCCTCTATTCTGCGTTGAGTTGGCCTTCACTGAATTTCAGAAGAATAAAACATGTGACTATCTGGACACTGAGAGCCTTGACCAATTAACTCCCAAAATATATCTGAAACCTTTTCACCATTACCCAGGGGAGTTACTTGCTCAGGAAATGCTCCTATATTTTGCTTGATATCCCCAGAATTAGGACAGACCATGGCTCCCATGCAGTAAGCCATGCTCTACTTACCATATGGAACAATTTACAGAAATCCCTTAAGCTCTCCAACCTTGTCAACCTTGAAAAGTTCAAATACCTCATTAATTAGCAACTGAAGGATAGTTTTGCAGATCCTACCCTTAAATTCTGCTGCCTCTTCTTTGCCACCTACCTAACACCCAAGCCTCTTCTATCTTCTCTACATTCTCAACCGCAGGCCTTAGCTACCAATGTTCCTATGATATTACTAATACCCTCTGTGAGCCCTGCCCTAGTGGGGGTTAGCGCTTACTTTATAGTCACTATATTTTTGCTGTTGAACATATAGGCTTGCCAATATTGTTCTCCTTCGTATATACATCTGCAGCCATTATGTACAAATGTATGTCTTCATGGCTTTTTACCCTAGTCTAGTTGCTATGCACTGCAACATTGCCCCCCCAACATTGTGCTTGTTCCTTCTCACTGTTTATTGTGTTGCTGCATATACTGTTCTCTTGAGTTTTGTCTCCTGTTCTACTGATTCGTCTATTGTATCACTGTACTGTTTGTTATGTTGTTGTTGTTGAAGCTCCAGGCCCACCTTGTAAATGAGTTGTCTCAAGGGTGTTTCACCTGGTTAAATAAAGGATTGATTGATTGATTGATTGATTGGGGTTGCAGGTGTGAAGATGACCTCATACAATGCCCCCAGGTATTTGGGGAATGCAGACGCCGAGGTCCTGAATTGTTCCCAGTCCAAAGGCCCCAACTGTGCCAGAAAAACCTGAGGGGGGAGGCAGAAGATAGGATAGGAGGGAGAAGGGTCCTGACAGACCACCGAAGGTCCTCTGCTAGGGCTGCGGGAACATGCAGGGGACCATTACCAAAGGGGGGGGCTACCAAACCTGCCCACCAAAGCCCACTCAACTACTTCTGGATGAGCAGTGTGCTGCCCTTGAGAGGAACCCCCAGGTGAGATGAATGGAGCTGTGCTGAACCCAGTGGGTGGCCCCTGTCCCCATCAACTGTGGACACCTCTCAATGAGGGGGAGAAAACAGACCAGAGTCTGCACTTCGACTCCTCCCAAAGCCATGCTATCCTGTAGGGATGGGCCACAGCAACAAGACTGACCTGTTAACCTCCGCACCAGCAGAGACTGATCAACCCCTTGGAAGGAGTCTGGAGTTTGAATCAGCACTCACAAGGAGGGGAGCCTGCCCAGAATCGCAAACAACAATGGGCTTCCCCTCAAAGCTGTCCCCAGCACTGGAATCCACCTTTGTGCCAGTTCCTAGTACTAACCCTCTCATTTCTTCACCCTCCTCGCCCCTACCCCTGATCCTCTGACTATTTGACAAAGTCACTTCCGACTGCAATAAGAACTACTTTCCCCCCTTCTCCTCATCCCCCTTTCTCTCCTGTCTACCCCCTCTCCTTTCTCCCATCTTATACCTTGTATACCCTACCCTCCCCCTGCCTGGCTGCCCTATGTCTTGCCTGTAGCTTGCATTGTAAGGTTTGTCAACTTATTGCTACACTGTATATTTATTGTATGTTTTATTGCACTTTGCATTTTGTCTTGTGCAACATTGTATTTTCTGTGGACCCCATCTGACATGGAGCCTTTGTAAAGGAGTCTTTGACCCAAAGGTTGTAATTCAAAAATTTCAATAAATAAAAAAAATAATAAAATAAAAGTTCTGGCAGCAGAAGTGGATCTGGCACCGGAGTCATGGGCAGACTGGATGGGACTTGCGGTCCTTATCTGCCATCAGCTTCTATATTTCTATGAGTCGGTGACAGCTCCCAACTCGGCACTGGAATCAGCAACATCCACCCCACTGGTATCAGGGCCCACACCAGCAGCATTCTCAGTACTGCTAGAAGCACCGATTGACACTGGGAATGCATTGCTGTGGTTGGCACTTAGAAGGGAATCCTTAGGCTCTGAAACAACAAAAGGCCCTGGGCTGGCCCGGGAAGAGTCCAAGGGCTCCTCGGAGCCTGGGAGCCAGTTGGGACTGTCCCGATCTTCAGCTTCTGAGCTGGAGGATGAGATTAGGGAGATCAGACTAGCAATCCCTCAGACCCTACCTCTACCAGCACCATGAGTGGTGTCGGAAGGGGACCCAGCCGCACAGTCATCCTTGCCCCACCCACCAACAACAGGGGTGGTGTCAAGAGCTGAGACAGCACTGGGCCATGCCACCAAGGGGTCCACCAGTGTGGGCTGAGTGTGTAGTTGTGACACCACTCCTAGGGATGTCCGAGCCCCAAGGAGGCACCAGACTGCGAGGGGTGTGCAGCCAAACCCCACCTCTCAGAAGAGGCCAACTGTCCCACAGACCCCTTGCCCAGACCCCATCTTGGTGACACAAGAAACAGATGGATTCTGTTTTCCCTCAGTCCATATAGAACTGGGAAGGGGCTATGGAGAAGAGCGCAGAAACCTGACTCTGGCATCCCGGCTGCGATACCACCCTTTGAAAGTTGGGGGGTCCCACCCCAACTTTATCACACAGATCTGGAGAGTGTGGTAGTCCATTGAAAAGCAGGCATTGCACATATCTTTATTGTGTCGAGGACCCGACAGGTAAAACAGTGGTTGTGCTGGTCTGTCATGGTCATGAGATTGCCACAGGGGCACTGACACATACTGTAGAGGCAATCCCTGCCTTCCTACCAGATGTTTTAGACCTCAAACCAGACATTACCACTGACAGAAAGAAATAGACAAAGCACTTGATGCCGCACTCAAGAAAATAATAAAAGGGGAAAAAAACTGTGCCAAAACTGGAGCTGAATATTAGCAGCATCTGACTGTGCAGCATCAAGCAAGAATGGCAATGAACAGAACTGTGTAGTAGTAGTAGTAGAAGACCTCTTCAGTGTTGCTCCCACAATGAGAAGCTGCCTTGACAATGAGAAAAACAGAACTGGGGGGGTGTCATCCGTTACTGGCCAGCCAAGAGCACCACATAGTATGTTGGCCTCGTGGCGGTTCCATCTCCAATGTCAGCTTCCCCACTCCAAAACTCTTAAAGCTGAAGCTTCCATGGGGATTCTGCCCCTCTGGCTCAGATCCATATTGAGATGAATGGTGAAGACTGATTTGGGTAAGATTAACCCTTCATCCAAGCAATCCCAAACAAAAAAGCATCCATTATCTCCCCCTCCCCAGTTTCAGTTCACCTAATAGCAGGGAAATCCCTTCCCAAACACACCTCGCTCCCAACCAGGGTGCACCCTCCACTAGACAGTCCATGCAAGGGTGGGGTTGACTTCACCCATATTCTCATACAAAGCTTTATTAGTCTGCCAAACCCACAAATAGAGAATGATACATTAGTTAGAACAGTAAATGCAACTATAACAAAAATAACCAAGAGGCCATGTCCCATCCTAGGCTGAATAGGAGGCTCTTAGCCAGAAAAAGGCAAGTATAGTAGCCTGTTTAAAAGCAGCCAGCGTGTGGCCACTGCAAGACAACAAAAGACACGCACAACAAATATACACAAATTGGCACGCAAACAAGGAATCTACCGTGCAGTCAAAGAAAGTAAAAAAACTGTGCTGGACATTATTAGCCCAAGCAGAAGCTAAAAACATATCCAGCTAAGAAAACAAATCAGTAGAAACAAATGCACAGCATCAGTGCATCATTAACTTAAAGCCAGTGGAACATGGCTCTCCAAGTGAATAATGCCAAAGCAGTCAATAGCAAATAACATTTAGAGAACCAGGAAATAGATTAAAACAGTAATAACATCCACTAAAATATCTATTCCTCAACCAGTTAGTAATCTGAAAAATAACAAGCAAAAGCAGCTCTCAAAGGGTTGTGCTTGAATCCAATAATGTGCCAAAGGAGATAACCATGATGAAAAAAAAAATGAAGTGATTACTATGAAATGTAGACAGAAGCAATAGGAAATGCAGAAAATTACAGCTCCTTTAAATCACAAGCTCAGGATTGGAACGACCATAAAAAAAAAAACCTAAATCTACAATATAAACAAAGTGATTGCAGAACAGAAACCGTCTGAATAAAGATAAATAGCACTAGCAAAAAGAACATCCGCTACTACAAGGGACAGTGAGAAGCACTGCTCTGAGAAAGATCTACCCTGCAAGCATGTAGGCCAACTCTCGGATTAGCAGAGAGTAAATATAACAAGGCACAGGACTTATACAGCCGGGTATTAAGGGGAACTCCAAGAAAACAATACAGTTATAACCGAAAAACAGAAATGAATGCATCTTTCATTTGGTTGAACACAGTTCTAGAGCCCAAAACCCACTCCAGGTATTTGCAGTTTTTACCATACAGTCAGCCCAAGGACCAAATTGTCCTTCACAACATGCACCCTTCGGCAGGAAAAGAAACTCATCAAACAATATAAAATTAGGAAAAAACATAATTTAGTGAAAATAGCTGACAGAGACTCTAACACTACTGCCAAAGGTCAAGATGGGGGAGGGGGGCCAGGAATCAGCTCTGGAAGCAGCTGGAGTAGCTGTTGCTGTGCCACAATAGCAGAATCAAAGGAGAGACAATCAACCAAGCTAAGCACATAATATGAAACTGAATTTGTCCAGAGTGGAGCTCGGTCTTGATGTCCTTGCAGACGCGACTCTTCTGTCTGATAGCTTGGCTCACATTATTGAAGATGAAATAAAGGTGTCCATTCCAATGAAGAGTGACCTGAGCTCGTGCAACCTTTTGTATTTGTTATGAAAATTAAGTAGTTTACAAATTAGCACTTTGGGTCTCTTTCCAGGTAGTGGTCTAACATGGACGACTCTATGAACTCTCAATTTGGCATTCTGTTTCCATACCTGGGGGTCCAGCTATAGAAACAAAAAGATTATTCACAAATTTGATCGGATCCGTGCCCTCAGCTGACTCTGGGATGCTCACAAGATTGTTTCAGTGATACTTATTTTTCCAAGTTTCTCCTCTAGGCGTTGAACTTTTCTACATAGCTCAATAGTGGCCCATTCTTCCCACACTGTGCAATCTTTAAGGGACCTCACTGGGGTCTCAACATCAGAAACTTCGCAGGCTAAAATGTCTAGAGAGCATTTTACAGCTCTGAGATCCTCAGCACTCGCCGTTACAATCAGCTTAATAGAGGTGAGTCTTGCCAGAAAACACTTCAGTATTGACAAATCCAATTCCTGGCTGGATGGACAGTGGGGCTGATAGTTTAATTGGTGGTGTTTTGTGGGTTGAGAGTGGGCAGAGAGTGGGGACACTGGAACAACATCCACAAGGTCCTCCGATGTCACTGACTCTGTAGCTGGGCCGAGATTTGGTCCCTAATCTGCTTCGAAACTCACAGCAGTATCCAAAATTTATATTAAAAAAACAGAGCGCATTGCACTTAGCATGAATAAACAAAAGAAGGCAGACAAAAACTGTATTTAGCAAATATTATAGGAATTGAGTGTGGTCATCTCCGGAGCTCCTCAAAACATGACCGTCATTATCTGGCGCAGCACTGGAAGCCCTAGCTGCAGCTTCTATCTTAGAAATCTGTGGCTTACTTCTCCATTTATTTATTTATTTATTTATTTAGGAAATCGGAATTACAACTCTTTGAGTCATAGACTCATTTGCAAAGGCTCCACTTCAGAATAAAATACAAACATTCCTACAGTACATACTTAGAATAAATGTGGGTGAGCAATCATACAGAGTATAAATACAATGAGCACGGGTTAATGCCTATACATTTGGTAGCTAAAACAGGGCAAAGCTATCAACATATTTACCTAATGAGCGGTTAAGACCTATACAATTGGTAGCTAAAGCAATGCATGATATGAGTTGGTAGTAAGCCGCTTCAGGGAGGCCTTGTCCTATACATAATACAATGCATTCCTAGTCCAGTGCAACTATATGGTAACCGGGGGAGGTGAGGAGCCTGTAGGCTAGAAATAGTGAGGGCTCTCCACTGCCTGGCCAAGGGTGGGTGTGTGGCCTAGCAGCGTGGTGCAGGACCCACAGGTTACCGGTTACACTGGCATTGACGTGAGGAGAGGATATGGGCCCTTAAGGCAGCTTTAAAAGGACCTAGATTGGTGACTGATGTGACAGCTGGTGGGAGGACATTGTACCAGGATGGAGCTCTAAGGGGGAAGGATCGCTGGGCCAGGGTGGTCCTGACCCTAGGCACCTTCTAGATAGTTTTGGGGCAGCCCATGTGGATGCAGAGATGGTGGCTGCCTGAAGAGAAGCCAAGACACCTATTGGGGTTAAACCCAGGTGGATTTTTTTTGGTGAAGAGACAGGTCTGGTATAATAGTGTTTCCTCAAGGGAGAGGATATTGGTGAGCACATATAGGGTGCAGGTATGTGTATTTCTGTCGGCACCAGAGAGGAGCCGGCAGGCCTTATTGATGACTACTTGTATTTGATGAAGCATCGTAGGGTCGGCGGCAGCATAGATTGTGAGGCTATAGTCCACTGGTGATAAGACTGAGGAGGTATTAGCTAGGCAAAGTGCTTCAGGTGGCAGGCAGTCTTTATCTCTGTAAAAGAGACCAATGCGGGTGTTAGTGGCGGAGGTGAGGATTTTTATATGTTCGTGGAATGAGAGTGAAGAACCAAATGTAATACCTACATACTTATAATTTTGGACCTGTTCCAGTGGGATGAGAGAGGTGGAGAGTATTTCCAGGAGGAATTCCTTTGATCTGTTTTGACAGTGGGCATAGAGCATCATCTTAGTTTTTTTAATGTTGACCACCAATCAGTGTTCAGCAAATCAGTGTTCAATCTGAGAGGAGTTTGGTATGGTATGCTTGAGAGACAGAGGATCAGGCTAAAGAATGGCAGCATCCACGTAGAGGAGAAGGTTGCCAGGGCAGGATTTAGGCAGGGCATTGAGGTAGACGCTGAATAGCAGTGGACCGAGGATAGATCCCTGGGGAACTCCTGAGCGGACAGGCAGCATAGTAGAAATGATATTATTAATTTTAACACATTGGGTTCTAGATGAAAGATGTTGTGGGGTCTAAAACTGTGGGAGAATTCAAGAATGCATGGGACAGACATAAGGCAATTTTTGTGGGGGGGGTAGGAGGAAATAGGCTGTTGGTTAAATAGGATCTGCAGCTTATCCTCTAGGTATGGAAATGAGCAGACTAGGTGGGCCAAGCAGTCCTTATCTGTTGTCAAAGTCTATTTTTCTATGTTTCTACAGCTGGTTGGTCATACAGTCTGAACAATCCTCACATTGTCCACAAACTCCGGCCTACTAAAGTCAAGCTAGGTGGCAAAAGTGTTCGTCTCCTCCCGCCGATCTCCGCAATCCCTTAAAGAGGGAGCTCGGCCGATGCCCAGCCTAATGCTGGCAATCTTATCTGCGAAGAACCGAGCAAGCTCATCACACTTCATTTGTGAGAAATCTCTTCCAGACTGCAGACAGAGGGGATTGCGCAGTCTGTCAACAGTCTGGAAGAGTCGAGCTGGTCGGTTCCACGCAGCAACAGTCTCCCCAGACAGGAACTCTGCCTTCTTACGGGTGATTGCTGACTGATAAACACCATAATGGTCCATCAATCTAAGCCTGTCAGCATCAAGGCCAGATTTCCGCCAAGCCTTCTCCAGCCTTTGCCCCACTCTTCTCAGCTCCTTCAAGGACCCATCAAACCAAGGGGTTCTTGGGCGCTGGGTGAGTGGGCGAACACAAACAGGAGCAATTGAATCCAGGGCATCACCCACCACCTTATTATAGGCGAGTACGAGGTCCTCTGGATTCATGCACTCACTTGATATGTCAGACAGGTCTAGTACCACCGATAGGCCCTCTGGGGTGACCCTCTCAAAGGACAATACTGGACCATATCCATAGGGACGGGCCTATTTGGGGGTGCCCGAAGCTAAATCTTATGGTGTGATGGTCCGTCCAGGCATTTGGTTCCACCCCCAAGTGCATGATCTCCATCTCCAGGAGAAACACTAGATCCAATGAGTGACCCCCAATATGGGTAGCAGAGGTAACCACCTGTGTAAGGCCCAACATAGTTATAAGTTGGAGGAGGTTAATTCCAAATTGCGAGAGTTCATCATTGACCCAGGCATTGAAGTCACCCAGTATTAACCACCTGGGTGACTTCAGTGCCACGTTGATGATGAAGTCTGCAAACTCCTTCAGGAATTCTTCACCATCACTGGGTGGACGGTAGATGAGGAAAATCCTGAACCCTACACCTGCTCCCAGGATATACTCAAAGGATCGAGTGCAACCCACTGGTACATCTACAAGACCCAGCTCCGTTTTAAAGAAAATGGCTACACCCCCGCCCCTACGATCCAACCTCGGGTGGTGTATCACCGATAACCCAGCCAGAGTAGCAGATGACAAAATAGGGCCTGCATTCTCATCCAGCTAGGTCTCGGTGATGCATGCCAGGCCAGATGTTATAAGAAGATCAGCTATGATAGTGGTCTTGTTTTTAATTAACCTGGCATTACACAACACCCCCTGGGTTGAATGGGTTTTCAAGGAGGAGCCCAAGATCTGCCCACAATTTGTGGAGCCCTTGGGTACGGGAATCAGGCAAGGAGGACTTCTTTCCTGATCTCATTTCACCCAGGGTGTCTCCTGGTCCCTACTGTCTTTATCTGCCCACCCCTCTCCATTCTCCCACTCTGCCCAGTCTATCCACCCCTCAGATGTCTCCTCACTATCCCCAGTGCACGACATCTTCTATACACATCAGCTGATAATGGGGAACAGTGAAATGGGTGCAGATCCTGGAGCAGAGTGGGAGAATAACACCTGCCTGTCTTAAAACCCTCCCAGCACATCTTAATCAAACAATAATAAATAGCCAAACTATATCGTTACACTACAACAATGCAATTATCTGTCATATATATACATCCAATTCCAACAGACATAAACCACACAACCAAGACACCCACACAAATATCCAATCATACATACACACTAAAACAAATCAGTTAAACAAATCAATTATTATCACATAAATTAAACAAATTATTTAAATTTATAGTCCGATTAAATACTGTAGATCCTGTAGGAGTCCAGTCCCTTTTTGTCCAGATGAGTTCACACAAATCCTGACAGGGAACAACATTATTTAGGATTAAACCATCAGATGATTCTTTATTATTATAGGCTAAGGGACCTCTTACTTCCCTAGCCACTCCAAACTTTATTCCAAGGCTCTGCACTCACCAGAAGTCTTTAGAAAAAAGTACATTAATTTATAACCAGTGTAGTAGCCTTTCCAGGGCCTGCAAATATGAAGACTCTGTTCTCACCAGAAGTCTTTAGAAAAGGTACCATTAGTATATAGCCAGTATAGTAGCTTTTCCCGGGCCTACTAATATGAAGATCCAATACCAAGGATTGTGAGGGAAAATTACCTCCATATAGGAGGTCGCCATCCCAGCTGGTCCAGAACAGCGGCTCCCAGCAGTGAAACCACCCACCAGTAGGTCCCACCAGTAGGCCTAGGAGGCACTGATTACTCACGCCCATCCTTCAGCAGGCCCAGAACCAGCGTTGCCCGTCTAAGACCCAGCCAAAGCAACGACCACCCCAGGTAGCTCACCCCACAACTCACGTTTCAGATTTACCCCAAGTTCAAAGGTAACGCAGAGTAAAGATGAGATGAAATGATGGATCCAACAGATGCAAATACAGGCAGAAAGTCCAACAAATATACAATCCCCACAAATTCAAAGGCTCACTGCACCAAAGTTCCTGAATACTCAGTCAGGTTTATCCACGATAGTCCAACCAGGAAATATCAGCTCCCCATATTCCAGATAATCCAGTGTTATAGCCCAGGATGAAACTTTCCTGAGCAGCAAAACACATATCACATGCGCTGCAGAACACCAATCTACATGGTTCATACACCAACCATCAAGTCCATTCCACCGCAGAGTCGGACTCCAGCTCGGACAGTTTTAAAGCACACAACGAATAAAACAAAAATGTACTGCACGAGATGCAAAGGTCAGGCTGCAAAAGTCAGACCACAGAGTCCAAAACGACACCACAGAATCATCGGAAAAGCTCCAGCACACCAGATCACGAACGAGAGCAGAAACGGTCTCCACAAAAGGAAATAATTGGTGGTCTACACACAAAACTACAAAAATAAAATGAAACAAACAAGTAATAAAACGGTAGATGTACTGAAAAGGCACTAAAACGATATCAACAGAGCTCAAACAAACAAACAGCTAGAGACCATGCAAAGGCTAGCCCAGCGTGGCCGCCATTTTGCATTTTGCTCTGCCTTGGCCTTGCAGATTGCCCAGGTACACTTATTGTGGGCAGCATTATAGGCCTGCCTATCGCTTAGCAAGCCAGAGGCAGTGGCATGATGCCAGAGGTTGTCATGCATTTTGAACTGTTGTAGGAGTTCTGGGGTGATCCAGGGGGCACTACATTTCTTAGTGGTCACTTTGATGGTTGGTGCAAAAGCATCACAGGCGATATTAAAGATGGTGGTGAAGTAGTGCAATGCATCATCTATGTGCTGGGCTTGGGAAATAGGGAACCAGTCTCAGTTAATTAGATATTGTTTGAGTTTGGCTATGCCTCCTGTGCATAGTCTACGATGAAAGGTGATATTTGGTGGTGGTTTAGGTAGCTGATAGGACCAGCTGAAGATGATTGGGGAGTGGTCGCTTAAGGCATTGGGTAGGAGGCACAGGTCAGTAATATGGTGGGGATGATTAGTGAGCAGGATATCTAGTAGGGTGCGTGTTTCATTAGTGGTGTTGGCCCTGGTAGGCTGGGATACCAGTTGGGTCATATCAAATGCAGCAAAGGTATCTTTGGCGTGTGTTGATGAGCTCACCAGCCAGTTTATGTTGAGATCCCCAACTAGGATTTGTTCCATTTTGTGGGGGTGGCTGGCTAGATAGTCAGAGAGCGCTTTATAGGCAGTGGATTAGCTGCGGGCGGGATGTAGGCGACGGTGAGAGTAAGAGGAGCATGGTTTGGGTCAGGGGAGAGTTTTATCGAAAGGGCTTGGGCACTATGGTCTAGGGAGGGTGCAGGCAGGGCTTGGTAATGCAGTGAGTCATTTACATAGAAGGCACAGCCACTGCCTATCTTGCTGTTACAATCAAACCTAATGAGAGAGTAGCCAGGAATAGAGACAAATGCATCTGGGGTCTTGGCTGACAGCCAGGTTTCTGTTAAAGCCAGAATGTCTGGTTGGTGCTGTGCTGTCCAGCAGTGCCGGGGCACTGTTTTTTTAGGCAGGCTGCAGATATTCATAGCAGTTATTCGAAGCCCCGTGGCTGACCAGAGTCGGGGGGCAGGGCGCTGCTGGGCCAGGATTGGGGTGAACATTGCCAGATAGTAGAAGAAGCAAGTAGAAGATCCTGACAAGGGCCATGAATTGGTGGCATTTTGCCGGGTAGTGGCGGCTGGCCAACTTAGAAACTGATGAGCAGGGAATGGGCAGGTGGAGGAACAGACAAGGAGGCTCAAGGCACAGACAGATGGGCAGAGGGGTGAAGAGGAGGTGTGGGGGGGGCTGTGGGGAGAGACAGGGTAACGGAGAGGCTTTGAGGGGTGAGGTGCTCCCCCAGCAGCAAAGGAGTGTACATACCAGAGGCAACTGGGGGTATGTTGCTGAGCAGGGTAAATGTGGTTAGCAACAGTAGTATGGTTAGTTTGTGTGGGTGGGTGTTGTGAGGGAGTACAGTGGTGGTAGATGTGGCCATGGGCAGGTATGAGTGGGTCTTGTTGACACCTAACATTGTGGCAGACACAGTGGCACAGTGGTAGGGTTGCTGCCTTTGGAGCTAAAGGTATCTGGTTCAGACCCAGGTTTGGATGCCATGTTGTATGCCAAATGATAGCCTGGGAGACAGTGCAAGGGACACTATAGAGAGGGACAAAAGGTGGAGAATTTAGGTAAGAATGACACAAGACAGAAGTGTTAGGGGGAGCAGTGGCAAAAGGATTGCAACCTACACGTCTTGTTGCCCTTTAGTGGCTTTACAGTATAATCTGCAAATCAAAAAGTAGACACAAAAAAATAAAATAAAATAATATAACCCAAATATCCTGTTTCCTGCATACCCAGTGCACATCTGGTAGGATTAATGGTCAGACCTGCCTTTTTGATAGATTGGATAACTGTTCATAGGTGTTCCTGGTGGCTTTTCCAGTCTAGACTACAGGACTATACACCACAACATCATCCATGTAAGCAGCACAGTAATCAGTGTGAGAAGCTAAAATTACCAACCACATACTGCTGGAATGTTGCAGGTAGGCCATGTAAACCAAACGGCATGGTGGTGAACTGATAGAACCCAACAGGAGTGGCAAGTGCAGTTTTGTCTCTGGATTCTTTAGCTAGGGAAGTTTGCCAGTAACCCTTGGTGAGATCAAGGGTACTGATGTACTTGGCACTTCCCGGTCTGTCCACCAAATCATTTATCCTGGGCATAGGATAACTGTCAAATTCAGATGCTTTTTTTTTTATCTTGTCTCTCCCACCCGGGCCTGCTGGCAGGTGGGCTCTGTCTCTCTCTCTCTCTCTCTTGAGGGCTCACATCCACCCTAACACCATGTGTGTCTCCCAACCCCTGGCCTCAGATCCTCGGTGACTCCCCCGCATATCTTTCACCTGTGGTGGGGCCAGGGAGGGAAGGGCCATTCTCCCCCATACACAATCCAGCTGCCAGGGAATTTGAGCCCTGGATTAGGAGCGTGGCTGGGTTTCATGCAGCCTGCCAGTGCCCCTCCATTTTCAATTTTCATCCCTCCCCTTTCTGCAGCCATGAGTAGGTATGTATGGAGGTGTGTGTGCATGCCACATCACCACATTCTTGCCTCCCTAACTCTGGTTCTGCCCTCCAACCTCCATCAGGAGGCAGCCAAGGAGCAGGACAACATTCCCTCCCTGGGAGAGGAGAGCTATCCATCGGATGCTTGATCCTCTCCTTCCCCTGCCGACCCATGGCAACCTGAGCTTGCTCCCGAGCCCAGGTCACTGGCGTGGCGAGAAGTGTGGCGTCCAGCGCCTAAACCCTTAGTGCCACCAGGCCAGCTTTCAAATTCAGACACTTGATTAAGTTTCCTAAAATCAAGGCATGTTCTTACACACCCTTCTTTTTTTTATTTACAATCATCATTGGTGATGACCAAGCACTTCTTGACTCTTCTATGATACCTAGCTGTTTCACTGTTTGTATTTCCTTAGCCACATCTGTTCTTAACAGATCATGCAATCTGTATGTCTTGTCTAATAGACTGAGCATTCCCTGTCATTATTACCTGCTTGACCTGGCACTATGGTAAAAGTACTGTTAAGAGATTACTAAGTTACGAGTTTCTGCAGTTTGTTTGGAGGTTAAGAAAATATTCACCTTTACAGCAACAGCAGTTACAGATTGTTCCAGTCTGTCATAAGCTATATCAATATCTTCATCACTTTCTGGTAATAATAATGAAGCAGCCTTTGGAGTTTTTTCAACCCTTCTCTTCAGGAGGTTAGCATGGTATATCTTGGTAGGATCTTTCCTATCGGGGTCTCAATCTCATAGTAAACTGTGCCAGTACATCTTAGCACTTTATAAGACCATTGCCACTTCATTCACAGTTTATGTTCTGTACTGGGTAACAGTACAAGACCTTTTCACCTGGCTCAAAACCTTTTTATACCCCATGGTCATAATACACCGTCTGCTGGTTTGGGGCCTCTTCTTTATTGTTATGGACGATTTCAGCAAATTTTGCCAGTTTCTTTCTCAGGGCACACATATAAGATGTAATGAACATACGAACATACGAAATTTGCCAGCAGATAAAGGCCTAGAGGTCTATCAAGTCTGCTCGAATGTGCAGCTAGCACCCCTTATTCTGCAGCTGCCCTTCCCTTCCACCCTTCCCCTTCATTAACCCTCCCCCTTGTCCTGTCCCATCCTCATTTGAAGCAGTCCACTGTTCTACTGCATACCACTTCAGCAGGTAACGCATTCCACCCAGCCACCACCCTCTCTGTAAAAGTGTCTCCTCATCTCCCTCCTGAACCTTCCTCGCTCCAGTCTCATATCATGGCCCCTGGTGGCCCTCCCTCCTGACTTTGAACAGCCCTCTGTACCCATCTTGTTTATTCCTTTCATATTTAAAGGTTTCAATCATGTCACCCCTGTCTCTCCTCTCCTCCAGTGAGTACATGTTCAACTCCTTCAACCTCCTCTCGTATGATAAGTCCCCAGCCCCTTGATCATCTTTGTCGCTCCTGTGCTGCACCCTCCAGTAACTTAATGTCCCTCTTCAGATCATGGACGCCAGTACTGCACGCAGTACTCCAGGTGTGGTCTAACTAATGACCTATACAGTGGCAGAATCACCTCCTCCCTCCTCGAGGATATACCCTTGCAATACAACCAGCATTTTGTTGGCCTTGCAGCTGCCTTCCTACATTGTGCCGAGTTGTTCATTGGACCCTGTAATGAGACACACCCAGATCCTTCTCCTCCTCTGTCTGGGCTAGCTGCACTCCCTAGCTGATAACTCCTCCTTGGGTTCTTCATCCCAAAATGCAGCACCTTGCACTTTTGGCATTAAAGCCCAGTTGCCAGGTGTCTGACCAGGTTTCAAGCTTTGCCAGATCATCCTGCAACCCTGCCATCTCCCTAGGTCATCCACCACCGCGCCTACCTTGGTATCATCAGCAAACAGACTGATCTTGCTCTTGATGTCCCATGATATGTCTGCAATGAATATCCCAAACAACACTGGTCCCAACACTGAGCCCTGTGGAACACCACTGTCACTGCCCTTGGGTGTGAGAGCTCCCACCCACCACCACCCTCTGTTGCCTTCCCTGCTGCCAGTTTCCTACCCATCTCACCAGCTTTGCACGCCCCTGTGCCTACTAACTTCCTTTCCAGCCTTCCATGTGGCACTGAGTGAGATGCCTTACTGAAGTCCAGATACAGGACATCCACTGCATGGCCCCTGTCCAGTTGCCTAGTTACCCAGTCATAGAACTTGACCAGGTTGGTTTGGCAGGATCTGCCACATATGAAGCCATGCTGTCTACTGTCCTGTAGTCCTTTGACCTCTAGGAGGACCACCAGCCTCTCCTTCAGGATAGTCTCCATTAGCTTACCCACGATGGATGTGAGGCTCACTGGTCTGTAGCTTCCTGGTTCATCCTTGGGGCCACTCTTGGGAGAGGGCACCATGAGCCATCCTCCAGTCCTGAGGTACACCCCAGATGTAGTGAGGCATTAAATAGGTCTGCCAAAGGTCCTGCAAGGACCTCTGCCAGCTCCTTCAGTACCCTGGGTGGATGCCATCTGGGCCTGGCGCCTTGTCCACCCTCAGTGCCTTCAAACCCTCTTGAACTCTGCTCTCCATGATTTCCCATCTGTCACCACTCTCCCCTGCTTCTACCATTTCTCCCACCTTGGATGTCACCCCTCTTCTCTTTAGTAAATACTGAGCAGAAGTACTCATTTAGTGCTTCCATTATCGCACCCTGCTTCCACCCAACCCCTCCTTCCTAATCCTTACTATGTGGTCCTTCAGCTCCTTTTCTCCCTGATGTACTTAAAAGTCCTTCTCCCCTTCTTAATGCCTTGTGCCAGCCTGAGTTCCGTAGATGCTTTGGCTCCCCTTACTGCCCTTGTCACCTCCTTCAATTCTGTCAAGTACTCCTCCCTGTCCTCCCCCCTCCCTGTTTTCTTGTACTTCCTAAAGGCAGCTCTTTTCCTCCTTACCTTTTCCATGACCTCCTTGCTCAACCAGATTGGTTTCTTAGCCCTAGCCTTCTTGCTCCGGGCTTTGCAGCAGGTTTTGGTTGCCTCCACTATCCCCAGCTTTATGAGCTCCCACCTCTGGTTAGTGTCCATACTAGATTGAATTTTGTCCAGGTACCCTTTTACCACTTCCCCCATCCTCCCAAAGTCGGCCCTCCTGAAGTCTAGCACTATTGTGCCAGATTCCACTCCTTCCTTGCCCATATCCAATGTGAGCCATACTGAGCGGTGGTCACTCCCTGACAGCAGTTCCTCCACTGTAAGTTCTCTCACAAAGTCCCCATTTGCCAGCACAAGGTCAATGGATTCTTTCTGAGTGGGTTTGTCTTCCCATGTTTTTTTAATATGTCTAGTGGCCCTCTAAGTTGTCTACCATACAGCATTTCAAATAGTTAAATACTTATTGAGGCTTGTGGCACTTCTTTGTAAGCAAAAAGCAGGTAAGGCAAGTATTTGTCCCAATCTTTCCCTTCCCCTTTCACAAACATTTTCTACATGTGTTTTAGGGCTTGATTAAAATGCTCAACATCGTCTCTCTCTCTGAGGGTGATGAGGGGAGGTTCTTATGGCAGTGATACCTAGTAGTTGGTACATCACTTTTAGTAGTGCAGCACCAAAGTTACTACCCTGATCAGTAATAATCTCTTTAGGTGTTGTGACAGGGTGGAATAGGACCCTGTCCCATTTGTTATGGAGAAAGTGTCTAAAATGCAAGGATCTTTCCTTTCCTGTCAATTTGTCTGTCTGGTTGTACAACCCAATTTTCTGAGACTTCAGATTTGATCACCCCAAAAATCTCACAATTCTTTGCATCTCATTGTCTCTCAGTTTTCTCTTGCTGTCTGTTTTTCCCCCTTGCATATATGCTAATATAAAAGTATGTGTAAATCATTGTATGAAAATGTAACTGATAATGGGATCACTTTTGTTTAGAAAATATGTAGTGTTAGTGTTGAAATAAATATAATTATATTTTGAGATGATTGCAGAAAGCTATTGTAAACTCCAGAGGTTACTTGAGTGCAAATGTTTGAGCCTTTTACAAAAGTTGTGCAAAGGGGGCCTCTCAGCTCAAGCACACTGTGTTCTAGCAGTCTTGCCTGATATTTACAAGAACAGGATGCTTGCCAAGAGTGGGGGTTGAAAAGACTAATATAAGAGCTAAGCTGTAACTACAAGAAAGATTAGGAGAACAAGGGACACAGAGACTGAAAGAAAACTTTATTATATTTTGCCTTTGTAAATAGTTGTACTGAACAAGTTTATTTTATCATACCGCTAGTGTAAATAAATAGTTTTTGGTGAATTCTACAACTGCGCCTGGTTTTCCTATGCTTCCTGACCTGTGCCTCGATGACAGGTATGCCCACTCTGCTGAACATTTTGGCAAGCTCTGCTGCCACTTTTTTGGCTGTGACAGTACACATTGGAACTGCCTCTGGGTATCAAGTAGAACAATCACATACTACCAAAATTAACTGATTACCTTTCTTACTTTTGTCTAAGGGGCCAACAACATCCATTGCAATTCTCTCAAAAGACACCTTGTGTTTTATTTTTTTTAGTCACTGGGGTTACTTTTTGACATTCAGCACAAGAACTGCAATAGGTAGCAACATCCTCATGAATTCCAAGCCAGTGAAATCTACAACAGTTTGGCATGAGTGTGATCCCTCCCCAAGTGACCAGCCATAGGACTATCATGTGCTATCTGTAACAACTCAGTTCTATACTTCTTTGGTATGACAAATTGTTCTATCTGTTCCTGTGTCTCAGGATTAACCCAAACTATGTGCAGTAGCCCATTGTATTTTTTAAACATTGGTTCAACCTATTTTTGTTTCACCCCCAGCTGCTTAAAATAACCTTGAAGAGAAGCATTGTTAGTCTGCTCTGAAATAAAATCACAATCCTTTATCAGTTTAGTTTAAGCCTTTTCATATATTATCCCCTTATGTCCATCAGTCTTTTGTTGCCACTGTTTTTTTCAGGTGTCTTCTTTCTTTCCTGGATTTCCAGATCTTGGAGCTGGTCTCAAACTTTAAGTCCGTATCAAAGTCACCAAAAGGAAAAGAGTCCCCACCATCTGAGATTTTCTTTGCCTGTGCTCTTGTCGTCACAGCTGCTGAAACTACAAGTTTTGTTCCCTCTGTGATTAACTCAGCAAATCCTGGAAAATTATTTCCATTAATCACAGGTACAGGTAACTTTGGTACTACCCCCACTTTCATTTGGTGCAACACCCCATTAATGCTTGGAGTCACTTGGGTGGTGGGATAATATCAAGTGTCCCCGTGGATGCATGTGACCCCAGTACCTGGTCCTTTTGCAGTCTTTTCTCAAAACTTCAACATACAAAATTGCCAGCAGAAACAGGCCTCATGGTCTATCGAGTCTGCTCAAGTGTGCAACTAGCCCCTCATCGTGCAACTGCCCCTCCTGCCCCCCTTCCCAGTATCCCTTCCTCTGTCCCAACCCCTCTTAAAACTGAATGCACTAAGGTCTGTTGGCTTCCTGAATTTGTAAGTCCCTTCACAGTCTTATCTCCCACCTTGTCATCTGTTAAATACTTGCCCCAATTTGCTAAGGCTAAATCTGCTTCAGAGTTACCCTCCTTATTTTTATGGCAGTTTCTTGGTATACAGCCTGGCTTGTTACAATTATAGAAAATAATGTATTTGGGTGCAAATTTGGTACCCCCACTAGAGTTCTCATCTGATTTGGAGTTAAATCAGGAGAAAGGATCTTACCAGTCCTTGGCTGTTACTTCACTGCTGCAGTGTCTGTAGTCAGGTAAGATATTCTGGCCATCTGATAGTCCTCTAGCAAAGAAACAGCCCTTTCTCTACTTTCTGGTTAGTGTTCTTTTACCCAAAGTTGCACGTCTGTAGGCAAAATGTTGATGAATTGCTCCATTGCAAATATGTCAATGATCTGTGAGACTGTTTTGCCATCTGGTTGGAGCCATTTAATGAGGAAGTCTCTGAGCCAGGTAAAAGCTTCTAGAAGACTGTCAACTGAATAGTACTTCAGGGACCAGAATATTTGCCTGTAGGTCTCACCTGAAATTTCATATCTTTTCAGGATTTTACTTTCAGAAGTTCATAGTTTTCTCACTGTGCAGTGTCCATATTGCTGTAACCAAGTTGGGCTTTACCTGTCAGGTAAGGTACCAGCCACATTCCTCATTGTTACTTTGGCCACTGGCAGGCTGCGGTAACCCTTTCAAAAGTTGTCAGGTATGCTTCGATGTCATCCAAGGGATGCAACTTTATAAGTTTAATGTCTTTTAAGTTGTTTGTATTTTGTTGCATTGCTGGATCTGTACCAGATTCTCCAGCTTTGATAGCTTGCAAGGTATCCACCCATTGCTACATCTCTTCCTTCTCTGCCACTCCTTTTGCTGCATCTCCTCTTCTCTGCTGCTCTTGTCACTGCATCTCTTCTTTTCTATGCTTCTTTGTCTCTCTTTGTTGTTATAGCCCACCATTTGAAGAAGGCAGACATGCTTTCAGGTTCTTTCCCTGTCCTTCTTCATCTATCACTGGTGCCAGATGTACAGTCTCAGTTTGGACTTTAGTCTCTGCTAGTTTGGCTGCCATTCTTCTGGTAATTACTCCTGGGCTTGCTATTGCAGGATCCATACCTTTCTTCTATGCTTCCCAGTACCAGGTCTAGTACCCATGCACAAAACTCCTGGCTTAGAGTTTGCATTGTGTATATCTTGCTTCTAAAACTATCTGTTGTTGAGGCAAAGGTCAGGAAGCACAGGAAAACCAGGAGCAGTTATAAAGTTATAAAATTCGCAAGTAGCATTTTAATATTACTGACAAAAATAAATAAATAAAATTGTGCAGGACTGCTATTATACAGGCAGTTCAAACAAAACAAAGTCTTCATTATTAGATGGTATTTTTAATGCCTTCTCTTGATTTGGCAATACAAGAATTCACAAATTGGTATAGAGAAGTATTGACAAAATTGCTCCCTTCGAGTACAAAAATCAAAGGAAAAAACATGTTTCATGGATTTCAGAGAAATTGGAAAAGCAGATCAGACTTAAATCTAGACTTTGGAAGAAAGCAGGTAGAACTCTTGATCCCTTAGACTGGGCAAATTATAAATCAGCTAGAAATACTCTGAGATTAAAAATCAGAAAGGCTAAGCAAGCCTATTATAAAAATAGGATAAATGAAGTTTCTGATTCTAAACAATATTGGTCTCTGATAACGTCTTTTGAGGTTATGGTTTCTCAGAGACCCAAAATCCGAATGATTAAGAATGATCTTTGCCAGACTCCAATTAAATCAGTAAACATACTTAATGAGTATTTTGCAACTCTCCCAGATATCCCAATTCACATCCCAGTAAGAAGAAAGATACACTTTAATAGTGATCCCTTGCCTTCAAATATTCCCAGGTTTAGATTTAGGTGTGTCTCATGTAAGAAAGTAAAAGATGAAATTAAGAAATCAAACCCGTGTAAGTCATTTGGTATAGATGGTATTGAAAATAGGTTCCTTAGAGATTCAGCAAGTGTGATTGCACCTATTCTGACAAAACTGTTTAATTGGAGCCTGACAGAAGGAATCTTTCCTAAATTGTGGAAAAAAGCAAAAATTATTCCAATTTTTAAAGCAGGTCTACCGACTAAACCCACAAATTATAGGCCTATTGCTCTGCTCTTGGCGGTGTCGAAGGTCTAGGAATGGCTGGTGCAGTGGCAGCTTGGGGAGTATCTTGAACAGTACTCCTTACTTTCTGCATACCAGTCAGGTTTTTGGAAGAGCCATTCCACGGGCACCACGCTCACCGACCTGGTGGATCTGGTTGCATCCCAGTTGGAGGGAGGTAGGTCGGTGGGTGCAGTGTTCGTGGATCTTTCCAAGGCCTTCAACACCATTGATCATGGTCTGTTGTGTGACAGACTTGCAAAAATAGGTCTGTCAACAGAAGTAGTGGGATTGTTTTCATCTTATTTACAGGACCGCTCTCAGCAGGTTTTTGTTGATGGTCACCTCTCTGATAGTGTTTCTGTTCAGAGGGGTGTGCCACAAGGGTCAATTCTGGGGCCAACTTTATTTTTGATATTCATAAATAAAGTAGTGGGAGTGGCAAAAAATTCTAATTTTAGGCTTTATGCCGATGACACCATTTTGGTTGCAAATGGCTTGAATTTAGAACAAATGGAAATAAATCTTCAAAGGGATTTTCTAGCGCTTTGCACATGGATTAAGGAATCTGGTTTGGTTATGAATTATAAAAAAAAATAATCCACGGTATTTAGGAAAAAAGGAATAGGTAAGGCCTCTACTGTCCCTCACATTAAAATAATGACTGATAATGGTGATCTAATAGTACAAGATACAATGTACAGATATCTAGGTGTCTGGTTAGATGAGAGTCTGGCTTTTGACTATCATATTGAAGGCACTGTAAATAAAGTCAATATGTGATTGGGAGCTTTTAGGCACTCAAAATCATGCTTGAATAAGCAAATGAAACTGGCAGTTGTAAATCAAGTTTTACTTCCAGTTATGGATTATGGATGCCATGTATATGGTTTCACTCATAAGCAGTCTGATGAAAGTTGATATGATGTATAACAGGCTTGCAAGGTTTATATTGGGAAAAGGAATGGGCTCACACCACTGTACTTTATTTGATGAACTTGGTTGGTTAACCCCAACTCATAGAAGAAAGTTGTAATAGGCAAATTTGACTCACAAAGTTTTATACATGCAAAGGCCAATTGGCTTGTTGGAAAAATTTGAAAAAACACAACACCATAACAACTTGCGCCAGACACCATTACAAGGATTTATTCCTCCAAAATTAATAAATAAATATAGTTCTATGCATTTTTCAGCCATTACGTTTCAAATATGGAATTCGTTAAATAAATAATCCATAGTCAACCAGACTGATGTTAAAATATTTATGAAGGAGTTAAAACATGAATTGAGAGTATGTTGTATGTGTAATGATTAGAGTGTAGATATAATGTTGGTGTAAATGACGATTTATGATATTTGTTATTGTCTTTGTATTGTATGTCATACTGAGAATGAACAGGAGCATATACAGTATAATATAGGACTTGTCCTAAAGATGTTTTATTTCAGCATATCCTGTATAAAAATAAAGATTGTTACTACTACTACTTCAATTGAGGGTATCTCTAAATCTAAATTTTGACCTCTGCCTTCCTCAACAAAAGATTGCTGTCTTTGCATAGAATGTCTTTTCCTGGAAATTAACTTCTGCATCCTGAGCTCATTAAGATACCTCCTGTTTCTCACAAACTGTATCAGAACTTTGTCAGTTTCTTTCCTTGTAGATCCGGCAAAATAGAATATCGTGTCCCAGAACTAATCTCCTGTTCACAACTCTGGAAATAAGTTCGTGGAGGTCAGACTGCATCTCAAGATTTACCCCCCCCAGATTCCAAATAGCTTTTTGCAATCATTTCAACAATATAACTATATACATTTTCAACCAGAGAACCCAGTTTCACATACTTTAATTTTTAAAGTGATTCCCATTGTTGTGTATGCCAATTGACTCCACAAAATTCTTCCGATATTGCAAGTGTGGTGGGAAAATCTACAACCATGACACTGTGTCCTCTATCTCAGAGAGGCCCATAACATTAAGGCCTATAAGATCTGCCTCAGCTTCAACCAGGCTTGTAAGATCTGCCATGGCTTTAACCAGGCTATGCAGTGGTGCCATCAGATAGCCCTCCAGTCCTTCCTACTGGAACAGAAGGTAGCCAGAATGGAGACATAGCTGCTGGCGAGAAGCTCCTCCACATTGCTGTCACTGTCCATAGGTTCCCATTCCTCCAAGGCCTGGGACAAATCTTCTGGGAAACACAAGCACTGAGAGAGAGAGAGAGAGAGACAGAGAGAGGAGCAGGGATAAGTCCCCCAAGTACGTTTTTGGTCACCACTCTGGGTGCTGGCTGTTGCAGCATCATTGTCCACTTCAGCAGAGACACCTCCTGCCACCCTCACTACCACTGGGTCAACTTTGGCAGTGAGTTCCACCAGATCTTCCTTGGCCAGTTTTGGCTTGTTGATGGCCTTTTGATGCTGCTGTCCAGACCCCAACTTCCTCAGAGGTGACTGGCAGCAGGTTCCACCAGGCCTACTTTGGCTGGCAATGGTCCAACGACATCAGGATTTCTTCCTCTCCCATTGATGCCCTAGGCCATTCCATCGACACCGGACATCCAGCCTCCTCTGTCGATGCTGCAAGGTGCCCCAGTGACACTGACCACCACTGACGTCCAGACCATAATCCCTCCTTTATGGAGATCATTCAGTGCCTTGTTCCTCCTCCGGGCCCGACAACACCAGACCTACCAGACCAGTCCCAAGGTCAACACCTACCATGTCAACATGCCCTGCTTGCTCCAGGGCACTGACATTCTCATTGCCTTCTCTGAACTATTCTAAGCCCATCAACAAGGATCAGGAGTACATTTCTGACTCCACCCCTCAGGAGAAAGAGGGGGAAGATGGGGATAGGAGCCCATCTAGGTCTACCTCCACTGTTCCTTCAGGGAGGCAAGAGCTTCACTATGTACACCCCGAGGTCCCCCCTGACAAGCCCTCTTTCATATCAGTGAAGAAGCCGCTCCAAACAGCTATGGGATTTGATGCTGAGAAGCTAGACATTATCAGGAGAAACCTGATAAAATTTCTGAAATTTCCAGATTCTCCCCCCTTTGATTATTCCTGCTCTGCTGGCTGCATTAGAGGATGCCACTATGGCTGCCTGGTACAGGCCAAGTTTGATCCCTGCCATGCCCAGCAATGCAGACAAGCTGTACCAGGCCCCCCTCAGGGAAGTCCTTTTTTGCTGGACAACCCTAGGCTGATTCAGTAGTAACAAATGCAGCCCATGATAGGTCTAAGAAGCTGAAACACCTCAGTTCTCTCCCTCCAGATAAGGAGTCATGAAGATTGGACCTCATACGAACATACATACGAACATGTGGGCAATGGAAAACAATATGCAGTTTAGTGCTGGTAAGTGTACAGTGTTACACATGGGAAAGAGTAATGGATAAAATAAATACCTACTAAATAAAATACCATTAATAAAAAAAAAAAAAAAACATAGAAAATGATTTTGGGATATACATAGACCAGTGTATGAATTTTGTTGAGCACATTACAAAAATTATCCAAAAAATAAACTATATGATCAAAAACATTAAAAGAACTTTTGTAAACCACTCAACGTCATGTTTGATGCCACTTTACAGAACCTACATCAGGTCTCACCTTGATTATGGAGCACCATTATGGAGTCCATATTTAAGGGGTGAGGTTGGAAGATTGGAGGGTGTGCAGTGTAGGGTAACCAAGATAGTCAGAAGAATTAAGAATTTGATGTATGAGGAGAGAAGAAATAGGTTAGGGCTCTTTAGTTTGGAACAAAGAAGAGCAAGAGGGGGACTTATTAGTCATGTATAACATTATCCATGACAACAAATTAAGACAACAGATGGGAATAAAGATACAGGAAAAGCCCAACAGATTGAGAGGACACAAATTACAAATTGTAATGGAAAAGACAAACAAAAATGCTAGGTTCAACTTTTTCACAAATAGGACAGCTAGATTGTGGAACCAGTTACCAGTTGATGTAGTGGGATGCCAAGGTCCAGCATTGTTTAAAAAGTATCTAGACAAGTGGATACTGAAAAATGGGAGTATTTGGACCCGCTAAGGGGCTGGATGGTCATAATGGGTCATGTAGACCTTCTTCCATCCTCTATCCAGTGTAATAACCCAATGTAATATGAAGAAGCCAGCAGAAGAAGTCCATTTGGTCTATCAAGTCTGCTCATATTGCAGGGTCCATAGGTAGAGTTAATGTCCCTGCTCTCCCTCCCCACTCCTCCCATCCTTCCTACCCATGACCCTTACCTTCCCCCTATGCCTGTCCCAGCCTTTCTTAAAGCTGTCCACTTTCTTCAACGAGATTACCTCTTCTGACCTCTGCCACACTGGGCCTCAGAATAGCTGTCATGTCCATATGATCAATTTCTAGAATACCCACTGGAAAAAGGCTAAAGTGGTAGCCCAGGCCCTTCCAGAGGGTCCTCAAAAGCAGGAGATGCTTAATGCCCTCCAGAATGGAGCTGATGTAGGTAAGCACCTTTTGAAGTCTACCTATAGTATTTTGGATGCCTCAGCTAAAACAGCTATAGCTGGCATCTGCCTCAGAAGGCATTCTTAGCTCAGGGTATCAAGCTTTGCCAGTGATGTCCAGCAATCCATTCTGAATCCCCTTTTCTGAGGTTACAACTTTTCTGGGGCAGATGTGCAGGATATCCTTTCTGATGTCCAAGCCTCAGGAAGGATTCTGTGCTCTGTCTGCTCTGTCCACTCCCTCCTCTACACCCAACCAAAAAGTGGTCAGAGAGTGCCTTTTTGTTGTGCCACCCACAGTCCCAGGTCAGGCACCAAACAGCCGGGCCAGCACAGAGGTTGGCTTTGCCTGGCCATACCTCCACCACCAGAAAAGCTCCTAGAGGTGGAGATGCAGCCCCAGCTGCAGATTCAGCATGATTCCATGCCAGACTCCCCTCATCCAGTATTCCTGCAAGTGGTGTTAGGGGGTTGATTCTCCCTTCACCTAGCCAGGCAGAGGGAAATTACAACTGTTGCTTGGGTCCTGCAGCTCATAGAGCACGATTATGCTCTGGAACTTCTGGAACTGCCTCCAGAACTGCCACCAGTCCCCTCCACTTATCCTCCAGATCACATACTGGTGCTGCTGGAGGAAGTGTGTACTCTGCTACACAAAAAGACTGTAGAACCAGCTCCCTGGGAGAAAAAGAATAGGGAGTTCTACTTTCATTTCTTCCTAGTCCCCAGATCCACAGGGGACTTAAGGTCCATTCTGGATCTGAGGGACCTGAACTTCTGCATTCATTACAAGAAGTTCAGGATGGTCACCCTGCAAGGCCTACAGCCCCTCCTGCAAGAAAGGGTCTGGATATGCTCCCTGAACGTACAGGATGCATACCTGCATATCAAGGAGTGTCAATCTCACAGGAAGTACAGTACCTCAGGTTCCTGTTCTGGGAGTACTACCAGTTCAGGATGTTGTCCTTTGGCTTGTCATTTGTGCCACTGGTCTTTACCAAATGCTTAGCAGTGGTGGCAGCAGCCATCAGGAGGGAGGACTATACGTCTTCCCCATTGGACAGGTTGCTCAGAGCTCAGTCCAAGGAGCATCTGTCTTACACCCTAGCATAGACCAGAAGAAAAAATCACCCACCTTAGTAATTATATTTCTTCTAATGGAGTCTTGCTGTATTCTGACAATTGCAGTGATTCCCAACCTTTGAACTGCCCCGGAGAACTAAGGGTTAACTTTCCATGCAGGGCATGGAACGCTGAGCTCGAGCTCAGTTGAAGTCTTTGTCTGGAGTGATTTGAACTAAAACTATCAGATTCTTACGAGCCCAACTAAACTAAAAATTCTATGTGGAAATTGTAAAACTTCTACTAGCCAACTGGCTGAAAAGTTTTGGATTCCCAAGGAAGACTCAAGTCAGGAAACCCAAAAACTAAACCCAAAAATAACAATAATAAATAAGCACCAAACAAAAAGGGAGGAGGGTGCCAGTGTAACACCCTTGTTACCCGGGGTTACTAGAATCCCAGTAAGACCTAGTGGTAGGCAGGGAAGGCAGCTTGTGAAACTCCAGTTAAATGGGTTTCACACTGTCTCACTCTGTTCTCAGTCTCAGCTGAGACTGAGGGATGACATCACCATAGAACTATTGCAGCTGCATGAGCCACAATGGAATCTGCAGCAGGGAATTGGAGTAGAATATTGGGAGGTTTGAACAGTGTTCAGGGGCAGTTGGAATTGGGAGCTTGCTGTGAAAGCAGCACCGCAGCTCAGTGTAGGCTCTTGGAGCCTCAGCCCTGACAGAGGGCTACATTTAGGTAAAAGGGTGTGTGTCTCCACCGAAAGAGAGACACAGAAGTAACTTGAAGTGGTGGAGACTGATGATTCGGGTCTCAGTGCTCCCTCCCTTCGGGGATGGGGTCAGGAAAGGGTTTCCTGCATATTCCTGGGACAACCCCCTGGTTCTGCTACTAATGGAGAAGCTGCCTATTTGTTCCAGAGTTTTTTGGGAGAACAAGAAGACTTGTGAATCGCCTGTGGGGCACCTGCAACCGGAGGGTGAGTGTCTGCTCTTCCTGAAAGAGACTATGTTTTTCACCCTGGGACTTGTGTGACATGTGGGGATTGGACTACTGAAATAGTGGGAGGCCTAGAGTAATGGGCTTAGCCAAAAAGTAAAAGTATGTTCAAGTCCAGCACTTAGGGGAATTCAAGATATGTAGAGGAGATGTGACATACATCTACCCAGGAATCTACATTGTCAAGCTTTCAGTAAAAAAATTGTTTAGTTTCCAGAGAAATGGCCGGGTATGGACTGTGGGAGCTGGAGGTGGGAGACCCCCCATCTTTAGTGACCAGGTCCACCTCTACGGATTTGCTCTGTGGATTTCTACTTTGCCTCATGCACTTGGCCAGTGATGAGGGAAGTACCTAGATGTGGGATTGGAAGGAAAATTCCCTCTAGGAGTCGAAGGCTCTAAGGTGGTTTGGGGAGCCACAACAGGATAATTGGTTAATTTCCCAAAATGGACCGCGGATCAAGTGGCCGGCAGGGGAGCCGGGCCAGTGGGGAAAACCTAAGTAGTGTACAAGTCAGGCTGTGTACCCAAAGCTGCGTGCAAGTCTGGGCTGTGTGCCTGGTGGGTTCAGAGGGCTGGAAATAGTGATAAAGTGTTCTGTTGTCTCTAATCTGCATTACCAGAAATGTAGCCCCGTGGGGGTCCATCTATGCTTTGTTTGTTCAGCTTGGATGTGAATAAAAGCCACACTGTAGAATCCCATTCCTGGTTCTGGACATTACAGTTATTGCTTCCTGTGTTCGGATTTACTTGGGTGCCCCTGTGCAGAGTAGCCAAACCTAGGCCCCCTGTGCCAAGTAACCTCATCCTCCCCGAACCCAGTCCCCACCAGGTACTGCTGTCAGCTTCAACAGCATGCCACCTGTTGTTTTTGCTAAAAAGGCAGGGGTGAGGGGTTACACCAGTAAGTACACCCCTGGGGTGCAACACTGCACCTGCCCACCCACTTCCCAAAAACAGGTTCTGAGAGGGGAGGCAGGGAGGGAGGGAGGTCAGAATACAGCAAGACTCCAATAGAAGAAATATAATTACTAAGGTGAGTAATTTTTTCTTCAAACAACATGAAGTCTTGCTGTATTCTGACAATTGCAGACTACCAAGCAGTACCTCCAAGGAGGAGGAGGGACAGAACCTACTTTGGGAATAGGCTCTGAAGTACTGCTGTGCCAAACCGAGCATCACTTCTAGCCTAGATATCTAGAGAGTAATGCTTGGTAAAGGTATGGACTGTTTTCCAGGTGGCTGCTTGACAAATTTCTAGGAGAGGGATATCCCTGGCCACAGCCAGGGAAACAGCTGTACCTCTTATGGAATGAGCCCTCAGGCCTGAGGGTGCAGTTTTTCCCAGTTTTCATAGCAGAATTGTATACAAGACACAATCCACCTGGCAACAGATCTTTTGGTGGCAGGTTTGCCCTTTCCTACTTCTCCATAAGTGAGGAACAACTGAAGGGAGTCAAACCTGTGACCCTTGGTACGCTCTATGTAGTAACTAAGGGCTCTTTTGACATTTAAACTGTGTAGCCTCCTCTCTCCTGAAGAAGAATGATCAGTGAAGAAAACAAGGAGACACATAGACCGGTTTAAATGGAAGTCTGAAACCGCTTTGGGCAAGAACCTTCTATTGGTTCTAAGGACCACTTTATCCCTATGAAGGGAGATAAAATCAGGTTCCACTGACAGGGCTTGCAATTCACTGATACACCTGGTGGAGGTAATGGCTACCAAGAACATAGTTTTCCAAGTCAAGTACTTAAGCTCTGCTGAAGACATAGGCTCAAAGGGGGGTTGCATAAGCTGAGCAATGCAAACATTCAAATCCCAGGCGGGGCAGGGTCTCTAAAAGGGGGGATTGGTGAAGCAATCTTTTTAAATAATTTACAGAACACAGGATGGTAAGATAGTGACGAAGGCTTCCTCTATTGACAAAATGCAGAAACAGCTGGACAAGTGTACCTTGAGAGTAACTGGTTCGAGGCCTAGGCCATTAAGATGGACCATATAATTCAGAACCGTAGGCAATTCAGCAGTGTCTGGAGAAATATTCTTCTTAGAACACCAAATGCTAAATCTTTTTCATTTGGAGTTGTAAGTCTTTCTGGTGGAGGGCTTTCGAGAAGCCTTGAAGATGTCCAGAACCCCTTGGGAAAGATGCAGATCTGCAAACTCTAACTCTTCAAGAGCCACGCCTTGAGATTGAGAGACTGAAGATTGGGGTACCAAATCGTCCCCTGAGAGGATGTTAACAGGTTGTAATTCCTGGGAAGGGACAGGGAAAGATGGACTGCTAGGGACAGCAACAGGGGGTACCAGGGCTGTCTGGCCCAATCTGGAGTAACCAGAATCACCTTGCAAGGTTGAGACCTTATTTTGACTAAAACTTTGAACAGGAGTGGGAAGGGGGGAAGGCATACAGAAACTTCCCTTCCCAATTCAGAATCAGGGCGTCCGGGGGACTGAGCCGAAGACTGGAGGTCTGCAACAAAAGAGAGGGAGTTGGTGATTGTCTGGGGCTGCAAAGAGATCTATCTCTGGAGTGCCCCACCTTGAAAAAATCACTTTCAACACCTGAGGGTCCAGGGACCATTCATGATGGCCCTGAGAAATCCTGCTCAGTGCATCTGCTAGCACATTGTCCTTGCCTGGAATGTGAACTGCTACAAGAGAGGCTTGTAGGGAATAAGCCAGGGACCACAACATCATGGCTTCTGTGCACAAGGCTGTGGACCGAGTGCCTCCCTGCTTGTTGATATACCACATGGTGGTAGTGTTGTCTGTTCTGACTTGAGCCACCTTGTTCTGGACTGACTGTGAGAATGCTTTTAGAGCTAGAAAAACTGCCCTGAGCTCTAGAAGATTGATGTGGAGAAGGGATTCTTGGGGGGACCACAGGCCCTGGGCAGTAAGGGACCCCAGGTGGGCTTCCCAACCCAGAAGAGAAGCATCTGTGGTAAGGACCACTGAACAAGGCTGAGCAACAAAAGGAACACCTTGCCTTAAATTGTCGTGACGCTGCCACCACTGGAGGGCCTGTATCAAGGTCAGAGTCACTGGAATCAGTTTGGTAAGGGAGTCCTTTCTCTGAGACCAGAAGGCTCTCAGGTGGAACTGAGTATCCCTCATCTGGAATCTCGCTCCTTGGACCACTGCTGTTGAAGCTGCCATATGGCCCAAGAGCTGGAGGAAATGCCTTGCTGGTCAAGATACCTGAAGGCTGAAGGAAGAAGCTAGTTCCATGAGAGCCCTTGCCCTTTCTAGAGGAAGAAAGGCTCTTGCTCTGAGTGTGTCCAGTTCTGCCCCTATAAAGGTAAGGAGCTGGACTGGTTCGAGAACTGACTTGGGAAGGTTGAGAAGAAATCCTAGGGAAGTGAGCACTTGCTGGGTCACTTGCAGGTGAGACTTGACTTGGTCTGGAGACTGACCCACTAATAGCCAGTCGTCCAGATAAGGAAATATGGAAATCTTTTGCCTTCTTAGAAAGGCAAGTACTACTGCCAGGCACTTTGTGAAAACCCTTGGAGCTGAGGTTAGGCCAAAGGGCATTGCTCTGAACTGGTAGTGGCCTGAGGGCAACTCGAACCCAAGGTACTTTCTGTGGGAGCACCTGATGGGAATGTGAAAGCAGGCATTTTTGAGGTCCAGGGAGGCTAGCCAGTCACCTGGCCTTAGAGAGGGAAGGATTATTCCCAGAGTTACCATCTTGAACCTTGGTTTTAAAAGATGATTGTTCAGATATCTTAGGTCCAGGATGGGTTGCCACTCCCCTGTCTTTTTGGGGGTCAGGAAGTACTTGGAGTGCAGTCCTTTGCCCCAGTGTAGGGTAGATACTCTCTCTATAGCTCTTAAAGCTAGGAGAGAAGAAACCTCTGCCTCTAGGCCAAGGTTTTCCGAAAGATTTGCAGGTGGAAAAGATCTGGCTCTCATCTTTGGAAATTTTTTGAAGCTGAGAACCAGTCCCTGACTTACTACTTCCAGGACCCACTTGTCTGATGTAATAGACATCTAGTCCTGGACAAAGTCAGCCATCCTGCCCCCTACTGGAATAGGAGAGTCGACCCGGGCAGACCCATCAGGGTGTCTGCTTGGCAGGGGCTTTAGGCTGAGGGGTGGATGCAAACCTGCTCATCCCCCTTCTGCCTCTCCCTCTGAAGAACCCCCTCTGTGAAAAAGAAGAAGAAGAAGAGGCCTGTGGTTGGTAAAAAGGCCTTTGAAAAGTCCTGCCCCTGCCCCTGGACTGCTGTCTTTGAGGAGTTGCCTGCCTTTCCTTGGCCTGAGCACTCCTGTAAGTGGTCCTATACTCGTCCATTTTATTCATGTAATTCTCTGTCTGCTCTCCAAACAGAGAATTACCCACTACAGGAAAATCCATAGCCTTAGCCTGGGTGTCCTGCGAGAGGCTAGTACATCTGAGCCAAGCCATCCTCCAAAGAGCCACAGATGTAGCCATGACTCTTGATGAGACATCATTAGAGTCCACAGCAGCATGAAACTGAACGTTAGAGGCCTCAATCCCATCTGCAGCCACCGTCTCCAGCTCCTTGGTGAGCTGGGGGGAGGCCTGTTTAGCCAGTACCAGTACAGTGTCCCACCTGGACTTCTGGTACCTGGCTGTATAGGCCATGTAATTCGCCTGCCTGAGTCCCAAAGAAGATGCCATGTACTGCTTCTTTGCCATGGCATCAATCTTCCTGGAGTCCTTGTCAGGAGGGTGTGAAGCCAAGGGAATATTTGCCTTGTCATAGGCAGCAGCCTGCACTACCCCAACATGGCTGCATTGTTGATATAAGAACTCCGTGGTTCGAGCTCTGAGAGTGTATACTCTTGTCCATTCTTCTATCCACAGGAGGTATAGTGTTAGGAGACTTTAAGATTTTTTGTGTCTGTTTCCCAAAAGATTTATGGAGGGGAGTAGACAGTCTCCTGGACTCTGGGATATCCATCATCTCTACATTATCAGGCTCTTCTTGATCTTCCACAGCCTCCTCCATAGGAAGCTGGAGGGTTTCAACCACTTTTCTGTAAAACATAAAGTGGGAAGGGGACTCAGAAAGCCTAGAAGGGGAAGCACCTGATGGTCTGTCTGGGGAGATGTCCGGTTCCACAGGCACATCCAGACCTTCACTTACTTCATCATCCTCAAATTCCCCTTCCTCTTCAAACTCCAGTTCATAAAAATCTTCAAGGGTATACTCTTGAACCAGGGGAACCAACCAAACCGAACCCCTGCCAGAAAGAGCCGGATCGGTCGGAACTGGACGGAGTGATTCCACAATCTGAATCGCCCTGGCTATTTCTTCGGCGGTCTGAACATGAACCTCTGGGTCCGAACCTGTCGATTTATCTTTGCACTTTGTTTTTTTGGAACCGATCCCTCAGAATCAGCTCTCCTTTTGCCCGAAGAAGTATCGCCCTGATCAGAGGGCACTCCTCCTGGTTCGGTCGAAACCGAACCGGGCAGGCCATCCGGGTCAGCGGACCTCTCGGCCTCCTTTTCCCTCAGTCTACCTAATCTCTTCTCAAGGGTAGATTTGGGAAAATTTTTACATGTTTGGCAGTCTGAATCGAGGTGGTCAAACCCCAGACAATAAACACAGGTGGTGTGGGGATCGGCCTTGGCAAAGAACCTCCCCACTCACTGCAATCATTTGAAACCAGTGGGCCGAAGTTTTTCTGGTTTCTCAGACATGGCCAACCTAACCAAACTTACCCTTTTTGGCAACCGCCAGGCAAGACTCCCTTATCGGTTCCTAAACTGTAACACGGTATTGGAAAAACGAAGAAAACACGTTTTTTTTTAGAACCGATAAGAACCGTAACCACACACTCAAATATAGCAAAATTCACAATCAAATGGTTGGTTCAGCCGAACTGACCGCACTTTTACAAGTTCCACACAGAAATAAAGAACAATTCCTATCTAGTACTCACGGCACCACAGACAGAGACTGAACCGATTATGCGGAAACTTTTTCGGTTTAAACCGACGAAAAATTGAAAACTTTAACTGACTTCGAACTGAGCTGAAGGAGAAATCTCCAGAGCGACCGTTCAGTGAGACGGAGTAAAGAATCTGACAGTTTTAGTTCAAATCACTCCAGACAGAGACTTCAACCGAGCTCGAGCTCAGCGTCCCATGCCCTGCATGGAAAGTTAACCCTTAGTTCTCCAGAGCAGTTCAAATATTGGGAATCACTGCAATTGTCAGAATACAGCAAGACTTCATGTTGTTTGAAAGCTGTTTCATGCCCTAGTGATTATGGTCAACCTGCCCAGGGAGCAGCCTTCCTGCCCCAGTACAGGGCGGAGTGTCTGATTTCACAGGCCCAGGTTGTTTACAGTAGCAGGTATGTCACAGCCAGGACATTCCTCAGACTACTGTGCCTGATGGCGGCAGCCATTGTTATGGTTTCCCTGGCAAGGCTGCACATGCGGCTCCCCCAATGGACATTGCAAGTTCAGTGGTATCAGTACCGATGATCTAGAACAGATAGTTCTAGTCTCATCGCTGGTAAAGAAGGTGCTTCAGTAGTGGATGGAATCCCTTCCCTTCATCAGATCCTCACCACGGACACTTGGGGGATGGGTTGGGGGAACACCTTGGCCCTCATCAGACCCAGAGTACTTGGACCACAGTGCAGAGTTCCCTCCACATAAATGTCTTAGACATGAGAGCTGTTCTGTATGCTCTGCAAGTATTCCAGAACCACCTGTCCCCGGGGCCTCTGCTGATGCAGATGGACAGCACCATTGTGGTACCTTACATAAACAAACAAAGGGGGACACTCTCATACCCCCTGTGCATAGAAGCAATGTGGGTTTGGTACTGAACTCTACAACACAGTCTAGAACTATCGGCCATCCATGTTCCTGTCATCCAAAACATCCTGGTGGACAAGCTAAGCAGGTCGCAGTCCAGAATGCGTGACTGGGAGCTGCTGACCTTGGTAGTGGAGGACCTGTTCAACAGGTGGGGTCATCCAGAGTTGGACCTTTCTGTGTCCCCACTCAATGCAAAATTACAATTTTTCTGCTCGCTCCAGGGCCTGGAGTTTTCTGGTGAGATGCTCTGTCACTCTCTTTGAAAGGGAGGTTTCTACATGGTCTTCCTCCCTTCCTTCTAAATCTGAGGGTGCTGATTAAGCTCCAGGTGGCCTCATCAGATCTGGTTCCCCTTACTGCAGCAGTTGGTGGTGAAATCTCAAGTACCTCTGCCCCTGTGCAAAGCCTTGCTCTCACAGGAACAGGAAACCCTAGTCCATCTGGACTTCAAGTCACTCCATCTTCATGCATGGTTCCTGAAGACATAGTCATGGCTAGATCTGGGGTGTCTGAAAAGGTGGCTGATGTCCTGAAGGCTGTGAGAAAACCCTCTACCATGGCACTTATTCCATGAAGCGGAAGTGCTTTGCTCTGTGGGCCGCTTCCCACCACTTGTCCAGAGAATCAGATTGTGGAGCACTTGCTGTCACTTTCAGATGCAGGACTGCAATACTCTTCTGTTAAGAAGCACCTGGCAGCAATTTCAGCTTTCCATGTGCCTGTAGATGGCCGTACATGGCACAATTGGAGGTGTCCCTTACATTCTTTTTTTTTTTGTCAGACTTGCCCTGTCTGTTGTCCCCCCGTGCCCAGGGTTACTCCCCTGGGTGCAGCTGCTCAGGGGGCTCCCCCCAATGGACACTGTAGACGAGTACTGGCTTACCCTTAGGTTAGGGCCATGGGAGCAGGACCCCCCTCCCTGGGGAATGTCAAAGGCAGTGATGACAGCAGCAGAGCAGGTTATCATGCCGGGGGGGGGGCAGCTTTTTTCAATGCTTGCTGGATCCCTGGGGGCAGGGACTTGCAATGACATCCAGCATCCACCCTGCCCCCCCCAAGGTGACAGCACCAGCTGCAGTGGACCCCCGGCCTCCGCCAGGGATCCATAAAGTGCTGCACATTCTGTCCCTCCTGCCCCCGGAGAAGGAGAGCAGTCCCCAAGATACTCGCTCCTTCTCCCCCCGGCCAGTCCTCCGACTCCTGGGTCCATTCCCGAACCCGGGTCATCTGCGTCGCAAGCGGAAATCCAACCACTGCGCTGGTGGGCCAGCTTGTCCTTACATTCTTGAGAGGCATTCTTCATTTAAAGCCTTCCATCCACAATCCAGTATGTCATTGAGGCATAGGTCAGGAAGCATAGGAAAACTAGGAGAAGTTATAAAATTCGCAAGTAGCATTTTATTATCAACAATATCAATACAATTAAAAAAGAATTACAGAATGTTTTTTAAACATAGGCAGTTCAAACAAAACAAAGTTCTTCTTCTGAGGGTATCTCTAAGTTTCAGTCATGCTCTCTTCCCAACAAAAGATTCCTCTCTTTTTATGTTAAGTCTTTGCCTGGCAAATAATTTTGTCATCCTGAGCTTGTTAATTTTACTTATTTATTTATTTTTTATTTGAGGTATTGGAATTACAAACCTTTGAGTCAGAGACTCATTTACAAAGGCTCCATGTCACATTACAAACACTACAAAATAGTGTTCAGAGATACAATACAGAGGCAGTGATGGAACAGTAATTACACGTATACACAACAAATATACATTAGCAAGCAGTAAGTAAAATACAGGTATTCAGAAGTTGGGGGAGGAAAACAGTAGGAGTGCAACAATCAGAGGGTTAGCAGGATGGAGATCCTTTGTTATAGCTCAAGAGCAGGCAAGGACTTAGGTTAAAGGCCCAGGTTTATGTCATGAGGGGAGTGAGGGGGGAGGGGGGAACTGAGGGGGAAACAGTGAGGGGAAAAGAGGCAAGCCTGTAGAAGTCATACATTTCATGGTTGGAGGGAGCACCAGCGGGTGGACTCGTAGCAGTCGCAGGTGCGCGAGGAATGGAAGTGTTCCCTGAGGGTGGTTTTAAAGTAGCTTATTTTATTTTCTGAGGAGATGGCACTGGGTAGGGCATTCATCCAGAGGGGGACTGTATAGCAGAAAGATCTCTGGCCTTGAGTATTTCGACAGCGGAGAATCAGGAGGGAGGGTTTGATGAAGCTGCAAGTAGGTATCACCGAGGTTGTGGGTTGTAGCACGTTGGTGAGGCCAGATGAAGTTAGGCAAATGGTGATCTTTTTTGGCTAAAAGGCATGTCTGGTACCTAAGTCTCCCATCAAAGTCAAGCCAATTGGTGAGATTGTACAGAACACAAGTGTGTGTCAAACCAGAGAGCCTATAGCAAGGTGACGGGCTTTATTTAGGGAAACACGGATTCTGTGGCGGGCAGAGGTATCAGCCAACCCATAAACCAGGATCCCATAATTAAAAAGGGACAAGATGAATGATGAGACTGCTAGTCGGAGGGCTTCTGGGGGGACACAATGTTTGAGCCGGTGGAGCAGACCAATTATGACATTGACAGCAGAGCTAAGGCAGTGTATATGCTCGTGGAAGCTGAGTGCTGAATCACGGGTGACCCCAAGGTATCTTAAGTTGTCGACCTGCTCAAGGAGTAATAGTTAGGAGTTGTGAATAATTAGTGGGTAGCCTTTGTGTCAACTCTGGTTGTGAGCGAACATCATGACTTTGTTTTTTTTGTGGTTTAGAACCAGGCAGTGGTCAGTGAACCAGGATTCGGTGTCTGTGAAGGACTTCTGGAGGGATAGTTGTAGTGAGTGTGGATCGGGGTGGGTGGAGAAGAGAATTGCGTCGTCGGCATATAGGAATAATTGCCCAGAGCAGTCCTTGGGAAGGGTGTTCAGAAACAGACTAAAAAACAGAACTTCATAAGTTTCTTTCCTTGCAGGTGCAACAAAATAGAACAGCGAGTCTCAGAACTAATCTCCTGTTGACAACTCTGCAAAAGAGTTTGTGGAGGTTAAACTTAATCTCAAGGTTATCCCCCTCGAGTTCCAAATAGCTTTTTGCAATCATTTCAGCAATATAAATATATACATATTCAAGCCAAGGGATCCCAGTTTCACATAAAGATTCACTATAGTTTTTATAACCACAGACAAGCAAAGAAGGAATAGAAACAGCAAGTGAAGCCAGAGAGATAGTGGGAGGCGGACAATCGAGTGGCCATCAGAGTGATCAGTTCCTAGGTCTCACAAGATAGTTTGATTGTGCTGCCAGACAAGAGACAGAAAGGGAGAGGACAAAAAAGATACCTGAGTTTAACTCTTTCTGCATCACAAATGGGACAGGACCTTATTCAACTCTGTCACACAGTCCCGGATTCAGACGTGACTTTTTCTTTTACAGAAGCTTACTTTGGCTCTGTTTGAGCCAGCCACAGCTTGCAAGCTACACTTTGTGTAGTGGAAAGCATTATTTTTAGTTGCTGTTACTTCTGCTCAGGGATTTATGAGCTTCAGGCTCTTATGTGTGAGCCTCCTTATTTGATTATCCACAAAGATGGGGTGTCTTTGCATTCCAACCCTAAGTTTTTTCCAGAGATGGTGTCTGAGTTTACTTTAAATCAAACCACCCAACTGCCTGTTTATTTTCCGGAGCATGCCATTCCAGGGGAAGCATTGCACCATACTTTAGATGTACAGAGAATAGTCAGATATTATGTTCATCACACAAAAGGACTGTAGGACTTGTAGCTGTTTGCTTTCTTCTCACCTGGTAAAGAGGGCGTATCAGTTTCCAAACCATGTCTGTCCAAATGGTTGGCCAAATGTATTACTTTTTTGTTATTGGAAGTACAGTAAGGAACTTTCTGGGGTTGTGCATGGCCATTCAACCAGAGGCATGGCCACCTCTGTTGGCTGTTTCAGAAATGTTTCAGCTGCAGAGATTTGTGCTGCTGCCACCTGGAGTACTGTCCACACTTTCACTGAACACTACAGTCTGGACATTGCCTCTGGAAGAAGGGCAGGCTTTGGCCTGGCTGTGCTTCAAGGCCTTCTGTCTTAGACCTATAACCTCCAGCCACCCAGACTGTCTATTAGTACTGCTTGGGACTTGTTCCGTAGGTGTGGCCTGATGAAAGAGGTATCCTCGAAGATAGTATGGTTACGTAAGAAATGAAAGTTATGTACTTACCGTAATTCTTAACTGACTAGTACTATCTTCACCATTAAATCACACTAATGAGTCTGTGCCAGAGGTACCAGGACTCCGCGGAAGCCAGAACTTTTTAGGAGGGCTGGTGCCACAAGAGTGGATTGTGGTGTCAAGCTCACCTTGGCACCGGCACCCAACCACCTCAGTTCTTTTCCTACCAAAGAAGTGCAGTATAACAACTAGTGGACATGGACTTATGCCAAGGGCATAAGGATCCCTGATGACCTGTGTAAGAGTGGTCAGTATGTGAGTAATATAGTGCCCTCACAATTCAAGCCTTGAACCAGGGAGAAGATCAATAAGATACTGGAGTGAGCTCATGGGATGGCAGGTGGGCATGAGAATTAATGGTGAAGATATTCCTAGAAGATTAAAAATTACAGTAAGTATGTAATTTTCATATCTTCCAGGAATGTATCTTCACCATTAATTGCTGCTAATGGGTCAGAGTACCAAGCTTAGATAAAACCCACCGGCTAGGGAGGTAGGAGCACAGGGCTCACTTGACCAGAGTACATCCAGGCCAGACTTGCCAAAAATGGTATAGTGCCTGGCAGTGATATCAAGGGCAGGGAGCATAATCAGTCTGCACCAGGGTATAAGTTACAGCTTTGGAAGGTATCACCGACAGGCACAAGAAAACCCGTGTGAAGGATGCAATAACTGCAGGGGTGAAATGGACATGTAACTGACCTTACAGCATGAGCTGTTCCATGGCATTGCAGAGGTGCAGACAGTTTGCCATAGAAACATAGAAGTTGATGGCAGATAATGACCACAAGGCCCATCCAGTCTGCCCGTTTTTTCTACCTTATGAATGTGCCATCGGCCTTTATTCTGTCAATGGCCTATTTATTCATACTCATCTGTATTGCTCCCTTAAGCCCATCCCATGCCTGTTTGAAGCCCTGCACTGTATTCATATCCACCACTTCCTAAGGTAGGCTGTTCCATACATCCACCACCCTTTCTGTGAAAAAGAACTTCCTCACATTACCCCTTAATTGGCCTCCCTCTAATCTCATGCTGTGTCCTCTTGTCCTGCTATTTTTATTATATTGAAACATGTTAGACTCTCATCTTGTTAATGCCCTTAAGGTGTTTGAATGTTTCGATCATATCACCTATTTCCCTCCTTTGCTCTAGGGTATACATATTGAGCTCCGTTAATCTGTCCTCATATGTTTTCTGATGCAGTCCCTGCACCATTTTGGTTGCCTTTCTCTGAACTGCCTCCATTATGTTAATATCCTTGTGCAGCTGTGGCCTCCAGTACTGCATGCAGTACTCCAGATAGCGTCTAACCAGTGTCTTGTAAAGAGGGATTATTACTTCCCTCGTAAGACTTGTGATACCTCTACTAATACACCCCAACATCCCTCTAGCCCTACCTACCTACTGCTTTAGTGGTCTGCTTGGATGATTTCAGGTAATCTGTGATGATGATGATGCCCAAGTCTCTTTCTTCCCTTGTGATTGCTGGCAACTCCCCTCCCAACCTATAGGTAGCTTCAGGGTTTCTCCTCCCTACATGCATGATCTTGCACTTCTTTGCGTTAAACCCCAGTTGCAACTCTTCCGACCATTTTACCAGTTTATCCAGATCTCTTCTCATTCTGCCCACCCCATCTGGATCATCTACTCTGTTGCAGATCTTGGTGTCATCTGCAAACAGACAAACCTTACCCTCCAGTCCATCTGGAATGTCACTGATGAAGATATTGAAGAGGACTGGTCCCAGGACTGATCCCTGAGGCACCCAATTGTGATTTGCATGTTTTCTGACTATATACCACTTACTGTTTTCTGCCTGCCAACCAGTTTGCCGCCCAGTTGACCAACTTCTGCCCCACCCCGAGCCTACCCAGCTTATTAATCAATCTTCTATATAAAACAGTATAGAAAGCTTTGCTGAAGACAAGGTAGGTGACATCAACTGCACCTCCTTGGTCCACCACTTTGGTTACCCAGTCAAAGAAATCTATGAGATTAGTCTGGCAGGACTGTACTCCTGTGGATTCCAAGTGTTGCACTATCCTTTCCTTAAGGAGTGCTTCTATAATCTTGTCCACTATCGAGGTAAGACTGACTGATCTGTAGTTCCTGCTTCCTCCCTGCTGCCACTGTTGTGGAGCGGGATCACATGAGCCCTTCTCCAGTCTTCTGGGACCTCTCCTGTGCTCAGAGACTCACTGAATAGTTCTGATAATGGCTCAGCTAGTTCCACCTTTAGCTCCTTTAGTACCCTGGGATGTATGCCACCAGGTCCTATTGCCTTGTCCACCCTGAGCTTAACAAGTTCTTGTAGGACCCTTTCTTTTGTGAAGGGACTTGTGCACACCACCCTCTCCCCTGTGTCATGGTGCTGAGCTGAGGGCCCTGCCCTACCTTCTCCTCAGTAAATACTGAGCAGAAGTATCTATTTAGGATAGCTGCTTTTCCTTGGCCCTCCTTCACACACTCCCCGCATCCCCTTTGATCTTAGCAATACCTCCTCTGGGCTTTCTCCTTTCACTATTGTATCTATAGAAAGTCTTGTCCCCTTCTTTTACTGTTCTTGCTAGTGTTTCCTCGGTTTGGGCCTTTGCCCACCTTGCTGTCCTCCCTGCTTCCCTTAGGGAAGTTTGATATGCCTCCCTATCTTCGTCCTGCTGAGTTCCCATATATTTCCTGAAGGCCAGTATTTTGGCTCTGATCTTTTCTGCTACTGTTTTTGAGAACCAAAGTGGTTTCCTCCTCCTTTTGCTCTTGTTTTTCTCCCTAACACAATGGGATGTTGCGCCAAGTAATGCATCCTTAATGCTTGCCCATTTTGCCTGTACCTCCTCACCTGTATTTCTTCTTGCCAGGGCTAGCTTAACTCTGTTGGCCATCTAATCAAAGTCAGCTCCTCTGAAGTCCCATATTTTTGCCTTGGAATGGGATGATATAGTTGTAGTGGCCAAACTGAACCACACCATGTGATGGTCACTGGCCCCCAGATGACTTTCTACCTGGAGATCTGTGATCTTTACCCGGTTAGTCAGTACTAGATCTAGGATAGCCCTGTCTCTTGTGGGTTGTTGTACCAGTTGTTTGAGACCCTCCCCCTGCAGGGAGTCCACTATGTGTCTAGTTCTAGCAGTTGTTCCTGCTGGTATTGAACAATCTGTATCTGGCATGTTGAAGCCTCCCATTATCAGAACCTCCCCTTTAGCCATCATGTTCTGTATATCTTCTAACAGTAATGTGTCTGTGTTCTGCCTCTGGTCTGGAGACCTGGAGACAACCCCAGTTCATATGGCTATTTCATTTCCTGTTTCCAGGGTGACCCACAGTTCTTCTGGTTTCTTATGTGTATTCTGAATTTCTGTAGCTTTCATATTTTCATTGACATAAAGGGCCACTCTCCCCAGCCCCCCCTTGTTGCACCTTGGTCTCTTCTGAAAAGTACATAGCCAGGTACTGAAATCTCCCAAGTGTAGTTACTGGTGAACCATGTCTCACTAATGGCTACTATGTCCAGTTTAGCCTCTGTCATTGTTGCCTGCAGGTCTGGGATCTTGTTTCCCAGACTGCGGGCATTTGTGTACATGATTTTCCACTGGCCAGATTTCGGTGCGTTAGTTGTTGAGCGAGGTCCGGCGTTTCCCTTGTGCATCGTATCGGGAGCCAGACCTTTTTCCCTTACCTGGTGATGCAAATGAACTACAAGTATGGGGAGCCGGACCTTTTTCCTTACCTAGTACCATCCAGGCAAAATGCACCTGACTGGCAGAGGCAAACCTATAAAATGGGAACATAGCAGACCAAAAGCTATCTGGATAGCTTGAAATCCTAGATCAGTCCAGTAAAAATGAGGGCCCCCCTCCAAACATAGAGAATGGAGAGACAGCTGTCATCCTGGAAGCTGGCAAGAAGGTAGAAAGCACAGTGACTGTTTCAGAGGAACCCCAATGCCACTTAGGAGGGAACTTATTATGTGAGAAGCTTGTGGAAAACATCTGCAATTAACTATTAATATAGATACTCTGCGAGCAGAAGAAATAGCCAGTAGAGAGGTGCTTTCCAAGTAAGCATCCAAGCGCACGTGCTGCAAGAAGCTAAAAGGGTTTGTGGGTGAGTATGGGCAACACAGGGTTGATATTGCAGAGCACCAGCAGCTTCCAGAATAGGAGGCGTATGTGAAAAGATGCCCTAAAGGAACCCCAAAAGAGGTAGATGAGCCTGCTAGAAGGACCAAGGGCTCAAGGCATGCAGATCTAACAGAAGCAGACCTTGACTCTGGAATCCTGGAATCCAGCATCAGAAAGAAAGTAAGTAATGCTTTGTTTGTATTTTGGCTTCCAATCCAGGAGGCTGTGGGCGCCATTACATTTCAAGGCAAGTTCAGACAGTACAGACAGAATTCATATAATTACTAAAATCAGATTTATAAAATAATTTGTTCAGTTCTCATAAAATGCCTTCTTATAAAGATAGGTCTTCAGGCCCCCTTTAAACACCTCCACTATTGGGGCTTCCCTTAAAGACCTTAGCAGCAAATTTCAGAGGGCCAGGCCAGCCACCCCGAAGGAACGATCCCCCAAGGTCTTCAGCCTGGCCCTCAGTGGAAAAGTGGAGAGAATGCACCAGGACAGCTGGAGTTAAGAGGTCAGACAGGTAACCAGTGCCCAGACCGTATAGGGGCCCTGTAGGTGAGCAAGCCCACCTTGAAGATGATCCTCCACCTGACAGGCAGCCAGTGCAGATCCTGCAGGACCGATGTCACATGGCAGGACTTAGGTAGGCCCACCAGTAGCCTAGTCACTCCTCGGATGGATCCCTGTTTGAGCAGTAATGGATTTCAAATATCTGGGTGTCACTCTCGGCACCTCTTTTACTTTAGCTATCCACATTGGCAGTAAAAAAGGTCAATCAATGCCTAGGGGTGTGCTACTCAGCTTAAACATCTCATGTCCCCTGAAGCCAGACTAGCGTAGGGAGGGATATTTTCCTTCCCATTCTAGAATACTGCTGCCCTATAATATTCTTTACATCTCCTCAGTCGTATGAACACGGCCTATAACGGTGTCTACAGATCTGTTATCCAAGCCCCCTTCCATATCCACCACAGCCAGTTATACCAGACTCTTGGCTGGCTCTCTCTTCAGGATTGTAGGGAGCTGCTGTTAGGCCTACTGGGTCAATATGTTATGCGCTTAATACCGCACAACATAACCACGTATTAGGAACATCGAGAGGTTGCAAAACCGTGAAAGGGTGTATGCACGGTAGTGCACCCTATTCACTCTCCCAGGCAGACAATAAGACCTCTACTGGGACAGGAGGCCAGTGAGCAGCTGCCATGGTTCAATGGGATGAGTCACTGGCAGCAAAGGATGCAGGCAGTGTGTTTGGGACCAGGTTTTTATTCCCAGTCCCAGACGCATAGATTTTTTAATTTTTCACACTTTGAGCAATTTCAACTGTAAACCCCCCCCCCCCAGGGAGTTAGTTATTTTAGTTGGGGGGATTCAGGGAGCATGGAGGGTGGAGCCCCCCCACAAAACGAAGACTTATGCTGCTATATTGCTGTGGCATAATGTCTTGAGACATTATGACCCCGTGCGCTGTTAGGCTCCTTTACCTTTAAAACTCCGCATGCTGGAATCAAAACTCCACTGCCAGGTTTGCTAAATCCAAAAATTAACAGGTGCAAATTTTTATTTATTTGTTCAGTTTTTGTTGACCGGGTAAGAGCACTAGACAAATTCTGCCTATTTTCAGGCATGATCGGGGGAGAAGGATACAGATGAATGCCAACTGACCTTGAACCAGTTTAAATTACAGTCTGCTAGCTGCCTTTTAGAGTATCCTAGGCTTCTCATTGATATGGGTCAAAGAGCCTTCTCCTATTCTGCTCCTAAGTTTTGGAATTCCCTCACGAATAATCTGCATGCACTTGTCTCCCCTACTACCTCACATTCCTACTACAAGCTCAAATGGGCAGACTGGGTGGGCCATAGGCCCTTATCTGCTGACACTGTCTATGTATGTATGTATCTATGTACCTTCAGAAAGCACTTCTTGGATGCCCTATCATCCAGGGCACACTGTAGATATCTAGCCTAAAACCATTATTAGTGTTACTGGGTTGACTGGCCTATTTCCAGGCCCTAATTGTAATTTGATTCAACTGCATGATGCTCTCTAGAGCAGAATGCACTCAATTTTTGCTCTTCTTAATATGTATTTTTGTTTGCTGCACCGTTATGGCTTGCCACGGCATCCATGTACTCACTATACGTTGATATTTTCTTGTTGTAACAGTAAACTTGTGTGCTATGTACCATTCTAAATAGCCCAGGTTGTGCCTGAAAAATGTCCCTGGGACTAGTGTACTTACCCAGTTATCAAATAAATGAATAAAAAATAAAATGCCTGTACTATCCTTGCTTTTATCTCCTTCTGTGTAACAAATGGGACAGGGTCTTATTCAACTAGCAGGAATAGGAAGAGCTAGACTGGCCGGCATACTGGAAATGTTAAGCCACTCCATTGGTAGACGCTTACCTTGATCAATAGCTGTAAGCTCAAAATTAAGAGCTGAATGCATACTTCTGAGCAAAGCCTAGAAAGTAAGATCCTCCTGAGGCAGACACGCACGAACTGGGTCAAAGGTATCTAAGCTAAAGAGTCATCATCCCCACCTTCAGAAATGATGAGGTCAGGATCAAACTCTTATCCCTCCATCCCCCGGAAGAGGAGTCATAGAGGGGCATGAGTCGCAGGCTTTTCAGTCTAGAATGCAGCTGTAGCAACTCGACAGACCCCAGCTCTGAAGGATGAGGGGCCAGTATCGGGGTGACACCGGAAATGGAACTGAATATGGTACTGGGCCAGATCCCAAATGACCTGAACCTGGCACTTATGACTCAAGTGGCATCGAAGTGATCAGCAATGACACAGTGGCCGGCCCCACCTCTACACGGGACAGGGGAGTGGCCAGTGGACAGACGTCAGTGATGTGGTCACCAGAAAGGACCCTAGGGTTGTTGCAGGAGCCAAAGGCTCTACCTGGCCTGATGGACCCACCTGTGGCTCCAGTATCACTAATCCCGAAGTGCCATTGACCAGATCTACTGGCAGAGGCCTATTGGCCCAAAGCTGGACCCATTGCTCCATAAGAGCTGCCCAATGGCAGCACTGCCCACTAGAGTCCCCCCTTAAGAGAAAGAGGGCAGTTCCGGATCTGAGACTCCAACCTCCTGGAACCAGAGGGCCTCTGTGACACCAAAGGCCTCCAGTCCCTAGAGACTGGATATCTCATGGTAGACCTCATAGAAGGTGACCTAGAGTGTTGCAGTTTCTTTCCCTTCTGGTGTGAAGAGGAAGAACTCAAGGCAGAGTAGCACTAGGACCCCAACTGGGATCAGGTCTTCTTTTTGTGCTTCTGGAAGGACTGTCCTTCCTCCCGGGCACAGGACAGCCTGTAGTCAGAACCCTTCTGCAATGGGGAAAGTGGACTGGACACAGCCCCCACTGCTGGATCAGATTGCCTCTTCAGGCTCCCTATCATACTCCATGATCTTCCACCACTGATGCTTGGTAGGGCTGAAAAAAAACTGACAAACGTTTTGTAAAACAATACACTACACCGACCCAAAAATCAAAAACTGTAGCTTTAAACACTAAAACTGAGAAGAACTTGGCAATGTTTCAGCTGTTACTATCAAGGCAGTGTTCCTAGTTAATATTTCACCATCAGTCATTCCATAATTACTACAATCTTGTTAATATATATAGGGGATACATGATGGGCAGGAGTGTGATATGGGAAACATTTTCACTCCTGCAGCGTGACCTCTGGATAGTCACGAGTGGAGAAGCCACAAGTGAGAGTATCCAGAGGCACTCTGCAGGAGTTAAAGTATTTCCCATATCACACGATCTGCACAGCACGTGTGCAATTTATACAATGGGAGTAGAAGCTTTTTAAATATTGTTGTTTTTTGTGTGTGGTGTCTGGTGTTTCTATGTGTGGTCTTACTGTGTGTGAATTTTTGTGAATGGCTGTAAGTGAGGATTCTGATTGGAGTATTTTTATCTGTCTCTGGTGATTGGTTGTTGTGTGCTTTAATGTATTTTTGTATTGGTTGCTGTGTGTGTTAGGGTGGGACTTCAGGGTGTGCTGTGAGACGGGGGCAATGTTTCAATTGCTTTTTCTCCATATTTTTATATGTGTGCTCCTTTATTTAGGTGTTTTTTATTTTCTGTATCTGTTTTCCGGTGTTATTATCATTTTTGGAGCTGGTGATGTAATTATTGATGTAGTTAGCATCCAAGAAAAATGTGTTTTTACTAGGCATGCTGTTTTCTTGAGCCTCGGAGATTGTAAACTGCTCATCCTGCTCGTTCAGGTCTAGCAAGGGCCCAGTGTCCCATTCAGATTGGTTACAAAGATCTATTACTTCCTGATGTATGTCCACAGATTTGGCTTTCTTTTTAAAATAAAGTTTATTAATTTTGTTTGGCTGCTCATTTTCTGAAGAAAAACTGCTGTTTTGTTGTGCGTGAATGTGTTGGGAGCGGCTTTGTAATATTGTTTTAATTCGGCAGGATGGCTGACAGAATTGAGATGCTCACCTGACTTCTTCTCCTTGGCGTCTGAGGAAATGCATGAGAATCAAGTGGCTTCAATGTGGAAGAGGATGCCTAACAGGTGAGTGTAGTTTATAATGTTAAAAGAGTAGTAATTTTGTAGTCTGCAATGGCAAAAGGAAACTGCTCTGTGCAGGTTTGGAATTCAGAGTGCAGGTACTAATGAAGCTGACATCAGCAGAGTATGTATAAATGTCATTTATTTTCATTCTGCTGATGTCTGCTTTAGATATCACACTGTGGTGGAAATAACATGATATATTGTCATACTGCAGCTCCCACCCCTGTTGTGTATGTGTGTGTGTATATGTATATATATATATATATATATACAGTATATATATATATATAGAGAGAGAGAGAGATACACACACACACACATATACACACACCTAAGTACATTTTTGTAGATCCTTGTGTATCTTACGGTTAAATTATGATACTCTTAGCCTCTGCATATGTTCTAGTCCTTTGCACTTCTTAGGCCAGACTTCCATCTATAGTGTTAACCCTTTGGACAGCAGGATGTACATTTGTATCTTAAAATGTATGGCTGTTTGTTAATGTGAAAAAATGTTCAATAAACAGATTAAACACAAACAAAACAACAACAGAGAACTGAATGTTGTTGCAGTATAGATGTCAAATTCTGACTCCTGACATGCAAGCAATGATGGAACGGTGCATGCTCGACAGCAGGAAAAAAAGGAACTGAGGCAGTTGGGAGCTGGTGCCAATGTAAGCCTGTGCCTGCAAGCTCAGTCTCATGGAGCTGCATATCCAAGTAACTTACCTTGGCACCAGCCCTCTGAAAAGTTCTGGCTCCCACAGGGTCCTAGGACTTCCAGCTCAGACCCACTAGTGTGAATCAATGGTGAAGACTGATTTCTGGAAGATCTGGTATTTTTTTTACTTTATTTTCTATTACCACTGCACCTCACGTTTCGTGTTTTCACTTCCACATCCTGTATTGCATATGCCAGTTCCCCATCCCAAGACACACCTAGAAATGAGTTGTTATCAGCTCAGTATGTCTCCCCTGGTGAAACTTTTTAAGTGAGGCCCTACCTCCATAAGAGTTTCTCAAACAGGTGGGGAACAGAAGTGAATGAACTACAGCAAAACTCCTTAACTGCTGCTGAATGGCATCAAACTGTTAATGCCTCAGTCTGGCAGTGAAAGACACATCAGGTAAGAAACAGATGCCCTGTCTTTGGTGCTGGTTTGGGTAGGTAGAGCTAACTGCTGTCAGTACTGTGTTCCGAGTGGCGATGTCATTTGTGACTATAAGGATGGTCCTCTGGGTGTCAGCTGTAAAGGCTGCTTTCCTTGAGGAAGTTCAATAAAGTACAGTTACGTACTTACTGTAACAGTAGATCTTCGAGAGGATCTCTTGCAGCAGGTCATACTCTTAGAATACACTGCCGGAGGGTGCTCTATGCATGGTAGCTTTTGCGAGCAGTGATTCTGGGGGCCACCCATGGCAATGCCAGCGTAACAGGTATAAATACATGGGTGGCCCTCAGGACTCCTCGGTTCCCCACCGGAGACCAGGTTGTGACTGTGCACTCTGAGGGGGACCAAGGAGAGCATATAGAGGACTCACCCTGTGACAGTGGAACAGAAAGTTAGCTCTAATAGAGAAGGAGGGGGATGGTGGGAGGGAAGCAGGACCTGCTGCAAGAGATCCTCTCGAAAATCTACTGTTACGGTAAGTACATAACTGTACTATCTTCATCGAGGGTATCTCTTGCAGCAGATCATACTCTTGGGATAATTCCTAAGCAGTTACAGGTCGATGTGGATGGAACATGTGGATTGTTATGAGAGGAGTTCTTGTAGGACAGCTCTACCAAAGTTAGCTCTCCTTTTGGAGGCTATGTCCAGGCTATAGTGTTTAGTGAACATGTGTACTGTTGACCATGTAGTGGCGTCACAGATTTCTGAAATGGAGATGCCTCTGAAGTAAGCTGTGGAGGTTGCCATGGCTCTAGTGGAATGTGCTTTCACAGTCCCTGGGAGAGGTTTGTTGTATTTGCAGTAGCAGTACGTGATACAGGTGGCCAGCCATTTCGACAAGGTCTGTTTAGAGACTGGTAGACCCTATTTTCCTGGGGCGAAGGAGACAAAGAGCTTCTTTGTTTTGCAGCTGTCCTTGGTTTGAGCAGTGTAATAGCTTAATATTTTACATACATCTAAAGTGTGGAGCAATGCTTCCCCTGGATTGGCATGCTCTGTGTAGAACACAGGAAGATTAATAGATTGGTTCAGGGTAAATTTTGATACCAGCTTTGGTGGGAATTTGGGGTTTGTTCTTAGTGAGACCCTATCCTTATGGAAAATTAAAAAAGGCTCAGTGCACATAAGAGCCTGTAGCTCAGAAATTCTTCGAGTGGAAGTACTGTAACTGCAACTAAAAATAACACTTTCCACAACAAAAAGCCTAGCTCGCAAGTTGTAGCTGGTTCAAAAGGGGATAGGTTCAACTTTTCTAACATGAAGTTAAGGCCCCAAGGAGACCCAGGGTGATGCACTGGAGGCTTCAAGTGCAGTAAGCCTCACAGAAATGTTTTTGTGATGTCAAGCAAGGCAACCTACCAGTCGCCTATTGGTTCGTGGAAGGCCAATATCACCGCTAAGTGAACCTTGATTAAAGAATATCCTAGACCGTTTCCTAACAGGTTATAAAGATAGTTTAGGACTGCTGCCACCTCGCATGAATAAGGGTATATACCCTGTTTTGCTGCCCAGTGAGCAAGCCTTTTCCATTTTGAGGTGTAGGTTTTCCTTGTAGACAGTTTTCTGAAGGAAAGTAAGACTCTCACGATGGATGCCGTGACCTTATGTCTGGCAATCACTACGTCTTCACGAGCCAGGTATGAAGGTGAGGGGACTTGAGGTTCAGTGCAGGTGTGCCCCATTCCGCTGTCTCAGGAGGTCTGGGTGAATAGGTAGGGGAACTGGGTCTGCTACCGATAGTTGCTGGAGGACAGGAAACCAGATTTGACAGGCCCAATAAGGGACAATCAGAGTCATGGTTGCTCCCTCCAATTGCAATTTTAGTAGAACTCTCTGTATGCGAGAAAAGGCATAGACAAAGCACCCATTCCAGGAAAGGGACAATGCGTCTTGGCGGTAGCCTTCCTGGCCTGGGCGGATTGAGCAGAGCGCGGGGAGCTTGGCATTGTCTGGTGTTGCAAAGAGATCGATCTCTGGCATGTCCACGATGTCAGAGGTGAGCTCCCATTCATTGGATTGAGAATGGTGGCTGACATAATCTTCTACTGTGTTGTGTGCTCTTGGAACATGGACTGCAAAAAGATGTAGGTGGAATTACAGCGCTCTCTGACACACCCTCAGGGTCTCTCAGCACAGGGCGTGTGATTTGGTGCCTCTCTGCTTGTTTATATAGTAAACCACCGAGGTGTTGTCTGACTGAATGAGCAAGGGTCCCAGTGTAAGAAAAGACTGGAAGAGCATTGTAGACTGCTCACATCTCCAATATGTTGATGTGGAATGTGGTCTCGAGGGGCGCCAGTGACCTTGGGTCTGGTGATTGCCAAGATGGGTTCCCCAGCCCGATTTGGAGATATCCGTGGTCAGGACCTGCTTTATCAGTGTGGAGTGGAAAGGAAGGCCCACAACTGAGTTGAGTGGGTCAAGCTACCAAGTTAGAGCTTTTCGCAAAGATGGGGGTTATGCAGATGCTGGCCTCTAGATCGTCTGTTTTTTGGTTCCACTAACTTCTCAGTGTCCATTGGACCGGTCTCATATTTAGCTGAGCATATGAGACTGTGGTGATGGTCACCGCCATGTGTCCTAAGAGTTGCAGGTACTGTCTGACAGTGACACGAGTGCTGAGTAGACAGTGATGCATCTGAACTCTCAAGTTCTGTGCCCTGTCCTTTGGTAGAAATGCTCTGCCCAAGGAGGTGTCCAGGACAGCTCCTATGTATTTCAGGTGCTGAGAGGCCATCAAACATGACTTGGCTTGGCTTGGTTGACTATTATGCCAAGTAGAGAGAACTGGTGTAAGGTGTGACTGCAGTAGATGGTCCCTGGAGGAGGCCTTGAGGAGCCAATTGTACAGGAAAGGAAAAACATAGTAACCTTGATGGTGGAGATCCTCTGCTACAATGGTCAGGCATTTGGTGAATACTCATGGTGTCGACGAGAGGCCAAATGGTAGAGCTTGAAACTGGTAGTGTCCGCCGAGCAGCTGAAAGTGCAGGTACTTACGGTGAGCTTTGTGGATCTTTATATGAAGGTAGGCGTTCTTCATGTCCAGGAAGAAGAGCCAGTCACCCTGCTGTATGAGAGGAAGAAGGTTTTGTAGAGTTACCAAGCAGACATTTTTGTATTGAATGTAGAGATTGAGACTCTGCGGTCCAGAATTGGGTGAAGGTCTCTGGTATGTTTTGGTATGAGGAAGAAGTGAGAGTAGAAACCTGTGCCCTCAGAGTCTGGGGGAATGGGCTGTACCGCCTTTTTTACGAAGGAGTGAGGAGAGTTCATTCTGAAAGATGGACAGGTGTTCTGGCAAACAGTAGGTTGGCTTTGGAGGGTTTTGAGGAGGGTATACTGTGAGTTCTAGAGTGGCCCTGTATTTATAATGTGGAGCACTCAGTCTGTTGTGACAGACTCCCATGCCTCCAGATGTAAAGAAAAGCATCCCCCCACACTGTCTCAGAGATAGGAGTGAGCAGTGGGCGACCCTTGAAGGAGTCACACTGAGGGAGAGGCTGAGGGAGTACCTAGGGTGGCAACTCTGCTGGACTTGGTAGCAGTGGCAGCTGGCATAGGCGGGGTGGACTTTCTCTTGGTTGGTTGTCTGGGACCAGCCTACTGCCTGTGCGATGCCTGTTGAAAAGGATGGCTTTGGGGACCCCAAGGATGAGTGGTACATGGTATGCACCGAACGGAGGGTGCTACCAGAGGCTTGTAATTCACTTAATCTGTCTTGAGTATCTCATGCGAACAGCTTTTGCCCTCTGAAAGGAACATTCAGCAGAGACTGTTGGACATCTGCCATCAAGCCTGACACCCTGAACCGCGCGTATCTTCTCATGGAGATTCCAGTGGCAGAGGAGCGGGCTGAAGTGTCCACTACATCATATCCCGCTTGTAAAAGGTGTCAACTTATACTGACCCAGCTTGGAGGGTTACCATGAGCTGATGCTTATCTGGGCACTGTGGTATTTTACCCGTTGTTTCCAAGGCAACTGTCCACCGGGTCTTGATATTTTAACATATGTCCCATGTAGTTCAAAATTCATAAGGCTAAAGTGGAAGATGCATGATCCTTTTCCCATGAGGTCTGTCTTCCTCGATTCTTTATCTGGCGGAAGAGAACTAAGATGCTTTGGTCTTTTAGTTCCATCATGGGCTGCATTGATGACCACAGAATCTGCTTGTGGAGCTGAGGTAAAATAGGGCTGGTCTAGAGGAGGCTGATACAACCTATCAACTTTCTTCTAAATTGAAGGAATGGTGTGAGGCCTGTGCCAAGCCACTGTGACAGCATCATTATAGGCCTGTATAACAGGAGATACCACAGTGGCTAGTGCCTTTGGTAGGTCTAGGTAGTCAGTTAAGTTCCTTCTCTGTTGATCCTGTTCAGTAGTAGTGAAACCCATGACTTGCAGGAGCTGTGCCATGATGTCCATGAATGTAGGATCATCTGGCGGGGGATTGAGGAGTATATATAGCGGGATCTCCACCCGCCGAGGAGCTGGTAGTGGTACTGGAGGAAGTATGTACCCAGTCATCATTGTCTTGATCCTCATCCTCATCCTCATGGTAATCCAGGTCCTCATCCTCAAGAGGGGGAGCAGGAATAGGAGAAAGGGAAGCACAACGTGGGTGCTTCACTGGACCTGTTGACGAAGCAGGCCAAGGAGAAAGTGCTGGCTGCTGCAGCGATTGTACCACCTCCAAAACTGTTTTGAATATGGCAGGTACATTGACAGATGGTGTTAACGTGGGTGGACAAGGAGGTGGAGGAGTTGTGGTTGTCGCCAGAAAGGAAGGTGGCAAGACTGAGGAGATTGGCTTCGGCTGAGGGTACAGTATTGGAGGGTTTGCCAAGCCCAAAGAGGTCCAAGTCATTGACTGGAAGAGTTTCAGTGGAGCTTGCATTGATGGGGCATGGTAGATGGGTGACATAATCGGAGGTGGCATTGATGGAAGGGTCAACGGAAAACACGTTCCCATGCTGGAGGTCCCAGGTGTAGCAAAGGCCATGTCCATTTTTAGTATTTGAATGGGAGGTGACACCAAAGGCGTCAACAGAGGAGGTGTGTAATTCGACGGGAGATGCAAAGGCAACACAAGGGCTCCACATGCATGCATGCCTCCACACGCATGCACACATGCACAGTGGTGTGCCAGGGCCTTGGTAGAGGAAGCGGGAGAAAAACCTACAAATACCATAAAAACCTATATAAAAAGAAATGACAATATAGAACCTATGGGAGAAACTGACTCAAATTATTTTATAATAATAATAATAACTTTATTTTTATGGCACCTTTCAAAATGTCAAGGCACCTAACAAAATTATGAAATAACATATCACAATCCATATCATAAAATATCAAATCAGTAATCAATTCATACAAATATTCATTCACCAAAAGCATGGGTCCACAAATAAATTTTCAAAGCCTGTTTAAATCCCTCCACAGTCGTGCACTCCCATATCCGTCAGGGTAGAGAATTCCAAAGGGTTGGGGCCGCATGCATGAATGCACTGGCCCCAGATGATTTCAAACACACCCTCGGAATCTCCAGCAACTACTCATCAGCTGAGCAGAGCAATCAAACAGGGCAATAAGGAACCAGAAGCTCTTTCAGGTAATCAGGGCTGAGTTCGTGTAGGGCTTTAAAAAGTCAGTAAACTGACTTTAAAGGTGATCCACCACTGTACCGGCAGCCAGTGCAGTTCGCGCAGCACCGGCATAATATGACAGGATCTAGAGGTTCCTGTCAAAAGCCGAGCCGCAGCATTCTGCACTAGCTGCAGGCAATGGATTTCCACCCCAGGTAGCCCTAGATAAAGGGAGTTGCAGTTTTCCAGGCGTGAGGACACAAAGGCATGGACCAGCGTAGGAAGATCACTGGACGGAACAAGGTGCTTAATCCTGGAGATATTGCTCAGATGATAAAAAGAGGATTTGACGATGGCTGACACCTGCAAACGCAGAGTCAAACCTTCATCAAAAATTATCCCCTGGTTCCACACCTGTTCAGAGGACGGGAGAGAGATACCCCCAAGAAAAAGCCCAGAGGGAGAACCCACCCCTGGCCCCCCTATCCAGCACGTTGCATCCACAACCAACACCTCAGTCTTCTCCGAGTTCAACTTTAGCCAACTGGAATCCATCCACGCCTGGATTTCGATGAGACAGCTATTAAAAGCTGAGAGAGCTCTATCCTGGTCAGGTGCAAAAGACAGGTAGAGCTGGGTATCATCAGCATAGCAGTGAAACCTCAGCCCATACCTTCTTACAATGTTTCCAAGGGGTAGCATATACACTGCGAACAACATGGGGGACAATACTGATCCCTGAGGAACCCCACAGGACAGAGAAACTGGGTCAGAGGAATAAATCCCAGACACCACTCTCTGAGTTCTTCCAGTGAGAAAAGATGTAAACCACCTGAGGACTGTACCCAATAGTCCGCAGATGAACTTCAGACAACCAAGGAGAACCCCATGGTCCACAGTGTCAAATGCTGATGAGAGATCAAGAAGAACCAAGATGGGATGGTTTTTCTAATCCCTCACCATCAGGAGATCATTGAGCACCCAAACCAATGCTGTCTCAGTACTATGTCTCTTTTGGAATCTGGACTGGAGGGGTTCATAGATGTCATGGGTGGTCAAATGGTTCTCCAGCTGCCCAGTCACTACTTTCTCAATAACCTTCCTTAAAAAGGGAAGGTTAGAGATCGGTCTGTAGTTTGCATGGCAGTCTGGATCCAGGGAAGCTTTCTTCAAGAGGGGTGTTACCACCGCCTCCTTCAGGGAGCTAGGAAACTCACCTGTTTCCAAGGAGCACCAGACTATCTGTACTAGGATCAGACCAATAAGATCAATACAACCCAGAATCAGGGAGTTGGTCCAGGATCCAAACTACAGCACGTAGGCAAGCACTCTGGACAATCCGCATAACATTCGTGAACTCCGGTCAGTCAAAGGTACTCCAGGAAAGCTGAGAAGCAGCATCCCCAGATCTATCCACAACAATACCCATAGAGTGTGCTGTGCTAAGTCCCGCCCTGATGTCGGCCATCTTAGACGCAAAGACCCAAGCAAGCTCATTGCACTCTATTTGTGAAAAGGTTTTCTGAACTTGGAGACAGGCTGGGTTGCACAGTCTGTCCACAGTTCGAAAAAGCTGAGCTGGTCGATTCTGAGCGACCACAATCTCCCCGGACAGGAACGCTGCCTTCTTACAGGTGACTGCAGATTGATAGACTTGATAATGATCCAACAATCTAAGGTGGTCGGCATCAAGGGTGGACTTCCACCAGCAACGCTCTAACCTTTATCCTAATCGCCACAACTCCCTCAAAGTCCCATCAAATCATGGGGACCGAGGGCGAAGGGTGAGAGGACAAACATGAACAAGAGCAATGACATCTGGGGCCAATGAAATGGCTGAATTATAGGCCATCACAAGGGCCTCCGGATCACTGCTTGACACTGGGAGGGATGATAGATCAAGTACCACCGCCAGAGCTAACAGCCCGTAAAGGGCGATACCTGACCATCTCCACAGGGGCAGGCCTACATGGGGGGGGGCGCTAAAACTAACCCCACAGTGTAACGATCGGACCATCTGACTGGTTCCACCTCCAGATCCGAGGCTTCGATCCCCAGGAGGAAGACTAAGTCAAGAGAGTGACCGTATTTATGGGTAGCAGTGGTAACTATCTGTATAAGGCCCAGAGATGGTCATCAACTGGAGGAAGTGTTGTCCAAACTGTGAGAGTTCGTCATCGACCCAGGCGTTAAAGTCACCCAGGACCATCAGCCTGGGCAACTCAAACACCATGTCAACGACGAAGTCCACAACTTCCTGAAGGAACTGCTTCTCATCTCCGGGTGAGTGGTAGATGAGAGCAATCCTACAGCCTACACCTGCTACCGCGGTACACTCAAATGACTCAGCCTCCTCGACTGGTACACTCGTGAGGTTAAGTTCGATCTTAAAACAGATTGCAACCCCCCAGCGATCCAATCTCGGGCGGTGTATCACTGAATACCCAGCAGAAGTTAAAGCCTCCAAAATGGGGCCAGAGTTCTCATCCAGCCAGGTCTCAGTGATGCCAGCCAGGTCCACCATTCCAACAAGATCTGCAATAATTGCAGTCTTGTTCTTAGTGGACCTGGCATTGCATAATACCGCCCAAGTTGAATGAGCCTCCCAGGCCGTCCAGACCACCTGCTCACCATAACTGGTGGTGCCCTTGGGTATGGAAACCAGACAAGGTGGACCCCTATATTGGTTCCATTTTGCCCCAGGGCATCTTCTGTATCCCACACAGTACCGTAGGAAGGGTGGGGCGGATGGGGCAGCCGCCCCGGCTGCAAGCCTCCTAGGGGCGCAGTTTCAATCAGAAGCTCACAGTACTATAAGTTCAAAAGTGAGTACTGCCGCTTTAAATTTAATTTTTTTTTTTTTTTAATTACTTCAGCAGTAATTACTACTTGCTGGCAGTAGTGGGAGCATCCAAGGGCCAGCAAGTTGGGGGGGGGGAGTCACAAGGTGCGTTGCAGCCTCAACAGAAAGAATCTTGTGTGTACAGTTTCAGACAGCCATGTGGTCGGCGGCAGCAGTAAATAAGGCGAGAGTAATGTGTGCTGCAGTCTAGAACTATTTGAGGACGATAAATAGTAGAGAGGTAGAGACAGTGTTGTGCTGCAGGATTTTCAGTGAGCATGTCTGTTTAATAAATTATATTAGTGATCTGTGGAGTGGGTTTGAAAAAATAGTAAAAAAAACTACCGATCTATTTAAGAAGGCAAAGACATTAGGATAGGATTATTTGACTACAGTGTGTTTGTTTCAATTGTTTGGACCTTGGGCTGCCTGGTGCAGCTGCATTCTCCCTGCACCTGACTCCCCCTTCTGATCCATGATCCTGGTCCCCATCTTGCGACTTCTGAGGTCAGGAGGCTGCCCCCTCTCGCTGCTTTCGTAGTTTCGTTCCATCCTTTCTTTCCTGGGTACTGTCTATGCTGGAGGCCAGGACAGGTCTAAAATCCATTCTCCCGAGTCCCAAGTGAAGGGTGAGTGAATAAATACATTGTGCAGATTGTGAAAGGGCACTGAGACCGAGTTAGTCTGTGATGATTAGACTTGCTTTCAAGTTTTTCAACTGTCATCTTGCTGAACCTGATGAATAAAATAAAAGTTAAAAGTTTTATTTCCTTGTGTGTGTGTGCCCCCCCCCGTGCGTGCCTATCCAAGTGCCTGGATTTTTTTGGTGAATTGATCATCACCGCTGCCTTAGTTCGATCTTTTCTTCGGATCTTTGACTGGGGGCATCCAATTGAAAAAAATAAAATGAAATTAATTAATTTCTGGTGTTTACAGTGTTTGAATTGCTGTCTGACTTTACTCGGGGTGGGGGGAGGCGACAGGCTCCAGCACAGCAGCAGGAGAGATAAGAGTAGTAGTCATCATTACAAAAAGCTGCCAACTTCCTGGGTAGAAGACTCCTCTGGTTCATACACTTTCTCTGTGTGGTGTGCTGGTCCAGCACAGAGAAAGAAAGTATGAACCAAAAGTTTCTAGGCAGGAATTCAAATTTAATTGCAAATAAGCATATTGTTGCTGTTTTGTGTTATTATTTGTAATTTTTGTCTTACTTTTGTTGTAGTTCTGTATTTGTTTAATGTTTGCCCTATTTAAATTAATTGCTTACTAGTCTAGTAGCTACTAGACATCTGCCAGCAATACCAGTGTACCCTACCAAGGTGTATCAGTCACCTAAGTATTGCCATAACTGGGCATACTGACTTACAGTATCTGTAGCCTACAGATACAGTAAGTCAGTATACCAGTTACAGCAATGTCTGCTCTGTTATATCAGTCTTTGCTCACATTTATGCCAGTGTGGCGATGTCTCATTACACATAGAAACATAGACTTTGATGGCAGATAAGGACTGCTTGGCCCACCTAGTCTGCCAATTTCCCTACTTACTAGATAAGCTGCAGATTCTAGTTAACCAACAGCCTATTTCTTTCTACCCCCACAAGAATTGCCTTCCGTCTGTCCCATGCATTCTTGAATTCCCCCACTGGTTTTGACCCTACGACCTCCTCAGGAAGGACGTTCCATGCATCCACCACCCTCTCTGTGAAAAAATACTTCCTCACATTACCCCTGAGCCATCCCCCTCTATCTTCAAATTGTGTCTCCTTGTTCTTGCACATCTCTTTCTCTGAAAGATGCTACCCTCTTGGACTTTGTTGATTCCCTTGAGGTACTTAAAAGTTTCTGTCATATCCCCCTCTCCTTCTTTCCTCAAGGGTATACATATTAAGCTCCTTTAGTCTCTCCTCGTATGGCTTCTGTTGCAGACCCTGCACCATTTTAGTCGCCCTCCTCTGGACTGTCTCCATCCTGTCTACGTCCTTGTGGAGATGGGGTCTCCAGAACTGGATGCAGTACTCCAGATGGGGTCTCTCCAACTGTCTGTACAGAGGGATAACAACTTCCTGTTTTCTACTGATGACGCCTCTCCCTATACATCCCAGTATCCCTGCAGTCCTTCTTACTGCCTTGTCACATTGCTTACCTACCTTACATTGACTGTCATCTGATATGACTACCCCCAGGTCCCTTTCCATTCGTGTTGTTGTTTATACCTCCCACCCATGTGTACTCTTCCCCTGGGTTTTTGTTTCCCAGGTGCATTACTTTGCACTTTTTTGCACTGAATCTAAGCTGCCATAGTTTTGACCATTCCTCCAATCTTGCCAAGTCCCTTCTCATCATTTGCACCCCTTCTTGTATATCAACCCTATTGCAGATCTTTGTGTCATCTGCAAAGAGGCATACCTTTTCCTTCCAGCCCCTCTGCCATGTCACCTATAAAGACATTAGAGGACTGGTCCCATTATTGAACCCTGTGGTACCCCACTAGTAACCTCCCTTTCTTCAGAGTGTACTCCGTTTGGTTTACTATTACCCTCTGGGACCTGTTGTCCAGCCAGCTTGTCACCCAGGCTATTACCCTGGGACCCACTCCCAGGTTGGCTAACTTGTCTGTTAATATTTTGTGTGGGACTGGGTCAAATGCCTTGCTAAAGTCTAGGTAGGCCATATCCACTGCCATTCCATGGTCTATTACATTGGTTACCCAGTCAAAGACTGCAGTTCCTCCTAGTTACAGTAAAACAGTGTATTGGTTATTACAGCAGTTTCTCTTCACACTCCAGTTACAGTTATGCCAGTATCAGCTTCCTGTTATACCAGTGTCTCTTCCCAGTTACACCTCTCAGTATTTCAGTTATAGCATTGTCTCCTTCCTTTTATGCCAGTGTCTCCTCTGAAACATAGAAACTTAGATTTCAGAGCAGATAAGGACCAATTGGCCCATCCGGGGTGGTCTGTCCACCACTCCTCCTTAGTCTTATTTAAATAATAGAATGTGGCCTTGGTTGCAGCTGCTTCCCCACAAGAAAACAAACAGTACATACAGTACTTTTGTGTTTTGTATATAAATAAATAAATTGTGATGGCATTCGCCCACTCTGAGGGCAATCGCCCTTACATTCTATTTATACAAAACTACTGTATGTACGGTTTGTTTTCTTGTGGGGAAGCAGCTGCAGCCAAGGGAAGTCAAGTTTAGTTGAAGTTAGTTGGCTGTTAGTACTATGTTGGAAGTGGAACTTGACCTGCTGGCAGCCAGGTGGCCAGCCCACCTGACTGGTCTGTGTTTGCCCTGCTCTCGCTCTCTGACTGTGAGGGGTTGCCCGGACTCTGTTCATTATCTTGCGTGGGTGATCAGTGATTTACCTTGTGCACCCAATCCCGCTGGGTGAGATGCCAGCACTAAGTGTGCAAACTGTGATGCACACAAGCATGCAGATTGCAACACTCTTGGTGTTCCCCTTCCCATATACCCCTTACTCCTACTTGTGCATTGCTACCTGTTTCACATGTGTCATGTGGCAGTACTGCACCAGCACTGACAGCCTTACACTCCCTGGAAGAGGAGGGGAGGGTTCCCCATGGACATTCGATCCTCCTCCTCCTCCCTCCACAGCAACCAAGGTTGGCTCCCAAACTCAGGTCACCAACACGCAACAGGTAGCACTACTGTTGTGCCAAAGGCTCAACCGTAACGTGTTTTGTTTTTTTTGTCTATAGAGCTACTGATGCCTCAGAGAAAACTTTCAAAACATAACATGATATATAGATTTAGACCTAATTCATTATGTGTATTGCGTGTATCTGCAGAAACCTACAAGAACACTAGATCTTTATCCTTAAAGTGAATTTTCGACGTATCCTATGGCAGCTACCACTTGCATGGTGTGGTAGCTGCCCTCAGAGGCAGTCATTCTAGCAAGGTTAGAAATAATGTGTGCAGCTGATAAGCCAGATATTTTACTCATAAATTAGTTTTAACATTGGCTGTACGATACATTTTCAGAGCCCCATTGCCCCCCCCCCCACTCAAGCACGTAATGACGTGTGGCCAGGGATAGCATGGGGGTGCGCCCAATTGAAATGAATGGGGCTAGAGTTTTCATTCATTTTTAACATCGAGAATGGCCAGTAACACAATAATGAAAGGCACCGCTTGACTAACATGATCCTTGTTGGTCAGCCACTTGTCCACAACAATGTGGCTGCATATTCTGATGCCAACCAGCCAGTGTCTCGCACACCTCATATTCCGTGGGAGCAAAATACTCCCTGAAATCAGGGGTAGGGAACATATAGCAAAAGTATGTTTTTTTCTTCAAGAAAAGCCCCAAAACTCATCACAGAGCACGTTAACACCTCAGAGCTTCTGGGGGCCTTGCAGACCCCAGACTCCTGGCTATTTTCTGGGAGGGGGTGCAAAATTTGTCTCTTGCCCAGGGCACCAATATGCCTTCCTACGGCACTGATCCCACAACTCCAATACGATGGCTCCACTCATTCATCCTCCACTGTTCGTGCTCCCCGCCCCTCCTCCCCCTACGGGCAATACCCAATACCCTACAACTCTGGCAGATTGTAAATTGCAAAGGAAGGTAAAAAAAGGGGTGGAGGGAGTGAAGAGCAGAAGGTGAATAGTGCATAACTGTGGGGACAGGCCTCCAACACATTCTGGTGGCTAATTTAACAAAACAATGCTCCGGTTAACTAAATCACTAATATATAATGGAGCTAAAAAGGATGCAATGTGATTTTAAATGTTGCAAATGAGAAAATTATTCTAATTTGAGTGTTAGTTTAATCAACTGTCAAGAAGAAAGGTATGAAAACAAATGGCAAAAATGGAATAGAAGTCCCCCCCCCAAAAAAAAACATCAAAACAGACAAAAAACTCTCTAAAATGCCCACAAATGAGCTCCCCAAATATCCAAAGTAACTGGGGGGAGAGTGGTGGGGATCAAGCACATGACGCTGAAGGAGGGAGACAGTTCTAAGGAGAAAAAAATATTCTAACATGGCTCAAGCACCTGGCTAGAAGGCAGACCACAAAAGAAAAAGGCTTTATATATTTATCTGACAAGCTTAGAAAGGCAAGCAGATTGGCAGACGATGATCTTCGCAAGAGCCAGGGTTAAACAGCAGGAAGCCAATTAACTTTTTAAAACAAAACAAAAAAAGGTACACTTTGAATTAAATAAACTGTTCCATGGCCACAGTGCCAAATAAAAACTAGGGAGCAAAAGAGGATGGTCAGGGAGACAGTGGCTGACATGGAGCTGCATACTGCAGAGGGGAGATTGGGGGTGGGGAGAACAATTCTTCAGATCTATTAAGGAAAAAGGAAGATGAAAGGGGGTTCTGTTAGGCTACAAGAGGGGGAGGGTACTAGAGGAAGATAGAACTAAATGCAGCCATCCTCAATGATTACTTCTGCTTTGTCTTCACAAGGCAAGACAGTGCACCCCTGCCTGAAAGTAGCATCACGGTGGCTGTTATGAGTAATTCCTGAAATGAGGCAGCCAAGGGTTCAGAAGGGGCTTGAAGCCCTAAAGGTAGATAAAGCTCCAGGACTGGCAAAGACCCAACTGTGAAACTGGCTGAACTCCATTAAGGTTATTCAATAGCTCAGTTCAGTCAGTGGTTGTTCCTCCCCAAAAAATGGAGGGTAGCGAACATAGTTCCGCTACATGGGGGGTGATAAGGAGCAACCAAAGCATTACAGTCCTATCCGTTTTTCAAACAGGACCCTGTGGAATACCTAGCAAGCAAAGGGCTACGGGACAGCAGTCAGCATAGCTTTGTGTCAGGGAGGTCTTGTCAGACCAACCTTATAATTTTCTTTGACAGGGTAACATAGGTAGTAGATAAGAGCCACACTGTGGATTTACTCTAGCTTCAGCAAGGCTTTCGACTCAGTGCCTCACAGAAGACTGCTGAGGACACTGGAGGACCTAGCAGGTCAGGGGCATAGATGGGTAGGAAAAGTATGGTGGTAAATGGGGTCAAATTGGAAGAGAGGGAGATCATGACTGGGGCACCACAAGGATCTGTCCTGGGTTCTGTCCTCAATATGTTCTTTGGTGACATTTGAGAGGGCACCTGATGGAAGGTATCTCTATTCACAAATTACACAAAGTTTTGCAGTAAAGTAGATAATGATGAAGGGATCAAAAAGATACAGGGGGATCTACATAGGATAGAGAGGTGGTCTAAAGTTTGGCAGCTGAGAGCCAATGCCAAAAAATACAAGATTTTTTTTTTAACCAGGAGGGACGCACTAAGCTGAGAGATTGTTTACAGGTGCGACCTGGGAGCACAAGGAAGTTAAGTGACTTGCTCAGGGTCACACAGTATGCAAGTGGGGGCTGTGGTATTTAAACCCAGGTCTTCAGGTTTGCAGCTCAGAGCCTGAAACCACTGCGCTATACTGCCTCCTTGCGGAAAGGTTAAGGAAAGGGACCTACTTTGTAGTCATCATCAGTGACTCCCTCAAACAATCAAGATAGTGTAATGAGGCCTATAGTATGGCTCTTTATTTCTCTCTGTTTCAGCAAGCTCCTGAATGAGCTCTTCGGCTGATCGCGGCTCTGGCTGCGATCCCTGCTGGCCATGCCCGCTCATTCCTCGGCCCACCGGTCCCCCAGCAGAGTTACAGCAAGCTTCAGATCCGGCTCTTTGGCTGACCACAGCTCCAGATGTGATCCCTGCCAGCTGTACCCGCTCCCTCCTCAGCCCGCCGGTCCACCAGCAGAGTTACAGCAAGCCTCTGAACAAGCTCTTCAGCTGACCACAGCTCTGGCTGTGATCCCTGCCAGCTGCCTACTCCCTTCTTGGCCCACTGGTCCTCCAGCAGAGTTAAATCAAGCCCCTGAATGGGTTCTTCAGCTGACCGCGGCTCTGGCTGTGATCCCTGCTGGCCATGTCTACTCCCTCCTCAGTCCGCCAGTCCACCAGCAGAATTACAGCAAGCCCTTGAATGGGCTCTTTAGCTTACCGCAGCTCCAGCTGTGATCCCTACTGGCCACACCCACTCCCTTCTTGGCCAGCCAGTCCACCAGCAGAGTAATAGCAAGCCCCTGAATGGGCCCTTTGGCTGACTGTAGCTCCAGCTGTGATCCCTGCTGGCCACACCCACTCCCTCCTTGACCCACTGGTCCACCAGCAGAGTTACAGTAGGCCCCTGAACAGGCTCTTCAGCTGACCACAGCTCTGGCTGTTGTCCCTGCCAGCCATGACTGCTCCCTCCTCGACCTGCCGGTCCACCAGCAGAGTTACAGCAATCCCCTGAAGGGCTCTTCAGCTGACCACGGCTCCGGCTGTGATCCCTGTCAGTCAGGTCTGCTCCCTCCTCAGCCCTCCGGTCCACCAGCAGAATTACAGCAACCCTTGAATGGGCTCTTCAGCTGACCACGGCTCCGGCTGTGATCCCTGCCAGCTGCGCCCGCTCCTTGCTCAGCCTGCCAGTCCACCAGTAGAGTTACAGGTACAGGGCAAGTTTCCAGGGCTTGGGTTTGTAAGCCCATTTTTGGATTGGCCGTAAGGTCCACGCTACCTCCTATGATTGGACTCCAATTCTGTAGCCTGTGCCCAATTGGCTCTCACATCCCTGGCTGCTTTTTTTGGCTTTTGCTTCATTTTATTAGAATTTCCCCAAGTGTTAAATTTAAAGCTTTGAATGTAATGTCTGCTCTGACTTAGCATTACCAGTGCTGTAACAGTCAATTTAATTAGAACAGCTTTAGAGTTTAAAATCCTGATATGCATTAGAGTTTTAAGATCCTTCTATCCAAAGTGTTTGCAGTTAATCCCGTCTCCAGTAATGTCTCTTGCTTGAAGTTCTCTCCTATAGTGCTTTCTTGCCCCTGTAAAACACCCTGTCCCTTGTTAATTTAACTTGTATAATTAGTCTTTTTTTCTCTGCTTTAATTAGTGCTGTTGTACCCTCTGTCCCCAGTTAATTCTACTGCTAAAATTAGTCTGTTTACTCCGCATTAATAAGTGCTTGCTTTGCCTTCCTCTAAGCCTCTGTTCCCCTTGCTTTTTCCTGCCTAAAAGCTCCTCTTCTCCAAAATGACTCTCAAACTCATTCCCTACCCCCGCATCTAAGACCAGACACCCCCAGGCCTTTTCTCTGGCTGCCCACCCATTATCATTATTTTCTTTGTTTGTTTTATTTAAAACACTCCCACCAATTAGCTGCAGGCACTGAATTTCGACATCAAAATTCCTGCTTCTCCCTCCTCTTCTCTCTCTGTTTCTGCAAGGCCCTGAATGGGCTCTTCTGCTGACTGTGGCTCCAGCTGTGATCCCTGACGGTCACTACCTCCTCAGCCCGCCGGTCCACCAGCAGAGTTACAGGTATGGGGCAAGTTTCCAGGACTCGGTTTGTATGCCTGTATCTTGGTTGGCTGTAAGGTCTAAGCTACCTCCTATGACTGGACTCCAATTCTGCAGCCTGTGTCTGATTAGTTCTCACCTCCCTGGCATTCAAATTTCTGTCAGCTTTTTTTGCCTTTTGCTTCATTTTATTAGAATTTTCTAAGTTTTTTCTCCCACCCCGATACTCTTTAAATCCTCTTCCTACACCAGAAGCACTGCCCTAATAATTCTCCTTCTTTGGCTCACTCCCACTCTTAAAGGGGTCTTGCACCTGTTTTCCTCATCTCCCTTCTTGAAACTTAGTCATTTAAGCGATAGTTAATGTACACCTGGCCATACTGTTCCTTTGTCTCCCAAGTGATCTGATATGCTACTACTTGCCACAAGCTATCATATGGTTTTACACTGTCCTATCAGCTCATCTGTCATACAAAATGATAGTAGTGTACCAGTGCACCATAATACTACTACTATTCATGCTTTCACTCCCTCCCACCTCATCCCATAATTATAACACCTGAGATCTGCTTAGAGTCAATTCTCTAAAAGAAAATGACTGTAATACCTTCAATCTCCCTGCCTCAGGGACCAGGTACTCCAAAGTTAACACTAGCAAACTTCTCTGGACACTGTAAAAAGAGAAATGCACATACCCCATCCCTCCAGTCCAGCTGAACTTGTTCATAGTCACAGTGACAGCGTCCAAAAAGAAATTAAACGCCTACCACAAATCCCAGGTGTTAAAATGTCTAAAATTACATGCCATAAGGCTAGCACTGCTGCTATTATTGCTCTCGAGTAACATCCACGCCAACCCTGGACAGAAGCAAGTATACCAATCTCAATTAAGAAGTCTGGGGTAATAACGATTGCATCAGTTAACATCTGTAGCCTCATGGCTACGGATGATGAACTGCAGGCCTGGGTTATACAACATAAGCCTGATGTTCTATCTGTCATTGAAACCTGGCTTACCTCTGACCAGGCAATCCAATTGGAGGGCTACACATCCTTCAGGTTGGATAGAGTTGGTAAACGTGGTGGTGGCTGTGCCATATACTGTATGTTAATTACACTTTCCTGGGCAGAGCACTCCTCTAGCCCTCCTACTGGGAATAGCTCCCAACTGCTTGCAGTGCAGCTTCAAGTCAGCGCCCAGGGAAAGTGCCTCACCCTAGTATCAGTATACATTCCCAAAACAAAAACAGGCAGCTGGATTTAAACTTGCCCTTGACTACCTATCTGAACTTCATAATACCTCTGAGATTCTAATGGTGGGGGACTTCAATATTAATTGGTTATCCCCAGAGGCGGCACCATATAAGGATGCCATCTCTGCAGTTGACATGGTCCATCTTGTGCAGGCACCTACGTGGGTAAACTATCACACTGGGACTAATACTCTCATAGACTGGGCTCTAACTAACCAGCCACAAAGAATAACCAGTACTACAGTGCTTCCCTACACCATCAGTGACCATCAGTGACCCATCGCCAGTCTTATGCACCTGGACCACTAAGGTGCCTAAAACACTATCTAAAACCATAACCTAGAGAGTACTAAAAAAAGCAGAGCTGTACAGTTATATGTCAGTTTGCATGGTTTGCAAAATTATGTAGCTATTTTGCACTTTTGCACATTAAAGTCTTTGAGCCTTTGCTGATGCCTGGTGCAGATTTTTTTGCTGTTGGAGTCTTGTTTTGAATCAGACACAGGCTTGTAGGGTGGAGTGTTCATGTGCTGCTTTCTCTTAGTATTAAAGAAAGGACAACTTGCCTCCCTCATAACCCACCTCAGTCTGCAAGATTGACCAGTTGTCTATGATGCCGAAGATGTCAACACTGCACAAGAGTGCTTTATCGACATCTTCTCTAAGTCCTGTAATATATATGCCCCCTATAAGAAGAGGAAAAGTAAAGGGTCCAGTAAGACATGGGTTACTCTACAGCTCCTCAATCTCTTGTGGGCTAGGGATAATCTGTGGCACAAAGCTAAGAGCACAGGGGCTCATATTGACCTCCAAAATTACGAAACAGCACAGAATGAATGTACCAGTGCTATCCACCAAGCTGAGATATCTCGCTTCAATACTGAATTAAACAACTCCTGGAGCAACAGCTTTAGATTTTGGAAGAGCATCACATCCCTTATAGAGAATGCTAGTAAAACTCCTCCCTCATTGCTCAAAACACTGGATCAGCACTATTTAATTATTAATGTTCTGTATATCGCAACTAGGTTGCAAGAGACCCATGACCCTAACAATCTCTTCCAGGTCTTTAGGGCTTTAAAGATCGCCCCTGCTGCGAGCAGGTGAGTAATGGTAGTGAACTGATAGCGAGTGACTGAGGCAACAGACCTCTGTGTGAAGACTGATATTTGTCCAGTGCACTGTGCACGTTGCAACCAGAGAGTCGTATTTTAATTTATGTCCTTGTGTACTTTTACTGAGATAAACCATAAATGCTGGAGCCCTGTCTTTTCATTGTCTTGTGAAAGTGGGTATAGAGTGGTGCAGTCCTCAGGACAGTGGGCTATATAATATGTATTACCACTGGCTGCAGTACTTTTTATTTTAAGACACCTCTGGGCTATTTTCAAGCCATGCCTTTCCCACGTATGAGTGGGTAACGCATGAGTGAAAGCACCGGATCAGCACTATTTAATTATTAAAGTTCTGTATATCGCAACTAGGTTGCAAGAGACCTGTGACCCTAACAATCTCTTCCGGGTGTTTAGGGCTTTAAAGATCGCCCCTGCTGTGAGCAGGGTGAGCATTGGCAGGGTCCACTGAGGAGACTGGGGAACTGAGCACAAAACATTCGGTCATATATTAAGTACCACAAAAACGCTTATAATACTTCTGTGCTATTTAAAACAAAATGGAGGGCCACTATAAGCAGTGCACTGAATGTTTGATGTACTGCCAGGGTGAGTTAAATGATAGTTTTACCTGTGATAAATATTTGCTAATTTCCATCCTTCAGAAACACATAGCTAGTCTCCTGGACAGAGATACTGTAAACAGGGACAAAGAAACCCTTGAAAACTTTATTGACAATGCAGAAAAACTCTATATTTCATCCCAGGATTCCCCATCCCAAATTACAGTATCTCCTACTTTGTACCCAAGCACTCGCATTCATCCATAGAGGACTGGGCATTGGTAACAAACTCCAAAGCAAGGTGAAGAGGGGGTCAGATACATTATCCTTTTCAACTTCCCCTCCAAAATAGTTTCAATGTGCTGTCTGATGTTGAACCACAGGAAATGCCTTTTGTTCCAGGCACCGCAGTTCACTGCCCCGTACAAAGTGTTTTTAAAGCACCCAAATCTATCCCAGAACAAAGCAGGTATCCAGTGCCTTCAAAAACTATTTTCCCTAGCTTTACTTTCAGGATCAGGCAGCAAACTGAATGCTGCGTCCCAGGAAATGCCTATAAATATAGACACTCGAGTCCATTGTTCTGCTCCTACTGCCTTAAAACCATCCAAATCTGCTAAAGAGAAGACCACCATAAAGGATTCAGTACCTCCTATAGTATCTCCCCATCTCAAGTTTAGGACCAGGAACCCAACAGATATTCATACTGGGCAATTCTATAACAAAATATATAGATAGGATTATTTGCAACCCTGATAAATCACATCATACCTGTTCCAGTTTTAGAGGGGAAGGTATCAGACATCATGGCAATTATCCCAAATATTTTACACAACTCTGGCACATATTCTCTTGTCCTCATACATGCCGTGACGAATAATATATTACAAACTAGCCATAACCAACTGAGACAGGACTTTGTTGCACTTAACAACTTGCTTGTTGATAAGGGTTGCACGGTCTGCTTCTCAGAGATCCTACCTGTTCCTAGAGCCACTACACCAATTTCTAATAAAATCAAACAAATAAATGACTGGTTACGTAAATGGTGTATTAAGCAAAACATCCCCTGCATAACACACTGGGAAAACTTTGTTGATAAATCCCCCTTATTCAGTTGGGATGGTTTGCATCTTAGTAGACAAGGTAGCTTCTTGTTGGGAAAATCTCTGTTAAAGGTCATCAGTACCCATTTAAACTAAATAAAAAGGAGGAGAATGGGAAAATTCCCACATCTCTTACATCACCCAGTACTCAGCCTGAGAAAATATGTAAAATACTGTCATTAAATGCTCAACTTTTAAATCTCTCCAAACTGATGGAGTTGGAGGCCAAAAGTAAACTGCTAAATCTAGGAATCATAGCAATAACAGAAACCTGGTGGGATTCACTGTCCGTATGGAATCAGCAACTGATTGGTTACAAACTTTACCACAAAAATAGAGTTGATAAAAAAGGTGGGGGGTGCCTATATATTTATTTATTTATTTATTTTATTTATTGAATTTTGATGACCGGATAGGCCCACTGAGCCCTGAAGGTCCCTTTTTCAGGGGCGACCCTGGAGACAGAAACAGTACAATACAATCAGGTAGTACAGGGTGCAGAGAAAGTAGACATGAAATTCAAGGTTACAATAAAGGCACTATTTCAATATATTGAACATAAGCGCAACAATTGAGGGAGTTGAGGCATGCTTCTCGAGTCATTTTGGGTGAGAAAAGGAGAGGGATTGGTGTAGGATGTGGGACCGGGAGTGATTATCCAATACCCTGACAATGGCACAAGCTTGGCCCAAGCAGGTGGGACTTGAGCCTTGTGCAAAAGTTTATCAGTGATGGGGCTTCCTGTATTACAGCTTAGGGGCAGTGTGAGTGAAGGATTTGCCTCCCATGTTAGTCTTGACTCTGGGGATTGCTAGTAAGGACTGACCGGAGGTCCTGAGTATATGAGGGTTAGACTTAGGAGTGATTATTCTTGTAAGGCTAGATGGGGTAGCCGGGTGCTGCAGTTTGTAAGCAAGGCAGAGCAGGCAGTACTGAAGATGAGCCTCAAAAGAAGACCATTGAAGCTGGGCCAGTGAGATGCAGAGGTGGCTTCTTGGGTGATTCAGTGTCACAAACCTCACCACCTTGTTGTACAGGACCTGAAGCCTGTCGACTTCATGCTTTGACATACCCTGAATTACAGGGGCAGCATACGTTAATATAGGAAGGAGGACACTGAAGGCAGTTGCTCACCTTGCCTCCGGGATAAGTTGTTTTTTTTAGCCGGTAGAAGGTGCCAAGTTTGCCATGGATAGACCTAGTTACCTGGTACTTAGTTACTTAAAGGTGAGACCTTGGTCGATAGTTAGCCCAAGGTATTTTATGTTGTCTACAATGTCTATACTCTTTCCAGCAAGAGAAGTTAGTTGTAAGGAATTAAAAGAGAGGATATTCCTTCCTTTGAGATTCCATCTTTAAATAATACTGAAAGTATTTGGGTATCAGTACAATTCAAGGGACTCTCACAAATTATTATAGGAAATTGTTATAACCCCCCAATGTCTGAGGCAACTTATAAAGCAGATTTGTTGATGGATATTGCACATACTACAAATCAGAAAGATGCGATAATCCTGGGTGTTTTCAATATGCCACATATAGACTGGCCTACACTTTCAAGTAATAGCAAATTTGACTCTGATTTTATAGACTTTTTAGCAGATAAAGGCTTATTGCAACTTATTACTGCGCCAACTAGAGGCAGTAACATTTTAGACCTTCTTATTACAAATAAGAGCCACAAACTTAATAACATTCAGATTCTGGACCCACCTGGGAATAACGATCACTACTCAATTTTGTTTGAACTAATATGTGACCACCATAGCCTACTAAAATCGACAAAATACAGGAATTGTGACAGTACTGATTTACAAACATTACTAACAAATTAAATAGCATTCATTGGGAAAAAGTACTTTATCCATTATCAACAAATGAGGCATGGAATAAATTAAAATCTATAATTCTTGAAGTTGAGGAAATTCATGTACCCAAAAGAAACAAATATAATAAAAAGGGCAGCATACCAAAATGGTTAAACAAATCTATTAGATCTCAAATAAAATGGAAAAAAATACTTTTTATAAAATTTAAATCTAGTCAGTCCATGTATAAAGCTTCTGTTTACATAAATTATAAAAAAGCCTTACATAAACTAAAACGTGATTAAACAAGCTAAAATGAACATAGAGCTTAAATTAGCATATACTAAGGATGGATACAAAGCAATATCAAACCTTAATAATAAAAAGGGAAATACTAGAAAAATTGGCCCAATCATACAAAATGGCAACATTATTCAGTCTGACACAGAAACAGCAAATTTATTTAACTCTTACTTTTGCTCATTTTTTTCCAAAAAAAGACTTTCACGCCCCCCGAGTCGATCCAAGTGTTAACTCTACATCTACACGCATATGTAACATTACTTCTCCTGAAATTATCCCACTTCTCAAGTCACTAAAAAAAAACACCAGCCCAGGGCAAGATCAAATTAGTGCAGGATTCCTAATTGAAACAGCAGAAGAAATAACTAAATCACTGCAAATAATATTTAATAAATCCTTGCACAAAGCTGAAATTCCTACTGACTGGTTAACTGCATCAGTTGCTCCTATACATAAAAAAAGGAAGTTGATCCAAGGTCCAGAATTACCGTCCCATAAGTCTTACATCTATCATCTGTAAAATTATGGACAAAATAATTAAGACTTTATTTGAAAAAGAATTAAGGACACTAAACATCATGGATAATATGCAGCATGGGTTTAAAAAAGAACATTCTTGCACTACAAATTTATCAGCTTTTCATAACAATATTAGTCAGGACCTGGATAATAAGCACAAAATGGATGTTATTTTACTTGATAAGGTTCCTCACAGAAACCTTATTAACAAATTGAAATCATTGGGCTTTTCCAGTTATCTAGTCAACTGGGTTGATGCATGGCTGACAAACCGCACTCAGAGAATTGTTGTAAACAACAGATTTTCCAGCTGTGATTTAGTTACAAGCGGGGTTCCTCAGGGCTCTGTGCTTGGACCACCTTGAAAATGAGCTTGCTCAATGGTGTTTATGCCTGGTTAAATAAAGTGATTGATTGATTTAATATTTACATTAGTGACATACAAATAGGTAGCCAAAATTGGTTATCTAAGTTTGCAGATGATTCCAAACTTGGGGGATTAGTGGGAAATAAACACAATCTCGAATCTCTATCTCTGAAATCAAATAAAGAGGCAGAAGACACTGCAGAGCAGGACACTGCAGCACAGGAGCTAGCACAACAATACTCACCCAAATCAGGAACCAAAACTAAACAAGCACAAAGGAAATCCAAAAAACTTCTGATCATAGGAGACTCCATGATTCGGGGAGTTGATACCCATCTCCAGTCAGGGGTGATGGTCAGATGTCTCCAGGTACATCAGCATGGAGAGACACTGACCGCATTGCTAAAATTGTTCACAAAGCAGGAGAAAACATTGATGTCCTAGTACACATAGGGACTAATGATCCGCCAGCCGGTCAGTTGTGGAGACCAAGGAACACCTGACTAGGCTGGGTGACAAACTATCATCTATTTCGTCCGGCATCTCCTTCTCTGAGATCCTGCCAGTCTGGGAGAAGGAGCAGATGGACGGAAGGTCAGAGAAGGGAGATAGGGAGCTAAACACGTGGCTCAAGGACTGGTGCCAGGAAAAAGGACACAGATTTGTAGGGAACTGGCAACAGTTCTGGGAGCGAAAGTTCTTTAAATTTGATGGACTGCATCTGACTAAAGAGGGAGTCAGTGCATTGGGGCAGAAGTTTGACGTCTTTGCAGAATATTTAAACTAGCAAATGGGGAGAGGGGTGCAGCACCCCATACGTCGAATGGGAAGAACACCCTTCCCCCCTCAGCTAGTGGTCAAACAGGAATTCAGCGTGTTTGCTGTTCATTTGCATCACCAGGTAAGAAAAAAGGTTTGTCTCCCCACACGATGCACAGGGGTAATGCCAAACTTCACCCAACAACTAACACACCAAAATCTGGCCAATGGAAAATCATGTACACAAATGCTCACAGCCTGGAAATAAGATCCCAGACCTGCAGGCAATAATGTCAGAGGCTAAACTGGACATAGTAGCAATTAGTGAGACGTGGTTTCCAGTAACCACACTTAGGAGACTTCAGTACCTGGCTATGTATTGTTCAGAAGAGACCGAGAGTGCAAAAAGGGGGAGGGTGGCCCTGTATGTTAATGAAAATATCAAAGCTACAGAAATTCAGAATACACATAAGGAGCCAGAAGAACTGTGGGTCACCCTGGAAACAGGAAATGGGACAGCCATAAGAACTGGGGTTGTCTACAGGCCCCAGACCAGAGGGAGGACATAGACACATTACTGTTAGAAGATATACAAAACATGACAGCTAAAGAGGAGGTTCTGATAATGGAGACTTCAACATGCCAGATACAGATTGGTCAATACCAGCAGGAACATCTGCCAGAACTAGACTCATAGTGGATTCCTGCAGGGGAGGGCCTCAAACAACTGGTACAGCAACCCACAAGAGACAGGGCTATCCTAGATCTAGTACTGACTAACAAAGAAGGGATCACAGATCTCCAGGTAGAAGGTCACCTGGGGCCAGTGACCATCACATGGTATGGTTCAATTTGGATACTACATCTAAATCATCCCATTCCAAAGCAAAATATGGGACTTCAGAGGAGCTGACTTTGATAAGATGGCCAACAGAGTTAAGCTAGCCCTGGCAAAAGAAACACAGGTGAGGAGGTACAGGCAAAGTGGGCAAGCATTAAGGATACAATACTTGAAGCAACATCCCATTGTGTTAGACAGAAAAGGAAGTGCAAAAGAAGAAGGAAACCACTTTGGTTCTCAAATACAGTAGCAGAAAGGTCAGAGCCAAAAGGCTGGCCTTCAGAAAATATAAGGGAACACAGCGGGATGAAGATAGGGAGGCATACCAAACTGCCCTAGGGAAGCAGGTAAGGCAGTAAGGCAGGCAAAGTCCCAAACTGAGGAAACACTAGCACGAACAGTAAAAGAAGGTGACAAGACTTTCTATAGATACATTAGTGAAAGGAGAAAGTCCAGAGGGGTATTGCTAAGTTTAATGGAGAAAAGGAGCATGTGAGGAGGAGGACCCTGTAAAGGCATCTATCCTAAATAGATACTTTTGCTCAGTATTTACTGAAGAGAAGGTAGGCAGGGCCCACAGCTCAGCATCATGGACACAGGGGAGGGAGGTGAGCACTCTCCCTTCACAAAAGAAAGGGTCCTACAAGAGCTTCTAAGCTCAGGGTGGATAAGGCAATGGGACCTGATGGCATACATCCCAGGGTACTTAAGGAGCTAAAGGAGGAACTAGCAGAGCCATTAGCAGAATTGTTTAGTGAGTCTCTGAGCACAGGAGAGGTCCCAGAAGACTGGAGAAGGGCTCATGTGATCCCACTCACAAGAGTGGTAGCAGGAGGAGGCGGGAACTACAGACCGGTCAGTCTTACCTCAGTAGTGGGCAAGATTATGGAGGCACTCCTTAAGGAAAGGATAGTGCAACACCTGGAATCCATAGGGCACAGGATCCAAGACAGCATGGGTTTACAAAGGAAGGTCCTGTCAAACTAATCTCATAGATTTCTTTGACTGGGTAACCAGAGTGGTGGACCAAGGGGAGCAGTTGATGTCGCCACCTGACTTCAGCAAAGCTTTTGACACTGTTCCACATAGAAGATTGATAAATAAGCTAGGTAGGCTCGGGGTGGGTCAGAAGTTGGTCAACTGGGTGGCAAACTGGTTGACTGGCAGAAAACAGAGAGTGGTGGTAAATGGTATACAGTCAGAAGAGATGCAAGTCACAAGTGGGTACCTCAGGGATCAGTCCTGGGGCCAGTCCTATTCAACATCTTCATTAGTGACCCCGCAGATGGACTAGGGGTAAGGCTTGTCTGTTTGCAGATGACACCAAGATCTGCAACAGAGTAGATGATCCAGATGGGGTGGGCAGAATGAGAAGAGATCTGGATAAACTAGCAGAATGGTCAGAAGAGTGGCAACTGGGATTTAATGCAAAGAAGTGCAAAATCATGCACATAGGGAAGAGAAACCCTGAAGCCACTTATAGGCTGGGAGGGAGTTGCTAGCAGTCACAAAGGAAGAAAGAGACTTGGGCATCATCATCACTGATGACCTAAAATCATCAAGCAGACCTCTAAAGCAGTAGGTAAGGCTAGGGGGTGTTAGGGTGTTAGTAGGGGTATCACAAGTCGTAAGAGGAGGTAATAATCCTCTGTACAAGACATTGGTTAGGCCCCATCTGGAGTACTCATGCAGTATTGGAGGCCACACCTTCACAAGGACATTAACTCAAATTGAGGCAGTCCAGAGAAGGGCAACCAAAATGGTGCAGGGACTGCATCAGAAGACATATGAGGACAGATTAACGGAGCTCAATATGTATGCCCTTGAGCAAAGGAGGAGAGGTGATATGATCGAGACATTTAAACACCTTAAGGGCATAAACAAGGTGAAAGAGTCTAACATGTTTAAATATAAGAAAAATAGCAGGACAAGAGGACACAGCATGAGATTAGAGGAGGCCATTAAGGGGAATATGAGGAAATTCTTTTTCACAGAAAGGGTGGTGGATGCATGGAATGGCTTACCACAAGAAGTGGTGGCTATGAATACAGTGCAGGGCTTCAAACAGGCATGGGATAGGCATAAGGGAGCAATACAAATGACTATGAATAGATAGGTCACTGACAGAGCAAAGGCCGATGGCACATTTATGAGGTAGAAAAAGAAATGGGCAGACTGGATGGGCCTTGCGGTCCTTATCTGCCGTCAACTTCTATGTTTCTATGTTTCTATGAATCACTTATATTATACTTACACAACAGTGAATTATGGGCATTAGAAAATGAAATGGAATTTAACACAGATAAATGTGTAGTCTTACACTTTGGAACACATAACCCTAAAAACATTTACCACATTAATAAAATCCCCCTTAAAGCTACTAGCAAAGAGAGGGATCTGGGGATACTGGTTAATTCTAAACTCACTTCAACTGATCACTGTTTGAAGGTGGCAAATACAACCAATGGACTACTAAGGCAGATACAACGTTCTTTTGTCTCTAAATCTGAACATTGTCTGATTCCAATATATCAGTCATGTGTCAGACCATTTCTTAACTACGGGTCTCCATTTTGGAACCCTCACCTTAGAGGTGACATTGATAGATTGGAAAAAATCCAGAGATGGGCAACTAGGATGGTCCCTAGATTATCAACATGCACTTATCAATCTAGAGTGCAAAAAAATGGCTTAAATTCTCTGCAAAATAGAAGAATTAGAGTGGATCTTTTACAACTTTACAAACTGACGCAATCCCCAGATCTTCTGTCAAAATGTGAACTAGCTTTTACTACAAGTCAAATTATTCCAAGGCGACACACTAAACAACTCATAGTCCCTAGAGCTAGGACCAGTCTTAGACAAAACTTTTTCACAGTAAGGGCACCCAGGCTTTGGAACAAAATGCCACAGGAAGTGGTTGATTTTGGTAATACTGATACATTTAAAAAAGGTCTCGATAGCTGGTTACGTTACAACTCAACTGTATAAATTGCCCACATGATTGTGGGGGAAAATCTAGATGGGCCTTGGCCTTCTTTTTTCCTATACAAAACCTAGTTAACCTAGTAATACAAATGGAGTAATTACGCAGGACCCCAAAACCATCGTTGATGCTTTCAATAAGGCCTTCACTGACCTTAGTGGAGTGCTCCCTCCGGACTTTCTTTTACCCTAGCAAGGTGCAAACCCCAGTATCAATCCAACCCCATCAGCTAGTACAACACCTCCCTTTTACCTCAAGATTATCACACCAGCTGAGGTCAAAAACTACCTAGCACAAGTACTTGGCAAAACAAGAACCAATGGTGACTCGCTTGACCTCAAGCTCTTAACACTCACCCTGTATGTTCTACTCGCCCCCCTAACCAAGATCCTAAATCTCTCACTCACTACTGGTAAATTCCCCCAAGTCTGGAAAGCGGCGGTGGTCACTCCGGTATTTAAAAGCAATGATAGAACCAGCCTCGCCAACTACTGGCCTGTCTCAATCCTTCCCCCTTTCAAAAGCTCTTGAGAGAATAGTATACGACCAGATAGTAGACTGTCTAGGTAAGTACAGCCTTCAGTGTCCACAGCAGCATGGCTTCAAGAGGTCACACAGTACAACCATGGCCTTGGTTGAGTTTACTGGCTTTATTCATGAGGCACTAGATAGGGGGTTCTTGGTGGGGCTACTTATATTGACCTCGCCAAGGCCTTCGACACAGTTAATCATGAATTGCTTCTCAGCCAGCTGTCCAAATTAGGGCTAGCCACCAACTCTGTTGGCTGGTTCCAGAGTTAGCTCTCCAACAGAAAGCAGCAGGTCAAGATAAACGATGTTCTATTGGATAATCGAAATGTCACCACAGGGGTGCCTCAAGGCTCTATATTAAGCCCCCTGCTATTTAGCCTATTTCTGAATGAGCTCCCTAAAGAATGCCAAAACAAGATCCTTTGATACGCAAATGATGCTGTGCTCCACACCTATCACCCAGCACCTGAATCCTTACAAGATATGATGCAAGCTGATTTTTGTGCGGTAGAGGAGTGGTTCCTCAATTCCAAGCTCCTGCTTAATTACAAAAAACAAAAACAATGTTGTTCACCTCCCACCAAAGCCACCATAAGTCCTAGCCCATCAAAATACATCACAATAAGAATGAGATACTTGATATGGTATCTAACTTTAAATACCTTGGGGTCGTCCTTAATTGTACTCTCTCATTTGGTCTACACATAGGCCACGTTGCCAAGGCTGCTAGTGCCAGAACAGAACAACTTTATCAGTACAGACACTGTCTCATGGAGAGTGAAATTAAACTAGCAGTTAATAGATCAATTTTGTCTGTCATTGATTATGGCCTGGTTGTCTATGGGGCCAGCACCAATGCTGCCCTCAAGAGAGTTAAGTCCGCCCTAAACAAAGCCTGCAGAATTGTTTTGGAAGCTCACCACTTAACTCACACATGAGCTCGATGCAAACACTGATTGGCTTAATTTGGACAACAGGATACAATGCCAGGTCTGTCTACTAGCAAAAAAGTCTACTCTGGGCCTAGCACCCCTGGAGTGCACAGACTTCTCAGCCACTTGTCCAACCCAAGACAAACCAGAGGATCCAGCAAAACCACCTTTCAAATCCCATTTTGCTGTACATTGCAAGGGCAAAGATCTTTTGAGTATAGCCCCACCCCGGGTGACTTAATTCCCTCGGTGCTGACCTGGTATTGGAACCAAAATTAGGCCCTTTTAAATCTAGACTGAAAGCGCATCTGATCACGCTCAGTACATGTGATTGTGACTCAAAAACCTAATTTATACCAGGTACTTTCCCTTTTACGCCTTTTACTATGCACTTACCCCACTCTCCTTCCCCCTTGCACCTCAGTATTTCTCTCACTCAAGATAGAACTTGCTCGGCTCATTATCTCACCTTCTTCCCTTATGACCTTCTCTACCTTTAATTTTATTATCTAAACTCTCAAGTTGGCTCCTCTTCTAATATCCTTCCCCCTCACCCCCTACTACCACACCCAGGTTCCGTCTTTTACTCCTAATCTGATCCAACGTACCTGCCGAGAGGCTTCTTTCCATAATCTACCCTTGCAATGGCAAAACCCTCTGGGTTGAACCTCTCTTACTCCTACTATCCTTCACCCTGCTGCACCAAACTTCCCTCTATGAATCCCACTTTTCCTCCTGGGCAGAGAAATCCCCCTCCCTATGGCAGAACTTATTAGCACTTCAAAATAATTCTCTGTATATAGGAACTCCTGAACAATGGCATCAGTGGGGAGTTGTTATATCCTATTTTACTGCCTGCATTGTCCTGTGTTTTTTTATTTCCCATATGTAATTTCTGGGTTTTTGTGGATTTTCTTCTGACCACTACACCCACGCGTCCCCGAAGTAGTGCATGGGTGTGGAGGCACATGCACGCATGCTGTTCAGGACGCGTCCTATGTTCTTTTTAACTATGTATTATGAATTGAACTGCCACTGTACTTTTCCTATTGTTGTAACTTGTCTGAACCATTCAAATGTGGAACCTTTGTAAATTAGCTACGCTTAAACGTCTTAATCCGAGAATTCAATAAATAAATAATAGGATGCTGGGGTGTATCAGAAGTTGTACTTACAGCAGGAAAAAGGAAGTACTACTGCCTCTATATATGTCACCGGTGAGGACCATGCCTAGAACACTGTGCTCAGTTCTGCAGTCCTCACCTAAGGAAGGGCAGGGACAGGATGTAAACAGGGTGAACAAGATGATCTTCAGTGGGTGGGATCTCAGTCATCAGGTCACACCATAGGAATTTCATCATCGGTGAAGCAGTATCCACACAGAAGATTTTCGAGTAGTATTTCATTTTTTTTATTTTTATTGTATTTGTACAAATCAGATTTACAACCTTTGAGTCAGAGACTCATTTACAAAGGCACCTTGTCACAGAGAGGACAAAACAGTGATACAGAGTTCCAGATACAGACAGACAGTGTTACATACTGTAGATTATGTACAGTATATTTACATAGGTTACATATGAATCAAATTAGGGAAAATAGCCCCTGTTATACAATTACAACATAGGCAGAGAAAACATGACTTGCAATGTTGAAGCAACTAAAGTAACTGCCCTAGGGCCAGGCTACAACATAGAGCAGACTGGTGACTGCAGGTGCAGCGTGTAAGACAGATGTCTAGAAGGGGAGTGGAACTATGGAGCCTGTGAGGAGGAGGAGGGGTATGCGGGTGAGCTGTCCAGAGGACATTGACAAAATTGGAGTGTACTGGAAGGCATGAGTCAATAGGAGCCCAGGGGGACCGACAGCAAGCAGCAGTTAGTTACATTTACAGCAGCGTGTGTTGAAAAGGTAGTTACGAGGAGCGATTTTAAAGGTACCAGTTTTGGGAGTGTTGGTGATGTTGACTAGAAGAGAGTTGAACCAGGAGGGAGCCCTGTAGTAGAAGGATGTCTGAGCTAGGGAGGTCCTGGTTCTAGGCACCAGTAGGGTGGCCTTATCCGAGCTGTGGGTGGAGACAGTGGGGGTGGCATGCTAAAGGGAGGCAGACACCCTGGGGGGAGAGCCCAAGCATAATTTTCCTGGCTAGCAGGCAGATCTGGTAGCCGAGTCTTTCTTCGAGATTGAAGAGGTTGATGATGGAGTAGAGTAGACAAGTTTGGGTGAGCCTGGGGCTCTGGTCAGGAGCCTACAGGCCTTGTTGATAGAGAATTGGATTTTATTGAGTGCAGTGTTATCAGCAGCTCCATACATAGGCAGGCCATATTCCACTAGGGACAGGACAGAGAATGTGATGGCCAGCTGGAGAGCATTGGGAGGAAGGCAGTCCTTGTGGCGGTAAAGAAGGCCAATCTGGGAGTTAGTGGCGGTCGAGAGGGCATTAATGTGGGAATGGAAAGTGAGGGCAGTGTCGAAGGTAATCCCTAAGTATTTATAGGCGGACACTTGCTCTAAAGGGTGCTGAGTGCTGGGGATGACAAGGAGGGGGGACGTATCTGGCTTTATTTTGGTGGTGGAAGAAGAGCATCAACTTAGTCTTCTTTAGATTAATGACAAGTCTACGATCCTTGCACAACTTTTCAGCTTGGTTGAAGGTGAGTTGGAGTGAGTCCTGGAGTGAGGCAGAGTTATGGTGTGAGGCGTAGAGAATGGCATCATCCGCATATAGAAGAATTTTGCCAGAGCAGGCACTGGGCAGAGTGTTAAGGTACAGACTGAAAAGTATGGGTCCCAGGATGGAGCCCTGGGGAACCCCGGAGTGGACAGGTCAGGTGTTGCACAAGGTCCCATTGATTTTTACACACTGGGATTGAGCTGAGAGGTAGCTAGAGCACCAGGCGAGGGGACCAGTGGAGAAACTGATTTAGTAGAGGGAGACAAGCAAGAGGGGATGACAGACAGTGTCAAAGACCTTGGAGAGGTCAATGAACACTGCTCCAGTAAGGTTGCCAGAGTCAAGGGAGGAGTGCAGGTAGTTGGAGAACTCTAGGAGGGCTGTGGCAGTACTATGTCCTGAGCAGAAACTATACTGCTATGGGCATAAGATGGCATACTTGGTCAGATACATGGTGAGCTGAGTGGCCACCACTTTTTCTATAGCTTTGGAGAGTGGGGGGGGTGGAAATTGGCCAATAGTTGTTGGGGGAGGACCTATCACCACTTTTGTGTATGGGCGTGACAATAGCTGTTTTACAGACACTGGGGAATTGACCTAAGCAGTGGGATTGGTTAAGTTGGTCAGTCAGAGGGACTAGGACATCATCCAGGACTAGGTGTAGGATCCTGGTGTCCAGAGTGTCATTACTGGGGCTATTGCTGCTTAGTGCTTTTAGCAGGTACGGTCTGGCTTCTTGAGTGGATATTTTGCATAGGTAGAACTGAGGGCGTTGTAGGACAGGGGGCTGAGATTCAGGCACGGGGTCAAAGACACTACTGGGGAGGACAGAACTAAGATCAGTGAAGGTGGTATTAAGGCAGTTTGCTATGTTGAGGGGGTCCGTGGTTACAGAGCCATCAATAGAAAGCTGGGATGGGGGGGATCATGATTTCCCATTCAGCTCTTTTATGTTATCTCAGAAGGTCTGGGCTGACCCCCAGGAGGAGGTAAGGGTGGCCTGGTAGTGGTCCACTTTGGCCTTGTGGATGGCCCAAGTGCACTTAATGCGTGCAGCATTATAGGCTTGCCTATCCACTGCCTTACCCTGATTCTGCAGCAATGTGCCAGAGGTTATTCTTCTCCCTGAGTTTTTGGAGCAGGGATGGGGTGACCCATGGCACATTTTGTTTTTTGGTGCAGAGCCTGGTGAGTGGCGCATAGAAATCACAGGCCTTGTTAAAAGCCTGTGTGAAGAAGTTGAGCACTGTGTCAATGATAGGAGCATGGTTGATGGGGAACCAGTCAATCTGGGCAAGATATTGCTTATGTTTTTTAAAGCCACCTGGGTGGAAGCACCTGTGAAGAGTGGTTTGAGCCACTGGTTTTGGGGTGGAGAAGGACTAGAGAAAGAAGATAGGGGAGTGGTCACTTAAAGAGTCAGGAAGGATTTTGATGTTCTGGACTTTTTGGGGGCGGTTGGAGACTATGACATCCAGGAGGATGCTGGTTCCACTGGAGGGGTTGAGTCCAGAGGGCTGGGAGACTAACTGGGTCATGTCAAGGGCAACGAAGGAGTCCCTTGCTTAGGAAGTGTAGGTACCAAGCCAATTGACGTTAAGGTCTACTACTATGACTTGTTCAGCTTTGTGTGAGAGAGAGTTGAGAGATAGTGACCGACGAGATTGCCGGGTTTTGGTTCCTTGGAGGAACATAGAAAATTGTGATGTAGAGTGGACTGCTGGTAGGATCAGGGATGATTCTGAGAGTGAGGGCCTGAGCTCCATTGTCAAGCTTGGGAGTAGGGAGTGCATGACCAACAATGGTGTCACATATGAAAACAGCACAACCACCCCCACGTTTGCCTACTCAATCCTCTAAGTAGAGGATGTACCCGGGGAGTGAGACAAAGGAATCGGGGGTGGATTTGGAAAACCAGATCTCCACAAGGGCAATAATGTCAGGTCAGTGTTGAATGACCCAACACTGGAGCGCAGCAGATTTTTTCAGCAAGCTGCAGATGTTCAGTGAGGCAACATGGAGTCCTGATGACGATGTCTTGGGTGGGCTAGAGGGAGTAGGGCCCGAGTTAGGGTGGATATTTCCAGAGAGTAGCAGCAGCAGTGTGATAATTCTAACCAGAGGGCGGTGGCAGTTGGCATCCTTAGCTGGACGTCGGGATGAGGGTGTAACCACAGGGGTACAGGGAATGGGTAGAACGCAAAGGGTGGGAATGGCAGTGAGGAGGTGGGTTCAGGGGGGGCCCAGGTAGACAGAGGGGTCAGAAGAACTGCCAGGCGGTGGGTGCCGTGGCCCAGGGGGTGAGTCCAGTGTGGGGGGAGGTCGAAATTCCAAAGAATAGTCTGGGGGTGTGGCATAGAGTGATAGAGTGGTGGATTGGATATGGGTCTAGGCTGTACTTCTGAAAGGGTGACTGCCACTGTGGAGTAGTGGGAGGGCTGTGGACTTTGGTGCAAAGGGTACCAGGTTCAAATACCCTGGAGGGCAGGTGTCCTTAAAGCCTGGTGTAACCCCCTTGTTACCCAGGGTTACTAGAATCCCAGTAAGACCTAGTGGTAGGCAGGGAAGGCAGCTTGTGAAACTCCAGTTAAATGGGTTTCACACTTTCTCTCTCTGTTCTCAGTCTCAGCTGAGACTGAGGAATGACATCACCAATAGAACTATCGCAGCTGCATGAGCCACAATGGAATCTGCAGCAAGGGAGTTGGAATAGAATGTTGGGAGGTTTGAACAGTGTTCAGTGGTCAGTTGAAGTTGGGAGCTTGCTGAGAAAGCAGCTCAGCAGCTCAGAATAGTCTCTAGGAGCCTCAGCCCTGACAGAGGGCTACTTTTAGGTTAAAAGGGTGTGTGTCTCCACCAAAAGAGAGACACAGAAGATAATTGAAGTGGTGGAGACCGCTGTTTTCGGGTCTCAGTGCCCCTTCCCCCCAGGGATGGGGGCTGGAAAGGGTTCCCTGCAAATTCCTGGGAAAACCCCCCAGTTCTGCTTCTAAAGGAAAAGCTGCCTGTGTGTTCCAGAGTTTATTTGGGAGAACAAGAAGACTTGTGAGTCACCTGTGGGGCACCTGCAACGTGAGGGTGAGTGTTTGCTCTTGCTAAAAGGGCCTATGTTTTTGACCCTGGGACTTGTGTGACGATGTGGGGATTGAACTACTAAAATAGTGGAAGCCTAGAGTAATGGGCTAAGCAAAGTAAAAGTAGGTTCAAGTCCAGAGCTTGTTGGGATAAAAATGATATGTAGAGGAGATGTGACAGATGTCTACCCATAATCTACATTTGAAAGTTTTCAGTAAAGGAATGGTTCAGTTTCCAGAGAAATGGCCGGGTATGGGCTGTGGGAGCTGGAGGTGGGTGGCCCCCCATCTTTAGTGACCAGGTCCACCTCTACGGATTTCTTTTGTGGATTTCTACTTTACCTCAGGCACTTGACCAGTGATGAGGGAAGTACCCAGACGTGGGATTGTAAGGAAAATTCTCTCTAGGAGTCGAAGGCTCTAGTGTGGTTTGGTGAGCCACAACAGGATAATTGCTTCATTCCCAAAATGGACCGCGGATCAAGTGGCTGGCGGAGGAGCCATGCCAGTGGGGAAAACCCAAGTAGTGTACAAGTCGGGCTGTGTACCCAAAGCTGCGTACAAGTCCGGGCTGTGTGCCTGGTGGGTTTAGAGCCTGAGGGCTGGAAATAGTGGTAAAGTGTTCTGTTGTCTCTAATCTGCATTACAAGGAATGTAGCCCCATGGGGGTCCGTCTATGCTTTGTTTGTTCAGCTTGGATGTGAATAAAAGCCACACTGAAGAATCCCATTCCTGGTTCTGGACATTACAGTTATTGCTTCCTGTGTTCGGATTTACTTGGGTGCCCCCTGTTCAGAGTAGCCAAACCTAGGTCCCCTGTGCCGAGTAACCTCATCTTCCCCAAACCCAGTCCCCACCAGGTACTGCTGTCAGTTTCAACAGCATGCCATCTGTCGTTTTGCTAAAAAGGCAGGGGTGAGAGGTTACAAAAATGAAGGCACTGCTTTAGATTTTGTTCTGGGAGGAAGGTGCTCGGGCAAGGGAGCTAGCGTTTTGGCTATCTGGCAGTGGGTAGCCCAAAAGCTGAAGCAAGTAACTAGTGTGTTTCTGTGTGTGCTGTGGATCTTGTGCTGCTGTTTTAAAATTACCAACTGTTTACCAAGGAGCAGTAAAGCCAAAGAGTGTGCCCTTGTCCTGCATCAAATTGTTTACAGCATTTTTGCCTGCTTTTAAAATGAACTGTGGTAAAGAAAAGTGTGGAAGACTAGGGGTAGCAACAGGAAAATTGTGCCCTGGACGTTGGAAATGCTTTTTGAAATGAATGAGAGACTTGCAGGTGTAATGGCTATGTGAAATGGCTGAAATGGGCTCCCGCCGTGGAGTCAGTTGGTAAAGAAAAAAAGTTGCATTCTGCAGTTTAAATTTGCCTGCTTGATGATCGCCGTGAGGAGAAGAGCCCTCGCAAGGAAGAAGAGGCTCATTTGCATGGCATCATGTGATTGGTCAGGCTGAGATCAGTCTCGTCCCTCAGCCAGCTCTAGAGTGACTGCCCCAGCATTCAAGAGGGAGTGTGAGTGGAGTGCATGTACTGGCTAGTGGAGGAGCATCGCGGAGTGTTAAAACTGCTGTAAACTTTGTAAAAATAGACTTTCTAGTTTAAAATCAAGCTCAACCTGCAAATCGATCATCGGAATTGCAAAAGTGGTGGTCGAAAAGACGATCGGCAGGACTGCACGCCCGTTTCTTTTCTGAGGCCTCCAAGAACTGGCTGCAGGCGGTTTTTCCCCATCGCAGCAAACTGCTACTGATAACAGTAAGTAACAACCTAAAAACTGCTCAGTGATTTTCTGCCCTATGCCATATAAATGTGTGTGCAGCAGTGTAGTCGCTTTGCAAGTAACGACTGTGTCAAGTCCTGCCAGAAAGTGCAAGTCTGTTAAGCCATTGACTGTGTGCATAGTAATGAATTCAGCCTCAGTTTAAAGTTTAAAGCCAGAGAGTGACTGTGAGTTGTAGCCAATGTGCAGCACTAGTTATACAGGCAATCCTGTGCTAGAAAACCTGAAGCTTTAAGGGACTGTGAATCAAATAAATGTTACCAGCATGTGAAAAGTCCGTGGAAAATCCTGTAAATGTGTTTAAAACAAGAACAGAGCAAGTTGTGCAGTTTGAGCAAAAGTTATCAGTGGTTTGTGTAAATCGGGTGTGCAGTGACTTGACCTTGATTCTGAATGTTGATGCACAGGAGTGCTGCCGCCGCCATTACAGGGTGGGGTAGTAAAGTAAACACAGCAGCAGAGGAGCCATTTTACAACTAAAGAGTGTGTTCAGTAAAGTTGGGACTTTCAGTTACAGTGAACTTTTGTTTGTTTTTCTGCAGTTATGGCCTCAGGACCAGCTCGCTATCCGGATCATGCCCGGGTTGCAGTAACAGCAGCAGTAAATAGACTAAGGGATATTGAAAAGTGGTGCTATGGAGGACAACTGCCTCCTTATGTGGCGGTTCCTGGATATCCAGTGCATGTATGTCAAATATGCTTGAAAGCTGGAAGGGACATCTTCATGATACCTCACTGTGCTGGATGCCTAGAAAGATATGGCTTGTATAAAGTACCTCCAATCCGGTTGGCTCCCACATGGACAAAGGTTCAGGAATCTGCAGTTGGCAGCACACAGCACCAGGCGGAGCCTGTGGAGGAAGGCCCCTCAGGGGAGTGTGGCACAAAGCTAGAGGGTGCAGAGTTAGAGACAGAACCAGAAGTTGAAGTTTTGGACACTGAATCCCAGAAGGAAAGTTCAGATAAAGCATCAATAGACCCCTGGAGGGGGGTGCCTAGCCCAAGTCTCTTAGGCGAAGATGAGATGAGGAAGGTGTCGACATCTGTGCCTAGTGATGAGTGGATAGTCTCAGGAGTGAGAACGACTGCTCACCCCTGGGCTCAGATCCTCAGTGAAGAGGAAGATGAGGGGTAACCTATGTGGCCTTGTGAAAAAGGAACGGGTACACAGCCTCAAGATCTTGCCTCGGTGGAATGCATGGAAGAAAGTGGTGATGCCACTGCCCTGGCTTTGCAAGAGGAATAAGTCAGGGATCAGTTTCTAATTTCTTTAAGGATGCGTAGCTGGCAGAACCAGGACTGGCCACCCCCAAGCCAGGCCAGCGGTCTCAGATTGACCAAAGCTAGTAAAGAGGAGAGACTGGATCATAGGAAGGCAAATGAGATCTATGGTATGACCTTTCCTGCCTTTCCTTGGAAAGTCTGGGAGGAGATTGAGAACAGCAGGAAATCCTGGATCTGGGACAAAGCAATGAAAAGTGTGCATCCTGGGACCAACAAGCATGTGAATAACAGACTGTTTCACGAGAAGTATACCCAGTGGAAGAGAGGCAGGACACTGTTTATAGACAGAGTGCGAATAGTGGATGGAGAGGGACGTGAAATCTCCCACTGTGTGAATTATGTGCACCCAGATGGGGTAATAATTCCAGCTCCTGACCCCCGGTACTATTGGCCTCAGTGCAAGGACCTCCCAGCAAATGTGCCCGTGCCCACTAGATGGACAGCCGAGCAGTGGTAGTCAATACTGCCACACCAGACTGTGAAGTGCCTTATTGATTCGCCAATATGGACATCCAGGACTCAGGTGCCACACATTCATCAGTTCTACAGTATACTGGCCTTTCCAGAATCCATCGACTGGCCCACCAGATGACTTCAGATCCAGGGAGGACACCAGCCCAGCTGTATCCTGTTCATCGCCTGGTAATCGGATGACGTCAGACCAGCTGTTTTCTTTTTGTTCCTGTTTTAAGGTTCCATCTCCAGAGATGACATCATCCCAATAGTTCCCAGATGTGCCCTCCTATGGTTCCCGGAAGATGTCCGCCCAGCTGTATCGGAAGAAATGCTGCCAGGGAGAGTCTTCATCAGAGCTGCAGGTTGGTTAAGAATTTTTCATACTACAAGTGGCTGGTAAGTCCGAACTTTTCTATCTTTATGACATTGCAGTACACACCCTACACTAGCAAACTTCAAAATGTGTTAATTGTCCGCAAAGACTCTCCCCTTTGGGACTTTGGCCTGTTAGAACTGTGCTTCACTGAGCTCCGGCCCAGGAGAGGCTCTTTATTGGACTAGCCTTCGGGCATTGTGGTCACTAGTTGGGACTTTTAGGGCACTCCATCCCCCCAAATGTGTATTGTAAATAATGTTGTTGTTTTCTAATGTAAATACTGTTTTTCTACCTTTTCTAAAAAAAATCTTCTTGGGATTCTTCAGTGTTTTGATGGTGGTCTAGGTAGACTGTGTATGCAGATTAGAAGTGTGTGTTGTCTTTCTTTTTCTTACAGGTGTTCCTGGGAAGACAGAAGAGAAGAAAAGAAGAGGAGGAGGGGCTCATTGGAGTTCCTCATTAGTACTTTAGTGTGTAGAAATTTAAAGTACTGTGGTGTTATTGTTGTTGTTACTGTGTTAACCCTTTCCTTCCACCGGTGTGGTTGTGGGGGTAGGGAGGGTACAGTAAAATGGTTAAAATGTGGTATTTTAATGGTGTGTGTGGTTGCAGGTTGCCCAAGGTCGGGGAGGTCCCCGGGTTGTTTTTGTTTTGGAGGTATTAGGTTAAAGGCAGATAGGTTTCCCTAGAGGGTTGGGGGGCATAGACAGGCTGTGGTCCTGAATGGCTATTGGAACCGCAGTGCTGATCTATCAGGGCTATGCTCTGGATAGTTCTACCAGAGCCACTAGGCAGCCATAGTAAGTGGATAGTGTAGAGGCTGATATGTCAGCTAAAGGCCTCTAGGCCCTTAGTGTTGCCTGCCTGTGCTTGCACATGGTAGGAGGGGACCTGATCACCCCTCTCTGCAGGTAGCACATAGGGTGGGATGGCCTAAGGCCGGGTAAATAATGACTGCGGACAGTCATTTTCCTGGTCAAGGGTGAGTGTAACCCCTTGTTACCCGGGTTACTAGAATCCCAGTAAGACCTAGTGGTAGGCAGGGAAGGCAGCTTGTGAAACTCCAGTTAAATGGGTTTCACACTGTCTCACTCTGTTCTCAGTCTCAGCTGAGACTGAGGGATGACATCACCAATAGAACTATCGCAGCTGCATGAGCCACAATGGAATCTGCAGCAAGGGAGTTGGAATAGAATGTTGGGAGGTTTGAACAGTGTTCAGTGGTCAGTTGAAGTTAGGAGCTTGCTGAGAAAGCAGCTCAGCAGCTCAGAGTAGGCTCTAGGAGCCTCAGCCCTGACAGAGGGCTACTTTTAGGTAAAAAGGGTGTGTGTCTCCACCAAAAGAGAGACACAGAAGATAACTGAAGTGGTGAAGACCACTGTTTTTGGGTCTCAGTGCCCCCTCCCCCCAGGGATGGGAGCAAGAAAGGGTTCCCTGAAAATTCCTGGGGCAACCCCCTAGTTCTGCTTCTAAAGGAAAAGCTGCCTGTGTGTTCCAGAGTTTATTTGGGAGAACAAGAAGACTTGTGAGTCACCTGTGGGGCACCTGCAATGTGAGGGTGAGTGTTTGCTCTTGCTAAAAGGGCCTATTTTTTTCACCCTGGGACTTGTGTGACAATGTGGGGATTGAACTACTAAAATAGTGGAATTCTAGAGTAATGGGCTAAGCAAAGTAAAAGTAGGTTCAAGTCCAGAGCTTGTTGGGATGAAAATGATATGTAGAGGAGATGTGACAGATGTCTACCCATAATCTACATTTGAAAGTTTTCAGTAAAGGAATGGTTCAGTTTCCAGAGAAATGGCCGGGTATGGGCTGTGGGAGCTGGAGGTGGGTGTCCCCCCATCTTTATTGACCAGGTCCACCTCTACGGATTTCTTCTGTGGATTTCTACTTTACCTCAGGCACTTGGCCAGTGATGAGGGAAGTACCCAGACGTGGGATTGTAAGGAAAATTCTGTCTAGGAGTCGAAGGCTCTAGTGTGGTTTGGGGAGCCACAACAGGATAATTGGTTCATTCCCAAAATGGACCACGGAACAAGTGGCCGGTGGGGGAGCCGTGCCAGTGGGGAAAACCTAGGTAGTGTACAAGTCGGGCTGTGTACCCAAAGCTGCGGGAAAGTCCGGGCTGTGTGCCTGGTGGGTTTAGAGCCTGAGGGCTAGAAATAGTGATAAAGTGTTCTGTTGTCTCTAATCTGCATTACCAGGAATGTAGCCCCATGGGGGTCCATCTATGCTTTGTTTGTTCAGCTTTGATGTGAATAAAAGCCACACTGAAGAATCCCATTCCTGGTTCTAGACATTACAGTTATTGCTTCCTGTGTTCAGATTTACTTGGGTGCCCCTGTTCAGAGTAGCCAAACTTAGGTCCCCTGTGCCGAGTAACCTCATCCTCCCTGAACCCAGTCCCCACCAGGTACTGCTGTCAGCTTCAACAGCATGTCACCTGTCATTTTGCTAAAAAGGCAGGGATGAGGGGTTACACTGGGAAAGAAAGTAATGCAGGCGATTGGGAGGCTGGAATAGGCTGGGTCAGACGCAGGGCAGAGGGGGGAAATAGTGACTCCTGGTGGCCGCAAAGGGAAATGGAAAGATGGCCGGGGAGGTGGACAGCAGGGGGAGGCAAGGTGGATAGGAGGGAGGCTAGATAGCAACAGGGTTGTCCAGGTTTGAGAATAGAGGGAAGGTACGGAGCAGTGACATAGGCTAAGCAGGGATGGGAGTGAGGCAGCAGAGTAGCCGAGGTAAGTAGGAGAGATGGGGAGCAGTAAAGAGCAGTGTGGTTAAGGGTGGGTAGGAAGGCTAAGCAAGGAATACCCTCTAGTGGCTGGTGAGTATAACCTGCAGATGGAGAAGTGGGGACTTAGAAAAACTGGCAGCAGGTAGTCATGTGATGGGGGGACTATAAGTTAAGGGGTGGGCTTGGGTAGGACAGTCAACACACAGCATCGGTGGGCTAACACCCCCTAGCAAACAAGCAGGAAGGAGGTGGCTTTACCTATTAAAGGCTCTCTGTGTGCTTCCCAGCCCCAGGAGGAGCGTTGTGGTGTTCAGTGGTGTTCTGCTGACCTGGGACTGGGTACCACTGGGGCTGCCTACACCGACATCACCAATGCTATAAAAGCATGAGTGGCCCTGCTCCCTTCTCAGTTCTTTCCCGTTGACTCTGATCACGTGGATATCCACGGATGCCCAGATGCAGTTTGCGCCTTTTTGCCTATGATTTTTTTACTCTAGCTTTCAGAATCTCTTAAACAAGAAATTCCTTTACCACGTTTATATCGACAGTTACTCCTTCCACATCTCCCTTCTGTCGCTACTACTGCAGAAAGAAGACTGCTTCTTCAGACGACCACAACTTCTGTGTCTGCCATTTTGGGCCTGACCATGATATCTCTTAACTGTGAGCTCGACCAGAAATTCAACCGTACAACCCTTAGATGACACGAAAAGACTTTGAAGAATTTCCTCATGGAGCAGCAGGCAGCCAGTTCTGGTCAGGGATCCCTCCTTCTCAGTCACTGGTGGGTTCCTTGAGCTCCCAGGCTTCAAAAGGCCTGAGACAAGTCCTCAAGGAAAAGTCACAAAAAAGGACCACGAATGGGACTGTTCTGTCCGGCGGCACTCCTGATGGCTTCTTCCTCCTCCTCCAGGGACACTCTGGCGACTGCACTGATGCACTCTGCTCCCCCCCAGGCCCATACTGACAGCACCTCCTCCTCCTCCTGCTTCTCATGGAGGGTGGTTGACCCTTGGATCATCGGCCTCCTGTTCGCTGACCCTTGGATCATCAACGCCAGCCCCTCCATCATGACCTGATACTTCCCCAGGCCCTGGGATGTCGGGGCTTTCAAAACCCAACAGATGTCTCGTCACACCCTGTACTGGTGATCCCTCCACCATCGACACATCCTTCTCCTGCCGTTGACCATAACACTATTTTGACAGATCACTGTGGCCCTGGTGCACTAGTTGGGCTCATTTAGGCCTGGGTCACCAGCGCCGACCACCCCATTGTCAACACTTCTTCGACCTTCTCAGTCCATGCCCATAGGGTGCTGTTGGTACTCCGTTCATCGGACCTCTAGTTACAGCAGGTCAGTGCTGAAGAGGAGTACCATCCTGACCTCATCCTCCCTGAGAAGGAGGAACATCTGTCCTCAGATAGGTCCAGTGCTTCTTCAGTAAGCGAGGACTCTGTAAAACATACTCCCAGGTCCCCTCCTGACTGTCCTACCTTTTTTGATGTGAAGCAGCTGTCCACAGCTATGTGCTTCTACACTGCAGAAGGACTGGTGAACTTTTGGGGGATTCCAGAATCTCCCCCTAAGGCATTTCCTCTTATCCTTCCTGCTCTGAGGAATGCCACTACTGCAGCTTGGCACCACCCAGACGTGGTTCCTGCCATGCCCCGCAGGGCAAACTCTATTATGCCCCTAAGGGCCTGCCTTATTATGCTGCCCAACCTGAGATGGATTTTGTGGTCATTAAAGCAGCACATGACAGATCCAAGGTGCCCAAGCACCTTAGCTCCCTTCCCCTGACAGGGAATCCAGAAGGACTGACCCTTGGGGTAAGAGGGTTTTTCAAACAACATGAAGTCTTGCTGTATTCTGACTATTGCAGTTAGGTCCTGCCTTTCAACTGCCCCGGAGAACAAAGAGTTAACTTTCCATGGCCAGCATGGAACGTTCAGCGCGAGATCGGTTGAAGGCCCTGTCTGCTATTGTTTAAACTCCAACTGTCAGATTCTTTACTGCGCCTCGCTGAACAGTCGCTCCAGAGATTTCTCCTTTGCTTGGTTCAAAAAAGTCGGTTAAAGTGTTGTTTTTTGCTCAGTTTCTACCAAATTTCTGACACCGAATCTGTTGGTTTAAGCCTCTGTCTGTGGTACCGTGAGTACTAGATAGGTTTTACATTTAGTTTCTGTGTGGAACTTGTAAATTTCGGATTGGTTCAGCTGAACCAATCAGTTTAGTCTTAAAAAAGGTTTGTGAATTTACTTAGAGTGCGGTAACCGGTCAGTATCGGTTCTAAAAGGAACCGAAAGGGGAGTCTTGCCTGGCGGATTGCCAAAAAAAGGGTAAGTTTTGGTTGGATTGGCATGTCTGAGAAACCCAAGAAAAAACAGGGCCCACTGGATTTCAACACTGCAGTGTGTGTGGGGAAGCCTTTGCTAAGGCTGGTCCCCACACCACCTGTGTTTATTGTCTGGGGTTTGACCACCTTGATTCAGACTGCCAAATTTGTAAGAATTTTCCCAAGGCTACCCTGGATAAGAGAGTAGGTAGTCTGAGGGAAAGGGAGGCCGAGAAGTCTGCTGACCCGGATGGCCAGCCTGGTTCGGTTCCGACTGAACCAGAAGGAGTGCCCTCTGACCAGGGCGAAACTTCTTCAGGCAAAAGGAGAGCCAATTCTGAGAAGTTAGTTCCAGTTAAAAGGAAGAGAAGAGAAAAATCATCTGGTTCAGATCCAGCAATTCATACTCCGACTGCTGATGAGATAGCCAAAGCGATAAGGATAGTGCAGTCGCTAACTTTGGTTCCGGCTGAACTGGCACCATCTGGCAGAGGCTCGGTTCGGTCAGTTCCCCCGGTTCCGGATTACACTTCAGAAGAATTTTATGTACCGGAGGAGGAGGAGGGAGAGTATGAGGATGATGATGGTGATTATGAAAGTCTGGATGTGCCTATTGATCCAGACATCTCCCCAGACAGACCTTCAGGTGTTTCTCCTCCTAGGCTTTCTGAGTCCCCTTCCCACTTTATGTTTTACAAAAAAAGTAGCTGAAACCCTCCAGCTTCCAATGGAATAAGCAGTAGAGGATCAGGAGGAGCCTGATTTTGTTGAAATGATGGACATCCCAGAGTCCAGGAGACTGTCTATTCCCTCCATAAATCTTTTGGGAAACAGACAATTAAAATTCTAAAGACTCCTAACTTCATACCTCCTGTGGACAGACTAATGGACAAGAGGTACACGCTTTCAGGCTCGGACATGGAGCTCCTTTCTCAGCAATGCAGCCATGTTGGGGTAGTGCAGGCTGCTGCCTGTGATAAGGCAAATATTCCCTTGGCATCACACTCCCCAGATAAGGACTCCAGGAGGATTGATGCCATGGCAAAGAAGCAGTATATGGCAGTATCTTTGGGACTCGGGCAGGCTAACTATATGGCCTACACAGCTAGATACCAGAAGTCCAGATGGGACACTGTTCTGGCTCTGGCTAAACAGGCCCCTGACCAGCTTTCCAAGGAGCTGGAGCAGGTGGCTGCAGATGGGATTGAGGCATCCAAGGTGCAATTTCATACTGCTGTGGACTCCAATGATGTTTCATCTAGAGTCATGGCTACATCTGTGGCCCTTCAGAGGATGGCTTGGCTCAGATGTACTAGCCTATCACAGGATACCTAGACTAAGGCCATGGATTTCCCTGTCATTGGTAATTCTCTGTTTGGGGAGCAGACAGAGAACTACATGAAAAAGATGGACGAGTACAGGACCACCTACAGGAGTGCTCAGGCCAAAGAAAGGCAAGCCACTCCTCAAAGACAGCAGTCCAGGGGCAGGGGCAGGCCTTTTCAAAGGCCTTTTTACCAAGCCCAGGCCTTCTTCTTCCTATGCTCAGAGGGGCTTCTTCAGAGGGAGAGGCAGACGGGGAATGAGCAGGCCTGCTTCCACCCCTCAGCCTAAAGCCCCTGCCGAGCAGACACCCTGATGGGTCTGCCCGGGCCGATTCTCCAATACCTGTAGGGGCAGGCTGGCTTACTTGGTCCAAGACCTGAAGTCTCTGACATCAGACAAGTGGGTCCTGGAAGTAGTAAGCCAGGGACTAGTTCTCAGCTTCAAAAAATTTCCCAAGATGAGAACCAGATCCTTTCCACCTGCAAATCCATCAGAGACCCTTGCCCTAGAGGCAGAGGTTTCTTCCCTCCTGGCTCTCAGAGCCATAGAGAGGGTTCCTACCCCACACAAGGGCAAAGGATTGTACTCCAGGTACTTCCTAACCCTCCAAAAAACAGGAGAATGGCAGCCCATCCTGGATCTAAGATATCTGAACAAGCACCTTTTAAAACCAAAGTTCAAAATGACGACTCTGAGAATAATTCTGCCCTCTCTAAGGCCAGGGGACTGGCTAGCCTCCCTGGACCTCAAAGATGCCTATTTTTACATTCCCATCAGGTGCTCCCACAGAACGTACCTCAGGTTCGAGTTGCCCTCAGGCCACTATCAGTTCAGAGCAATGTCCTTTGGCCTAACATCAGCCCCAAGGGTGTTCACAAAGTGCCTGGCAGTAGTGGTTGCTTTCCTAAGGAGAAAAAAGATCTCCATCTTTCCATACTTGGTTGACTGGCTCATAGTGGGTCAGTCTCCAGACCAAGTCAAGTCACATCTGCAAATAACTCAGCAAGTGCTCACTTCCTTAGGATTCCTACTCAACCTTCCAAAGTCAGTTCTCGAGCCAGTACAGCTCCTCACCTTAATAGGGGTGGAGCTGGATACAATAAGGGCAAGAGCCTTCCTTCCCCTGGACAGGGTAAGAACCCTTATGGAACTGGCCTCTTCATTCACCCTTCAGGTGTCTTGACCAGCAAGACATTTCCTGCAGCTTCTGGGCCACAGCCACATGGCAGCCTCTACAGCAGTGGTCAAGGGAGCAAGATTTCAGATGAGGGACATTCAGTTCCACTTAAGAGCCTTCTGGTCCCAAAGAAAGGATTCCCTTACCAAGCTAGTCCCAGTGACTCGAACCCTGATCCAGGCTTTGCAATGGTGGCAGGATCAGGACAATTTTAGGGAAGGAGTTCCTTTTGTCACTCAGTCTCATTCAGTGATACTCACCACAGATGCCTCCCTGCTGGGCTGGGAAGCCCACCTGGGGGATCTTACCACCCAAGGGCTGTGGTCACCTCAAGAATCTCTGCTTTACATCAAACTCTTGGAACTCAAAGCAGTGTTTCTAGCACTGCAAGCCTTTTGCAAATCTGTACAGAACAAGGTGGTCCAGCTCAGAACAGACAATACCACCACAGTGTGGTACATCAACAAGCAAGGAGGCACTCGGTCTATGGCCTTGTGCACAGAAGCAATGAAGTTGTGGTCCCTGGCCTATTCCCTTCAAACCTCTCTAATAGCAGTTCACCTCCTAGGGAAGGACAATGTCCTAGCAGATGCTCTCAGCAGGATATCCCAGGGCCATCACGAATGGACCCGAGATCCCCTAGTTTTGAAAGTGATTTTCTCGAGATGGGGCACTCCACGGATAGATCTTTTTGCAGCCCCAGACAATCACCAACTTCCTCTCTCTTGTTGCAGACCCCCAGTCTTGGGCTCAGTCCCCCTGGATGCTCTGATTCTGGATTGGGAAGGGAAATTTCTGTATGCTTCCCCCCTTCCCTCTCCTGTTCAAAGTGTTAGTCAAGATCAGGTCACAACCATGCAAAGTGATTCTGATTGCTCCAGACTGGGCCAGACAGCTGTGGTACCCCCTGTTGCTGTCCTTAGCAGTCCACCTTCCCCTGTCTCTTCCCAGGAAATACAACCTGTTGACATCCTCTCAGGGGAGGATTTGGTATCCGAACCTCAAGTCTATCAATCTCAAGGCATGGCTCTTGAAGAATTAGAGTTTGCTGATCTGCACCTTTCTCGGGGGGTTCTGGATATCTTTAAGGCCTCTCGAAAGCCTTCCACCAGAAAGACTTACAACTCCAAATGGAAAAGGTTCACTATGTGGTGCTCTAATAAGCATATTTCTCCAGAATCTACCAGGTTGCCTATAGTTCTGGACTATATGGTCCATCTTGATGGCTTAGGACTTAGGTCTGCTACACTTAAAGTGCATTGGGCAGCTGTTTCTGCCTTCTTGTCAGTAGGCAAGCCCTCTCCTCTGTCAGCCCATCCTGTGTTTTGTAAGTTCTTCAAGGGATTGCTGCACACCAATCAACCCTTTAGGGACCCTGCTCCTGCTTGGGACCTTAATGTTTGCATTGCTCAGCTTATGCAACCTCCCTTTGAGCCTTTGTCCTCTGCAGAGCTTAAGTACCTGACTTGGAAAACTGTGTTTTTGGTAGCCATTACCTCTGCCAGGCGTATCAGTGAATTGCAAGCCCTGTCAGTGGAGTCTGATTTCATCTCTTTCCATAGAGATAAAGTGGTCCTAAGAACTAACAGGAAGTTTTTGCCTAAGATGGTTTCAGATTTCCACCTTAATCAGTCTATGTCTCTCCCTGTTTTCTTCACTGACCATTCCTCCTCTGGAGAGAGGAGGCTGCACAGCTTGGATGTTAAAAGGGCCCTCAGCTACTACATAGAGCGCACCAAGGGTCACATGTTTGAGTCCCTCCAGTTGTTCCTCACACATGGAGAAGTTGGTAAGGGCAAACCTGCCACTAAGAGATCTATTGCCAGTTGGATTGTCTCTTGTATACAATTCTGCTATGAAAAACTGGGTAGAACCCCACCCTCAGGGCTGTGGGCTCACTCTACTAGAGGTACAGCTGCTTCCCTGGCTGCTGCCAGGGATATTCCTATCTTAGAAATTTGTCAAGCAGCCACCTAGAAAACAGTCCATACATTCACCAAGCATTACTCTCTGGATATCCAGGCTAGGAGTGATGCTCGGTTTGGCAACAGTACTTAGAGCCTATTCCCAAAGTAGGTTCTGTCCCTCCTCCATGGAGGTACTGCTTGTAGTTCTGTAATAGTCAGAATACAGCAAGACTGTTGTTTGAAGAAAAATACCTTAGTAATGTTGTTTCTTCTAATGGAATCTTGCTGTATTCTGACCTCCCCTGCCTCCCCTCTCAGAACCTGGTTTTTGGGATGTGGGTGGGCAGGAGCAGTGTTAGCACCCTAGGGTGCCCCCCTTTCACCCTCCTTTACTTTGGGTGTGTGTTGTGTTTTGTTTTTGGGTTTCAAACCAAAAACCCTTTTTAATAAATTTAGTTGCCAGTTGGCTAGTGTGAGTTTTACAGTTTCCACACAGAACTTCTAGTGAGTATTGCTCATAAAGATCTGATGGTTGGAGTTTAAACAACAGCAGACAGGGGCTTCAACCGAGCTCGTGCTGAACATTCCATGCTGGCCATGGAAAGTTAACTCTTTGTTCTCCAGGGCAGTTGAAAGGCAGGACCTAACTGCAATAGTCAGAATACAGCAAGACTCCATTAGAAGAAACAACATTACTAAGGTGAGTAATTTTTTCTTAAGCCTCCTCTACCTTGGGACTTCGAATTGCTAACTATCGCATATGGTCAAGTGCCAAAACACCATTTGGAAGAAGGGCAAAGCGACTGCTCAAGCCCTCCCAGAATGTTCCCAGAAACAGGAGGTTCTCAAATCCTTGTAAGCCGCCGAGGATATCAGTAAGCACTTCCTCAGGGCCTTGTATGACATTGAAGCAGTAACGGTTCTGGCACATGCTAACTCATCAGAGGAATGCATAAAGATTAAAAAATAATTTACTTCACCAAGACATACACTATGTCCTGCCTGACATGTTTTGGATGGACTACAATCCTTTTTCAAAGACTGGGGATGTGCCACAAACACTCATCTTAAATATAAACAACCACAGGTGATACATATAGTAATTTAAAACCAATTATGTTACTAATTAATTGCAGAGATGCTTCAGGAGACCAGTACTATAATGAGTTAACAGCCATCATGGTTCAAACACAGCAAGGGATATCATTCCTAATAAGGCAAATAAAAAAGAAAGGCACTTCATTCTTCACTGATTCATAAGGAAACATATAACAATTCAAAAAGTTATAAATCTAAACAATATCTAGAAAAAATGTCTAGTCATAACTTACACACATAGGCCCAGATATTCAAACTGCGCCATTCTGTGGCGCAAGCCCCTGCGCCACACAAAATAGTTGCGCAGGGGTGTGGCCAGGGTGATATTCAATGGAGTTGCACTATGGCGCAACTTCTTTGAATATCGCCCTGGCCACACCACTGTGCATGGCGCAGTGGAACCGCGCCAGCACAAGTGGTCAGAGGAGCATTGAGAGCGGTGGCGCAAGTTCCATTGCGCCATGCGCAGCACCTGCGATATTCAAAGGGTGACATGCAAATTGGGTCATAATTTATGCAAGGCGCATGGGGAGCTATTTGCATCTAATTACGGCCCCATTTGCATGCCATTAGCATGCAGGTGCACCGATCCCCGACGACTTGCGCCTGGTGCCCTGCCAGTCAGCAGCCATTGGGGACTGACATCCCCTACAGCCCGATCACGGGCATGATAGTATCCTCGATAGGCCCAATCGCGGCATAACAGAACCCCCCAGTAGCCCGATCGCGAGGCAGCACAGTATTCCCCAGCAGCCTGATAATGGCACAACAGTAGTCTACCCCCAGCAGCCCGATCGTGACATAACGTGTCTCCTACCCCCCCATTAGCCTGATCGCGGGTCATAAAATGAAACGCCCACCTCCCCGAGTAGTTCGATCGCTGGCATCAGACCCCCCAAAGTCCAATATCCCTGGTGGTCCAGTGGACCGAGAGTAGCCCGATCGTGCGATGCATCTTACCCCCAAGTATGATATCCCTGGTGATCTAGTGGCCCTCACCCCACCCGCCCATGGAGCCCCACCACCCCTCGCCTCCCTCTCAGCCGGCAGGTGGCAGCACCTCACCCGCCTGCCACCCCGCCGCCCGCTGACTGACAGCTTGGTAGGGCTGCACCATTGGTTCAGAGCATGAGCCACTGGGCGTGCAGCCCATACCGTACAAGTCAGTCCAGATATGTGCATGAATCCCCAGAGGCCAGATCCACCTCTGCTTGACTCCTTGCTGTACCCCTCCTTTCCAGTCCCTGATAAAGAGGTGATTGTCAGAGGCTGGTTCTCCCTCCATCTCAACCAATAGAGAACTATAACTTCAGATGCCTGGATTCCTCAGATTATAGAGGAGTCACACTCTGGAGCTTTTAGAGCAGCCCCCATAAACTCCTCCAGTACCCTCTACCTATCCTCAGGCCCATCTAATGGTTCTTCTGGAAGGGGTACAGTCTCTTCTGCAGAAAATGGCCATCGAACCAGTGCCCAGATGCCAAAAGAACAGAGGATTCTACTCCAGGTTCTTCCTGGTCCCCAAGAAAGCCAGAGATCTGAAGCCTATTCTAGATCTCAAGAACCTCAGTCTTTATGTCCAGTACAAAAACTTCTGCATGGTCACTCTGCCAGGCCTGCTGCCCCTACACAAGCAAGACGATTGGCTGTACTCCCTAGATATGCAAGATGCTTACCTGCATATAGCGGTGTGTCCTCCCCATTGACAGTTTCTCTGGTTTCTCTTTCAGGATGAGCATTACCAATTCAAAGTATTGCCATTTGTCCTATCCTCTGTGCCACGGGTCTTCACAAAATGCTTAGCAGCAGTAGCTGCTGCCCTGCAGAGAGAAGGCCTGTACATCTTCCCCCTACCTGGATGACTGGCTCCTCAAAACTCCATCCAGAAATCAGCTCCTTTGGGCCCCAGAGAGGACCCTCCACCTGTTTCAATCCCTGGGTATCTATGTAAATCTGCCCAAGTCCATACTGATTCCGTCCCAAATGGCTGCAGTATACAAGGGTGGTCCTGGACTTGACATAGGGCAGGGCCTTCCTGCACCAAAACAGGGTAGAGTGCAGTGTTTCCCAGGCTCAGGAAGTCATCCAGAGTCATTTTGTTCCCACAAGGGTGTACCCGAGGCTATAAAGTTTCATGGCCATCGCCCTGGCCAGACTGCACATGCAGGTGCACCAGTTGACCCTCCAGGTGCAGTGGGAACAACACACAGATGACTTGGAGCCACCAGTGCTGGTCTCCTCCCCCAGTCCACAAGGTGCTCCAATGGTGGATGGACCTCTAGAATCTGTTGCAAGGGGTCCCATTCCAAGTATCCTCTCCCCAGCAGATTCTCACTACAGATGTCTCTGGTTCAGGCTGGGGTACATACCTGGGTCCCTTTCAGACTCAGGAAACATGCCCGCAGATTGAGACATCTCTGCATATCAATGTCCTCAAGATGCAGGCAGTCCTGTGTGTCATGCAGGCTTTTCAGAACCATCTTCTCCCAAGTCAATCGTTGGTCCAGTCAGACATTCTCAGTGGTGTTAATTACATCAACAAGCAGGGGGAACACATTTGTACCCCTTGTGCAGGGAGGCCATGATAGTCACGCCTTTCTGACATCTAGGCTTGACTACTGTAATGCGCTCTATCTCGGGGTCTCTGGAGGTACCCTCCGCCAGCTGCAGCTGGTGCAGAACGCAACTGCTAAACTGTTGTGAGGCAGTCTAAGTATTGTTACATCACTCTAGTGCTGAGTGAACTGCACTGGCTGCCGGTCAGGTGGATGGTCCTCTTTAAGGTGGGTCTGCTCACCTTTAAGGCCCTACATGGCCTGGGCCCTGGTTACCTGAAGGACCTTCTCACACCTGCTGTCTCGGCCCGCTCCCTCCCCTCCTCCTCTAGGGGCCTCCTCATGAATCCCAGGATGAGGTTAAAAACAGCTGGCGACAGAGCATTCAGTGTCGCTGTCCCCATCCTGTGGAATTCACTATCTCCAGCTGTAAGAGAGGCCCCTTCTCTTGAGGTTTTCAAAGCTTGCCTCAAGGCCTTCCTGTATAATCAGGCCTTCCCGGATTTTGATTTATAATTTTATATGATATCTGACTTTTGTGTCTATGTTTATCCCTGGCTGTATAGTTAGTCCTGATTATCTATTGCTGAGCATACTATTTATAACATTTTTTTTTTTATAAAAGTAAGTTATAGTGTAGAATATTTATTAATAGATTTTATATTATAGTGTTATTTATTTTATACTGTCAGTATTATTGTGATTCTAATTGTTTGGCACCCAGAGCCTCCGGGATGGGCGTCTTTTTAAATAAAATTTGCCTTGCCTTGGTACTGGGCACTGGACCACAGCCTGGTCCTGTCGTCAGTCCATTTCCCAGGTATGCTAAAAACTCTAGCAGACAGTCTCAGTGGAACTCAGTCCAGCATGCACGACTGGGAACTTCTCTCATCTGTCACATAAGATCTGTTCAGCAGATGGGGTTGTCCAGAGTTGGACCTTTTTGTGTCCCCACTCCTATGCCCAGTTTCTGCTCACTAGATCCGGGATCTGGAGGTTTCTGGCAAAACATGTTGTCCCTCTCCTGAAGCGGGAGGTTCCTTTATGCCTTCTCTCCAGTTCCAGAGGGTGCTAATCAAGCTACAGATTTTTGGGGGGAGGTAGCATGATCCTGGTCGCACCCTTCTGACCACGGCAGATATGGTTTCCATTATTACAACAGTTAGCGGAGGAACCTCTGGTTCCTCTGTCCCTTTGAAGGGATCTACTGATGCAAGCTCAGCATACCTTGGTCCATCTGGACCTCAAGTCCCTTCGTCTACATGTCTGGCTCCTGAAGACACAGCCATCGTCTGGTTTGGAGTATCTCAGAGGGTAGCAGGTGTCCTTGTGGCAGCTCAAAATCCCTCCACTAGAGCAGCATATGCCATGAAGTGGAAGAGGTTTGCCATCTGGACTACCAAACATCATCTGGAACCTTTTACCTGTCCGGTGAGCCAGATTCTGGACTACCTGATCTCCCTGTTGGACTCAGACCTCCAGTACTCCTCCCTTAAGGTGCACCTTTCGGCTATTTCTGCCATTCATGAGCCCATGGGTGGTCATACCAGGGCTGTTACATGCATCCTGTACCTTTCTTATGGGCATCCTGCACCTGAAACCCCTAATCCTTTCCCTTATCCCAGCTTGGGATTTAAATTTTGTTTTGAAGAAGTTGACCCTGTCTCCATTTGAGCCAGGTGCAACTTGTGAGCTATGCTTCCCTTCCTGGAAAGCATTATTTTTGGTTGCTATTGCTTCCATTTGAAAGATTTCTGAGCTTAAGCAGCTTTTTGTTTCTTTCGCCTCAGGAAGAGAGGGCATTCAGGTTTCCAAACAATGCTTGTCCCGTTATATTGTGTTCTGCTACAACAAGCATGGCAAACAGTTGCCAGGAGAGGTGAAAGTCCACTGCAGAAGGGGCATGGCTACCTCTGCGGCCTGTTTCAAGGGTGTCTCAACCACTGACATTTGCGCTGCTGCTATCTGGAGTACCATCCGTACTTTCACCAAGCACTATAAGTTGCACATCACTTCTAGAGCCCAAGCAGACTTTGGCCAGGCTGTTCTTCAGGGCCTCATGTCTTAGGCTTTGGTTGGCCTTCCTTCCAGTCTGTCCTGATGCACCTGTAACTGCTTGGGACTCATTCCTATGGTGTGGCCTGATGACTGAGATACCCCCGAAGATAGAACAGTCACATAAGAACTTACCGCAACAGTAGATCTTTGAGGGGATCACAGTTATCAGGTCTGCCTTCCTTCCCACCATTTCCCTTCTTGGGGTCCTCTGCTCAGACTGGCTACATGGAGTATCCAGCCTTTTAAGGCCTGGTCACCTCTCTTTCCTTGGTCCCCCATGGCATGGGTTCACTCCCTTAGTCTCCAGGGGAAAGAAGAAAAAATTACTCACCATAGTAATGTCATTTCTTCTAATGGAGTCTTGCTGTATTCAGACATAATGCAGTTAGCCCCAGCACTTGAACTGCCCCAGAGAGGAAAGTGTTAACTCTATGCAGAAGCATAGAACATTGAGCTCGAGCTCAGTTTTCAAACCTCTGTCTGTGGTACTTCTCAGTGTAACCGTCAGATTCTTACAAGCTAACTAACTAGTAACTAAAGTATGGAAATTATTCAAATATAGCCAAAGGGCAAAATATATCTTCTTGGGCCCCAAAATACTCAAGTCGAGGACCCAAGAAGGAAAGGTAGTGACAATATTTAGTAAAACACCAGAAAAAATAATAATAATAACATCTACCCCACCCAAGAGGGAGGGTACAAGGTACACCCCTGAGGTGCAACACTGCACCTGCCAGCCCACTTCCCAAAACCAGGTTCTGAGAGGGGAGGCGGGGGGGAGGTCTGAATACAGCAACACCCCATTAGAAGAAACAACATTACTATGGTGAGTAATTTTTCCTTCATACAACATGAAGTCTTGCAGTATTCAGACATAATGCAGACTACCAAGCAGTTCCCTATGGAGGAGGGAATGCAGAACCTACTTTAGGAAGAGGCTCTGCAGTACTGCTGTACCAAACCTAGCATCACTTCTAGCCTGGATGTCCAGGGAGTAATGCTTGGTGAAAGTATGTACTGTTTTCCAGGTGGCTGCTTTACAGATCTCTAACAAAGGTATATCTCTGGCTGTAGCTAGAGAAGCAGCTGTACCCCTGGTCGAGTGGGCCCTCAGGCCTGAAAGGGGCATCCTACCCAACTTGTCATAACAAAATTGTATACTTGAAACAATCCACCTGGCAATAGTTCTCTTAGTGGCAGGCTTACCCTTTGCCACTTCACCATGAATGGGAAACAATTGAGGACAGTCATTTCTATGTGCCTTAGTACGCTCAATGTAGTAGCTAAGGGCCCTCTTAACGTCCAGACTGTGTAACCTTCTTTCACCTGAAGAAGAATGGTCGGTGAAAAACATAGGGAGAGATATAGACTGGTTCAGATGAAAATCTGAAACCATTTTGGGCAAAAACCTCCTATTGGTTCTGAGGACTACTTTGTCCCTATGGAAGGAGATGAAGTCAGGTTCCACTGACAGAGCCTGTAACTCACTAATCCACCTGGCAGAAGTAATAGCTACCAAGAACACAGTTTTCCAGGTCAAGTACTTCAATTCGGCCAAAGCCAGAGGTTCAAATGGTGGCTGCATTAGCTGAGCTATGCAGACATTAAGATCCCAAGGCAGAGTGGGCTCCCTAAAGGGAGGGTTAACCAGACCTTTGAAAAACTTTCTGAAAATAGGATGAGATGCCAGGGAAGAGCCCTTCCCTGCTGAGAGGAATGCAGAGACAGCTGCTAGATGAACCTTCAGCGTGGCAGACCTAAGGCCTAAACCATAGAGATAGTCTAAGGTTGTGAAAATGTCTGCAGAATCAGGCATGATGCCTTTCTGAGAGCACCAAATACTGAACCTTTTCCATTTGGAGTTGTAAGTTTTCTAGTGGAAGGTTTCCTAGAGACCTTCAGAATATCCAGAACTCCCTGAGAAAGATGTAGAGCTGCATATTCTTACTCTTCAAGAGCCAGGCCTTGAGATGGAGAGACTGGAGGTTGGGGTACCAGATCCGCCCCTGAGAGGAGGACAGGAGATTGTATGTCCTGGGCAGAGACAGGGGACGTGACACTGACAAGGACAGCAGTAGAGGATACCAAAGCTGTCTGGCTCAATCTGGAGCCACCAGTATCACTGTGCAGGACTGAGTCCTGATCTTGATCAGAACTCTGAACAGCAGAGGGAAGGGAGGGAAGGCATAGAGAAACCTGCCCTTCCAGTCCAAAAAGAGAGTATCCTGGGGAACCGTCCCCAAGACTGGAGGTCTGCAACAAAACAGAGGAAGTTGACGATTGTCAGATGCTGCAAAGAGATCTAGCTCTGGAGTGCACCACCTGGAGAAGATGACCTTCAGTATGTGAGGATCTGGGGACCATTCGTTGTGTCCCTGTGAAATTCTGCTCAGAGCATCTGCTAGTATGTTGTCCTTCCCTGGAAGGTGAACTGCTACCAGAGAAGTCTGAAGAGAATAGGCCAGAGACCACAGCTTCATGGCTTCTGTGCACAAGGCCGAGGACCGAGTGCCTCCCTGATTGTTGATGTACCACATTGTGGTGGTGTTGTCCGTTCTGATTTGGACCACCTTGCCCTTGACTGTATCCGAGAAGCTCTGCAGGGCTAGGAAAAATGCCCTGAGTTCCAGGAGATTGATATAAAGGAGAGACTCCTGAGGAGACCAGAGCCCTTGAGCTGTCAGGGCTCCCAGGTGGGCTCCCCACCTTAGGAGAGAAGCATCCATAGTTAAAACTACTGATGGGACTTGAGGGAGAAATGGAACCCTTTGTCTGAGGTTGTTCTAGTCCAGCCACCACTGGAGAGCTTGGACCAGAGTCTGAGTCACTGGAATCAGTTTGATAAGTGAATCCTTCTTTTGAGACCAAAAAGACCTCAGATGAAACTGAATGTCCCTCATCTGGAACCTTGCTCCTTGCACCACTGCCGTGGAAGCTGCCATGTGGCCCAGGAGCTGGAGGAACTGTCTTGCTGGGTGGGAGACCTGAGGTCAAAAGGAGGAAGCGAGATCCACCAGGGCCTTTACCCTTGCCAGGGGAAGGAAGGCTTTTGCTTGTGCAGTGTCCAATTCTATGCCTATAAAGGTGAGAAGTTGGACTGGTTCGTGTACAGACTTTAGAAGATTGAGAAGAAAACCCAAGGAGCTGAGTAGGTCCTGGGTAGTTTGAAGAGCTGACTTGACCTGTAAATGAAACTGACCCACTAACAGCCAGTCATCCAGATACAGAAAGATGGTGATACCCTGTCTTCTGAGGTAAGCCACCACTACTGCAAGGCACTTTGTGAACACCCTTGGAGCTGATGTTAGACCGAATGGCATGGCTCTGAATTGGTAATGGCCTGAAGGCAACTCAAACCTGAGGTATTTTCTATGGGAGCACCTGATAGGAATATAGAAGTAGGCATCCTTCAGGTCCAGAGATGCTAGCCAATCCCCTGGCCTTAGAGAGGGAAGGATTATTCCCACAGTTACCATTTTGAATTTGGGCTTTGAAATGTGTTTGTTCAGATACCTTAGGTCTAGAATGGGTCACCACTCCCCTGTTTCTTTGGGGTAAGGAAGTACCTGGAATACGGTCCTTTTCCCTTGTGCTGAGTAGGAACCTTCTCTATAGCTCTGAGAGCTAGAAGAGAGGAAACCTCCGCCTCTAAGGCAAGGGTTTCTGAGACTGATGCAGGTAGAAAAGACTTGGCCGTTCCTTTTGGAAATTTTTTGAAGTTAAGGTCCAGTCCCTGGCTTACTACTTCCAGGACTCACTTGTCTGAGGTCACAGACTTCCAGGCCTGGAAGTAGTAAGCCAGCCTGCCTCCTACTGGAAATGGGAGTCAACCCGGCTGACACATCAGGGTGTCTGCTTGGCAGGAGCCTTAGATTGAGAGGAGGAGGGAGCAGCCTGCTCATCCCTCCTACCCCTCCCTCTGAATAACCCCCTCTGTGGGAAGGGAGAGGAAGCCTGGGCTTGATAAAAAGGCCTTTGAAAGGGCCTGCCCCTGCCCCTAGACTGCTGCTTGTGCAGAGTGGCCTACCTTTCCTTGGCCTGTGCACTGCTGTACGTTGTCCTATACTCATCCATTTTCTTCATGTAAGCCTCTGTCTGCTCCCCAGACAGAGAGTTACCTACTACAGGAAAATTCATGGCCTTAGTCTGGGTATCCTGTGAAAGGCTAGAACATCTGAGCCAAGCATGTCTTCGGAGAGACACAGATTTAGCCAAGCCTCTAGATGCCACATCATTGGAGTCCACAGCAGCATGAAATTGCATTTTGGATGCCTCCTTGGCTAGCTGGGGAGAGGCCTGTTTAGCCAGTTCCAGAACCATGTCCCATCTGGATTTCTGGTACTTGGCTGTGTAGGCAATATAAGTAGCCTGCCTGAGTACCAAAGAGGATACTAAATACTGTTTTTTGGCCATGGCATCCACTTTCCTGGAGTCCTTATCCGGGGTGTGTGAAGCCAAAGGAATGTTAACCATGTCACAAGCTGCAGCTTGCACTACCCCAACATGGCTGCAATGACTATAAACGAACTCCGCAGCTGAGCCTGATAACGAATACCTCCTGTCCACTCTCTTATCCACAGGAGGTATTGAATTAGGGGTTTGTAAAATTTTGTGTGTCTGTTTCCCCAAAGATTTATGAAGAGGGATAGACAGCTTTTTGGACTCTGGGATGTCCATCATTTCCACAAAATCAGGCTCTTCATCCTCCTCTGCTGCTTCAACCAAAGGAAGCTGCAGGGTTTGTGCCACCTTTTTGTAGAACAAAAAGTGTAAAGGGGACTCAGAGAGCCTAGGAGGAGAGACACCTGAGGGCCTGTCTGGGAAGATGTCCGGTTCAATGGGCACATCCAGACCCCTTCATCGTCATCATCATCATTGCCGGGATAGTCTTCGTCTCCTTCCCACTCCTCATAATAAGCATCTGGGTTGTAATCCAGAGGAGACGGATCCGACTGAACAGAGCGCCGAACCGGCGGTATTGGTTCAGACGGAACCGGTTTAAGCGACTGGACAAAACTAATCGCTTTGGCTATTTCGTCCATGGTTGGAGAGTGGGATACAAGATCTGAACCGGCAGACTTGTGCTTTTTCTTTGACGGAACCGACCCCTCGGGGTCGGCTCTCCTTTTGCCCGAGGAGGTATTGCCTAGGTCAGTAGGCACCTCCTCAGGTTCGTCCGCAACCGAACCAGGCTGGCCATCTGGACCTATGGACTTCTCGGACTCCCTTTCCTTCAGCCTACTCAGTCTTTTATCTAGAGTGGTTTTAGAAAGTTCTTACAGATTTGGCAGTCTGACTTGAGGTGATCAAACCCCAGACACTAAACACATATGAGGTGGGGGTTGGCCTTAGCAAAGGCCTCCCCACACTCAGTACAGTGTTTGAAACCCAGCGGGACTGGTTTTCTTCTTGGGTTTCTCAGACATGGCCAACCTAACAAATTACCCTATAGAAGCTTTCAAGCCAGGTAATAAAGCAACCGATCAGTTACAAACCGTGTCACTGGCTTTTTAAAAGAACCAGCAAAGGTTCAGTTCTTTTGAAACTGATCGGTACTGGTACACTACACTAATCCCAGAAAGAGAGAAAAAATTTTACAAAGTTGGTTCCAAACCGAACCGACCGGAAAGAAACCAAAGAAAGACAATTTCCACTCTTTTTAGCAAAATAAAACACAGTCACTACCTATCTACATACTACCTGCACCATAGACAGAGGCTGGAAATCTGAAAATAACAAAAATATGTGGTTTAAACCGAACGCTTTATTTTTCTTTTACCAAACTGAGCAGAGGAAATCTCCGGAGCGACTTCACTGTTAGGCGGAGTAAAGAATCTGACGGTTACATTGGGAAGTACCACAGACAGAGGTTTGAAAACCAAGCTCGAGCTCAACATTCTATACTTCTGCATAGAGTTAACTCTTTCCTCTCTGGGGCAGTTCAAGTGCTGGGGCTAACTGCATTATGTCTGAATACAGCAAGACTTCATGTTGTTTGAACTAAGGAGGGAGAAGGGCCATTCGCACCTTTATAGGGTTGGCAATGTCGGTGTGGGCAGCCCCAGTTGTACTGCTGGGAAATCTTCCATGTGGATCCTGCTTCGCCAACAGTGAAGTTCCTACGGTGTGACCTGATGACTGAGACATCCCCGAAGATAGCACAGTTGTGCAAGAACTTACTGTACTAGTAGATCTTCGAGAGAATCTCTTGCCACTGGTCACACCATTAGGAGAGTTCCAGTCAGAGGCATTATTTCCAGCCAGAAGATTTTTCAGCAATTGACCTGGGACCGCCCCCAAGGACACCACATGTTGTGTCCTGGTACCTATAAAAGGGGCCGCTTACAGATGCTCCTCGGTTCTTTTCTTCCTCAGCAACCGTATATGATAATACGATTCAAGAGGCCGAGGTGGGGGGGGCCAAGGAGGAAGTGGGAATGCACTAATATTTTTTTTTGCAGAGAGTAGGAGCATGTCCATGGGAAGGGGAAGTGGGAAGGGGGGGTTGGGTGACATATCAGAATTATGGAGGACCTGGTGCTGGAGGGACTAAGTGCACTGAGGGTAGACAAGGCTCTGGGGCCAGATGGCATTCACCCTAGGGTGCTTAGGAAGCTAGTGGAGATTCTGGTGGGACCACTGGAAGACCTGTTCAGTACGTCACTGGACACAGGATGCGTGCCACAGGATTGGAGGATGGTCCATGTGGTGTCCATTCCATAAAAGTGGCCCAAAGGATGATCCAGGCAACTACAGACTGGTGAGTCTCACTTCAATCATTGGGAAACTCATGGAGTCAATCCTAAAGGAGGGACTGGTGACCTTTCTGGAGGACAATGGGCTCCAATACAGCCATCAGCATGGTTTTGTATCAGGCAGATCCTGCCAGATAAATCTAGCTGAGTACTACGACTGGGTTACCAGGGAACTGAACAGGGGACATGCAGTGGACATCCTATATTTGGACTTCAGCAAGGCCCTTGATTCAGTGCTGCATGGGAGGCTGGGAGGAAACTGGAATACATTGGGGTGGAGACAAAAATGGTCAACTGGATCACCAACTGGCTGAGGGGTAGGCAGCAAAGGGTGGTGGTGGTGGGGGAACTCTCATCACCAAGGGACATTACGAGTGGGATGCCCCAGGGTTCAGTACTGGGACCGGTGCTGTTCAGGATATTCATATCCAATATCTCAATCAGGATCCAGAGTAGGATCAGTCTGTTCACAGATGATACTAAGATCGGTGCAGTGGTAGATGACAGAGGGGTGGAGGGGGCTTCAGGAAGACCTGACCAAACTACAGGACTGGTCAGAGACATGGCAGTTGGGGTTCAACGCCAAGAAGTGCAAGGTTCTGCACTTGAGAGCAAAGAACCAAGGGAGGAAATATCAGTTGGGAGGGGGTACAGTTGGTAAGCACAGTGGAGGAAAAGGATCCAGGGGTACTAATAACGGGGAGTATGAACCACTCAGCTCAGTGTAGGAAGGCGACTGCAATGGCAAACAAGATGCTGGGGTGCATAGCGAGGGGAATCTCCTCCAGGCACAGACAAGTGATCCTACCCCTGTACAGGTCACTGGTCAGGCCACACCTGGAGCACTGCGTTCAGTACTGGCGTCCATTCCTGAAGAGGGACATCAGATTGCTGGAGGGGGTGCAGCGTACGGCAACCAAGATGATCCAGGGACTTGAGGGTAAATCCTACAAGGAGAGGCTGGGAGAGCTGCAAATGTATTCCCTGAAAGAGAGGAGGGATGGGGGGGATATGATTGAAATCTTTAAGTACCTAAAGGGTATCAACAGGATTAATACAGAAGGGATTCTTCAGATCATACGGGGGAGGGACACAAGAGGGCATCAGCCGAGATTGGAGGTGGGGGAGATTCAGGAGGGAAATCAGGAGACATTTTTCACAGAAAGGGTAGTAGATAAGTGGAACACTCTGCCTGAGGAGGTGGTATCATGTAGAATGGTGGAAGGATTTAAGAGAGGGTGGGACAAACTGAGGGGGTGGTTATGAGAAGGGGAGGTGAGGGTGGGGCAGCTGCAAGTTGAGGGGCTAGCTGCACAATTGGGCAGACTCAATAGACTGTGAGGCTTGTTTCTGCTGGCATTTTGTGTGTTTGTATGTATATATGTATGTCTCCCTCCTAGAGTCAGAAGCAAGGTGGCTGAAGGGAGGGGCAGCATGACCTGCTGCAAGAGATTCTCTCGAAGATCTACTGTTATGATAAGTTCTCACACAATTGTACTATCTTCGTTGAGGAAATCACTTGTGGCAGGTCATACCATTAGGAATGAGTCCTCAGCAGTTGAGAGACAAATGGGGTGAAGGAGTGCCAAATAAGAAATTAGGACAACAGGCCTTGTAGGACCAATCAAATTTTTTTTTATTTCTTGGACGCAGTATCTAAACTATAATGTTTGCTGAATGTATGACCTGTCAGCCAGGTTGCTGCTACACAAATTTCCCAATTGCTGGCACTCCTCTAAAGCATGCCACTGAGACAGCCATGCCTCTCGTGGAGTGAAGTTTTATCACACCCGGGATCAGTTTATTGTATTTTTTATAACAAAAAGTAATGCAATTGGTCAACCATGTAAACACGCACTGCTTGGAAACAAGATTGCCCTCTTTACCAGGAGTGAAAGAAACAAAAAGTTGCACTGATCTGCACCGTGGCTTGGTGCGAAGGTAATAACACAAAATTCTATGCACATCCAATTTATGGAGCAAGGATTCTCCTGGATTAGTAGACTCCGCAAAATACACAAGTGTATGGATTGGTTTAAAGTAAATTCTGATACCACTTTTGGAAGAAAATTAGGATTAGTACGTAATGACCCCCTATCCTTCTGAAAATTCAGGTAAGGTTCTTTACACATAAGTGCTTGTAATTCAGATATGTCTTCCTGACGTAACTGCAACAAAAAGTTTTCCAGGAGAGATATCACAGCTCATGAGGCTGCTGGTTCAAAAGTGTTCAACGTAAGTTTTTCAAGAAAATGGGGGGAACAGGGTCCCTTATAGGGGGGTTTAGATGAAGGATACCTTTTAAAAAGGTTTTCATGACTTGTAATTAGTTGGGTCAAAGGTTTATCCTCTACTAGAATGTGAAAGGCCAAACTGGCTGATAAATGCACTTTTATTGAGGAGTATTTCAGTCCACATCTGACAGTGAGAGTAATAGTCTGAGATGCATTGAAGCAGATGAGCATATGGATCTAGGTCATGATTTGTCACCCATGCTTAGGAGTGGTATATGGTGTTCATTCACACTCTGGCAGTATCCTTTCCCTTTTAAATTCAGTCAGAAATTATTCAAGCTGGCTACTCCCACCAAGGTGGTAACTTCCTCGGCACCACCCCATGACATCAGATCTTACCTGCTGGAAGCAACACTGGTGTGCCACTTGCCAGGGGAGGTCGGGTGGGTTCGTGTGGATGAGCACCATATATCACTCCTGGAAAGTAGTTATGTACTCACAATAATGGTAGATCTTTGAGAGGTAATACGCTTGGGACCTCGCCAGGGGGTGCTCTTCTGCATTGTAGCTTTCTTCGAGCAGTCTTTGCCTAGGGGCCACCCACACATAACATAATCATTCTGCACCTATATAAGTGTGGACGTTCCCCGCCGGATTCAGCTCACTGAGGGAGAACTGAGGTACCTTAGGTTCCCCTTCATATGCGTATGTATATGTGTGTGTATATATATATATATATATATATATATATATATATATATATATATGTATAAGTGTAACCCCTACAAATGGGGTTCCTAAAAGCTTCCCAGCTTGGGTGAATGCTCAGCCTGACTGGTGTTAAGCTTAAGCCATTTAAATGTGTCACCAGTGAGCGCTTTTGAAGCCTCCGTGTGCTGTCTCTTTAAGGGCTACCTGTTGCAGCCATAATTAACTGAAATGGAGGGGGGCTGTGTGGTAGTATGCCCGAGTCCCACCCGGGACGCTGGAAAATAGCTCACGTCTGTCAGCGCTAGTGGTGCAGAGGGAGCTTTGCTGGGGATGTGATTGTTCGCTGGAAATAACGTGGAATAATAATGATAATGTAGTTGTTCTAACCTGCCTTCCTTTGCAGTAAAGACTGTTTCGATTATCTCCTCCATTTTGGTCCAGAACTGCTGAATTGGACCAATCAGTACCTCGGGACCCTACAGAGTTGGCTGACCAATGGGGGAAACTGTTTGCCCTGTGAGAAAGGCATTATGGGCTAAGGCGCTTTTTCACACCACTGGGAGCAGGAAGAGATGACTGGCATGTTCAGCCAGCCAATGAAAACAGGTAGCACCCGCTCTGTGAGGAGTGCTCAATGCTGCTGAGGGCAGATGCGTTGTGGCTGGGGAGAGGAAAGGAGCTCTGTGCTTCTGCGCTAGTGGAGTGTTCGCGCAGGAAGCACGTGAAAGGCCTGAGGCGGCCGTTTTTCCTGTTCAAGTTGGTGGACAAAAAATCCACCTGTGTGCAGTCAGAAGAGGCTGGTGCCAGCCCAGCTACCTACCAGGATCAACCTGAAAGGACTGGAAAAAATTGCTGAATCGCGCTCGGTCCACCCGTGAGGTTGAAGTTGCGTTTATTGCCCAAGACTGCTGCAGGTGTGTGTAGGGTCTAGAAGCTGCTGCCTGGTATGGTACCCCTCTGCTAATTGCCATATAAATGTGTGAGGAGACTGGTGAAATTCAGGCTCAGCCGTGCTGGTGGTGACCGAATTGGTATCTGGTGGATCCGTGAGTACTAAATCAGGGTAGCTCCCTGCCAAGTCTGCAGACAGTGGTCTTAAGGGTTTGTTTACACTGCTAACTGCTCTAGTGGAATGTTCTTCTTATTTTATTTTTCTCAGGATTTCAAAGGTTACTCTGAAGCAAGGGCCCCAACCATCTGCTACGGTGGACTAGCCATTAGGGCTTGGGTACCCAGGGACAGTAAATATTAGGTTCAGGCCTGTGCACAGTGCCCTAGGTAGATAATTATAAAGTAAGCCAATTACTTTGATTCCTCCTGCCCTTGTTATTTGCCCCCCTGTAATAAATCAGATTGATGTGTTGCAACTACACCCTGGTTAGTTTGTGCATCTCTAGTGAACTGCTGCATAGTGACCATGACATAACTGTACCTTACTTTACAGGGGATCCTCGGAGTGAGCTGAGAGATACCATCCGGGGGGTAAGTGTATGTGGGAAAAGTACTGTTGGGACCTTGTGTGAGCCACTAGCCACTAGTGGGTTGAAAAGGGGGGGTTGCAGTGACCCAGAGGGCTGTGGCCAAGGTAAATTTGCCAGTATTAACCCCAACCTCTGGGTGGAGGCACCCATCAACGGATCTGGGCCCCCTCACCCTGTCTTCGTGGAAGGCAGGCAGGGTAGTAGCCCTATGGTAGCGCCCCCTGGGGGTTACAAATTGGAGGCACTGCTGGGATCTGCGTCCCCTAGTGGCCAAGTGGGAAGCACATAAGAAATGGAAAAAGTGGAAGGGGATATGTTGGGAAAAATTAAGCTGGGACCTATTAAGACCTTGGTACACAGACTGTTGGGGTGGGGGGAAGCCAAAGAGCTAGACTCCCAGAAGATTGTGTTGCTGTTAGATGTGCCTTTGGGGACCCCAACTGCTGACATCATTTGTGCAGCTGAGCGAGTAAAATGTTTGGGCAAAGTGGAAGTAAAAGGGCGTATGGCTGATTTGCTTGACCAGACGTTGCAGGTGTTACTTCTATGCAGTGTGGCCATCGACTCTGAGAAGGTACCTCCTGTGATTTATCTGGAGGGTGCTTCACAGGGATGGAGACTAATTCATATTCAAAGTGGGTCAGTCACTCCTGGGGTGTCTCCTCAGATGAACAGTTTTAAAGACAAACTGCTTGTTGTTGGCTGTGGAAGGAGAACTACCCAGGAGCTGCTACAAGCCTTAGATTTATCCAGTGATGCTACCCTCAGGGCTCCTGGCACCTCCTTGCCCGCCTAAGAGTTCTGTGCTGGCTTCCTGCCCCTGGTGGTCCCACCCATACAGCCTGATTCTACCGTAGTTAAAACTTTTCTGGTACGGTGCCAGTGCCTCCAGGGAGGATGACCTGGAGGCTTGATGGACTATGCCACCCCTTTAGTCCAGAAATGGCAATGCTCTGAGGGGAGAAAGGAAGAGGCTGATGGAGAGCTTGCAGGTCCTGCTTAGAAGCCATTAGGGTTCTTCCGGCCACCAGTCTGAAGCCACCGCTGCAGAGAATCTCTGCTTTAGAAGGGGTTTTGGGAGTACCGAGACTGGTGAAGACTTATTATGGAAATTCAGGTCTGCTAAGCAGTGGAGGAATGAGAAACTGTCCGCTTTTGTTACTAGAGTGGAGCGGGCTTTGCAGAAGGCCTATAGAAAGGGGGGAATCACTGCTGCAGTCCTGAATCAGGTCCGCTTAGAACATGTTTTAAAATCTGCCAGATTTTCTAGTGTAATACTGCTGAAACTTAAGTTACATGATCGGCGGGCCACCCCGCCTGAATATTGTCAATTAATGAGGGAAATTAGGGAGGTGGAGACTGATGAGGAGGCGTGGGAGCCATGTGTGGGGGCGGTAAACCCTAGAGGGACCCCTGAGCCTAATATCCCCGAAGAGGCCGGCCTGTCCGGAGGGCCTGAGGGATCCCCAGATTTTCCAGGTACTGTGGGAATGTGAGTTATTTCCTCCAACCCCCACGTAGAGAGTGAGTTGAGGGCCGAGGTCAGGAATTTACGGGAGCTGGTGAGGGACTTGAAGCAATCTACTATGTACCCTGTCAGGTCCGGGGCCCCTGAGTCATGCAGGAACTCGAACCCCAGCCAAAAAGAGTCCTCTCACCCCTCTCAGAGTCCCCCCCAGATAAGGGGCCCACCGCCTAATAGTGACCCCCAGGACCCCAAGTTCTGTTACCATTGTGGGGAAGATGGGCATTTCCAACCCGAGTGCCAGAGACCAGAGAATTTAAAGAAGGTCAACAACCGACTGATCACCCGACATCACCAGGCCCAGTCTCGGGCCCCCAGGAAAAGTTTTGTGACTCAGGCCCATGCCCAGCCGACTATCAATGCTGTGGCCCCCGACTGGTCTGATGTGGTCGGGCCTTCAATGGAGACCCCAGTGCGGGTAAATGGAATTCCCACCCAAGCTGTGTTGGACAGTGGCTCTCAGGTAACCATCATGTTTCAGGACTGGTACCGGGCACACTTACCTGAGGTGCCCCTGCAACCTTTGAATGGTCTTCATGTGTGGGGGCTAAGCGACAAGGCTTATCCGTATTTGGGGTACATCCAAGTTTGGCTATCTTTCTCTGCGACTGTGGCTGGAATGGATGAGCAGGTGGAAACCCTAGTTTTAGTTTGCCCACCCACTGGACTGTACGATGGGGTGCCTTTGTTGATCGGGACGAATGCGCATATGTTCGGACGATTGGCCCAATTGTGTTCAGAAAAACAAGCATTTCAGACCGGGAGAGTTTTAAGCATACCAGCTGTGGTTCAAAAGGCAAGTGCCACTCAGGAGGAGGTTAGTTCAGAGGAACTTGAAGGCCCGGTGGGCGTGGTGGGGAAAAAGGATCCAGCTCCGGTGATACTTGCCCCGAATGCCCAATGTGTCCTGCATGGAGAAGTGCGACTAAAAACTGATGTTAAGAACAAGTTGTTGATGTTGGATGCGCCTGTGGAGGGAAGATTACCTGAGGGGCTGTTGGTCAGACCCAGCATCTTGCCGGCTAGAGCCCATGCTTATGTTAAGAGGGTGATGGTGCAAGTGCATAATGTGTCCGACAGAGAGATTCAAATAAGAAGATGGTGTACCTTAGCAAGCGTGCATTGTGCAGATACTGCAGTACTACTGAACAACAAGGGTTCCAGGACAGCTGATAGAGTTACTCCTGATTTGTTTGACTTCGGTGACTCCCCGCTGCCAGCTGAATGGAAACAAAGGGTCAGTGAGGGGCTTGCCAAGAGAGACTAGGTTTTCTCCCTGAAGGAGTGGGATGTAGGGTGTGTACAGGGGGCTGAGCATCACATTCGGCTGCATGATGAAAGACTTTTCCGAGAGAGATCCCAGCACCTGTCTCCCACTGACATAGATGATGTGAGGCGGCATCTGCAAGAGATGTTGGCTGCTGGTGTAATACAAGAGTCCCGGAGCCCTTATGCCTCCCCATAGTAGTAGTAAGGAAAAAAATGGGGCCATTCGGATGTGTGTAGACTGTCGCACTTTGAATCGGTGGACCATTCTGGACCAGTATACCATGCCACGCATACAGGATGCACTGGATTGTTTAAATGGTAGTAAGTGGTTCTCCGCAGTGGATACTGACAGATCCCGATGGCCCCAGACGACCGGGAGAAGACTGCATTCATTTGCCCCTAGGCTTCTACGAGTTTGTTCGGATGCCCCAAGAGATTTCGGGTGCCCCAGCCACTTTTCAGTGCCTGATGGAACAGGCTGTGGGAGACATGAACCTACTCGAGTGCCTGGTCTATTTAGATGACGTTATAGTGTTTGGTCGAACGTTGGAAGAACACGAGCAACAATTATTCAAGGTCTTGGATTGGTTGGAGGATTTCAGCCTCAAGTTGTCTATCAACAAGTGTCAATTCTTCCAGACGTCTGTGAAATACGTGGGCCACAAAGTGTCCACTGAGGGCATAGAGACCGACCCTAGCAAAGTGGAGGCTTTGACCACTTGGCCTCAGACCAGGAATTTGAAGGAGCTGCAACGATTCCTGGGGTTTTGTGGATATTATAGGTGGTTTGTTAAGGACTATTCTCGAGTCATTCGCCCCCTTCTCAACCTCACTCAGGGGTATCCTTCTCGCACAAAAGTATAAGAAGGTTGTGTGTTTGAGACGGAAAAGAAGTATTTCGCCGAATGATGTGTTTGGGGATCGTTGGACTGCTATGAGTGAGTTTTCTATGGACATTATATATCAACTCACCCATGCCCCGGTGTTGACCTATGCTGACCGCCAAGCTATACACTTCATACCGATGCCAGTCTACAAGGATTGGGGGCTGTGTTATATCAGGAGCACTCAAATGGTCTGAGACCTGTAGCGTTTGCCAGCAGAAGCCTGACTCCTCGGGAAAAATTATCCAGTGCACAACTAGAGTTCTTGGCTCTGAAGTGGGCCATTGTTGATCAGTTTCATGACTATTTGTATGGTGCCAAGATATTGGTAAAGACTGATAACAATCCTTGACTTATGTACAGACCTCTGCCAAGTTGGATGCCACTGGCCATAGGTGGCTCTCTGCCTTGGCCACCTACGACTATGCTGTTGAGTACAGGGCGGGCTTGAACCATATAGATGCAGATGCTCTCTCTCGAAGGCCTATGCCACAAACTGATTGGGTCAGGTTGTCAGCACCTGACATAAGAGCCCTCTGCCAGAAATTTGACAAAGAGGAACAGGTGTCTCCTGACGTGGTGGATTGTTTAGTGGGTTGTTTGGGGCCATCCGAAAACTGCATACCTGCTGCCTACTGTCATTTCTCTGCATTAGACACCAGCTCACTGCCCCAATTCAACAATGATAGTCTCCAACAGGCTCAATCCTGTGATCTCATGATAAAAACGGCTGTGGAGGCATTGCAGGCAGGGAGGGACGTGTCCAAGTTACGTTCCACTGACCTGAGGACTGCCCTGTTGTATAAAGAAGGGCCCAAATTGAAGCTGATTAACCAACTACTATACAGGGAGACTGTGAATAAGGAGGGCTGGGTGGACAAACAACAACTGGTGCTGCCCTCAGCTTTTAGAGAATTGGTCTTGAGGTCCTTGCATAATCAAATGGGGCATCTCGGCATAGACCGAACACTTGATCTAGTACGGGCCCGATTTTACTGGCCGAAAATGAGTACGGATGTAGAGCAATATGTCAAGACCTGTAGCCGCTGTTTGCAAAGGAAAGCTCAACCCCAGAAAGCTGCTCCCATGGTCAACATTACCACTAGTGCCCCTATGGAGCTGGTCTGCATTGATTTCTTGAGTCTGGAACCCGATCTGAAAAGTGTCAGCAACATATTGGTGGTCACTGATCATTTTACCCGGTATGCACAGGCTTTCCCTACTAAGGATCAGAGAGCAACCACGGTGGCTAAGATACTTGTTGAAAACTTTTTCGTCCACTATGGGGCTCCACAGTGGATCCATTCTGACCAGGGAAGGGATTTTGAGAGCCGCTTGATCAAAGAAATGCTGTCGTTGTGGGGGGTGTGAAAGTCAAGAACCACCCCTTACCATCCTCAAGGAGATCCTCAGCCTGAAAGGTTTAACCGTATTCTTGCTTGACATGTTGGGCACATTGCAACCACAAGACAAATCGAGATGGAGCCAGCAGATTAGCACCCTAGTTCACACTTATAATTGTACAAAAAGTGACGCCACAGGATTTTCCCTGCACAGACTGGATGTTTGGGAGAGAGGCTAGACTGCCAGTGGATGTGTGTTTTGGGGTTTCCCCTGATGGGGTGCAAGCAGAGAACTATCTACAGTATGTACATAGATAAAAGGCCCAATTCAACCATGCCTACCAACTGGCCCAGATCATGGCTGCTAAACGAAACCTGGCCAACAAGGAAAGATATGATAAGAAAGTGAAAACAATGGAGCTAAAAGAAGGGGATAGAGTATTGCTGAGGAATCTGGGACTGCATGGGAAACATAAAATCACTGACAGATGGCATCTCCTCCCCCACATTGTTGTGGGAAAATTGACAGACTTGCCTGTGTATAAAGTGCGCCTAGAAAACAATGCTAAAATGTGAAAACCTCACAGAAATCATCTCTGCCAATCGGGCAAATCCTGATTGAGCTGAATCTCCAAATGCCCCCCCTCCAGGCCTATGACTAGATCTGCTGCGAGGAAAGGCACCAAATCTGGTGATTCTTCAACAGACCAACCAAGAGGGCCTCGCTCAACGTCTGCAGAAGGAAATGATCAACCATGGATGCCAGAAGACGATGAAGATGATATTGAATACTATCCCTCTTATGAACTGAGTCAGTTATTTTGGGCCAATCCCCTTGTTAACTCTGGAGATGAGGTTGGGCCTTCTGGACTGTCTGAGCCCCCAGCTTTGTCTCCGGAACCCATGTTTCCAGAACTTGAATTGGGTAGCAGCAATGCCCAGGGGGTGGGATCCTTGAGCATGGTTGAACTGTCTGGTCTGGCTGAATTATCTGACTTTCCAGAAGAAGAGAGTGAGATGGGGAACAAGTGGTAATATGCCAGAACTGGAAGAATATTTTGAATGCCCTGATGGTCCTCACCTGTACTAGGCAGCCCCCAGCTGAGCCCAGTGGGGTGGGTCCGGGGTTAGAAGGTCAGGCCCCCAATAATACTATGAATGCTGAGCTTTTTTCCCCTGTAGAGACTCCCGTTGCTACTGTCCAGGAGACTGAGGTGGAATCAAGGCCTGTTTCAAGGTCTCCCGAGACTCCTAGGCGGTCTGGCCGAGAACTACGGCCGGTAATAAAGTTGAGTTATGAGTCTCTGGGTCAGCCGGTGGACCTGCCCTTAAATGTGGTCCACAAAGGGGTGTATGTGTCCCCGAGTTCCTTGCCTAAGTTAGCCTTGGGGGATAACTCCAGATTGTTAGTATTGCCCTTTCAGTGTGGTGCCGCTGCTTCAGGTGACCCGCCAGTAACTGAAAGAGAGGGGTTCCCTAGTCCTGGTGTCATGAGTAAGAACTAATGACCTGAGTTAAAGGGGAACAAGAGTTTATGTGTATAATGTTGTATAAACCATAATACAATGTGAATGTAATATTCAGGTATGTAATGCAAAAAGTGATATAGTGTTAACTGAGCTGTTTGCCTTAAATGTGATGTAAGGGTAACTACTTGACACGGACGTCAAGCTTTCCCAGGCCAGGGGGGTGTAACCCCCCTACAAATGGGGGTTTCTAAAAGCTTCCCCGGAGCTTGGGTGAATGCTCCGCACCTGATTGGTGTTTGCCGTTAAAGCCGTTTAAATGTGTCACCAGTGAGCTCTTTTGAAGCCTCTGTGTGCTGTCTCTTTAAGGGCTACCTGTTGCTGCCATAATTAACTGAAATGGAGGGGGCCTGTGTGGTAGTATGCCCAAGTCCCACCCGGGACGCTGGAAAATAGCTCACATCTGTCAGCACTAGTGGTGCAGAGGGAGCTTTGCTGGGGATGTGATTGTTCGCTGGAAATAATATGGAATAATAATGATAATGTAGTTGTTCTAACCTGCCTTTCTTTGCAGTAAAGACTGTTTCGATTATCTCCTCCATTTTGGTCCAGAACTGCTGAATTGGACCAATCAGTACCTCGGGACCCTACAGAGTCGGTTGACCAATGGGGGAAACTGTTTGCCCTGTGAGAAAGGCATTATGGGCTAAGGCGCTTTTTCGCACCACTGGGAGCAGGAAGAGATGACTGGCATGTTCAGCCAGCCAATGAAAACGGGTAGTGCCCGCTCTGTGAAGAGTGCTCAATGCTGCCGAGGGCAGATGCGTTGTGGCTGGGGAAAGGAAAGGAGCTCTGTGCTTCTGCGCTAGTGGAGTGTTCACGCAGGAAGCACGTGAAAGGCCTGAGGCGGCCGTTTTTCCTGTTCAAGTCGGCGGACAAAAAATCCACCTGTGTGCAGTCAGAGGAGGCTGGTGCCAGCCCAGCTACCTACCAGGCTCAACCTGAAAGGACTGGAGAAAATTGCTGAATCGCGCTTGGTCCACCTGTGAGGTTGAAGTTGCGTTTATTGCCCAAGACTGCTGCAGGTGTGTGTAGGGTCTAGAAGCTGCTGCCTGGTATGGTACCCCTCTGCTAATTGCCATATAAATGTGTGAGGAGACTGGTGAAATTCAGGCTCAGCCGTGCTGGTGGTGACCGAATTGGTATCTGGTGGATCCGTGAGTACTAAATCAGGGTAGCTCCCTGCCAAGTCTGCAGACAGTGGTCTTAAGGGTTTGTTTACACTGCTAACTGCTCTAGTGGAATGTTCTTCTTATTTTTATTTTTCTCAGGATTTCAAAGGCTACCTGTGCCAGGGCCCCAACCACCTGCTACGGTGGACTAGCCATTAGGGCTTGGGCACCCAGGGACAGTAAATATTAGGTTCAGGCCTGTGCACAGTGCCCTAGGTAGATAATTATAAAGTAAGCCAATTACTTTGATTCCCCCTGCCCTTGTTATTTGCCCCCCTGTAAAAAATCAGATTGATGTGTTGCAACTACACCCTGGTTAGTTTGTGCATCTCTAGTGAACTGCTGCATAGTGACTGTGACATAACTGTACCTTACTTTACAGGGGATCCTCGGAGTGAGCTGAGAGATACCATCCGGGGGGTAAGTGTATGTGGGAAGAGTACTGTTGGGACCTTGTATGAGCCACTAGCCACTAGTGGGTTGAAAAGGGGGGGTTGCAGTGACCCAGAGGGCTGTGGCCAAGGTAAATTTGCCAGTATTAACCCCAACTTCTCGGTGGAGGCACCCATCAACAGATCTGGGCCCCCTCATCCTGTCTTCATGAAGGCAGGCAGGGGTAGTAGCCCTAAGGGTAGCACCCTCTGGGGGTTACACACATATATATATATATATATATATATATATATGTATATTTACATATGTGTAAACACATACATATATGTATATGTATGTGTGCTATACCTGGTTAAACAACCAAATAAAAAAAAAATTTTTGGATCAGAAGTTGTTCTCTTAGAGAAGGAGGAGGAAGCAGGGAGAGATCATACCTGCTGCAAGAGATACCGCTTGAAGATCTACCATTACAGTGAGTATGTAACTATGCTATCTTCCACAAGGATAATCTCTTGCAGCAGGTAATACACTTGGGTTGACTCCCAGGCAGTAACCCCAGGAAGGGTGGAAAACATTATGATAGAAGGCCTTGTATGACAGTGCGGCCAAAGGCCATCCTACGGTGAGAAGCAACATCTAAATTGTAGTGCTTCATGAAGATATGTATTGTGGACCATGTGGCTGCATTGCAAATGTCCGTGATGGATGCCCCTTTGAAGCAAGCTGTGGTAGTGGCCATGGCTCAGGTAGAGTGGGCTTGAACAGGTTCTTGTAATGGTTCGTTATATTTCTTATAACAGAAAGTTATGCAATGTGCCAACCAGTTGGAGAGAGTCTGCTTAGTGACTGGGAAGCCTTCCATGTTCAGGGCAAAGGAAACAAAAAGCTGAGGAGTCTTCCTGAACGATTTGGTACAATTTATATAATATCTCAGAATGCGATGAACATCTAAAGTGTCTAGGAGGTATTCTCCTGAATCAGAATGCTCAGGGAAGTAGTCTGGCAGCTCTGTAGACTAATTTAAGGTGTGCTCCGAGACCACCTTGAGTAAAAAGGAGGGTCTGGTATGGAGGGACACTCTGTCTTTATGGAAGATTAAGGTTCTATACACATTAGGGCATGAAGTTCAGAAATACGTCAAGCTGAAGTGACAGCTATTAAGAATAAGGCCTTCCAGGCTAGGAAGTGGCGATCGCAAGTAGCCACAGGCTCAAAGGGATCAAGGGTCAGTTTTTCCAATAGAAAATTCAAGTCCCATGGAGGGGGCAGGATGTCTAATAGGAGGTCTGAGGTGTAACATACCTCTTAGAAACATCTTGGTTAGGTGGTGTTGATAAAGCAGTCTCCTTTCTAAAGGTTCATGAAAGGCTAAGATGGAGGCCAGATGGACTTTAATGGAGGAGTAGATCAAACTCATCAAGGTGAGCAAAGCCTAGTCCAATACCTTAGTCAATTTACATGAATAAGGGTCCAAAGACTGGGTAGCAGCCCATAGGGAGAAGTGTTTCCATTTGGCATTATAGGTTTGCCTGGTATATGGTTTGAGGGAGGCAAAAAGAATGTTGGCCACCAGTGAGAAGACTTGAAGGCAGGCTATGAAAGCGTCCTCAGGAGCCAAGCATGAAGGTGTAAGGACTTCAGGTTGGCGTGAAGGAGGGATTCCGATCCTGTGTCAAGAGGTCCAGTCTGATGGGTAACGGGATTGGGTCCGCCACTGACAACTGTTGAAGTAGGGGAAACCACACCTGCCGAGGCCAGAGAGTGGCTATAAGAATCATGGTGGTGGGTTTGAGCTGTGATTTCAGCATAGTTCATTGCAGGAGTGCGATGGTGGGGAGAAGCACACAAGAAGAATCCTGTCCACAGTTGGGACAGAGCATTGATAGACAGTCCCTTTCTGTTTGGGATAATATCTGGGGAGATGGTGATTGTCGGGGGAGGCAAAGAGATTGAGGTGTGGGTTCTCCACAACTGAAAGACTGTCTGAAGAACTTTGTGATGAAGTGTCCACTCGTGACTGGAGGTCTGGCGACTGAGAATGTTGGCCAAGGTATTGTGGCATCCCAGTAAATGGACAGTAGTCAACATTAAATGTTGAAGTATGGCTTCTTGCCAAACTGCCATCACCTCCCTGCAGAGAGCGTGGGATTTGGTACCACCGAGGTGTTGTCTGATTGGATCAAGAGAGACCCCAGAGTGAGGTGGGGTCAAAAAGCCCGACGGGCGAGGTGGACCGCTCTCATTTCCAGTAAATTTTTATGAGAAGGGATGGAGTACTGGGGCTACCTGCCTTGCATCCTGTAAGAACCCAGGTGTGCCCCCCCAGCCATTGGAGGAAGCATCCATGATAAACATCTGCTGAGGAGGAGGGGACTGGAAGGGGGAGACAGGTTGGCACAATGGCTCCACCAGTCGAGGGCCAAGCACAAAGCAGGAGTGACTCAGATTCTGTCTTCAAAATCCCCTGTTTCTTGCCTCCTCTGACTTTAAAGAGTCCACTGGACTGGTCTCATGGGTAGATGGGCAAATGCCACCATAGGGATGGCTGCAGCCTACTGTCCCAAAAGGCATAACTGGTGTCTGGCTGTGATAGACTGTTCCTTTTGTATCTGGGAGGCCAGATACAGAAGTTTGTCTTGTGTGTCGGCAGGGAGGCAAGCCCTGGTGGAGGTTGTCTCCAGAATGGCTCCAATGAACTGGAGCTGTTGGGTAGGAGTTGTGTTGGATTTGGGCCAGCTGATCGCGATTCCCAGCTACTGGAACACAGTGAGGGTTACCTGGAGGGACAGAAGCAAAGGAGTCTGCTTTTATGAGCCAATCGTCTAAGTAAGGGAAGACAAAATGTCTGTCCCATCGTAGGGCTGCTGCCACCATCACTAGGCATTTGGTAAAGACCCTCGGGGTGGATAAGAGGCTGAACGGGAGGGCTTTAAATTGGTAGTGATGTCCTAGCAGGTAGAAACAAAGGAACTGGTAGTGGGCAGGGTGAATGGGGATATGCAGGTAGGCATCTTTCATGTTCAATGCTCATAGCCAATCCCAGTTTTAATATTGGCATGATGGATATTAAAGTGACCATTCGGAACCTCTTGTATATGTAAGTTCAGGTGTCTACAGTCTAGAATAGGTCTAAGATCCCTGGTGCGTTTGGGTACCAGAAAAAAATGGGAGTAGAATCCCTGATGATACTCCAAAGGAGGAACAGGATAGACAGCATTCTTGTGAAGAAGTGCCTGGAGTTCCTCTTGAAGGATGGGGATCTGTTGCCTGGGTAAGAGACAGAGTGGGGGGCACGGAAGTGAGCTCCAGTGTATGCCCCATCTGGATGATCTGAAGCACTCACTCATCTGATGTTATCACTTGCCAGGCCTCTAAATGGAGGGCAAAGCAACCGCCCACAGCTTCCGAGGCCTGGTTGAGGAAGCCCAGGCAATGCCCTAACTGGTCACTGGAAAGTGGTCTGAACGGTCCCTCCCGAGGGTTGGGAGCAAGACCCTTAGAGGTAGGAGTGGTGGTCCTGGAAGTTGGCTGGGAACGCCCATGGAAGCCGCCTCTATTGGTACTTCTGTGTTTACCTCCTCTCTTCGATTGAAAGGAGGATTGTGAGTGGTACTGGTATGCTGGCTGCCTGGAATGATACATGCCATACACCATACGTAAAGTCTGACCTGAAGTCTAAAGATCATTCAGGAGCATCTGAGTGCCAGGACAAAAAAATGTGGACCCATTAAAGCAAGCATTTACCACTTTGTGCTGCATGTCTAATGTGAAACCTGACATGTGTAACCAGGCATGATGTCTAAGGGTACCACCTGTGGCCAAGATTCGGGCAGAGTTATCCACCTCATCATACCCTGAATGGAGTAGATGTCAAGAGATCGTGTTGTCAGTTGAAATTGTTGCCAATAATTGGTCCTCCTCCTGGGAAGGAGGGAGTTTTTTGACTAGCTCGATAGCAGAGGGTATGTTGGTATTTAACTATGTGTCCCATATAGTTTAAGATTCTGAGGTTCATGGTACCCGCCTGGAATGCCTTCTTTCCGAGGTAATCAGTACAGAGGGATTGCTTATTGGGAGGTAAGGAGCTCATGTGCTTTGGATGTTTGGATGAGCCGTATGATTACAACTGAATCAGCTTCAGGGGTAGCAGAATGGAAAGGATGGTCAAAAGGAGACTGATATAGGCAATCTGCCTTTCTAGGAATTGCCAGAACCATTGAGGGCTGATTCCAAGAGGCCAGCACCACATTTTGAAAAGTTTGTATAAGTGGGGGTACCACTACAACAAGCTCCCCGGGGAGTTCAAGGTAGTCTGCCATGTCCTTTCTTTGTTTGTCATACTCCATAGCTGAAAACCCCATGATTTTTTGAATTTGGACCATCATCTCATGGAAAGATGGGTCATCAGGAGGTGAGGCAGCCACCTGATGGGAAGCATCCCCATGTAAAGAAGAGAGAGCAGAGACGTAGGTTGAGAGTCCAGGTCCCAGTGCTCAAAATCCTCAAGATCTCCTGGAAAACCTTCAGGAAATTCTGCCTTCTCTGAAAAATATTCATCCTCATAGGATTGGAGAGATCAAACAGGAGAAGGATCCATATCACCCTGAAAATATTTGGGTGGAGAAGTGGGAGAACTGAAAGGGTGACCCATCTCTCTCAGGATGGATAGTTGAGATCTTCTCATTACTTCTAAGACTGTTTGCACCACAGCAGCTACATCCACTGAAGCAGTAGTGGAGGGCAGAGCAGTTTTCCTCTGAGAAACCAGAGGAATAGTGGAGGTAATTGTGCATGATGTATAAACAGATCTGGTCAATGGGTGATAAATACCAGGGTCTCAATCCCTATCTGGTTGGTCCCTGTGAGAGAGTGACTGTGAAGGAGGAGGAGCTATGGCCATGGAAAATCCCATATTCTCGCTGTTAGTGCCTGAACTGCCATCAATGGGACAGTGAAGGGAGAGCTGGTAGAATGCTGAAAAGCAGTTGTCATCAATGACAAGCGAACGACCATCGATGGGGAGTCACCAGAACTGACATAAGGTTCTGTAGAAATTGCTGAAAGGACACCGGAAAGTTCCATTGATGAGAGAGTATAAACTTCCATCGATGAGGTAGCAGTTCTGGAGGGCATCGTCGATGGTGGAGCACTGCTAACAGTGGCCATTGGCGAATGTCTGCCTGAAGAGGATGAGGATAATTTTTCCTTATCCCTCTTGTGCTTCTTGTGTGAAGCTGTAGTCTAGGTCTCCTTGGGATGGGCCCCTATCTCTAAGAGAGCCCATTTCTGCTCCATCAGGTGAGATTCTATTTCCTGCAGTCATCATTGATGTGTTGTCTGGTTGAATTCCTGGCAATGTTTGCAGGAGACGGTGTCATGCGTGGGACCCAGACACCTAACACAAATGGTATGATTGTCATAGCGGTAGAGTTTCCTACTGCAACAACATGACTGAAAAAGTGATGACTTGCTTCTAGATTTTTGGGACATTTGTCGATGAAGATAGGGAATGGAGAAAAAAACCCTTTCCCAGCTCAAATTCTCATTGATGACTGCATCTCAAGCACTAAGCTGATGCGTGCAAGCTGAAGACAGCGGAGAAAATGAACTGAGAATGCCTAGAACTGCCCACACTGGGCAGGATGATGATGTCATGTGTTGGCGGGCCCCTGGAAAAGACTACTAGAAGAAAGCTGCCATGCAGAAAAGAGCCCTCTGGCAAGGTCCCAATTTTTTTACCTGCTGCAAGAAATGACCCTTGTGGAAGATCTACTGTTACAGGTGAGTAAGCGATTTTTCTAGGGGCATAGATATTGTGTTCTAGCCACACTCTGGCAGACTTTTAGCAGTTCTCCAAAGGGAGGGGGCATGGAGTACACCTCTACATGGGGGATAAAGACTGGAGAATTGAGGACCCAAAACCAGCACCCTGGCATGACTTAAGGTTGATGTGCTAGTGGGAAATGAAGGTGTGTGCTGACCTCCAGGTAGCAGCCCTGCAGATTTCCTGGACAGGGATATCCCTGGAAGCAGGCACTGAGGCAGTTGTATGGTGGGTGGAATGAGCCATTAGCCCTATGAGAGGCTTCCTACCCACAAACCTATAGTAGAGGTCAATGCAAGATACAATCCACTTGCCGATAGTCCACTTAGCTGTTGGTCTGCCAGATGCGGCTTCAGCATAGGTGACAAATAGCTGGCAAACCTCTACGTGAACTCCAGCTGTGCGCTCCTTATAGTAGGCTAGCACTCACCGCGAGTCCAATGTGTGGAGCCTGTGCTCAGCCTCCGAGATGTGGTTGGTGAAGTATACTGGCAGATTAATCACCTGGTTAAAGTGGAAATCTGACACAACCTTTGGGAGGAACTTTGGGATGGAGCGAAGGACAACCTTGTCCCTGTGGAAGACCAGATAAGGAAACTCAACCAAAAGCGCCTGGAGCTCACTGATCCTTCCGGTCAACGTGATAGTGCCAAGGATGGCGGTCTTCCATGACAGGTGTGATGTCTCACATCCGTGCATTGGCTCAAATGGCTTGCCCATGAACTCTGCCAACACCAGCAGCAAGTCCCATGGTGTAGGTTCACGCACCAGAGCGGAAATGTGGTCAAGGCCTTTGAAGAAACATCAGACCACCTTCTCCTGCACCAAGGACTGACCGGGCCTGTGCCCAGTTGTGACAGAGTAGAATAGGACCCTGTTCCAGTTGTTACAGAAAGAGTTTGAATACTGGGATCTGTTCTATTCTCTCTTTTTCTGTCTCTTCTCTGTCTGGTTGCGCAACCAAATTTTCTTGTGAGACCTAGGATTTGATCACTCCGACAGTCTTGCAATTATTTGCCTCTCACTGTCTCTCAGTCATCCCTTGCTGTTCTGTCTTTTCCTCCCTTGCATAGCTGCTGGTATAAAAATATATGCAAATCATTATGTGGAAATGTAACTGATATTGGGATCCCTTTGTTTAGAAATTATATAGCGTTCATTTTTTAAATGTATATAATTATAGTTTGATATGATTGCAGAAAGCTGTTGGAAACTCAAGAGGTTACCTTAGTGCAATGTTTAAGCCTTTTGCAAAAGAGCTGTGGAAAAGGGGCCTCGGGTTCTGGGACACTGTGTTCCTGCCAACACCTGCCTGAAATATACTAGAACAAGTTAGAAAAAAACAGGATGTTTGTTAAGATGGGGGGTTGTAAGGACTTATAAGACAGAGCTGCAACTGCCTGAAAAGAGGGACACACAGATTGAAGAAAAACTCTGATGGATCTTCTCTGATTATTTGGCCTTTGTATATAGTTATACTGAACAGTTTTATTTTTTATGTTACTGCTAGTAGAAATAGATACTCTTGTTGCAAATTTTACAACTGATATTGGTTTTTCCTATGCTTCCTGACCTGTGCCTCGATGACAGATGGTGTTAGAAGTGGGATTTACACCATTCATACTCTAAGCCAGGAGTTTTGTGTGTGGGTACTGGACTTAGTACCAGGGAAGCATAGAGAAAGGTATGGATTCTGCAGCAGCAGGTCCAGGAGTGGTTACCAGGAGAATGGTAGCCAAACTAGCAGAGACAGAAGTCCAAGCTAAGATTGTACAGCCAGCACAAGATATGGAAAAAGAACAGGCAGTGACAGAACCTGAAGGCCTGATGGACTTTTTCAAATGGTGGGCTATACACCAAAAAGAGACGGAGAAGCAGAGGAGAGAAGAGATGCAGCAGATGAGAGAAGAGATACAGTGGCAAGAGCAGCAATGGCTGGATGCCTTGCAAGCTATCAAAAGCAGAGGATCTGTCACAGAACCAGACAAGCAACAAAACACAAGCAACTTAAAAGCCATTAAACTTACAAACTTGTGTCCCACGGATGATATTGAGGCATACCTGGCAACTTTTGAAAGAGTTGCCACAGCCTGCCAATGGCCAAAGCAGCAATGTACAATTAGACTGGTACCCTACCTGACAGGGAAAGCCCAACTTGCCTACAGCACTATAGACACTGCACAGTCAGAAAACTATGACCTGGTACAAAGCGAAATCCTGAAAAGGAATGAGAGACCTACAGGCAGAGATTTCTATCTCTGAAGTACCACTCAGTCGACAATCCATGAGAAGCCTTCACCTGACTCAGAGAACTCCTGATAAAATGTCTGCAACTAGAGAGCAAAACAGTCCCACAGATCATCAACACATTTGCAAAGGAGCAATTATTCAACATCGTGCCTACAGATGTGCAGCTTTAGGTGAAAGAACATCAACCAGAAAGTGGGAAAAAGGCTGTTTCTTTGGCAGAGGACTACCAAATAGCCAGATGCCACAGCAGCGAGGTAACAGCCAAGCACTGGTAAGACACTCTCTTTCCCATTTAACTCCAAGTCTGATAAGAACTCTGGTGAGGTTATTTGCTATAACTGTAATAAGCCAGGCCATATTGCGAGAAATTGCCGTAAGAAGAGTGACACTGGAGCAGATTTGTCCTTGGCAAATTTGGGCAAGTACTTAACAGTTGTGAAGGTGGGTAAATAAGACTGTAAAATGACTCAATGATTCAGGAAGCAGAAATACCCTAGTGCATGTTGAAGTGCTGGGGAAACACTGTGCAAAAGGACCAGGTATTGGTGTCATCTGCATCTATGGGGACGCTCTATACTATCCCACCACCCAAGTGACTCAGACCATTAAAGGTCTGTCACACCAAATCAAAGTGGGGGTAGTACCCAGTTACCTGTACCTGTGATTATTGTAAATGACTGTCCAGGATTTACTGAGTTAATCTCAGAGGAACTGAACCCTGTAGTTTTAGCAGCAGTGGTAACAAGAGCGCAGGCAAAGAAAAGTTCAGATGCTGGGGACTCTTTTCCTTTCACCGATTTTGATTTGAACTTGTTTGAGCACAGCTCCAAGATCTGGAAATCCAGGAAAGAAAGACAATGCCTGAAGAAATTGTGGCAACAAATGACTGATGGACACAAGGGGTTAACATATGAAAATGCTGAAACTAAATTGATAACTGATTGTGATTTTCTTTCAGAACAAGCTAACAAAGTTTCTCTCCAGGGTTATTTTAAGCAGCTAGGGGGTGAAACCAAAACAGGGTGGACTGATGTTTAAAAAAATGTAATGGTTTACTGTACAGAGTTTGGGTTAAACCTCAGACACAGGAACAGACAGAACAACTGGTTATATCACAGAAGTATAGAACAGAGTTGTTACAGATAGCAGATGATAGTCCTATAGCTGGTCACTCAAGGAGGGATTGTACCCTTGCCAGATTGCTGTACAGATTTTACTGGCCTAGAATTCATGAAAATGTTGCTGCCTATTGTAATTCCTGTGCTGAGTGTCAGAAAGTAGCCCCAGTCACTAGAAAAGGCAAGGTGCCCCTACCCTTTACTGATATGCCTTTTGAGAGAATTGCAATGGATGTGGTTGGTCCTTTAGACAAACATAAAAAGGGTAATAGATAAGGAGACTCGATGGAAAGTGCCTGGAGCTCTCCCATCCTTCTGGCTGACGTAATAGCCACCAAGAAGGTGGTCTCCCATGACAGGTGGGAGATATTGCACCTGTGCATTGGTTCGAATGGCTTGCCCATGAGCTTAGCCAATACCAGTAGTAGATCCAATGGAGGTGGAGGTTCTTACACCGGAGGGGATATGTGATCAAGGCATTTGAAAAAGCGCCCGACCACCTTCTCCTGCACCACCGACTGCTTGCCGGCCCACGCCCGCTAAGCAGAAATGGCTGCCAGGTGCACCTTAAGGGTTGTCGACCGAAGCCCTTGCTGAGAAAGGGACCACAGGTAGTCCAGGATGCTAGCCAAGAACAGGAAGAAGGGTTCAACCCTTTGTCCTGACACCAAATGGAGAATCTCTTCCATTTAAAGGCATAGCATTTTCTGGTCGACTCCTTAAGGGATGCCTCAACGACGTTAAGGACCTCATCAGAAAGACCCAAGGCCTGGAACTCTAGCCACTCAGAAACCAGGCCATCAGGTGCAGAGATTGAAGGTCCAGATGGAGAACCTTCCCCTTGTTGACTGAGATCAGGTCCGGGCGGGCTGGAAGAGGCATCGGGAGCCTGGAGCTGAGGCTGAGGAGATCTGGGTACCAGAACTGGCGGGGCCAGTCTGGGACTACCAGAATCACCTGTACCTTGTCCCTCTTTGCTTTGAGAAGCACCTTGTGGATCAAGAGAAATGGAGGGAAGGCATAGAAAAGGCCTGGAGTCCATGGCCTCGAGAAGGCATCCCTCTGCAGCGAGCCCTGCTGAGGGGGGCGGACATGAAACAACCTCAGCTTCGCATTCTCCCTGGAGGTGAACAGGTCCACCTGAGGGGTGCCCCAATGGGAGAACAGATCTTGTACTACCTCTGGCAGGAGAGACCACTCATAAGATGCAGTGCCTATCCAGCTGAGGGCATCAGCCAGACTGTTGGAGGCTTCTGCCACATGGATGGCTAGGAGATCCACCTCCAGGCTGATCACGAGAGACCAGGTGCAGACAGCCTTCTTGCACAGAGGCAAGGAGTGCATCCTGCCCTGTCAGTTGAGGTAGTACATGGTCGTGGTGTTGTCCGTTTGGACCTGAACCACTTGACCCCATACAAATGGAGCGAAGGCGGTGAGGGCTAGAAGCATCGTTTGGAGCTCCAGCAGGTTGATGTGGCTTCATGACTCCTGAGGGCACCAGAGGCCATGGGCCCTGAGCCCCCCCAGATGGGCACCCCAACCCATCAGTGAGGCGTCGGTCATCAGAGTGACCGTCGGCTCAGGCGGACAAATGGGATACCCTCCTGCAGATGACCTGGAATGAGCCACCACTGTAGGTCATCCCTCATCTCCTGGGTCACTGTCACTGGCTGGTCCAGAGGACCAGAATGCTGTGACCATTGGCGGGCCAGCCCCCATTGCAGGGGATGCATATGCCAGCAGGCCCAACAGACCACGCTGGCGAAGGCTGTCATGAGGCCTAGAAGGCACAGTAAGTCCAGGGCAGAGCACAATGGCCCAACCAATCAGAAATGATTGGACAAAGGAGGAAAGGAGCCGGGCTCTGGCTCAAAGAGAGTCAAGCTCTGCCCCGATGAACTGAATCACCTGCGATGGCACGAGTTCTGACTTGGCCTCATTGATAAGGAGGCCAATCTGAGAGCAGACCTGGAGGGCCAGTTCCCTGTTCCGCTTCACCTCCAACCTGGAGGGGGCTGCAATCAGCCAGTCGTCCAGGTAAGGGTACACCTGGACCCTTTAGTGCCGCAGGAATGCTGTCACCACTGCCGTGCATTTGGTGATGACCCTGGGAGCTGGAGAGAAGCCGAAGGGCATGGTCCGGAACTTGTAAAGAGATTCCTCTGCTTGGAAGTGGAGGAATCCCTGATGAGACAGTGGGGGATGCTGCAACAGAAGATAAAGCCATCCAAAAATGGAGAGCAATGAGTACTAATGCCCGTAGTCTGGGTAACAAGCTTCCTGAATTAGTGGCCTTGATGGAGGAGGAACATCTGGATATCATGGCAGTCACAGAAACATGGTACACACAAAACCATGACTGGGAAGTAAACATACCAGGATACACTATCTACAGGAGGGACAGGGAGGGTAAAAGAGGAGGAGGAGGAGTAACTCTTTACATAAGGGAAGGAATAAAAGCAACAGAATGAAAGGGTAAACAGGGAGGAGAAGAAGCACTGTGGTTAAATTTGGAGACAGGCAAAGGCACCACAATCCGCACAGGGGTTGTATACAGACACCCTTCTCAGGGGGAGGAAATGGACAAGGAAATGATAGAAAGTATACTTAGAAAGGCAGAAAAAGGGAGATATTGCTGATGGGTGATCTGAATATGCCAGATGTTAACTGGAGTGCAGTTGCAGCAGCCACTTCGAAGAGTGGGGTTATTCTAGATGCCCTACAGGGGGCATGCCTTAGACAACTAGTATTGGAGCCCACTTGAGAGGGAGCAATCTTAGACCTGGTTCTCTCAAAAGGAGATGGAGAGAGGATCACAGATGTAGAAATGGGTAGCCATCTGGGAACTAGTGACCATCGAACAGTATGGTTCACAATAAACACAGCAATAGAGTCAAGCCATACAAAGGCAAAAGTACTGGACTTTAGGAGGGCTGACTGCCAAATGGGTGAGTGCCTAAGGAATGCACTAGCAAATGGGCAGGAAGGAGGGTGGAAGAACAATGGGGAATAATAAAACTGCCATCACAGAGGTAACGAGCCTTTGTGTGAAGCAAATAAACAAAACAAAACAATGTAAGAAACCACTATGGTTCTCAAGTGGCAGTGAAGGTTCAAGAGAAAAGAAAGCGTCTCAGGAAGTACAAGGAAACGAGAAGGAGCAGGACAGAGAACTGTATCAGTTAAAGCAAAAGGAGGCTGGGAAGGCAGTCAGAACAGCAAAGGCCCAAACCGAGGAAAAGATAGCCAACTCAGTTAAGAAGGGGATAAAACTTTTATAGGTACATCAGGGAGCGAGGGAAGACCAAGGAGGGATAGTGAGGCTTAATAAAGGGAGGGAGGGTGGGAAGAGGGAGACTGTGAAAGGCAGAGATACTAAACAAATATTTTGCTCAGTATTTACAAAGGAAGAGGGGAGGTACCTAAAACAAACAGTAGAAACACTCTGGATACAGAAGTTGATACCAGCCCATTTACAGAAGAAAGGGTTCTGAAAGAACTCTTAAAACTGAAAGGTGGACAAAGCAATGGGGCCTGATGGGATTCATCCCAGAATTTAAAAGAACTAAGGGTAGAACTAGTGACACCACTGACTACCCTTTTAACAAATCGTGGAGGATGGGGTGGTACCCAAGGACTAGAGGAGGGCAGATGTGATTCCCTTCATAAAAGTGGGAGCAAGGCAGAAGCAGGAAACTACAGACCTGTTAGTTTAACCTCAGTGATAGGGAAAATGATGGAATCACTTCTGAAGGAAAGAATTGTCGAGTATCTAGAGGCCAGAGGGGCACAGGACCCTAGGCAGCATGGATTCACAGCGGGAAGGTCATGCCAGATGAATCTGATAGATTTCTTTGACTGGGTGACCAAAGTAGTGGATCAGGGAGGGGCTGTGGACATGGCCTACCTAGACTTTAGCAAGGCATTTGACACAGTCCCACACAAAAGATTAATATACAAGTTAGCCAGCCTGGGAGTGGGTCCCAAGATGACATCCTGGGTAAAGAATTGGCTGGAGAATAGGACAGAGAGTAATAGTAAATGGAGTCCACTCAGAAGAAAGGAGGGTTACTAGTGGGTACCGTGAGGGTTCAGTATTAGACCGTCCTCTTCAATGTCTTTATGATTAATGCAGAGGGACTGAAGGAAAAGTATGTCTCTTTGCAGATGACACAAAAATCTGTAACAGAGTTGATGCACAGGGTGGGGTGGAAAGGATGAGGAGGACTTGGCAGGTTAGAGGAATGGTCAAATGTATGGCAGCTTAGATTCAATGCTAAGAAGTGCAAGGTAATGCACCTGGGAAACAAAAACCCGGGGAAGAGTACACAATGGGGGTGAGATACTAACAACAACAAAATGGAAAGGGACCTGGGGTAGTCATATCAGATAACCTAAAGGTGGGCAAGCAATGTGAGAGGCAGCAAGGAGGGCTGGGGATACTGGGATGCACAGGAGAGGCATCACCAGTAGAAAACAGGAAGCTATTATCCTCTGTACAGACAGCTGGTGAGACCCCATCTGAGTACTATGTGCAGTTCTGGAGACCCAATCTCCGAAAGACATAGACAGGATGGAAGCTGTCCAGAGGAGGGCAACTAAAATGGTGCAGGGTCTGCACCGGAAGACATATGAAGAGAGACAAAAGGAGCTTAATATGTATAGCCTCGAGAAAAGGAGGGAGAGGGGGGACATGATAGAAACTTTCAAGTACCTCAAGGGAATCAACAAAGTCCAAGAGGGTAGCATCTTTCAAAAAAAGAGGTGTGCAAGAACAAGAGGGCACAATTTGAAGATAGAGGTAATTTAAGGAAGTATTTTTTCACAGAGAGGGTTGTGGATGCATGGAATGGCCTTCCGGAGGAGGTTGTGGAGTCAAAATCAGTGGTGGAATTCAAGCATGCATGGGACAGTCATAAGGCCATTGTAGGGGGTGGGGGAAGGAAGAAGTAGGCTGCTGGTTAACTAGGATCTGCAGCTTATCCAGTAGGTAGGGAAATGGGCAGACTGGGTGGGTCAAGCGGTCCTTATCTGCCGTCAAATTCTATGTTTCTATGTTTCTATGAGATGGATGGCTTGGGATGTGAAAGAACGTGTCCTGAAGGTTCAGAGAACAAAACCACATGCCTAGTTTCAAGGATGGAATGATCTGAGCCAGAGTGACCATCCTGAAGGTGCGCTGCCTTAGGAACTTGTTCAGGTCATGCAGGTCGAGAATGGGGCACCAGTCCCTCGTCCATTTTGAGACCAGGAAGTACCTGGACACAAATCCTGGATCTGGAGGAGGGTCCACCACCTCGCTGATCACCTTCTTCCAGAGGAGCAGGGCAATGTCAGCTCAATGAGCTGACAGAGAGGCTGTGGAACCCATAGCCCCCTGTGGGGTGATGGCTCGATAGGGAGGGAACTGCTCGAATTCCAGAGGCAGACCCCTGCCTACCACTTCTAGCACCCAGTGGTCCGTGGTGATAGCAGACCAGGTGGAAAAGAAGTAGCGGAGCCATCCCCCCCATGGGGGGCACCCAGAGAGGAGTGATGAGGTTGGGGGTGACACCCCTCAACCCATCACTGGGCAGGCTTGGAGGAATGGCCCGCTGAGGGACCCCCTGGACCCTTGCCTCCAGGCTTTCTACTGGAGGAATTGGCAGACTTGGCCTTAGGGCACCAAGTGTGTGCCTGCTGGCCCTGGTGCTGGTGCTGCTGGGCCTGATGTGCTGCAGGGGTGGAAGGGCGAAAGGGCTTACTCTGCTGCTGGCAGCCTTTGTCCTTCTGGGCAGATGTGACCGAGTCCAAGGTGGCATTGGACTTCTCGAGCCTCTGGAGATGGCTTTCCACCCCCGGCCCAAACAAGTTGGTGCCCAGGAAGAGAACGTCTGCCAGCTTTTGCTGGGTGTCCGCTGGGAAGGTGGCGATCCGCAGCCAAGCTCTGCGGTACATGGCCACTGCTGCCGCTACTGATCGGGCACAAGAATCACCTATGTCCAATGAAGTTTGGAGCTGCTGTTTTGCCACCTCCCTTCCCCGATCCCACACCTGCTTGACTGTCATCTGAAGGTCAGCCGGGAGATGAAGAATTGCCTCATCCAGGGAACCCATAAGGGCGTGTGAGAAATGTGCCATCAGAACGGCCGAGCTAGTCTGACGAAGGCCTAGGGAGGAATCAGCGTAAACCTTCTGCCCCGCGTAATCCAGCTTTTTGGTTCCTTATTGGGTAGTTTGTCCATGTCCCGAGCATTCCTGGAGCACCAGAAAATGCTATCGGTCACTAACCCCTCCGCAGAGGGGTGCTCTGAGAAACCGGAGAGTGAGCCAGTGGGGACTGCGTACTTTCGAGCCATCCTGGCCGAAGACGCAGGACAAGATGCTGGCCACTGCCACAACTCCAGGACTGGGCCAACAATGGCTTCAGCCACAGGAAAGGCCTCTGTAGGGGAATCCCCTCAGTCCAGTATCTCCGTGAGGGGATACTTGACCCGTTTTGAAACAGGTTCGAGCTGTACCCCAGTGGACTCCGAGATGAGCCGAAGCAAACCTAAAAACAAGGATGGGCTCTCGTCCACCAACTGGCCCCCCGCAGACTCCAGGTCAAGTGGCCTGGAGAACAGGGAGTCGTCGTCAGACTCCAAGGAGTCTGAAAACAGCTGCCGGGCGCCTGAGCCACCCTCCACCTGCCGAGGTCGATTGGGAGTGAGGGTGACCAACAATCTGTGGGGCAAGCCCTGACCCGACCGAGAATCCTTGGTTGGGGCCCCAGTTTTCAGTTGTGGAGGCAGAGGTTCCACCACAATGGGTAGAGCAGCCAGCTTCAGCTGAACAATCGGTGCTGGGGTCGGCTCCTTGACCACTACGAGGGGTTGTTTCGGTCGCTCCAGTGACAGCCACTTAATGGCCAGAGAAGGTGATGAAGTCAGCTTATTCCCTGACAATAAGAGCTGCTACCACATTAAATCCTCATAGCGCTGACGCAACTTGCGCCAGAGCCTATCCTCCGAAGAGGGCGACGAGGATGAGCGTCGATGCCGCTTTCCATGGTGCCAAGAATGAGACCACCGGCATTGGCAGGATCTTCTGAACCTGGAAGAGGACCGAGACCTTCGGGGGTTCCGAGGGTAGGTCAGAGAGGGGACAGGGGAAACCTGCTCCTCCCTCGGTGCACCGGGGACTCTGGCACAGGAGGCACAGGCAAGTCCTCGGTTTCCACCAGGGGAACCGGTAGGGTTGTCGGCTTCTCCAGTCGACAAGCCATCTGGGTGGAGAAAAATCTCGACTGCATTGACCAATGTCTCAGCCGGCTGACCTGACGGGGGCACCATGAAGCCAGTGGCCACAGCCACAACCTTGACCAAAGTCAAGAGCAGATGGTCCGGTGAAGGGGATCTCTCCCGCTCCCACGAATGTCGATGGTGGGACTTACCCTTAGAGTCCTTCTTCTTGGACCGACTGGAATGTCCCGATGGCCCTTCTCCCTTGGTGGAGAGGGACTGGCAAAGTTCCTTAAATGAAGCCATGTAGGAGGAGCCCAAAGAGAGCGGGATAAATGCCATGGCCAAGGAGGAAGAAGAAGCAGCCTGGGCCACCTCCCCCCTGAGGGCAATCAAATACTCCAACTGTTCCACGGAGCCCACTGCCGCAGACACCGCCCAACAGGCCTCCTTAGACTTGACCGGCAGATACCATCTTTCAGGTCACCCAAGAAGAAGTCTGGCAGCGCGGTCCTCCAAGACCGAAACTGAAAAGGACTTGCACAATTCACAAGCCTGCGAGTTGTGGCCAAGCCCCAGTCAGTAGATGCATGTGGAGTGCGGATTGGTCCGGGACATCTTCTGCCCACACAGGCACCGACAGAAGCTGGGAGTCGATTTGTCCATTGCAGCCATGAGGGAAGACGAAGACCGAAGTCTTGTAAATTTTAAAATAAGTTTCAGAAATTCTGAAGAGTGTGGATCCAGGCCTAAAAACGCAGAGCGCTAAGGAGGGAACCTGAGCTTCCAAGTGGTAAGGAAGATCTGGGGTCATGGGGTAGAGCCGAGGGTTTTACCACCCAGGTGAGTGGGAGGAGCCAGCTTGAAGACCTTCCAGCAAGATTTAAAGCAGCAAGGAACCTGCCAGACAGTGTGGATTGAACAACATATCCACGTCCCTAGAACAATCTATAACTTCTTATGTGTGTGCCCTAAGAAAGAAGCTGGCAAAATATGTTGAAATTGCCCATAGAAATCAGGAAGAGGCCCAAAACCAGCAGAAGGTAAATTATGACCATGAGGTAAAAGAAAAAGTTTTTGAGCCAGGTGAAAAGATTTTGCTACTGTTACCCATAACAGAAAATAAACTGTTAATGAAGTGCAAGGGCCTTATTAAGTGCTTAGACATACCGGCACCATTAAGTATGAGATTTAGACCCCTGGCAGGAAAAATCCTATTAAGATATACCATGCTAACCTCCTCAAGAAATGGGATGAAAAATTATCAAAAGCTGATTTGCTGGTTTTACCAGAAACTGATAAAGAAGATATTAATGTACCTTATGATAGACTGGAACAAACTTAACTGCTGATGCTGCAAAGGTGAATGTTTCCTTAACCTCAGAACAAACCACAGAAATTCGTAACTTGCTAAAGACATTTAACAGTACTTTTACCACAGTATCAGGCTGAGCAAAAGAGGTTGAGCATGTTATATGGACAAGGCATGCTCGCCCTATTAGGCAAAAGACATGCAGGTTGCCAGAGTAGTTAAGAGCTGACGTGGTTAAGGAAATACAAAAAAATGAAAGAACTGGGTATTACAGAAGAGTTGAGGAGTGTTTGGTCATCTTCAATGGTAACTGTAAACAAAAAAGAAAGGGGTGTTAGAATCTGCCTTGATATTAGGGAACTTAATCAAGTGTCAGAATTTGACAGTTATCCTATGCCCAGAATAGATGATTTGGTGGACAGACTGGGGAGTGCAAAGTATATCAGTACCCTCGCTCTCACGAAGGGTTACTGGCAAATACCTTTAGCTAAAGAATCTAGAGACAAAACAGTATTTGCCACCCCTATAGGATTCTATCAGTTCACCATCATGTCCTTTGGTTTACATGGTACGCCAGCTACATTCCAGCGGTACATGGATGTAATTTTATCACCTCACACTGGTTATTGTGCTGCGTACCTGGATGATGTCGTGGTGTACAGTCCAGACTGGAAAAGTCACCTGGAACACCTACAAGCAGTTATCCAAGCTATCAAAATCTGACTATTAATCCTACCAAATGTGCATTGGGCGTGCAGGAAACCAGATATTTGGGTTATGTGTTGGGAAATGGAGAAGTTAAGCCAGAAATTTCTAAAAAAAAAAGCTGTAGCTAACAGTCCTGTCCCTGAAACAAAGAAACATGTCAGGTCATTTTTAGTGTTGGCTGGTTATTATCAGAGATTAGTTCCCAACTTTGCAGAGTTAGCTACTCCCCTCACTGAACTCACAAAAAAACGTCATCCAAATAATGTGAAATGGACCCCAGAGTGTGACGAAGCTTTTCAAGCCATTAAGGCTGCATTATGTTCAGCCCCTGTTTTAAGAAGCCCAGATTTTGAGAAACTATTTTTGTTACAGATGCATCAGAGGTAGGCCTAGGTGCAGTCCTAAGTCAACATATAGATGGGATGGAACATCCTGTTCTGCACATAAGTAGGAAGTTGCATGACAGAGAGAAAAGGTACTCCACCATGGAAAATGAATGTTTAGCAGCAAAGTGGGCCATGGAGCCCCTTAAGTTTTATTTACGAGGAACTGACTTTGTACTTATAACAGATCACAATCCTCTCTGTTAGCGTAACTAAATGAAAGATAAAAATTCCAGAATCACAAGGTGGTACCTGGCACTACAGCCATTTAAATTCACAGTGATACACAAATCTGGTAAAGAGAATAGCAATGCTGATTTTCTGTCAAGATATGGATCAGGTATTGAGGGTTCTAAAGGTTGAAAAACAAATGTATGAGTTTGAACTTTATTGTTTGTTGTACTGCTATAGAAAAAATGGATAATGCACATGTTCTTGATTTCTGAAAGTTAGAAGCTAATGCTAGTAGAGAATTAATAGAAAGTTTTGGAAACCTATTTGATAAAACAGATTCCCTCTTAAGAGGGGGGTGTATGTGACAGGGTGGAATAGGAGACCCTGTCCCAGTTGTTGTGGAGTTCGAATGCTGGGATCTCTTCTATTCTCTCCTTTTCTGTCTCTTCTCTGTCTGGTTGCGCAACCAAATTGTCCTGTGAGACCTAGGATTTGATCACCCTGACAGTCTCTCAATTATTTGCCTCTCACTGTCTCTCAGTCTTCCCTTGCTGTTCTGTCTTTTCCTCCCCTGCATATCTGCTGGTATAAAATATATGCAAATCATTAAGTGGAAATGTAACTGATACTGGGATTCCCTTTTTTAGAAATTATATAGTGTTCATGTTTTAAAATGTATATAATTATAGTTTGATATGATTGCAGAAGGCTGTTGGAAATGCAAGAGATTACCTTAGTACAATTTTTAAGCCTCTTGCAGAAGAGCTGTGGCAAAGGGGCCTCAGTTCTGGGATACCGTGTTCCTGCCAGCACCTGCCCGAAATTTACTAGAACACTTTTGGGGGTTGAGCCAGCCCGGTGGCGCTGAGGGTTGAGGACCTGGACACCACACCTCGCACTATGCTGGCGACCTGGGTTTGGGAGCGAACTCAGGTGCCGGGGTCGGCAGGGGAAGAATTGAAGATGAGTGCCCTCATGGTGCTCTCCTCCCGGGGGAAGGTGGGGTGGGTTGCTCCGGCATGCAAGTGGACCCAATGGAGATCGGGGGCAATGCAGCATGCCAGGCAAGCACGTAACCAGCGTGGCCGATGCCGGCAGGATTGCCGTGTGCCAGAGCGTTGATGTGTATCACACAAAGGAAGGGGGGCTGGGGTAGCACACAGAACAGGGAAAACACTGATGACGTGGACAGGCAATGGCACCTGTCCCCCATGCCCTTCGCCGGGCCAACCCCGACTGGCCTTCCAGTTCCTCCACCATGGGTCCTACCCTGCAGCCAGAGTCTGACTTGCAAAGAGTGCCCAAGAGGAGGGGGCGACTCACCCTGGGCTGGTTAAACCGGGGATGCTGGCTGCTGGGAAGGGGGAGAGTGGAGGCACAGATCGGGGGGGCCTCAGGCGGGCAGGACATGGACTAGGATGCCTGAGAGAGGTTCCACGGGGGCTATGACCAGAGGGAAATAAAGTAAAACAAAAAAGATGGGGGAGTCATAAGGATTTATAAGACAGAGCTGCAGTTGCTTAAAAAGAGGGACACAGACATTGAAGGAAAACTCCGATAGATCTTCTCCGATTATTTGGCCTTTGTAAATAGTTATACTGAACAATTTTATTTTTTATGTTACTGCTAGTTAAAATAAATACTTTTGTTGTGAATTTTACAACTGCTCCTGGTTTTTCCTATGCTTCCTGACCTATGCCTCGATGATACCAGTAAGCAGAGATGGGTGTCAGGTGCGCCTTAAGGGTCATCATCTGAAGGTCCAACAGAGGGGGACCAAAGGTAGTCAAGGATGCTAGCCATTGGGCAGGACAAAGGGTCTAACCCCTTGCCCTGACACCAAATGGAGAACCTCTTCCATTTGAAGGCATAGCATTTCCTGGTCGACTCTTTCTGAGAAGCCTCGACTACACTGAGAACATCTTCCGAGAGACCCAAAGCCTGGAACTCTAGCCACTCAGGAACCAGAATGTCAGGTGCAGGGATTGAAGGTCTGGAGTACCTTCCCCTGATTGATGGAGAGCTGATCCGGGCAGAGACAAAGACAACTGAGGAGCTTACTGGTGAGGCTGAGGAGATCAGGCTACCAAAACTGGCATGGCGGGTCCAGAGCTGGCAGGATCACCCATGCCTTGTCCCTCCTCACTTTGAGCAACACTTTGTGGATCAAGGGAAAAGGAGGGAAGGCATAGAGGAGGTCCAGGGCCTGGAGAAGGTATCCCCTACTGAGGGGTAGCAGGCACAATACAGCCTCAGCTTTGCATTCTCCCTGGAGGCAAACAGGTCCACCAGAGGTGTGCCCCACTGGGAGAACAGACTGTGCACAACCTCTGGGTGGAGGACCACTCGTGAGATGCCTCACTTACATGGCTAAGAGCATCCGCCAGCTGGTTGGAGTCACCGACCACATGGATGGCCAGGAGATCAGCCCCCAGGCTGCGCATGAGGGTCCACACATTCCTTGCACAGAGGAAGGGAGCGCGTCCCGCCCTGCTTGTTGAAGTAGCACATGGTTGTGTTGTCTGTCTGGACACAAACCACCTGACCCTGAATAAGTGGAGCAAAGGTAGTCAGCGCCAGCCAAACGGCCCTGAGCTCCAGTAGGTTGACATGGCACAGGGATGCTTCAGGGGTCCAGAGCCCATGGACTCTGTTTTCCCCCAGGTGGGCACCCCAGTCCATGAGAGAGGCATCGGTCATCAGGATGATCGTCAGCTCTGGGCGGACAAATGGGATACCTTCCTGCAGATGTTCTGGGACTAACCACCACTGGAGGATGTCCCACATCAGCTGGGTCACAGTGACCAGCTGGTCAAAGTGGCTCCTGCACTGAGACCATTAACGTGCCAGTTCCCACTGCAGAGAGCGCATTCTCCAGTGGGCCCAATGGGCCACGCTGGTGCAAGCTGCCATGTATCCCAGAAGGTGCAGGAAATCCCAGACAGGGCGCAATTGCCCAACCTGAAATGATCGGGCAAAGGAGGAGAGAGCCGCCATCCTGTCTGCCAGGAGCTGAGCCCTGGCTCTGCAAGAGTTGAGCTCTGTCCTGATGAAGCTGATCACCTGTGAGGGCAGGAGTTCCGACTTGGCCTCATTGACATGGAGGCCAAGAGAGATGCACGTCTGGTGGGCCAGGTCCCTGGACTGCTCCACTTCCTGCCTGGAGGGACACGCGATCAGCCAGTTGTCCAGGTAGGGGTAAACCTGGACCCCTTGGCATCTCAGATAAGCTGCCACCAGTGCAATGCACTTGGTAAAGACCCTGGGGGCCAAGGACAGACTGAATGGCATGGCCTGGAACTCGTAGAGGGATCTCTCCACTCAGAAGCGGTGGAACCACCATTGTGACAGATGGATCGGGACATGAAGGAATGTGTCCTGTAGATCCAGTGAGCAGAACCACATGTTTTGCTCAAGAGATGGTATGATCTGAGACAGAGTTACCATCCTGAAGGTGCACAACCTGATGAACTTGTTCAGGTCATGCAGATCAAAGATGGGGCACCAGGCCCTCCACCCGTTTTGGCACCAGTAAGTACCTGGAGAAAAACCCTGAGTGTTCCGGAGGGTCCATGACAGGAGCCACGACCTCCTTGTGGAGGAGCTGGGTGATGTCCTAAAGGGCCAACAGAATGTCTGCAGATGTGATACCCTCCCGTGGAGACCCTTGGTAAGGAGGGTACTGCTAGAATTCAAGAGGCAGACCCTAACTGACCACTTCGGGAACCCATCTGTCTGTGGTGACAGCAGACCAGGTGAGAAAGAAGTGGTGGAGCCGGCCCCCCACGATAGGACCCAGGGTGATGTGATGGGCATGAGGGAAGTACCCTTCATCCTGTCACTGGGCAGGCTTGGAGGCAGAAGAGGGCCCTGACTGAGGAGGCACCAGGACCTTGTCCTCTAGGCTTGTTGATGACCCTGGCCACTGACTTTGGCTGAGGCCACCAGGTCTGAGCCTGCTGCCCAGCTTGACTTTTTTCCTGCTGTTTGGAGCCCTTGGGGTGTCTCTGGGTGGATGTCATGGAGTCCAAGGTGGCATTGAACTTCTCAATGGGGGTGAGGTGTCCCTCAACCCTAGGTCCGAACAGTTTGGTGCCCAGTGTGGCTGAACTGAGTAGGTTGAGGAAACATACACAGGAGTCAGAAGTTCAGGTGAAGCAAAACACACCACTGTGTGACTTTATTTACACAAAATTAAAAAAATAAAAATCAATATGCACAGCTAAGACTCTCCAGATATAGTCCTACCCTCTGTGTCTTCAAGGAACCAACAGTCCTTACATAACCTGCTCAGGCTGTACCTATCTAAAGAATGGTCCCAAAGGACTAGCTTTTATACTGTTCTGGTAACCACATGTTCCTTGGATCTGCCACCTAAGCTAATATAAATAAATTTCTACTCTAAACAATAATAAAATTACATAACAGGACCCTAAGATACATTTTATTACATTATACATCAGAAAATACAGCTCTAAAATGAAAATAGAGGTTATAGCTTTAAAACCTTTCTGAGTGTCCTTATAACACATTTAGTCCCTTCCTGAATGCTTAGATTGACACTGTCAGTCTTACAAGAATAGCAACAGAATGGGGCATTGGCCCCTAAGGGCTGAACCTGATAGCTGTTGCACAAGTAAGTCCCACAAAAGCATACTGCACTCTCAAAAAAATAATTTCTTAGTACTTTTTAGAACTAGAATAAGCACTAGCACTTTTATCCTTGCACTTTTTATCAGGGTTCTGTTCTTGTACTGCAGTTTTTTATACACTTTTGTTAGAGTATGCACTGATAGCATTTTGCATTGCTTAGTATATAGGGACAATGTCCAAACCAACAGTTGTTGCTTTTCAGCCCATTTCTGAGGGAAGACAAATGAGAAAACAGGCAGCCCTCTTTGGGTGAAAATGCTTTACTAGAGCTGCACAGGATGAAATAAAAATATTACTAGACACTTGATTTGAGAGAACATTTGGCCCCATGGGCAGGGTTGTAAAACATTCAAACGTTATGCAAACCTTATAGACAGGCCCTGCCCTGAACACCAAGTCCTCCAGTGTATAACTGAAACTTTATTTTACTCAGAATTTAGAAGCAGGGAATGAAGCTGCTTACAGCGTTCAAGGTTTTCTCCTTGAAAAGTGCACAAACAATACTGTATATGACACAGAGCAGCTTTCCCAAACAAACTGCTCTGTGTACTTACTTTTAGGCAACGTTATGCCAAACAGAAGCTGGGAGGAGAGCGCTTGGGGAAAGAGAACAAAAGGCTCTCTCCCAGACATTGTACCCTAGATGGTTTTACTTTCATTTAATCACAAGATGCAGGCACAAATGGGGAGTTTCTTTTGCAAATGCCTGACTGTGGCATTTGCAAAACAGAGTGTTCAGAAGTGCAGCACATAAAAACGCTAGCTGCCCCACTATCTCATATTGCTACAATTTTACAGTGCTTCAGACAACAAACTGTACTTTACCAGTTTCTCTTGGAGCAAAAGGGGATAACATTTGTTTTTACAGGAGGAAAAAATCATTACCCCTACATTTCCCATTTCTTATAGGCATCCGCAACCCTGCATTTTTGCAGTTTTTACACAGGGGATTTCAACATATGCCTGTTGTCATACAGGTTTGTGTATTTACTGGTGCTGAGTGTACCCCACTGGCAGGGATGATCACACCCAGGGATGGAAAGGGAAATATGGGATAAAACAAATAAAAAACAGAAGTAGGTGGCCAGCCTACAGGACAGAAAAGGATAGTAGAGGTCAGAAAGGTGCTGTTGCAACAGACTTAAGGAAGGAAGAAAAAGGTCTCTAGGCTTCCCCTCCCCTATGATGCCAGGGTACAGCATGTGCACTACCACACTCCATCCCACTCAGATGGAAACCAGGACCCTAAGACTTCCTGGTTTTCTGTTACTGCTTTGGAACCTCCCTAGGCAACCCAGGGGGTTGGTTGGGGCCTCCACCCACCCTCTATAGAAGCCCCATCCCAGGGCACCCTTCACTATATACAAAAACATGCTATAGAACAAGCACAATATCATTCGTACTTCTAAACATTCAGAAGCACTACTCATGTTTGACCTGGGGTGTATGGTCTAAGCTGATCAAAATCAACACGCTTGCTAGTACACATTCTCAAAACATTTTGTATACATATTTACAGTATTCAAAGGTTCAACACCCACAGCATGATGTAACATGAAATCAGCATTTTTGTGCTACGATCCAGGTCTATGTTTAACTTTGAATTTATAGGGTTGCAGGGCCAGGTACCATTGCATAATCCTGGCATTTTTATCTTTCATTTGGTGGAGCCAACACTGGGGTTATGGTCTGTAACCAAGTGAAAGTAGCCCTCCATAGATAAAAATGTAATGCCTCTATTGCCCATTTCACAGCTAAACATTACTTCTCAATTGTAGAATATTTTTTTCTCTATCATGGAGCTTCCTAGAAATGTACAACATCAGATGCTCTTCCCCATCTAAGGTCTGACTGAGCACTGCACCAATACCTGTGTCCAAGGCATCAGTGTGTACCTCGAACTCTTTGGTGAAGTCAGGACACCTCAGAACTGGTGAAGAGCAAGGGGCAGCTTTTATTGCTTGGAACGCCTCTTCACATTTGGGGGTCCATTTCACAGTGTTCCCATACCTTTTCTTTGTTTGGTCAGTCAAGGGAGTTGCTATTGACGCAAAATCAGGAACGAACCTGCGATAGTAGCTGGAAAGTCCCAAAAATGACCGAACCTGTTTCTTTGTTAAAGGAACAGGGCAGTTTGCAACTGCCTCAGTTTTGGAGATTTCGGGCTTAACTTGACCATTACCAAGAAGGAAATGGACCTACCTACTGTAATTCTTGATCTTCTTGGACGAAGTCTCCACCACTCATTCACACTGGGATCTATGCCGGAGGCACTAGGACACAGCGGGAGCAAATTTTTGCAGGAGGGTCGGCGCCAGAGATGGAGCGGTGCCACGAGCCTCAGCTCGTGCAGCAATGACTATCTCGGCATCGACCGTCCAACCGCCTCAGTACCTTTTTTTTTCTGAGGAGGTGCAGCGTTACTAACCTAGAAGGATAGCCTAACAAAAACCAGACATAAGATAGTCTGGAAGACCCGTATAAGAAGGGTCAAGAAAGAAGTCTTCGCAGCCTAAAGATTGAGGGAGTGAAGACCAACAACAGAGGTGAGCTCGGGGGATGGTGGGTGGGCGTGTGAATGAGTGGTGGAGACTTCATCCAAGATGATTAATAATTATGGTAGGTACGTAATTTCCATATCTTCCTGGACATAAAGTCTCTATCACTCATTCACACTGATGGGAGAATACCAAGGTAATAATCCCCTGAGAGGACAGCAGGAGAGACCAAGAGCTCACAAATTTAGGACAGAAGTCTATTAAGAATTGTACTGCCAAACAAGAGATGTTGCCTGGCATGGACATCCAGGGCATAGTGCTTGACGAAGGTATGCTCTGAGCTCCAGGTAGCCACATTGAAAATATCTGCAATGGGCATGTTGCAGACTTCCACCAGGGATGCCACGACTGCTCTAGTAGAGTGAACGTACACTCTGCCCTTTAGCTTAACCTGAGCCATGGAATAACAGTAGCGAAGGCATGCTACCAGCCATGCAGAAATGCATCTGATGGTGACAAGTTAACCCAGCCGGGTCTCAATGAAGGAAACAAACAGTTGTGGAGCTTTGCGAATTTCTTTTGTTCTATCTAAATAGAAACGCAGAGCTCTTTTGATGTCTAAAGAATGAAGGGTACGTTCTCCTTCATTTTGGAAGTTCGCAAATTAGATAGGAAGAACCAAAGGTTGGTTTAGATGGAATTCTGAAACAACCTTAGGGAGAAACTTAGGATGGGTCCTAAGAACTATTTTGTCTCTATGAAACACAGTATACGGAGGGTCTGTGACCAAGGTATGTATCTCAGAGACCCCACAGGCCGAGGTAATGGCCACCAGGAAGGCCATTTTCCAAGTGAGAAATTTCAGCTCACAGGTAGCTAGAGGCTCGAAAGACTTTTGAGTGAGCATAACTAGTACAAGATTAATGTCCCAGGCTGCGACTAGACATCTGATAGGAGGTCTGGTATGCAGAATTCATTTACGAAACCTCTTAACCACAGGTAACTGGGCCAGAGACAAGGAAAGTACTGATTCATGATAAGCTGAAATGGCACAAAGGTGAACTCTGACTGTAGAGTATTGAAGACCTGAATTTGGGAGGTCTAAAAGGTACTCCAGAACTTTGTTGGATGGGCAGGAAAAAGGATTCAAAGATGATTTTGCACACCAGAGAGAAAAACGCTTCCATTTGACTGTGTAAGTTTTTCTAGTGGCTGGCTTGCATGTAGCCAGAAGAATATCTGAAACTCTGCGAGAGACATTGAACCTGTTCACCTCTATCTCTTCAGGAGCCAAGCGTGAAGATGAAGGATTCAAAGACGATTTTGCACACCAGAGAGAAAAACGCTTCCATTTGACTGTGTAAGTTTTTCTAGTGGCTGGCTTGCATGTAGCCAGAAGAATATCTGAAACTCTGCGAGAGACATTGAACCTATTCACCTCTATCTCTTCAGGAGCCAAGCATGAAGGTGAAGTGATCTCAGATTAAAATAGACCACCGGCCCCTGAGTCAGAAGGTTCATCTGAAGGGGAAGTGCTTTCAGAGGGGTTTTTGACATACTGTTGAGTAATGGAAACCATATTTGTCAAGGCCAGAAGGGAGCAATGAGGATCATTTTGTCCCCTTGGGACTCGAATTTGAGAAGTACCCTCTGAATTAGAGGAAGAGGCGGAAAGGCGTATAGAAAGCGTTTTGTCCACTGCAGCTTGAACACATCCTGACAGAAAATGCCAGGCCCTGGATTTCTGGAGCAGAAGAGAGGCAGTTTTGTGTTGAGTGGGGATGCAAAAAGGTCCGGGTCTTGAGTTCCCCATTCTGCGAATAGTGAGTGACCTACGGTTGAGTCGAGAGACCATTCGTGAGGATCTGTCTGTGTTCTGCTGAGACTGTCTGTCAGTTCATTCAGTGCTCCCAGCAGGTAGACCGCTTGAATTACAGCCTTGTGCTCCAAGCACCATTCCCACGTTCTCATCGCTTCCCTGCATACAGGGTAAGAGTGAGTACCACCCTGCTTGTTGATGTGACACATCACTGCTTTGTTGTCCATTTGAAGGAGAATGTTCTTGTGACAGAGAATGTCCTTCAAAGCCTGGACTGCATAAAGGATGGCTCTCATTTCTAAGACATTTATGTGAAGCTGGGACTCATCCTGAATCCATGTACCTTGGGTGTGGAAATTCTGACAGTGAGCTCCCCACCCCATCAGGGATGCGTCCGTGGTAATGGAAATCTGATGATCTAGGGGAGCAAAGGGATACCCTTCCAGAAGATTGTCCTCTTGCGACCACCAGGTGAGTGACCTCTTCAGAGGTTCTGTCACCTTGATGAGAAAGGACTGAGGGTGAGTGATTGGGGACCATTGAGTACTGAGCATCCATTGAGAGTTTCTCACGTGGAGGTGTGCTAAGGGTACAGTGAACACCGAGGATGCCATAAGACCCAGCATCCGTTGCATCGAGATAGCTCAAACCGAGCTGTTCTCTCTGATGTATCAGACCATCTGTAGGATATCACTCCTTCTGTCTTCTGGTAGAAAAGCTGTTGCACAGGAGGTGTCCAGAAGAGTTCCTATGAAAAGTAGCTTCTGGAAGGGCTGCAACTGTGACTTCTTGAGATTTAGCAGGACTCCCATGGACATGAGAAAGTCTGAGGCCGTGGCTACGGTGTTGAGAGTTCCTTGCCTGGAAGGGCTTGCTAGAAGCCAATCATCCAGATATAGGAACACTTGTATTCCGATCTTTCTGAGGTGCGCTTCAGTCATGGCCACTGCACATTTGCTCGGGTTTATGGTCAGCCCTACCCCTTTAATGGCTTTCACTACCTCAGTTACCTGCTTCAGATGGGTAAGCCAGTCTGGACTGAATGTTACCACATCGTTCAGGTAGGCCACTACATAGCCAGAATGTGAGGTTAGCAACTGATCCATGACCCTTTGGAAGGTGGCAGATGCTCCATGGAGCACAAAAGGCATGGTCACGAATTGGTACAGGCTCATGGGGGTACAAAAGGCTGTTTTTTCTTTGGATGATTGACCCAAAGAAATTTGCCAGTATCCTTTAAGTCAAGCGTGGTTATGTACTTGCCATTCCCTATTCGGTCAATAAGATCATTAATCCTCGGCATCGGATACCCATCAAATTCTGATACCTGGTTCAATTTGTGGAAATCAAGGCAGAGTCTGATACCTCCCTCCTTCTTCGGTACAACAACTATAGGGAATGCCCACAGACTCTTGGATGGTTCTATAATACCCAGTGTTCTCATATTTTGGATCTCCTGCTGCACCTCTGTCCTTACCCGTTCAGGGAGTCTGTATGGTTTCTGTCTAATAGGGGTGATGAGGTGTGAATGTGGTGTTCTACCCCTACTGCCATCCCAGGTATTTTCGTAAAGGAAGAGGAATACTCCATCAGAATCTGTTCTATCTCTGCCTTTTGGTGTGCATCCACGTCAGGATTGATGTTAATCTCCCTTATTCCTGCCTCCACTTCTTTCTCGAGCCTACTATATGCTAGCTCCATTTCTGATACGTCCTGTTCAGGCATTACTATCATGCTGACTTGTGGCTTACTTTTTCTTGCCATTTCTTGAGCAAGTTGGCATGATAGAGTTTCTTCCCAAGTCTTTTGTCAGGGGTCTCTCTCATAGGTGACACTACCCACCCTCTGGAGGACTTTATAAGGCCCCTGCCATTTCATTAAGAGTTTGTTCTCTGTGGTTGGTAACAGAACTCTTATCTCCTTCCTGAAAGTCTTTTTCTTTCACTTTCTGGTCATACCATTGTTTTTGTTTCTTTTGGGTTTCACTACAGTTTTGGTGGGCTACTGCTGTATATTTTACCAATCTTTTTCTTAACTGAGTCATGTAGTCAGTGATGTTATAACTCCCTGCAGTTTTACGTTCCTCCCAGTATTCCTTGACAACATCAAGAGGTCAGCGGGGGAGTTATGCCCATACAAAAGTTCAAATGGGGAATACCTATTTGATGCTTGAGGTACCTCTTGATAGGCGAAAAGGAGCAGCGGAAGGTACTTGTCCCATTTCTTGCCCTCCTCTTGGATGAACTTGCGGAGCATCCTCTTAAGGGTCTGATTAAATCTCTCTAAGTCCATCTGTCTGAGTATGGTAGGGGGTTCTTCGGATAGCCACCACCCCTAGAAGGTGATACAACTCTCTGAGAAGTGCAGAGTTGAAATTACTACCCCTGTTAGTTAGTATTTTCTTGGGAATACCTAATCTGCTAAACAGTTTCACTAACTCTTAGGTTACACTACCCACCCTCCGGAGGACTTTATAAGGCTCCCACCTTCTGGCTAAGCAGGCAGATCTTGGTCTCCTACCACCAGGTTCCATTCAGCTTTTCAGTCCCTTCCAGGGCACTCATAACACATGAAGTTCTATGAGCCAAACTTTTACTATCCCTCCTGTGGAACCTTGCTCTGACAGCGATTCATTGCAGTTAGAGCTGCTAATTTAATTCCATTCCTCCCGAGATTGCGACAACTGCAATCTTGGGACCATTTAAGCAGAAGCTGCGTCAATTCTTAGTTTCCAAAGCATCTTGTAACTACTATACCTAATCTTTGCTGACAGCTAAATGCTCTGGGACCTCCCTCTTTTACCATTCACCCCCGTATAGCCCTACCCTGTTCCTGCGCTATTCCACTTACAGCACTTCCTTACTTCATCCCTTTCCCATCCCTGCCTTCTTTTATTCCTATCTCATCCACCCTTCTTTACCCCTCCACTCCCCCTTCCCCCTCCCTCTACCCCCACACCCCTTGGGTCTTTCCTGCATAAGCTTCATTATGGCATCTCCCTCTTTGCACTTATTTTGCTCATTCCACCCTCTAATTCACCCCCTGTCCTTCTCTCCTTGTAATCCCTTTCACCCCTCTTCAGACAATGCCACTGGCTGCACTTAGCACAATGTTTATCTTGCCATATTATTCTTTTGTTTATGTTATTACTTTCCTCATGTTGTACTACTTACTGAAACCAGTGTAATTTGTTATTCTTGTGACTTGACGTGGAACCTCTTTAAAAAGAGTCCTTGGCTCAAAGGTCTTTCTGATTTGATAAATAAACTCTTCTGCAATCCTCCCAGTGGTAATGGACCTCAGGGGGATAGCCTCAGGGTAATGGGTTGCGTAATCACAAACCACCAGAATAAATCTATTACCCATGGCACTCTTGTCAATAGGCCCTACAATGTCCGTTGCCATTCTCTCAAAGGGGGTGGTCACTAATGGAAGGGTTCTAGGGACACCAGATCTCGCCTACCTATTTGGGCCACTTTCTGGCACTCTTCACAGGCCTTACAGTAATTGGCCATTTGTTCATGAATATTGGGCAAATAAAATCTTTGTAGAAGTTGAGACAAGGTCCTGTCCCTACCAGCATGCCCAGCACAGGGAATATCATGACTCAAGTACAACAATTGCTTTCTATACCTTTCTGGGACAATCAATTGTTCTAACTCTTCTCCTGTCTTTGAGTTAGTACACGCTCCATGGATGGTCTGGGTGACAGTGACCGACAGCCAATGGGGAAGACCTGGGGCCGGCCAAGCCTCCTTACTTGGAGTGCTGATCATCAGCTGTTTTGGGGGTGGCTCTACCAGAATCTGTGGAGAGGCTAAGCCAGGACCGTTTTAGAGGTCTGCTTCTGCAGAGGCTGAGAAGGTGTCTGCCTCTGCAATGAAAGCCAAGTGATGGCCAGGTTAGAAGCCGACATAGCCTTCATCCCTACAAACAGTAGCTGTTGCCACATTAGGTTCTTGGAACATTGATGCAACTTGCGCCGGAGCCTCTCCTCACCCAAGGAGGACAAGGGCAAAGAATAGCAATGGCAGTGCTCAACCCATGGGATTGAGACCATGACCATCGGGGTTGGGGGAGACTGACAGTGGGCCTGTGAGAGAGCCCATGACAGCTGGGGCATCTCTGGTTCCAGATTGTCAACAAAAGGTGGCGGGTCAGTGGACTGCTTCATCCCTCCCTGGGTCTGAGTGAAGACTGGAGTCCTTGACAAGGAGGTGTTGGCCTAATCAGGCAACAACAGCTTGACCGGCTCAAGAAAAATCTTGTCCGGAAGATCAACCTACATCTCTGCCAACTGTCCTGATGGGGATACCATGGAGCTGGTGGCCTGAGCCAAGGGATTAGACCAAGGTTGGAACCTCCAGGGAAGCATGGGCATTGGGAGTCCAAGATCAGTCCCAATCCCATGATTGACACTGTTTTATTTTTAATTTTTATTTGTGCATCAACGAGGGGCCCTGCCCATGAGTTGGAAGGGCCTGGCACAAGTCCTCAAATGCCCCGTAAAGAAAGCTCCCAAAGAGAGTGGCAAAAAAGGCTGAAGATGAGGAGGACTGAGCCACAGCCTGGGCCACCATCTCCTCAAAAGCCACAAGTTACTCAGTGGACCCGCAGCCACAGAGACTACTCAATGGGCACCAATTGCTCAGATGCCCGAGAAGCAGGCGTGACAGTCCCCTAAAATGGACAGGTGAAAAATGCAGCAAAAGTTGCAGGCATGGGGATTGTGCTTGTGGCTGAAGCAATAAACGCACAAGGTGTGCAGATCCGTCCAGGACATCTTCTGCCCGCAGGACCATTTCTGGAATCCTGGAGTAGACTTTGTGTTGCTCATATTGGCGGTGTGAAGAAAAAGCCTTAAGACAAAGTTCTTATTAGGTCTTGAAGAAATCTGAAGATTTAGCAAAGTGCCTTCTCAGCGCTAGAGCGGTGAGGAGGGAGCCTTCTTCCAGCAGAAAGGAAGATCTGATGTCACAGGGTGGTGCAGAGGGAGTTACAACCTGGGTGGGTGGGAGGAGCTAGTTGAGGACGTTATGGCTGAATTTAAAGGGGAAAGAATACTGCCAGTGTGTGGATAGAACACCATATCCATACCCCTAGAACCTTTTCCATTTCATAGAATAGGTGAACCTGGTTGAGGGTTTACCAGTTACCCATAAAACCTCCGCAACACGCGAGAAACCTGAAACTTAGAGAGTACTACATCCTCAGGAGCCAAGCATGAAGATGTAAGGAGCAAAGATTGGGATGAAGAAGGGTTTCCTTGGCTTGAGTTAGGATAGGGCAGATGGGTAGTGGAAGAGGTTCCTGGACAGTTAATTGTTGTAACAATAGGAACCAGACCTGTCTCAGCCACAGAGGCACGATGAGAATCATGGAGGCCATGTCCCAGAGTAGTTTGAGCAGAACCCTGTATATGAGAAGGAAGGTGTAAAGAAATTTGTCTGACCAAGAATGAGATAATGCGTCCAGCCATAAAGCTCCAGGACCTGGCTCTAGCAAGCAGTAGTGAGGCAGTTTGGCATTGTGCAGAGAGGTGAATAGATCTACATCTGGTTGGCTCGTCTGCAGGCAGACTTCTTCTAGAACTTACTATAGGATCTCCTATTCGTGTTTCTGAACCTTTGGATCTTCTTAGTGCATCTGGTAGAGTATTTTTGATGTCTGGAACATGTACCATTGTTAGATATATCCTTCGTTGGATTGCCCAGTACCATGCTGTCATTGATTCCCTGCACAAGGGGTAAGGATGTGTTCCTCCTTGCTTGTTCAGGTAATGAATAACCGTGGAGTTGTCCAACTGAATCTGGAGACAACCCTGGGGAATAAGGGTCTCGAACACCTTTAGGGCATACAGGACCACCCTCATTTCTAGGACATTGATGGGTAAAGGTACTTCCATTGAGTTCCATTTCCCATGGGACTTAAGGTCTGTCAGACAGGCTCCCCAGCCATGTGAGGAGGCATCAGTGGTGAGAGTGTGGTGAGGAATGGGAGCCTGTAACTGGACACCATGTAAGAGGTTGTCCAGAGACATCCACCATTGCAACTTGTGGATGACTGGGGAAGAGAGCAGAACTTGTGACTTGGGAAGAGAGCAGAACTTGTGCCCCAAAATAGTTTGTTCTTTGATCCCATTGGGCTCTGTGTCCATTGTAGAACCCTCATGTATAACCTAGCATGAGTGATGGTTTGGATGGCCATCACCATATGTCCTAGTAGTTGCAGGTAGTCTTGAACTAAAACATACCGTCCATCACTGATCTCTAATGCCAGAGTAATCAGTTTGTCCTCCCAGTCTCTTGGTAAAAAGGCTAACCCCATTGAGGTGTTTAGGACAGCCCCCATTTACTGAAGACACTGGGTGTGATCCAATTTGGACTTTGATATGTTGATTATGATTCCCAAAGAGGAAAACATCTGGAGTGTTTGGAATAATGTGGTTTCCAACTGAAGGCTGGACAAGGCCTTGAGTAGCCAATTGTCCAGGTAAGGAAAAACATAGTGGCCCCCTCTTCGAAGGGCGGCTGCCACTACTGCAAGGCAGTTCGTGAAGACCTGAGGCACCAAGGCCAAACCGAAAAGTAGGCCTCCAAACTGATAATGATCATCCTGAAAAGAAAATCGGAGATACTGTCTGTGAGCAGGGTGGATCATTATGTGAAGGTATACAACCTTCATATCCAGAGAACAGAGCCAGTCTCCCTTGTTTAGAAGAGGCAGGAGCTTTTGCAGAGTGACCAGTCTGAATTTCTTGTACTCTATTATAAAGAGATTTAATTTTCTTAGATCTAGAATGGTTCTTGGATCCCCTGTCCATTTTGGGACCAGGAAAAAAGTGGGAATAGAAGCCCCAGCCCTTCTGGGGAAGGGGAAGTGGTGCTATTGCATTTTTGTTACAAGGGCTTGTATCTCCACTGCCAGTTCTGATTCGTGAGTGGGAGGGTAACAGGAGGCCCTTGGGTGTCATACTGGGTGTCACATCTGTTAATTCCAGGGTGTGACCAGACTGAATCAGTTTAAGGACCCATGCATCTGTGGTTATATTTTTCCAACCATGGAAGTGTAGGGAGAATTTGCCCCCAACCACTGCAGGATGGGCCTTGAATCCCACGGGCAAGGGGGGACCTTCAGGCGGTAGGCTGCCCCCATTGTGGGACAGAGGGGATGCAATGCAATGTTTTAGGGTTAGCATGAGGTCCAGGCATGGAAACTTGAACTTTTAGTTTGTTTGTTGTCTGGGAGCAGACCGTTGCCTGTTGGTAGGTCTATGAAAATGTCCTTTATAATAAGATTTGGACTGGGTATGATAAAGGAAGCATACAGACTGTAATGTACGGCCCGAGGTCTGCAAGGGTGCCAAAATGTTCTGACATTGAGGCCCAAAAAGTTTGTCACCCTTAAAAGGTGCTTTTAGGATAGATTGCTGGACATCTGGAACAAATCCAGAAATCCGGAGCCAGGAATGTCTTCTTGGACAAATTTCTGCAGAAGAAGCTGTGGCCATACAGTTGACGACATCATAGGCCATTTTTAACATTGTAGTGAGATCCTCCTTGAAGCAGCATCAGGGAGAGACTGTATTGATGACTGAGTTCCTTTCAGTAATTCCTCTTGATATTTGAGGAGGTGACCCATGTAGTTCAGGATTCTCAGTGTCATGGTGGAAGAGGAAAACATCCCCTTATCCATAATATCAAGCTTCTGGGATTCTTTATCCGGAGGTTGGGTGCTAAGGTGTTTTGGCCACACCGACCTATCATGAGCTGCATTTATGACCACAGAATCCACCTGTGGTGGAGAAGTAAAATAAGGATGATCCACTGTGGCTTGCTAAATCCTGTCAGCCTTTCTAGGTGCCAAAGGGATAGCAAAGGTCTGTTGCCAGGCAGCCAAGATTGCATCTTCATAAGAGTCTAGTAAAAGAGGGATGGGCTGTCTGGAAGACCACAATAACTGGCCAACTTCCTTCTGGAAGCATTTTGTTCAGTGTCCTGGAAACCAAAGGTTTTCTGAAGGGGTTGCATGATATCAGAAAAACTGGGCCCATGAGGAGTGGATCAAGGAAGTACTTGAGAAGCATTCTCAGGCAGTGAGGAAACAGAGAGGGGGACATAGGCTCTTGTTTCATATCCTCCCCTTGATCCTCCAGTTCCTTCTCCTGTAAATAAGGATCCACTCTTTCAAGGTCCTACAACTAGGAGATGCAGGAGAAGTGCTGGCAGTTCTAGAGGTTGAGGAGCATCTAGAAGGCATAGAAATAGTTGCAGAAGAGACTCCCACATCAGAGGGAGGAGTGCCCTCCGTTAGGTCAAGAATAGTATTGACCAATGCTTGCACATCTACCATTGCAAGCTGAGGTAAAGTAGTAATCGGGTTATGAACTGATTCTATGGGTACAATAGAATACATTGGATTAGGGTGAGGTATCAACCTAGACGTCAATGAGGGGTGCACAAACGTGCCTATAGTCATTGATGGATAAGCCATCGATGAGTATAGTGAAGGACTCAAAATGTCCTGACTAGCCCTAGTGATAAGGGCTGTTGATGAACCAGGAGTCATCAAAGGATGATAATGAGACCCCTGTGATGGAAGTGGTAGTGGTGGGAGCTCTAGCTTAAGCACACCTGAAGACATTGTCAATGAAGGCTGCATTGACAAACAGGTGGAAAAAGAACCAGAGGTCATCGGAGTAGAAGACAACATGGCAGCAGCCTCAGAAAAGGCTGCCAAAACAGCTGTTTTAAGTATTTCCTGCTCCCTAGAGAGGGAAGAAGAGGGAAGGCAGGTCATCAACAGGGAGGAGACTTGGGGAGAATGTTTACTCTTGCTAGAGTGTTTTTTTTTAATCTTAGTGTCAGCCTGTGCTGTTGACGAACGGTGCTAACCAGAATGGTGGGACCCAGAGGAAGACAATGAAGACTACTTGGACTTTAAGCTGTGCTCCGAGTCCAGGAAGGCAACTTTCTGCTCCATAAGGTACTCTGGAAGTTGCTGGAGCCATCACTGTTTAGTGGCCTTATTGAAATGCTGACACAGGACACAAGTACGTGCATCGTACGCAGGGCACAAACACCTGACACAAACTTCGTGCAAGTCCTCTGTCATGATTTTCTGGCCACAAGTACACTTTCAAAATGGAGAATCTGTAGACAACACGGGGGTAAGGAATGTGACAATACTGGGAACACCACATTGGTAAAGTATGGTGAACTTTTCTTCCGACTGAAACTATACTCCGGAGAACATGTAGCATGCAGGTCATGGTAGGAAAAGAACTGAGGAGCATCTGGGACCACCCCCTTTTTATACGTACCAGGACACAACACATGGTGTCATCAGGGACAGTCCCAGGTTGACTGCTGAAAAATCCTCCAGCTGGAAATTATGCCTGCGGCTGGAACATTCCTAATGGTGTAACCTGCTGCAAGAGATTTCCTCGAAGACCTACTGTTACATTAAGTTCATACGTAACTATTCTATTCAGGACTAAAATGGCAGATCATATAAAGATTGTCTCAAGGCACTGAATATGTATTTACTGCAGACCAGGCAAGTGTGAGACAGGGTTGAATAAGACCCTGTTCCCATTTGTTATGTAGAAAGAGTTAAATGCAAGGAATCTGTTTTATCCTCTGCTGTTCTGCCTCTTGTCTATCTGACTATGCAGTGACAAATTTTCTTGTGAAACCTGGGAAATGGCCACTCTGATAGACTTGCAATTCCACCCCCCCCCCACCTGGCTATCTCTCTTCCTTCACTTGCTGTTTCTATCTTTTCTTCCACTTTGCATATCTGATGTTATAAAATATGTGTGAATCTTTATATGAAAGTGGGATCCCTTGGTTTGAAAATGTATATCATTATATTGTTGAAATGATTGCAAAAACACTATTTGGAATTTAGGGGGTTAGCCTGATATACTGGTTTGCAAAATTTTTGCAGAGCTGTCAAAAAGAGGTCAGTTCTAGGTCACTATGTTCTGTTTTGTTGCACCTGCAAGGAAGGACACTGACAGGAACATTTTCTGAAAAACAGGATGTCTTCTTAATGAGTTCCCAAAGACTTATAAAAAGAGCAGCAATATTTTTGCTAGAGGAGACAGACTGAAAAGTACAGTTATGTAAGAACTTACCATAACAGTAAATCTTCGAGATGATGAGCTCCTGCAGCAGGCTACACCATAAGGACTATGCCGCCAGGCACTAGGACTCCACAGAAAACTTCTAGCCAGCAGTACCCAGCTGGGGCCCACCCACTGACGTCATCAGCTGTGTAATGGGGCAGACCCCAGCCCCACCTCAGTTCACCTGCCGGAGACCCGAAGGTTGCTCAGCAGGAGATCTCTGAGGCAGGTACCGAAGGTATCCCAAAAAGAGAAAAACATGACAGGGGGATGGAGGGAGGGAAAATAGCACCTGCTGCAGGAGCTCATCTCGAAGATCTACTGTTATGGTAAGTTCTTACGTAACTGTACTATCTTACTTCGAGTTAGAGCTCCTGCAGCAGGCTACATCATAAGCACAGAGTCCCAAGCAGTGTCCCTCATGTAAGCAAGGGAGGAAGGAAAGTACAGGATGATAAATGCTGAGACAGTGTATCTAAACTTAACATGTGAAAAACACTTTTTAGGTAATAGGCCCTGGAGCACAGTGAGGCCAAATCCTGCTCTTCTGGAAGCAACATTCAGGGTGTAGTGTTTGATGAAAGTGTGTACTGAATTCCACGTTGCTGCTGCACGTCTGCTGTGGTAACGTTCTTGAGGGCTGCAAAGGACGCAGCTATGCCCCTTGTGGAATGCCCCCTAACCGGTCCCGGCAAGGAGCTTTTGTAGACAAAGGTGATACAATTTATCAACCATTTTGACATGGTCTGTTTCATTATTGGCTTTCCCATGCATTTGAGAGCAAACAAGACAAATAGCTGATCCAATTAGTCTGACATCTTTGGTCTTGTCCAAGTAACAACTAAGGATCCTGTGGACATCCAGAGTGTGGAGAACGGTCTCCTCTTTGTTAGAATACTCTGGAAAGTAGATGGAAGGGAAATGTCTTGGTTGAGAGTTAGTTCAGAAACAACCTTGGGAAGAAACATGGGATTGGTCTAGAGAGACACTCTGTCTCTGTGAAACACCAAATAGGGTTCCCTGCACATCAGAGCTGGTAGCTCCTAAATCCTCTGTGCTGAAGTTACCGCCACTAAAAGCAGTGTCTTCCAAGAAAGAAAATGCAACTCACACTGAGCCACTGGTTCAAAGTGGGGTTAGGTTAATTTTTCTAATACAAAATGCAAATCCTAGGTGGGACCAGGTCCCTAATGGGGGGTTTAATGTGAAGGATGCCTCTTAAAAAGGTTCACACTAAGTCCAGCTGTGCTATCATCTTACCTTGTGCTGGTGCATGATATGCCAATATGGCACAGAGATGCACCTTTGTTGAACAGTAAGCCAGTCTCTGGTCTGAGAGTAAGAGAAGGTATTCCAGTATTTGATTCACCAAGCATTGCATAGGGTTCAGGGAGTGTGTGACTGGCCAAATGCAAAAACACTTCCACTTTAAGGAATAAGTGGCTCTTGTGGAAGGCTTCCTGGCCTCCACTAGGACTTTTGCTATTCTCTGAGAGACTCCATGCCTGGAGATGGCTAAGTCTGTAGGAACCAGGCATGAAGATGCAGTGACTGGAGGTCTGAATGCACCAGCATTCCAATGTCCTGAGATAAAAGATTTGGACAAATTGGAAGCTGAAGAGGGGGTTTATTGCTAGTGGCCGAAGCAAGGTGAACCATATCTGGCATGGCTAGAGAGGAGCCACCAGAATCATTAAGGCATGCTCTTCCTGCAATTTGAGGAGGACCCTCCGAATGAGAGAAAAAAGGAGGAAATGCATCAAGGAACCTGCCTGTCCAGCAAAGGGACAATGCATCTTGCCAGAAAACTTCACGCCCTGGATCCAGCAAGCAAAAATTAGGCAGTTTTTTTGTTGCACGAGACCGCAAAGAGGTCCAGCTCTGGACTTCCCCATCTGCTAAAGAGATCGTCCATCACTTCTTGAGACAACTCCCATTCGTGGCTTTTGGAAAGTGAGCAACTGAGTTCATCTGCCAGCAGGTTTTGAACTCCCAGAACATGGACTGCCTTGATGGAGATCCTGTGCTTAATTGCCCAATACCACACTCTCATGGCTTCTCTACATAGAGGATAGGAGTGAGTCCCCCCCACTTGCTGACATAAAAGACCATGGACATATAGTCTGTTTGAATGAGCAGGGGACCCTGGGACAGGTGAGCTTGAAACGCTTGCATGGTGTACAAAATCACCCTCATTTCCAGAATGTTGATATGTAGGGGCACTTCCAAGTCGGATCAGGTGCCCTGAGTACAATGACTTTGAAAGTGAGCCCCCCATCCAAAACTCGAGGCATCCATTGTGAGGATTTCTGTCGGTGAATCTGTCTGAATTGGAACTTCTGCTTCTAGTGTAGGTGAAGTCAGCCACTAGGCTAGCTTCTGTCTGACTGCATTGGACTCTTTGACCGGCTGGTCCAGGTTGCCCATTGCTTGATTCCACTGTACTCTCAAATTCCATTGCGGGATCCTCATGTGGAGGCATGCAAACCTCACTGTAGGAATTGCTGCTGCCATGTGACTCAACAGTTACAACATTTTTTGTGCAGAGACTGAGTTGGCTGAAGCTACTCTGGAAGCCTGCTCTCTCAGCTGACTGGCCCTGTCAGAAGGAAGAAATGCTCTTACCTGTTGGGTATCCAGAATCACTCCAATGTATTGTAGACATTGGGATGGCCACGGCAGGACTTGGGAAGATTTAGTGCGATCCCTAGTCGGGTGAACAGCTGAAAGGTATCCGAGAAGGTTAGGATCAACCGGTCCCTTGTGGGAGCGGAGAGGAGCCAATCATTTCGGTAAGGGTAGACAAAGTGACTCTGCCTGCATAGGACTGCCGCCACCACTGCCAGGTATTTAGTGAACACTCTTGGGGCTGAGGAGAGACCAAAAGGTAAAGCCTGGAATTGGTAATGGTTCCCCCAGAAGGTGAACCTGTGAGCTGGAAACACCGGGATGTGCAAGTAAGCATCTTGCATGTCCAGAGAGCATAGCCAATCCCCTTGGAGCACCAGGGGGATCAAATCTGGAAGCGTAACCATTCTGAATTTCTTGTAAGTGAGGTACTGAGGTTATTTCGGTCCACGCGCTTAGGCAGAGGGAGAACCAACCTCCCACTGTCTCCCCATCTCTTCCGCCGAAGGAGAGGGACATGGCAGGGCATCATGTGAGGGGACTCAGGGTGGGTAGGGCTGCACAGACTTGGAGTGTCTGGCACCGCTGGTCCCCACTAGCTGAGGAAGCCTTCTTTTTGAGGGAACCTTGGGGCTGTTGATTCCTAGCTCATTGGCACTGGCAACGAAAAGGCTTTTGTCTGGGTTGCTGGGGCTCTGATTGGTACATGTGGTACACCAACTGGATTGCAAGATGGAGTCCTGTAGATCCTGCCTGAACCCAGAAACTCTGAACCAGGCATGACATCTTAGATGTACCCCAGTGGCTGCTGCCCTGGCTGCGGTGTCTGCTGAGTCATAGGAAGTCCTAAGGACATGCATTCCCACATCAAGGCCTGACTGCAGCATGTCTAGGAGCACTGTTCCAGAATGGGTATCTGATTGTTTCTGGGCCAGTTCTATAGCCTTTCTCCACAGGGATTTCTGATATTGCACCATGTGGGCTAAGAAATTCAGTGACCTAATGGAGCAGGTGGAGGAGGCGTAAACCCTTCTGCTGAAGTGATTGAGCTTCTTTGACTCCTTATTGGGAGGCTGGGAACTCATATGTTTTGGTTGTTTGGTTCTACCATGGGCTGCTGTGAGAACCATTGAATCTGCCCTTGGGTTCTCTGCCAAGAAAGGTTCGGCCTTAAGGGGCTTTTAGAGCCAATTAGCCTTCTTGGGAAAGGCGGAAAAGGATGTGGGATATTCCTAAGGCAGCCTTGTGAGGTCTTGAAAGGGGGAAACAAGAGGGGAGATAACTAGTGGTTCCTCTTCCTCTCCTGATCCATCTGTACTGTATCCCATTGGTTTAGATAATGAATGTGACTCATAACGTCCAGGAACATAGGGTCATCAGGTGGGGTTCTTGGAGAGTTTTGGGGCCCTTCTGGTTCTGGACAGAAACTCCTAGAAGATTCTCCAAAAGATGTAGACTGATTTTAGTAGGAGTCTGAGGAAGAGGATCTAAACAGTTTTCTGCCTCTCTGATTCCTGCTCCTATCCTCCAAAGAGGATCTGTGGGAAGATGAACAGTGATGTTGGCTGGTACGTCTCCATCTGGAGCAGCCAGAGTCTGATCCCCCTAGGTGCTGGGCTCCAGGAGGAGTGAGGGGCTCAGGGACGATCATCTGTGGGAATGGGTTTGTAAGGGACTGGTGTCTGGGGCACTGGCAGCTGTGGAGTTTGAGATTTCCCACCTCTGTCAAAGGTATCATGGGCTCCTGAGGGGTCTTTCCCCAAGATTCCTCTGTGCCGGTGGGAGGACGGCTAGGACCTGGAGTCTCCTCCCAAACCACATGAGGACTCAGGGATGCAGCACGGTCCAACAGCAGGTCAATCATCATCGGAGGGTCAGACGACTGTTTGCTAGGTGCTTTGGTCTTCGGTGGTGACCTGTTGACAGGTGGCCTATAGTCGGAGTGACGTCTGGTTGTATCCAACGACAGGCCCTGAGGAGACTGCCCGTGAGGCACCTGGCTCTTAGTAGTGGCTGCAGGTGTTGTAGGGTCTGACGCCCGAGAGGGTGGTGTTTCTCTTTGTGGGAAGTCGGCAATCAGGAGGTTGAGGAGCTGGCCTTCGATAGTCACTGCAGGGCAGCAAGTTGTTGCTCTATCAATTAGGCCTGGAAAACGTTCTGGCGACGGGTCCTGGTGCACTGATTAAATCTGCAGCAGTCGGGGCAGGCCCTGACGTTGTGGTTAGACCCTCAGCAGAAAAGGCACTTCAAGTGGCCGTCCTTCAAAGGAATCTTCCGCCCGCATGGACACTTGCACTTCCGTCGTGAAGCAGGAGTAGAGGGTGATGACATACATTGGGTAGATGGAGAAAATTAGAGGAGAAAATCGAAGAAAGGGTACTTTCTGACTGGAAGAAAATGGCGGTTGACAAGAGCAATGAGGCATCCGAGGAGCTGAAGCACACGGGTCGATGGGAAAAGAACTGAGGAAGGGGATGGGGTCCACCCCCTTTTTACAGCTGGTGACGGTGGTCGGGCCCCAGCTGGGTACTGCTGGCTAGAAGTTTTCTGTGGAGTCCTAGTGCCTGGCGGCATAGTCCTTATGGTGTAGCCTGCTGCAGGAGCTCTTACTTGAAGTAAGATCTTGAAATTAAAGGTATCTTGAGGTGAAGGACTTTGTTTTCTGTGTTTATACTTCCTTTGTAAATAGTTGTACTGAAAAATTTTATCTTTTTATGTTACTGTTACTGGAAAAATAAAACGCTACTTGCGAATTTTAAATCAGCTCCTGGTCTTTCTGCGCTTCTGGACCTGTGCCTCAGTGACATAAGAGACCTTCATGTTCTTGAAGGGAATAAACAAGGTGAATGTACAGTTATGTAATAACTTACTGTAATAGTAGATCTCCCAGAGGAGCTCTTGCAGTAGGCAACACTGTTAGGTCTAAGTCGCCAGGCACTAGGACCACACAGAAAATTTATAGTTAGCAATCTATAATGGGGGGACTGCCCCAGTTGCCATTCGCCAATGGTATAAGAGGGGCAGTCCCCCACACCCACCTCAGTTCTCCCACCAGAGACCTGTGAGAAGGTCTGACTGGAGAAAGAGAGAACTCCTGGAGCCATAGAAAGACTGAGAGGGAGAGAGAGAGCAGGTGGATGGAGGGAGGAAAATTCCTGCCTACTGCAACAGCTCCTCTCGAAGATCTACTGTTACAGCAAGTTCTTATACATAACTGTACTATCTTACTTTGAGAGAGCTCTTGCAGTAGGCAACACCATTAGAACTGTGTGCCAAGTGGTGCCAAAAGGAAAGAGAACCCTCTGGAGGAGAACAAAGGGTTGCAGTAGGCATGAAGGACAGAAGGCCCAGAAAGGCCTCTAGTCCAACATCAGTCCTGAGCTGGAGCTGGCCCTGGACTCGGAGGACCTACTGGGGGATCGCACCCTTTCCGAGTCCCGTTGCTTGTCCTGGTGTTTCCCTGACTTGTGGGAAGATTCCCCTTTAGAGGAAGGTCCTTTCTCCATTTTCTTCAATTTCTCCTCGAGGAGGAATCCTTGAAGGGCCTTTTGTCGGTGGATCCAGGTCCTGCTATTGAATTGCTGGCAAATTGAGCAGGCCTGGGTGTCATGCTCCGGGCTCAGGCACCTGACACAGGCCAAACGGTGGTCTGCAAAAGGGATCTGTTTGCCACAGGCACACTTAGAGGGATGTCCTTCGAGAGAAGGGGTAGGAGAAGCAGACATGGATTAATTTGAAGGAAAAAAGATTTCACACATCGCTGCAATAGAGTGGGCATCCATGAGGCAGATGCTGGTGAGTAGATGGGAAAAGAACTGGGGATGCTGGGGGACCACCCCCTTCTATGTGATGCCTGATGTCGGGGAGGGGCTGACGTCGGGGGTGGTCCCCTGCTGGATACTGTTAGAATTTTCCGTGGGGTCCTGGCACCTGCTGGCTTCAGTCCTAATGGTGTAACCTGCTGCAAGAGCTGTTTCTCGAAGTACGATCAAAGAGTTGCAGTAGGCATCAAGGACAGAAGGCCCAGAAAGGCCTCTAGTCCAACATCAGTCCTGAGTGCCAAAAGTAGCTCCCCGCCTAAAGCAAGGGAGGGAAAATACTCAGGAGGCTGTGGAGCAGATAACCACAGCAGACATGACTAGAAGTCTGCAAAGAATGTGGCTGAATTCCAGAAGGAGTGGCCCAAAACAACCCTGAGGAGGGAGCAGAAGATGGAAACCAAGCCTGCATACGACTGGGAATGTCTGCCAGGATATACGGAGCTCTGGGTGTCAGGAAGGCTGACTGACAAAGGTCATAGCATATTGGCCCAAACCCAGACCATCCAGTCTTGGGGGAAAGGAGATGCGAGTGACTCTTCCAATGAGAAGAGGCACCAGAACACATGCACACGTAACGACAGGTAGCGATGACTCCAGTAGGAGTGTGGGTTGGAGCACCCAGCAAGGAAACCAATAAATTCCATCGGCAAACCAGGACATCTCAGTAGCCATGGGTGGCCCCATCTGTGACTAGTACCCTGGAAAGATGTTCTTCATTGGAGCAAGAACTGAACCCAAAGGCTGAGCCCAGTAGAGCTCTGAACCCACTGGACCCCAAGGGTCCACACATGGAGAAGTGGGCCTGGACAGGGTACCCTAGGAATTGCCCCCGACAAAGGATTCACCAGTCAGGAGATGAACCAGGCTGCCATCTGAGGATGGGTGGGGGGGATGCCCACAGCCCACTTCCTGAGGAACTGCCCCCACCTAAGAGGAAGGCAAGACTTGGGCCGCATAGGAGCCCAGACACTATAGCAGCCCTGGAAGCAGGTGCCAGTGATACCAGGCTGCAGGACCATCATCAGGCCCCCAAAGAGAGTCGGCGAGGAAGACTGGCATCTAGTAGGGGAGCTGGCAAGTGGATTACCATCTGGGTTAACTGGTAGAGGGTCCGGAAGATCCCTGGGGATAAGTGGCCGGGATGGTGAGAAGGGGAAAAAATCTGTAATTGTCAAGTAAAAGGACTTATGGATGAGGACAAGTGTCCCACAAAGGGAAAGTGCATACCTAGAGCCCTGGGAAGAGACCAGAGCAGAAGTCCCCAAGAGGAATGCTTAGATGCCCCATCTTGGAGAAGGGAGTGGAGATCCATGACCACCTGGAAGTCTCCTGCATCTTCCAGCACCCATAGGCGACAGAAGAGGGAAGGAGTCCAAGACTTTTCCTGACTTATAGGGAATTAAGGCTCACCACCAGAGGAGTGGGAACGTGGGTCGTAGGCCGTTTAAAAGGACGTCCGAGATGTTCCTGTGATTTTTCAAGAGAAAAAGCTAAAAATTGTGGACTAGAGGGAAGGGGCAAATTTTATTTATTTATTTTTTGTTGACCGGGTAAGTGCACTAGACAAATCTTGCCTATTTTCAGGCACGACCCAGGGGAGGGGGATACAGATGAATGCCAACTGACCTTGAACCAGATTAAGCTGTTGGTGGTATTTTGAGTGAATGAGGGAAATTTGGCCAGGACACCGGGGAAATTCCTCTACTCTTTTCAATAAGTGCCATGGGATCTTTAACATCCACCTGATCTACCACAAATCCAGGCAGATGGGACCTCGGTTTAACGTCTCATCCGAGAGACGGCACCTCAGAAGTGCAGTACCCCTCTCATGCTGCACTATAGTGTCAGTACTGGGATATTAACCCAAGTGCCAGATGTGGGAACTGAACCCACAGCCCTCTGATCTCCCAGCCTCAGAGGCGAGTGTACTACCTACTGAGCCACTGACAAATTGGCCTTAGGATGGGTATCAAAATGAGGCCGGCCATCAGGGGCATGGTATAACCGATCTGCTTTCTTGGGCATGGGAGGGACTGATTCCAGTTGCTGCCAAATGGTAGAGGTAATATCATCATGGGGGACCACTAAAGGTAAGATTTCCACTGATGCAACCACTGGGAGGTGCAAATGCCCTGCCAGATGGTGATGCTGGGGGTCCTGCTCCTCCGTATGCCAACCTTGTGAGGTTTGGATAAGCCTCATCACCTCCAGAATGGAATGGTCCTCTGGGAGGATTTAGGGGTATCCTTAACCCACACTTCCTCCGGGGGTGAGTGAGGGGTGGAACCCAGAGGCTTCATGAAGTCTGATGTCATGTTTACTGAACATTCGGACCCTGAATTGGGGTGCTGGGCAGTGATAGGCTGGAGCTAGCGACAGCCCTGATGTCCGGGAGGTGCTCCACTGAAGGAGGAGAAGGAGGAGGAACTTCCCTATCCAGCGAAGGAGGATCTCACGTCGCGGAATGGACCGACATTGGTATCACCTGGGCTGGTGCCAGACATCGAGTGGACGCCCACTAGGCATTAAGGGCACTGTAGTCAGCCGGTGTTCAACAAAGGAACACCAGGAGGTAGGAACATCCTGGGTAATGCATCAGGAGACCATAAAAAGGACCCAACAACAGTCCAGATGGACTGGATGGAAGGCCTAGAGTCGGGCCTGAAGGACTGCCAGGAGGCAGACCTGATGGCTGCTGCTGGTCGGGTGATGACCCTGAAAGATACAGGTTCTGAGGCAGCACCCAGGGATCCGAAGTAAGGTCCAGGGTGGCACAGCTGGAGGTGCCTGGTCCGTGGGAGAACCGGTGAATTCTGGTAATGGGAGGCCCAGAGCCGGGCTTGAGAGGGGTTGGACAGCGGATGGCAGCCCTGCTGGCACCTGGTGGTTGTTGTCGAGGCACAGGTCAGGAAGCACAGGAAAAATCAGGAGCAGTTGTAGAATTTGCAAAAGGTATTTATTAGTACTAGCAGTAACATAACAAAATTGTTTAGAACAACTATTTACAAAGACAGAATATGCAGAGAAGATCCATCTGAGTTTTCCTTCAATCTCTGTGTCTCTCAAACCATTGCAGCTCTTTCTCTTAGTCCTTGCAACCCCTGCCTTAACAAGCTTCCTGTTTTTTTTTTCTAAAATGTTCTTGTATGTTTCAGGCAGGTGCAGCAAGAACACAATGTCCCAGAAGTGAGGCCCCTTCTCCACAGATTCTAAAAAGAGCTTAAAAACTGTTCTCAGGTTAACCCCTTAAGTTCCTAATAGCCTTTTGCAATCATCTCAAACTATAATTATATACATTTCAACAGTAACACTATATAATTTCTAAAGAAAGGGATCCCAATATAAATTACATTTACACATAATGATTTGCATATAATTTTATACCAGCAGATATGCAAGGGAGGGAAAAGACAGGAACAGCAAGGGAAGACTGTGAGACAGCGAGAGGCAGAGAACTGCGAGACTGCCAGGGTGATCAAATCCTAGGTCTCACAGGAAAATTTGGTTACGCAACCAGACAGACAAGAGACAGGAAAGGAAAGAACAGAACAGATCCCTGCATTCAAACTCTCCATAACAACTGGGTCAGGGTCCTGTTCAATCCTGTCACATACACCCCCCCAAGAGGGAACCTGTTTTATTAAACAGGTTTCCAAAACTTTCTATTAATTCTCAAACATTAGCTTCTAACTTTCAGAAATTAAGCATGTGTAGTATCCTTTTTTCTATAACATTACAGCAAACAGTAAAGTTTAAACTCATAAATTTGTTTTTCAACCTTCAGAACCGTCAATTCCTGATCCATATCTCAAAAGAAAATCAGCATTGCTATTCTCTTTACCCGATCTGTGTATCACCTTGAATTTAAATGGCTGTAGTGCCAGGTACCACCTCGTGATTCTTAAATTTTTATCTTTCATTTGGTTTAGCCAACAGAGAGGACTGTGATCTGTTACAAGTACAAAGTCAGTTCCTAGCAAATAAAACTTAAGGGACTCCATGGCCCACTTTGCTGCTAAACATTCCTTTTTAAATGGTGGAGTACCTTTTCTCTCTGTCATGCAACTTCCTACTTATGTACAGAATAGGATGTTCTGTCCCATCTATATTTTGACTCAGGACTGCACCTAGACCTACCTCTCATGCATCTGTTTGTAACAAAAATGGTTTCTCGAAGTCTGGGCTTCTTAGAACAGGGGTTGAACATAATGCAGCCTTAATGGCTTGACAAGCTTCATCACACTCTGGGGTCCATTTCACATTATTCGGGTACCATTTTTTTGTGAGTTCAGTGAGAGGAGTAGCTAACTCTGCAAAGTTGGGAACAAATCTCTGATAATAACCAGCCAGCCCTAAAAATGACCTGACATGTTTCTTGGTTTTAGGGACAGAGCTGTTAGCTACAGCGTCTATCTTAGAAACCTCAGGATTGACTTCTCCATTTCCCAAAACATAGCCCAAATATGTGCTTTCCTGCATGCCCAATGCACACTTGGTAGGATTAATTGTCAGACCTGCATTTTTGACAGCTTGGATAACTGCTCGTAGGTGTTCCAGGTGTTTTTTCCAGTCTAGACTGTACACCACAACATCATCCATTTGAGGAATGAGGTGTGAACGAGCTTGATACATCCAGCAGACCAAACCTGAGTTTGATTCTCACAACCTCCACTTGCATACTGTGTGACTCTGAGCAAGTCACTTAACTGCCCAGTGATCCCAGGTCACCCCTGAAAACAGGCACATAAAAATCCAGGTAAGTAGCACAATGATCAGTATGAAGGGATAAAATTACATTCATATAACGCTGGAATGTAGCGGGAGTGCCATGTAAACCAAATGGCATGGTGGTGAACTGATAGACACCAATGGCAAATACAGTTTTGACTCTGGATTCTTTAGCTAAAGGGATTTGCCAGTACCTTGGTGAGATCGAGGGTACTGATATACTTTGCACTCCCCAGTCTGTCCACCAAATCTTCTATTCTGGGCATATGATAACTGTCAAATTCTGACACTTGTTTAAGTTTCCTAAAATCAAGGCAGATTCTAACATCCCCTTCTTTTTTTGTTTGCAGTTACCACTAGAGATGACCAAGCACTCCTCGACTCTTCTATGATACCCATTTCTTTCATTTTTTGTATTTCCTTAACCACAACACCTCTTAACCGCTCTGGTAACCTGTATGTCTTTCGCCTAATAGGGCGATTATTCCTTGACTCTGTTATGTACTGGACCCATTTTGCTCGGCCTGGTACTATAGTAAAAGTACTGTTAAATGTCTTTAGCAAGTTACAAATTTCTGTAGTTTGTTCTGAAGTTAAGGAAACATTCACCTGTATAGCTTCAGTAGTTACAGTTTGTTCCAGTCTATTATAAGCTACATCAATATCTTTATCATTTCTGGTAAAACTAGCAAAACGGCTTTTGGCATTTTTTCAACCCATTTCTTGAGGAGGTTAGCATGGTATATCTTAGGATTTTTCCTGTCAGGGGTCTCACTCTCACAGTTAACGGTGCCAGTACATCTAAGCACTCTATATGGCCCTTGTCACTTCATTAACAGTTTATTTTCTGTTGTGGGTAACAGTAGCAAAACCTTTTCACCTGGCTCAAAAACGTTTTCTTTTACCCCATGGTCATAATATACCTTCTGCTGGTTTGGGGCCTCACGGGCAATTTCAACATATTTTGCCAGTTTCTTTCTTAGGGCACACATGTAAGACACTATAGATCGTTTCTGAGTGGGGTTATCTTCCCACATTTCTTGTATCACATCCAGTGGCCCTCTTGGTTGCCTACCAAACAGCATTTCAAATGGTGAAAACCCTGTTGATGCCTGTGGCACTTCTCTGCAAGCAAAAAGTAGGTAAAGCAAGTATTGGTTCCAGTCTTTCCCTTCCCTTTTTACAAACCTTTTTAAGATGTGTTTTAGGGTTTGGTTAAAATCCTCAACAAGACTGTCTGAGGGTGACAGGGGGAGATTCTTATGGCAGTGATACCTAGTAGTCTGTACAGCTCCTTAAGTAATGCAGCACCAAAATTACTACCCTGATCAGTAATAATTTCTTTAGGTATGCACAACTCTGCTGAAAAATTTTTGCAAGCTCTGCTGCCACTTTTGAAGCTGCATACTACCAGGATACATTTATTATCCTTTTTACTTTTGTCTAAAGGGCCAACCACATCCATTGCAATTCTCTCAAAAGGCACATCTATCAAGGGTAGGGGCACCTTGTCTTTTTTAGTCACTGGGGCTGCTTTCTGACACTCAGCACAGGAATTACAATAGGTAGCAACATCTTCATGAATTCCAAGCCAGTGAAATCTACATAGCAATCTGGCTAGGGTGCGATCCCTCCCTGAGTGACCAGCCATAGGACTATCATGTGCTATCTGCAACAACTCCGTTCTATCTTCTGTGGTATAACCAATTGTTCTGTCTGTTCCTGTGTCTGAGGTTTAACCCAAACTCTGTACAGTAACTCATTACATTTTTTAAACATTGCTCTGACCTGTTTTGGTTTCACCCCCAGCTGCTTAAAATAACCCTGGAGAGAAACACTGTTAGCCTGTTCTGAAAGAGAATTACAATCAGTGATCAGTTTAGTTTCAGCATTTTCATATGTATAGGGGCTGTCTGCCCCCAAACGCCCTAAACCTTGCAGTGACATTTTCGGTGCTCTCACTTATCGACTATGGGATTGTCTACATCTCTGCTGGCCCTACTACCCTTTGCCATATTAAGGTCTTCCTAAATAAAGCCTGCAGACTTGTCACAGGATGTGACCAGTGGACCCATACTTATGAGCTCTAATATTGCACCAACTGGCCTAACTTCGACGGATGGCTCAGATACCAGACCTGTCTCCTTGCAGAGAGCTCTCACTTTGCTCCTCCCCCCAGGACTTCACCATCTTGTGCAGCACTCCACCCAACCCCAGACAACTCAAAGCTTTCTGTCTGCCCCTCTCTTAGTACCCCATTGCAGGACTTCCCTGGGCCAATGCTCCTTTTTCCACAGGGCTCCCTCTGATTTAATGAACTACCTCCTGCTGTCTGTCTGGAGCAGCGTCTAGGCCAATTTTAATCCCGACTCTGCTTGGAAATTCTCTCCCACTCCTGCTGTGACTGCACCTAGTCTCTATCTGCAATGTGGACGCAAGTCACTTATCACTTCCCCTTTGACCTGGGGTCTGCCTCTACCGCTTGACCCTGCAGAAACTGTAATAGACTAGTTTACTGATCATTGTCTTTTGATACTGTAACTATTGTTGTTTACTGCTCACTGTCTGACTTGGGCTGGATCTCTCTGCCCTTGAATTTTGTTACTTGTCCTCTTTTTAACATTGTAATATTGCTTTGCTCTTGTCTTTCTTGTACTGTTATTTCATTTTTGACATGGAGCCTTTGCAAATGAGTCATTGACTCAAAGGTTGTAATTCCAATTCTTTCAATAAATAAAATGTTAACCCCTTATGTCCATCAGTCATTTGTTGCCACAGTTTGTTCAGGCATTGTCTTTCTTTCCTGGATTTTCGGATCTTGGAGCTGTGCTCAAACAAGTGCGAATCACAGTCATTGAAAGGAAAAGTGTCCCCACCATTTGAGATTTTCTTTGCCTGAGGTCGTTACCACTGCTGCTGAAACTGCAGGATTCAGTTCCTCTGAGATTAACTAAGTAAATTGTGGACAGTCATTTCCAATAATTACAGGTACAGGTAATTTAGGTACTACCCCCACTTTCATTTGGTGTGATACACCCTTAATGGTTAGAGTCACTTGGGTGGTGGGACAGTATTGAGTGTTCCCGTGGATGCAGAGGACACCAGTACCTGGTCCTTTTGCACAGTTTTCACAGCACTTCAACATGCACTAGGGTCTGTCTGCTTCCCGAATCAATGAGTCCCTTTACAGTCTTATCCCCCACCTTCACATCTGTTAAATATTAGCCCCAATTTGCCAAGGACAAATCTTCTCCAGTGTCACTCTTCTTACAACAATTTTTTGCAATATGACCTGGCTTATTACAGTTATAGCAAATAACGTCTTTGGGCACAGATTTGTTACCCCCACCAGAGTTATCAGACTTGGAGTTTAAATGGGAAAAAAAAAAAAAGAGTGTCTTAATGGTGCTTGGCTGTTATCTCACTACTGTGGCGTCTGTCTGGCCATTTGGTAATCTTTGGCCAAAGAAAAATACAGTTATGTAAGAACTTACCGTAACAGTAGATCTTCGAGAACAGCTCTTACGGCAGGTTACACCATTAGGACTGAAGCCGGCAAGCACCAGGACTCCACGGAAAAATTCTAGTTAGCAGTATTCAGCGGGGACCACCCCCGACGTCAGGCATCGTATGGGGGGGGGTCCCCAGAATCCCCAGTTCTCCCGCTGGAGACTCACGGCTGTTCGATGACATCAGAAGTGGAGACTGAGGATCCACCATCAAAATGTATTCAGACCGGTGTTAGAAACACCTAATCCTAGTAAGAGATATTGGAACAATTTTTACCTCCAGAGGGGATGGTGGGAGGGAAACTACTTGCTGCAAGAGCTGTTCTTGAAGATCTACTGTTACAGTAAGTTCTTACATAACTGTACTATCTTACTTTGAGAAACAGCTCTTGCAGCAGGTTACACTATTAGGACTGATTCCCAAGCAATATTGGAAATCACTCACAGGTGGGAGAAGGTTAGGTAGGGATTGCGAGTTGGACCGAAGCCTAGGATAGGAGTCCCTGAAGGACTGCTAGACCAAAACCAGCTCTTCGCCATGATGCAACATCCAGGTAATAATGCCTGATAAAGGTATGCACAGTGCTCCAAGTAGCTACTGCGCAGATGGCTGAAGTGGACAAGTTCTTCATGGTCACAAAGGAGGTTGCCACCCCCCTTGTGGAATGATACTTAACCGCGCCTAGTAAAGGTTTGTTATGTTTCTAGTAACAGAACGTGATACAATGGATGAGCCACCTGGACAGCGATTGTTTAGAAACTGGAGCTCCCATCATCCTATGGATGAAGGACACGAAAAGCTGATCAGATTTACAGTGGTGCCTGGTGCTGGTCGGGTAGTATCTTAGACACCTATGCACATCTAGAGTATGCAACAGGGCCTCTCCTCTATTAGAGTATTTAGGAAAGTACAGTGGTAAGTTGATGTCCTGATTGAGGGTGAGGGTGGAAACCACCTTAGGTAGAAACTTTAGATTTATTCTAAGGGACACCCTGTCCTGGTGAAAAACCAAATAAGGGTCTTTGCACATCAGTGCGTGAAGTTCAGAAATCCTTCTGGCTGAAGTAATGGCAACTAAGAATAATGTCTTCCATGTTAGGAGACGCAGCTCGCAATCCACGGCTGGTTCAAAAGGTGGCAGCCTGAGCTGCTCCAGGACAAAGGGTAAATCCCATGGAGGGACAGGATCCTTAATCAGAGGTCTAAGGTGGAGAACACCTCTCAGGAAGGCTTGTGCTGTGTCCAACTGAGTTATGGGATGTCTGCCTATAGGTGTATGATAGGCTGAGATGGCACAAAGGTGTACTTTAATAGAGGAGTAGGCCAAGCCTGTCTGGAAAAGAGACAGGAGGTAGTCCAGGACTGACCTTTCTGGACAATCCATCAGGGAAAAACCTCGTGCTTGAGCCCAGAGGCAAAATCTGCACCATTTCATGGTGTATGTGGTGTGAGTGGCCGGTTTTCTAGCAACCGCTAGAACATCTGCTACCTCTTACGAGACGCCGTACCGCATGATAGCTATGTCTCTTGGAGCCAGGCATGCAGGTTCAGAGAGTGAAGGTCCAGATGGACCAAAGAACCTGCCTCCTGGGACAAGAAGTGAGAGCTGATTGGCAGAGGCACTGGAGGTTCCTGGGACATCTGGTGCAGCAGAGGGAACCAAATCTGTCCGGGCCAAAAAGGCACGATAAGTATTAATGTCACCTGCTCTCTGCAGAGCTTCAATAGGACCCTCTGGATCAACAGGAAGGGAGGAAATGCGTAGAGGAATCTGCCCGTCCAGGAGAGGGACAACGTGTATTGCCAGAAAACACCAGGCCCTGGATCTAGCGAGCAGAAACTGGGCAGTTTTGCATTGGATGGGGACGTGAAAAGGTCCAATTCTGGTGTGCCCCATCTGTGAAACAGATCTACTACCTCCTGGAGTAGTTCCCACTCATGGACTTTGGCCTGAGAGCGGCTCAAGCTGTCTGCGCTGACGTTGTCCACTCCTGGGACATGAACAGCAATGAGGTTTGAGCCGTGTTATAGAACCCAATCCCACACCCTCATGGCCTCCCTGCAAAGCAAGCAGGAATGGGTGCCTCCTTGTTTGTTGAGGTAATACATCACCGCGGTATTGTCTGTTTGTAACAGGAGAGTACCCGGAGGGATCTCCGACTGTAAGGCCTGCAGGGCATAAAGAACTGCTCTCATTTCTAAAATATTTATGTGGAGATGAGCTTCCAGGGGTGTCCACGAGCCCTGACCCCGTTGAGGTGTGCTCCCCAACTGAAACCTGATGCATCCATGGAGAGCATCACAATTCAGAGACGGCGCAATGAAGGAGACCCCCGACAACAGGCTCTTTGAATCTAGCAACCATTGCCAATCCCAGATTATGGCATTTGTGATCCGAATTGGAAGCTGCAAATGGTCTTACTTCTGATCCCATTAAACCCTTAACATCCACTGGGTCACCCACATGTGGAGGTGGGCTAGCGGGACTGTTGCAATGGCCGCAGCCATGTGTCCGAGCAGGCAAAGGACCAGTCTGGCTGGGACAGTCTTCTTTACCAAGATGTCCCTGATGAGGGATCTGACGTGTTCCGCTCGGTTCTAGGGCAGAAAAGCTCTCCCTTGGACGATGTCCAGAACTGCGCCTATGAACTGCAGATTCTGTGACGGCACCAGGTGTGACTTCTCCTAATTGATAATGATGCCCAACGTCCCGAACAGGGACTGAGTACAATGAATTGCGGGCATCAGAGCCTCCTGAGAGGGTGCCATGAGGAGCCAGTCATCCAGGTAGGGGAACACATAGTGGCCTTAGAGCAGCCGCTACGACTGCCATGCACTTCGTAAACACCCGAGGTGCTGATGACAGTCTGTATGGGAGGGCTCAGAACTGATAATGGTGATCTAGAAATTGGAAGTGCAAGAACCTCCTGTGCGCTTGAGCAATGGGTATGTGCAGGTAGGCATCCTGCATGTCCAATGACGCTAGGAAGGTGTCCTGCTTGAGCATGGGTATTAGACCGGGAAGGGTCACCATGCGAAGCGTTGAGATCGTTGAGATCCAGTATCAGACGGAGGTCCCCTGTTTTTTTGGGAACCAGAAAGAAGTGGGAATAGTAACCTGCACCTTTCTAGTTCCTCAGTATGTGCTCTATAGCTTCCTTTCCTAGAAGGGCGAGCACCTCCTGCTGTATGAACAGTGTGTGCTGACCCAAATAACGGGAAAGCAGGAGAGGTCTTGATGGTGGATGGTCGAGGAATTCCATAAAGTGACCTCTGGACCATTTGAAGGTCGACCACTGGTCGTTGGTAATCAACTGTCACCCTGAAAAGTGGTGAGCAATGCAACCCCCAACGTTTTCTGCCCGTTGATCCAGAGGTGGGGCGGGGGCTGGGAAGGAATCATGCCGTGGCAGTGTTGGTTCCTGCAGGCTGGGCCGGTTTGGTATACTGCTGACCTCTGCCTGGGGAAGATTTAGGTTGGGCCTTACGATGGAAGGTGCCCCTTTGTTGCTGGCTGGAACGTGGCTGCTGTCATCATTGCCGGGCGTGAAAACAGTTCTGGTTCCTATGAAAGGAACCAGATTTGGATCTATACATGGCCTGTACAGACATTACTGCCTTCCCAGTGTCCTGAAGCTTGGTGATGACCTTTTCAGAGGGTTCACCAAATAGGACCTCTCCATTGTAAGGGACGTTGAGGATACTCTTCTGTACGTCCGGTGTAAAACCGGAGACACGGAGCCAGAAGTGTCTCCGGAGACAGACGCCTGAAGCTGCGTCCCTGGTGGACGAGTCCGCCAGAATCACATGTGGCTCGTAGCACTTGGGTCCCCACATCTGACCCTATGCGGAAGAGGTTCAAGAGCTCCACCTTCTGCTCGCCATTCGGTAGTTTATCAACTAGGTCCTGACCCTGTTCCCACAGGCATTCTGAAACTGAACCATATGAGATAGTTCAGGGACCTGATGGAGTATGTAGCAGCCGCATACATGCACCTCCCAGGGCATCTGACTGCTTGGAGTCCTGGTCTGGTGGCTGTGTGCTCAAATGCTGTGGTCGTTGGGACCTGTCATGAGAGGATGTAATGACCAGGGAATCAGCCAGAGGTTGTTGCGCCAAGAACTGGTCCTCTGTTGGGGCCCTGTACAGGCGGTCAGCTTTCTTCGGGCACCGTGAGGGTGGAGTGCGGATGCTTCCACGCGGCCTTGGTGACATCCACGAAAGTGTCCACCAAGGGTGGGACCACCACAAGCTTAGGATCCTTCTGCTGAAGGTAACGAGCTAGGCGTTGTCTCTCAGGGTCGAGATCTTCCAAATCCCATCCCATGTTCTCCTGGATGTGCCTTATGATCTCAGAAAAGGAGGGATCATCCAGAGGTGACCTGGGCAGGTCTTGTGAGTCAGGTGATAGGATGCTGATTGGAGAAGAAGACCTGGAAGTATCTTAAGTGTCAGGTCTAGCATCCTCCCCTTGCGGAGTGGACCGTCAACGCCTGGGTCACTTAGGACTGGAAGACCCTCAGGGAAATCTTGAAGGGGCCTTCTCCGTTCTTTGGATCTTTCCCTAGGAGGTGGAGTGTGCTCCATGGGGGTCGGTAGTCTTCCTGCTGGCCCCTGCAGTGGAGGAGGGGGAGTAGGAGGAGGACGAGGAGGCTTGACTGGGATCACAGCCTTCTTTATTGTGTCCCACCAAAAGGTAAAGAGATCTTTGACCTCTTGAATATTCATACCGGACAATGGACCTGACGCCAGTGGTCTGACACCGGTATCGGGCGTTGGGTCAGAGGGCATCTCTGGGGTTGGCGAAGGGTCCTATGGAAGACCGATGTCCTCATTGCCACCTGCCTGGTCATCAGGCAATGTCAGGTCCTCCTCTGAAGAGTCCCGGTGACTGGTGTCCACCGGTGATGGGAGGGCAGTCTTCGGCTCTGGCGAACGTCTCACTGACAGGTGCTTAGCCGATGTTGGGTGCTTAGTCGACATCTGGTCCAATGGGGAAGCAGTCTTCAGATCCGGCGAATGTCTCACCTACGGATGCTTAGCCAATGTCCGTTTTAGGGATGTCGGGTCCTTGGTCTTCCTGAGAGGGGGATCCGGACCCCTGGGAGGCTGGGAGACCGATCTGGTGTCAGGGTCCTGGCGTCTCTCTGAAGATTTGGAAGAAGACTTGGACTGGTGATGGTCTGAAGACTTCGATGAGGCTCGGGAGGGGGTTGATGAAGCCAAAGGCCTGGAAGTCTTGATGGGATGCAGAGAAGTTGAAGTGCTGCCTGAAGACTTGACCTTTATAGGAGGGGGCTGAGAGCGAGCCCTGGAGGGAGAGCGGTCTGAGCGCATGGAGCCTGAGCTGGTGCGCGAGTCCGTGGCCCAGTTAGGGGATCTGGACCTGGCCTTCTCCCAGTGCTTGTCTCGGTGTTTGTGGGACTTAGAGGTAGACTCACCTCTGGAGGCAGTGTCTTTGTCCATGCTTCTTAACTTGTCTTCCAAGAGGAACCCCTGAAGTGCCTTCTGGCAGCGGATCCTGGTGCGACTATTGAACCCTTGACAAAAGAAGTGAGCCTTGGTGTGTGTTCTGGGCTGAAGCACTACAGGCAGGATGAATGAGGATTCTTGAAAGGGATCTGTTTGCCGCAGGCACACTTGGAAGGATGTCCATCTGAAGGAGTTGGAGATGCCGACATTTAGTGGTAAACTGGAAGTTCTAATCATTGTATGCTAGAGTAGGACCATGAGGCCGATGCTGGCGAGTCGACGGCGGGAAAAGAACTAGGGATTCTGGGGGACCGCCCCCTTTTATACGATGCCGGACGTGGGCGGGACCGACGTCGGGGGTGGTCCCTGCTGAATACTGCTAGCTAGATTTTTTTCCGTGGGGTCCTGGCACCTGCCAGCTTCAGTCCTAATGGTGTAACCTGCTGCAAGAGCTGTTTCTCGAAGTAAAATCAGCCTTTTCCTCACTTTCTGGTTGGTGTTCCTTTACTCAAAGCTGCACATCTGTAGGCAGGATGTTGTTCCATGGCAAATGTGTCGATCTGGGGGACTGTTTATCCTCTAGTTGGAGCAATTTTATCAGGAGTTCTCTGAGTCAGGTGAGGATTGTCGACTGAGTTGTACTTCAGAGATTGAAATCTCTGCCTGTACGTCTCTCCTGAGATGTCATACCTTTTCAGGATTTCACTTTCACCAGGTCATAGTTTTCTGACTGTTCAGTGTCCATATTGCTGTAGGCAAGTTGGGTTTTCCCTGTCAGGTAGGGTACCAGTCTGATTATCCATTGCTGCTTTGGCCATTGGCAGGCTGTGGCAACCCTTTCAAACGTTGTCAGATATGCCTCAATATCATCAGAGGGACTCAACTTTGTAAGTTTAATGGCTTTTAAATTGCTTGCATTTTGTTGCTCATCTGGATCTGTGCCAGATCCTCCACCTTTGCTAACTTGCAAGGCATCCCAGCCATCGCTGCTTCTCTTCTCTCCTCTGCTGCTCCTGTTGCTGCATCTCTTCTCTTCACTTCTCTGTGCTTCTAAATGTTCAATCTCTTTTTTTTCTCTGCTTCTCCATCTCTTTTTGTTGTATAGTCCACCATTTGAAAACGTCCATCAGCCTTTCAGGTTGTCACTGCATGTTCTTTTTCCATAACTTGTGCTGGCTGTATAATCTCAGCTTGGACTTGTGTCTTTGCTAGTTTGGCTGCCATTCTCCTGGTAACCACTCCTGGACTTGCTGCTGCAGAATCCATACCTTTCTATATGCTTCCCTGGTACTAGGTCCAGTACCCATGCACAAAACTCCTGGCTTAAGGTATGCATGGCGTAATCCCACTTAGGCTGACACCATCCGTCGTCGAGGCACAGGAAAAAAACAGCAGTTGTAGAATTCACAAAAAGTGTTTAATAGTACTAGCAGTAACATAAAAAAAAATTGTTCAAATAACTATTTACAAAGGCAGAATAAACAGAAGATAGCAAATGCTTTCAATCATCTGTTCTCTGATCTGTCTCCCTACACATCCACACTACCAACTGCACCCGCTGCACCTCAGCTCTTTTCTACCAGTGAATCAGCCTGCCCCTCGACCAATAAACAATAAACCTGTGCCTCAAGCAACCAAGTCTTTCTACTTCAAAGCTGTGTCCGGAATACAAGTCTTTAAACCACTAAACACCATATCTGACAATACCAGCCCTGGCTCTGACTCTCTGGAACCACGCCTTCTGAAGGCAGCTGCTCATCTCATCTCCTATCCACTAGCCAGGGTGTTCACACTGTCCCTCTCCAACGGCACTGTCCCAGGTATCTGGAAGTCTGCAAGAATTACCACCATTTTAAAAAGGGAAACAAGAACGTAAATCTCAAACTATAGACCTATAGCGATCTCTCTCGGTCCTCAGCAAAATTTAGAAAACTTGTAGCCACTCCAGACCATTGAGTTCCTTGAAACCTCAAAATTGCTCTGTGAAGCACAACATGGATTTAGGAAAATCACAGCTGCTAGCAAAATTCACCGGATACCTCACAAACATGGATGAAGGCCAGCTTACTGGGCTGTGTTCATCGACCTCACCAAGGCTTTCGACCTTGTGGATCACCCCTACTACTGTCCACCTCAAAGATCTTGGCTTCTCATCTCCTGTAATGAGCTGGTTCAGAAGCTACTTAACTGATAGGTCCCAAGCTGTCAAACTCAACTCTGCAATCTCTGACAGCACCACTATCAACATTGGAGTGCCTCAAGGCTCAATACTGGGCCCTCTCCTGTTCTCATTGTTCTTAAACAATCTTCCCAGCAGCATAGTATCTGGTGCCTCTCTTCTCTATGCAGATGACCTGGTCATCTATGCTCGGTCGGATAATATTGACCACCTAAGCGTGACACTGACCTCTGCCTTCCACTCTGCTCAACATTGGCTAAACTCACATCGCCTTATCCTAAACACCAGCAAAGCCAAAGCAATGCTATGGGGTACTGCCCATAAGCTAAGATCCTGCTCATCTCCTTTAAAAATACTTGACCTTGATGGGACCCTTCTTGAGGTTGTCAGCACATTCCGCTATCTTGGCATACTTCTTGACCAATTCCTGGACCTGAACCTGCATATTCAAGAAACCTGCAAAACTGTAAACTGAAAACTGGGGGCTGCCTACAGAACCAGCTATATGCTCACACCTGCTGCCAAGCTGGCCATTGCCAGAGAAATCCTCCTTCCCACTCTAACCTACTATGCTCCCATCCTGTCTATGGCGCATAAAACTACCCTGCAAAAATGGGATGTCACCTACAACAATGTCTGCCGGTATGCCTCTAAGGCCCCCCAGCTCAAGCATCACTGCCAACTGTACAAAGACCTAGGCTGGCTCTCTCCCTCTGCCACCAGACTTTACTATCTATGCTGCCTCTCCGACTCCATCATCAGAATGGATAGATCAGCTTCACTATCTGAGCTGCTGCAGTCCGCTGTCCTTCGCGTGAACTGAGATCATCAGATAAATCCTCCTGAAAGTTCCCTCTGCCGCACCTCAAAGGGTTCTGCAGTGCGTCGGACATACTGCCCCACAAATGTGGAACTTGCTACCACTTGACCTAAAACATGCATCCTCGCACTACCTCTTCAAGCGAGGGCTACACAACCACCTAACTACAATGGACCAATGTGCCTGCTATGACCCTACCTGAGCCTGTCCTTTCATGCCCCCTTTCCCCAAACCCTTTTCTCTCCAATGTGTTGGACCCCCTCTCTTCTATCACTCTCTCTTCCTACTATCTCTTCCTTATCCTATCTATCTGCTGGCTGCCTATATTTCCTTTGTCTGCCTTATATGTTAGGTAGCCTATTGTTGCACTTTTAATGATTATGTTATAAAAAACAAGACCATACTGTTATGCCTCTACAATGCCTAGCGTCTGACAGTGCCTCTCGCCCTCACACTGTTTGCCTGCTGTTTCAACTTGTTGCTTATATACTTGAGGTGAAGGTTTTTTGTGTATTGGGTACTGGTACATGTTAATGGTCTCAGCCTCCCTGTTCCCCCCTCCTCCCCCCCACACCGACTAAGCCCAGACCTATTACCCGGTAATCAGATCCGTGAGCCCAGGCACTTTCCGCACCCTTGGCCGCCAAAGCCGCCTTTTGCCGTATTACACCTCTGACCCCACCTCCTGCACACACTCTCGCCGGTGAGCAGTTCCATGAGCCCGGTCACAGATCACAGCTTCTGCCGCAAAAGCCGTAAAAATCCCACTCGCACCCCGACTGAATTCTTCTGCTCCTATGCCTTGAAATAGAATCAGCAGCCAGGACTCCTTCCTTGCTCCCATTTCAGCCCCCTAACTTTGAGGGTCTCTTCCCTGATGTTGCCCGTTAAAGCCAGCCTGGCTCTGTTTGGTCCCCACTCCTACAATTTCTCTCCTATACCAAACTATGCGCCACTCCTGTTGTCCCTCGATGGATCTGTTTCAGTAATGACTCATCCAGTTTCCAAAGCCGCTTGACCACCGTAACCCCCCCCCCACTTCCGACTCATCGCTGATCCCATGCCCGGGAACGAAACCATGAGCCCAGGCACTTTTTCACACATACGGCCACTAAAAATGGCTTTGCCATTTCTCACCCACAACCCCCGCCTCCTGAATACTCTCAAGCTGGCAAATGGTTCCACGAGCCCCATCTCAGACCCCTGCCTCCTACCGCAAAGCCGTAATCTCTCGTCCCACCTGACTGAAGTTCAGCTCCCACGCCCGGTTATAGAACCAGCAGCCCGGACACTTTTCTTACTCTCAGCCGCAGATGCCGCAAGGTTTTGCCATTTTCACCCCGACCCCTGCCTCCCGAATTACTCCAAGCCGACAAACGGTTCCACGAGCCCGGTCTCAGACCCCAGCCTTCTACCGCAAACACCGCAAATTCTCGTCCTACTCGACTGGAGCTTGCTCCCTCACCCAGTTATAGAACCAGCGGCCCGGACACTTTTCTTACTCTCAGCCACCGATGCCGCAAGGTTATACAGCATTTCATCTCCGACCCCTCGCCTTCCCCTACACTGCTAGCTGGTAAGCTAACCGATGCCTCTGGTCTCTAGCCCTGCTACCTATCGTGGAACTTGTCAGAGTACAGACCTTACCAATCCTTGGCCCCCTCCTTTACCATGTCCCCCCCCCCCTTTTTCTCTTTCCTTTCTCCTATACTCTGAGGTCTGTCCCGGCACCAGTACCCGTTGTTCTCTCCTGTTTATTTGTAAAAAAATTTCTGATATTTCAATGTACCTTGACATGTAACTCTGCCTTATTGTCTTTGCATTGTACTATGTATTGTTCCTGTACCTCCCGGGCCGTGCCTGAAAATAGTCACTTGCTGGCTAGTGCACTTACCTGGTTAACAAAAACTAAATAAATAAATAAATCCATCTGTTTTCCTTCAATTCTGTGTCTCTCAAACCATTGCAGCTCTCTTAGTCCTTGCAACCCCCCCTTAACAAGCATCCTGTTTTTTTTTTTAAATCATAGAAGGCCGTCGCCAGATAAGGACCGCTAGGTTCATCTAGTCTGCCTGTAACCCCTACCCCCCAGGAGGATTTCCTCCATCCCTTTGCAGCCTGCACTCTGCCCACCAGTCCCATATGCATGTCCCAGGCCCTTCTGAAGTTGTCCACTGTATCCAGCCCCACCACCCACTCTGGCAGCCTATTCCATGGCTCTACCCCCCCATCAGTGTAGAACCTGCCCCTCTCCAGTTTGTGGGTTTGCCCCCTCGTGGAATTGTTCTTAATTTGAATAAGCTGTTGACCCTCACCCAGTTTATGCCCTTCAAGTATTTGAATCTCTCCACCATATCCTCCTCTACTCCAGCGAGTACAGGCCCAGCTCCCCCAGCCTCTCCTCATATGGCCTCCCCACGCACCATTTTGGTCGCTCTTCTCTGGACCCTTTCCAGCCGGTCCATGTCCCCTTTACTGTATGGCCTCCAGAACTGGACCCCATATTCCACGTGTGGTCTGACAATGGTTTTGTACAGCGGCAGAGTCACTTCCCTTCTCCTGCTTGTGAAACTCCTCCCTATGCATGCCAGCATACTTGGTGCCTTTCCTGCTGCCCCGTCACACTGACCCTGGACTTTCAGGTTGTTGGAGATGGTAATCCCCAGGTCCCTTTCCTGCTCTGTCTCCTACTCCTCCAGTTGGTATTTGCCTTCGGGTTGTTACACCCTATGGGCGTAATCTTGCACTTTCTTGTGTTGAACTGTAATTGCCACCTTTCTGACCACTCCTCCAAACTGGCCAAGTCCTCCCTCATATCCTCCACCCCACCTCCTTCATATCCACTCTGCTACTACAGATTTTCATGTCGTCCACGAACAGACATGCCTTCCTGTGCAGGCCCTCTGTGAAGTCCCCTACGTATATGTTGAAGAGTATGAGTCCCAGAACCAACCACTGTGGAACCCCACTTGTCACTCTTTTCTCCTTTGAGTACACCTCATTAACTTTAATCCTCTTGAGTCCTCCCCACCAACCAATGTTCCACTCATCTAGTGACCTTGCTTGCCACCCTGCCTACGAGTCTCTCATGGGGGATGGTGTTGAACACCTTCTTGAAGTCCAGGTAGGCCATGTTCACCACCCCTCCCTGGTCCCATATCTCTGTCACCCCTCAGGTTGGTCTGACATGACCTGCCACCCATGAATCCATGCTGATTGTCATTCAGTAGGCCTTCCCCCTCAAGATGCTTAACCAGTCTTCCTTAATCAGTGCCTCCCTCAGCTTGTTGACCACCGCGGTCAGGCTTATCAGGAGGTAGTTACCTGGCTCTTCCCTTCCGCCCCTGTTATGCAGTGGTAGCACCTCTGCTTTTCTCCAATCCTCTGGAATCCTTCCCTGTTGCAGTGACAGGTTGAATAGCCTTGTGATTGGTACTGCTAATTCCTGTTTCAATTCTTTAATTACCCTCGGGTGAATCCCGGCTGGCCCCATCGCCTTGTCAGTCTGTAGCCTGCTCAATTCCTCCAGCACTCTAGCTTCAGTGAAGGGACTGGAGTTCATCTCCTTACCCGTCCTCCCATTTTCTAATTTAGGCCCCCCTCCCTCCTCCACTGTAAAGACTGATGCAAAGTACCTGTTTAAGACATCGGCTTTTTCTAAGTCTCCCTCCACCAGTGACCCCCTTCCCCTTTGAGCCTCACTATCCCTCTCTTCCCTTTTTCCTGCCACCTTCCCCTGCTACTCAGTCCCCCCGCCATTGTTGCACCCACCTGCTTGATAATGGACCTTGTCCTGCCTCCCGTCTTCCTTTCTGCCCCCCCAGCTCTTCTCTACTATAGACTTTTACTATGTATATTTCACCTCTTATTTACCTGTATATTGAATATCAGTTATGCACCTGAATATTGTATCCACTACCCATTGTTACCCCGATCTGTATATTGTTCATGTTACTGCTTCATCCTCTGTTGATAATTCTGTTGTATTATTCATGTCAAGTCCTGTTCCCATGATGTGGAGCCTTTGTAAATGAGTTTCTGACTCAAAGGTTGTTTCCAAAACTTCATTAAAGACCCTCTTGTCCCCCCCTTAAACCCCCTTGCTATATGTTCTTCTGTTTCAGCCTTGGCCCTCTTGATCACCTTCTTTGCTTCCCTCAGTTTATCCCTGTACACCCCCCACCTCTCTGTGTCACCTTATATATCCCAAACACCCTCCTTTTCTCTGTTTTCCTCACTTCAGTAGTGAACCAAAATGGTTTCCTGCCCCCCCTTTTTCTCACCGTCCTAATGCAAAGCTCTGTCACTTTCCGTAGCCCCCTTTTAATTTCATCCCATAGCTCCTCCATGTCTTCCAGGACTTCTGCTCTCCCTCCAGCTCCTCCTGTACCATTGCTGTCATCCTCCCAAAGTCTGCCTTGCTAAAGTCAAGCACCCTAATGTTCGAGTTGTCCTTGGCTTGACCTTTGTTGATCCTAAATTTCACCACCCTATGATCACAGTCACTAAAATTTTCCCCAACACTCACCCCCTCTACACTGTCCCCATTTGTCAGAATCAGGTCCAGAATGGCTCTCCCTCTAGTAGGTTCTATCACCAGTTGGATGATTAATGCTTCCTGCAAGGCTTCCAACACTCCCCTGCTCCTAACTGTGGCTACTGCTGGGGTGACCCAGTCTATGCGAGGTAGATTCAGATCTTCCAGTACCACAATTTCCCTTCTGTTGACCATGTCTTGAATCTCATTTACCATCTGCTTGTCAACCTCCTCTACTTGATTTGGTGGTCTGTAGACCACCCCTACCTTCACTGCCTTCTCCCATGTTCTGTTTAAGGACACCCATAAGACCTCCACAGATCCATCCCCCACACTACAATGTCCTCTGTTACATAAAGGGCCACCCCTCCTCCTCTTCCTATCCTGTCTCTCCTGTACAGTACGTATCCTGGCATTTCCACTTCCCAGCTGTGGTTCTCAGTCTACCAGGTCTCCGTGACTGCAACCAGGTCTAGGTCACCCTCCACCACTATCGCCTGCAGTTCTCCCATTTTATTATCCAGACTCCTGGCATTGGTCAGCAAACCCTTCCCCCCTTGTCGGTTTCTCTTGCCCCCAACTGTGGTGGAGAGTTAGTTAGGCCTGACACTCTCCTTCCTCCTACTAGACAACACCTAGCTATGCCCTCCCCCATTCCTAGTTTAAATCCTTCCCTAGTATTTTATCTATGAAACCCTGTAGCTTCCCCTCAAAATCCTGGCCCCATTGTTTATGTGCAACCAATCTCTCGCATACAGATGGTGGTCTACCCATGTGTCTCCCCAATACATTCGTAGCCCTCCTTCCTGCACCACTGCCTCAGCCAGTGATTAAAATCTTTGATTCTCAATTGTCTCGCTGTACTGGTGCAGTGAACTGGCACGATTTCTGAGAAAGCTATTGTGTCTACTATCCCTTTGCACCAGCCGGCTAGTGCCATAAATCACCTCTAAGACCTCTTCTCTGGCCAGATCATTGTGCCAAGGTGTACAACCAGGTTAGGTTCCCCCAATGAGCCTGATACATTCCTTAATTCTTGGGAGAGCACTGCTTGCAGAAAACTGACCTCCCTTTGAAGGTAACAACCTTTCTTAACCAATGGATCCCTTTAATAATGGCACCACCTTACACTATCACTGATTTTTCATGTGCTGCCCCCAAGGGTGCCATTGCCTCACCTACCTGGCTATTCTTCCTGGCTTCTCCTTGTATGCGTTCCACCCCCCACCATAACCTTCCCTATCCGTCTGTCCCCCTCGGTCTCATCCCCGAGCTCCCTCCCACCTTGCCTATTACACTCCTGTCCTTCTCCCACCCATCCTCTCCGTGGATGTCTAACCCACTCCGGTCCCTAGTGACACCCTTTGCTTCCTTCCCCTTCTTCCCATTGTCTGCTACACCCAGCCCCCCATAGTATCTTTCCCTTTCCGCCTACTGTCCCCCGCCCCCTTCCTGGCCTCTACAGCATGATCTGCCCCTTCTCCCCTGCCCTTCCTGTACATTCTCCTTTCCATATTTCTCCTTCCCTTCCTTGTTCATTCCCCCCGCCTCGAACCCATACACAACCTCCTGCTCCAAAGTCCTTGTAAAGGGCCAGTATCTGTTACAGCCAGTTGTGTACCTATCCTCAAGAATGCTGCTGCACCTGCCCGTCATGTACCTATTCTCTGATTTGGAACTCCTGCCCATCGTGTCCCTGTCCTCCAACATGGACATTCTTGCTGAGCCCCCCTGAGCGACCACCCCCCTCCCACCTGCCAGGTTGGTTTGCCGCCCTCCACATGGTTAGTGACTATGTCTTTCCTTGTCTGGAATAGCTCTTTTAGCCATGCAAGCTCTGCCTCCAACTTCCTCAGTCTTGGACAAACTGGGCATGCCCCCAGTCTCCACAGAGTACTCATGAACACAGCTGCGCCACAGCTGTTGCATCCCATGACCCTCTTGCCCACGTGTGCCCTCTTCCCTTGGCCACACCCCCCATGTTCCCACTGCCCCCAACTTGTTCCCCGTCCCAGCTACCTTTCCGCTGTCCCCATCCCCGATATGTGCCCCTCCCCCCAGTGCGCTCCTCTCCATAATGCCTTATCATTCCCTCCATTTGCTACACCTATCTTACACGTGCCATTAGATCCCACCACACAGCCTGCACCCAGTGGCTGGACACCTTATTTGACCCTAAAAAACCTCCTTCCAGATATCTTGTTTGACCCTAAAAAACTTGCTTCTGAGTCCCACCTTTCGCTTTGGTGCCTAGATTCGTATTCCACATTGTAACATGACAGATCTTCACTTAAGTAATATTATATCATATTATATAGTGCCCCAGTATTCCATATTATAAAACAACAGATCTTAAAAACCTGCTTCTGAGACGGCCCGGTGGCACAGAGGGTTGAGGCACTGGACGCCACGCCGGCGCCCCGGGAACGAGCCTGGGTTGTCAGAGGTCAGCCGGGGGGGAGAAAGGAAAATTACGTACCTACCGTAATTCTTGATCTTCTTGGACGAGTCTCCACCACTCATTCACACTAGTGGGATTGGCGCCGGAGGCACTAAGACCCATCGGGAGCAAACTTTTTGCTGGAGGGTCGGCCGAGAGACAGCGCCATGAGACAGAGCCATGAGCAGCGGCTCGGTAGCAATGACCATCTCGGCCACGACCCTCCAAACCGCCTCCGCACTCTTTTACCAAGGAGGTGCAGCGCAACTAACGTAAGAGTAAACCCAACATTAAAAAACGGACATAAGATAGTCCGTATGACCCGTGTAAGAAGGGTCAGCAAAGAAGTCCTCACGGCCTAAAGATTTGAGGGAGTGAAGACCAATACAGCGGTGAGCTCGGGGGATGGAGGGTGGGCGTGTGAATGAGTGGTGGAGACTCGTCCAAGAAGATCAAGAATTACGGTAGGTACGTAATTTTCCTATCTTCCTGGACATAAGTCTCCACCACTCATTCACACTAGTGGGAGAGTACCAAGCTGATAATCCCCCAAAAGGGCGGCAGGAGAGCCAGAGCTCACGCGTCTAAGATAGAAGCCCATTAAGGATAGTTCTGCCGACTGCGGAATGTCGCCTAGCATGAACATCCAGTGCATAGTGCTTAACGAAGGTATGCACTGAGCTCCAGGTGGCGGCGTTGCATATATCTGCAATTGGAACATTGCGAATTTCCGCTAGGGATGCCGTGACTGCCCTAGTAGAGTGAGCGTACACTCTACCTTCTAATTTAACTTGAGCCATGGAATAGCAATGACGAAGGCATGCCACTAACCATGAAGAGATGCATCTAATAGCGACAGGTTGACCCAGCCGGGTGTCGCTGAAAGAAACGAACAGTTGCTGAGTCTTGATGAACATCCTGGTTCTATCTAAATAGAACCGCAAGCTCTCTTAACATCTAAGGAATGAAGAGCCTGCTCTCCTTCATTTTGGAAATTAGCTAAGTAAGCAGGAAGTACCAGAGGTTGGTTTAGATGGAATTCTGACACAACCTTGGGAAGAAATTTAGGATGAGTACGGAGAACTACGTTGTCTTTATGGAATACAGTATACGGAGGGTCCGTAACCAGGGCATGTATCTCAGAGACCCTGCGGCTGAGGTAATGGCCACCAGGAAGGCAGTCTTCCAGGTAAGAAATTTTAGCTCACAGGTAGCTAAGGGTTTGAAAGCTTCCGAGTGAGCATGTCCAGCACCAGGTTAATGTCCCAGGCTGCAACTGGACGCTTAACAGGGGTCTGTATGGAGAATCCCTTTAAGAAATCTCTTCACATAGGTAACTGAGCCAGAGTTAAGGAAGAAACCGCTCATGGAACGCTGAGATGGCACTAAGGTGAACTTTAACTGTGGAGTACTGAAGACCTAAGTTTGACAGGTCCAAAAGATACTCCAGAACCTTGCCAGGAGGACAGGAAAAGGGATTCCAAGAGGATTTTGTACACAGAGAGAAAACGTTTCCATTTGGAGCGTGACGCTGGGTGGCTGGCTTCCGAGCAGCCAGAAGGATGTCTGAGACTTACGAGACGTTGAACCGATCTACTTCTATCTCTTCAGGAGCCAAGCATGAAGGTGAAGTGATTTCAGGTTGGGATGGACCAACGAACCCTGAGTCAAAAGACTGATTTGCAAAGGAAGTGGTCTTGAGAGGCTGCCAACATACTGTTGAGTAGAGGAAACTATAGTTGTCGAGGCCAGGAAGGAGCAATGAGAATCATCTTGGTCCCCTGAGACTCGAACTGAGGAGTACTCTGGATTAGAGGAAGGTGGAAAGCGTAAGAAAGCGCTTGTCCACCGCAGCCTGAACGCATCCTGACAGAAAATGCCAGGCCCTGATTTCTGGAGCAGAAGAGAGGCAGTTTTATGCTGAGTGGGGATGCAAAAGGTCCAGGTCTGGAGTCCCCCACTTTGAACAGGGACCGAGCTATGGCTGGATCGAGAGACCACTCGTGAGGGTCTGCCTCCGTCTGCTGAGGTGATCTGCTAGGTCGCTTTGTATACCTGGTAGATAAACCGCTGAATCAGAGACTTGTGCTCCAAGCACCACTCCCACACCCTCATTGCTTCCCTGCAAAGGGGTAAGAATGAGCACCGCCTTGCTTGTTGATGTACATCACTGCTTTGTTGTCCGTTTGAAGGAGAATGTCCTTGTGACAAAGGACATCCTTCAGAGCTCGGATTGCATAGAGGACCGCCTCATCTCCAGGACATTTATGTGGAGATGAGTTTCAACTGAGTCCATACACCTTGAGTGTGGAGGGAGAGACAGTGAGCTCCCCATCCCATTAGCGGTGCGTCCTGTGGTGATGGAGATCTGATGATCCGGGGAGCAAAGGGGATCCTTCCAGGAGATTGCTTTCTTGAGACCACCAGGTGAGAGACCTTGAAGGGGCTCAGTCACCTTGATGGGATAAGACTGGGGTGAGAGGTCGGGGACCACTGGAGTGAGAGCATCCATTGGGTGGTTCTCATGTGCAGTCGGGCCAGGGGACAGTGAAGACCGAGGACTTATGAGACCCAACATGCGTTGCATCGAGAGCTGTAACTGATTGGTTCTCCCTGATGTAACGGGCCATTCGAAGGATGTCGAGTCTTCTGTCCTCTGGAAGGAAAGCCTTCGCTGAAGAGGTGTCTAGAAGCGTCCCTATGAACAGGAGCCTCTGGGAGGGTTGCAGTTGAGATTTTTTCAAATTCAGCAGAACTCCCATGGACGTGAGAAGACGAGAAGTCGTTTGCACGGCTTCCAAAGTCCCTTGGACGGAAGGGCCTGCTAGAAGCCAATCGTCCAGGTAGGGAAACACTCGGAGTCCGACTTTCCTGAGATGCGCCGCGAGAACTGCACAACACTTTGTAAAAACTCACGGCGCCGAGGATAGCCCAAAGGGCAGGACTCTGAACTGATAATGCTGACCCAAAGCTACAAACCTGAGGAACTTGCGGTGGGTCGGGTGGACGAGGATATGCTGGTAAGCATCCTGCATATCCAGAGAGGCCAGCCAGTCGTGCTGATGCAGCAAGGGTAACAGGGTACCTAGGGAAATCATCTTGAATTTCTCCCTGGGGAGGAATCTGTTTAACTTTCTGAGGTCTAGAATGGGCCATCCCCCCAGATTTCTTTGGAACCAGAAAGTAATGGGAGTAGAACCCTGTGTTTCGCAGATGCGGGGGCACCAGTTCTATTGCCCTGTTGTTCAGAAGGCCCTGGATCTCCGCGGTGAGGAGGTCTGACTGAGAGACCGACAACCTGGGTTGTCGTCTGGGAGGACAATTCGGGGGGGTTTCCAAGAAATTGAGAGAATAACCCTCGCGAATTATCCGAAGGACCCATTTGTCCGAAGTTATGGACTTCCACTGGTTGTAGAAGTACATCAGACGACCTCCCACCGGAGGAGAAAGTTCCACCTCGGGCAGAGTGGATGGAACTTGGGCCAACGACTCATAAGGTAGTGCTGGGAGCTTTAGGCCCCTGCGCTTTCTGCTGCGTCTTCTTTTGAGGTTGGGCAGGTTGGCTTTTATGGAAGCTTCCCCTGCCTCTGCCTCGAAAGGACTGACGACTATGAAACTGACGCTCGTTCACATGCCCCGAGAGGGGCAGGCGGAGGTCTGGCCAACTTAATGGCTGATCTAGTCTTCTGAGTGGCCTCTAAGGCTTGCTCCACCTGAGGGCCAAAAGAAAGGAGCCATCAAAGGCAGCGCCATCACCTGCTGCTGAGCATCATTCGTGAAGCCAGAAGTACGCAGCCAGGAATGGCGCGAGTACAAATCTCATGCGTTGAGCAAGAAGCAGTGTCGAAAGCGCCCATGGCTGCTTTGACCTGTTGGTTATTGGACTCAATACCTCTAATAACGGTCAGAAGAAGCTCTGACTTGGAATCCGAATCTGGAAGAGCTTCAACCATTCTTTTCATAGAGTGCCACAGGATATACTCATACTGAGAAAATAGCCTTGATAACTGGCAATACGCATACTTAGAGTGGAGGCAGCAAAGACTCTCTTACCTAATGTATCAATCTTACGAGACTCTTTGTTAATAGGTCGAGCTGTAGTAGTTTGAGGAAGAAACGACCTTGTCATTCTCTGCCAGGACTACAATAGGATCCGCAAAGGCTTGGGATGCCAAATGGGACGATCCTTGGGAGCTGAATACTTTATCAATGGATTTAGCCACTGAGGGAATAAGAGCAGGATTATTCCATACCATTTGAGACAGCGCCTCAAGGAAGGCTGGATCGGAGGAGTCAAACCAGAGGGATCTCCGCAAGCATGAAGATACTGGAGTCTTAATATCTTCCCAGGATCAATGTCTGTAGTCTGGAGAGAAAGAGGATCCCAGGTTCTTCAACAGAGACTTAAAGGACAGGTCCCACCACAGGCTCTGTAGCAAAGAAAGATCCTGTTTCCTCCACTTCATCACCCAACCGAAGGTCTGGGTCAGGCTCAACATCATCTCCTGATGGTCCAGAAAGGACTATTTGGACAGGAAAGGAGTGAAAATTAGGAGAGGAGGAAATAGCAGAAAAACAAGGAGAGTCCCCAAGGGCTGCCGGCGCCGAGACGGCAAAACGGGCTGAAGACGGCACCAGGGAGGCGCACGCGCCGAGGAGGCACGCTGCCCCGCAGCGCTCGGGCGGCGCCAGCGCCGCTGGACATCGCGTTCGGCGCCGCCGACGACGCCACGCACGGCACCGCAACGGCGCCCGGATGACGCTGCGATAGGGCGCTGGCGAACGGCACAGCGGACGACGACGCGAAGCGCGCTACCATTCAACGGTACCACGGGCGGTGCCGTGAGACCCTGCAGCGCCGCGATGGCGCCAAGAAGACCCAGCGGCACCGAAAACGGCGCCGACAAGCCAACAGACCCTGCCGAAGGCGCTGGAAAAGCCCCAGGAACCTGGAAAGCTAGAGAAGGAAAAAAAACAGGAGATAAGGGCATCGGTGAGGCCCCCTGCGCCGCAGCCATGTGAGGGGGGGAAACACCTAAGCACGGAGTCGCTGGCACCGAAGAAGGCGCCACGCGACTAGGAAGGTCCAACCGCCCTACCTGATTGCCGGAGGGGCCCGAGGGCTCCGAGGCAACCGAGCCAGGCAGAAGAACCAACCTCCGAGCCCATTGCTCCATAAGAGCGGCCCACTGATGAAACTGCTCATCTGGAGTCCTACCTATAGGCGGGGAGGGACTCCGATGTCGAGGACGACGATAACCGGAAGTTGGCGACTCCGAAGAAGGAGACCGGCAACTAGCAACGATAACCGAGCGCCGACGCCAAGAGACATACTCAGAGGGCTTACCTCGAGTGATGCTCTTCTTTTGACCTGTGGGTCAAGAAGAGCTTCGAGGCCGAACGGTGCCGAATGCGATCGCTTATTTTATGCCGGCTGGGGACCCCATCCCCCGGCATCGGACTGACTTGTCGGAACCCCGCTGAGGAGAAGGAGGCTGACAGGATCCAGCCCGGCTGACTGAACAGCTTTCATATGAAGTCTCCCTACCGTCACCTGACCTGCTCATGGTCGACTCCGTCCAGTAGGCCGAGACTTCTTCAAGTAAAATTTAATATTAGAAAAATTCAACGAAAATAGAATAAAATTAAGCGATACTACTTATCGAGATAAAGTTACAAAAAAACAAACTGAAAACTATGCGCTAGTTTGAAGTTTGACTCCCGACAGGCGAGCGACGTCGTCACTGAAGCGCACTCGACGGCGGGAAAAAAGGAACTGAGGCGGTTGGAGGGTCGTCGCCGAGATGGTCATTACCGCTCGAGCCGCTGCTCGCGGCACCGTGTCTCGCGGCGCTGTCTCTCGCGCCGACCCTCCAGCAAAAAGTTTGCTCCCGATGGGTCTTAGTGCCTCCGGCGCCAATCCCACTAGTGTGAATGAGTGGTGGAGACTTATGTCCAGGAAGATAGAGGACTAGAGATGGCTGCCAACAGGAGGCCCCTCTACCTCGGGGATAGGGGTAGCTGGTATCTCAGAGCTTGGCCGCCCTCTGGTGGAAGCCAGAGAAGCGGTGCCTCTCAGAGGACCATCGGCATCAGGTCATATGGGGGAGGGAGGAGGAGACCCCATCTGGAGCTGTGGTATGCATGTGCACATCCACGAGCATGTACTACCACTTCCTGGGGGCTCAGGAGTAGGTCCATGGGAGAAACAGAGGAAAAAGTGGGGGTCCGCTGAGGATATCCCCTCTGGTCCGGCTCTGGGGATCTACTGGGACACACATGGCACTACAAGCCCCTGAAAGACCCAGAGTCCAGCAGGTTGGTGGACGATGAGGGAGGATCTGCCACAGGAGGAGAGAGTTCAAAAAAAAAAAACTGCTTCCATTTGTGACCCTAAAATTTTGCTTCAAAGTCCCACCTTTCGCTTTGGTTCTTAGATTCATTTCCAAGTAGTCCACATTATAAGATAACATATCTTTCCTCAAGTAATATATCATATTAATCAGTTCAGGGCATTCACACAACCTTCAAGGGTTCTGGTAAGTTCATGTGTGCCCAGTATACTCAAACATAGCACAATGATCTAGGGTTCTAGAGGACAGCTCTCTCTAACCTCTTACAGAGCCTGCTTCCATTAGCCAACTAATCCTGAATCCTCTGGGTGGAGCTAAAGACCACATCAGCAAGCGATGCGGGGGGGGCCAGCAGAGACCAAGTCCAACACCCTCCTTTTTCCAAGTCCACATACGATCTACTGGTGCTCAGAAAATGCAGCCAAATTTAAACTGCTCCCTGCAGTTTAAAACTGGCACCTTTTTTCTTCTCAGCAAGTGGCTCCTTTCTTGTTTGAAGTTCTCCGGTGGCAGAGCTTACAGCCCCTGATTCGAACTGGGATCCTGCTCCAATGTAGAACAGGAGCCGATCAGGTCCCAGTTCACAGCAAGGGGTAGAGCCCCACTGCGCTTATATTCCTCCTATACTCACAGCTTACTAGAAAAATAGACCACTTAGGCCCACCTGCCCAACAGGGTGAGCATTATTACTGTGCACTCCCTGATCTTGCTCTGGGCCCATTCTATCCCAATGTGACTCCTCTTTGCCTACCTGCAAGCCTTACAACATTGCTGCCTGGAACGATGAAACCATACTGTACTTCTTCTACTGCCTGCAATGTAAACCCCTGCTGGTACTGTTACTTGTATTGACCCTGTGTGCTAATTCTCCTTAATGTAACCCTTCACTTGTTTTTGCCTGATGTTCATGTATCTACCTTGTAATCTCCCAAGTCGCACCTGAAAATAGGCACTTGGCTGTCTAGTGTGGTTACCCAGTTAACAAAAGCAAATAAAAAAAAACACTTCAGCAAGTGGGGGGGGGAGAGAGAGAGCGAGAGAGGGGAGTCCCAGCAGAGACCAAGACCTCACATGATCTGCTGGTGCTTGGAAGATGCGGCCCAATTTAAACGGCCCCCTGCACTTCAAAATTGGCTTTCCTTCCGAGCAAGCGGCTCCTTTTTTGTTCAAAATTCTCCGGTAGCAGAGCTCACAGCTCGATTCAAACTGGGATCCTGCTCCAATGTAGAACAGGAGCCGATCGGGTCCTGGTTCACAGCAAGCGATGCGGGGAGGAGGGAGGTCCCAGCGGAGAACAAGTCCAACACCCCCCCCCCCCAAGTCCACACACAAATGTTCTTGTTTCAGGCAGGTGCAACAAGAACACAATGTCCCAGAATTAGGCCCCTTCTCCACAGTTTCTGAAAAAGAGCTTTAAAACTGGTCTCAGGTTAACCCCCTTCAGTTCTCAATAACTTGTTGGAACCATTTCAAACTATAATTATATACATTTCAACAGTAACATTATATAATTTCTTAACAAAAGGATCTCAGTATCAGTTACATTTCCACATAATGATTTGCATATATTTTTATACCAGCATATATGCAAGGGAGAAAAAAGTCAGAAACAGCAAGGGAAGACTGAGACAGTGAGAGGCAGAGAATTGAGAGACTGTCAGGGTGATCAAATCCTAGGTCTTACAGGAAAATTTGGTTGTGCAGACAGGAAAGAACAGAACAGATCCCTGCATTCAAACTCTCCATAACAACTGGGACAGGGTACTATTCAACCCTGTCACAGGGGGAATATCCTGGAATAGGGACCACTGGCAGCGACTAAGGATCCTGATGTGCCCGGGTGGGGGTGTGGCCCTGCAGGAGTGGGCAACAGCAGGCATTATTCCAGAGGACCATCATAGGACCCAAAACCGGGATCCAGTGAAGATGCCGGGGCTGGATGGGTTTCAGAAATACTGGCGTCCACAGACTTGGCCGAACGACCTAGCTGAGGACCCCAAGGGTGAAAGGACCTGAGCGACAGGATGCAGGAAGAGTCCCCTGAACCAGCAGAAGTGCTGCCCACCACACTGATCAAGGCGGGTGTGTGGCCAGCAGCCCAGAGGGATGAAAAGCTGGTGTGGCCACAGAGTTTCGACCCCCCCGGGATGTGGGGAGAGGCTGGGAAGACCCAGCTTCAACCACGGTTGCCTCCAGTCCCAATATTTCTTGTGCTTCTTCTTGGCAGATGTGGCAGCCTCAGATGAGGTCACCAAGGCTGCACTCCGGGCCTTCAGCTCTTTCTCTATGGCAGCCAATTTCTGTGGAAGGAGATGGACCTCCAGCACTTTCTTGCATTGTCTGCACATGACCTTGTTAATCTTCTGGTAGGCATTGGTGTCATGATCTGGGTCAAGGGAGATGATGCAGGAAGAATGGCTGTCCTTTTCTGGGATCTGTTTACTTCAGGCACATTTGGATTTGCAGGTATCCGCAGAGGAGGTCGATGACATGCAGCCGACTAACAAAGGATGAAATACAAAGCGAAAAATTAGAACTGGTGGTTGACTGCAGCAACGTTCTGCTAGATGCAACAAATACAGGGTAATGGCAGGAAAATAAATGAGGTGGGCGTGGGGGACTGCCCTTCATACCACTGGCGGACATCAATGCGCCATCAGGGGCAGTCCCCCGTTACAGACTGCTAGCTAGAAATTTTCTGTGTGGTCCCATCACCTGGTGGCTTAGTCCTAACTGTTGTGCCTACTGGTTGACGGGCAGAAAACAGAGAGTGGTGGTAAATGGTATACAGTCAGAAGAGATGCAAGTCACAAGTGGGGTACCTCAGGGATCAGTCCTGGGGCCAGTCCTCTTCAATATCTTCATTAGTGACCTTGCAGATGGACTAGAGGGTAAGGCTTGTCTGTTTGCAGATGACACCAAGATCTGCAATAGAGTACATGATCCAGATGGGGTGGGCAGAATGAGAAGAGATCTGGATAAACTAGCAAAATGGTCAGAAGAGTGGCAACTGGGATTTAATGCAAAGAAGTGCAAAATCATGCACATAGGGAAGAGAAACCCCGAAGCCACCTATAGGCTGGGAGGGGAGTTGCTAGCAGTCACAAAGGAAGAAAGAGACTTGGGCGTCATCATCACTGATGACCTGAAATCATCCAAGCAGACCTCTAAAGCAGTAGGTAAGGCTAGTGGGGTGTTAGTAGAGGTATCACAAGTCGCAAGAGGGAGGTAATAATCCCTCTTTACAAGACACTGGTTAGGCCCCATCTGGAGTACTGCGTGCAGTATTGGAGGCCACACCTTCACAAGGACATTAACCAAATTGAGGCAGTCCAGAGAAGGGCAACCAAAATGGTGCAGGGACTGCATCAGAAGACATATGAGGACAGATTAACGGAGCTCAATATGTATACCCTTGAGCAAAGGAGGGAGAGAGTGATATGATTGAGGCATTCAAACACCTTAAGGGCATTAACAAGGTGAAAGAGTCTAACATGTTTCAATATAAGAAAATAGCAGGACAAGAGGACACAGCATGAGATTAGAGGGGGCCGATTAAGGGGAAATGTGAGGAAATTATTTTTCACAGAAAGGGTGGTGGATGCATGGAATGGCTTACCACAAGAAGTGGTGGCTATGAATACAGTGCAGGGCTTCAAACAGGCATGGGATAGGCATAAGGGAGCAATACAAATGACTATGAATAGATAGGCCACTGACAGAGCAAAGGCCGATGGCACATTTATAAGGTAGAAAAAGAAATGGGCAGACTGGATGGGCCTTGCGATCCTTATCTGCCATCTACTTCTATGTTTCTATGTTACTGCAAGAGCCCCCTCAAAGTAACATCTGTGGGGCACTATTATGCAGGAGTACAGAGTCAAGAACCAGAGATCATAAATACAAACTGATTGCGGTGGTGGGGGATGTGAAGTTCTATTTTAAGGAAGATGTGGTGGAGCCATGGAGGAGTCTGCCAGCATATTCCTCCCCGTAACTGTCAGTCTGCATCTTGAACCTTCAGACCTTTTACTCTGTTTCTCCTATTCTCTCCTGTTTAGTGACCAGGCTCTGAGCCGCGGTGCAAAACCGCTGAAATATCCACGGAATTTGCCATCACCCACGGAATTCGCTGCCACCCGCAGAACAAACATGCCCTCTGAAATGTTAGTATGCCACGCTGGGAGCTCATCTCAGTGTGGCAAATGCTTCATTTGCCGACAAGGGTGCCCAATCCATCAGTTTCACTGTTCCCTCCCAAATGTTTCTGTGCCGGCACAGGGCCCACCCCAGGCGTGTAAACTCATAGCAGAAGTTGCCCAATCACGTCGGTCCGACCTCCCCTGCTGCCTGGTTCCACGGCTGGGAGCCTAATTCAGTGTGGCAAATGCTTCATTTGCTGATGGGGTGCCCAATCCCCAGTTTCACTGCCCCAAATGTTTCTGTGCCATGCTGGAAGCCCACCTCCAGCATGGCAAACTTCCTCTTGCCAGGGGTGCCCAATCGCTTCATCGCCCCAATGCTGCCTGGTGCGCTGGGAGCCCACCCCAGCGTGGCAAAAGTCCCTCCTGTGTGAGAATCCAGAAGAACCCTGAAACAAAAACTTCCATCGGTGATTCTTTTGCCCCCTTCCCAACCCGCACCCACCCTCTTCTACCCACCTCCCCACCTCAACCCATACTTACCTCCGGAGCCCAGCGATGATCTTCTGTGGACCGGGAACATGCCTGCACTCTTCAAAGCCGACTGCAAACTGAAAAAATGCGGTAAGCTGTATAATGGCATAAATGGATTTTTCAACTTTAGTGCATATCTCAGCCATTTCTGGAATTTTTCACCAATTTTTCAACATGGGTTTTGTAGCTTCACTTCATGAACTGTGATTGTTATTTCGTTATCGAAACCTGAAGTGTTCCGCAGTCACCGCGCAGAAACCACCTTTCTGAATGATTAACGAAATGACAGTGTCACAGTTCATGAGGTAGGCTCCTAAAAACCTATGTTGAAAATTGGGTGAAATTATTCCCAAAATGACTGTTTTATTTAGCAATGCTGTACAGTTCTACTTATGCTCAGAATTTCTAAATATTTTACTATTTTCACCCAGATTTTCAGTATTGCCATTTTACCACACCTCCTTGAACAGTACAACTGTCATTTTCACATTTCACCTAAAATATGTTTTCAGACATGTAGCTTATAATGGCGCGGTCGGTGTGCTAAATCAATGTTCCCGATAGATTAATAAATCACAGTGATACTGTTCATGAGCAGAGGTCTTAAACTGGCTATGTTGAAAATTTGGTGACAAACGCCCATAAAATGACTGTTACGAGCATGCGTTGAGCAGTTCCTATGCACGCTCGTAACTTCGAGCATTTTTATTTTCACTCCAGATTTTCAGTACTGCCATTTTACCACACCTCCTTATGAACAGTACAACTGTCATTTTTCACATTTCACCCAAAATGTGTTTTTGCACAATGGCACGGTCGGTCTGCGAAATCAATGTTCCGGACAGATTAATAAAATCAAAGTGATACTGTTCATGAGCAGAGGTCTTAAACTGGCTATGTTGAAAATTTGGTGACAAACGCCCTTAAAATGACTGTGTTATGAGCGTGCATTGTGTCAGATTTGGCAAAAAAAAAAAAAAGGAAAAGAATTAAGGGTAAAAATGTGCCGCAGAAATTGGTGCTGAGTGCCGCAGAAGTTCTGCGGCAAATGAGAACCCTGCCGCAGAACCTTGCTCCAATGTGCCGCAGAAAAATTGGGGCCCTGCCTATGACTCCCTAAATCTGGGTTTTACTGTGCTCCTCGCTATCTGTTCTCTAGTCAATGTAGTGCATAATGTATGCACTCTAGTACGCATTGTTCAAAACATGTATGTATGAATCCATGCACTGCTCATTTTATTCAATGCAAGGTTCCTTAATGCTGTCAATTCATTTGGTTGGACAGCCTGCCTGTCTTTGCACTTCTGATGTTTGTAATGTTCTTAGTTCTGTTACTACCATCCCCCACAGTCGCATCTGAAAACAGGCCTTGGCTCAGTGTGCCTTTTCCGGTTACCAACATGTTAAAATAAAGATCATAAATGGTTTCAAGTATGGTTGGGACAGGGTGTAGGGTTTGGTGGTTGCTAGGTCAACATCAGTAGGGAGGGGAGCAGAGGGGGTGGACTGGAAGGGATAAAACCACATATGGACAATAGGATGTGGGGTAGATGGGTAACTCCAGGCAGACTAAATGGACCTTTGGTCTTTTTTTCTGTTGTCACTGTATGTTTCTATGTTAAAAAGACTGCTGATAACAGAATTTTTCTGCTAGAAATTGCTAGAGGGAATAAAACCCGAGAAGCATAGATCAAGAGGAAGAGCCTCACATGGTTACTTCTTGTCCCTTCAAAGAACACAGAAAAATAGGTTACTTACCTGTAACCATAATTCTAGGAGTGGTATATTGTTCACATTCACACATGGTCAGTTTCCTATTAAGAGCTCTTCTTGCCAGTCAAGTTAAGCTCCTCCCACCACCCAGGTGATATATCCCTCAGCTCCACCCCCTACATCAGATCCTGCATGCTGGAAACAGGGATCTGTGTGTCACTTGCTAGGGTAGATCAAGTGGGTGGTGAGGATGTGAACCATATACCACTCCTAGAACTACAGTTAAAGGCGAGTAACCTATTTTCCTAGAGACATGGATATGGTTCACTTACCCACACGTTGGTAGACTTTCAATAGTTCTCCGGGGGGCAGCAAGGCACACACCCCTATTTGTCGAACAAAGACTACAGAACAGGTCCCAAAAGCAGCATCCTGGCGTGACTCATGGTCAGTGCTGTAATGGGAGATAAGTGTGTGCTGACTTCCAGGTAGCCGCCCTACAGATCTGTATGGGGATGGCCCTGAAAGCAGCCACTGAGGCAGTGGTATGTTGGGTGGAATGAGCCCTAAACCCTACAGGACTCCCCCCTACCAGCCAACCTGTAGCAGAGGTCCGTGAAGGAGACAATCCACCAGCCAATCGTCCACTTAGCTGCCAGGTGCAGTTTCAACGTTTGTAACAAAGAGCTGGTGAGCCGCACCCCAACCTTCAGCTGTACACACTCAGACAGCACTCACTGCAGGACCATTGTATCGAGCCTACGGTTGGCCTCTGAACATGGACTAGTAAAGTATACTGATAAGTTAATCACCTGGTTAAGGTGAAAGACAACTTTCGGGAGGAACTTTTGATGGAGTCTTCTTACTTGGTTTTCCACAGGGACACAGTCGTCTTTCACCCCCACCCAAAGTGCCTGGAGCTCACTGATCCTTCTGGCAGAGGTGACAGCCACCAAGGTGGTGGTATTCCACGACAGGTGTGACATCTCACACCTGTGCATACATTTGAAAGGCTTGCCCATAAGCAGTGCTAAAACCAGCAACAGATTCCAAGGTGGTGGTTCACACACTGGCCGGTTCAAGCAGTGAAGACCCTTAAAGAAACACCCTACCACCTTCTCCTGCGCCATCAGCATACCATCCCCCACTCAGTATGCAGAGATGACAGCCAGGGGCACCTTGAGAGTTGATCTCAGCCCCAGCTGGGAGAGGGACCAAAGATTGTCCAAGATGCATGGCAGTGTGATCAAGCTCCTTGCCCTGGCAACAAATGGAAAATCTTTTCCATTTAAATGCACAGCATTGATGAGTCAATTCCTTTTGGGATGCCTCCACAATGTGGAGAAACTGTACTGAAATTGCAAGGCCTGGAACTCTAGTCCTTCAGGAACCCAGCCGTAAGTAGCTGGGATTAAAGATCCAGGTGTAGGTCTCCCCCCCGCCCCAACAGGACAGCAGAACTGGGTGCAGGGGCAACTGCCACGGAGGTCTGCTGCTCAGGCTGAGGAGATCTGGGTACCAAAACTAGCAAGGCCAAGCTGGTGCTATCAGGATCACCTGCACCTTACATCTCTGGACCTTGATCACCATCTTGTGGATCAAGGGAGGGAAGGTACACAGGATGCCTGGGGTCCACAGCCTTGAGAAAAGGCATTCCCCTACAGTGTCTCAGACTGAGGAGGGTGGGCACAAAACAGCTTCAATTCTGCATTCTTCCTAAAGGCAAACAGGTCCACCATAGGAGTGTCCCACAGGGAGAACAGATGGTTGTTTACCACCTCCTGATACAGATACTACTCATCCGTCTCACTCACCTCGCAGAGAGAGTCCCAACTGGCTGCTGACTTCCATGGCATGAATCACCAGGAAATCTGCACCCAAGCTGCGCATGAGGGTCCAGATGCAGAGGGCCTCCTGACACAAGGAAAGGGAGTGCATGCCACCCTTCTTGTTCAGGTAAAACATGGTCATGGTGCTGTCTGTCTGGACTTGCATGATCCAACCCTTGACAAAAGGAGCAAATTCCATCAGAGCTAGGTACACTGCATGGAGCTCCAGCACGCTGATGTGGTGATGGGACTCCCGGAGGGACCAGATCCCATGGCTTCTGTGATCTCCTTACCCCACAAGAGACACGTCTCAGTCAGAATAACACAGTTCTGGGTGGACAAATGGAACTCTTTCCTTCAGATGGTCTGGGACAAGCCACCACTGGGTCACTGCAACCTGCTGGTCCAAGTGATCTAGGCCTTGAGACCACTGACAGCCCAGCTTCGACTGAAGGTGACGCATCCACCTGTGGGCCCACTGGTCCAGGACGCCATGTACCACAACAGCCGTAGGAAGTCCCAGGCAGGACGTGAGCACCCAGCATGAAATGATCAGTGAAAGGAGAGAAGATCCAGTGCCTTGGCCACAGGGAGTCAGGCCTTCACCCCGGAGTCTAGCTCCACCTTGATTAAGTGATTCACCTGTGTGGGGCTGAGTTTTGGACTTGGCTGGACTGAACAGAAGGCCCAAGTTTCTGCAGGTCCAGAAGGCCAGGTACCTGGACTGCTCCACTGCCTCTTTGGACGGCCCGGCTATCAGCCAGTCATCCAGGTAGGGATACTACCCTGGCCGTGCAGGAAGGCTGCCACCACTGCCATGCACTTGGTGAAGACCCTGGGTGCCAGGAGGCTGAAAGGCATGCCCTGGAACTGGTAAAGAACCCCTTCAGGGCAGAACCGGAGTCAAGTTTATTTATAAAAAGCGCTTTTCAAGTATCAAAGCACTCGTACATAAAATCCAAAGATACAATAAATATTAAAACTACTTTAAGTATTAAAACCAAATAGAACAGGCAGCTAATACCATTGGACATCAGAAAAAGCTAGTGTAAACAAATGAGTTTTTAAAGCAGTTTTAAACATCTCGGTGGACAGGCACTCTAACCTGATGAGGTAGGGAGTTCCATAGGGTCAGTGCCATAAATGCAAAGGATCTTGCTCTGAGGTCTTCAAACAGACCCTGAGAACCTCTAGCAATCCCTTGTTAGTCTGCAGAGGTACCGCCAGTAGGAAAGATGGACTGGAATTTGGAGAATGTGTCTTGGTCCAGGGACCAGAACCACATGCCCTGCTCCAGAGATGGCGTTATTTGGTTCATAGTGAACATCCTGAACTTGTGCTTCCAGAGGTACTGATTCAGACTGTCAAGATCCAGTAGGGACACCAACATCCCTCCCTCCCTTCCCAGTCTGTTTCGGGACTATGAAGCACCTGGACACGAAGCCCTGACCTGCCAGAGTCTGGGACACGGGTTATGGCTTTTCTTATACCTGAGCAATGTCCTTCATACAGGTGGACATCATGTCCTGAGACACTACACACTCCCCTGGCAAGTGGGGTAACGGGAGGGGGAAGAGACGCAACCCTCTGCCTATCACCTCTAGGACCCACTTGTCTGAGGTAATTATGGACAAGCTTGCCAAAAGTGGGGCAGTTGACCCCCCCATTGGGAGCTGGGGAAGGACTGAGCGGGTGGGAGGTAGACATCCCCCAACCTATCAGCCATCCGCTTTGGACAGAGCACCAGCACCTGCAGCCAGAGGGGCACACTACCCCTACCCTTTTAGGGGGCTCTGACCAGGGCATTTCGTCTTGAGGCACCTCACCTGCAAAAGCCCCTGATGGGGTTGCTGCTGAATAGGCTGCTGTGATGGAAAGTGCCAAAACTGAAAAGGCTTTTGTCATTGAGGCACAGGTCAGGAAGCATAGGAAAAATAAAAGCAGTGGTAGAATTCACCAAAAATATTTATTTACCCTAGCAGTAACAAAAAAATAAACTTGTTCAGTATAACTATTTACAAAGGCCAAATAAACAGAAAAAGTCCATCTGGGTTTTTCTTCAATCTCTGTGTCCCTTTTTTCCTTCTCAAGCAACTGCAGCTCAGCTCTCTTATAAGTCCTTCCAACCTCCATTCTTAACAAGCATCATGTTCTTGTATGTTTCAGGGAGGTGCAAGGCAGAAACAGTGTGCCTGAGCTGACGCCCCCTTTCCCACAGCTCTTCTGCAAAAGGCTTGAAAATTTGTAGTCAGGTAACCTTTCGAGTTCCCAATAGCTTTTTGCAATCAACTCAAATCACAATTATATACATTTCAAAAATTAAAACTACATAATTTCTAAACAAAAGGATCCCAATATCAGTTACATTTCCATACAATAACTTGCATATATTTGTATATCAGCAGATATGCAAGGGAGAAAAAAAAAGACAGCAAGGGAAGACTAAGAGACAGTGCGAGGCAGAGAATTGCGAGACTGTCGGGGTGATCAAATCCTAGGCCTCTCAGGAAAATTTGGTTGTGCAACCAGACAGAAAAGGACAGATCCTTGCATTACGACAGTGATTTCAAAGAAATCCACTTTACTTCACTTGATAGCTAAGTTTGCTTTAAATTGTTCTAAGTCATCTCATCATTGTGTGATTTTGAAAGAAATGGGCTGGTTACCGGTTTCATTAAATTTCCAATACTGTGTGGCCAAGTTCATATATAAAGTTATGGACTCTGGAATTCCACATAGTATTTCAAAGTTTTGAGACCATATATTGATGGTCATTATTCTAGACATAGGTCAGACAGTAGGTTTCTAGATTCCTTTTATGAAATCTAAAAGTGGACAAAGATCCTTTGCTTATATTGCTCCATTCATTTGGAATGAAATTCCTCAAGATATTAGGTGGTTGTGTTCTGTCAAAAGTTTGCCGATGCATTAAGGATGTATTTCAGATCTCAATTTAATTGTAACTGTTTTTATGAATTTTTTTATGAATTTTATACGTAATAAAGACATTTTTGTCTGCAATTTGCTGCATTGTATATGTATGTTTGATTATGTATTGTCTGTATGCAATATATGTGGGTCGCACCTGTAAAAGGAACTTGTTTCCAGTGTGCTTACCCGTTAAGCGAATAAACAAACAAACAAACAAAACACTTTCTATAACAACTGGGACTGGGTCCTATTCCATCCTGTCACATACATCCCCCTCAAGAGGGAACCTGTTTTATCAAACAGGTTTCCAAAACGTTTTATTAATTCACTACTAGCATTTGCTTTCAGAAATTAAGCACACATGCATTATCTGTTTTTTCTACAACAGTACAGCAAACAGTAAAGTTTAAACTCGTACATTTGTTTTTCAGCCTTCAGAAATGAAAATTACATACCTACCGTAATCATGACGTTTCTGTGTATCTTCACCATTCATCACTTTTGAGTTACTGGCCGGAGGCCATGACCCCGCGGGAGCTTCTTTTTTTGGGATGGGTGAAGTCGACATACCATCGGCGCTGCCCTAGAGGCCGACGCACTGCGTGGTGCTCGCGGGTTGGCCATTATGTGCTGTCGACTCTGCCCCTCCCGCCAGTTCTGAGCCACCGGAGAGGTGAGGAAAAGGGGTGGGACAAGGAAGTCCAAGGGACAGACAAAGGAAAAGATACATAAACCAAAAGGAGAAATAAACAACTGAGAGGATAGAAGGAGGAGGAAACTAAGGGGATTGGGTAGGGGCCCCAATCTCTGGAAATAGGCAGAGAGGAGGAATTTTTAGGGTAAGTTTGGGGGGGGGGACAGAAAGGTAGCAACCATACCCTGGACCTTGACTTGTCTCCAGATTGTATAGTAACTGCAAGGAGTAGCCAAAAGGCTCAATGACAGAATTCAAGGCACAGAATTACTGGCAATAACTCCAAAAGCAGAAAATACAGGTTACTCACCTGTAACAGGAGTTCTAGGAATGGTATATGTTGTTCATCCACACTCATTGGCAGGTATCCTTGCCGCTTTAAATCTTGCCGGAAGGTCTTCAAGCTTGCTCCTCCCACCCACCCGGTGGTATAACTCTCGGCTCACCCCATGGACGCCAGATCTGGCCCGCTGGAAGCTCAGGTTGTGCGTCAAGCCGGAGGTCGAGATCAGGTGATGAACAACATATACCATTCCTAGAACTCCTGTTACAGGTGAGTAACCTGTATTTCTAGGGACATGGATATGTTGTTCATCCACACTCATTGGCAGACTCCTAGCAGTTCTCCGGGAGGAGGGAGGCAAGACGACACCCCAATACTTACTTGGGAAAGAGACTGGAGAACCGAGGCCCCAAAACCAGCATCCCGGCGTGACTCAAGGTCGATGTGGTAATGGGTAATAAAGGTGTTTGCTGACTTCCAGGTAGCAGCCCTGCAGATTTCCTGGATAGGGGCGCCCCTGGAAGCAGCCAATTGCAGCAGCAGTATGGCGGGTAGAATGAGCTCTTATCCCTCTGGGAGGCTCCATGCCCGCCAACTTATAGCAGAGATCTATGCAGGAGGTTACCCACCTGCTTATCGTCCAGCTGGCTGCAGGTCTGCCAGATGCGGGCTTCAGCGTAGGTGACAAACAGCTGGCGAACCTCTCCCTCATTTCAGCTGCAAGGCCCTTATAATAAGCGAGCCCTTCTAGGGTCCAGAGTATGGAGCCTATATTCGGCCTCCGAGGTGTGATTGGGGTAGAACACCGCAGAGTCAACACCTGGTTAAGGTGAAACTCCACACCACCTTCGGAAGGAATTTGGTGGGGGGCGCAGGACAACCTTGTCCCTGTGGAAGACCAGGTAAGGAGACTCGATGGAAAGCGCCTGGAGCTCTCCCATCCTTCTGGCTGACGGATAGCCACCAAGAAGGCCAGGTCTTCCACGACAGGTGAGAGAGAGCACACCTGTGCATAGGTTCGAATGGCTTGCCCATGAGCTTTGCCAGTACTAGCAGTAGATCCCACGGAGGTGGGGGTTCCCGACTGAGGGAAATGATCAAGGCCTTGAAAAAGCGCCAGACCACCTTCTCCTGCGCCACCGACTGCTTCCCGGCCCGCCCGATAAGCAGAGATGGCTGCCAGGTGCACCCTTAGGGTCGCCGACCCAAGCCCTTGACTAGAAAGGGACCATAAATAGTCCAAGATGCTTGCCAAGGAACAGGAGGAAGGGTCCAAGCCCTTGTTCTGACACCAAATGGAAAACCTTTCCATTTGAAGGCATAGCATTTTCTGGTCGACTCCTACGGGACGCCTCAACTACATTGAGGACCTCTCCCGGAAAGACCCAAGGCCTGGAACTCTAGCGCTCAGGAACCAGGCCGCCAGGTGCAGGGATTGAAGGTCCGGATGGAACACCTTCCCTGATTGACTGAGAGCAGGTCCGGCGAGCTGGAAGCTGCCGTGAGTCCTGGAGCTGAGACTGAGGAGATCTGGTACCAGAACTGGCGAGGCCAGTCTGGGGCTATCAGAATCACCTGCGCCTTGTCCCTCCTGCCTTGAGAAGCACCTTGTGGATCAAGGGAAATGGGAAAGGCGTAAAGAGGCCCGGGGTCCACTGCCTCGAGAAGGCATCCCCTGCAGCGAGCCCTGCTGAGGGCGGGCATGGAACAGGCTCAACCAGCGCTCTCCCTGGAGGCAAACAGGTCCACCTGAGTGTGCCCCAATGGGAGAACAGATGCTGTACTACCTCGGCAGGAGAGACCACTGTGGGATGCAGCCCCTATCCGGCTCAGGGCATCGGCCAGGGTGTTGGAGGCTCCTGCCACGTGAATGGCTAGGAGATCCGCCTCCAGGCTGCGCACGAGTGACCAAATGCGGAGAGCTTCCTTGCATAGAAGCATGGAGCGCCCCGCCCCTGGCGGTTTAGATAGTACATGGTCGTGGTATTGTCCGCCTGACTCGGACCACTTGACCCCGGAGGAACAGAGCAAAGGCGTGAGAGCTAGGCGGACCGCTCGGAGCTCCAGCAGGTTGATGTGGCATCGGGACTCCGCTGGGGACCAGAGGCCATGAGCCGGTGTTCCCCAGATGGGCACCCCAACCCATCAGAGAGGCATCGGTCGATAGAGAGACCGGCTGCTCGGGCGGACTGAACGGGATGCCCTCCTGCAAATGATCTGGAACGGGTCCACCACTGGAGAGCTGCCCACATCCCCTGTGTCACCGACACAAGCTGGTCCAAAGGATCGCAGTGCTAGGACCACTGGCTGGCCAGTCCCCACTGAAGGGGACGATGTTCCAGCGGGCCCAACGGACCACGCCTGTGCAGCCGCCATGAGACCCAGGAGGCGCAGGAAGTCCCGGCAGGGCACAATTGCCTCAACCAGAAATGATCGGGCAAAGGAGGAAAGAACCTCGCCCTGTCCGGCCGAGCCACGCCTGCTCAAGAGAGTCGAGCTGCCTCGATGAATAGAATCACCTGCTTCGCTCGAGTCTACTCTGCCTCTTGATAAGGAGGCCCAGTTGAGAGCAGACCTGAGGGCCAGATTTCTGGACCACTCTGCCTCCTTCCTGAGGGAGCTGCTATCAGCCAGTCATCCAGGTAAGGGTACACCCGGACCCTCGGCGCCAAGAGGAATGCTGTCACCACCAGCCATGCATTTGGTGAAGACCCTGGGAGCTGGAGACAAGCCAAGGGCATGGCTTGGAACTCGAAGAGGGATCTTCCACTGGAAGCGAAGGAATCTCTGGTGAGACGGACGGATAGGGACGTGAAAACGGGCCCCTGCAAGTCCAGAGAGCAGAACCACACGCCCGCTCCAAGGATGGTATTATCTGAGCCAGAGTGACCATCCTGAAGGTTCAGACTCTAGGAACTTGTTTAGGTCGTAGGTCGAGAATGGGGCGCCAGCCCCCCGTCCGCTTCGGAACCAGGAAGTACCTGGACACAAACCCTGGGTCTGAAGGAGGGTCCACCACCTCTCTTATCACCTCCTTCTGGAGGAGGAGAGCGATGTCGGCTCGACGAGCCGCCAGTGAGGCTGGGGATCCCGAAGCCCCCCGAGGGGCGACGGCTCTGAAGGGTGGTGCCTGCTCGAATTCCAGAGGCAGGCCTCTTCCCACCACCTCTCCAAGACCCACCTGTCCATGGAAACAGCGGACCAGGCGGAACGGAAGTGCCGAGCGTCCCCCAGGGGACCCAGGGATAAGGTGACCGGGGGGGCGACACCCCTCAGCCCGCCACTGGGCAGGCTTGGAGGAGAGGACCGCCGAGGGACCTCCTGGGCCTTTCCTCCTGCCTCCTGTTAGAGGAAGCCGGCGGCTTGGGTTTGGGATGCCAAGGCGAGCCTGCTGCCCTGGCGTTGCTGGGCAAGGCTGAGGCACAGAAAGACGAAAAGGGCTTAGGCTGTGGTTTCGGCCTTTGTCCTTCTGGAGGAAGAGACCGAGTCCAAGGTAGCATTGGACTCTCGATCCTCTGCAGGTGACCTTCCACCCCAGGGTCAAGAGGTCAGTCCCCAAAAGGGACATCCGCCAACTTGTGCTGGGTATCCAAGTAAAGGTGGATATCTCAGCCAAGCCCGCCGACGATAGCCACTGCGGCCGCCACCGATCTGGCACATGAGTCCCCTATATCCAAAGCAGTCTGGAGCTGCTGTTTGGCCACTGCCCTGCCTGGTCCCGCACCTGCTTAACCGTAGTCTGCAGATCGGGCGGAAGATGAGGATGACCTCATCCAGGAGCCCAACAGGGCATGAGAAAAAATGTGCCATGAGGAGGGCCGAACTGGCCTGGACGAAGAGAGAGAGAGAGGCCTAGCGTAGACTTTTCACCCGACATAGTCCAATTTCTTGGACTCCTTGTCAGGAGGTTTGTCCACATCCCTGGCGTGCGGAGCGCCCGGAAGCGCTGCGGAACCAACCCTCAGCAGAGGGGTGTTCAAAACGGACAAGGAACCAGTAGGGACCCGATACTCCTGGCCATCCTGGCCGAAGGCTTAGGGCAGGAAGCAGGCGCCGCTAAAGCTCCAGTGCCGACCCACTATGGCCTCGGCCACCGGAAAGGCCTCCGTCGGAGAATCCCCTCGGTCCAGAATCTCCGTGAGGGGATACCTGGCCCGTTTGGAAACGGGTTCGAGCTCCATCCCGGTGGACTCCGAGATGAGCCGAAGCAGTCCTAGGAAGGACGACGGGCTATCGTCCATTGACTGACCTCCTGAAGACCCAAGTCCAGTCGCTTGGAGAAAAGGAGGAATCATCTTCGGACTCGAAGAGTCCTCGAAGAGCTGCCTCTGGCCTGAGCCACCCCACCTGCCGAGGTCGACGGGAGGGAGGGTAACTGACAGCCGATGGGTAGACCCTCAGCCGACCGAGAATCTCTTGGTCGGAGCCCCAATTGGTGGCTGTGGAGACGGAGGTTCCACCGAATCGTGGAGCAGCTGGTTTGGCCGAACAACGGCCTGGGTATAGCTCCTCGGATAAGTCGAGGGGTTGTGTCCCGTTCCGGTGACAGCCACTTAATGGCCAGGGGCGGCGGCGGCTTATTGACCGAGCAGGAGAGCTGTTGCAACATAAGGTTCAGTACCGTCCGTAGTACGCGAAGCCTCCCTCATCCAGGAGGAGGATGAGGGCGGCGGCGACGGCTACCAGCAGTGCAGAGACTAAGACCGCCTATGGCGGTGGGATCGGCTGGACAGCGAAAGAGTCCAGACCGAGACCGAGAGTCCCGAATTGCAAAGTCGGTCGCGAGGGGAGAATTAATGCGGCGGAACCGGCCTCGCCGGCTTCCGGATGGTGCATCGAGGAGCTCCGGAACGGGCACAGAAGCGGAAACCGCAGGATCCTCAACTCCTTGGGGAACCGGGAGAGGGGAATCTCGGCTGCAAAAGGCGACAGCCCGTCTAATGGGTCGAGAAAATTCGACTTCATCGGGGGAGTCTCGGTCAACTGACCTGACGGGACACCGTGAGGCCAGTGGTCAAGCCGAAAGGTCGACCGAGTCGACGGTAGACGGCCCGGGAGTGGGGACCTTCCTCTCCCAAGAGCGCCGACGAGGGACTTACCCTTGTCCCTCTTTTTGGACCGAGAATAAGGTCCCTCACAACGAGGGCCCCTTCCTTTAGTGGAGAGGGACAGATAAAGTCTCAAAAGAAGCCGCAAGAAGAGCCCAAAGAGAGCGGGATAAATGCCGCCGCCGAGGAAGACACGGCCGCGCCGCCTCCTCTCCGAGGCGACCATCCGCCGAGCTGATCCGCCGACCGCCGCCGCGGACATCCGCCAACCGGCTCCTGGACCTTCACGGAGAAAACGCTTCGGCGGCCCAGTTGTAATCGGGCAGCACGGTCCTCGAGGACGTAGGGCCGAGAAAGATGAGCACAGGCTCCAAGCCCGCGGTCGTGCTCAAGGCCTAAGCAGTAGACACACGTGAGTGTGGATCCGTCGAGACATCTTCTGCCCGCATGGGCATCTCCGAAATCCGAGAGTCGTATTGTCCCCCGCGGCAGCGAGGGATAGAAGACTGCAAGTCTTTTGCAAGAATTATTTTTAAACCAAACGGAGAAATAGGGAACCAGTCTCAAACGCAGAGCGTTATGAGGGAACCTGAGCTCAAGCGGTAAGGAAGATCTGGCGTCATGGGGCGGAGCCGAGAGTTATACCACCCGGGTGGGTGGGAGGAGCAAGCTTGAAGACCTTCCGGCAAGATTTAAAGCGGCAAGGATACCTGCCAATGAGTGTGGATGAACAACATATCCATGTCCCTAGAAACGGTTATTCTGCAAGAAAGATAGGACACAGGGATTCTGCCCCCCTCAGGGAAAGGATTTTTGGTACAAGAAAAATTATTTTTTTTGTTCGTTTTAAATTAAGGAAGGATATGTCCATCGGACAAAGAAAATTAAGGATCGACAGTAACAAAGGAGGAGTAGAGAATGAAGGGCAATGGCCAACTCCCACCCCACAGGGTGACATCGGACTTGATAGTTCTGCCATTAAATAGTTCACCAGCTACTTAACCAATAGGTTACAACAAGCCAAAGCCATAGGAGATCTGTCCCCACAAAAATCCTTGTTACGAGGAGTCCCACAAGGCTCCATTCTGGGCCCTATCCTGTTTGCAATATACATGAATAATCTGGACTTGCAGCTGGGCACAGCAAATGTGCACTTATTCACAGATGATGCTGTACTCTATACCACAAATTCATCCTTGTATCTGGCCCATGGGTACTTACAGAAAGACTTCGTCACCCTCCAATACAACCTTCTCACTCATAAGCTCCTCCTCAATGCCAAAAAGACTAAAGCAATGATTCTCTCACCAAAGTCTACTTCCGGATGTCCACATATCACACAGATCCGTACACTCTTAGATGAACCCCTTGAAGTAGTTGATACCTTTAAATACCTAGCGTTCTGGCTAGATAACAAGCTCAACTTTCTGTGTCACTTAATTGAAACCTCGAAGAAACTAAGACAGTGATTAGGTTTATTCTATCGCATTAAACATCTACTCAACGTTAGAACCCAGAATGAGACTAGTACAAACTACATTCCTACCCATACTGGACTACACTGACTTCCTTTACAGTCATTGTCCATCAACGATGCTAAATAAACTGGACACCCTTTACCACTGGGCTTTAAGATTTATCTTAAATCTACCCAGTAGTACACATCACTGTCGTCTATACCAGGTTTCAGGATGGACCTCACTCTCAACTAGAAGAAAAAGAATGCCCTCCTCTGGCTTTTTAAAGCATTATCTGATAACCTCCCTGCATACATCTCGAACATCTTCAAACGGGCTAAAGGTTCCTATGGCCTGAGACACTTCTCCTTAATCTGCTTCCAGATTCCTAGAGTGAAAACTACCCTTGGCTCAGCAGCAATCAACTTCTCACTTCCATCACTTTGGAACACTATGCAAGACTCATTAAAATTATCCTCACTTCCAAGCATTTTCACATTCAAAGCTCTATTAACGGATTATCTGAAGGAATCATGCAACAGTTTCAAAAGCTGATGACCCCTAAGCCCCAGGTGCCACTCTCAAATCCTACACCTAAGTATCTGATCCACCCCCACATTCCTAACAGAAACCTAGGACCTACAAGCCTAGTTCCCTTAATCCAAGATGGCCCTGCCTATTCTCTACCTTTTACCTATTCTGGCCTCCCTTTTGGCTGCCTACTCTTTCACCCCAATTTCTTCCCTATTCCTTAATACCTCCTTATTTTTTATCATTTAGGTATGAGCTCTTTACTTAGCGGAGACTATATGGGATTGCTGTCTCTTCTCATTTCAGTAAAGCTTATCATTATGTACCTTTGCATGTTAATTATGTTGACCGGCACCTCTACAATGTTTTTCCCTTTTTTTTTTTTTTTGCACCGTTGTCCACCATAATTGTCATCTTATGAAGTGTACTGTATTGTATTAATGCCCAGGACCACCTTGAAAACGAGCTTGCTCAATGGTGTTTATGCCTGGTTAAATAAAGTGACTAACTGACAGGGGTAGACTAAAGCACTGGAGAAGGAGTACCCCCCCATGCTGACCACTCTCCCCTTAGAATTATCATCCCCCTATGTGCCCCTGTTTATCCCACTCCTGACAAAGGAGGAGGAGGGGGGCCAAGGGAGGGCACAGAGAGGGAAGGGGACCCAGAGACTGAGGCCCCAGGGGGATAGCGGCCGGGATTGTGATGAATGAAGATACACAGAAAGATCATAATTACGGTAGGTACGTAATTTTCATATCTTATCTGTGTCAATCATCATTCATCACTTCTGGGTGAGTGCCGAGTCCCCCGAAGGGGGCTTTAATCCTAAAGGACAGAGTCCCTTAGCTCTCAGTGGGTGACACACTAAGAGGGAGAACCTTCAGGGCACGGGGAGGCCACAGTGTGGGGAGAGTGAGACGGGAACCCCCCCCGGAGGGGGAAGGAAGTTGCCCCGACAAACGCCATCTCGCTCTATGGGAGAAGAGGTAGGTTCTCTGCTGAGTGGAGTTAATCACCCTATGTTGGGCCAAGGGTGACAACTGGCAAAGATGTAGCCATGCCGCCCGCCTAGTGCAGATTGCTGTCCCTACGACCCTGGTAGCCACCTCGCTGGCATCGTATGATGCCCTCACTTGGTGCCTTGCTAGCTTCAGACCATGTGCAGAAAGTGTGATGGCTTGTCTGGTTTGATCTGTGTACGGCAGAGAGGCTAGGAGCTGACCCAGCTTGAACCACAAGAACCTATCATAGGATGCATAGTGGGCCTGATGTGCTGATATGGAGAGCAGCAACCGTGCCGAGTAGAACGTCCTCCTCCCCGGAAGTCAAAATCCAAGGAATCTTGATCTGGGGGCCTGTCACGGTGGAGGGCACGAAGCCCATCAGGAGTGTCCAGCTGCGTGAATCCAGACTGAGGATGAGGCATGGAACCTGGAGACTCCAGGGGAGCGCAATATCGCTGGCAGAGATAACTAGGGGCAGGAACTCCAGATAAGGGCCTCTGCCAGGAACACAACGACGCCTCCCGAAAGGGAGCAGGCCGGGGGGGGGCACCACAAGGGTGTCCTCGCTGAAGTCGCCTAGAAAGGCGTGCGTCGATTGCTTTGAGTGGGAGAGGTGATGTGCAGGTCCTCCAACACCCTCACGAGGAACAGCTGATACTCTGCAAGATCAGCAGCTGGGGAGATGTGGACAGAAGGCTCCTCTCCCCCAGAAGAGGTGGATGAGGAGTTAGAGGACCTCAACTGCTCAGAGGGTGGCTGCTCAGGGGGAGGTTGAAAAACCTGTCTGTCCATTGCCTGACATAAGCGGGGAATCGAGCAGCCACGGCACTGAACTGCTCTCGAGAGAGACCCGCTAGGACCAAGGATGTCTGGGAGCGCCGGAAAATGTGGCAGAGACATAGCGGCAGAACCGACAAAGGAAATCTACCGACCTCCACCTGGGCTAGGGAGCACACCAGGAGCACCAGCAGAAGAAGGTGCTCCGGAAGATTCCACAGCCGACAGCTGAACAACCATTTCGGAACTGCCTTGGCTGTGCCCGGAAGAATCCCCCCGTGAGGTGACCGGAGCCATGTAGATCCAGGAGGACAGTCCCCTACCTCCAAAGAACGGGGTCCTCTCAAAGAAACTGAAGGGGAAGAGTGGAGATCCGTGCTACGGCTTCTCCCAGGGCCTGGATGGGCTCCAGAAAAAGGTCACCGCACAGAGCCCATGCCCCTCGACATCCGAGAGCACCCTCCTCCTCGAGAGAGCCAACCTAGGCAACTGGCAGCCCTGGTCAGCCCCCAAAGGAGCTATCCGGGGCGCAGCACCCTCCCCTCCCATGAGTACTCTGATCAGCCCCAAAGTTGGGAGATCTATGCACACCACCTGAGGGGGTACCACCGCTGAGGGATCAGAGAACACTCAGAGGCCGGGCTGCAGTGCAATGATGGCCTGCACCGCTGCCTGCTGGTCACAACCCCTGACCCCAGTCCCGGCAGTCCATGCCCGCTCCTGAGAAGGGGGCTGACTCCTGCCTGTCGACACTACGAGGGTGCCCATGCCAGCAGCCAACTCTAAGGAGCCAGACTGCCCATCTGACTCAGAGTCAGACTCCTCCTCTAAAGAGGTGGAGACTGAAGCCCTGTGTCAGACCGTTGGAGGGCACCTGCCGCCATCTCGACCAGATAGGGTACATGAAACGGAGACCGTACCCAAGTCAATACCAGTGTCCTTCACAGCACTGTGAACGGTGGCAGAAGAATACACAGCTCCAATCAGGGCAGCAGTCTCCGAGCCAGAAGCAGACACGGCACCATCCTGTCCCACAGCACCATGAGCAGCACTGAAGACAAAGACGGTGCCGACAGCTCTGACAACACTCTTGGTGCAGAGGCCAGAAACCCCCATGGCGCTGTGTCCATGCCCGAAAACGCAAATGGCCCCGGAACTGGATATGGCGCCATGCTCAACCTTGGTGCTGCAGACAGCACCGCAGAACCTCCCACGGTGCTGTTAGCACTATCAGCTTCAGCGGCGGCTGGCGACAGACCGGCACAGACTACTCCATCACGGCCGACGGCGCCGCAGATGGCACCAAGGCCTGAAACGGTGTTGACAGACGGTGTCAAGGAAAGCGCCGACCCGGACCTTCCGAGCTGCGGGTCCAACACTGGGGGAGCCTTCGCTTCCGAAGGGGCAATGCCTCCTATCAGGCTCCCGGAGGAAATGGACTGGGCCTCCTGCACTGCGGGAGAAGCCTCAGCCATGGCTAGGCTACTAGAGGCCAAGGCTCCCTCCTCCTCGGCCTGTATAGAACTGGGAGGGGACCTGGAGGAAAGGCTGAGATAACGTGGCTTAGCCAGGCAACTGCGCGCCCGACCCCCGAAAGTCAGTGGAGCTCGCCCCACTTTCCATGCGCATTGTTCGATGACCCGATGGTCCACGGAGAAACAGGTGTTGCACGAATCCATGTCGTGAAGCGGGCCAAGACACGCAAGGCAACAGTTGTGCTGGTCAGTGACTGAGTATTTTCGGCCGCATGGGCACAGTCATATGGTGGGCCGTCCTGTCTTTGAAGTTTTTTTGCCCTCAGACCAAGACATGACCTATGGAGAGAAAAAAAAAAAACAAGACTCAACATCACAGAATAACAAAAGTAATGGAAAGGTCTTATCGGGCAATGTCAAGTATGGCAAACAGAACCGGCAGGAGGGAGCTGATGGACTACAGCACCGAGAAAATGACATGGAGTCGACGGAAATTTTGCTGCGAAGCAGGTGAGGCCTCACTTTTCTTCTCTCGAAGCTGTCATGAGGTGACCTCAACGGTGGGAGACGAAAAACTGGTGGGAGGGCGGAGTCGACAGCACATAATGGCCAACCCGCGAACGCCATGCAGTGTGTCGGCCTCAAGGGCAGCGTCGATGGTGAGTCGACTCCACCCATTCAAAAAAAAAAGCTCTTGCGGAGTCATGACCTTTGGCCAATAACCCAAAAGTGATGAATGGTGAAGACTGACAGATAAGATCCCTCAATTCCTGACCCATATCTTGACAGAAAATCAGCATTGCTATTCTCTTTACCAGATTTGTGCATCACTGTGAATTTAACTGGCTATAGTACCAGGTACCACCTTGAGATTCTGGAATTATCTTTCATTTGGTTAAGCCAACAGAGAGGATTATGATCTGTCATAAGTACAAAGTCAGTTCCTAGCAAATAAAACTTAAGGGACTCCATGGCCCACTCTGCTGCTAAACATTCGTTTTCAATGGTGGAGTACCTTTTCTCTCTGTCGTACAACTTCCTACTTAATACAGAATAGGATGTTCTGTCAGTACAGCTCCTAGGCCTACTTCGGATGAATCCGTTTGTAACAAAAATGGTTTCTCAAAGTCTGGGCTTCTCAAAACAGGGGCTGAACATAATGCAGCCTTAATGGCTTGAAAAGCTTCATCAGTCAGGGGTCCATTTCACATTATTTGGGTACTGTTTCTTCGCAAGTTCTGTGAAGGGGAGTAGCTCTTTGATAACCAGCCAGCCCTAAAAATGACCTGACATGTATGTATGTTTGTTTTTAGGAACAAGGCTGTTGGCTACAGCTTCTATTTTAGAAATTTCTGGTTTAACGTCTCCATTTCCCAACACATAAGCTCAACTATCTGGTTTCCTGCATGCCTAATGCACATCTGGTAGGATTAATAGACCTGCATTTTTGATAGCTTGGATAGCTGCTCCAGGCGGCTTTTCCAGTCTAGACTGTACACCACATCATCATCCGGGTAATGCAGCACAATAACCATAAAATTACATACGTGTACTGCTGGAATGTAGCTGGTGCACCATGAAAACCAAATGGCATGGTGGTGAATTGACAGAATTCAACAGGAGTGGCAAATGCAGTTTTATCTCAGGATTCTTTAGCTAAAGGTATTTGCCAGTAACCCTTGAGATCGAGGGTACTGATACACTTTGCACTCCCCAGTCGGTCCACCAAATCCATCTATTCTGGGCATAGGAGAACTGTCAAATTCTGACACTTGATTAAGTTTCTTAAAATCAAGAGATTCTAACACCCCCTTCTTTTTCTTGTTTACAATTACCATTGGAGATTACCAAGCACTCCTCTATGATACCCAATTCTTTCATTTTTTGTATTTCTTTAACCACATCAGCTCTTAACCGCTCTGGTAACCTGTATGTCTTTTGCCTAATAGGACGAGCATTCCTTATCCCTATAACATGTTCAACCCCTTTTGCTCAGCCTGGTACTGTGGTAAAAGTATTGCTAAATGTCTTTAGCACATTACGAATGTCTGCAGTCTGTTCTGAGGTTAAGGAAACATTCACCTTTACAGCATTAGCATTTATAGTTTGCTCCAGTCCATCATAAGCTATGTCATTATCTTCATTGTTGTTTTTTGGCAAAACTAGCAAAGTAGCTTTTGCCATTTTTTTCAACCCATTTCTTGAGTAGATTAGCATGGTATATCTTAGTAGGAATTTTCCTGTTAGGGGTCTCAGTCTCGTACTTAATGGTGCCAGTACGTCCAAGAACCTTATAAGACCCTTGCCACTTCATTAACAGCAGCAAAACTTTTTCACCTGGTTCAAAAACTTTTTCTTTCACCCCATGGTCACAATATACCTTCAGTGGGTTTGGATCCTCTTCCTGATTGTTATGGGTAATCTCAACATATTGTGCCAGCTTCTTAGGGCACACACACAAGACGTTATAGATAGTTTCTGAGTGGGGTTATCTTCCCATGTTTCTTGTATCACATCCAGTGGCCCTCTTGGCTGCCTACCATACCGCATTTCAAATAATAAAAACCCTGTTGATGCCTGTGGCACTTCTCTGCAAGCAAAAAGTACATAAGGCAAGTACTGGTCCCAATCTTTCCCTTCACCTTTTACAAACCTTTCTGACATGTGTTTTAGGGTTTGGTTAAAACGCTCAACAAGACCGTATGAAGGTGATGGGGGAGGTTCTTATGGCAGTGATACCTAGCCGTTTCTGCAGCTCCTCAAGTAATGCAGCACCAAAATTACTACCCTGATCAGTAATAATTTCTTTAGGTATGCCCACTCTGCTGAAAATTTTTACAAGCTCTGCTGCCACTTTTGAAGCTGTGACAATTCACATTGGAACTGCTTCTGGGTATCAAGTAGCACAGTTGCATACTACCAGGATAAATAGCTTATCCTTTTTACTTTTGACTAAAAGACCAACCACATCCATTGCAATTCTCTCAAAAGGCACATCTATCAAGGGCAGGGACAGTTTGTCTTTTCTAGTGACTGGGGCTACTTTCTGGTACTCAGCACAGGACTTACAATAGGTAGCAACATCTTCATGAATTCCAGGCCAGTAAAATCTATACAGCAATCTGGCAAGGGTGCAATCCCTCCCTGAGTGACCAGCCAAAGAACTATCATGTGCCAGCTGTAACAACTCTGTTCAAACAACATGAAGTCTTGCTATATTATGACATATGCAGTTTGACCCAGCCTTCGAACTGCTCCGGAGGTGAAAGAGTTAACTTTCCATGCCAGGCATGGAATCTTGAGCGCGAGCTCAGTTGAGAACTCTGTCTGTTGTTCTTCAAACTCAAACTGTCAGATTCTTTACTCCGCCTCACTGAACAGTCGCTCCGGAGATTTCTCCTGCTGCTCTGTTCATTTTCTTGGTTAAAAAGTGTAATTTCTCGTTTTTTAAACTACATTTTGTCTATATTTAACCGCAACCGGTCGGTTCAAGCTCTGACTGTGGTATCGTAAGTAATAGAATGGGTTTTACATTATTTCTGTGTAGAACTTATAGCGATATCGGTTCGGTTTGAACCGATCAGGTTGTTGTTAAACTTTATTAAATTGCATTTAGAGTGTGGTTCCCGGTTCTTATCGGTTCTAAAAAACTGGATTTCATTACGTTTTTTTCCACGACCCGTGACACGGTTGGGAACCGATAAGGGTGTCTTGCTTGGCGGATTGCCGTAAACGGGCAAGTTTTTGGTTAGGCTGGCACTATGTCTGAGAAACCCAAAAGAAAAACCGGGCCCACTGGGTTTCAGCACTGTAGTGTCTGTGGGGAAGCCTTTGCCAAGGCTGACCCACACACCACATGTGTTTATTGTCTGGGGTTTGACCACCTCAATGCAGACTGCCAGATTTGCAAGAATTTCCCTGCAGCTACCCTGGATAAGAGAGTCGGTAGGCTCAGGGAACGAGGCGCCAAAAAGTCCGCTGACCTGGATGGCCAGCCTGGTTCGGTGCCAACCGAACCCGAGGGAGTGCCCTCTGACCAGGGCGAGACTTCCTCGGGCAAACGGAGGGCTGACTCAGAGGAGTCCATCCCAGCAAAAAGGACTAGAAAATCAGCAGGTGTGGAGCCAAAATTTCCTTCTCCAACCGCTGCAGAGATAGCCAAAGCGATCAAAATTGTCTAGTCGCTTTCCCCGGTTCCGACCAAACCGGCACCATCAGGTAAGCGGTCGGGTGCAACGGGTTCAAGAATATGATATAGAGGATTTTTATGAACCGCTGGAGGGGGAGGAAGATTATGAAGAGAGTGAATGTGATTTTGAAAGTCTGGATGTGCCCATTGAACCGGACATCTCCCCAGACAGACCTTCAGGAGTGTCTCACCCTAGGCTTTCTGAGTCCCCTTCTCATTTTATGTTTTATAAGAAAGTGGTTGAAACCCTCCAGCTCCCTTTGGAAGAAGCTGTGGATGAACAGGAGGAGCCTGACTATGTAGAAATGATGGATATCCCAGAGTCTAGGAGATTGTCTATTCCTTTACATAAATCTTTTAGGAAACAGACAATAAAAATTTTAAAAGTTCCTCTCACTATACCTCCCGTGGATTAAAAAAAAATGGACAAGAGGTACACATTGTCAGGCCCTGATACGGAGTTCCTTTCACAACAATGCAGCCTTGTTGGGGTAGTGCAGGCTGCAGCCTGTGATAAGGCAAATATTCCCTTGGCTTCACACCCCCCTGACAAGGACTCCAGGAGGATTGATGCCATGGCAAAGAAACAGTACATGGCAGCATCCTTGGGACTCAGACAGGCAAATTATATGGCCTATGTGGCAAGATACCAGAAATCCAGATGGGATACTGTTATGGCCCTGGCGAAACAGGTCCCTGGCCAGCTTGCCAAGGAGCTGGAGCAGGTGGCTGCTGATGGTCTTGAGGCATCCAAGATGCAATTCCATGCTGCAGTGGACTCTAATGATGTATCTTCAAGAATCATGGCTACATCTGTGGCTTTTCGCAGAATGACTTGGCTCAGGTGTACTAGCCTGTCACAGGATACCCAGGCTAAGGCCATGGATTTTCCTGTTGTGGGTAACTCTCTGTTTGGGGAGCAGACAGAGAGAATTACATGAAGAAAATGGATGAGTATAGGACCACTTATAGGAGTGCACAGGCCAAGGAAAGGCAGGCCACTCCTCAGAGGCAGCATTCCAGGGTGGGGCAGGCCTTTCACAGACCTTTTACTAAGCCCAGGCCTCCTCTTCAGCCTATGCCCAGAGGGGGTTCTTCAGAGGGAGAGGCAGACGGGGTACGAGCAGGCCTGCTCCCACCCCTCAGCCTAAAGCCCTGCCAAACAGGCACCCTGATGGGAGGGCCAGGGCCGATTCTCCATTACCTGTAGGGGGCAGGCTGGCTTACTTCGCCCAGGACTGCGAGTCTTTAACATCAGACAAGTGGGTCCTGGAAGTAGTAAGCCAGGACTGGTTCTCAGCTTCAAAAATTTCCAAAGATGAGAACCAGATCCTTCCACCTACAAATCCATCAGAGCTCTCGCTCTGAGAGCAAAGTCTCACCCTCCTGGCTCTCAGAGCTATAGAAAGGGTACCTCCCTACACCAGGGCAAAGGACTGTACTCCAGGTACTTCCTTACCCCAAAAAAGACAGAAGAATGGCGGCCCATCCTGGATCTCAGATACCTAAACAAGCACCTTTTAAAACCAAAATTCAAAATGGTGACTCTGGGAGTTATTTTACCCTAAGGCCAGGGGACTGGCTAGTGTCCCTGGACCTCAAGGATGCCTACTTCCATGTTCTCATCAGAAGCTCCCACCAAAAGTACCTCAGATTCAAACTGCCCTCAGGCCATTACCAGTTCAGAGCAATGCCCTTCGGCCTCACCTCTGCCCCAAGGGTATTCACAAAATGCCTGGCAGTAGCAGTTGCTCATTTAAGAAGGCAAAAGATTGCCATCTTTCCTTACCTGGACGACTGGCTCATAGTGGGCCAGTCTCCAGACCAAGTCAAATTACACCTTCAGGTTACCCAGCAGCTGCTTACATCTCTAGGTTTCCTTCTCAATCTCCCAAAGTCAGTTCTAGAGCCTGTTCAGCTACTCACCTTCATAGGCGCAGAACTGGACACAAAGCAGGCCAGAGCTTTCCTCCCTCTAGAAAGAGCAAAGACCTTGGTGGCTCTGGCCTCCTCCTTCACGCTGCAGGTCTCTCGACCAGCAAGGCATTTTCTGAAGCTCCTAGGGCACATGGCTGCCGCCACAGCAGTAGTGCAGGGAGCAAGATTTCAGAAGAGGGACATTCAGTTCCATTTGAGAGCCTTCTGGTCTCAAAGGAGAGATCCTCTAACCAAACTGATCCCAGTAACTCGAACCCTGATCCAGGCCCTACAGTGGTGGTAGGATCAGAGCAATCTGAGACAAGGGGTTCCTTTCATCCCTCAATCTCACTCTTTGACCCTTACTACAGATGCGTCCCTCTTGGGGTGGGGAGCTCACATGGGCAACCTCACCACCCAGGGATTGTGGTCCCCTCAGGAGTCTCTGCTCCACGTCAATCCATTGGAACTCAGAGCAGTTTTTCTAGCACTTCAGGTTTTTTCTGCATCTGTTCAGAACAAAGTGGTACAGGTCAGAACAGACAACACTACTACAATGTGGTACATCAACAAGCAAGGGGGCACTCGGTCTTCGGCCTTGTGCACAGAGGCAATGAAGTTGTGGTCTCTGGCTTATTCCCTGAACACCTCCCTCATGGCAGTTCACCTCCCAGGCAAGGACAATGCCCTGGCAGATGCTCTCAGCAGGATTTCCCAGGGCCATCACGAATGGGCTCTGGATCCCCTAGTACTGGAGGTAGTATTTGCCAGGTGGGGCACCCCTCAGATAGATCTTTTTGCAGCCCCAATCACCAACTTCCGCTATTTTGCTGCAGGCCCCCAGTGTTGGGCTCAGTCCCTCTGGATGCCTTCCTTCTCAACTGGGAAGGGAAGTTTCTCTATGCCTTCCCCCCCTTCCCTCTCTTGTTCAAGGTGCTAGTCAAAATCAGATCTCAACCTTGCAAGATGATTCTGATTGCTCCAGATTGGGCCAGACAGCCCTGGTATCCTCCCCTTCTGTCCTTAGCAGTCCACCTTCCCCTGTGTCTTCCCAGGAATCACAATCTGTTAACCTGTGCCCAGGGGAGAGTTTGGTATCCGAATCTCAAATCTCTCAACCTCAAGGCCTGGCTCTTGAAGAGTTAGAGTTTGCTGACCTACACTTTTCTCAAGGTGTACTCGATATCTTGAAAAATTCTAAGAAGCCTTCCACCAGGGCTACTTATAATTCTAAATGGAAAAGGTTTTCCATATGGTGCTCTGGAAAGCATATTTCCCCAGAATCTGCTGATTTGCCCACAGTCCTGGATTATATGGTCCACTTAAATACTTTGGGGCTGAGGCCAGCTACCCTGAAGTGCACTGGCAGCTGTCTCTGCTTTTATATCAGCAGGAAAGCCCTCTTCTCTTTCTGCTCACCCTGTATTCTCCAAGTTTTTCTAGGGTTTGCTTCACACCAACCCTCCATTCAGGGACCTGCTCCCGCCTGGGATCTTAATGTTTGCATTGCTCAGCTTATGCAACCCCCCTTTGAGCCTTTGTCTTCAGCAGAGCTTAAGTACTTGACTTGGAAAACTGTTTCTGGTAGCCATCACTTCTGCCAGGCGCATAGTGAGTTACAAGCTTTGTCAGTGGAGTCTGATTTTATCTCCTTTCACAGAGATAAGGTGGTCCTCAGAACTAACAGAAAGTTCTTGCCTAAGGTGGTTTCAGATTTCCACCTTAATCAATCTATATCTCTTCCAGTTTACTTCACTGACCCTCCTCCTCTGGCGGAGGAGGCTGCACAGCTAGATGTGAAGAGAGCCCTTAGTTACTACATAGAGCATACCAAGGGTCACAGGTTTGACTCCCTCCAACTATTCCTCACTTATGGTGAGGTTGGTAAAGGGAAACCTGCCACTAAAAGATCCATTGCCAGGTGGATTGTCTCTTGTAACCAATTTTATCAAAAACTGGCTAAGGTTCCCCCTTCAGGCCTGAGGGCTCACTCTACCAGAGGTACAGCTGCGTCCCTGGCTGCTGCCAGGGACATCCCTATCATAGAGATATGTCAAGCAGCTACCTGGAAAACAGTTCACACTTTCACCAAGCATTACTCTCTGGACATCCAGGCTAGAAGTGATGCTCGGTTTGGCACAGCTGTGCTTCAGAGCCTATTTCCTAAGTAGGTTCTGTCCCTCCTCCATGGAGGTACTGCTGTGTAGTCTGCATGTGTCATAATATAGCAAGACTTCATGTTTGAAAAAAAAATTACTCACCTTAGTAATGTTGTTTCTTCTAATGGAGTCTTGCTATATTATGACCTCCCCCCCTGCCTGCCCCTCTCAGAACCCCTGTTTTTGGGATGTGGGTGGGCAGTGCAGTGTGGCACTTAGTAGATGCCCACCTTGTTTTTTCACCCCACCCTTTTTTGGGGGGTGTTTGAGTGTATGTTTTTTTTTTTGGATCCCTGACCCAGTGCTTTGTTTTGGGACCAAAAATGGTTAATATTTTAGTAGCCAGTTGGCTAGTGTGGGTTTACAGCTTCCACAGAATCTTAGTGAGTTTTGCTCATAAAGATCTGACAGTTTGAGTTTGAAGAACAACAGAGTTCTCAACCGAGCTCGCGCTCAAGATTCCATGCCTGGCATGGAAAGTTAATTCTTTCACCTTCGGAGCAGTTCGAAGGCTGGGTCAAACTGCATATGTCATAATATAGCAAGACTCCATTAGAAGAAACAACATTACTAAGGTAATTTTTTCTTCTATACTTCTGTGGTATAACCAGTAGTTCTGTCTGTTCCTGTGTCTGAGGTTTAACCCAAACTCTGTACAGTAACCCATTACATTTTTTTTAAAACATTGGTCCGCCCTGTTTTGGTTTCACCCCAGCTGCTTAAAATAACCCTGGAGAGAAACTTTGTTAGTTTGTTCTAAAAGAAAAATCACAATCAGTTATCAATTTAGTTTCGTTTTCTTATGTTAACCTCTTATGTCCATCAGTCATTTGTTGTCACAGGTCAGTTTCTTCAGACATTGTCTTTCTTTCCTGGATTACAGGATCTTGGAGCTGTGCTCAAACAAGTCTGAATCAAAATCACTGAAAGGAAAGTGTCCCCACCATTTGAGATTTTCTTTGTCCGAGCTCTTACCACTGAAACATAGAAACATAGAAACATAGAAGTTGACGACAGATAAGGACCTCAAGGCCCATCCAGTCTGCCCATTTCTTTTTCTACCTTATAAATGTGCCATCGGCCTTTGCTATGTCAGTGACCTATCTATTCATAGTCATTTGTATTGCTCCCTTATGCCTATCCCATGCCTGTTTGAAGCCCTGCACTGTATTCATAGCCACTACTTCTTGTGGTAAGCCATTCCATGCATCTACCACCCTTTCTGTGAAAAAGAATTTCCTCACATTCCCCCTTAATCGGCCTCCCTCTAATCTCATGCTGTCTCCTCTTGTCCTGCTATTTTTCTTATATTTCTCATATTTCTTATACTGCTGCTGAAACATCAGGATTTACTCCCTCCTTGATTAACTCAGTAAATCCTGGAAAGCTATTTCCAATAATCACAGGTACAGGTAACTTGGTACTCCCCCCTTTAATTTGGTGCGACACACAGTTTATGGTCAGTCAACTGGGTGGTGGGATAGTATCGAGTGTCCCCCATGGATGCAGATGACACCAGTACCTGGTCCTTTTGCACAGTGTTTTCCCAGTACTTCAACATGCACTAGGGTCTGTCTGCTTCCCGAATCAATGAATCCCTTTACAGTCTTATTCCCCACCTTCATATGTTAAGTACTTACCCCAATCTGTCAAGGACAAATCTGTTCCAGTGCCACTCTCCTTACTATGGCAGTTTCTTGCAATATGGCCTGGCTTATTACACTTATAGCAGATAACGTCTTTGGGCACAGATTTGTTACCCCCACCAGAGTTCTTATCAGGCTTGGAGTGCAAATGGGGAAAAAAGTGCCTTACCGGTGCTTGGCTGTTACCTTGCTGTTGTGGCATCGTCTGGCCACTTGGTAGTCCTGGGCCAAAGAATCAGCCTTTCCCCACTCTCTGGTCAGCGTTTCTTTACCCAAAGCTGCACATCTGTAGGAAGGATGCTGATGAATTGCCCCATGGCAAACAAGTCGATCTGTGGGACTGTTTTGCTCTCTGGTTGAAGCCATTTTATCAGGAGTTCTCAGAATCTGGTGAAGGCTTCTCGAGGACTGTCAACCGAGCTGTACCTCAGAGATCGAAATCAATGCCTGTAGGTCTCTCCTGAGATGTCATACCTTTTCAGGATTTCGCTTTTCACCAGGTCAGTTTTCTGACTGCAGTGTCCATATTGCAGTAGGCAAGTTGGGCTTTCCCTGTCAGGTAGGGTACCAGTCCAATTGTCCATTGCTGTTTTGGCCATTGGCAGGCTGTGGCAACTCTCTAAAAAGTTGTCAGGTATGCCTCTATATCATCCGAGGGACACAACTTTGTAAGTTTAAAGGCTTTTAAGTTGCTTGTGTTTTGTTGCTCGTCTTGATGTGTGCCAGATCCTCTGCTTTTGACAGCTTGCAAGGCATCCAGCCATCACTGCTCCTGTCGCTGCATCTCTTCTCATCTGCTGCTCCTGTCGCTGCATCTCTTCTCTCCTCTGTGCTTCTAAACGTTGAATCTCTTTCTCTCTGCTTCTCAGTCTCTTTTTGTTGTATAGGCCACCATTTGAAAAAGTCCATCAGGCTTTCAGGTTCTGTCACTGCCTGTTCTTTTTCCATAACTTGTGCTGGCTGTACAATCTCAGCTTGGACTTCTGTCTCTGCTAGTTTGGCTGCCATTCTCCTGGTAACCACTCCCAGAATTGCTGCTGCAGAATCTATACCTTTCTCTATGCTTCCCTGGTACTAGGTCCTGTACCAACGCACAAAACTCCTGGCTTAGAGTATGCACGCCGTAAATCCCACTTAGGCAGACACCATCTGTTGCTGAGGCACAGGTCAGGAAGCATAGGAAAACCGGGAGCGGTTGTAGAATTCACCAAAAATATCTATTTATACTAGCAGTAACATAAAAAAAAAAAACTTTAGAATAACTATTTACAAAGGTCAAATAAACAGAAAAAGTCCGAGTTTTTCTTCAATCTCTGTGTCCCTTTTTTCTTTCTCATGCAATTGCAGCTCAGCTCTCTTATAAATCCTTCCAACCCCCATTCTTAAACAGTCATCCTGCTCTAGTATGTTTCAGGTAGGAACACAGTGTGCCTGAGCTGAGGCCCCCTTTTCCACAGCTCTTTTGCAAAAGGCTTACAAATGTTCACTTTGGTAACTTCGAGTTCCCAATAGTTTTTTGCAATCATCTCAAACCACAATTATATACATTTCAAAAATTAACACTACATAATTTCTAAACTAAAGGATCCCAATATCAGTTACATTTCCATACAATAATTTGCATATATTTTTATATCAGCAGGTATGCAAGGGAGAAAAAGACAGCAGGGGGAAGACAGACAGTGAGAGGCAGAGAATTGTGAGACTGTAGGGGTGATCAAATCCTAGGTCTCACAGAAAAATTTGGTGGCACAACCAGACAAAGACAGGAAAGGACAGATCCCTGCATTTAAACACTTTCTACAACAACTGGGCCAGGGTCCTAATTCCACCCTGTCACAGCTTTTTCTTCAGCTCTTTCTGCTTCTTCTGTGTGGAAGTCACAGAATCAAGGGTTGCACTGCACTACTCAATCTTGGTGAGGTGGTCCTCCACTCAAAGGCCAAAGAGGTCAGTGCTCAACAAAGACAAATCTGCCAACCTGTGCTGAGTTGTCCACCATAAAGGGGGGGAATCCTCAGTAAGGCCATGCAACGCATTGTGATGGATGCAGCCATGGCATGGGTGCAAGAATCACCCACATCCAAGGCCATCTGAAGCTGATGTTTAGCCAATGCTTGACCCTGGTTTGGCCACTTTCACTGCCTAACAGAGACCAATGGAGGACGCAGCATAGCCTTTTTTAGCTGTGTGGTCAAGCTTTTTGGACTCATCAGGCTTGTCCACCTCCCCGCTATTACTGGATTTGCAGAAGTCCGCATTGGCAACTACACCCTCTGCTGAGGGGTGGTCTGAAAACTCCGGACAAGGTGACGAAAGGGACCATATACTTGTGGACCATTCAAGCAGAGGGTACTGAGCAGGAAGCTGGATGGTGCTAAAGCTCCAGTTCCTGTCCCAAGATGGCCTCTGCCATCGGGAAGGCAACCCCAGGGGATTCATCCTGGTCCACTATCTCTGTGAAGGGATACTTACCCCTTTTCTGGAACGACTCCAAGGGAACTTCCATGGACTCGGATATAAGCCTGAGAAGACCTCAAAAGACACTGGCCTGTGGCCAGAAGTTAGTTTTTTGACAGATTCTTGGTCAAAGGCATGAGTCCTCAAAGACTGCATCAAGGACCCTTCGTAGTCAGATGAGAAATCCTCAAAGACACCCCTCAGCCATTTGATGCCATGCACCACTCGGGGCTCAACTGAGTGTGTGATGTCCACTGACAACCAGCCTGGCAAGCCAGTAGCTGGATCAGAATCCTTGGAAGGGGCTCCCTGCATGGGCTATTGTGCAGATAGCTCCACCTGCACTGGTGTCGAGACTCGAGTCAGAGTCGGCTGTCTTGGTAGGACTGGTATGGGCTGAAATAGCGGGTGCTAGGTAACTGCTGGGGTCAAAGGTAGAGCCCTACCCTGCCCAACCAAGGTCCACTGCTGCCAGAGGAGCTCCTCACAGCACCACTGCATATGGCGATGGAACCTGTTATCTGAGGCTGAAGAGGAGCACCGAAAGTGGCACCTCCCAGTCCAGTGAGACAGAGCATGAGGAATCCCTCGACCATCAACTGGATCAAAGACACCAAGCAGATATGGCCAGAGGAGCAGTATGGACTGCCTGCACAGGGTTTGACCGTTTGACCTCAGAGAGGCAACTCCTAGGAGGAGTCAGCCGTGTCCGCTGACTGCTTCTGAACCTCTTGGTTGATGCCTGACAGGAACGGGATCCTGGAGATTGAGTCATTGATCCCCCTCTGACAATGGGTTGACGGGGGCCGATAAAAATCTGTACCACCCACTCGACAAGCCTGACAGGGGCACCGTGGAGCTAGAGGTCTTGCCCTCACTAAAAGTTTGGCTGAAGCCAAATGCTCGACAGCTGTCAAGCAGTCAGGAGAGTTGAGGCAGTGAGAAAAGCATACCCTTTCCTGATCCAGTGACTGATGGTGGGACTTCAGGTTTTGCACATCTCTGAAGTTACTGGCGAAAACCACACCACGCTGGCCCCCACCTCTTCCAATGGGTGCCATCTGGGCAGCTGACCCTGCAGCTGTAGGGGCCACCTTATGTTACTGCCTCGATTTTACCAGAGGATTCCATTCAGCTGGCCGACCAAGGAGAAGACAGGAACAACAGTCTTCAAGGAGGAAGGAAGAACAATCTGGCGCAGGCCGCAAGAAGCGACATCACGCTGCTCACTGAGGCAGTAGATGAATGACACATTTAGATCCACCCGAGACATTTTCCGGTTGCATTGGATGCACCACTTAAAACTGGGATCTGTCTTAGAATCCCCGCAATCCATAATGTCGACGTCAGAGATGGAAACGAGGATATACTTCAAGTCTGAAAAAAAGAAGTTGTCCCACTGACACTTGAAAAATATATTCTGGTCTACACCATGTGCAGGGCTGCAAAGGAGGAGACCTGACTCTTCTAGCAAAAAGGAAGTTCTGAGTCACAGGGCAGAGCTGAGGGATATACCACCCAGGTGGTGGGAGGAGCTTAGCGGACTGTCCAGCAAGAACAGCTCTTAACCTACCTCGCTTTCGCACCTGACCAGGTTAGTGCTATCTCGGTACTGAACAACTGCCTCGCAGACATCCAAGACTGGATGAATTTCAGCGGTTTAAAGTTGAACCCAGGAAAGACTGAGGTTATGGTTGTGGACCCGGGTCGCAAGGTAGAGGGACTGAGGACTGGTCTCCCCTCCGGATTAATCCTGGGGGTGGACCAGATCCTCACCTCTGAACGGGTGCGTAACCTGGAAGTGGAGCTTGACGCTGGTCTGACCCTTCGTCATCAGGTGTCTGCAGTCGTCAAGCTGGCCTTTTTCCATCTTAGGAACATTGCCAGGATTAGACATCTTGTTCCACCCAGTGACCTGCTGGTCTTGGTCCATGCCTTTGTGACATCACGCCTTGATTACTGTAACTCCCTTTACCTAGGACTTCCTGGGGTTGATATCCGCCGCTTGCAGCTAGTGCAGAACGCAGCAGCACGTTTGTTGACTGAGGCTTCTAGAAGTTCTCATATTACCCCTGTGCTGTGCGCTCTGCACTGGCTGCCAATACAGTGGCAGATCACCTTTAAATTGGATCTTTTGACCTACAAAGCCCTACATGGTCTGGGTCCCGACTACTTGAAAGAGCTCCTGGTACCTTACACCCCTCTGCAACAGCTCCGCTTGGCTGACGAGGGGTTGCTGAAGATTCCGAGGGTAAATCTGAAGTCATCTGGTGCCCGTGCGTTTGGATTTGCTACACCTACCCTCTGGAATTCTCTGCCCCGTCAGCTCCGGGAGTGTAGGATGGTGGGGAGTTTTAAGTAGGCGCTAAAGACCTTCTTATGGGAAAAGGCGTTTCCTATTTTGTTCTGATTTTATATTGTTGTATTTGAATATATGTTTGTATTTGATTTTATACTGAATGTATCTGAATATGCTTTTATGTCTGTTCTTGCTGTGCAGCGCTTTGAAACTTTGAAAGACACAACTAAATAAATTTTATTATTATTATTATTAAAGGGAGACTGCCTATGTGTAGATAAGTGAACCATATGCATGTCCCTAGGACTGGGTGGTAATAACTACCCAATGAAATGTTGATGTAGGCTAGGTCCTTGATGTCATGGTTGTGTATGACTGTTCCTAGTAGTGTGACATAATTACCCAGCAGTTATGAAAAACCCAGTGACAATGTGGAATGAAACAGAAAAATGAGACTTGTATGCCAAAATGGGGAAGTCCTATGGGGTCAAATAGTCTTTCTATGTTACAGAAATTTCCCATGTTCTTACAAAAAAAAATGACAAACGACAACAAAAACTGAAGATACAATGCATTTAGTATACCACAGATAAATGGAAGCCGTTTTTCTTTTAAGAATTTTGTCTTTACTTTGCAGTACAGAAATCATTTAGAGCCTTTGAAACATAGCTGATAGCTGCTGGCTCTGTCATGTCAATACTGCATTTTAGTTTGGTCCACCCAAGAACATGTATGGTACAGAAATGCAGTCACATCTTTGCCTGCTTTCTTTTTTAAACTTTTTCTTTTCCTCCTTAATTTTATTCAGTTAAAACACTACATATTCTTACACACTGTTATCTTCCAGCTGGTGTAAACAAATTAAAAGCTTGGTTTAAAGTTTAGAATGCTATGTCCAGCACTATATACCCACACACTTTAAGGTCTGGGCACATAATGTACTATAACTTCAATGCAAAATAATTTTGATTTAAAAAAAAAAAAAAAAGTCTCCAGGGGATGTTGCCCAAAATAATTATAATCGCTGATGGACTGTATGGTTTATATTTTCTATAGTGTTTAGAATTAGCTGTTCTACAGTTTTATAGTGAGGTTAGAGAGCTAGTCATCCAGTTTCAGTAAGTACTTTTAAACCACAAAGAATAACTGTACAGGTAATTGTTGAAAAACCTAATTGCTGGCCTGACAATGCACACACAGAAGTAATATATTTCTGTATGTCACAAGTCCATTACATTTTCATTTTTGTAAACATTTCACCTCATCAGTGTCACAGTACTGAAATTTTCAATAAACACAATTTTATTTTAATAAAATTTGATAGGAAGTCAGTATTTTTCTGGACAGCAACCCCATCACAACATAAGAATTCATACATGATATCAAAAGAAAATATTTTTTCTTTTATCAGTGCAACACTTTTTCGGGATTATTTTAAAGATGTGATTATAAAAGAAGCAGGCTTTTACAATATTGGTTTCTTACAGTGTTCATTAAATTCCTGAATGAAAATGTACATTTTGTTTTAGTCAAATACTTGAAGATTTTTAATCATTTTACTGCTGCTCATCTTCCCCAAATATGTCAGTCTTCTTGCGCTTCATTTCTTCAAAATCAAATTCTGAACCTGTCATCCTCTTGTAGATGTCCTTTATGTCATCGCAAGTGGTCTCAAAGTGAGTGGTGGCATCGTATGAACGTGAAATAAAGATCTGAGGAAAAAACAAGATTATAACCAGTGAGAAACTAATAGATCCTTACATGCCAAGTCAATACACACAGAAAAACACATTTAAGTTAGTGGAACTACCTATGTATTAAAGAGCAGACATCTACTTCACTCTGTAAACTAATCATCTACTGCAAGTCATTAAAGAATTGTTTTTTCTGTTATCTTTCTAAGAATTTATTAAAAACTCATTCCTCCTGGAACTGCAGACCAGGCAAGAGAGAGAGGTGATATGACAGAGACCTTCAAGTTCCTGAAGGAAATAAACAAGGTGAATTGTGAAGCACTATTTAGCCGGAGAAGAGAGCCAAGCACCTGAACTCAAGTGGAAACTGGCAAGGGGAAGGTTTAACAGGGATGTGAGGAAGTTTTACTTTACAGAAAGGGTGGTAGAGCCATGGAACATTCTGCCAGTGGAGGTGGTGGGAACCAAGACAGTAAATTGTTTCAAGCAGGGCTGCAACAGAGTGAAGCGTTTGGTGGTCACTTAGATTGGTAGTAAGGAGGGGAGCAGGGGAAGGAGGACCAGGAGGGATAAAACCATGTATGGACAATTGGTTCTGGGTCACGTAGGGAACTCTGGACAGACCAGATGAACCTTTGGTCTTTTCTGTCATCGTTGTCTAAATTCTCTTTGAATGCATATTCATGTTGAAACGTTCTGTACTCAACCATATTAAAAATGGCCACCATGGATAGACCCCTCCTCCAAAATCTGAAATCCACATAAAAAGCTTTAATGGAAAGGAAACACTGCAGCATACCAAATTCATCAATGCCACCAGCTGGTTGGTCTCTGTATATGCATCTCTTTTGTTTTGTTTCCCTGACCTGTAATATGAGCAGTCTTTAGCCTCCCTATTACACCATCATAATCATTCAAACCACTGACACCATCAGTAGCAATCAGTCAACGGCTCCTGAGGCCAACACCACTATTTGCATAGGCTGCTATACTGATGAATACGACGGAGCAGCATCTCAAAGTACTCAATTTTCAACAAAGTAGCAAAAAGAGTGACTACTAAAATAAAAAGCTTAAAACTACATTTCTATGGCACGCCACAATGTCATCATTAATGCCCCCTAAGAAAATAAACCTCCGAGTTGTACAAAATTTGCTGTACAATTGATTCAAAAGACCTGTTTGCATCACCAAATCCAGTGCAAGCATGAATATGGTATGCAGACTTGAGAAAGCAGACAGCACTGCAAACAACCAAATAGCCAGGACTGTGCCCGTGATAGCTCCTCAAATGCAACCTGTAAAAGAAGGTCAGACTGCTCAACAAAAGGTTGGTTTAAGACAGCAAAACTGCAGAACAAAAAATGATGCAAAACAGTGCATGTGTGTATGCTAGCAGGAGTAAAGGATGCAAACTCCAGTTAGTGAAACAACGCAAAAAAGATAAAAATACCTTAGTAATCTTGTTTCTTCCAAGGTATTCTTCAATATGATTAACACTAGCAGTCAGCCTCCCGAGTTGAGCTGCCTTGGAGATGAATGGAACTTAAGCAAATGATGGAACATCTACTGGCTCGTGCCACCATCCAAACTGCTGCCCTTACCAACTGCTGTATTCTACAATGCTCAGATTTCACTGGAGCCTGTAGGAATAGGCCCCTTACTGATCTATTTTAACTAGTGATAATTTTAAATACAGTAACAAACCCCTCTTTTACCTTGTCCCCTGATAACGTCAGATAGGACCATAAGCAAGAAGAACAGGGCCACCTACTTCTCAAACACAACCTAACCAGTGTAAGACCCTTATAACAATAAAAAAAAAAAAAAAAAAACCCCCACCAGCTGTAATGCAGAGGCTAACTGGTTCTGGAAGGGTCAGTAGGGTGGGAGGGTTAATCATACTGAAGAATACCTTGGAAGAAACAAGATTACTAAGGTAAGTATTTTTTTCTTCCAACACCAGGAATTCTTCAATATGATTAACTTTAGCAGACTACGAAGCAGTACCTTTGGAGGTGGACACAGAACCCTATTTAGGGAACAGGGTCTGCAGCAGTGCTGTGCTTTATAAACCTGGCATCACTTCTGGATTGTGCATCCAAGCTATAGTGCTTTGTAAAAGTATGCACCGTTCTCCATGTAGCTGCTTTGCAGATTTCCAGTAGAGCAATGTCTCTGGCTGCTGCTACTGTAGCAGCTGTTCCCCTTGTAGAATGCGCCCTTAGGCCCACTGGGGGCTCTTTTCCAGATTTACTACAGCAGAACTGTATACATTGAACTAGCCAGCATGCAACTGTCCTTTTTGAAGCTGATTTTCCTTTTCCCACGTCGCCATAGGTCAGGAAAGCCCTCCAGTTTTCCTGCCAGAGGAAGTATAGTGCAGTGGTACAAGGCTCTGAGCTACAAATCTGGAGACCTGGGTCTGAATCCCATAGCCTCCACTTGCATACCATGTGATACTGAGCAAGTCAATTAACTCCTTGTGCTCCCAGGTCGCACCTGTAAACAAGCTTCAGCTTCGTGAGTCTCTCCTGGTTAACAAAAATAAACAGTTATGTAAGCCCTTACCGTAATAGAAGATCTCACAGAGGCGCTTGCAGTAGGCAATAACCATTAGGACTAGAGCCATCAGGCACTAGGATCGCATGGAAAACTTTAGCTAGCGGTGTCTGGCGGGGGACCGCCAACTCAACGTCACGTGATGGACGTCAGAGTGACACTATATAGTGGGTTGTCCCCATGCCCACCCTCCAGTTCTCTTGCTGGAGACAGGTGTGACAGGAGAAAGAAGTGGGCTCCTGGAGCCAAAAGAAAGGCTAGAAAGAAGTAGCTGCAGAAGCATGGGGAAGGTGGGAAGGAAAAAGGTACCTACTGCAAAAGCACCTCTCGAAGATCTACTGTTACGGTAAGTTCTGACTCAACTGTACTATCTTACTTCGAGAGGGCTCTTGCAGAAGGTAATAACCATTAGGACAGAGTCCCAAGCAGTGTAATTCAGACAAAGGCTGAAGCACGGGAGGCAGGAAAGATCTACAGTAGGTATCAGATTAAGACAGGAGGCCCTGAAGGACAGCTAGTTCAAAGCCTGCCCTGCGCCTAGAGGCAATTTCCAGACTGCAGTGTTTGGTAAAGGCATGGACAGAGCTCCAAGTGGCTGCCGCAGAAACATTTCTGAAACAAGCAGCAGATGCAGCCATGAGTCTGGTTGAATGCTCCTCAACTTCCCCAGGAAGGGGCTCATTAGACTTCTGATAAAACAAAATGCAGTTTGCTAACAATTTAGATAATCATTGTTTGGAAACTACCATGCCCTCTCTTTTGGGCACAAAAGAAACAAAAAGCTGATCAGTTTTATAACAACGCAAGGTTCTGTGCACATCTGAGCGTGTGTAGAATGGCCTCCCCTCGATTAGAATGCTTGGGGTAATACACTGGCAAGTGTATGGTCTGATTCAGAGTAAATTCAGACACCACCTTAGGTAAAAACTTAGAATTTGTACGCAAAGCCACCCAGTTGCTGTGGAAAAATCAAATAAGGCTTCTTACAACATCAGGGCCTGAAGCTCAGAAATCCTTCGAGCAGAAGTAATGGCAAATAAAAAGAGCACTGTCCAGGAAAGGCAGCATAGGTTGCGGCTGGTTCAAAGGGAGGCAAGGTGAGTTTTCTCAAGGATGATGTTCAAATCCCACGGAGGAACAGGGTTCCTGATTGGGGGTTTCCGATGAAGAATTTCTTTCAAAAGGTTTTGGAAACCTCCAACTGTGCCAAAGTTTTGCCGTCCACCAGAGTGTGGTGGGCAGAAATGGCAGACAAGTGGACCTTCAGCAAAGAATAGCTAAGGCCAAGGTCCGAGAGATGCAGCAAGTATTCCAAGACCTGTGAGACAGGGCAAGAGAAAGGGTCCCATCCCATGTTGGTTGCCCAAATGAAGAACCTCTTCCACTTCACAGCATATGTGAATCTTGTGGATGGCTTACGGGCCTCCACAAGGATTTCAGCCACTCTGGAAGAGACCCCAAAGCGTGCAACAGCTACATCAGCAGGCGCCACATGTGAAGGCGAAGGGATTAAAGCTCTGGATGGAACAGCTTGCCCTGGTCCTGGGTCAGCTGATTCTGGCACAGGCATAGGGGAACCGGAGGTTCCACTCTCAACTGCTCAAGCAGAGGAAACCACAGCAGATCTTTGAAAACAGCTCTTGCAGCAGGTTACACCATTAGGACTGAAGCCGGCAGGCGCCAGGACCCAACGGAAATTTTCTAGCTAGCAGTCTTCAGCGGAGACCGCCTCCGACGTCGGTCCCGCCCCAGATGTCCGGCATAGTACATAAGGAGGCTGTCCCCCCACAATCCTCAGTTCTCCCGCCGGAGACTCACAGCTGCTGGATGACATCAGAAAAGGAGACCGAGGATCCGCCACCATATGGCAAAGACTATTGAATAGGAATGTCCCATCTCATAAGATGGGTGCTTGACTATGACCTACCTCCAAAAAGGGGGATGGTGGGCGGGAAGGTACCTGCTGCAAGAGCTGTTCTCGAAGATCTACTGTTACGGTAAGTTCTTACGTAACTGTACTATCTTACTTCGAGATACAGCTCTTGCAGCAGGTTACACCATTAGGACTGATTTCCAAACAATAGTGGCAATCATGCGTCACTGGGAGGAGGAAAGGTAGAGATCTCGATATTACTCAAGCCTAGGACAGAAGTCCCTGAAGGACGGCTAGACCGAACCCCGCTCTTCGCCTCGATGCAATGTCCAGACTGTAAGGCCTGATAAAGGTATGCATAGAGCTCCAAGTAGCTGCAGCGCAAATAGCTGAGGTGGAGGTGTTCTTTAACACCGCAAAAGAAGTAGCCACCCCTCTTGTGGAATGACCCTTGACCGCACCCGGTAAGGGTTTATTGTGCTCGTCATAACAGAAAGTGATGCACTGGATGAGCCACCTCGAGATTGATTGGAGACAGGAGCTCCCTTCATCCTGTGAGCAAAGGAGACGAAAAGTTGGTCTGACTTTCAGAGCTGTTTGGTTCTGGTCAGATAGTATCTGAGGCATCGATGCATGTCTAGGGTGTGCAGAAAGGCTTCTCCCCGATTAGTGTACCTTGGGAAATACACTGGTAGATCAATATCCTGGTTAAGGGTGACGGCTGAAACCACCTTAGGCAAGAACTTTGGGTTTGTCCTTAGGGATACCCTGTCCTGATGGAAAATCAAATTAGGCTCTTTGCACACAAGAGCATGCAATTCCGAGATCCTTCTAGCCGAAGTAACGGCAACTAAAAATAACGTTTTCCAAGACAGAAAACGTAGCTCGCAATCCATGGCTGGTTCAAAAGGTGGCAACGTAAGCTGCTCCAGGATAAAAAGTAAGTCCCAAGGAGGAATTGGATCTTTGATGGGCGGCCTAAGGTGGAGGATTCCCCTTAAGAAGGCAAGAGTAGTGTCCAGCTGGGCCACCATCCAATGGCCTACTGGGGCCTGATAAGCAGAAATTGCACAAAGGTGCACTTTAATCGAGGAGTAAGCCAGTCCGGAGTGGAAGAGGGAAAGCAGGTAGTCCAGAACCAGCTTTTCAGGACAGTCTAACGGTGAAAAGCCCACAAACAGAATCTACACCATTTCATGGTGTACGCTGCGTGGGTTGCCGGTTTTCTGGCAGCAGAGATTACGTCTGCCACTTCTTGCGAGACCCCGTATCGCATCATGACTATGTCTCTAGCAGTCAAGCGTGCAGGTTCCATGAACGCAAGTCTGGGTGGACCAATGAACCCACCTCCTGAGACAATAAATGGGAGCCGATTGGCAAAGGAACTGGAGGTTCCCGGGATAGCTAGTGCAGAAGAGGGAACCAAATCTGTCTGGGCCAGAAGGGCGCGATCAAAATGAGCATTGCTTGCTCCCTGCGAAAGTTTTAATGGGAAAGGAGGGAAGGCATAGAGGAATCTGCCTGCTGTCTCGCCAGAAAACACCAGGCCCTGGATCTAGCGAGCAAAAATTGGACAGTTTTGTGTTGGATGGGGACGTGAAAAGGTCCAATTCTGGAGTGCCCTATCTGTGAAACAGATCCTCTGTCACCTCCTGTAGAAGTTCCCACTCATGGACTCTGGCCTGAGAGTGGCTCAGACCATCTGCGATGGTGTTGTCCACTCCCGGGACGTGTACTGCAATAAACTTTGCGCCGTGTTGCAATATCCACTCCCACACTCTCATGGCCTCCCTGCAAAGCGGTTAGATGATGATGATGATGAAACTTTATTTTTATACAGGAAATTCTAATCATTAGGATTATACAATCCTGTTCACAAGATAGTCCTGTTTAGGAGTGAGTGCCTCCTTGTTTGTTGAGGTAATACATCACTGCGGCATTGTCTGTTTGTGACAGGAGTGTACCCAGTGGAATCTCTGACTGGAAGGCTTGCAAAGCGTAAAGGACTGCCCTCATTTCCAAAATGTTGATGTGGAGATGAGACTCCTGGGCTGTCCATAGGCCCCGAGACCGGACACTGTCCAGGTGAGCTCCCCACCAGAGACCTGAGGCATCTGTGGAGAGTGTCACAGTCAGAGGCGGCGCGATGAACGGAAACCCCGCGGAGAGGTTCCCCTGATTTAGCCACCACTGCCAATCCCGAATTACAGCATTCGTAATTGGGATTGGCTGCTGCAGATGGTCTTGTCTTTGGTCCCATTGCACCTTTAGCATCCACTGGGTTACCCACATGTGAAGTCGTGCCAGCGGGACTGTTGTAATGGCCGCAGCCATGTGTCCGAGTAGGCGAAGGACCGATCTGGCCGGGACGGTCATCTTCACTGACAAGTCCCTGATGAGGGATCTGATGTGTTCCGTTCTGTCCAAGGGAAGAAAAGCTTTCCCTCCGACGGTGCCCAGCACTGCTCCTATAAACTGCAGTTTCTGGGACGGCACCAGGAGTGACTTCTCGTAGCTGATGAGAATACCCAGTGATTGAAAAAGGGACTGGGTGCAGTGAATGGCCGTCATCAGTGCCTCCCTGGACAGCGCCATGAGAAGCCAGTCGCCCAGGTATGGGAACACGTAGTGGCCTTGTCTCCTTAGAGACGCCACTACGACCGTCATGCACTTCGTGAATACGCGAGGTGCCGATGACAGCCCGAAGGGAAGAGCTCGGAACTGATAATGGCAGCTCTGAAACTCGAAGTGCAGGAACCTCCGGTGCGCTTGAACAATCTGAATATGCAGGTAGGCGTCTTGCATGTCCAAAGACGCCAGAAATGCATCTTGCTTCAGCATGGGAATTAGGCCCAGAAGGGTCACCATGCGGAAGCGTTTGTAAACGACAGACTGGTTGAGGTCGCTGAGGTCCCCTGTTTTCTTTGGAACCAGGAAGAAGTGAGAATAGTACCCTAGTCCTCTCTGTTCTCTGGAACGTGCTCTAAAGCTTCCTTTTCCAGAAGTGCAAGCACCTCCTGCTGTATGAGCAGGGCATGCTGACCCGAATTTCGGGAAAGCAGGGGAGGTCTTGTGGGTGGACTGCCAAGAAATTCTATATAGTGGCCTTTTTTGACCAGTTGCAGAAACCACCTGTCGGTGGTGATCGACTGCCACCCTGGCAAGTGGCGTGCGATGCGACCCCCGACTTTCTTTTCCCGTTGATCCTGAGGAGGGGCGGGGGCAGGGAAGGAGTCATGTTGTGGCAGCGTTTGATCCGGCAGGCTATGCCGACTGCAAATCACTGACCTCTGCGGGTGAAAGTGCCCCTCTGCTGTTAGCCAGAACGTGGCTGTTGCCTTTGTAGCCGGCCACGGAAGCGGCTCTGGTTCCTACGAAAGGAACCAGGATGAGACCTGTACATGGCCTGTACAGATCGGACTGCCTTCCCTGCGTCCTGAAGTTTGGTGATTACTCTCTCGGAGGAGTCACCAAATAGAACCTCGCCATTATAAGGGACATCTAAGATGTTCTTCTAGGTGGCCTGTCGCCGGGGTCGGGCGTCAGGAGCACCTTAAGAGTCGTCGACCGAAGCCCTAGCTGAGAAGAAAAAATTACTCACCTTAGTAATGTTGTTCCTTATAATGGAGTCTTGCTGTATTCTGACAAATTGCAGTGATGTCCAACCTTTGAACTGCCCCGGAGATGAGAGTTAACTTTCCATGCCAGGCATGGAACGCTTAGCTTGAGCTCGGTTGAGACTCTGTCTGTAGCTGTTTGAACTCAAACCGTCAGATCTTTACGAGCTATACTCACTGAGTGTCCTGTGTGGAAACTAAACTTACACTAGCCAACTGGCTACTAAATATAATAAACAGATTTTTTTGGTCCCAAAACAAAGACTCAAGTCAGGAAACCCAAAAAATGAAACAAAGACAACACCCACACACCCAAACTAAAGGTGTGAGAAATAAGAGGTGGGGCACCTCTCGAGTGCCAACACTGCTATTGCCCACCCACGTCCCAAAAACAAGGGTTCTGAGAGGGGAGGCGGGGGGTCAGAATACAGCAAGACTCCATTAGAAGAAACAACATTACTAAGGTGAGTATTTTTTTCTTCAAACAACATGAAGTCTTGCTGTATTCTGACAAATTGCAGACTACCAAGCAGTACCTCCATGGAGGAGGGACAGAACCTACTTAGGAAATAGGCTCTGAAGCACCGCAGTGCCAAACCGAGCATCACTCCTAGCCTGGATATCCAGAGAGTAATGCTTGGTAAAAGTGTGTACTGTTTTCCAGGTGGCTGCTTGGCAAATCTCTAAGACAGAAATATCCCTGGCAGCAGCCAGGGAAGCAGCTGTACCTCTGGTAGAGTGAGCCCTCAGGCCTGAGGGTGGAGTCCTACCTAGTTTTTCATAACAAAATTGAATGCAAGAGACAATCCACCTGGCAATAGATCTCTTAGTGGCAGGTTTTCCCTTACCAACTTTACCATAAGTGAGGAATAGTTGGAGGGAGTCAAACCTGTGACCCTTGGTACGCTCTATGTAGTAGCTAAGGGCCCTTTTCACATCAAACTGTGCAGCCTCCTCCCCAGAGGAGGAATGGTCAGTGAAGAAAACAGGAGAGACACAGACTGGTTAAGGTGGAAGTCTGAAACCACCTTAGGCAAAACTTCCTATTAGTCCTGAGGACCACCTTATCTCTATGGAAAGATATAAAATCAGGCTCCCACTGACAGGGGCATTAACTAGCTTATGCACCTGGCAGAAGTGATGACCAATACCAGAGCTCTTAGCTCTGCTGAGGACAAAGGCTCAAAAGGGGGTTGCATACGCTGGGCAATGCAAACATTAAGGTCCCAAACAGGGGCAGGGTCCCTGAATGGAGGATTGGTATGAAGCAATTCCTGAAAGGAAGAAAGTTTGCCTGCTGAAAGGAAGGCAGAGACAGCTGCCAGATGCACTCTTAGTGTAGCTGGTCTGAGCCTCAAGCTATTAAGATGAACCATATAGTCCAGGACCATGGACAGGCTAGCAGACTCTAGGGAAATATGTCTCCCAGAGCACCATATAGAAAATCTTTTCCACTTGGAGTTGTAAGTGTTTCTGGTGGAAGGCTTCCGAGAAGCCTTTAGAATATCAATAACACCTTGAGAGGTGTACAAATCAGCAAACTCTAACTCTTCAAGAGCCAGGCCTTGAGATTGAGAGATTTGAGATTCGGATACCAAACCCTCCCCTGAGCACATGTTAACAGGTTGTAATTCCTGGGAAGAAATAGGGGAAGGTGGGCTGCTAAGGACAAGAGGGGGTACCAGAGCTGCCTGGCCCAGTCTGGAGCAATCAGAATCACCTTGCAGGGTTGAGACCTGATTTTGACTAACACCTTGAACAGGAGAGGGAAGGGGGGAAAGCATACAGGAACTACCCTTCCCAATTGAGAACTAGGGCATCCAGGGGGACTGAGCCCAACACTGGGGGCCTGCAGCAGAAGAGAGGAAGTTGGTGATTGTCTGGGGCTGTAAAAAGATCTATCTGTGGGGTGCCCCAACTGGAGAAGATCACATTCAAAACCAGGGGATCCAAGGACCACTCGTGATGGCCCTGAGATATCCTGCTGAGAGCATCCGCCAGGGCATTGTCCTTGCCTGGGAGGTGTATTGCTGTAAGAGAGGTGTTCAGGGAATAGGCCAGAGACCATAACTTCTTCGCCTCTGAGCACAAGGCTGTAGACCGAGTGCCCCCTTGCTTGTTGATATACCACACTGTGGTGGTATCGTCTGTCCTGATCTGAACTACTTTGTTCTGAACAGACTTGGAAAAAGCTTGAAGTGCTAGAAACACTGCTCTGAGTTCTAACAGATTGATGTGAAGCAGAGATTCATGAGGAGACCACAACCCTTGGGTGGTCAGGGGTCCCAAGTGTGCTCCTCACCCCAAAAGGGAGGCATCTGTAGTAAGGATTAGAGAATGAGACTGAGTGACACAAGGAACTCCCTGTCTTAGATTGTCCTGATCCAGCCACCACTGTAATGTCTGGATCAGGGTTCGAGTCACTGGAATTAGTTTTGTAAGAGGGTCCCTTTTCTGAGACCAAAAGGCTCTCAAGTGGAACTGGATATCCCTCATTTGAAATCTTGCTCCCTGCACCACTGCTGTAGAGGCAGCCATGTGTCCTAGGAGTTGCAGAAAATGCCTTGCTGGCCATGACACCTGGGGGGGTGAATGAAGAGGCCAGTGAAATAAGTGTCCTTGCCCTGTCCAGGGGAGGGAAGGAAGGCTCTTGCTTTTACTGTATCCAGCTCTGCCCCTATGAAGGTGAGGAGCTGCACAGGCTCTAGAACTGACTTTGAAAGATTCAGCAGGAAACCTAGAGAAGTAAGCAGTTGCTGGAGTTATCTGTAGGTGTAACATGACTTGGTCTGGTGACTGGCCTACTATGAGCCAGTCGTCCAGGTATGGAAAAATGGAATCCTTTTCTCCTTAGGAAGGCAACTACTACTGCCATGCATTTTGTGAACACCCTTGGAGCAGAAGTTGGGCGAGGCATTGCTCTGAATTGGTAGTGGCCTGAGGGCAGCTCGAACCTGAGGTACTTTCGATGGGAGCTTCTGATGAGAATATGGAAACAGGCATCCTTGAGGTCCAGGGAGACTAGCCAGTCCTCTGGCCTTAGAGAGGGTAGAATTATTCCCAGAGTCACCATTTTGAACTTTGGCTTTAAAAGGTGCTTGTTTAAATATCTGAGATCCACGATGGGCCGCCATTCACCTGTCTTTTTGGGGGTTAGGAAGTACCCGGAGTACAATCCTTTCCCTTTGTGTAGGGGTGGGACCCTCTCTATGGCTCTGACAGCCAAGAGGGAAGAGACCTCTGCCTCTAGGGCAAGTGCCTCTGAAGGACTGCAGGTGGAAAGGATCTGGTTCTCATCTTTGGAAATGTTTTGAAGCCGAGAACCAGTCCCTGGCTTACTACATCCAGGACCCATTTGTCTGATGTTAAAGACATCCAGTCCTGGACAAAGTAAGCCAGCCTGCCCCCTACAGGTGGTGGAGAATCGGCCCTGGCAAACCCATCAGGGTGCCCGTTTGGCAGGGGCTTTAGGCTGAGGGGTGGAAGCAGGCCTGCTTGTACCCAGTCTGCCTCTCCCTCTAAAGAACCCCCTATGAGCATAAGCAGAAGAGGCGGCCTAGGCTTGGTAGAAAGGCCTATGAAAAGGCCTGCCCCTTGGATGCTGCTTCTGAGGAGTGGCTTGCCTTTCCTTGGCCTAAGCACTCCTGTAAGTGGTCCTGTACTCATCCATTTTCTTCATGTAGTTCTCTGTTTGCTCCCCCAAACAGAAGTTACCCAAACAGGAAAATCCATGGCCTTAGTCTGGGTATCCTGAGACAGGCTAGTACATCTGAGCCAAGCCATCCTGCGAGGGCCACAGATGTAGCCATGACTCTAGATGAAACATCATTGGAGTCCACTGCAGCATGGAATTGCACCTTGGATGCCTCAGTACCATCAGCAGCCACCTGCTCCAGCTCCTTGGCAAGCTGGCTAGGGACCTGTTTCGCTAAAGCCATTACAGTGTCCCATCTAGAGTTCTGATATCTAGCTGTATAGCCTGCCTGAGTCCCAAGGATGCTGCCATGTACTGTTTCTTTGCCATGGCATCAATCCTCCTGGGTCCTTATCTTGGGGGTGAAGCCAAGGGTATATTTGCCTTATCACAGGCTGCAGCCTGCACTACTAACATGGCTGCATTGCTGGGTAAGGAACTCCGTATCTGAGCCTGAGAGGTATACCTCTTGTCCATTCTCTTATCCACAGGAGATATAGAATTAGGAGTCTTTAAAATTTTCATTGTCTGTTTCCCAAAGGACTTATGAAGGGGAATAGACAGCCTCCTGGACTCTGGGATATCCATCATTTCAACATAGTCAGGCTCCTCCTGGTCATCCACAGCTTCTTCCATAGGAAGCTGAAGAGTTTCAGCCACTTTTTTGTAAAACAAAAAATGGGAAGGGGACTCAAAGCCTAGGAGGAGATACTCCTGAAGATCTGTCTGGGGAGATGTCCGGGCAGACTTTCATAATCACACACACTTTCCTCATACTCTCCTTCCTCCTCCTCCGGTTCATAAAATTCCTCTAAATTATAAACCGGAACCGGGGGGGAACAGACCGAACCGAGTGCCTTCCTAATGGTGCCGGTTCGGTTGAGCCAGGATAGCGACTGAACAATCTTTATCGCTTTGGCTATTTCATCAGCAGTTGGAGAAAGAACTTGTGATCCGCTCGGCTGATTTATCCCTTCTTGTTCTTTTAACGGAACCGACTCCCGAGTCGGTTCTCCTTACCGAAGAAATTTCGCCCTGGTCAGAGGGCACTCCTTCTGGTTCGGTTGGAACCGAACCGGGCTAACCATCGGGTCCAGCTGGACTTCTTGACCTCCTTTCCCTGAGCCTACCAACTCTTTTTCCAGGGTAGCTGCAGGAAAATTTTACAAATCTGGCAGTCTGAATCGAGGTGGTCAAACCCCTGACAAACACAGGTGGTGTGGGGATCAGCCTTAGCAAAGACTTTACACACACACCTGATGCACTGAAACCCAGATGGGCCGGTTTTTCTTTTGGGTTTCTCAGACATGGCCAGTCCTAACAAAAACTTTCCCTTTTCTTGGCAATCCGCCAGGCAAGACACCCTTATCGGTTCCTGACCGTGTTACTTGTCGTGGAAAAAACCGTAATAAAATCCGTTTTTTTTTTTTAGAAACAATAAGAACCGGTTACCACACTCTAAAAACAGAATAATGTTTTTTAAACAATCTGATCAGTTCAAACCGAACCGATCCCACGTTTACAAGTTCCACACAGAATAATAACAAAAAATAAGCCTATCTAGTACTCACAAAACCACAGACAGAGACTGAACCCGATGATTCTGGTTTAAATTAGGTCGAAAACCGAGAAAAACGATACTTTAAGCAACAAACTGAACCGAGCAAAAGGAGAAATCTCCGAAGCGACTGTTCAGTGAGGTGGAGTAAAGAATCTGACGGTTTGAGTTCAAACAGCAACAGACAGAGTCTCAACCGAGCTCGAGCTCAACATTCCATGCCTGTGGAAAGTTAACTCTCATCTCCAGGGCAGTTCAAAGGTTGGACATCACTGCAATTTGTCAGAATACAGCAAGACTTCATGTTGTTTGAAAGGGACCACAGGTAGTCCAGAATGCTAGCCAAGGAACAGGAAAAAGGGTCCAACCCCTTGTCCTGACACCAAATGGAGACTCTCTTCCATTTAAAGGCATAGCATTTTCTAGTGGACGAGCTCATACAGGACACCTCATGACGTTGAGGACCTCATCGGAAAGACCCAAGGCCTGGAACTCTAGCAGCTCAGGAACCCAGGCCAGATTTTTGAAGTTGAAGGTCGGGTGGAGAACCTTCCCCAGTTGACCCGAGATCAGGTCTGGGTGGACTACAGGAGGCATCAGGGAGCCTGGGCTGAGGCTGAGAGGAATCTGGATACCAGAATTGGCGAGGGCCAGTCTGGGGCTACCAGAATCACCTAAGCCTTGGTGTCCCTCCTAGCCTTGAGAAGCACCTTGTGGATCCAAGGGAAAAGTAGAAGAGGCCAGGGGGTCCATGGCCTGCTTGAAGGCATCCCCAGCGAGCCCTGCTGAGGAGTGGGCATGAAACAGCCTCAGCTTTGCATTCTCCCTGGAGGCAAACAGGTCCACCTGAGGCATGCCCCAGTGGGAGAATAGATCTTGTACTACCTCTGGCAGGCGAGACCACTCGTGAGATGCAGCACCTATCCAGCTTAGGGCATCAGCCAGAGTGTTGGAGGCTCTTGCCACATGAATGGCTAGGAGATCCGCCTCCAGGCTGCGCATGAGGGACCAAGTGTGGAGAGCTTCCTTGCACAGGAGCAGGAGCATGGAGTGCGTCCCGTCCTGGCGGTTTAGGTAGTACATGGTCGTGGTATTGTCCATCTGGACCTGGATCACTTGACCCCATACAAAGAGCGAAGGCGGTGAGGGCTAGACAGACCGCTTGAAGCTCCAGCAGGTTGATGTGGCATCGGGACTCCCGAGGGGACCAGAGGCAATGCGCTCTGTGCTCCCCCAGATGGGCACCACAACCCATCAGAGAGGCGGTCAACAGAGAGACCGTCGGCTCGGGGCGGACAAACAGGATGCCCTCCTGCAGATGAGCTGGACCGATCCCACCCACTGGAGAGGCGTTCCATATCTCCCTGGGTCACTGCAATGGTTGGTCCCAAAGGACTGGAGGCACTGTGACCACTGGCTGGCCAGTCCCATAGGTAGGGACATGTGCCATGAGGCCCAGCGGACGGGCAGAGCGCAAGTGCCCAACCTGAAATGAGTGGGCAAAGGAGGAAAGAACCTTGGCGCTGTCCACAGGGAGGCGGTGCTCTGGCCGAGAGAGTCGAGCTCTGCCTCGATGAGATTGAATCACTGCTTTTTGGCATGAGGTTCCGATTTGGCCTGCGTTGATGAGGAGGCCAACCTGAGGTACAAACCTGAAGGGCCAGATCCTGGACTCCACCTCCCGGTCTGGAGGAGGCTGCAATCAGCCAGTCGTCCAGGTGAGGAACCACCCGGACCCTTCAGCGCCGCAGGAATGCTGTCACCACTGCCATGCATTTGGTGAAGACCGTGGGAGCTGGAAGAGGCCGAGAAGAGCATGACCCGAGACTCTAAAGGGACCCCTCTGCTTTGAAGCGGAGGAATCGCTGGTGGGACGGACAGATTGTGACATAGAGAGAGAAGCGTCCTGGAGGTCCAGAGCAAATACCACCACGCCTGGTTTCCAAGGATGGAGAATGATCTGAGCCAGAGCGACTATCCTGAAGGTTTGAGACCTTAGGAACCTGTTCAGATCGTGCAGGTCTAGAATGGGGTGCCAGCCCCCCGTCCGTTTCGGGACCAGGAAATACCTGAACACAAACCCTGGGTTTGGTGGAGGATCCGCCACCTCCCTGATCAACTCCTTCTGGAGGAGAAGGGCAATGTCGGCTCGACGGGCCAACAGAGAGGCCGCGGACCCCGTAGCCCCTGTGAGGCAATGGCGCGGAAGGGCGGGGCCTGCTCAAACTCCAGAGGCAGACCCTTTCCTACCACTTCCAACACCCAGCGGTCTGTGGTGATAGCGGACCAGGTGGAAAGAAAGTGCCAGAGCCGTCCCCCCACGGGGGAACCCAAGGGGGAGCGACGAGGCTGGGGGCGACACCCCTCAACTCATCACTGGGCAGGCTTGGAGGAGGGACCGGCTAAGGGACCTCCTGGGCCTTTCCCTCCCGGCTTCCTGCTGGAGGAAGCTGCAGGCTTGGCTTTGGGGTGCCATTTGTGAGCCTGCTGGCCCTGATGTTGGTGTTGCTGGGCCGGACGTGCCGCAGGGACAGAAGGGCAAAAGGGCTTACGCTGCTGCTGGCAGCCTTTGTCCTTCTGGGCAGACGTGACTGAGTCCAAGGTGGCATCGGACTTCTCAATCCTCTGCAAATGGCCTTCCACCCCGGGACCGAACAAGTCGGTACCCAGGAAGATGACGTCTGCCAGCTTGTGCTGGGTATCCGCCGTGAAGGTGGAGATCCACAGCCAAGCTCTGCGGTGCATGGCCACTGCAGCCACTACTGACCGCGCACAAGAGTCTCCAATATCCAGAGCAGTTTGGAGCTGCTGCTTTGCCACCGCCCTTCCCTGATCCCGCACCTGCTTGACCGTAGTCTGGAGGTCAGCCGGGAAATGAGGGATCACCATCCAGGAAGCCCATAAGGGCGTGGGAAGTGTACACCATCAGTATGGCTGAATCTGGCCTGACGGAGGCCTAGGGAGGACGCAGCGTACACTTTACGCCCAGCGTAGTCCAGCTTTTTGGACTTTGTCGGGAGGCTTGTCCACATCCCTGGTGTTCCCGGAACGCCGTGAAACAGTATTGGTCACAAGCCCCTCCGCAGAGCGGTGCTCCGAAAAACCGGGCAGTGAACCAGTGGGGACCGCGTACTTCCTGGCCATCCTGGCCGAAGGAGCAGGACAAGAAGCCGGCCGCTGCCATAACTGCAAAGCTGGGCCAACAATGGCTTCAGCCACCAGAAAGGCCTCCGGGGGAAAATCCCCTCAGTCCAGTATCTCCATGAGGGGATACTCAGCCCGCTTGGACACGGGTTCGAGCTGCATCCCAGTAGATTCTGAGATGAGCCGAAGCACACCCATGAACGAGGATGGGCTCTCATCCACCGACTGTCCCCCAGTGGACTCCAGGTCAAGGGGCCTGGAGAACAGGGAAGAGTCGTCATCAGACTCAGAGGAGTCTGCGAACAGCTGCCTAGGGACTGAGCCACCCTCCATCTGCCGAGGATGGCCGGGAGTAAGGGTGACTGACAACCAATGGGGCAACCCCTGACCTGACTGAGAATCCTTGGTCAGAGCCCCAGATTTAGGTTGTCGAGGTGGGGGTTCCACCACAATAGGTGGCACAGCTGGTTTCGGCCGAACAACTGGCACCAGTTTGGGCTCCTCGACAACCACAAGGGGTTGTTTCGTCTGTTCAGGTGACAGCCACTTAATGGCCGGGGAAGGCAACGGGGTCGGCTTGTTCCCGGTCAGAAGGAGCTGCTGCCACATTAAGTCCTCGTAGCGTCGACGCAACTTGCGCCAAAGCCTTTCTTCTGAGGAGGAAGACGATATGGACGAGTGGCGCTGAGACCGAGACCGTCGGTGTTGGTGGGATCGACTGGACCGAGAAGAGGTCCAAGACCGGTGTTTCCGAGGGTGGGAGCGGGAGAAACCCATTCCTCCCTCGGCTCGGGAACCTTAACCGGGGACTCCGGCACAGGAGGCACAGGAAAGTCTTCGGTTTCCACCAGGGCAACCGGTGAAGAAGGGTTGTCGGCTTCTCCAGTCGACAGCCCGACCGACGGGTCGAGAAAAATCTTGACCACGTCAACGGGTGTCTCGGCCGGCTGACCTGATGTGGACACCGTGAAGCCAGCAGCCTTAGCCGCAACTTCGACCAAAGTCATGTGCCGACTGTCCGGGGAAGGGGACCTCTCCCGCTCCCACGAACGCCGACGGTGGGACTTACCCTTCGAGTCCTTCTTCTTGGACCGAGAGGAGTGTCCTGATGGACCCTCACCTGTCGTAGAGAGGGACTGACAAAGCTCCTTAAAAGAAGCCATGTAGGAGGAGCCCAAGGAGAGCAGGACAATGCAGCGACTGGAGGAGGGACTTAAGATGCGGCCTGTGCCACCTCCTCCTGGTGTGGGGGCGATCATCTGCCTGTTGCTCAGCCATGCCCGCTGCCGGACGCAGCCCAACGGGCCTCCTTTGACTTCACCGTTGGAGCACGGCTCTCAGGGCGCCCAAGTTGGAGTCTGGCAGCACGGTCTTCGAGGATATTGACCGAGAAGGACTTGCAAATCGCAGGCCTGCGGATCGTGATCGCTTCAGGCACAAACGCACGTGGAGTGCGGATTGGTCAGAGACATCTTCTGATTCGCATGGGCACCACTGAAAACTGGGAGTTCGACTTATCCATCGCGCTAATGTATGGAAGAAACAGATCAAGTCTAGAAATTTTTAAGAATAAGTTTTGTCTAATCAACGATGTTAGATCCAGTCTAAATGCAGAGCGCTAAGGAGGGAAACCTGAGATTCCATGTAAAGAAGATCTGTGTCATGGGCTGGAGCAGAGAGTTTTACCACCCGGGTGGGTGGAGGAGCCAGCTTGAAGACCTTCCGGCAAGATTTAATGCAGCAAGGAACCTGCCAGTAAATGTGGATAGAACAACATATCCATGTCCCTAGAAAACGAAGATATTTGCGGTGAGACGGGCGGATAGATATGTGCAGGTAAGTGGCCTGCATATCCAGAGCGCACATGCCCGAGTGGAGGAGGGGCCAGAAGGCTCTGCAGAGAGAGCATCCTGAACCTCTTGTACTCCACGAAAATGTTCAGGGAACTGAGATCTAGAATATGTCTTACATCTCCATCTTCAGGACCAGGAAGAAGTGGGAATAGAAACCCGCCTTTGCAGAGAGAGAGGGACAAGTTCTATCACCTTTTCAGCAAAAGTGCTGAAATTTCTTCCTGGACTAGAAGATGTTCCCCAGAGTACGACGACCTTGGGGGAGGGTGATGAGGTGGTTTCTGTAGAAACTCTATTGAGTGTCCTTCTGCGATTAGCTGGAGCACCCATGAATCTTATGTTATCCTCTCCCAGCCCGGAAGGTGGAGGGGAAAACCTTCCTACCAGTTCTCCGGGAAGCCCAGAGGTAGTGGGAGAGGAAAGAGTTGGGTGGTGGGGCAGCGCCAGCTGAAGCTGCTGCTGTTTTTGGGCCTCAAGTTTAGTGGACCCTTTTCCTCGCGGGTCTCACTTTGGGCCGATTCAGTCTGCGAAATGGACAGCACTGCGATTGATGGGGATGATACATAGAGTCCACAGACTTTAGTGCCATCCCCTTCTCCTGCAGGTCGGTGATTATGTCCTTGCCATCACCCCCAAACAGCACTGAACCTCGGAATGGTGCTTCCTGGATAGTGGACTGCACTTCTGTGACCAACCCCGACATTCTGAGCCAAACATGACGCCATAGACTTACAGCAAAAGCTGAGCTTCTACCAGCAGTGTCCACTGCATCGTAGGTCGCACGAAGAATGTGCCGACTGGCCGAACGTGCAGAGTGGACAAGGTCAGCCACTTCCTGCTTGACCCGAGAGTCCGGAAGGGAGTCCAATTTAGATTCCACCTCGCTAAGAATTGCCTTCTGGTAATCCCCCATGTGGCTGATGTAGTTCAGGGCCCTAATACCCAGAATGGAAGAAGCAAAAATCTTCTTGCCATACTGGTCCAGAAGGCGGATTCCTTGTCAGGTGGAGACGAAATAAGATGTTTGGGTTGAGCTGACCGCCATGAGCGTACCTAATCACAACCGAATCAAAGCTCAAGGGTGGGAGTCTAAAAAAGTCAACACCCTCGGGAGCCTGGTATAGCCTGTTCAACTTCCTGGGAAGCAGGCTTAAAGCCGACGGTTGTTTCCATATGGTGGTAATAAGGTCGGCATGAGGCTCAATCCAGGGTGGCACCAAAGTGGGAGCTGTCATGGGCAGATCCAGATGCTCAGCGAGTTTTTTTATGCTGGGGGTCTGGCTCCAAGGATCGTCACTTATGTACTTCCTGGATCCTCCGGAGGAGACTTCGGAGGAGTCCTTGGCCGGGGCTTGGACGGAGAGCGTGGCTCGTCGTCTTGCTCAGAACAACCGTCGGAAGGATCTGAGGTGTCAGAGGAAGAAGATGAGGAAGAGGTACACTCCATCTCCCGACGAGGGGGAGGAACGGACCCCTTGGGAATCCCTCAGGGAAGAGAGTCCTGCCCCTCTCTGGACCCAGAAGGTTTAGCCCTGGTGTCCGGAGGTGGGAAGGGAGTGTGTCGTCATGGATGTACAGGAAATGGCACCGTCGTCTGAAGACAACTCTCCACCTCTCAGGTGAGCTAAGCCTTGGCCTCAGCCCACCAAGAGGCCAGAGTCTCCAGCAAGTCCACCAGCGGCTGAGGGGGCAGTGGAGGAGGAGGAGGGGGATACGGGTATGGACTATACTCAAACGGCGCGTATCCATAACCAGACAGTGGGAAGCCCGGCGTTGGGTATTGAGGAGCTGGGTACTACGGCGTCTGATATGTCGGTGCTGGATACTGCGGTCCCAGGTATGGCGTCGTCGTACACGATGGGGCCGGCTACCCGGGAGCCGGAGGAGCTGCTGGAGCAGACGGCCCGGCCAGAGGACCCATGGGCGGTTCTGGAACAGAAGGCCCGGGGGGCGGAGGACCCAGCGTCGGGGCGACATCGGGGGTGGGATGTTGTCCTGCGTCAGCAATACTGGCGTTGGAGCTGGTGGCCGAAGAGCCGGCATCTGGGGAACCGACGTCAGATCAGTCGGACCAGAAAGTGGATGGTCTGACAGAGGTGGAACAGAAACCTCAGCATCGCCTGGGGAAAGGGGGAGAAATCTGGGTCGGGCTGAGGGACTCTGGGTCCCCGGAGGGCAGCGGAAGGCCGCGGGAGCCGGAACCACGGATGTGGGGGTCCGCATCGGCTCATCCACAGCAGCTGACGCCGCATTTAACCGACATGTGGCTAGCAGCAGGATCTGGGCGGGCGCTCGAGGGGCCGCATCCAACTTAACGGACCCTTCACCGGAGGCATGCCACGGTGGAGAGGTGGCCTGGTCAGGCGGAATGGGGGTCACGTGCCACCCCGAAGGGTCGGACGACTTACCGACCTTATCCGTGCGGGCGGAGGAGCCGACGCCCAGCTTATCGAGCCGCTCACACCAGTAAGCCACGGAAACCACGGGCTTACTGGGAGCAGAGGCTTCCGCAGCCCGGAGGTGCCAGAAGGACCCGGTGCCAGACGGTGGGCCACTTTATAAGCCTCTAAGGCGCCATCGCGGAAGCAGACTTCGGGGACGGGACGCTACCTGTTTCATGCAACTCCCGAGGAAGACGTGGTGGGAGAGGAGCCCTTATCCCGGTGCCTTTCTTTATCCTTTTTCTTGCGATGGCCTTCAGAGGAAGTCAACGCCTGCCAAAGCGTTTTCAGTTCTTTCTCCATGGAGCTCATTTTCTTTCTCAAAATGTGGGCTTCCAGGGACTGCTGCCGCCTTCTCCGGGTGGCCGCGTTGAAGCTGAGGCAGTGCTGGCACTTCTCCACCGGATGGTCAGGGCCTAGGCAAAAAAGGCACAGGGAATGGGCGTCCTTGTGCGGGAGCTGGCCGCCGCACAAGTCGCACTTGTTTTTGTGCTTGGAGGGTGTAGGGGATGACATACACCGACGGATACTTGACGAAGGCTAAGAAAAAAATTGAAAATACTGTCATAATACCGAAGGAGCATGACGAGCAGGGAACTTTTCCACGAGGCGCTGGCATAAGCTAACGGGGGTAAAATACTGGAAGGCGCGCGTGAGGGACCGCCCCTTTATACAGACGTCTCCTGATGCAGGTCACCTGACGTGGGGGCAGTCCCTCGCCAGAGAAATCTAGCTAGAAATTTTTCCGTGGGGTCCTGCCACCTGCCGACATCAGTCCTATACGTAATTACCTACTGCAAGAGCACTAAATAAGATAGTAGTGTTCCCGTTCCCACTTGCTGTCTGCTCTACCATTAATCTGTTGCCTGGGGTATGACAGGGGTTATTATATACCAGTCACCATAGAAAGCAACATAGAGCTTACACTGCTGCTTCAAAATGCATATTTCTCTGACTACTGCATCTGCATTCTACAAAGTAAATTAAATAATTGCTTCTTTCAGAAAAAAAGATACAACTGCTCTGTAACTTACAGATGTTTCCTTTGCATCTAGCAACTCAATATAACACTTAAGCAACAATGTACTGCTCATATGGTACCCACTGAAAATGAGCCTCAGCTCAACTGGGGTCTGATCATGTTCATTTCATTGACAAGGATTATGAATAAAAATGTTACTACTACTGTACACCGAGCTGTTAGCTCAGTGGATGCGTAAAAAACAGTGGACAACACCGGCTCCATGGCGCAGAGTGGCAAGGCACTTGCTCAGCATGCTGGCAACCTAGGTTCACGCCCCGTGCCCGGGCTGACAGAAGCAGAGACCTGTGGGAAGAGTTAACAGCATCCGCGTGGATGCTCTTCTCCTTGGAAGGGAGGTTAGGCCTGCACTACTCATCAAGTGGCTCCTGGTGGTTGGCTGGTGGAGGTGCACTTGGGGACGCTGGAGCATGCAGCCATCAGGTGGGAGGGAGGACACAAGAAATGGCCCATCCTGGGGTGCCAGATGACGGCCCCCCCCCCCCGATGTAGTCCCCTACGCCACGATCCACCCAGCATACCGTCCTTGTCACCCCCCCCAAAAAAAAAAAAATGACCCAGGTGCTTCTCCACTGGTGTCAGCAGGGATAAGCTGGAACATTGAGGGGTGTTGACAAAGCTTGGGCTTCAGGGTAGAGGACAGATGGCTGGGGAGCCCAAAAGAGTGGAGCAAAAAAAAAATAAAGGCAGATAACAGGAATCCATGTTGGGGGAGGGTCTAAAAAGAATGTACTCTATGCAGATGACGTGTTATTTTATACGGTGTAAGAGAGAATGAAACCTTACAGATAAATGATTTCTGTGGCTTGAATACTTAAAATGATAAATCATTTAGCATCATTCTAGGTGGGTCATCACCATTTATCATCACTTTAGGTTGGTGACAAAGGAGCTCTTTATGGGAGACCAGCATGAACAATGCCTGCCCCCTCACTCATGATGATATTGGCATATCCCGTATACTCATGAACTCAAGAGTATCAGTAAAGAAAGTGTGGACTGGGCTCAGCATATTTGGCATGCATGCTGGGTACGTGTTAAACAAGGTTCCAGTATTTAATAATCATCCCCCACAGCAACTGCAGAATCTTATTCCGTTTACATTCAATCTTCAATGCTGGTCCAGTGGCGCTGGATGCCACACCTCACGCCATGCCGGCGACCCGGGTTCAGGAAGGAGCCTGGGCCGCCGGGGTTTGGTAGGGGCGAGACAGGATTGAGCATGTGGAGGACTTCTCTCCTCTCAGGGAAGGAGGGAGGGACTGCCATCCTGCCCGCCCTCTAGTGGCAGCTGGAGGAAGATACAGGTCGGGAGGCATGCAGCTGGCACATGAAGTCCGGGGTGGGGGGAGGTGTCGGGGGGGAAAAAAAGGAAAATGGTGCTGGCAGGCTCCATGATGGCCTTGGCTGCGCCCACCCCAAACATCAGAATCTGGACACTGGCTATGTGGGGGAGCAAGTCGATTCTCCCTGTCCCTGGCCAAGCAGGTGGTGGTAACCCATGGGGATTCTCCAGGAGATCGGTGGGATGTGGAGCTGGAGAACTCAGCTCCCCAAGGGAGGAGCCATAGCTGCCTGCCTGCTCCTCCTATAAAGATAGGATTAAAACAAAAACTGGATCTTCAGCAAATAAAATCAGGCAAAGGCTCCATTGAGTGATGCTCATTTACAAGGAGGTTCGGGTTAGGACAGTAAAAAAAAAAAAAAAAATCATACAATTGGAATGTTACATATATAGAATACATTATAGACAGTGACAAGGAACATATACTGTACACTGACAAGTAAGCAGAGTAAATTAAACTGGTAATAATCTGAAACTGCGAAAAGCATAGCATGACAGCAACTTAGGACATACATTAAGTTGGGAAATATGTCATGGTAGGTATATACACAATATAATTGTGTACTTGTACAAGATTCAAGGGTTACCTGCACTTTCATCGACATGATGGGTGTCCAGGAGAGTTCTGAAGCATTGGTACTAATTAAGGTGCCTACCTTACATATGGGAGTCCAGATAACCACGGACAACTCAAAACTGTTTAAAGCAAAGCAAATTTTGAGCACTTGAAGGTTAGGGAGGACTTTGCCAGATGGTCATAGGTGAAATCTGCCTATGTACTCCAGAACAGTCCTTGAGCAGAGAGTTTATCCTGCACAATTAGAGCACTGAACACTTGCTGTGGAGGCTGGTCTTAACCCTTCCGACTGCCGATTTCACTACTATTCCTAACAGAGCTTCTCTGTCACCTGCAAATTACCATGCCTGCCAGACAACTCAAGCCACAAGGAGGCTGCCATCTTGCAGAGGGTCACTTGAGCCAGAAGCTACTTGGCACCCTCGTCCAGTCGCTAGCCACAGTAATTTCCAGCAATCAGCAGGGGGCTCCTTCAACACAGAATGTTTTTCTTGTCCAATTAGAGCACCAAGCGCTGGCTCAGGAGGCAGGTCTTAACATATCTAGGCTGCCTTCTTCATATTATTCTCCACTCTTCCTAGGGGTCCCCGAGTGAGTGGACCAGCAGAAGTGGGAGTCCTCAAGGGAAGTCACCAGAATGAGATGCCAGGACGCCAGGGGACTCTGCCCAACTTCCAACCTGCAATGCTGTATATAGGTATTAACCTGTATTGTGCTGCTTCCAACGCCAGGTAGGGAACTGCAACTAACCTGCATTATAACCCGCACTGTGCTGTTACTGCTTCAAGGTAGGGTACTGCAACACCTACTGTTTACTACTACTAACTGGGACCTATCTGTTCACTCTTTCCTGCCCAGCAGGAGCTACTCTGCATTACACTGTTGCTTCTACCATTATCAAGAACTGTAATCTAGGAAGTCTTTATTGGTAGTAGCCAGAGTCTACCTGTCCACCATATACTACTAGAAGAAAAAATTACTCACCTTAGTAATGTTGTTTCTTCTAATGGAGTCATGCTGTATTCTGACAGTAGCAGTGAGTCCCAACCTTCGAACTGCCCCGGAGATGAAAGAGTTAACTTTCCATGCCAGGCATGGAACGCTGAGCTCAAGCTCGGTTGAGACTCTGTCTGTAGCTGTTTGAACTCAAACCGTCAGATCTTTACAAGCTAAATTCACTGAGGTCCTATGTGGAAGCTGTAAACCTACACTAGCCAACTGGCTACTAACATAACAACAAATTTTTGGTCTCAAAACAAAGACTCAAGTCAGGAGACCCAAAAATGAAATAACACAACACCCACTCACCCAAAGAAAGGGTGATAAAAAGGTGGGGCACCTCCTGAGTGCCAACACTGCCACTGCCCACCCACATCCCAAAAAACAAAGGTTCTGAGAGGGAAGGGGAGGTCAGAATACAGCAAGACTCCATTAGAAGAAACAACATTACTAAGGTGAGTAATTTTTTCTTCAAACAACATGAAGTCTTGCTGTATTCTGACAGTAGCAGACTACCAAGCAGTACCTCCATGGAGGAGGGACAGAACCTACTTAGGAAATAGGCTCTGAAGCACAGCTGTGCCAAACCGAGCATCACTCCTAGCCTGGATGTCCAGGGAGTAATGCTTGGTGAAAGTGTGAACTGTTTTCCAGGTAGCTGCTTGACAGATTTCTAGAATAGGGGTATCCCTGGCAGCAGCCAGGGAAGCAGCTGTACCTCTGGTAGAGTGAGCCCTCAGGCCTGAGGGTGGAACCTTACCTAATTTTTCACAGCAAAATTGTATGCAAGACACAATCCACCTGGCAATGGATCTTTTAGTGGCAGGTTTTCCTTTGCCTACCTCACCATAAGTGAGGAACAGTTGGAGGGAGTCAAACCTATGACCCTTGGTGCGTTCTATATAGTAGCTAAGGGCTCTTTTCACATCTAGGCTGTGCAGCCTCCTCTCACCAGAGGAGGAATGGTCAGTGAAGTACACAGGAAGAGACAGATTGTTAAGGTGAAGTCTGAAACCACCTTAGGCAAAAACTTCCCGTTAGTCCTTAGGACCACCTTATCCCTGTGGAAGGAAATAAAGTCAGGCTCCACTGACAGGGCTTGCAGCTCACTTATGCGCCTGGCAGAAGTAACGGCCACCAGAAACAGTTTTCCAAGTCAAGTACTTAAGCTCTGCTAAGGACAAAGGCTCAAAGGGGGGTTGCATAAGCTGTGCAATGCAAATGTTAAGATCCCAAGCAGGGGCAGGATCCCTGAATGGAGGATTGGTATGAAGCAATCCCTTGAAAAACTTGGAGAAAACAGGGTGAGCTGAAAGAGAAGAGTGCTTACCTGCTGAAATGAAAGCAGAAACCGCTGCCAGGTGCACCCTTAGTGTAGCTGGTCTGAGACCCAAGCTATTGAGATGAACCAAGTAGTCAAGGACTGCGGGGAGATCAGCAGACACTGGGGAAATATGCTTCCCAGAGCACCATATGGAAAATCTTTTCCACTTGGAGTTACAAGTGGTTCTAGTGGAAGGCTTCCTAGAAGCCTTCAGAATATCCATAACACCTTGGGAGAGGTGTAAATCAGCAAACTCTATCTCTTCAAGAGCCAAGCCTTGAGGTTGAGAGATTTGAGATTCGGGTACCAAACCCTCCCCTGAGCACAAGTTAACAGGTTGTAATTCCTGGGAAGAGCCAGGGGAAGATGGACTGATAAGGACAATAGGAGAGGATACCAGGGCTGTCTGACCCAGTCTGGAGCAATTAGGATCACTTTGCAGGGTTGAGACCTGATTTTGACTAGCACTTTGAACAGGAGAGGGAAGAGGGGGAAGCACACAGGAACTTCCCTTCCCAATTCAGAACTAAGGCATCCAGGGGGACTGAGCCCAACACTGGGGGCCTGCAGCAAAAAAGGGGAAGTTGGTGATTGTCTGGGGCTGCAAAAAGATCTATCTGTGGGGTGCCCCATCTGGAGAATATCACCTCCAAGATCAAGGGATCCAGTGACCATTCATGATGGCCCCGAGATATCCTGCTGAGAGCATCTGCCAGGACATTGTCCTTGCCTGGGAGGTGTACTGCTGAGAGGGAGGTGTTCAGAGAATAAGCCAGGGACCACAACTTCATCGCTTCTGTACACAAGGCCGTAGACCGAGTGCCTCCTTGTTTGTTGATGTACCACATTGTGGTGGTATTGTCTGTTCTGATCTGAATAATTTTGTTCTGAACAGACTTGGAAAAAACTTGAAGTGTTAGAAAAACTGCTCTGAGCTCCAACAGATTGATGTGGAGCAGAGATTCCTGAGGGGACCACAACCCTTGGGTGGTCAGGTCGCCCAAGTGAGCCCCCAACCCCAAGAGGGAGGCATCTGTAGTAAGGATTAGAGAGTGAGACTGAGTGACAAAGGGAACTCCTTGTCTCAGATTGTTCAGATCCCGCCACCAGTGCAAGGCCTGGATCAAGGTTCAAGTCACTGGGATCAGTCTGGTCAGAGGGTCCCTTTTCTGAGACCAGAAGGCCCTCAAATGGAACTGAATGTCCCTCATCTGAAATCTTGCTCCCTGCACCACTGCTGTAGAAGCAGCCATGTGCCCCAGGTGCTGCAGAAAATGCCTTGCTGGTCGAGACACCTGTAGGGTGAAAAAGGAGGCCAGAGTGATAAGGGTCCTTGCCCTGTCCAGGGGAAGGAAGGCTCTGGCCCTTTCTGTATCTAGCTCTGTACCTGTGAAGGTGAGGAGCTGAACAGGCTCTATAACTGACTTTGACAGATTCAGAAGGAAACCTAGAGAAGTGAGCAGTTGCTGAGTTACCTGTAAGTGTAACCTGACCTGGTCTGGGGACTGGCCTACTATGAGCCAGTCGTCTAGGTATGGGAAGATGGCAGTCCTTTGCCTTCTCAGAGAAGCAACTACTACTGCCAGACATTTTGTGAACACCCTTGGAGCAGAGGTTAGTCCGAAGGGCATTGCTCTGAACTGGTAATGGCCTGAGGGCAGCTCGAACCTGAGGTACTTTCGATGGGGGCTTCTGATAAGAATATGGAAGTAGGCAACCTTGAGGTCCAGGGACACTAGCCAGTCCCCTGGCCTTAGAGAGGGTAGAATTATTCCCAGAGTCACCATTTTGAATTTTGGCTTTAAAAGGTGCTTGTTTAAATATCTGAGATCCAGGATGGGCCGCCAGACTCTTGTCTTTTTTGGGGTAAGGAAGTACCTGGAGTACAATCCTTTGCCCTGGTGTAGGGGTGGAACCCGTTCCACAGCTCTGAGAGCCAGAAGGGAAGAGACCTCTGTCTCTAAGGCAAGTGCCTCTGAGATTTGCAGGTGGAAAAGATCTGGCTCTCAGCTTTGGAAATTCTTTGAAGCAGAGAGCCAGTCCCTGGCTTACTACTTCCAGGACCCACTTGTCTGATGTTAGAGACTTCCAGTCCTGGACAAAGTAAGCCAGCCTGCCCCCTACAGGTGGTGGAGAATCGGCCCTTGCAAACCCATCAGGGTGCCTGCTTGGCAGGGGGTTTTGGCTGAGGGGTAGAAGCAGGTCTGCTTGTACCCCTTCTGCCTCTCCCTCTAAAGAACCCCCTCTGAGCATAGGCAGAAGAGGAGGCCTGGGCTTGGTAAAAAGGCCTGTGAAAAGGCCTGCCCCTGGGATGCTGCCTTTGAGGAGTGGCCTGTCTTTCCTTGGCCTGGGCACTCCTATAGGTGGTCCTATACTCGTCCATTTTCTTCATGTAATTCTCTGTTTGCTCCCCAAACAGAGAATTACCCACTACAGGAAAATCCATGGCCTTAGTCTGGGTATCCTGTGACAGGCTAGTACAGCTGAGCCAAGCCATTCTGCGAAGTGCCACAGATGTAGCCGAGACTCTTGATGACACATCATTTGAGTCCACTGCAGCATGGAATTGCACCTTGGATGCCTCAATACTATCGGCAGCCACCTGCTCCAGCTCCTTGGCAAGCTGGCCAGGGACCTGTTTTGCTAAAGCCATGAGTGTCCCATCTAGATTTCTGATACCTAGCAGTATAAGCCATATAATTGGCCTGTCTGAGTCCCAAGGATGCTGCCATGTATTGTTTCTTTGCCATGGCATCAATCCTCCTGGAGTCCTTGTCTGGGGGATGTGAAGCCAAGAGAATATTTGCCTTGTCACAGGCTGCAGCCTGCACTACCCCAACATGGTTGCATTGTTGTGTAAGGAACTCCGTATCTGAGCCTGACAATGTATACCTCTTGTCCATTCTTTTATCCACAGGAGATATGGTGTTAGGAGTCTTTAAAATCTTAAATGTCTGTTTCCCAAAAGATTTGTGTAAGGGAACAGACAGCCTCCTAGACTCTGGGATATCCATCATTTCCACATAGTCAGGCTCCTCCTGGTCATCCACAGCTTCTTCCATAGGAAGCGGGAGGGTTTCAGCCACTTTTTTTATAAAACATGAAATGAGAGGGGGACTCAGAAAGCCTAGGAGGAGACACTCCTGAAGGTCTGTCTGGGGAGATGTCCGGGTCAATGGGCACATCCAGACTTTCAAAGCCACATTCTCTTCCTCCTCCTCCAGTTCATAAAATTCCTCTAAATCATACTCTTGAACCGGTGGAACCGGCCGAACCAAGCGCCTCCCTGATGGTGCTGGTTCCGAGTCGGAATTTCGAGAAAGAGACTACCTGATATGTATCGTTTTGGCTATTTCTTCAGCGGTTGGAAAGAAAGTTTTGGCTCCACACCAGCTGATTTTTCCTTTCTTGTTCTCTTAGCTGGAACCGACTCCTCAGAATTGGATCTCTTTTTGCCCGAATAAGTCTCGCCCTGGTCAGAGGGCTCTCCTTCTGGTTCGGTTTGAACCGAACCAGGCTGGCCATCCGGTTCAGCGGACTTTTTGGCCTCCCTTTCCTTGAGCCTACCAACCTCATTTTTCTAGGGTAGATGCAGGAAAATTTTTACAAATCTGGCAGTCTGCATGGAGGTGGTCAAACCCCAGACAATAAACACAGGTGGTGTGGGGATCAGCCTTGGCAAAGACTTCCCCACACACACTGCAGTGTTGAAACCCAGTGGGCCTGGTTTTTCTTTTGGGTTTCTCAGACATTGTGCCAGTCCTAACCAAACTTACCCTTTTAATGGCAATCCGCCAGGCAAGACCCTCTTATCGGTTCCTGACCATGTCACGGGCCGTGGAAAAAAACGTAATAAAATCCGTTTTTTTTAGAACCGATAAGAACCGGCAACCACACTCTAAAATATAAAGATTTTTTAGCAACTTGATTGGTTCAAACCGAACCGATGAACCGTTTACAAGTTCCACACAGAATAGAAACAATATAAACCTATCTAGTACTCACGAATACCACAGACAGAAACTGAACCGACAGGTTGCTGTTTAAATTCGGTCGAAAACCGAGAAAAACGGTACTTTAACCGACAAACTGAACTGAGCAGAAGGAGAAATCTCCAGAGCGACTGTTCAGTGAGGCGGAGTAAAGAATCTGACGGTTTGAGTTCAAACAGCAACAGACAGAGTCTCAACCGAGCTCGAGCTCAGCGTTCCATGCCTGGCATGGAAAGTTAACTCTCATCTCCGGGGCAGTTCGAAGGTTGGGACTCACTGCTACTGTCAGAATACAGCAAGACTTCATGTTGTTTGAAGTGTCTATTACTAGTTCTACTTCTACCTGCTGTGCTTATGCAACTAGCCCTCCACCCTATCTGGGTGTGGTCTGGATCCTCCCTAAACTGTTCCTATAAGCTCCCATCCCTAGCTGGGTGAAGCCTGTACTCCCCCATATTGTTCACTTAGGTTTCCACTCTAATGGGTGAAGCCTGCACCCCCTAATTTATTTGCTTAGGCTTCCATCCCATCTGGGTGTAGCCTGCACCCCCAAAAAAATTATTCTTATGACTCTCACCCCATCTGGGTGAAGACCGCATCCCTCCTAATTGTTCCTCTAGACTTCCACCCTATGTAGGTGTAGCCTGCCACCCTCCACTGGTTTATTCAGGCTTCCTTGCCTTGGGCAATGCCTCAAGCCTTCCTGCTGAGTCAGGCATCTGCTCCCCTTAGACACCCTCTGGTCTGACCAACCCTCCTGCCTTGCTCACCTGGCGTTCCCCCACTACTATATACATCCACCATGTTGCCCCACATCCTAGCTACCTTCCCTCTCTCTTCTCTTCCTACATTGTGTCCCCTCCTGTCCTCTCTCCTACTCCCTCCATTCCTCTCCATCCCCCACTTGCCCAAAATTTTCCCTTCCCTCCCTTTCCCACTCCCACAGGCATTCTGCGTGTTGTGTTTTATCTGCTCTTTGGCTCCACTTGTAACCCCCACGCCCCTCCCTCTAAGAAGCTCTGTGGATCCATTAAGCTTCTTGTACTCTTGCTACTCCTGGTGGCAAGGGACATGAACTTTATCCTGGTCCTGCTCCCAACTTGACAATGCAGCTTCTCAAAGGACTGCTGGGTAGCCCACCTTAACATTTGTAGCCTCTTCATGAAGCTGGATCTGTTGCAGTCCCTCATGGTCAACCTCCACACGGATGTTCCCATTACCACAGAATCTTGGCTTTCCCACAAGGTCCAAGACTCTGCAATGTCCCTACCTAGTTACTCCTTCGCTACACAGGATCGCCCAAAGTGAGGCAGAGGTACTGCAATCTACATCTCCCTGCGACAGGGTGTAAGACCCTGTCCCACTTGTTATGCAGAAAATGTTAGAAGCAATGATCCATTATGTCCCCTCCTATTCCGTCACTTGTCTATCTAAAGCCTGTCTGACTGCGGAATCAAAGTTTCCTTGTGGCACGTAAGAATTGGCCACTCTGGCAGTCCCACAATTACCTCTCATTTTCTCCCTTCGCTTGCTGTTTCTATTCTTTCTTCCATCCCTTGCTTCTCTTTAGTTAAAAAAAATATTTGCGACTATGTAAAACTGAGATCCCTTGGTTTACAAATGTATTTGTAACATGGCAATGTTAAGGAGTCCCATAACGAGTGAATTGATTGGTTCAAACTGAGCACAAGATACAAGTTGGACACGGTTTTAATTCCCAAGTAATGCCCGCTCCAAATTATTAATGCCGTGTCCAACTTGTATCATGTGCTCGGCTTGAACCAACCACCCACGCAGTAGAGCAATAGCATCGCATGAAATAGCTGAACTTGGGGTACACTGGCCGAGAAAGCCTTTCAGCTATATTAAATGAAATATGCTCCCAAAAGTGGAGCATTTTAAAAAACCAAAGGTGCTGCAAGTTCACACGCATCGACTCTGTATCGTGTCTGGTAATAAAATGTCCCTTTTGCTGACAGCTCTCCCTTTGGGCTTAAAAGCCCCCAAAACTAACCTCCCAAGTAAAAAAAAAAAAAAAAAAGTTGGGCCACCACATGGGGTAAGAAAGTGGCCCTCTTGCTGTCAGTTCTCAGTTTGTAGTGAAATGTGAAGTTGGAGCTACATACGGCGTTGCTGCAGGGAAAGTACAGTTACGTAAGAACTTACCGTAACAGTAGATATTCGAGAACAGCTCTTGCAGCAGGTAACACCATTAGGACTGAATCCGGCAGGCGTCAGGACCCCACGGAAATCTTCTAGCTAGCAGTCTTCAGCGGGGACCGCCTCCAACGTCGGTCCCGCCTCCGACGTCAGGCATAGTACATAAGGAGGCGGTCCCGCCAGAATCCCCAGTTCTCTCGCCGGAGACTCCCGGCCACTGGAAGACATCAGAAGTGGAGACCGAGGATCCGCCATCAGAAGAAGAAAGAGCGTTAGCTCCTGCCAAAGCCTGGTTAGGCCCTACCTCCTCCAAGGGGGAATGGTGGGCGGAAAGGTACCTGCTGCAAGAGCTGTTCTCGAAGATCTACTGTTAACGGTAAGTTCTTACGTAACTGTACTATCTTACTTCGAGATACAGCTCTTGCAGCAGGTAACACCATTAGGACAGATTCCCAAGCAATAGCACCTCTAAGCATTCTGGGAGGAAGCATAACGGAAAGACCTTGAACAAATCCTAAATCTAGGACAGGAGACCCTGTAGAACGGCAAGGCGGAAACCGGCTCTCCGCCGTGAGGAAATGTCCAGGCTATAGTGCCTAATGAAGGTGTGCACTGAGCTCCATGTGCGGCACAGATGGCAGAGGGGGAGACGTTATGCAGCGCTGCAAAGGAGGTAGCCACCTCCCTAGTCGAGTGGCCCCGGACTGTGCCCGGAAGGGGCTTCTGCTTGTTGTTGTAGCAAAGGAAATGCACTGGACAAGCCAGCAAGAAAGGGTCTGCTTTGAGACTGGTTGGCCCAACATCCTCTCAGCGAAGGATACAAACAGCTGCTCAGACGTACAAAGCTGTTTAGTCCTGTTCAAGTAGTACCTTAAGGAGCGGTGAACATCCAGGGTGTGAAGCAATGCCTCTCCTCTGTTAGTGTACTTGGGAAAGTACACAGGCAGATCGATGTCCTGGTTAAGAGTAAGGGCAGAGACCACCTTAGGCAGGAATTTAGGATTCGTCCTCAAAGACACTCTGTCCTGGTGGAAAATTAAATAAGGTTCCTTACACATGAGAGCATGTAGCTCGGAAATTCTCCTTGCTGACGTGACAGCAACTAAAAATAACGTTTTCCACGACAGAAAATGCAGCTCGCAATCTGCGGCAGGTTCAAAAGGGGGTAGCGTGAGCTGTTCCAGGACAAAGAGTAGGTCCCAAGGAAGGACGGGATCCTTGATGGGTGGCCTAAGGTGTAACACCCCCCTCAGGAAGTCCCGGAGGCATCGAGTTGTGCCACTGTGTGCTTGACCTATCGGGAAGCGGTAGGCCGAAATCACACAGAGGTGAACTTTCATAGAGGAGTAGGCGAGACCTGAGTGGAAGAGGGAAAGCAGGTATTCCAGAACTGATTTCTCTGGGCATTCTAAAGGGGAGAGGCCGCGTGCCCGAGACCACAGGCAAAATCAACGCCATTTCGTTGCATGCGTTGCCAGCTTTCTGGCAGCGGAGAGAACTTCCGCCACCTCTAGCAAGACCCCGTGTCGCATAATGGCTATGTCTCGAGGAGCCAGGCATGCAGGTTCAGTGAGCGTAAGTCCGGGTGGACTAGTGAACCCTCCTCTTGAGACAGTAGATGGGAGCTGAAAGGCAACGGGACTGGAGGTTCCCGGGACAATTGCGTCAGCATGGGGAACGAGATCTGCCTGGGCCAGAAAGGCGCTACCAGGATCATTGTTGCGTGCTCTCTGCATAGTTTGAGAAGAACTCTGGATCAACGGAAGGGGGAGGGCGAGAGGAATCTGTCCTCCAGGAGGACAGGACGCTGCTCGCCAGAAAACACCAGGCCCTGGATCTAGCGAGCAAAAATTGGGCAGTTTTGCATTGGATGGGGAAGCGAATAAGTCCAACTCTGGAGTGCCCCATCGAAGAAACAGATCCTCTGCTACTTCCTGAAGGAGTTCCCATTCGTGGACTGTGGCCTGGGAACGACTCAGGCCGTCTGCGATTGTGTTGTCCACACCGGGAACATGAACTGCAATCAGGCTCGTGCCGTGTCGGATTACCCAATCCCACACTCTCATAGCTTCCCTGCAAAGGGGGTAAGAGTGTGCGCTTCCTTGTTTGTTGAGGTAATGCATCACCACCGTATTGTTTGTCTGAAGCAGAAGAGTACTCGATGGGATTTCTGACTGAAAAGTCTGCAGGGCATAAAGGACCGCCCTCATCTCCAGAATGTTGATGTGGAGGTGAGCTTCTTGAGGGGTCCACGCTCCCTGGGACCTCACCCCGTTCAGGTGTGCGTCCCACCTCAGCCCTGAGGCATCTGTGGAGAGGATTACCTCCGGGGACGGCGCTGTAAACGGAACACCCGCAGAGAGTGTCCCTGGGTCTAGCCACCATTGCCAGTCCCGAATCACTGCGTTTGTGATTCTGACCGGCTGCTGCATGTGGTCTTGCCTTTGGTCCCACTGCACTTTGAGCATCCACTGAGTTACCCACATGTGGAGCCTTGCCATAGGGACGGTTGGAATGGCCGCAGCCATGTGTCCGAGCAGGCGAAGGACCAGCCTGGCAGGGACAGTCTTCTTCACGGAGAGATCCCTGATGAGGGATCTGATGCGTTCCGCTCTTTCCTCGGGAAGAAAAGCTTTCCCTTGGACGGTGTCCAGAACTGCGCCTATTAACTGCAGCTTCTGAGACAGTACCAGGGAAGACTTCTCGTAGTTGAAAAGAATGCCCAAACACTGGAAGAGAGCTTGGGTGTTCTGGATAGTCAACAGCAGCGCCTCTCTGGAGGCGGCCATGAGAAGCCAGTCGTCCAGGTACGGGAACACGCAGTGGCCCTGTCTCCTTAGAGACTCTGCCACGACTGCCATGCACTTGGTAAAGACCCTGGGGGTCGATGACAGTCCAAAAGGAAGAGCCCGGAACTGAAAGTGGTGGCCGAGAAACTCTAAGCACAGGAACCTCCTATGCGCTCGAGCTACAGGGGATGTGCAGGTAGGCATCCTGTATGTCCAGGGACGCTAGGAAGGCGCCCTTTCTGTCAGCATGGGAATGAGTCCTGGAGGGTCACCATGCGAAAACGCTTGTAGGCGACTGACATGTTGAGGTGTGCTGAGGTCCAATACTGGACGGAGGTCCCTGTTTTCTTTGGAACCAGAAAGAAGTGGAATAGTAGCCGGATCCTTTGTGAGTTCCGGGACGTACTCCACCGCTCCCTTTTGGAGGAGCACGAGTACTTCTTGCCTGATGAGCGATCTGTGCTGACCCGAGTAACGGAGAGCAGAGAGGCCTTGTGGTGGCTTGTCCACGAATTCTATAAAGTGGCCTTGTTTGACTAACTGAAGAACCCACCTGTCGGGTGGTTATAGACTGCCACCCTGGCAGGTGGTCCACAACACGACCCCCGACCTTGGTGTCCCATTGATCCTGAGGGGCGGGGGCCGGGAAGGAGTCATGCTGTGTTGGCTGAGGGTCCTGCAGGCTGGGCCGACTTGGCAGGGCGTTGGCCTCGGCCTGCGGACGACTTCCCCTGGGCTCTGTGGAGGAAGGAGCCTCTCTGCTGCGGACCAGTGCGGGATTGCTCCTGCATCCGCCCGAAATGGCTCTGGTTCCTATGGAAGGAACTGAGCTTGGGTCTGTACATGGCTTGGACAGACCGCACCGCCTTCCCGGCCTTTTGAAGTTTGGTGAGAACCTTTCCGAGGACTCACCAAAAGAACTTCATGGAACGAGGCGTCCAGAATGTTCTTCTGGACGTCCAGGTAATCCGAGACACGGAGCCAGGAGTGTCTCCGGGGCATACGCCTGAGGCTGCCGCCGCCTGGCCGAGGAAGTCCACTTGAATCGCATAAGTGCTTGCAGCACCTGGGTTCCCACGTCCGAACCTGTGCGGAGGAGTTGCAGCAACTCCTCCTTCTGCTCACCTTCTAGCATCTTTTCTGCCAGATCCAGTCCCTGCTCCCACAAGGCATTCTGAAACTGGACCATGTGGGTTAGATAGTTGAGGGACCTAATGGCGCAGGTAGCGGCTGCATACGTGCGCCTGCCCATAGTGTCCATTTGCTTGGAATCTGGGTCCGGTGGCAGGGTGCTCAAATGTTGTGGCCTCTGGGACCGGTCATGTGAGGCTGTAATGACCAGAGAATCGGCCAGATGATGTGATGCCAAGTACTGGTCCTCCCTAGGGGCCTTGTACAGGCGGTCAGCCTTCTTCGGCATCGCCGGGAGCGAGTGTGGACGTTTCCATGCTGCCTTGGTGACGTCCATGAAGGTGTCCACCAAGGGTGGCACCACCACAGGCTTTGGATCTTTTTGCCTAAGATACCGGGCAAGGCGTAGCCTCTCAGGGTCAAGTTCCTCTGCGTCCCAGCCCATGTTCTCCTGGATATGCCTCATAATCTCTGAGAACGATGGGTCATCCGGAGATCTTGGGAGCTCACGTGGGTCCAGAGAGGGGACACTAATGGGAGAAGTGGATCTGGATCCGTCTGAGAAGTCCGATCCCGTGTCATCCGTCGAAGGCGAATGGCGGCGTCTTCTGGGTCTCTTGGGGCTGGGTGACCCTGAAGAAGATCTGGACGGAGGTCTCCTCTTGTCTGGTCTGCCCCTAGGAGGTTCCTCAGGCTCCTGAGGGGAAGGTACTCGGCCTGCTGCCCCAGATGGGGTGGAGGGCACTGGGGCCGGTGGAGTCACGGGTGGAGGAGGAGGAGGAGGAGGTGGTGTGGGAACCACGTCCTTCTTTATGGTATCCCACCAATAGGTGAATAGCTCCTTAACCTCTGAAATATTGAGGCCCAACGACGGACCGGGCGCCGGTGGTCGGTCGTCGGGTTCCGGCGTCGGCTCCCCAGTGATCTCTGGTTCTGGAGAGGGTTCCCTGGTGGGTGCGACAGGTCCGGGTTCGCCCGTCTGGTCCTCTGGCTGGGTCAGCTCCTCCTCCGTGAGCGCCTCCTGGCCGACGTCGGTAGGTGTTCTCTCTACAGGAACGGGCATCGGTCCCCCGGCCGGCGTCCGGGGTGGAGAAGGCCTGACCAGTGACAGGCGTCTGGCGGTCATCGAGTCTCGGGACCGGTGATGCTTAGCCGACGTCGGGTGAGCAGACGTTGGATCCAACGTCCTTTTGAGCGAAGTCAGCTCCTTGGTCTTCCGCTGGGGTGGAGGGGACAAGGAGACTGTCCAGGCGTCGGGGTCCAGGTGACAGAAGCCGGACTTGTGGTGGCGGTCCCCTGACCTCGGCGAGGCCTTGGAAGCAGAAGAAGGAGGCCTGGAGGTCTTGGCCGGAGGTAGAGAAGAACCACCCGAAGACGACTTCACCGCAGCCAGGGGAGGCTGAGAGCGGGCCCGGGAAGGGGAGCGGTCGGGCCGGAGCTGCAGGAGTCGGAAGCCCTAGAAGGAGATTTTGATCTCACCCTCTCCCTGTGCTTTTCGAGGTGTCGCTGGGCTTTCTCAGACAATTCCCCCTTGGAGGCAGAATCCAAGGCCTTTACTTTTTCTTCGAGAAGGTACGCTTGAAGGGCCTTCTGGCAACGGATCCAGGTCCAGCTATTGAATCTGACAGAAGGTACAGGCTTGGATGTCATGGTCTGGGCCTAGGCACCGCACGCAGGCCGAATGCGGATCTTTAAAAGGGATTTGCTTCCCACAGGCGCACTTCGATGGATGGCCTTCCGCGGAGGTTGGAGAGGACATCAGATGGCAGACTTCGTGAAAAATAGGGTTTTCCAAGTTGGAAAGAACTTTTCCAGGTGTCGTGCGCTAGAAACAGACCGAAGGGTCGAGACGTGCAAGTCGACGGCGGGAAAGAACGGGGGATTCTGGCGGGAAAGAACTGGGGATTCTGGCGGGACCGCCTCCTTATGTACTACGCCTGATGTCGTGGGTGGGACCGACGTCAGAGGCGGTCCCCGCTGAAGACTGCTAGCTAGAAGATTTCCGTGGGGTCCTGACGCCTGCCGGCTTCAGTCCTAATGGTGTTACCTGCTGTAAGAGCTGTATCTCGAAGTAAGATCAAGGGAGGAGACTGACAGAACCGTAAGTAGCGCTCTACAAACGTGATTCACTGTGGGCTGTTTAAAATGAACAGAAAGAAAAGCCCCAGATTTCTGTGCACTTTAAAGTACACTGCAGTGTTTGTACAACAGCAGCATGCTTTTCGATGTAAGCTATGCAAAAATGTTACTGTATACATCTCAGCATACAGCGCGGCAGTACTGAGCACCCTGTAAAACTGTCTTGTGAAATGTCTAGGGATATAGCGTAAAAATAACCATTTACAAATGTAAAAACATAAAATGTAAAATGTGTAATACCACACTTCATATGCTGCTCATGCCTGTATATGTTTCGCAGCATAAGTATAATAAATATTGGTGTGTTGGTGACGTGTTGTGCTTCTGAAGACAAATATTGAAACTACAGACATTTTTCTATATTTTATTAAAATAATAATCACTTCTTAACAGTGCTTGCCATATTACAAGTGCATTAAGGCACTCCGAAGGAGGCTTTTACTGGGAATTAATGCATAGTTGGTGGCTGTGGGCACCGCCCCTTCAAATAACCTCCCCCATCATGTATTAATTTCAGTAGAAGCTCTCCTTCTTCGCTGTCTTAATGCTTACATAGTTACATTGTTGAAAGGAAAGCAAAAAGCTATTTAGGTTTATTTGGAACACGGGATTAACCTGGAAATGTAATTTGACCTTCACAAGCTTGTCTGCAGAATTGTCAGCAGAAAATCAGCCCTGGGACAGGATGTCTTAATTGGCTGCACCTGTTAAGACTAATGCACTCATCAGGCTGCTCACAGGAAACAAACTGTCAAGTCTTAATACATTTTGTGGAACACAGGTGGTGCAATTTGCAAGAATAGGATGCAGAATTTAATTGCAAGGGGAAAAATATCCTAGAGAGAGCAATGTTTTGTTTAGAGACAGAAAGAGATGGAGATTTTAAAGAGACTCATTTTCATTTGTTGGAACTGCCTATGTCAAGTGCTTTCCTGCACACTTTTATTTTATTGTTAGTAATAAAAATAAAACACTACTTGCAAATTTTACAGCTTCTCCTGTTTTGTCTCTGTTTCCTGTCATATACCTCGACGATAATCCTCGGGCATCCAATCTGTGCCTGTGCTATCAGTCTCTTTCCACTCTGCTTAGGAGCTGCTCCTCCTCAAACTCTTCCTCCCCTATACAGTCCTACTTTTTACTGCAGGAGTATACTGCTGCCCTGGCATATCCCCTGCTTCGGTCACTGAACTCCTCTTGCCCATCTGCTCCCACCCCTCATCTGGAGAGTTTAATTGGGGATTCAAACACCAACAGGCTCTCCCCCTCCATGTACAAACTGCCAGTATGTTAAAGGCCTCCAGCTATCACAACTAATTTTGAACCCCAATGGTCTTAATCATAAATCCTCGAACCACACTCTACTGAACTGGGTACTCATCTCACCCCGGCTGTACTGTGAATGCAGGTATCCTCCCTGATGCAGTCAGTGACCATCATATGGTCTACTGTGTGCAGAAGACCCATAGCCCCAAAAGTCCCCTAAAATCATCCTCCCGCAGGTCGCTGGATTTATCCTCCCTCCGTGGAGACCCGTTAGTCACTGACTGATCCCACAGCTCTACAGCCACTGATATCAGCATGGCCCTTGGCTCCTTTGTGACAGGGTAGAATAGGACCCTGTCCCAGTTGTTATGGAGTTTGAATGCAGGGATCTGTTCTGTTCTTTCCTGTCTCTTCTATGTCTGGCTGCGCAACCAAATTTTCCTGTGAGACCTAGGACTTGATCACCCCAACAGTCTTGTAATTCTCTCGCTATCTCTCAGTCTCCCCTTGTTGTTTGTCCTTTCCTCCCTTGCATATCTGCTGATATAAAAATATAATCAAATCATTAAGTGGAAATGTAATCGATATTGGGATCCCTTTGTTTAGAAATTATATAGTGTTACTGTTGAAATGTATATAACTAGAGTTTGAGATGACTGCAAAAAGCTATTGGAAACTCAAGAGGTTACCTTAGTGCAATTTTTAAGCCTTGTGCAAAGGCTGTGCAGATGGGTCTCAGTTCTGGGACATTGTGTTCCTGCCAGCACCTGCCTGAAATATACTAGGACACTTCAGAAAAAGCAGGATGCTTGTTAAGAAAGGGGGTTGGAAGGACTTATAAGACAGCTGCAATTGCTTGCAAAAGAGGGACACAGATTGAAGAAAAACTCTGATGATCTTCTCTGATTATTTAGCCTTTGTAACTAGTTATACTGAACAATTTTATTTTTTATGTTACTGCTAGTAGAAATAAATACTCTTGTTGTGAATTTTACAACTGCTCCTGGTTTTTCCTATGCTTCTTGACCTGTGCCTTGACAACATCCTTCCATAACAAATTTATGGCTGCCTGGGACCACTGCGCCCCACTAAGGAAAACCAGGATCCAAGATTCTCACTTTTCCTGGATCTCTGCTGAGCTGCTGGCCTGCCTTCGAGTTATCATCTGGCCTGGCGGTCCTATAAAACCACCAGCTCACCTGCTGCCCTGTTAAATTGTCGGTCCCTTTGCAATGCTTGCACCACAGCCACCAGACTTGCACAATTCGATTACTTTGCATTCACACCCAGAATAACCTAAATCACCAATCCAAGTCCTGGAACGTATCCCCCACCCAGTCCTTCACACCTGCTCTCAAGACTGGTAACTCCACATCACTGACCCTGATGCTGTTGCTGTGTCTCTCAACTCCTTCTTTATCACCTGCTCCCTATCTCTTCTCCCCCACCCATTACACTCCCTCTCCTTCTCTTCCACCCCTTCCTTGGCCTCTCAAGGCCCTTCTAATGCTTAACCCACCCAAGGGTACAAGCCCAGATGGTACTGACCCCCAAGCTTCTGTACCTCTGTGCACCAGTTTTAGCCTTCCCTATTCCCCTACTCTTTAACCCTCTTCTCTGCCACCTGTTTTCAATGCCTGTAAATGGGCTACTGTCATTCCCCTCCAAAAAGGGGGCGATCCTTCCACTCTTGGAAACTACTGACCCAGTTCCCTCCTGCCCACATTGGCCAAGCTCCAGGAACATTCTGTGTCAACTCACCCATTCATCAACTCCTCCTTTTTCACTCCTTTCCAGTCTGGTTTCAGGAAGTCCCATTCCATATCTGCCGCCCTTATCTGACTCACTGACTCCATCCACTCCAGTATGGACCAGGGCCAAATTACTTCCGCCATCTTTGTCCACCTGGCAACTGCCTTCAACACTGTGTCACATGCCCTTCACTGGGACAGGCTTAAGACAACAGAGCTCTCTGTCTCCTCAGTCAGCTGGTTCTGCTCCTCCCTTGAGGGCAGGTCGCAAGCTGTCTGTACTGGAGACATCCTTTCCCCTCCATTCCCTACATGCTCAGGCAACCCCAAGGATCTGTTCTGGGCCCCATACCCTTCTTCGTATTCCTATATGACCTCCCGTCTGCCTGTTGCTCTGTGTTCATCCCAATGTACGCAGTTGACACTGTGCTGTTTCTGGCTCCTCTGTTGCTGACCTTGCCATCTCTAAGAGGATCTTGGCAGTGCTCAGCACTGGTTCCATTCAACCCTTATGTTCCTCAATGCCAACAAAATCTGACACAGGCCTGACAGACTCTCTTCCCTTCCCTTCCCTCCTTCCACACCCTTGATTGTACTGTGCTTGCTGATATCCCCTCCTTTAAGTACCCTGATGTCTGACTGGACTGCCACCTCGACTTTTCAAAGCACATTGACGCACTCTACCACAAGCTTCACCCCCAAACTGGGCGTGGTGTGTAGAAACAAAGCCAGTATACCTCTCCCTGCCCGCAGGGACCAAGTCATGAAAACAATCCTTCCCACTCTCGACTACAGCAACACTGTCTACAGCGCCACTCCCAAGTTCACCCTTGCCAGACTGGTTTCACTCTTTCTGCCACTCTGACTTGGACTGCCTCCCTCATACACATCACTGCTCTCTACTCCTCCCTCGATGCCGGACGCTGCATACACTCTGCTACTTTCGCCTCCAAATTCTGGTTTGGCCCACCCTCCTGTTTCCCTCATCCCCACCGTCAGATTTATTTCTAAAGCTAGGGTGATCAGAAACCACAGAAACTAGCTAAATGGCAACCAAAATTTCTAAAACGTTTGATCCAAAAAATGTTTTAAACTTTGTTATATGTCTAATTAATTATTCATGAGCTAAACCAGCTTACTGATTTGGCTGCTGTGCCAGTCTGAAATCGCTTAGGAATGATGAGCACAGCAGCCACACACCTGATCACGCGCTCTCTGCAGTTCTGAATCACTTTACTGTCAAAATTTCCTAAATGAAATGGAAAAATAAATAAATAAATAACTACTGCATTCCAGCAAATTACTATTCCAAAATTCCTTTTCTGCATAGCGAGTCTAACCCTCCACATGACACTATCAGTAGTACTGACAGCACGTCACCTCCCAGGATCATCACCACAGAAAACAACTTGCAGCATGCAGCAGTCAATGTGCACTGCCACCAAAAAAATATATATATATAAATATATATACACACACACATTTTTGCAATTAGACTTACAATCGCAATAATGACCTCACAACCGTTTATTTCCTAGGTATTAATGACCGGCCAGTGGGGGTTGGCCTGAGGCTCCACTCCTCCGGCCGGTCACAATCCCCAGGAAATGACTGGCTGTTCGGTCATTATTGTTTAATTAAACAAGGCAGAACAATTCAATTTGTTAAGAAAAACTAAAGTCACCTAGACTACAGTATTAGCAACAATTGTTGCATCAGCGTAACAAGTAATGCTCAAACAAGCTGAAAAAGAATCAATTACTGTTATGAACCTTTTTCCAGGTTCTGGAAGGGGAGGCAGGGATTAGGAATTGTTTAAGTTAGTGAAAGATCCCTTTGGAAGATACCATAGCAAGTCATTTTTTTCTTCAAACCCTAGGAATCTTTCACTTGAGTTAAACAAGTGCAGATTCCACAGCAGTACCTTGGGAGGATGGGTATACATAACTTATTTAGGGAAAAAGTTCTGCAAGACAGCAGTGCCAAAACTGGCATCTCTTCTGGGTTCTATGTTCAGACAGTAATGCTTTGTGGAAACGTGCACTGTTTTCCAGGTAGCTGCTTTACAAATCTCTTGCAAGGAGATACCCCTTGATGCTGCCACAGAGGCAGAAGTGCCTCTTGTAGTGTGTGCCCTGAGCTCGCTTGGAGGCAGTTTGCCAGCTGCATCATAACAGAAGTGTAAGCAACATACTATCCAGCAGGAAACTGTTCCCTTGGATGCTGGTCTGCCCTTCCCCACTTCACCATAGGTAACATACATCTGAGTGGTAGTGGACCTGGCATCCTTTGTGAGGTCCAAATAGTAACTCTGTGCCCTTTTCACATCCAGATTGTGAAACGTTTGCTCATTTGAGCTGATGTTCATGTGAAGAAAACTGTCTCAGTGGCTCAGTAGGTAGCACACTTGCCTCTGGGGCTGGAAGATCATAAGGTCGTGGGTTCTAGCACCACACCAGGTACTTGGGGTACTACCCATAACTGACACTGTAGTACACCATGAGAAGATGCTGCACTTTTGAGGTGCTGTCCTTCGGAAGAGAGGTTAAACCAAGGCCCGTTCTGCCCATCTCTGGTCACTGTCCAAATGGAAGTGAAAGATTTCATGGTACTTACTGAAGAAGAATAGGGGAATTTTTATTCATAACTTCAGAGAACATATAAACAAATCAGTGTTTCTTCATACAAAGTCATAATAAGGAGAAAACTTAAAACACAAAGGAGTATTACTTCATACTTGAAACCCTAAACAGAAATAAAATTACTGTAGGCATACCCACTCCCTACTAAAAGAGTAGGGGCATTTTTTTAATCATAACTTAAAAGAACATATGAACAAGTTAGTATTGCATCATCCATAAGCATAAAAAAGGAAAAATGAAATCATAATACAGTATTACATCATACTATAAACCCTTACAGAAATGAAAATACTGTAACCCATACCCCCTCCCAACGAAAAGAGTAGGGGAATTTTGTATTCATAACTTAAAAAACCATACAAACAAAGCAGTATTTCTTCATACAAATTACTCAAAAAATAAACCATAAACACAAAAAAGTATTACTTCACACTTTAAACCCTAAACATAAATAAAATTACTGTAAGCATTTTATTTAGGAGTAGGGACATTTTTTTCCATAACTTTAGCCCGCTGGAAGCCAGGCTGTGTGCGTCCGCAGCCGGGGAGGTCACCATGAGCGATCCCCAGAGGGATGTTACCTGCTCCAGCGACTCCTGAGGGAGACGCTGTAGAGAAGTTCCTTGTCCCAGTGCTCTCCTTCTTCCATCGGCCTTCGGGGAAGTGGATGCCTGCCTCAGTTTTTGAGCCCTTTCAATAGAACTCATTTTTCTTTAGAATATGGGCTTCCAGGGATTGCTGCCGCTTTTCCGGTAGCCACGCTGAAACTGAGGCAGTGCTGGCACTTCCCGACCGGGTGATCGGGCCTAGGCAGAACAGGCACAGGGAGTGATCATTCTTTTGTGCGGTAGCTACGCCACACCTAATCGCATTCTATTTTGTGCTCGAGGGTGTAGGGACGACGACACCGATTTTATAGTATTGAAATTAGTTTAAAAATAATGATTTTTCGTAAAAAATGATCAAGGTAGGGGCTTAGGGCAATGAACTTTCCATGAAGCGCTGCCCGAGCTAACAGCGGAAAGAACTGAAGCAGGATGTCTCGGGACCGCCCTTTATACACCGCCTCCTGACGTGGGGGCGGTCCTCGCCAGGACCAAGAATGCTAGAAATGTTTCCGTGGGATCCTGCCGCCTGCTGGCGTCAGTCCTATATGTAATTACCTACTGCAAGAGCCCTCTCGAAGTAAGATCTCCTGTTAACAGGTGAGTAACCGGTTTTTCTTGGATTGTTGGATATGTTGTTCATCAACACTGGTTGGCAGACTCCTAGCAGTTCTCCGGGAGGAGGTAGGCAAGGCGCTCACCCCCTACATAGGGAACAGAGATTGGAGAACCGAGGCCCCAAAACCAGTATCCCGGCGTGACTCAAGGGTGATGTGGTAATGGGTAATGAAGGTATTTGCGGACTTCCAAGTAGCAGCCCAACTGATTTCCTGGATAGGGATGTCCCTGGAAGCAGCCACAGATGCAGTAGTATGGTGGGCAGAATGAGCTCTTATCCCTCTGGGAGGCTCCATACCCGCCAACTCATAGCACAGACCTATGCATGATGTAATCCATCTTGCTATGGTCTGTTTAGCTGCAGGTCTGCCAGAAGTGGCTTCAGCGTAGGTGACAAACAGCTGGTGAACCTCTCCACAAATTTCCACCATCCTTTCCATATAGCAAGAGAGCACGTCTCAGGTCCAAGGTATGGAGCCTGTACTCGGCGTCCGAGGTGTAATTAGGGTAGTATACCGGCAGAGTCCACACCTGGTTAAGGTGAAACTCTGACACCACCTACGGAAGGAATTTCGGTTGAGGGCGCAGGATAACTTTGTCCCTGTGGAAGACCAGATAAGGGGAGTCCACCGAAAGTGCCTGGAGCTCCCCTGTCCTTCTGGCAGACGTGATAGCCACCAGGATGGCAGTCTTCCATGACAAGTGTGACAGCTCACACTTGTGCACTGATTCGAACGGTTTGCCCATGAGCTTTGCCAGTACCAGCAGTAGATCCCATGGAGGTGGAGGTTCATGCCCCAGAGGGGATATGTGATCCAGGCCTTTGAAGAAGCATCCAACCACCGTCTCCTGTGCCAATGTCGGCAGACCGACCCACGCCCGGTAAGCAGAAATGGCTGTCAGATGCACCCTAAGGGTCGATGACCGTAGACTCCTTTTGGAGAGAGAACAAAGGCAGTTGAGAATGTTAGCAACAGAACAGGATAAGGGATCCAGACCCTTACCCTGACACCAAATGGAAAACCTTTTTCATTTGAAGGCATAACATTTCCTGGTCGATTCCTTTCGAGATGCCTCCACCACAGTGTAGACATCTTCAGAAAGACCCAAAGCCTGGAACTCTAGCTGCTCAGGTACCAGGCTGTCAGGTGCAGGGATTGAAGGTCCAGATGGAAGACCTTCCCCTGGTTCAGAGATATCAGGTCCGGTGTGTAGAAAGCCAGCTCTGGGGCCTGCAGCTGAGGCTGAGGAGAGAGTGGATACCAGAACTGGCGGCCAGTCTGGGGCTACCAGAATCACCTTCACCTTGTCCCTCCTCACCTTGAGTAACACCTTGTGGATCAAGGGAAATGGAGGGAAAGCGTAGAGGAGGCCTGAGGTCCATGGCCTCGAGAAGGGATCCCCCTGCAGCATGCCCTGCTGAGGGGGCCGGGCATGATACAGCCTCAGCTTGGTGTTTTCCCTGGAGGCAAAACAGCTCCACCATCAGTTTGCCCCAAAGGGAGAACAGGCTGTAAGCTACCTCTGGATGGAGAGACCACTCGTGGGATGTCTGGCTTATACGGCTGAGAGCAACCGCCAGCTGGTTCAAGGCTCCTGCCACATGGATGGCTAGGTGATCTGCCTCGAACCGGCTTACGAGGGTCCAGATGTGGAGTGCCTCCTTGCACAGCAGATGGGAGTGCGTGCTGCATTGTTTGTTGAGGTAGTACATGGTCGTGGTATTGTCCGTTTGGACTTGAACCACTTGACCCTGGAGCTGAGGAGCGAAAGCGGACAGTGCCAGTCTGACTGCTCTGAGCTCCAGCAGGCTGATGTGCCATCGGGACTCCTCGGGGGTCCAGAACCCATGGGTCCTGTTGTTCCCCCATGTGGGCTCCCCAGCCCATGAAGAAGGCATCGGTCATGAGGATGACCGTCTGCTAGGGGCGAACAAATGGGATCCCTTCCTGTAACCGGTCTGGGGGCGGTCCACCACTGGAGAGCGTCCCACATCTTCAGCGTTACAGTGATCAGCTGGTCAAAATGACCGTGGCGCTGAGTACACTGGGTGGTCAGCTCCCATTGGGGGGGGGGGCACATGTGCAACTGGGCCCAACAGACCACTGAGGTGCACACTGCCATGTAACCCAGAAGTCGCAAAAAGTCCAGGGCAGGGCGCAAGTGCCCAACTAGAAATGATTAGGCAAAGGAAGAGAGTACCTCCACCCTGTCCGCTGGGAGCAGGCTCTGGCTTGAAAAGAGTCGAGCTTTGCCTCTATGAAGCCCATCACCTGGGAAGGCACAAGTTCCGACTTGGCCTTGTTGATCAGGAGGCCGAGCTGGGAGCATGTCTGAAGGGCCAGATCCCTGGACCTCTCCACCTCCTGTTGGGTGGAACCTGCCATTAACCAATTGTCGAGGTAGGGGTACATTCTGACTCCCCGAGGCCAGAGATGGGCCGCCACCACTGCAATGCATTTGGTGAAGACCTGAGGGGCCAATGACAGGCCATACAGCATGGCTTGGAGTCGGAACTCGTACAGGGTCCCTTCGACCCTGAAGTGAAGGAACCTCTGATGGGGACAGACAGATTGGGACGTGAAAGAACATGTCCTGCAGATCCAGTGAACAGAAATGAAAATGATGTACCTACCGTAATTCTTGATCTTCTCTTGTATCTTCACCATTCATTACTGCTTGGGTGTAGCCGGAGGCGCGCACCCACCACGGGAGTGTTTTCTCTCAGAGCAGAGCCGGCGCCGCCCCTGAGAGTGACGCACAACATGGTGCGCGAGGGGCAGCCCTTAGGCGCCGCAGACTCCTCCTACATCCCAGTTCTGTTATCCGGAGAGGTGAAATAAAGGCAAGAATAAAAAGAGTGAAGCAAAAGAGCTGAGGGATAGAAAAAGGAAAGGATATAAACTGAAAAAGGCATAAGCCGGTAGAGGACAGAAAAAAAGGGGGACCTACCTAAAGGGGTCACAGGGTCTCACTGCTGGGGCAGCTCCAAGGGTGGAACAGATATAGGAGGAAAAGAAGAGGGAAAAAAAAAGAAGGAGAGAGGAAAAAGGAGAAAGAGGGATGTTGGGAGGGAAGAACTCTGCCAAATCAGATATTGGTTGGAGGATTGTAAGCTCGGAACCAAAAACAAGGGAGCAAGGATCCCACTGGATAAAATTTGAAGAAGGTTCAACCGAGCAGTTTTAACAGTTTGGATATAAAAGGCATATTCTTTACACCTCCCACCATCCCCAACCATTTAAATTCTAGCTGAGAGCTCACAATCTGTTCCGAAAGGAAAGCGCTCAACTAGCAAGGGAAAGATCTTATTTAGCACTTTGTTAAGCATTAACACCTGTGTGTGGGGGGGGGGGAAGAGGGGTTAGGGCACCCTTTTACATGAAGAATAGAATAGGAACTCAGACCCCTGAAGGCAAGGCAAAGATCACCAACTCCAGAAGGGAAGTGTCAGGACAGCGAAGTAGCAGAGACTGACATAGGAGATCAAGGCTTGCCAGAGCGGACCTTGCAAGGAGAGAGAGCCAGATAATGGCTGGTCTCCTAAACTGTGAATTGAACAGCATGTACAAGAGAAAGACCAACAGGCCACCCCCTAGGGGTAATCGGAAAGAGTTCTCTCAGGACAGAATATATCCCACTCATTCCCCTTCTCCCTCAGAAATGCAGGATTTTTGTTTGGCATAAAGGCCAACAAAGAAGAGGGAAGGAACGAGCAGGGAGGGGGAGATGCCGACGTAGGAGGCCCTAGAGGGGAAGGTGGTGGGGTATCAGAAATGAATGGTGAAGATACAAGAGAAGATCAAGAATTATGGTAGGTATGTAATTTTCATATCTTCCCTTGTCAGTCTTCACCATTCATTACTGCCAGGGTGAGTACTAAGCCCCCCTGCAGGGGGACAAGAGAAACCCTGAGGGAACAAGACCCACAGCCTCCTGTTGGTGGAAAACAGAAGGGAGAGACCTTGGGCTAATCAAACGAAAAGCCTAAAGCTGAGGAGAGCTAGAAGATGTCCCTTGAAGATGAGGAGATGGAGGAAGCCCCTGCAGAAGTCTCCTAGCTCTGGTGGAAAACAGACGGGTCCCTCGGAAGGCAGAGCGAATCACCCTACGCCGGGCTAGGGGTGACAACCTTGATAGACGAAAGCCATGCAGTCGCCTAATGCAGATCTCTGTCCCTGTAAACCTGGAAGCCACCTCGCTGACGTCATAAGATGCCCTTGCTTGGTGTCTTGCCAGCTCCAGGCCTAGAGCAGAGAGAGCAATGGCCTGTCTAGATTGCTCCGAGTCAGGCATAGATGCTAGGACCTGAGATAGCATCGACCATAGATGCCTGTTGTAGGCAGCATGGTGTGCCTGATGTGATGTGATACAGAGTATCGCCCGAGAGGAAGAGAACACTTTTCTCCCCAACCAGTCAAATTGTAAAGAATCTGAGTCTGGCGGTCGGTCGTACGCCAGGCGACGGTGCCCTGAAGGAGTCTCTAGGTATACCAATCACAAAGTCGGGTTGGGAAGAGAACCTAGGGACTCAGATGGGGCACAATACCTCCTCCTGCAGTCTGCTGGGGCTGGGATAGGGTCAGCTAGAGACTGCCAGGAACGGACAGATGCCTCCTGGAAAGGAAAGGAATAGGCCAGGATGGCACCACCAAATGTTGGGCACTGAATTCACTGAGGAATTCACATGTCGCCCGTTCATTACTGTCTCGCCTAACAAAGGAAATACCAAGATTCTTCACCATCCGACAGGAAGTGCTGACATTCGGTGAAATCAGCATCGGAAGAGAGGTGAGCAGAGGGTTCCTCTCCCTCAGAGGAGGGAAACTAGGATGATGGGGAACTCGAATGTCCAGAGGACTCCTATGGTGGTGGTGGGGATAGACGAAACACCCGCTCATGCATGCATCTAACATATATGGGGAAGGCTGCTGCAGTGCCTGTGAACATCTCCCAGGATAACGGCCCGTTAGGACCGACATGGCCTGGGAAAGAGGAGGATGACTGCAGAGGAACAGGAGAGGGGAACCTACGAAGAGGCAACTGTCCTCTGCTAGCGCTCTGCAAAACGGAGCCAGAGCTGGCGAGGTCCCGGATAACAAACCAGGTCGCAGAACAGAACCCTGGGGATGCGAACCTTGGCAGAGCCTGGGGGGGGTCCTCCCCGTGACGTGCCTGGGGCCGAATGGATCCAGGAGGACGGCCCACAGCAACACCACCAGAGGGATCCGCCGAACCCACGAGGGAGAGGCGGGGCTTGGCGCTACAGCTCCTACCCACAACCTGAGGGGAGGCAGACGGAAGTCAGCTCGCCTCACCGCGGCCCCTCAACCCCTCTGACTCAGGTTGCCCTTCTCCTCAACGTCAGCGACACAGCCCATCGATCCAGGGGTCTCCAAGGGGAGCCCCCCGAAGACAGGGCCCCGAGTCCACCCCGAGAAGATGCGGCAGCACCGGAGATGGCAGCTGCCACAGCCCCCTGTGGGAGAACAGCCCTCTCCCCAACCTCCACACCATCTCCTCTCAAAGGCTCCTGGATACCCCCAGCCTGGGAGTCCTCAGAAGAAGACTGCTGTGGAGACTGAGGAATGGGCGTGCTGGGCTGCCTGACACCATGTCCCACAGAAGACTCCAATCCCGAAGAATCGGGGAGCCAGGATGGATCCACGTCCTAATCGTCCATTTCCAAGGAAGAGGCGACCAGCAGGACCTCAATACTGGCCACCCCAGGAGTCTCCTGGGAAACTGCACCGCGATCGGCACCGGTGCCACACACGGTGCCGGTCAACACCCCAGCACCTGAGACAACGCCCAAACCTGGTTCCGACCCCAGCCTCTTAGCCGAATCCTAGCACCGCCCTCGGCGCTGAAGCCAACACGGCGCAGCAAAGCGGTGGCGCCCCTGAATCACTGGCGCCGCTCCAAGATGGTGCTGGAAAGCGGCATCAAGGGTACATCTACGCTGGGCCCAGCAACCACGGGCAGCGACACTGGGGGAGCCTGCACTTCTGAAGAGGTGACTGCTGAGGTTGTGTCTCCACTGCGGCCCCAGGAGGGACCACAGCATTCCTCAGACACCGCAAAAGAGACCCCCTCCTCAGCAAGACTTGAAGATGAGGAGGCCTCCTCCTCTCCAGGCCGTATAGACCTGGGAGGGGACCTGGAGGAAGGGTCTAAAGTTCTTACCTGGGAGGCCCGAGAGCGACGCCATCCTCCAAAAGTTGGCGGGGCCTTGACGATCTTGAATGCGTGGACTTTGAGAACACGGTGGTCCATCGAGAAACAGGCGTCGCATCTGTCCATATTATGGTTAGGTTCCAAGCAACAAAGACAAACATCATGTCTGTCCATTATGGAAAAATGCCAGCCACAGGAGCACCGATGCATGGGGACACGGCCCGCGCTTTCGACTTACGTTTAGCTCCTGAACCAGACATGATGCGAAATCAACACTCTAAACAGAAAAGCTCCAGGTATCGTTGGAAAAATAATAAAAGTAACTGCTTATCGGAAAAACGACATCTGGGAAAAACAAACCAGGATACAGGACATGGCGTTGAAGAACGACGAGAACACAGCCTAGTGGCGCAGTAACTTTTCTGGCTCCACATAGCAGGTGTAGCCTCAATGGCAGGAGAAACAGAACTGTGATGTAGGAGGAGTCTGCGTCGCCTAACGGCCGCCCCTGTGCATCACGTAGTGCGTCACTCTTTGGGGCGGCGCCATCGGCACTGACTCCTCTAAGAACAAAAAAAACCTCCCGTGGCGGGTGCACGCCTCCGGCTACACCCAAGCAGTAATGAATGGTGAAGACTGACAAGGGAAGATCCACATGTTTCGCTCCAAGGATGGCATGATCTGGGGTAGAGTGACCATCCGAAAGGTGTGTGACCTGAGAAACTGATTCAGGTCGTGGAGATCTAGAATGGGGCACCAGCCCCCCCGTCCGCTTGGGCACCAGGAAGTACCTGGAGACAAAGCCTGGGTCTGCGGACGGATCCGCCACGATAGCTACTGCCTCGAGGTGGAGCTGAGCAATGTCGTCTTGAAGAGCCGACTGGGTGCATGCGGAAATCCATTCTTCCTGAGGGGTGTGGGTTCGGCTGGGAAGGTACTGCTCGAATTCTAGAAGCAGTCCCTGACCGACCACTTCGAGAACCCACCTGTCCGAAGTGATAGTGGAGTAGGCGGAAAGGAAGTGGCGGAGCCGGCCCCCCAAGGGAGGACCCAGAGCTGGCGTGATGGAGACAGGAGATAGAGGTGGCAACCCCACCCTTTCATTGGGCAGGCTTAGAGGAGAGGCTCCAGGACCTGAGCCTCAGCCTCCTTTGCGAGCCTGTTGGGATTCAGGCTTGGGCCGAGGGCGCCAAGCTTGAGCCTGCTGTTGATGCTGCTGTCCTCCTTGATAGGAGGACTGCTGAACCACAGGGGAAAAGTGCCGAAAAAGCAGCTTGTTTTTCTTCTGCTGGTTCTTGCCTGAAGAACTCTTGGCAGAAGTGGCATCCAAGGTGGCAATGGAATGCTCAATGCGATGTAGGTGACCGGCCACTCCTGGGCTGAACGAGTATGCTGAGTATCCGCCAGGAAGGAGGAGAGCCTCAGCCAAGCCCTGCGGCAAGAGGCCACTGCGGTGGCCATCGAGTGGGCACAAGAATCCCCAATGTCCAGGGCTTCATGGAGCTGCTGTTTGGCAACAGCATGGCCCTGGTCCCGGACCGGCTTAACCGTGGTTTGCATGTCTGCTGGGAGATGAGGGAGGACTTTGTCTAATGATCCTAGGAGGGCGTGAGAAAAGTGTGCCATTATAACAGCCGAGCTGGCCTGACGAAGGCCTAAGGAAGAGGCCGCATAGACCTTACATGCAGAATGGTCCATATTTTTGGAGTCCTTGTCCGGGGGTCGGTCAGTGTCAGCTGAGCTACCAGTATGCCTGAACACAGAAGCGGTCACCAGGCTCTCTGCCTAAGGATATTCTATGAACCCCGCCAGGGACCCCATGGGCACCGCGTACTTGCGGGACATGTGGACGGACTGTGTTGGGCAGGAAGCTGGGCACTGCCAAAGCTCAAGGCTTCGACCACTGGAAAAGACTCCATCGGGGTATCCCCCCTTTTGAGGATATCTGTTAGGGGGGTACTCCGCCTTCTTCTGGATGGACTCCAGGGGCATTCCGGTAGATTCAGAGATCAGGTGGAGAATGCCCTGAAAAGAGGAAGGGCCTTCCTCCAAACCCGCCACGGACGACTCATCATCCACAGGATGGGAGTGCAATCTGGTGACGTCCGAGTCCCAAGAGTCGGGATACAACGGCCTCCCACCTAGGTCTCCCTCGATACACCAAGGGCAATCGGGGACGACTGTTATTGACAGACGCCGGAGAAGACCGTGTCTGTCTTCGTCCTCTTCGAGGGAGCGCCTCGAGGTCTGATAGGCGGTGGCTCACCAAAATCGCGTGGAGACCCCTGCTGGCCGAATCGGATATGGGCTGGCCCACGGATGGGAACCAAGACTTCGATTCAGGAGGGGTCGGCGTCGGCATAGGAGGCGGAAGCCAAGTGATGGCCGAGGTGACCGCCGGGGCCAGCTTCTGCCCAGATAAAAATCAGCTGTTGCCACATGAGATTGTCATAATGTCGACTGAGTTTCGGCCAAAGCCTCTCCTCGTCCGAGGAGGATGAAGATCTGTGGCAACGACTCAGAGTGTTTATGACTCTTTCAGCCAAAGGGGTTCTGGACCTCGATAGAGATCGAGGGAGTCGACCCATCTGATCAGGAGACACGGTGAAAACAGAGGGTCCGGAACAGTTTCCTCGATGGGGACACCAGCAGGCTTGGTCTCCTCATCCGGAAAAACAAGGACCGGAGTCCCTTCCAAAGAGTCGTTGACCGGGGTCGGCAACAGAGGGTTGACTGGGTCGAGAGTAATCTCAGCCGCATCGGTCGTTTCCTTGGTCCTTGGCCAGATGGGAGGTCCGATAAGCTGGCGGCCGAGGGTGCGATCTCTACACTGAGGCCAAGACCACTGCGTTTTGGACTTGACCTTCTCGGTCCCAAGAACGCCTTCGCTTGACTCAAGACTTCCGTCCTTATCCCTCTTGGCGAGTGGAGGAGTAAGCCAGAGGTGCCTCACCCCTGTGGGGAGAGACTGGCACAACTCCTTGAAGGAGACCGTAGCGGTGAGCCAAGGTTGAGCAGGAACAAAAAGCTTCGAATTGGCAAGCTTGAGCTGTTTCTCCTCGAATGCCTTTTGTTTGCTCCAGTTGCTTGGTGGATCCCATGCCTACGGAAACCGGCTTCAACTCTGCCTCCTTGATTTCTCCAGTCTCCCCAGTTTAGGTGCGCTTTTGCGGGTCGCCCAGGACGCTGGATGGAAGGCCAGGCGGAAAGTGCAAGATGAGGTGTCACAGGTAATATAAACACTTAGGTGGGATCGGTGCGCTGACATCTTCTGGGCCGCAGGTACACCGCCAGAAACTGGGGAGTGGGGATTATCTCCATGCCTGATGTGCTACAATCGAATTGCTAACTCGAACGAAGTTTTAAGGTTAGTTTTGGTAAAAATGATGCTTTGAATCCAGGGCCTACGAACTGCTGTGAGAGCACGAGGGAACCTGTATCTTCCAGTGGAAAGGAAGATCTAGCGTCATGGGGCGAAGCTGAGGTATTTACCACCTGGGTAGGTAGGAGGAGCCAGCTTGAAGACTTTCCGGCAAGATTTAAAGGGAAAGGGACATGACAAGAAGTGCGGATGAACAACATATCCATGCTCCTAGAACAAACGAGCTACTGCATCTCACCTCTACTATCCTGGATAAATCCAGTGCAAAAATGTGTAAAATCAGAACCCCACTTCAAATGGCATATTCCAACTCATCTGGTCTATCTTTGATAAATATATTGTAAATACTTCTACATGCAGGACCCAGTACAACAGCATGTAAGCAAACATCTGGCATTGACAAATGCTTCTTTTAGTACGTGACTGTCTATTCTTTATCTTTCATACTTACTTGGCTTTCGTTTCCCATGTCAGATGGAGTATACAGGTCACTGAGACTAACAAACCTAAAAGAAAACAAAAATTAGAAATGTTACTAAGTTACTTTCCACCACAAGTCGTTCTGATACTCTGTTTAAAATTCAAAGCATTCCAGTCAACCAAATAGCTGAAAACTCTTTCAGTGATAATCAACACCTGCAAAAATATCAGACCAGTAGCAACAAAAGTACCAGGCATAAAGTGTTATTAATTCTAGAAGCAATCAATTTAAAAAATTTGTTTTAATTTCTGAAATGTTTTTCTTTTCCCATTAGAAGATATTCTACCTAAGCTGGCCTGGAGACATGGAGAATTGAAGTGTTGGGCACCTTGCCTCCTGCCACACCAGAGACTCTGATATGGGAATGGACCAGGGTCACTTGGGGCCAGCCAGGAGGAGGAGGAGGAGGATCGAGAGTCCATAGACAGCTCTCCAGGGTCGCTCAGGGGACGGCCAAGGGAAGGAGGATTTAGAGTCCACAGACAGCTCTCCAGGGTTGCACAGGAGCTGGTCAGGAGAAGGAGAATTGAGAGTCCAAACACAGCTCTCTAGGGTTGCTCAAGGGATGGCCAGGGGAAGGAGGACTGAGAGTCCACAGACAGCTCTCCAGTGCTGCTCAGGGGCTAGTCAGGGGAAGGGTGATCGAGAGTTCATAAACAGTTCTCCAGGGTTGCTGAAGGGCTTTCCAGGGGAAAACTCTCCAGAGTTGCTCAGGGGAAGGAGGTTCGAGAGTCCATAGACAGCACTCCAGGGTTGCTCAGGAGCTGGTCAGGGGAAGAAAGATCGAGAGTCCATAGACAGCTCTCCAGGGTCACTCAGGGGCCGGCCAGGAGAAGGAAGAGGATCGAGACTCCATTCACAGTTCTCCAAGGTTGCTCAGGGGCTGGTCAGGGGAAGGGTGATCGAAAGTTCATACACAGTTCTCCAGGACTGCTGAAGGGATGGCCAGGGGAAGGAGGCTAGAGAGTCCACAGATAGCTCTCCGGAGTAGCTCAGGGGCTGGCTAGGGAAACAAGGATCCAGAGTCCATAAACAACTCTCCAAGGTTGCTCAGGGGCTGGCTAGGGAAACTAGGATCGAGAGTCCATGGACAACTCTCCAGGGTTGCTCAGGGGCCGGCCAGGGAAAGGAGGATCTAGAGTCCATAGACAGCTCTCTTCGGTCACTCAGGGGCTGGCCAGGAAAGTAGGATCGAGAGTCCACAGACCGCTCTCCAGGGCTGCTCAGGGGCTGGTCAGGGGAAGAAGGATCGAGAGTCCACAGATAGCTCTCCAGGGTTGCCCAAGGGCCGGTCAGGAAGGCGGATCAAGAGTCCACAAACAGCTCTCCAGGGTTGCTCAAGGGCTGACCAGGGGAAGGAGCATCTAGAGTCCATACACAGCTCTGCAGGGTTGCTCAAGGGCTGGCCAGGTGAAGGAGGATCGCGAGTTCATAGACAGCTCTCCAGGGTCAGTAAGGGGCTAGCCGGGGAAAGGAAGATCTAGAGTCCATAGACAGCTCTCCAGGGTTCCTCAAGGGCCGACCATGGGAAGGATGATTGAGAATACATAGACAGCTCTTCAGGGTTTCTCAGGAGGTGGCCAGGAGGAGGAGGAGGATTGAAAGTCCATAGACAGCTCTACAGGGTTGCTCAGGGGCTGACCAGGGGAAAGAGGATGGAGAGTCCATAGACAGCTCTCCAGGGTCGCTCAGGGGCCAGCCAGTAGGAGGACGAGGAGGACTGAGAGTCCATAGACAGCTCTCCAGGGTTGTTCAGTGGCTGGCCTAGGAAAGGAGGCTAGAGAGTCCATAGACAGCTCTCCAGGGTTGCTCAGAAGCTGGCCAATGAAAGGTGGATTGACTGTCCATAGACAGCTCTCCAGGGTTGCTCACAGACTGGCCAGGGGAAGGAGGAACGAAAGTCCATAGACAGCTCTCCAGGGTGGTTTAGGGGCTGGCCAGGGAAGGAGGATCGAAAGTCCATAGACGGCTCTCCAGGGTTGCTGAGGGGCCTGCCAGGGGAAGGTGGATCAATAGTCCATAGACAGCTCTCCAGGGTTGCTCAGGGTGTGGCCTGGGGAAGGAGGATCAAGAGCCCATAGACAGCTCTCCTCCTTTGGTGAGGGGGAACAGCGTGTGCTGCTGCCCGACTGCCACCCAGTGGAGGCTGGACAGCACAACACATGGTCACAACTTAGAGAGGGTCAGGCACAGGGGTGTGAATACATGCAATGTCTTCACGCTGCATACCCATGCCAGTGCACGCATGCTAACCTTGGGAAGGGACAGAACAATGGGAAACATCTGGTGGCTATGCACTAGGAAGCCCCATCTACCTCAGCCCAGAACCCTGCTGTGAACCAGATCTGACCTGGGGTTATGGAGATGACCTCACTCTCCCAGCGCCTTGAGGTGGGGGAGGCATGCTATGGATCCTGTAAATAGATGGTTGCTGGTTGGGGAGGTGGATAGATGCTGAAGACTCAACCAGCACCCAAAGAACAAAAGAAACAGTGCTATTTTGTGTGTGTGTGTGTGTGTGTGTGGGGGGCAGAGAAGGTATTCTACCTGACAGTATCAGGTGTCTTGTAAAGAGCAGTACTTTACCTGGAGACTGGCACATCTAGTTTTATTCGACTTTGTATTTCATCAGCATTGTGATCTCAATCTTTGGAAAAACACAAGTGTCCAATCTTGCAGCAGGTGATTGGCACTTCTTGGTCTGTTGTGATATCACAGACAGTGAGGTCATAGGGCTGATGATGTATGAGGAGAAATAGAAATTAAAAATATGTACTCACCGTAATTCTTAGATCTTCTGAGAATATCTTTACCACTAATTCATACTAGTTGGTCTGAGAAGGAGGCACAAGGACCCAGCAGGAGCCAGAACTTTTTAGAGGGCTGGCGCCAAGGTAATCAGTGTGCATACGCAGTCCTCTGATAAAGCTTCGGTGAGGAGGCAATACGTAGGTGGTGTTAGCCTGGCTCTTTCATGCTAAGATGCGTGCAATAAAATATTGCAACCAGGTACCCATTTGGTGTGTGTATCTTTATTCCTGACTACTTGCCTGGCTACACTGGCACCAGCCCCCAACAGCCACAGTACCTTTTTAGCAAGAAAGTGCAGTATCACGTAACAATTACCTATGCACTTAACCTAAGGTCATAAGATGCCCTGATGGCTGATGCACAAAGGTTTTTTTCTGAGGAGGTGCAGCATAAATACAGGTTACTCACCTCTAACAGGAGTTCTAGGAATGGTATATATTGTTCATCCACACTGTCTGGCAGGTTCCTTGCCGCATTAAATCGTGCTGGAAGGTCTTCAAGCTGGCTCCTCCCACCCGGGTGGTAAAACTCTCGGCTCCGCCTCATGACGCCAGATCTAGCCTGCTGGAAGCCAGGTTGTGCGTCGAAGCCAGGGAGGCCGGGTGGGTTGTGTGGATGAACAACATATACCATTCCGAGAACTCCTGTTACAGGTGAGTAAATACAGGTTACTCACCTGTAACAGGAGTTCTAGGAATGGTACATGTTGTTTAACCACATTCTCTGGCAGGTATCCTTGCCGCTTTAATTCTTGCCGGAAGGTCTTCAAGCTGGCTCCTCCCACCCACCCGGGTGGTAAAACTCTCGGCTCCGCCCCATGACGCCAGATCTGGCCCGCTGGAAGCTCAGGTTGTGCGTCGAAGCCGGGGAGGTCGGGTGGGTCGTGTGGATAAACAACATATACCATTCCTAGAACTCCTGTTACAGGTGAGTAACCTGTATTTCTAGGGACATGGATATGTTGTTCATCCACACTCTCTGGCAGACTCCTAGCAGTTCTCTGGGAGGAGGGAGGCAAGGCGCACACCCCTGATACTTACTTGGGAAAGAGATTGGAGAACAGAGGCCCCAAAACCAGCATCCCGGCGTGACTTGAGGTCGATGTGGTAGTCAGTAATAAAGGTATATGCAGACTTCCAGGTAGCAGCCCTGCAGATATCCCGGATAGGGATGTTCCTGGAAGCAGCTACCGATGCAGCGGTATGGCGGGTAGAATGAGCTCTTATCCCTCTGGGAGGCTCCATGCCCACCAACCTGTAGCAGAGCTCTATGCAGGAGGTCATCCACCTGCCTATCATCCGCTATGCTGCAGGTCTGCCAGGTGCGGCTTCAGCGTAGGTGACAAGCGCTGGCATTACCTCTCCCGAACATCTAGCCGTCCGCTTCCTTATAATAAGCGAGCGCGCCTAGGGTTCAAAGTATGAGCCTATACTGGCCTGGCGAGGTGTGATTGGGGTAGAACACCGCAGAGTCAACACCTGGTTAAGGTGAAACTCCGACACCACCTTCGGAAGGAATTTCGGGTGGGGGCGCAGGACAACCTTGTCCCTGTGGAAGACCAGGTAGGGAGGCTCGATGGAAAGCACCTGGAGCTCTCCCATCCTTCTGGCTGAAGTGATAGCCACCAAGAAGGCGGTCTTCCACGACAGGTGTGAAAGATCACACCTGTGCACTGGTTCGAATGGCCTGCCCATGAGCTTGGCCAATACCAGCAGTAGATCCCACGGAGATGGAGGCTCTCGCACCAGAGGGGAAATGTGGTCAAGGCCTTTGAAGAAGCACCCGACCACCTTCTCCTGTGCCACCGACTGCTTGCTGGCCCACATCCGGCAAGCAGAGATGGCTGCCAGGTGCACCTTAAGGGTCGTCGACCGAAGCCCTTGCTGAGAAAGGGACCACAGGTAGTCCAGAATGCTTGCCAAGGGGCAGTTGGAAGGGTCCAAGCCCTTCCCCTGACACCAAATGGAAAACCTCTTCCATTTGAAGGCATAGCATTTCCCGGTCGACTTCTTCGGGACGCCTCAACGACACTGAGGACCTCGTCGGAAAGACCCAAAGCCTGGAACTCTAGCCGCTCAGGAACCAGGCCGTCAGGTGCAGGGATTGAAGGTCCAGGTGGAATACCTTCCCCTGACTGACTGCGATCAGGTCCGGGCGGGCTGGAAGCTGCCTCGGGAGCCTGGAGCTGAGGCTGAGGAGATCTAGATACCAGAACTGGGGGGGCCAGTCTGGGGCTACCAGAATCACCTGCGCCTTGTCCCTCCTCGCCTTGAGAAGCACCTTGTGGATCAAGGGAATTGGGGGAAAAGGCGTAGAAGAGGCCTGGGGTCCACGGCCACGAGAAGGCATCCCTCTGCAGCGAGCCCTGCTGAGAGGGGCAGGCATGGAACAGACTCAGCTTCGCATTCTCCCTGGAGGCAAACCGGTCCATCTGAGGCGTGCCCCAGTGGGAGAAGAGATCTTGTACTACCTCCGGCAGGAGAGACCACTCGTGAGACGCAGCCCCTATCTGGCTTAGGGCATTGGCCAGGGTGTTGGAGGCTCCTGCCACGTCAATGGCTAGGAGATCCGCCTCCAGGCTGCATATTAGGGACCAAATGCGGAGAGCTTCCTTGCATAACAGCAAGGAGTGCGTCCCGCCCTGGCGGTTCAGATAGTACATGTGTTAGTTATTTGTCCGTCTGGACCTGAACCACTGGACCCCGTAGAAATGGGCGAAGGCGGTGAGGCTAGACGGACCGCTCGGGCTCCAGCAGGTTGATGTGGCATCGGGACTCCGAGGGGACCAGAGGCCGTGCGCTCGGTGTTCCCTAGATGGGCACCCCAACCCAGGAGCAACGTCCCGGTCCAGGGAGACCGTCAGCTCGGGGCGGACGAATGGGATACCCTCCTGCAGATGTGTTGGTACGATCCACCATTGGAGAGCGTTCCACATCTCCTGGGTCACTGTCATGGGCCAGTCCAAAGGATCGCGGCGTTGTGACCATTGGCTGGCCAGTCCCCATTGAAGGGGACTCATGTACCAACGGGTCCAACGGACCACGCTGGTGCAGGCCGCCAGGAGGCGCAGGAAGTCCCGGGCAGGGTGCGACTGCCCAACCAGAAATGATTGGGCAAAGGAGGAAAACTCGGCCCCGTCACGGGGCCGTGCTCTGGCTCAAGAGAGTCGGCTGCCCGATGAACATAATCACCTGCTTTGGCACGAGTTCCGACTTGGCCTCGTTGATGAGGAGGCCAACCTGAGAACAAACCTGGAGGGCCAGATCTCTGGACCGCTCCACCGCCGGTCTGGAGAGGGCTGCTATCAGCCAATCGTCCAGGTAAGGGTACACCCGGACCCCTCGGCGCCGCAGGAATGCTGTCACCACTGCCATGCATTTGGTGAAGACCCTGAGAGCTAAGGAGAGGCCAAAGGGCATGGCCGGAACCGTATAGGGATCCTCCGCTCTGAGCGGAGGACCTCTGATGGGACGGATTGGGACGTGAAAGAGCCGCGTCCCTGGAGGTCCAGGGAACAGAACTGCTACTGCTCCAAGGATGGGATTATCTGAGCCAGAGTACCATCCTGAAGGTCCGAGACCTTAGGAACTTGTTCAGGTCATGCAGGTCGAGAATGGGCGGCAGCCCCGTCCATTTAGGGACCGGGAAGTACCTGGACTACAACCCCGGGACTGGAGGAGGATCCACCACCTTCCACACCACCTCTTTTCAAGGAGCAGGGCAACACGGCCCAGCGGGCCGACAGTGAGACTGCCGGACCCTGTGGATCCCCGAGGGCCGACGCTCAAGGCGGAACCTGCTCGAACTCCAGATGCAGGCCGTTTCCTACCACCTCCAACACCCAGCGGTCCGTGGTGATAGCGGACCAGGCGGAAAGGAAGTGGCAGAGCCGTACCCCCACGGGGGGAACCCAGGAGGGAGTGATGAGGTTGAGGGCGGCACCCCTCAACCCGTCACTGGGCAAGCTTGGAGGAAGAACCGGCCGAGGGACCTCCCGGGCCTTTACCTCCTTGCTTCCTGTTGGAGGAAGGGTTTGGGATGCCAGGCGCGAGCCTGCTGGCCCTGTTGCTGGTGCTGCTGGGCCAGTCGAGGAGCAGGGACCGAAGGACGAAAAGACTTCTGCTGCGGACGATGGCCTTTGTCCCTCTGGGCGGAGGTGACCGGAGTCCAGGTGGCATTGACTTCTCGATCCGCTGGGTCCCTCACTCCCAGGGCAAGAGGTCAGTCCCCAAAGAAGGACATCCGTCAGCAATGTGCGTTATCTGCCGTGAAGGTGGATATCCTCAGCCACCCCTCGTCGCATGGCCACTCGCGCCGCTACTGACCTGGCACAGGAATCACCTATGTCCAGAGCAGTCTGGAGACAGTTGCCTGCCTGCCCCTACCCTATGGGGTCCTGCACCCTCGCGGACCGTGGGTCACTGCAGGTCAGGCGGGAGATGAGGAACGAGCCTCATCCAGGGGCCCATGAAGGGTGGGAGAGTGTGCCATCAGCACGCCGAGCTGGCCTGTCTGAGGCCGAGGAAGGGCGCAGCGTACATCTTGCGTCCGCAAAGTCCACTTTGGACTCCTTGTTGGGGGCTTGTCCACATCCCAAGGCTACCGAACTGGAAACGCCGTCGGTGACTAACCCTCAGCAGAGGGTGTTCCGAGAAACCGGGCAAAGAGCGGTAGGGACCGACTTTGGCCATCCTGGCCGAGCGCGAGGACAGGAAGCAGGCGCTGCCAAGCTCCAAGGCTGGGCCGACAATGGCCTCAGCCACGGAAGAGGCCTCATGGGAGAATCCTCGGTCCAGAATCTCCGTCAGGATACTGGCCCGCTTGGACCACGGGCTCGAGCTGCATCCGGTGGACTCGGAGATGAGTGAAGCAGACTCAAAGGACGATGGGCTATCGTCACTGACTGCTTCCCGGAGGACTCAAATTGCACTGCCTGGAGAAAGGGAGGAATAGTCGCCAGATTCCGAAGAGCTGCCTCGCCCTGAGCCACCCCTCCACCTGCCGAGGGCGGTCGGGAGTGAGGTGACCGAGCACCACATGGGGCAGGCCATGACCCAACGAGAATTCTTGGTACGGTGCCCCGACTTTGGTTGTGGAGTGGAGGTTCCACCACAATCCGGTGGACCAGATGGTTTTTAACAACCGGCCCTGGGGTGAGCAGCTCGAAACTGGAGCGGTGGTTCGCCCGGCCGTTCAGCCACAGCCACTTGATGGCCGGGGTGATGGTCAGGGTCGGCTTAGGCCCGGATAACAGCAACTGCTGCCACATCAGATCCTCGTAGCGCCGGCGCAACTTGCGCTGTAGCCTCTCTTCACCTGAGGAGGAGGACGAAGAAGAACTGCATCGCCGCTTACTTTGGTAACGGGACCGAGACCGCTGATGTCGACGGGAACAGCTGGACCGAGAAGAGGTCCGAGACCGAGACTCGGGGACCGAGGGTGGGTCTGGGAAGAAGCGGGGGATACCCGTCTTTCCTCGGCTAGACGAACTAACGGGGACTGCGGTCCCGAAGGAGCAGAGCAGATCCTCGGTATCCACCGGGGAACCGGTGAAGTAGAGTTATCTGCTTCTCCAGTCGACAGCCCGTCTAACGGATCGGAAAATCTCGACTTAAATCGGCGGAGTCTCGGACAGGCTGGCCTGACGGGGCACCGTGAAGCCAGCAGCCTCAGCCGCAACCTCGACCAAAGTTGACTGTCGGCTGCCGGGGAGGGGACCGTTCCCGCTCCCATGAAGCACGACGATGGGACTTACCTGAATCTCTCTTTTTGGACCGAGAAGAATGTCCCGAAGGCCGCTCTCCTTTCATGGAAAGGGACTGGCAAAGCTCCTTGAACGAAGCTGTATACAAGGAACTGAAAGAGAGAGCGGGATAAATGCCGCGGCCGAGGAGGAAGAAGATGTGGCCTGGGCTGCCTCCTCCTCGAGGCAATCATCTACTCGAGCTGCTCAGCCGAGCCAGCCACGGACACATGTGAGCCTCTTTGGTTTAACTGAGAAAACGTTTCTTAGGCGCCCAAGCTTCAAGCGAACAGCGATCGTCAGAACATTGGCCGAGAAAGAACGCACAACTCGCAAGCCCGTGGGTCGTGATCTAGGCCTAAGCAGTAGACGCACGTGGAGTGCGGATCTGTCCTGGACATTTTCTGCCCACAACGGCACCTCCGAAAGCCGGGAACAGATTTGTCCATCGCAGCCACGAGGGAAGATGAAGACCGAAGTTTAGAAAACTTCAAAATCAATTTCGGACGAACCGAAGAATTAGGATCCAGTCTAAAATGCAGAGCGCTAAGGAGGGAACCTGAGCTTCCAAGCGGTAAGGAAGATCTGGCGTCATGGGGCGGAGCCGAGAGTTTTACCAACCAGGTGGGTGGGAGGAGCCAGCTTGAAGACCTTCCGGCAAGAATTAAAGCGGCAAGGTTACCTATCAGAGAGTGTGGATGAACATATCCATGTCCCTAGAACCTGTATTTCTAGGGACATGGATATGTTGTTCAATCCACACTGTCTGGCAGACTCCTAGCATTTCTCCGGGAGGAGGAAGCCAAGGCGCACACCCCATACTTTGGGAATAAGGACTGGAGAACCAAGGTCCCAAAACCAGTATCCCGGCGTGACTCAAGGTCGATGTGGTAATGGGTAATAAATGTGTGTGCTGACTTCCAGGTAGCAGCCCTGCAGATTTCCTGGATAGGGACATCCCTGGAAGCAGCCACTAAAGCAGCGGTATGGCGGGTAGAATGAGCTCTTATCCCTTTGGAAGGCTCCATGCCCGCCAACCTACAGCAGAGATCTATGCAGGAGGTGACCCACATGCCTATCGTCCGCTTGGCTGTAGGTCTGCCAAGTGCAGCTTCAGCATAGGTGACAAACAGCTGGCGAACCTCTCCCTGAACTGCAGCCGTCCGCTCCTTATAACAAGAGAGTGCTCTTCTAGGGTCCAGAGTATGGAGCCTATATTCGGCCTCCGAGGTGTGACTGGGGTAGAACATCAGCAGAGTCAACACCTGGTTAAGGTGAAACTCCAACACCACCTTCGGAAGGAATTTCGGGTGGGGGCGCAGGACAACCTTGTCCCTGTGGAAGACCAGATAAGGAGACTCGATGGAAAGTGCCTGGAGCTCTCCCATTCTTCTGGCTGACGTGATAGCCACCAAGAAGGCAGTCTTCCACGACGGGTGAGATATGTCACACCTGCACATCGGTTCGAATGGCCTGCCCATGAGCTTAGCCAGTACCAGCAGTAGATCCCACGGAGATGGAGGTTCTCACACCGGAGGGGATATGTGATCAAGGCCTTTGAAAAAGCGCCCGACCACCTTCTCTTGCGCCACTGACTGCCCGTGCCCGGTAAGCAAAGACGGCTGCCAGGTGCACCTTAAGGGTCGTCGACCTAAGCCCTAGCTGAGAAAGGGACCACAGGTAGTCCAGAATGCTTGCCAAGAAACAGGAGGAAGGGTCCAGCCCCTTGCCCTGACACCAAATGGAGAATCTCTTCCATTTAAAGGCATAGCACTTCCTGGTCGACTCCTTAAGGGATACCTCAATGACGTTGATGACCTTGTCGGAAAGACCCAAGGCCTGGAACTCTAGCTGCTCAGGAACCAGGCCGTCAGGTGCAGGGATTGAAGGTCCGGATGGAATACCTTCCCCTGGTTGACTGAGATCAGGTCCAGGTGGGCTGGAAGCCGCCTTGGGAGCCTGGAGCTGAGGCCGAGGAGATCTGGATACCAGAACTGGCGAGGCCAGTCTGGGGCTACCAGAATCACCTGCACCGTGTCCCTCCTCGCATTGAGAAGCACCTTGTGGATCAAGGGAAATGGGGGAAAAGACGTAGAAGAGGCCCAGGGTCCACAGCCTCGAGAAGGCATCCCCCAGCAGCAAGCCCTGCTGAGAGGGGCAGGCATGAAACAGCCTCAGCTTCGCATTCTCCCTGGAGGCAAACAGGTCCACCTGAGGCATGCCCCAGTGGGAGAACAGATCTTGTACAACACAGAAACATAAGACTGACGGCAGATAAGGACCGCTTGGACCACCTAGTCTGCCCATTTCCCTACCTACAGGATAGGCCGCAGATCCTAGTTAACCAACAGCCTATTTCTTCCTACCCCCCCCAACAAGAATTGCCTTATGTCTGCCCCATGCATTCTTGAATTCTCCCACAGTTTTAGATCCCACAGCCTCCACAGGAAGGCTGTTCCATGCATCCACTACCCTCTCTGTGAAAAATACTTTCTCACATTGCCCCTGAACCACCCCATCTTTAAATTGTGTCCCTTGTTCTTGCACGTCTCTCTTTCTTAAAGATGCTACCCTCTTGGACTTCGCTGATTCCACTGAGGTACTTAAAAGTTTCTATCATGTCCCCCCTTTCCCTCCTTTCCTCAAGGGTATACATATTAAAGCTCCTTTAGTCTCTCCTCGTACGGCTTCTCTTGCAGACCCTGCACCATTTTAGTTCCCTTCCTCTTGACTTCCTCTATCCTGTTTATGTCCTTGAGGAGATGGGGTCTCACCAACTGTCTGTACTGAGGGATAACAACTTCCTGTTTTCTGCTGGTGATGCCTCTCCCTATGCTTCCCAGTATACCCCCTGCCCTCCCTACTGCCTTCTCACATTGCTTGCTAACCTAAAGGTCATCTGATATGATTACCCCAGGTCCCTTTCCTTTTTTGTTGTTGTTACTACCCCCCCTCATTGTGTAATCTTCCCCTGGGTTCTTGTTTCCCAGGTGCATTATTTTGCACTTCTTTGCACTGAATCAAAGCTACCATACTTCTGACCATTCCTCCAACCTTGCCAAGTCCCTTCTCATTCTTTCTACACCTCCTTGTGCATCAACCCTGTTGCAGATCTTTGTGTCATCTGCAAAGAGGCATATTTTTCCTTCAAGTCCCTCTGCAACTTCACTTACGAAGACATTAAAAAGGACTAGACCCAGTACTGAATCCTGTGGTACCCCACTAGTAACCCCTCTTTCTTCAGAGTGGACTCCATTTACAATTACCTTCTCTGTCCTGTTGTCCAGCCAACGTTTTACCCAGGCTACCACCCTGGGACCCACTCCCAGGCTGGTTAATTTGACTATTAATCTTTTGTGTGGGACTGTGTCAAATGCCTTGCTAAAGTCTAGGTAGGCCATGTCCACAGCCCCTCCCTGGTCTACTACTTTGGTCACCCAGTCAAAGACTAAAGTGGGTGGTCACCACGCCTGCCCTCCAGTTCTCCCACCAGAGACCTAAGAAGGTGCGACAGGAGAAAGAGGCGGGCTCCTGGAACCAAAAGAAAGACTAGAAAGAAATAGCCGCAGAAACAGAGGGAAGGCAGAAGGTAAAAAGATACCTACTGCAAGAGCCTCTCTTGAAGATAGACTGTTACGGTAAGTTCTTATGTAACTGTACTATCTATCTTCGAGAGGGCTCTTGAAGTAGGTAATAACCATTAGTACCAAGTCCAAAGCAGTGGAAGTTAGACAAAGACTGAGAAACACGGGAAGCAGGAAAGGTCTGCAGTAGGTACAGAATTAAGACAGGAGGCCCTGAAGGACAGCTAGTCCAAAGCCTGCCCTGCACCTAGAAGCAATGTCCAGACTGTAATGCTTAGTGAAGGTGTGGACAGAGCTCCAGGTGGCGGCTGCACAAATATCCGTGGCAGAAACATTTCTGAAACAAGCAGTAGATGCAGCCAAGCCTCTGGCTGAGTGCCCTTTAACTTCCCCTGGGAGTGGCTTGTTATACTTGTGATAAAACAAAATGCAGTTTGCCAACCATTTGGACAAACACTGTTTGGAAACTGCAGCACCCTCTCTCTTGGGCGTAAAGGAAACTAAATGCTGAACTGTTCTGCAGACTGATTTATTCCAGTTCATATAGTAACACAAAGTTCTGTGCACAGAGAGTATGCAGAATGGCCTCCCCTTGGTTAGAGTGCTCAGAATAGTACACTGGTATTGTCTGATTCAAAGTAAACTCAGCAACTACTTTTGGTAGGAACTTAGGATTTGTACGCAGAGCCACACAGTCTCTGTGGAAAATCAAATAAGGTTCCTTACACGAGGGCATGAAGTGCAGAAATCCTTCGAGCAGAAGTAATGGCATTTTCCAAGAAAGACAGCATAGGCTGCTGCTCGTGGCCGGATGAAAGGGAGGCAAAATGAGCTTTTCGACAATAAAATTCAGATCCCACAGAGGAACAGGGTTCCTGACTGGGAGTTTCAGATGGAGAATTCCTTTCAGAAAGGTTTTGGAAACCTCCAACTGAGCCAGGGTTTTGCCGTCCACTGCAGAGAGGTAGGCAGAAAAGGCAGACAAACCGATCTTCAGAGAAGAGTAACTAAGGCCAAGGTCAGAGAGGTGCAGCAGGTTCTCCCTGACCTGTGGGACCGGCAAGAGACAGGGTCCCAACCCTCAGATGTTGCCCAAATGGAGAATCTCTTCCATTTCATAGTGTATGTAGTTCTTGGGGATGGCTTTTGGGCCTCCCCAAGGACCTGTACAACTCTGGAAGAGACGCCAAAGCGTGCAGCAGCTATGTAAGCAGGTGCCACACGTGAAGGTGAAAGGACTCGAGACCTGCCTCCAGCAGGAGAGACCATTCGTGGGATGCAGCTCCTATCCAGCCTAGGGCATTGGCCAGAATGTTGGAGGCTCCAGCCACATGGATGGCTAGGAGATCCGCCTCCAGGCTGAGCACAAGAGATGAAATGCAAAGAGTTTCCTTGCACAGAGACAAGGAGTGCGTCCCACCCTGTTTATTGAGACAGCACATGGTTGTGGTGTTGTCCATCTGGACCTGGACCACTTGACCCTGTTCAAACAGAGCGAAGGCAGTCAGATCTAGCCGGACCGCTCGGAGCTCCAGCAGGTTGAAGTGGCATCGGGAATCCTGAGGGGACCAGAGTCCGCGGGCTCTGTGCTCCCCCAGATGGGCAACCCAACCCAATAAGAGAAGAGTCATGATGACTGTCGGCTTGGGGCAGACGAACGGGATTCCCTCCAGCAGGTGAGCTGGGGTGAGTCACCACTGCAGGCTGTCCCACATCTCCTGGGTCACAGAGACTGTCTGGTCTAGATGACCTGAGCACTGAGACCACTGGCAGGCCAGCCCCCACTGCAGGGGGCGCATATGGCAGCGGGCCCAACACACCATGCTGGTGCAAAATGCCATGAGACCCAGAAAGCGCAGGAAGTCCTGGGCAGGGCACAATTGCCCAACCAGAAATGACTGGGCAAAGGAGGAAAGGATCATGGCCCTGTCAACCAGAAGCCGGGCTCTGGCTCAGAGAGAGTAGAGCTTTGCCCCGATGAACTGAATCATCTGCGAGGACACAAGTTCCAACTTGGCCTTGTTGAAGAGGAGGCAGAGTTGAAAGCAAGCCTGGAGGCTCAGATCACTGGACCGCTCCACTTCCAAAATGGAGGGACCTGCTATCATCCAGTTATCCAGGTAAGGGTAGACCCGGACCGCTTGGTGCTGCAGGAATGCTGCCACCACTGCGATGCATTTGGTGAAGACCCTGGGAGCTGATGAGAGGCCGAAGGGCATGGCCCGGAACTCGTAGTGGGTTTCCTCTGCCCGAAAGCGGAGGAACCGCTGATGAGAGAGATGGACTGGGACGTGAAAGAATGCGTCCTGGAGGTCACGTGAGCAGAACCACATGTCCTGCTCCAGGGATGGTAATCTGAGCTGGGGTTACCATCCGAAAGGTGCATGGCCTTAGGAACTTGTTCAGGTCCTACAGATCGAGAATGGGGTGCAAGCCCCCCGTCCGTTTTGGAACCAGGAAGTACCTGGAAGAAAACCCTGGGCATGAAGGAGGATTCACAACCTTGCTAACTACCCCATTGCAGAGGAGCTGGTCAATGTCATCTCGGACAGCCAACTGGGAGGCTGCGGACCCGGCAGCCCCCCCCCCCCACAGGCTCGAAAGGGAGGGACCTGCTCGAACTCCAGAGGCAGGCCCCTGCCGACCACTTCAAACACCCAGCGGTAAGCGGTGATAGCGGACTAGGCGGAAAGAAAGTGGCTGAGATGGCCCCCCACAGTGGGAACCAGGGGAGGTGAGATGAGATTTGGGACGGCACCCTGAAACCCATCACTGGGCAGGCTTGGAGGAGAAGGGACCAGTCAAGGAGCTGCCGGGGCCCTTCCCCGGGCTTCCTGAATGAGAAAGCGACGGACTTGGCTCTAGGGCGCCAAGTCTGGGCCAGCTGGCCCTGCTGCTGGGCAGCTCTTGCTGCAGGAGTGGAGGGACGAAAGGGCTTATGCTGCTAATGGCAGCCTTTGTCCTTCTGTGCAGATGTGATCAAATCTAGGGTGGCACTGGATGTTTCAATGCACTGGATGTGGACCTCCACACCAGGCCTGAACAGGTCGGTGCCAAGAAAGGGAACATCTGCGAGCTTGTGTTGGATGTCTGCCATGAAGGTCGAGATCGCAACCAAGCCCTGCGGCGCATGGCCACTGCGGCCGCTACCGAACGGGCTCAAAAGTCTCCAATGTCCAGAGCCGTCTGGAGCTGCTGCTTTGCCACCGCCCTCTTCCTTGATCCCAGACCTGCTTGACTGTGGTCTGGAGGTTGGCCGGCAGATGAGGAAGCACCTCATCCAGGGAGCCCAACAGGACGTGAGAGAAGTGTGCCATAACTGCCGAGCTAGCCTGGCGAAGGTCCAAAGAGTCGTTAGCGTACAGCTTTCTCCCTGAGTAGTGTAATTTCTTGGGACTCCTTATCTGGGGGCTTGTCCACGTCCCTCGTGTTGCCCGAGCGCCTGGAGACAGAATCTGCCACCAACCCCTTGGCTGAGGGGTACTCCAAGAAGCCTGAGAGACAGCCAGTAAGGACCACGTACTTGCGGACACTCTGGCCAATGGCGCTGCGCAGGAGGCTGGGCACTGCCAGAGTGCTAACACTGGGCCCACAACTGCCTCGGCTACAGGGAAGGCCTCCGTGGGAGAGTCCCCCTTCTCCAGAATCTCCATAAGGGGATATCTGACCCATTTCTGTATGGGTTCAAGCGGCATTCTGATGGACTCAGAGATGAGGCGAAGGATACCAAGGAACGAGGTGGGGCTCTCATCCACAGAAAGACCCCCCCCAAGGATTCCAGGTCGACTGGACGGGAATGCAACGAGGAGTCTTCAGACTCCGAAGAGTCCGCGTACAGCTGGTGACCACCTGAGCCACTCTCCACTCGCTGAGGGTTAGAGTGACCAACAACCAATGGAGCAAACCTGAAGCCGACCAGGAATCCTTGGTCAACACCCCATTCTTCGGCTGGGCAGGCGGTGGTTTCATCACAATGGGCGGGGCAGCTGGTTTTGGCTGAGCCGTCGGGACCGGGTCCTTGACTGGGGAACCGGTGGTAGGAGTTTGCTTCGGCTGTTCGGGCGACAGCCACTCAACTGCCGGTGTGGAAGCCACATAAGATCCTCATAGTGCCGACGCAACTTGTGCCGGAGCCTCTCCTCAGCCAAGGAGGATGAGGAAGAGCAGCGGCAATGCCACTTTCCATGATGTCAGGACTGAAACCATCGACGGCAGGATTTCCCCGAAGCGGAGAAGGACCGAGATCTTGACCGTCGGCAGTGCCAGCAGCGAGCCGAGAAAGGAGCAGGAGAAACCCGCTGCCCTTCCGGTTCAGGGTGCTGGGCCGGGGATTTCGGCTCAGTGGTCTGAGGCAAGGCACCGGAAGCACTGGTGTCAGAGAGACAGAGTTGTCGGCCTCCTCAGTCGAAAACCTGTCGGTGGGCTTGAGAAAAGTCTCGGCCGGCTGGTCTGATGGGGACACCGTGAGATCAGCGGCCCGAGCCACAACATCGACCAAAGTCGAGAGCAGACGGTCTGGAGAACGAGATCTCCCCCGCTCCCAAGAGCGTCGACGGTGGGTCTTACCTTTTTTCTGATCCTTCTTCCGGGACCGAGGGGTGAGAGACCCAGAAGGACCCTCCCCTTTAGTCGAGAGGGACTGGCACAGCTCCCGAAAGGAAGCTGTGTAAGAAGAGCCCAGCTGGAGTGGAGTAAAGACCGAAGCCGAAGAGGAGCTCGAGCTGTTCCAGCTGTTCTGCAGAACCTGCCGTCGCAGACACCACCCAGTGGACCTTCTTCGATCTGACCAGCGGGTGCCGTTTCTCCAGTCGCCCCAGCTAGAGTCGGGTGGCGCAGTCTTCGAGCACTGACAGAGAAAAGGACAGACACCTTACAAGCTTGTGGATTGTGGTCGTGCTCGAAAATAAACGACGAGGGCGTGGGTGGCGAGCATCTTCTGCAAGGGGCAACTACGGAACCCGGAACTGTCTTGTCCTCCATTGCAGCCGCAAGGGAAGAGGGTGAAGACTGAACTTGAACGAGTTTAAAAGTAAGTTTAGGAAAAAAATCCGAGGCTTTTACACCCAGAGCCTGCAAAACGCGAGAGCGCTAAGGAGGGAACCTGATACTTCCAAGCAGTAAGGAAGATCTGGTGTCATGGGGCGGAGCAGAGTTTTTCCATCACCTGGGTGGGTGGGAGGAGCCGGCCTGAAGACTTTCTGTCCCATCTTAAAGCGGCAAGGTACCTGCCAGACAGTGTGGATAGAACAACATATCCACGCTCCTAGAAAAAAGTATTTTCACTTAAGTTGTCAGATGCCGTCAACGGAGCAGCTGTGTATTTGACTGCATTTAAAGCGCTGAAAAGCGTAGTCGACGAGAGGGTATAAACCTCCATCAAAGGGGCAGACATATATTGGACTGCATTTAAAGCGCTGGAAAGCACCGTCGACGAGAGGATACGAGTCCCCGTCGACGAAGAAGTGGTGTGAAGGCACGAAGAGGGACATCTGAAATGGTGGCAGTCAACGAGCGTTGAGGCAGGGAGTGTGAGGAGGGTTTCTCCTTTTTCTGCCTAGAACGAGAACCAGTGGCGGGGGAGCCCTTGGTACAAGCCCCCGGTTCTCTAAGAGAGACATTTTCTGCTCCATTAATAGATGTTGAGTTTCAAGCAACCGTCGTCGACAAGTTCCCTGATTGAATTCCTGACAAAAGCTGCAAGAATTGGTGTCGTGTGTGGGTCCCAGACACCTTACACAAGAGGTGTGATTGTTAAAACAGTATATTTTCCTGCTGCAATGACAGGAATGAAACAGTTCTTGTTTGCTTGAAGAGTCTTTAGACATTCATTTAGTAATCCAAATTCTCATCGATAACTACTGCACAGACGTTCTAGCTGCTGCGCGCGAGCTGAAGACGGTGGGAAAATGAACAGAGGATACCAGGGAGAGACCACGTTTATATAGGAAACAGGAAGCTGATGTCATCTGTGGGCGGTCCCTGGTAAAAAAAAGACTGCTAGATGAGCTGCTATGCGCCATAGCGACCTCTGGTGACGACCCAAGTATATTACCTACTGCAAGAGACCACTCTGTGGAAGATCTACTGTTACAGGTGAGTAAAAACAGGTTACTCACCTGTAACAGTAGTTCTGGGAGTGGTATATATTGTTCACCCACACTTACTGGCAGAGTCCCTTTCCCTTTAAATCAGCCAGAAAGTCCTCAAGCTGGCTCCTCTCACCCACCCAGGTAGTATAACCTTCAGCTCCACCCCGTGACACTAGATCTTAGCCCACTGGAAGCCAGGTTTGTGTGTCCGCAGCCGGGGAGATTGGGTGAGTCCGTGTGGATGAACCACATATACCACTCCTAGAAAGATCAGTTACGCAAAGACTTTTGCCGTAACAGTAGATCTTCTAGCAGGGATTGATTTTAACATGGTTTTATTAGCCCAAACACTAGTGCAAATTGACCAGGGCTAGTGCAGCTAACTCACTACTAGCCCGTCTTGACTAGTGCAGATTTTCATGGCTTTTAATGAAGTTAAAAAGGTCTCTACTTTAGCATTCTCTAGTCCTCATGCTAATCTCTCTCAATGTTCCAGATGGCCAAGTGTGATTAACAGCTCATTAAGAGCTGCAATTATCTGGCAGTTCAAGAGAGGTGTCCCACAAAAGACTCAATACGAGTCATTATCACTCCACTGTTAAGACTTTCAGCTAGAGTCCAGGGTGTGATCAAGGGTACTGTGCTGTTAAGTCACTAGGTTCCAGTTTTCTGAATGTGTCTATGTCTAACAATTTGTCCAATATTATTAAGACCAGTGCTCCTCATTTCTCTACATTTTGAGTGTTTGTATACAACATTTCAGTGACAAAATGCAAAGAGATACACAGGATCAGCCCTACAAGTGGTGAATTTTATCCCAGCCTCACCATAACTTCTCTCTCCACTCCAAATCTCTCAACTCTGTCTGTCTTTCCCGGGACACCACTGCAGACCAGACTCTGAAGTGACCATTCATAGATCCACAGCTGCCATTAGTGGCAAGTGTAGGGGGTCCCCAGCTCTTCTAAATATCAGTATTTACGAATGAAGAGGGGGAGGTACCTAAAACAAACAGAAACACTCTGGATACAGAAGTTGATACCAACCCATTTACAGAAGAAAGGGTTCTGAAAGAACTCTTAAAACTGAAGGTGGACAAAGCAATGAGGCCTGATGGGATTCATGATCCCAGAATTCTAAAAGAACTAAGGGTAGAACTAGTGACAACACAGACTACCCTCTTTATAAATCATGGGAGTATGGGGTGGTACCTGAGGACTGGAGGAGGGCAGATATGATTCCCCTTCACAAAAGTGGGAGCAGGGCAGATGCAGGAAACTACAGACCAGTTAGTTTACCTCAGTGATAAGGAAAATGATGGAATCACTTCTGAAGGAAAGAACTGTTGAGTACCTAGAGGCCAGAGGGGCACAGGACCCAAGGCAGCATAGATTCACAGCGGGAAAGTCATGCCAGACGAATCTAATAGATTTCTTTGACTGGATGACCAAAGTAGTAGACCAGAGAGGGACTGTGGACATGGCCTACCTAGACTTTAGCAAGGCATTTGACTCAGTCCCACACAAAAGATTAATATGCAAGTTAGCCAGCCGGGGAGTGGGTCCCAAGATGATAGCCTGGGTAAAGAATTGGCTGGAGAATAGGACACAGAGGGTAATAGTAAATGGAGTCCACTCTGAAGAAAGGAAGAAAGGGGGGGGTTACTAGTGGGGTACCGCAGGGTTCAGTATTAGGACCGGTCCTCTTCAATGTCTAATGGAGACTATCCTGAAGGAGATGCTGGTGGCCCTCCTAGAGGCCAGAGGACTACAGGACAGCAGACAGCATGGCTTCATACGTGGCAGATCCTGCCAAACCAACCTGGTCGAGTTCTATGACTGGGTAACTAGGCAACTGGACAGGGGCCATGCAGTGGATGTCCTGTATCTGGACTTCAGTAAGGCATTCGACTCAGTGCCACATGGAAGGCTGGGAAGGAAGTTAGTAGGCACAGGGGCGGGTGCAAAGCTGGTGAGATGGGTAGGAAACTGGCTGCAGAGAAGGCAACAGAGGGTGGTAGTGGGTGGGGAGCTCTCATACCAGAGGGCAGTGACGAGCGGTGTTCCACAGGGCTCAGTGTTGGGACCAGTGTTGTTTGGGATATTCATTGCAGACATATCATGGGATATCAAGAGCAAGATCAGTCTGTTTGCTGACGATACCAAGGTAGGCGCGGTGGTGGATGACCTAGGGGGACGGCAGGGGTTGCAGGATGATCTGGCAAAGCTTGAAACCTGGTCAGACACCTGGCAACTGGGCTTTAATGCCAAGAAGTGCAAGGTGCTGCATTTTGGGATGAAGAACCCAAGCAAGAGTTACCAGCTAGGGGAAGTGCAGCTAGCCCAGACAGAGGAGGAGAAGGATCTGGGTGTGCTCATTACAGGGTCAATGAACAACTCGGCACAATGTAGGAAGGCAGCTGCAAAGGCCAACAAAATGCTGGGTTGTATTGCAAGGTGTATATCCTCGAGGAGGGAGGAAGTGATTCTGCTACTGTATAGGTCATTAGTTAGACCACACCTGGAGTACTGCGTGCAGTACTGGCGTCCGTATCTGAAGAGGGACATTAAGTTACTGGAGGGGTGCAGCGCGCGACAAAAGATGATCAAGGGGCTGGGGACTTATCATACGAGAGGAGGTTGAAGGAGTTGAACATGTACTCACTGGAGGAGAGGAGAGACAGGGGTGACATGATTGAAACCTTTAAATACATGAAAGGAATAAACAAGATGGGTACAGAGGGCTGTTCAAAGTAAGGGAGGGAGGGCCACCAGGGCCATGATATGAGACTGGAGCGAGGAAGGTTCAGGAGGAGATGAGACACACTTTTTACAGAGAGGTGGTGGCTGGGTGGAATCGTTACCTGCTGAAGTGGTATGCAGTAGAACAGTGGACTGCTTCAAACTAGGATGGGACAGGACAAGGGGGAGGGTTAATGAAGGGGAAGGCTGGAAGGGAGGGGCAGCTGCAGAATAAGGGGTGCTAGCTGCACATTCGAGCAGACTTGATAGACCTCTAGGCCTTTATCTGCTGGCAAATTTCGCATGTTCGTATTGCAGAGGGACTGGAAGGAAAAGTATGTCTCTTTGAAGATGACACAAAGATCTGCAACAGAGTTGATGCACAAGGTGGGGTGGAAAGGATGAGAAGGGACTAGGCATGATTAGATGAATGGTCAAATGTCTGGCAGCTTAGATTCAATACTAAGAAGTGCAAGGTAATGCATCTGGGAAACAAAAACCCAGGGGAAGAGTACACAACGGGGGATGAGATAATAACAAAAATGGAAAGGGACCTGGGGGTAGTCATATCAGATGACTTGAAGGTGGGCAAGTAATGTGAGAAGGCAGTAAGGAGGGTTGGGGGATACTGGGATGCATAGGGAGAGGCATCACCAGTAGAAAACAGGAAGTTGTTATCCCTCTGTACAGACAGTTGGTGAGACCCCATCTGGGGTACTGTGTGCAGTTCTGGAGACCCAATCTCCACAAGGACATAGACAAGATGGAAGCTGTTCAGAGGAGGGCAACTAAAATGGTGCAGGGTCTGGAATATATTTCCCTGGTGGAAGGCTTCCTAGAAACCTTCAATATATCCATTACACCTTGGGAGAGGTATAGATTAGCAAATTCTAACTCTTCAAGAGCCAGGCCTTGAGATTGAGAGATTTGAGGTTTGGGTACCAAACCCTTCCCTGAGCACAGGTTAACAGATTGTGATTCCTGGGAAGACACAGGGGAAGATGGACTGCTAAGGACAGTAGGGGTGGATACCAGTGGTTGTCTGGCCCAATCTGGAGCAATCAGAATCACTTTGCAGGATTGAGATCTGATTTTGACTAACACTTTGAACAGGAGAGGGAAGGGGGGGAAAAGCATAGAGAAACTTCCCTTCCCAATTGAGAAGTAAGGCATCCAGAGGGACTGAGCCCAACACTGGGAACCTGCAGCAAAAAAGGGGAAGTTGGTGATTGTCTGGGGCTGCAAAAAGATCTATCTGCGGGGTGCCCCATCTGGCAAATATTACCTCCAGGACCAGGGGATTCAGTGACCATTCGTGATGGCCCAGGGAAATCCTGCTGAGATCATCTGCCAGGACATTGTCCTTGCCTGGGAGGTGAACTGCCATAAGGGAGGTGTTCAGGGAGTAAGCCAGAGACCACAACTTCATTGCTTCGGTGCACAAGGCCATAGACCGAGTGCCTCCTTGCTTGTTGATGTACCACACTGTAGTGGTGTTGTCTGTTCTGACCTGTACAACTTTGTTCTGAACAGATTTGGAAAACCTGAAGTGCTAGAAAACTGCTGAGCTCCAACAGGTTGATGTGGAGCAGAGATTCCTGAGGGGACCACAGCCCTGGGTCAGTGAGGTCACCCATGTGAGCTCCCCACCCCAAGAGGGATGCATCTGTAGTAAGGATTAAAGAGTGAGACTGAGTGACAAAGGGAACCCCTTGTCTCAGATTGCTCTGATCCTGCCACCATTGTAGGGGCTTGGATCAGGGTTGAGTCACTGGGATCAATTTGGTTAGAGGGTCCTTTCTTTGAGACCAAAAGGCTCTCAAATGGAACTGGATGTCCCTCATCTGAAATCTGGCTCCTTGCACTACTGCTGTAGAAGCAGCCATGTGCCCTAGGAGCTGTAGAAAATGCCTTGCTGGTCAAGAGACCTGCAGGGTGAATGAGGAGGCCAGAGAGACCAGGGTCCTTGCCCTGTCCAAAGGGAGGAAGGATCTGGCTTCCTCTGTGTTCGGTTCTGCGCCTATGAAGGTGAGGAGCTGGGCAGGCTCTAGAACTGACTTTGGAAGATTCAGAAGGAAACCTAGAGAGGTAAGCAGTTGGTGAGTTATCTGAAGATGTAACTTGACTTGGTCTGGAGACTGGCCTACTATGAGCCAGTTGTCCAGGTAAGGGAAGATGGCAATATTTTGCCTTCTTAGGTAGGCAACTGCTACTGCCAGGCATTTTGTGAATACATTTGGAGCACAGGTGAGGCCAAAGGGCATTGCTCTGAACTGGTAATGGCCTGAGGGCAGCTTGAACCTGAGGTACTTTCGATGGGAGCTTCTGATGAGAATATGGAAGCAGGCATCCTTGAGGTCCAGGGACGCTAGCCAGTCCCCTGGCGTTAAAGAGGGTAGAATAATTCCCAGAGTCACCATTTTGAATTTTGGTTTTAAAAGGTGCTTGTTTAAGTATCCAAGATCCAGGGTGGGCCGCCATTCTCCTGTCTTTTTTGGGGTAAGGAAGTACCTGGAGTACAATCCTTTGCCCTGGTGTAGGGGTGGAACCCTTTCCGTGGCTCTGACAGCCAGAAAGGTAGAGACTTCTGCCTCTAGAGCAAGTGCCTCTGATGGATTTGCAGGTGGAAAGGATCTGGTTCTCATCTTTGGAAATTTTTTGAAGCTGAGAACCAGTCCCTGGCTTACTACCCCCAGGACCCACTTGTCTGATGTCAGAGACTTCCAGTCCTGGACAAAGTAAGCCAGCTGGCCCCCTACAGGTAATTGAGAATCGGCCCTGGGCACCCCATCAGGGTGCCTGCTTGGCAGGGGCTTTAGGTTGAGGGGTGGAAGCAGGCCTGCTTGTACCCAGTCTGCCTCTCCCTCTAAAGAACCCCTGGGCGTAAGCTGAAGAGGAGGCCTGGGCTTGGTAAAAGGCCTATGAAAGGCCTGCCCTGCCCCTGAAGGCTGCCTTTGAGGAGTGGCCTGCCTTCCTTGGCCTGTGCACTCCTATAGGTGGTCCTATACTCATCCATTTTCTTCATGTAATTTCTGTCTGCTCCCAAACAGAGAATTAC